>JAVIWC010002863.1:0-1382184 GCA_031894815.1 Creontiades dilutus | reverse complement strand
TTATTTATTCGAATTCGGTTTAATGTTATCCGATGTTATTTTTTGAAGTTGGATCGAAGTTGTGGTGTTGTAATTTGTATATTTGCCCATTGGTTTCCCAGTTATTGGGTTTCGAAATTATCGTTAGAATGAAATCCATTTGTAATTGGGTTTCAGCCCCCTCGTATGTTAAATTAATAAACCGCGAAAACCTAAGAGTTCTTCCTAAGAAACAATATAATTTCCGTCGTTCCGTGATTAACGAAATTGGTGTGAAGTACAGTAGAAGAAACCATTATATCTGACCCTAGTACAGTAAGTAGGGAGTGAGCACTGGGATGTTGTTTCAAATAGGCATCGGCCAAATTATATACTAGTTTAATGTAAATTATGGTTTTCGCACTCCAACAACATTCTAAAGGACACAAAATGATTTTGTGCAACTCCAATGAATCAAAACATCATCCTACAATCCTGTAATAACCTACTGCAATGAAATTCACTTTCTGTCGATGACGGAGAAGATTGATGTGTTCCAATTCATCTAGGCTGACTAGGCTGCTTGTCGTCCCACGACATTACGAGTCGCCCAGATATTAATACACAATCCTATTGACGTCAATTGAGTTCAATTCCCTCCTTTAACTTTAGACTCAGAAGAACGAATTATGTTGACCTCAGAACTCCACGTATCTCGGGGTAATGTAGAGAATGGTTTGTTCATCTAAACTATGAATGATGGAAGTTCATTTTTGATAATGGAAAAAATAATTTCATCGACTTACAAAATACGTGTTTGAAAATTAGGATGAACTCATTTACCGTTACTTGGGTCCTCATTTGTTTTTGATGTACCACCTTGAAATTGAAACAGAATAGTATCAATGTAGTACGGTGTGCTGTTGAACCATTTGCGATTACAGTCTGTTGACTGTCTCCTTCCCCGGTCACATCTGATGATCAATGTGTGATGTATTTGACATGGGAATATTGAAGAATTAAAAGTAAGTTTATTCGTAATCCTAGTTGCGTCATAGAGATATCCTCAAAATTGATGAATGTTCGGACAGTATCGATGAGGATAGCGATAGCACTCATGTGCAGAAGAAGAGAAGGTGCTGAAACTAACGTAGGTAAGTCCAGCTGTTGAATGCAATACTAATGGAGAAATTCATGGAGCATTGACGAAACCCAATGATCTATGCAGACCAATTCAATTCGTTCTGAACAGCGTGGGAAAAGAGAAGGTGTGTTTTTGTGGTGAATACACAAATCGGAAGAAAAAGGAGTGGCCTCAATTCCAATCAAGATGATGAAGACAGAAAAGATTTGGATTACACTTAAGGTGAATACGCTACTCTGACATAAAGTGTTCCCATGAAACAACAGCTACGTTCGCATTTCGTTTTCCAAAAGGTTGTTTTGAATCTCTAATTTTGTAAAATTTTGATGCTGAAAGGCGAAGAAGAAAACAAAGAAGAAGAAGCAGAAATGGGTCCTCTATATACTTCATATATTTGCTCATCTGGAGAATAAGTGAATTCTGTCATTTAAATCGAGGTTACTTTAGGGAGTAAAGTTTACTCCAAATTTACCAAATTTAATGCTGAAAAATATGAACTTAAGAGCATTCAACCTTCTTAAATTTTCACATCACGTGCATTATCACGTTGGTCTACTTATTCCTCGTCATGTCAGAGAAGTCTGTTTACACCTTTAGAAGTGGAAACAAGCGTTACTGAATGCTACTAGCCATAAAATGTGGTTTTCTAGGGGAAATGAATGAACAAACTGACTTTGACTTGAAGGTGGATAAGGCATGATAGGATACGATGGAGGGAGACGAAAAGACTTGGTGGACATTGACTGGAGAGTTCACGCTAATGACAGTGGCACTGACAAACAACGGCAAGTCTTACCAACTATGAAGACGCCAGCTTCTAAAATTTGAAATCTTAAATCACTTCTTGGGCTTCTAGTCTTAGTTAGTTCATAATTTTATTGATCAAGCGTTAAGTATCCACCATAATTGATAAATCTACAATGTTTGGTAACCGTACGACTAATGTATCTGATGTCACGCTCAGAAGATATTCTCAATTCCACAATTCGTGACCTCAATATTACCTCAAATCGCTACATTAGCCTGTAAGTATACTACGTTAGAGAAAAGAATCCTCCTTCCCCTTTTAACACATTGCAATCTGTTTCCCCTCCTTCCCACCGATCCAACCTTCTCCGCTAATCCTCTTAGAAACTCCTACCGGCAGAACTTTAATGGTTGGTTTATATATCAAGACTAGCGCCCATAATTTGACGGCTCCCCAGACATTTGTTTAACACAACGACAGAACCTGCTAAAGTTTTTCCTCTTCCCAAATATTTATCGCCTTTGAATCGCCGAGGAAGCAGAAAGGATTAAACGAAGGCATAGGTAGGATATCGTAATGAATACGACAATCTGCAAGTCTTTTTTATCAGTGGAAGCGGGAACATTTGCATTCCATTTTGTTTCTTCAACCAAGTTTTATGTTCGTTCGATTTTTGCACTCTTTTTTCTTCACTCCACTTCAAGGGGAGTTGGTTCTACGATAGTCTTTCGATTAGCGAGAGCAACGCGTGGAGCTATAAATCAGAATTGCCTTGTCTGATTGCGAATTCATAGCTTTCGACTATTAAAGTTGCTTTGAATTGAAATCGAGAAGCTGCCTCTCCGAGCTGTGACAAATACGGGTTCGAGCTAAGCCCCCAATAAAGTTGCTTGGACATGAGATCCCTTAAGGCTCTACTACATTTTATTTCTATAATGCGATTGAACAAGCTTCATTCGTACTCAACGTGAACATTCCTATTAAGTCTTCTGACAAAGTCCCAGTGGAATGTAGTTCCTTTGAATTTTCCGAGTTAACCGAGTTTTACGTAAGGTTACTTGACTGTAATCATTGAAAATTAAAATACTCGTGTACGAGTTGAGTCGGAAAATATCCTCTATCTCCAGTCCCAACCGTTCGACAGTTTTCCATTTCAATTCAACGTCAGTTCCGTTCATTTTAAATACGTCATATATGACATTCTATCCCACGCAAATAATTACTCGAAAGTTTAGGTATTAGATAACCATCAGCCTTTCACTGATCTGTGTTGATTAGACGTAGGCTGTGGTAAGTTATATGACTTTTCACCTCTTGCCTCTTACATTCTAATTGCGTTCTCGCTTCTTAAGGAAGAGTTCCATTTATATACAAGCTTTGTGTCTAACAAGTTCGAAAACACTTGACATTACCACTATCTGTCGAAAAAAAGAAGTGATTTGACTACCCACTTTTCTGGAAGTTTGAATTGGCGGTAACAGAGGTGAAAGGTATATACGGACCGACAAGTAGCTCTATAGAGGAATGCGATGGAAATCACAGGCTGTTGAACAATAATTGACAGTTCTTATATTTAACAGTAGAAGTATCCATGTAACTGACTATATCTGTACATGATGATTTTTTCAGGACAACCTTCGATAGATGGTTCTTAATTTATGAAGATGTCAAATAAATTCCGTTGGTCGTATCTTCTGATCCATTTTGTCAGTGATATAACCCATACCTCTCACGAGTGATCTGATGTAATGAGAAAAATGAAAGTCAGCATCTTTACGCGCATACAAATTTTGATTTGATCACAATTAATGAATATTCAATATCTCCTATCATGGAGATGTATTGTACATAAATGAAAAGCAGGTCATTTTGATTGGGCATGCCTCCTCACAAAAATCTCTTGTCACGGCAAATCACCGTTTTACTTGAAATTCCTGCTAAGTAAGTGACCTACGATTTCCATTAGTAAAACGGACATGAAATAAGCATGTGCTGTACTGACTGTGATGATTTGAACCTACCTTAAACGTCTTTAAATGCCAATCTGTCTTAATAATTGTGCGGAACTGACATAGTGACTCGCTAGTCCCTATCCTGCTGATAAACTACTCGCATATGGAAAGAATGTGATTCCATTCAAGGACTTAGAGTCAGTTGGCAGAATCGAAATGTCTTCTTCAAGTTACAATGCAAGAAAGTGTCTGCCAAGTTGGGTTCACCGTAGATTGTTTGTCATATTAATAACAGATTTATGGAGTGATACGGTAATCGAATCTCAAGAAGAAATATAATTATGAACATCTATGCCAATCTGTAATCACTACTATATCTTAAAGAAATACTTCAATGTAATTCGAACAATCTCAAATATATGACTTACATAACAATAGATTTGACATTTCTTTGGAATTGATTCGAACAATCGCCTAAATAAGACTGAATAACAGTAATTTTTTCAGACAATTTAAAGAAGAGGTTTTTGTAAAATTCTGGAGAAATATCGTCGATACTATGTGCCGATTTTGAGCTAGTTTGGGATCATTAAATTGAGTGAAATATGGGTTTTTGCTTATAATTGTTTCCACATGACGCTGCTCTATGTCAAGGTATGAAACTTGCAGGTTTCTTCTATGGATACTACTCACAACATCTGAATCCTTCGTGCAACGTACGATACCTGTTTTCTAAACAAAGAATTATTACAGAAAGATGGTCAGAGACAGAAAAGGACCGAACCAAAGTCGTTCAGAGAACAATGAAAAGCAAAAAATGAACCATTCAGTGGAACCGCAGTCACTTTGTATTCTTTGAATAATAATTCATTCTGTAGTTCTGTTTTTGAAACATATTATTGTTGCTATCATCCTCTGTAGAATGAAATGACCACCATTGAAGTATTGAAGTATTCTTGATTTTGGGAAATTTCATTGCATTAATAACTGCATTCATTGCATATTTATAATGAGTTGTATTACGATCGTTGTCTAGACGTTGAAGATTGAAGTGTTAGAGTATTTATTTTCCAAACCAATCAAAGAAATGAAATTTGTAATGTAGCTCTTATAAAATCGGTAAAACTAAATTGAAACGTACGGTATTAGATGTAATAATTTCGTATGTAAATAAAAATATTAGATGATAGAATAGCCCTGGCTGCTTGGAGAAAGTTTTTTAGAATGATTTTCGAACAGCGCATCGATATTTCTAAATTGTGAATTTGAATTTTCCAAGCTCTATATTAAAGATGAACCCGCAGGTCAAAATACGTATACCCTAATCTAGGGAAGGATGTGGGTTTGTAGGAAAACAAATACTCGTAGAAACGACAATATATTCTAGACGGCGAGATCGCAACCGTATTGCAGAGCACGAAGGAACTTCATGAAAACATGCATAAAGTTCGGCAACTTCAATTAGAATCGTTTCTCTATTAATTTTATTACGACTATTTAAATTTTCCAGGACGAGCTTCAAGAAGGTGGAGCCGAGGGTGGAGGATTTTTATGATTCTGTATATCTCCGGTTTTCCCCTTAGTTGTCATCTGAGTTACCCGCATTCAACACCGTAAACTTACAAACGCTCCAGGAGCCGAGAAAAAAACATCAACTACAAACAAGTAACAAATTCGCAGCTGCTCCCGCGGAAGCGATTGTACCACCATAAATAATTATTGCCAAGAAAGTTGTAACTTCGACCCTCATTTAATATTTCCAAGAACGTATTCCGTAAACTTTGTATAAGAATAGTATGGATAAAGTTAATCAAAATTTTGATACGCATTGATATGAACTTGTTAACATTTGATATGCAATTACGGGCCTAATCAGTATTGGAAATAGTTAATTTCAACTAATCTGGAGTACATTGAGGAGTCAATCTACCTTCCCAGTTGAAGCACAAAATTATAATCACAAAGGACGAACGGTCGTTTAATTTATTACTACCTTGATTTAAGATGGAATTTGTAACTAGTTTTAGAACAGACTTATTTCTTGGTGTGCAAATGTCTATTCTCTATTTCATTCTTCCTCAACAGTCTGGTTCTACACCTTGGTACCTATTATGAGTAATATATATAAGTTGGTGGGAAGGTTTTTTCAATAAGCTATTTTTAGTCCTGACGTAGTGTAACCCTGTTATGGAATATGTATCCCCCTGTTATGTATCCTGGAGACACCTCACACACTGAGAAGAAAAGGGAATCACAGCCTACGTTTTATAGCAACCTTAGAATAGAGTGGTGTATCAGTAATTTCAACGAACGAATTTGCAAGTAGAGTGGTGTTGTTAGGTCTCACCAAAACAACAGCTATCAGACAAGTTCAACGGTTTGAGCCACTAAGATTATTTCAGGTGCTAGAGACACAAACATTCGGTACTGCAGTAGGAAAAGACGTTTACCGAGGCTACAGGTGTTTACCCTCCTATGGATATGCACTTCACATACCAGGTAGGAGGTCCGATTTTAACTGCCTCTGTGTTGTAATCCTGCGTAAGACGAGCCTGTGGGTTTGCTTTGTCAGTAAAAACGTGCGAAACAGTCTCAGCTGCAGTTGCGACTAAGAGTGAGACTTAGCAACATTAGATCGTATCCCACTAAGGTCCTCAAGGTTTTTGGCAAAGGTGGGATGGACGACCCGTGAAGTCGTCACCAAGTTAACTTTAAACCGTCAGCCGAGTCGGGCTGGGATGGAGATCGAAACACTCCTGATAGGTACCATCACATAAGGTTGGTAACTTGACGGAATCAAGGAGACTGTCTCACGGTTAGCATGGTTGACCATTAGACCGTACTTTGCTAGTTTGGGGTGACATCATCAAACACGTTCACACTCGAGAGGAATACAAAAACACAAACTAACACAAACAATTATGATCACTATGGGCTGGTTACAACCATACCACACCAACCAGGACACACAAGTGTCACACCGCACTGAATTTATTACACCAGAGTATCCGTAATACCCTCTGCAAATTACTACATAATGGTTTATTATTTCTTTATTGGATAGCCTAGGTAGATGGTCCTTGTATATTAGACGTAGTATGTGGTAGTATATCAAAAATTTGTCACCTTTTGTCTCCATATCTTGTAATTTTACTCAAGATGAAAACACTTGGGCTAACGCAAGCCACGAGGTATAGTACTGAACCCCCTTTAAACGGGATCTACTACCCAACCGCCTACCTAATAGATTTTCCTTAAACGGGTAATCGAATGTTAACCCGGGTGGTTCATTCGATTCACAAAACCAATTCCTATCTGAATCAAATAAAAAAACGACTCTCTTTCAACGAAATTTCGATTTTTTTATAGAAATATATAATCCGTTAGAATTGATTGATCAATTCAATAGTACTGACATATTCCAGATCGATGTTGGATTTTTCAGCAAAATTTCTTAAACTTTGGTCCAGCAGTTTCGGAGAAAAGTTCTAGACGGACGGTTTTTTCCAATTTGATTTTTGAAATTTACACGTGTTGAAATGTAAATCAAAAATGTATGAAATGGGGGGGGGGGTGCATTTTGATTTGTTCTTTTTCAATTGCAAAGGTTCGTTGTTGGGAATAATAAAATAATAAATCAAAATGAGGGTATCAACTGAGATGGGATCAGGGACACTTTCACACAAAAACGTAAACGGCTTATGCTCTTCTCTAGTGGACCAATTGTGAGCAAATCCTTCCCGGGGCATACGCCATAAGCTTTCCAATGCTGGAATTACAAGAAACATATGTGCGTTGTCAACTTGATAGCAAATCTTACGCAGGTGCCGTCAATTAAAATATTAGGTATATGGGTAGGTTTCGACCCTTCGAGTTTTCTAGCTGATGACTGAATTCGGTGTACACTCGCTGTTTAGCGTCGCAAATAACATCGCACCTGTCTCCTGGGTCTCCATATGGGTTCGTTAAGAGTTTTCGAACAGTTTCTGCCTGGATGAGTAATCTGGGAAGGACAATTACAAACTTTCTCAAATATTTGTAATGTTTAGTCATCAGAGATCTGTCAAGTTTTATGATATCCTTTTCATTCCTATGCTCCGTTAGTAGGGAACCCCCTCGCTTGGATTCACTCGTATAAACGTCCCGTCAAATAAAAACTCAAGTCTTATAGCGTTATGAAAAATGTTGGTCATCTTTATTCAAACGGGGAACGATAAGGTAGACATTCCAATTAAGATGATACCTTAATTATGCGTCTAAACCCCGATCCCTGTTCTTCTAGGCTCTCTTAGATAAGAGGTGTCAGAAATGCGGTTGAGGGGAAGAACAAGGCGTCTCCAAATGGCTCGTCCCCCTGTACCATTTCAGAGACACAAAAATCAGAGCCGCACGTCCTGTAGACGGGGGTCCCCAATTAGGGTAGATCGAAACACGAGATAACCAACAATTGTGCGTCTCTATCTCGAACTGGATATAAAGATTTCATTTGTGTCTCCACGAAAGGTAAGATGACGTTAAATACCCGTTGCCCGCCGTCTCCCGGTTCTTATTCCGATTGTATCTCGAGAATTAGTCGACAGCTATACGTGCTCAAGTTGTCATTAGGCCTTGATGCAAACTAATTCGACCATTAAGAGTGGAGTATAATTGTTCGACAAATAAAATCACAATCAATTGGTTTGTAAATGTGGTAAGCTTCCGATTGAACCAAGAGTCGAAAAACCGGATGTATGTACTGTCCTCTAAAATGTATTCAACTTAGTGTAACTATTTTCCTAACCGGTTCATGCAGTCGATTTCATTATTTTTTGTAATCAATGATTCTATAGATGCCTATTGATCTTTCGATAAAATTGTATTAAACAAAGTTTTTCACATTGAAAATTTCGTTCCAAATAAAATTTAGTTCAACCTGAGTCAATATCATTCATAAATTGTTATCAATAGGTCCATTAACTTACTCATAAACCTCAACGTGTAATTACGCTCAAATAGTATCCAACTTATGAATGTGTATAAGCATATAGCATTGCTTATGCAAGTTAAATTGTATTTTATTACAAATTGAACCACTTCCGTTCCAATTATGGAGAACAATAAATTATGTAAAGAAAACCTAACGAAGACGAATAATATCTAAGCTGAGAACATTCGAATGAATGAGGAATATAAAACCAGAATGTAAAAGGGACTATAAAAGCCAAATGGTAGAATTGAAGAGAATTTGTGAAGAAAAAACACAATAATAATAAAACATGTAATATAAATTAGTAAAATAAAAGTTATTAAGATGGTAATTCAGTATGCAACACGGATCAGATGAATTACTTTTATAGGGTTGATTCGAGCATGATATTAATTTGTATGGATAATCAGATCACGTTTAAAAAAGTCTCACAATTTTGCTAGAAGTTTGCCGGAATTCTGAACGAAATTGACTTTCAAGAGCTGTATGTTTTTACATGCAGACACGTTTCATGAGAGATACATTTGGAGTATGTTTTACTGAAATTAATTTAAAAAGAATAAACATATGTTAGTTGTGGCATTTTTAGTGGGACAAAGGCAAAGATTCATAGTTTTTGCAAAACTGTCTAGTATGTAAAGTAGTAAATTAAACAAGGATTTTCACCTTGAATTTTCGTCCGACCACCCGGAGATGTCTCGGACGTCGACAGCCGTCCTTTAGAGAAGATCGGAACTAGGTCTGACGATTTCGCTCGTGGCTTCCCATTGCCTCACGCCCCTGGGTTGGGAGCGATTTGGATTCACGTGATATCGAGATCAGAGGTGAAGTGTCTAACGACCGGACAGGTATACAAAACTTGGTAGGGTGTTGGAACTAATCATTGGTGCCTGCCGGATTCGACACGGGCAAATCAGTACTCCCACTGAAAGTAAACAGGCAAAGGCTTGATGCCTTAGCTCGCTCGGAAAACCTCTCTCATTTTTCGACTTTTCAACGGCCAAAACTATTTTCAACTAATCTTTAAAATCAAGTTTGAGGGTATCATTGGAAAGAGAGTACAATTTTCCATCCGTTTAGAACAAAATGAGAAAAATTTCAACATGACCTAAATTATGGAAAATGATTCGAAAGATTAAATTTGTATAGACTTTTTTCCACATTTCATTCTGTAGGTCGTAATGAATATGTTTGGAGTCTGAGCTCTCATAGATTTGCCACAAAATTTCACAATGGTATTTTTTATTAAAAATGACGTTTGCATGCCGATATACATGTTTTTTGTGACATAAACGTTTTAACCCTTAAATAAACATACTAAATAAAAACCTTTGGCAGTGAATAGAATTTGGCTACTCACATTTTTTTATTAGTCAAATGGGCAACTTTCATCAAATTTTGGCTCATAATTGTGATATTGCAATGGTTTCAAAATTTCAAAACAAAATGAGACTATGTTTACCAAGTTCTCAAATTTCAACATAACGTTACCTATTTTATACGAACATTTTTCAGACAATGATGTTTCATGGCAGGAACTACTTCTTACCTGAAGTCAGCTTTATTTAGTCAGCTTTTATCCTTGTGGACTCCCGTTGTCGTCATCTTTCTGATAGTTATAATATTTACTAGGTGAACTCTTGAACAAATAATTAAATATGTAATTACACTCCCACACAACATTGATCGCACCAACGTGAAAATAAAAGCGAGTTCTATTTCTCCCAAAACATTTGTTCGAAGAAAGAATGCAGTAACGAAAGGATGAAACGTGATATTACTATGATCAAACTGTTACTTCTACGCTATTCATTAGTATTGGAATAATAAGGAAATTGCTCTTAAAGGTCTCTCTTCGTTTAGCTATTTTCAACACGATTGGACGTTTTCTCTAATTGGGTCCCTACATCTTAAAACTTTTCATTGTCCCGTTTTTCGTTTATTATGTTCATTAGCCCCTTTTAACTCGCATTATGCTCTCGGCCGATGGTACTGACGGAAGGCTGGCCCTTTAGTTTTTGTTCCAAGAAAATTATCGTCACGCATTGAACTTTTCGAGGCATCAACCTGGGGAAAATGAGATACGTATCGTCAGGTGGAAAATTTACTGCGCTAATGAACCGGATGTTTGAAGTTTCTGCTTACATCATTATTACTCCCTTGAGAGAGGTATGTTTCGATGGTTATTTGTGAGCCTTTAATTGTGCGGACATGGGAACGATAATTTCATTCGTCGGCATTCCGCTCTTACATGGAACAGGAAACAGAGTTTGTCAATTTTCACGATAAATTAGGTTGAGACTATGTAACTATTAGTATCAGTTTTGATCTAAGCTTATTAAAAGAATATATACATTCTCCAGAATCACAATATTCGAAGTTCAGCAATGTATCGCTCTCACGTACGCTTCCTCGTATTAGTAACACAAACACAGCCCCAAAAAAAAGTCAAGATCCGTAAAGTAGACTAGGCTATCCCTATGTATTTTCCGATGCTGTATTCGAATCCAAGGTCCTAAAAATCCCCTGGCATGAAAAATGTTGAGCTATGGCTAAAAAACTACCCTTAAATTGGTGTAAGAACCTTTTTTTTTAGTCATGAGATTGATATGAACCACGACATTTTTTTAACTGAATTTCTACATTTTTTTAACTTCAAACAAGGAGAGTACTTGGGAAACTACTTCCCCTCAATCACTCCCACCCACCCCCTCCTAGGGGTTGAAATTTGAGTTCTCACGCCAAGTCGAGTGGGGTATTGATTTCTATGTTTTTGGGTTCCTGAGATCGAATTCCGACCACTAGGAGGGTTGATTAGGTGAGGGTTGAAGAGGTGTCTACGGACTCTCGGAAGTTCAAATTCGATCTCAGGGACCCCAATAACATAAAAAATCCCACTTGACTTGGCGTGGGGGGAGAGGGGTGATTGAGGGCGCGGTAGTTTCCCCAATTACTCTCCTTGTCTTAAGTTAAAAAAGAAGTGTAGAAATTCACTCAAAAAGATGTCGTAGTTCATCCCAATCTCATGACCCCAAAAGAAGGTTCTGACACCAATTCAAGGGTAGTTTTTTGGCCATAGCTCAAAATTTTGGGGGCCAGGGGATTTTTTAGCCCTTGGATTCGAATTCAGCATCGAAAAATACATAGGGATACCCTAGTCCACTTTACGGATCTTGACATTTTTTGTTTTGTTTTGTGGGGCTGTGAAATGTGTAGACTACTGAATTGTTGTAAAATCTTTTCAACTTGTGATTGTTTGAATACGATCGTTGTGGAATTTATTTCAGATGATAAAACCGTTGTTCTCCAACTAATCGCCAAATTTTCAAGCGCAGATTGATAGAGTGTTTTGTGGACGGTGAAACACATGGAACCGTCAACCTAACCCACGCATTCCCTGTGAATGTTATGAAAATCTGTCGAAAACTGTATTCAGTATTCTTGTTCCTAGGATTTCGCGTTTGTGCAACCTCAACAGGTTATAACGGAATGACCTTGATGAAATCAAAATGAGATTATAATACCCGACCGGACAGGGGTCCAAGTTTGAGCGAAATCAGACCTCTAGAATTTGCGGAAACTCTGATTAGTAGATTTAGCATAAACGTATGCACAGATTCAAGTATTTTTCAGTGACGAAATTCACATCGAATTCCCATAAAATTTCTTCAAAATAAGATTAAAAATGCATAAATTAAATGTTTTACAAGGATCAAATGGACACTCGAAACGAAAATTGTTCTGAAAGGCTTAATACTGAAAATGCGATTAGGTATTTTGATTTTCACCCTTTTCATTGCTGAAAAAAAGTGAAAACTTCTTCAAAGTGAAAACAAAGGTTCCGCTACTTGTAGGTAGACTCTGAAGCAAAACCCCTTCTCTATTGGTTTCCATTCATAAAAGCAGATACAGTATTTCTTATTTTCAGAAAATCAAGGAGAAACTGCAATAATTGGCAAACAAGCAGAGAAGCAAAATAATTGACAATAATTCAATATACTTGTTGAAGTTAATTGATTTACTGCGATCCGCTGATTTCAGTATAATGGAGGATAAAATTAACTACAACAGTAACCCTTTCGATTTCAAGAAAATTGATTCCAATATTGTCAATCACTCTCTTGCTGATTGCAGCTGACTCGATTCTGGATATTACTTAAGGTAAAGGTTGATTATTTCTGTTTTGATCAATTTTAGCAATTACGGTGGCCTAACGCCTTCCTCTTAGCGGAAGATCCTTTATTAACAACATAACCTTGGTATTGGAAAGAACTTCTAGGGCAAATGCACTTGAATCTAATTTTACAAGATTACGTAGAATAGATACGTTTTGAGATGTACATGTGCTTCGTCTAGTACAGTTTTTCAGCAACTATAAAGTACTTTCATAACAACCTATCGTTTTCTCACATGATAATTGACTAATTATGACATTTAAAACTCATTCTTAATTTAATTTTATCTCATCCATCTTCTAATGTTTTCAAATTACATTAACATCTCGATTACATGAACATGCAATTTGTGGATTCGAGGCAACTCCGTGTTCATCCTACCTGGCAAACTCATTTTGCCCCAAATACTATGGTTGAAAACAAATTTCAATCATTTGAACGAAATTCAGTTTAGTTGTAGAGCATTCCGTTCGATTAAAGTACTAGGAGACTTGAGGAGATTAGAGGACTTGTAGCTGGAGTCAATCGATCTAGGTAGCGATGTCAACCGTAAGATAGAAAAAAATTGTCGAATACAGGGTTCTGTCAACAGCAGGTTCAATAGTGAGATCTTCATGACCTCCCAGTCCAATTCAATTGAAAGTTCCTATGGTTGTTCATAAAGAATGAAATGACGATCGGCAGGTTATCTAAATTGCATTAGTCTTCTCTTCTGTGCGGCTCAAACTAATATTTACTGCGACGAAAAAAAGAAAGCGAAAAATGGGGGTACCATATTGCATAATGTATTTACTCGCAATTGCCTTATGTACTCGATCTCCCACATCATCGCAAACCGAAATACTTCCAAGTACTTGGCTTCATACATAATGCAGACATTCCCGCATATATCATCCAAATGAAGCTATTTCGAAAAGAGCGGTTGACGCGCGATAGCTTCGGAACGGTAGCGATCGCATGGTCTAAAAAAAAAAACTAAAAAAACTTGCTGTTGATTGTCGTTTGTGGTGACCAATCGATTCATCAGATATCGATTAGCCATCCTTTCGTCTTTCAATATCGATTTTTTTGGATAAGAGCTCAAATCCAGTCGGTCGAATGAATTTGTAATATAAGTGTATTTGCCCTTCGTTCATGCTCGTAGTTCTTTCCGTTTCATAACTGATATCGTGATGTGGGAACCCGTAACGCACTCTGTTAATAGCGGTTTCTAAATATTTGAGGATACGTGCCCCGATAATTTCAGCCTTATGTGGCTCGCATTCGTGACCTTTCCCTCACGTATGTTGCTGTCTTTTTTGACGTCCATGACTGCTTCCTACTTATTCTGTTTTACCTAAAATATAGATCTTTATTGATACGCATTTCGAGGAGTGAGCCCTCTGGTTGCACGAATGAGTTCTCCCTATCAAGAATGATATAAATTTTATCAATCAGAGTAGGTGAGCATCCGATTCCCAACATCACCGGATATGTCAAATGTGACAAAAAAATACATCAACTATTTTACAATAATTTGCGAATGATTGGTTGCCTATTGTGATGTACTGGAGAAAAATTTACGCTACCTTAAACAGATACACAATGGTGCCTTATTTAAAAAATTATATATTCTCTATAGATACACATGGTTCATAAATTATTATGAAGTCCATGGC
This sequence comes from Creontiades dilutus, assembly GCA_031894815.1. Classification (NCBI taxonomy): domain Eukaryota; kingdom Metazoa; phylum Arthropoda; class Insecta; order Hemiptera; family Miridae; genus Creontiades; species Creontiades dilutus. The sequence goes on along the minus strand of JAVIWC010002863.1, from coordinate 1,367,583 downwards.
ACAATATAAAAATTGAACTAAATAAGCGCCTGCCAAAAGAAAAAAGCGCGAAAAGTGTGATTTGCCAGACAGCTCCCTCGTCTGAGTCACAGGGGCGTATAAATCTTTTGAAATGCTTTAGATAATTTTGGAATCAAGCAGAATATTAATTTCTTACATCGATTCACGGGATAGAAGTGCGGTGGACGTGTTTTGGCAGTTGCAACACCTTCAAAAAGTTAATCGTCATGTTTGCTGGTCTGTCGCGCAAATTTTATTACGTATAGAATCATGATGCGATCTTGTTGGGGTTGATTTGGAATTATTACAATGCTATTTGCCTATTTACAATGTTGTTTTTTGGATTTTATGTTTGCGCATGATCGGAGTGATTTGCTGATTATAGAACATTGAAACGCACAGGAAACCATGTAGGGTATAAACATATCCTAACTCAAACATTCCCTGAAAATTCCAATAAAATTTAATGAAGACTGTAGGCGTTTCGTTTGTTACAAGGATTTTAGGATAGTCGGACACATTATAAAAAATAAAAAAATTAAAATAATAGGGAATTTGATACAAACGATGACTGAATAGATTACAATTTCTGTCTAACCAATTTTGGTTTCGTCGTAATAAAAAATTTCATAGTCAGTAACTAATTTCTACTTCGAAATCGTAAATGAAAATCGTTAAAGTGTAATTTTCTCATGGCCTATAAGCCTGATCTTGAGCAAATTGGGACGGTAATCGGTGACAACGATTTTAAAACATAAAAATGAGGGGGATAAAACTTCATGTTATGAGTATCATTACTGACGAACCCTGAATCATCAGTTACTCCATAAAACCTAGTACTATATCATGTCCGTTTGCCATTTGGATCTATTTCGATCCAGTTTTTTTTAGAGATTTAACGGTTTGGGGATGGTTTAACACTCAACCCGACAGATGGGTTTCTTCCTCGATCAGGGAAAGGGAAATCCAGGAAGGATATTCTAAAATAGCCAAGGTAGAGCTACCTTTTGGGAGCTCTCCCATTTGGGAGTTCCCGCCGCTTGCATATTAACCGCCATCGGTAGACGGGAGACGTCACATTCAGAGCTCGGTCGTCAGCCCCCCTCATCTACAGCTGCTGTCCTGAAACTCAAAACGTGAGGACGAGTCGGCAGGAAAGTTATAGGTCAGGGCAGAGATGGAGTTACCTCGAGTTGCGACCGATTACAGGAGCGAGGGGCTCCGAACTGGGTCAATTCCCCCTTCTGGATCAACTCAGTGAGATCAACTCAGGACAACGACCACACGTTTTGGGTGAATGAAAAGTTAATCCATTCAATGTTTCGGTCTACTTAGTGCTCTATTGGTGCTGTTTACTGAATATATCATGTATCTTGGCAGGAAGTACTCCCGCGTTCTTCCCCTTGAAAGTGGATACCACATGCTATTCATTTGAAAATTAAAAGAGCTCCGCACGGCAGTTTGCTGGATGCCCTTTTGTCTGAATGTCTCTACTGCTTACTATTATATTGTCATTCAATACACCACTGTACAACTGTTAATTGATATTTCACAAAATTTTAGGTTTAATTCGTGCATGAAACATCTTCAGCAGTTATAGTACATTATTTTCTTTATCACACACAATTCTATAGGCAATTGTAAAAGCTCTACGAATTACAACTTGAGGGCTATTTTCAAAACGGTCTTACATTGATTTTGTTTGCATACATGTTTTCTTTGTTGTAATTGTTTTCTGACGTATTGCAAATACTGTAACTACATTAAACTGGTTTTTTATAAGACAGCAAAACAGTTATTATGATTATCATTAAATTGATTCGAACTAGGCTTCTTTTGATAATTAGCTAATTTATAAATTAGTTATCTACGAACAAGAGCTAATTAATTCACAAATAAATATAACCAGTGCGGTATAATTCGCGTTCTTGATCTTTCCGTCAGGGTAGTTTTTTCCGAATACGACGAAGAAAAAATTCCTTCCTAGTTGGCATGATGCTGGTCGCATCGCTGAAGATATTTCCAAGGTGCTAACAGGTCTTGATGAAAAATACCTAGTCCTCATAAACTAAGGTTCAAGATGAGCTGTCGTAAATCTCACTGCCCCAGCACGTTAAGGCTATAACTCCTTTAAGTTGGAATGGGAAAGAAAAAGTGCCGAAAACGTTTTAACATCCCCATGTAAATTGGCAATGCTGTTCAAAAGTGGTGGACCGGGATTTGAGCGTAATGTTTTTCTATACGTACTTTATTAATGTCCACTATCAGGAAAGATCAGTTGATCTTCTGAAGCTATTGCAATCATTGCCTCAAGACTATAATTGGATTCATAATATAGAAAAAATCCATCGACCCCCAAGCTCTCTTGAGTTGCAATAATAGAGAGTTATTTCAGCTAACGTACGATGCAACTAAACGAGTCTTGTAAGTTCTAGAGACTGCAAATGAAAACGCAAACCCAAATGAAATTGCGCATAAGGCTGTCCGTCTAAGTGAGGGTCAGGATTTGGTATGAAGATGTCGCTTAAAGCTACTTGCCCAACAGTGGGCCGAAACCCAGAACATTGACATAACATCAAAACGTTCATACCGATGAAAACCTGTTACACCTTATTCCTAATAAACCAGGGAACATTGAAAACTAATCAACTAAAAGCCGTTCAGGGCTTATGAATATGGTGTATCCATGAAATCACTATCAAATTCTCTATCAAATCACCCAAAAATGAATTTTGACGTCCTAAAATCTCATTTCGCCGCACAGTGCGCTGTAGCTTCAGTGGAGAGGGTCTCGATGAACAGAACCGTAAAACAAACTTCAATGTTATTGGGTAAACAGTAACATATGATGTTAAACCCCATCTAACATAGGTTGAGTTTGAGAAAATGAGGAGATATAATAAACACAAGTTGGAAGCGACAATGTTTATGATGATTCTAAAACACATAACATATCAGTAATTGTGATAGGGTGGATTCATTCTCCAGGTAATATTTGTATTAGTAATATATAACTTACTATATTAAATTGGCAATGAACTCGATCAACTTAGGGTCATCGTCGACAAACAGGTGGAGGAATTCGTCAAGCCTCATCCAAACATTGACGGTCCTGCAGGACGAAAAATATTGACTAAAATATATAAAAGATGATACGGAAAGGTTGATATAGTTAAGGTAAGATATTTATGACAAAAGGCTGCAAATAATTACAAGAAGGATTTATTTCTTTATTAGATAGCCTTTTTGCGCAGATCACAAAGTGATCACTAAGATCACAAGTCTTGTTTTAATTATTATGTTATTTACAGATCAAACGTATGGAATATCGTTTTTCCGTAACATGGAGAAACGAATTTTAATACAATTTCGATATGACAATTTGATAATGATAGCAACTCCAAGGATGATTGAGGGACTTATCATGAAGCTAAGATAGTAGGAGCTAATTGAAGCTGTAAATTATTTCACATGTTTTGTACTTACAATTTGATTTCTGATTGATTTTTTCAAAGATAGGCGAAAAAACCAGAATTGGATGTAGGGATTCCAAAACACTCCCATCAACAGTTTACCATAACATTGGAGTATAAAAATTTAAAAAATATTTTAAGTAAAACAGAATTTGACTTACTCGTTATAAACCTAATTTAATATGCAATAGACGGACTCGTTGACTAATTCTTGATATTTCTTTGAAAATTCGATGATTTTCTTCTCCGATTCGAATGCTGTTTAAAGGTGTGATGTTTTTAATATAAAATTTAATGGAAACAGCAAAAATTTCTCTCTATCGAGTTTCAACCTTCAATCCGGACGGAGGACGCTAGTTCTTTGACAGATGATCTCGCCCCTGGGACTTCAAGTTTTTTCAATTGTTTCCTGGTTGTTTTGATATTTTATTGGCTACTGAACCTACTTTCAATAATATCAATGAGAGTCAAAATGTAGAAAACAAATTTATTCAAACAAAGAAAGTTCGAGAGTCATCAAAATACTAGCACATATTGGAAGTATTTTTTTCTGGCACCATTCTGGTAAATAATTCAGAACCATGAAGCAACCCGATTTTGATGGCAAAAATATGCAGCTCAATTTGTGAATGGTCTTGTGAGTGGCATTCTTCAAAAATCACCACTCGACTCTGTGCATGTGAATCCACCAATGTCATTTTCTTATGTTCTAGCCATTCGATCTTGCTAAAATTCGGGCGGTATTCAGGGGATAACGGTTTGATTATCACGTACTTATCAATTTCAGCTCGATCGTGTCATCATAGCTATAGGATATATTTCGTACCTCTTGTGCACCATGTCCAAGATGAGTGATTGTTCTTGTTTAGGCAAAATTCCGTAAACATCATTTCCGCAAACAACGGGGCTCCCTTCCATTGTCCCGATTCCGTGGCTGCCGTCATCCGCTCTTTCAGAGCATATGAATTCGTGCGCCCCCTCAACATGTTGGCAATAAGGAAGTCGATATGAGAAGGCTGCGACGATTTCGTAAGCCAGTACACTCTGACAACAAAAACCACACACAGATGGTGAGTTAGTTGGATGTGCTTGATTTTAAAATGGCCTTGCATTCGATGACTGCTGTTCAATTCGCTGCTCTCACGATTTCCTGATCAAACTTTCAACAAACAAGTTCAAATATATTTTGTTAGGTATTCAATAAACCTACACCCAGAAATTATTTGCTCATTGGTAGCGTAAATTGCGAGCAATAAAAACATGAACGAGCCCCCCCCCCCCCCCCCCACAAAACACACACAAAATTTCAGTAAATCATTCCACCTGGGTTCCTTTCCTTTCTTTATCTTATCCATATGAACCGAACGATCGTGATAAATTTATCAAAAATGCATGCTGGCTTTGCGATCCATAGTCTCGTTGAAAACGATTATTTTATTTTCGATACATAAAGTATTGTAGAGGTTAGCGATATTATCAGTTTGAATAGCTATCAGAAACAGGCGTATTTTTGTTTGTGGTTTATGGACACTAGGGTGGTGCGAAAAAAAGTCAACTTGCGAATTTGAAATTGCTATAGTGCGGAAAAGTTGCGATTGGTTCATAGAACAAAAACAACAACAAGATTATTCAAAACGGACTGTACCTTCCGATCGCGCAAGTCAGTTGAATATATGTCAAAACTGATAAAAACTACATATTTCAAAAAATTTCAAAATTTGTATTTTTTTAATTTTTATTTTTCCATAGTGAAAAGTAGTTAGTAGTGGCAGATGTTTTAGACAAAAATATTATTTGGCCTTCATTGGATATCTTCCGGTCGCGCAGACCCAGTGAAATTAGCGGAAAAACGCGTAATTTTGTCAAACTAAAGCTCTTCGATTGTTTTGATATTTCATCAAATATCGAAACAACCCAGAACTCACCACGGTCAGATACCCCATATCGATCGGAATATAAGGCAGTAGCTGATAAATTAACTCGCATTTGCCATGGATTAGTCGTATTATTAGATGTGCTTGGCTTGTATTCATTAATCTCATCAGGTCCCACAGATGCAGGAAAGACATCTTCTAAATCGCCCAACTCATCATTTGCTTCAGTTTCTATTAGTTTCGAGGGCTGTCTTTTAAAAATGTAATCTATTCTTTCATTTCTGACGAGAACTTTTTTGATTCCTTTCGATCTATAGTACCAATTTTCCCCATTCTATATTTTCTCTGGAGGTAAATGCTCCATAAAGATCTCAGAGTGGAAACCGTAAGGGATACTGCGAAAAAATTAGCTCAAAGATATGAACAGCGGCTTCACGCTCATACTAATTTGGAAGCCATTCAGCTTCTTGACAATTCCAGTACTATTCGGCGCCTGAAGAGGACCAAACCCTTGGACTTGGGATGCTGATACCGATGTGATAGTGTAGTGTGGTGCTAGTTAGTGAACTCTCACCATAAAATTGCGTAATTATGTTATAGCTAAATAACTCGATAGTTACTTATTTTATGTGTGTATGATGTAACTAGTTGTTATGTTCAATATATAATATGTAATAAATATATAAATATACGCTTAAAAAAAAAAAAGGTTCGGAAACACCACCTTCAACTGGCCATCACGAGCTCGCTTCAAACTAGAGCTATACATCTGAGACAGAAAGGTCGCAAAATGGTTAGTTCAGTCGTAATGGTGACTATAATGGCTGTAGTGTATATAGAATTGCTGCCGAATTTAAAAGTAGTGCAACAACTAAAACCTTAAATGAAGTGTATTTTGGCTTGCGACAATGCAAGCTATGTGTACACTTCTTAGTTGATAAGTTCGTCGAACATCAGTGTTAAAGGTAGAACATAAAAATTCAGGCGATGAATTTAGATCAATACTCAATGCCGTTTTGATTTTCATCCGATTTTGTGGAAAATGAAAGAACTTAACCCAATCTCTGATAGAGAAACAATGAATGTTAATGTGATAATTGCTGCGTCTTGACCCTGTGGAAGCACGGATTTTATGAACTTCCATAAGTCAATTACCTGCATGAAAAATGTTCAAGCACTTATGTCATTTGACGAATTCATGTCGTAAGACCTGTGCAGAGTTCTTCTTACTTGCGTGATTTCGATAAATTTTTCTATCGTTATCTGCTTTTTAAGTTTCGGAAGATTTATCGATGCCTACTCTGGCGAGTTTACCCCAGTGGAGTTCCAGGAAGAATACATTTGACTCTTAGATTTGGTTTAGTTAAAATATGTAATATATATAACTTCGGGAGTTCTTGACCGATTTCGATGACATTTTCAGGGATTTTTTTTCAATTTTTAATGATCTATACAGTCATGTTATGGATACGAGGAAGCTATGTGCCACACCCACTTGGCAGACGTTTTTTGTTTTGTTTTTGTTCTATGAACCAATCGCAACTTTTCCGCACTATAGCAATTTTAAATGTGCAAGTTGACTTTTTTCGCACAACCCTAATGGACACCCTTGTTTCCAAGCCACTGTAGTACCATTCGAGACACTGTGAACAGACTGTTACGAGAAGGAGGGTAAAATATTAAGAATCTATCAGTTACGTAAACTTCCGGTTGGATAATCAACCGTTAATTCAATCGACATCAAATTTCTTTAAAAAATCGACAGTTCACTTACGTCATTATTCCATCTAAAGATGTGGCACCTTATTTCGTTAACGGCGATTTGATCCGTTAGCTCCATGTATTTCCGTTTGTTCAGCGTCGGGAATTGGATGACTCCCCACGTGAAATTATTTGCGTCGAACCTCTTATCGACCGTGATCACTCCAACATCATATCTAAAACGAATTCACCACGCTCCAATAGTGAATTTGCATCTGATGATGAAACATTACTAGGTATGTTTACTGAATAGAGTACTGAATTGTAAATAAGAAGTACTTGAGGGTTATGTAGATTTTTCCCTGTTTTCAGGCTAGTTTTAAAATTGGGTTACAAATTGTAACTTACAACGAGCCTTGTGAACCCTGATAGAGCTTTGAGAACCTTCGTGGCAGATAGTAATTGTTTCTAGGCTGTCAAACGGGTAATGAAACACATTGTACTTTGAAACTTGTACTTGTCTGTGGTACTTTTCGGTTTAGTATTTTCAATAACAAACCGTTGTAATCGCCCACAAGAAAACAATTTAACCTCTCATCAAAGTTTGTTGTCTCCAAAGCATATCCTTTTGCGTAGAATCCAAAAATCTGGTAAAGCCGAGTGGAAATTTTCTCCGTAAGTATTGATCCAAAGGTAATGGAACGGTTCAAAATCACATTGAATCCAGTTGGGATTGAGTTTAGTCGTAACTCTCGGTCAATCGTATAATGTAAAATCGAACGAGAAAAATATTTAAAATATCAGAATATCGAGAATTTTGAAATTTCCCTAAATAGTTATTTTATTTTAATTATTGGTAGACATCCTTTCAATGAAGGGAATGGGCTCACTCGGGCTACTCCGCGATCACGCGTCCACTCATCCATCCCAGTTTTGCTTAATTGTTGTTACACACTTGCGAATAAGAATTGAGTGTTTAATGTTATCTCGTTATATTTCAGTTTTTCCATCAAAGGGTTTCAAAGTTTTTATGTAGTACATTGCACCAGTGTAGGTATTTTGACTTCAGCGATTGCTTCGTTTTAATTAAGGTTGGCTTTTACAGAGTTATATTTATGTCGACGATATCTTACCGTCTCAGGAGAACATGGTCTGGAAACAATCTGAGGACTCATCTCTTATAATTCTGTCCCCAATAACATGTACGTTGGTGAAATACGAATGATGGTATTTTCATGGCTTTTAGAATACAGATGAAATGGCGAAGCGTAGAGTTTATTTAATGTACCACAGACTACCAGCCAGTTCATCGAATCTTCTATCAAATCTAACAACTATTAATGCGAGAATCAACGTACTCGATGATCATTATTTTTTAAAAACGTCGGTGCTTTATCAATATCAAATCGTTGGCCCATTAACCGTTTGGAGTTCGGTCGATGAAGAACATAGATACCACCCCAACAAAGTTAAATTCCTACGTCTGAATGAGGGTTATGCAAGCCTGTAGTTGTATTTGAAAAACATCACCGATTCAAATGTCTAATTAGTTCATTCCAATTTTTAATCACCTTCGCATCATATGGAGGGTGACTGGTTTCAACGTACACCTCTTGTCTGGTTTCGTAGACGATATAGTTCTTCGTTGGGGCTCCTTGGAACCGAATCCGGCTTGAACGTATTTAATATGCGGGTTGTTTACAGCTGTACACGTTGTCAGAACCCTAATATAATTCAAACAACACAAATAACTATTATTGAAATTGCCAAATAAATTTTTTGTTTGTAGAATTGTTCGTAGAGTATTATTGACACTAAATAACACTATAGTTCTCTCCACTCGCATTTCGCAATCGTCAAGACGTCTGAAAAACTTTTAGATTGTAAAATTGAACGAAACAATGAATATATCACGATTCATCGGAGATACCGATCGAATGTACTGGAAATGGATTCATAGAATAATCAAATACCTACACCAAGAAAAATGGGGAGACAGTGGAGCTCAAACTTTGTGAATCGATTCTAAAGCTCATTCTCTATTTAAAAAAGGTCAGGTAAGGCATTCATTTTTTTAAATTGTTTACTAGCTTGTTTTCCCGACTTTTGGCAAAAGTTGAAAACTTGAATTTATAGGATACTATTCGCCCAGAACTTTCGTGGCCTGTAAGTCTGCCGGAAATATCAGGAGAAAGATCCGAAAAATCAATCAAAATTCGCAAATGAGACGCGAAACCCACTGATTGTCGCCTTTCTTGAGGATGTGTGAAACCCTTGGTTGGAAAAATCGGCTATTACGTAAACCCCCTATTTTCCTCATAAAAAATAAACGGAAAAAATGCTCATGGTTTGCTGCTCTACTAGACAAAAATTAGATGGAGATAAAACGAAATTCGCAGAAATTGGTTGAAACAAAGGTATCAATATTTCATTTTAAAATTTGGAGACTTGTGCTGTATAAAATAAACATTGGGCTTTTTTCAATTTTTACTAAACAATATTAAAAAAAGTATATTTTGAACAATAACTTGGAACATGATCTACTTTTGTACTATAAAGTATTTAAAGAACCATAATACCAGATATTAATCCCTAAAATTTGTTTTTACTTTTAGATTGGTATTTATAGAAATTGGATTTGCCATGAATTTAAACGTTCTAATCTGTGTTGAATGCGCGATGAATTTGAGAAAAAAAGTAGTTCGATAAGTAAATGATTTGCGTTAGTATGAAGCCAGACGCTGAGCCTTATTCCTTTCTATAATTGGCATTAAAAACGTACTTTTCCCATGTTATCATAGCACCAGTGAATAGTTGGACCTCATTTTCATTAACGATTTTCACCAACCAAGGAACGCTGTGTGGTGGAAGACTTGTAGCTGGCTTCAAATCAGGAAACGCTGAAAATTTTTCCACAAAGGTTTATTCCTGACCTCTCCGGGTTATGGTAAAGGGGAGTCCCCAACAACACAACTTTCCTTGACTGCAAAGGAAACGAAACGAAATTGAAATTCACTCCCGTTTTCAAAATTCTCACCCAAGAAATGAGTTTTCCTAAATCAGATGACCTGTGTTTGATCTTGGACCCATCTCAACCTATTCGGTGTCCAAAATAACTCAAAGTGGCCCCTTTTTAGGTCCTGAAATGGCAATAATTTACTTCGGGTGAATTTTTACTGATCTAAAACTTATCCCAGTAGAAATTGAAAAAATACTAAAAATTACACTGTGTCTGTAAAATCCGTAAAAAACTACGTATTTAGACAATTTCAACCAGTCTTTTGCCCATTACTATTTATGTACGTGAGGTGATCGACCAGTCTAGAATTTATGACCAACAATATCCTAAATGAGATCAATCTGCATAAAAATGGATTTTTCATATCAATTCCTTTTTTAACTCGCACCCCGGACGGAAATTGTACTTTATACGTCAAATGACAACATTTCAAGAGGTAGGGGATATACAAAATTATTGCTATCCGATTACATAGGCAAATTATTGAAAATGATCAACTAAAAACAACATATCACTCGAGATATTATTTGTAATCTCCATCGTGTCAAATTATGTAACACCAGTTCTGAAATGTGGTGATGGATTGAAAATGTAATCTTTCTGAAATAGACTTCATTTTCCCACCTGATTATGGACGGGTTGAAGAATTCAGTCCGGATTTTATGGATTCTTATCTTAGCAAATGTTTGACTCGTTGTTCATTTACCTAGATGTTCATTCAATTTGATGTTCTAAAAGGTTGACTTAGAAACATTTTTGGAGACATTCAGCCCTTTCATGGGAATTCTTGATGAATGTAATGAAACACGGTTTTTAAGACGTCCCCTTGGAGCAAGGCAACGTCGATAGAAGGATAGGAAGGAGGTTATAATTGGTCAAGGAAAGTGTGCATGTTTGTGCGTGTGTGTTGTGTGTGAAAGAGAAAAAATGTGAATGAGTGGGTGTGTGTGAGAAACAGAAAGAAATATGTGTGACAAGTTTTTTCGACGCTGCCCATGCCACAATAACCAATTTCCATGATCGTTTTCTTTTTGTTTTCTTTTGTACCAATTTTGCTCTAGTTTACGAAAAATCTCACAGATAGATTTTGCCGACTCTATAGATAACATACTCAATCGGGTCCCGTAATTGTACTTTTTTTTAATCCCAATTTCGTATAGTTGTGCAGCAAACCTCAAAAATTTTGCTCTCGTCAATAGAAGAGGGAAAAGCTCGGACAAAAGTTGTAAATATTTATTCCCACTTGATCTTATTGATTTTTCATGTGTTTTCTGTTAGACCGTTATTTTAATCTGGCCTTGCCACAGACCAGAAATTTTGAATTCAATCTTGGGATTAGGTAGGAGCAGGTATCACGTAATCCGTTCAAGTGCTGCTCCCACACCTTATACTGCAGTTTTCCTTGATGCTTTTGCAATCCGATTTAGAGTTCTGGTCTGGATTTAAAACATATTTTATATTTACACATATCATCCGTTTTATTTCGGAACTCTCGAATTCTTACATGGAAGGATATGAATGGAGGGGGTAATTCCCTCTTTTTATTTTAATACGGGGATTATAAACGATTAATAAACGGATCTTAATATTTGTGGATAAATAAAAACCGGATTTAAGGACGCATGCATTAGTTACCAACTTGTTGTTTACTCATGTTTATAGAAAACCGTCTGATCTTAAATATCCTATTAATATGCAAGGAATTTCATATTTTTGGGACAGCCTTTTTATCGTTTCATCATTTTTTATTTATTTTTTTGCCATTATGAACTTTTACACTCAACCTCAAATCAACAGCCCTCCGAATTTGATGATTTACTTTGAACACTCTACCCACCGTTACGCACTCCCTTTCGAACTATCGACCTTGGTTTAAAATAATATAATTCGCTCTGGTTGGTAAAGGATTCTCAGCATCTCTTACGATCTATTCTTAAAGAGGAAAGAACCAGAGAAATTAAAATTCACAGATACATTGACTGGTTAGACACACCTGGGTTTACTGTGTCAATCCATTCGCTCTCTCTAATGGCTAAACCTTCAGCAAGGGGAACGAACAGCATAATAGAAAATGACACAAAATGTCATAGCAATAGTCGTCATAAAAAACTTCGATAATCCAATAAGCAGACATTATTATAATGATATTGCATACAAAGAAATCGAGCTCATTATAACTTAATATATTGATGTGTTTTTTAAGAACACCAGTAACACACACTAAGGGTAGGTGTTTTGTTTTACCTCAATAATTTTAGTGGAATATTTTCAAAATTTTGTGAGGGACCATGAGAATACAAGAAATATTAGCCGTTTCCTCACCCGGACCCTTTGACCTATTCCGAAATTCGTTGGATCACGTTTCAAACTGCACAGAATACAAAAATCACAAGTGGGATTCATTTGGTCCTGAATTCTTCATTGGACAAAATTATACTTTATCATTCTATTAAAATCAATCGATCAGAACACGTACCATCAGCTCGTGACGTTGGCATTGAGAAAGCCCAACCTTCTCGTAAATCCTGTGGATTAACGATTGGAATGTAACCATTCAGCATTATGACAAGTAATCCATGATATATCGACATTGATGAACGATAGGTTTTGGTTAAATCCATTTGACAAAGTCATTAGTGCAGTTATTCTCAAACGAATCACCATGGGTTCAGATGGCTTAAAGAGTAAACAACTACTGGCGAAACGTAGTAGCGTTTAGTATAGTATTGTAGTTATGTTTGAATGTTACAATAGCGACTAATAACATTCGGGAACAAGGGAAATTGATGCCAAGAAAAAAAAAGGAAGTTGGGGTTTTGGAGGTCGCTAAATCAGGAAAGAAAACATGTTTCCTAAGTTGGCTCGAATTTTAAATTTAAACGTTGTTCTCGTGTTCGGTATTCTGAGAAATCATAGAAAAAAGTTTTGCCTCTTATTTGCAAGGGTTAATCACCTTATTTCATCTTTTTTGGGGTGATGGATCTGAACTTGAAACCGGATTCTGAATGTTCAGGCGGGAGTCTTGTTTAATCCCAGTAAAAGTCTGAATGATCGAGTAAAATATATTTAGAGTATTGTTTCCAAGTCAGTCTACAGGTAGCAGAACATTTTTTCCACATTCAACGGATGAAGCTAGGACTCTCTCCGGTATCCCCCTGTGCCCTTCATTAATAGCCACAATTTCAACAAACCAACTTCGGATTTTAGTTCAAAACGTGACAAAATCATCAGCGACGTACCGAATTTTACTACATTTCTCCCATTTTTGTATTTTCAGGCCTGTAAAATAGTGTTCTGACATGAAGACAATTACGCAGATTGGCATCACTCCGTACTGAAGGTATTCAGTTGATCTATGTTATGTTATGATATTTCATAATAAAGTGAAGACCTCACACTAATATTATGGGCAGTTCTGGTTACATCCATGTTTAATCACGCATGTTTGTTTATCAGAAAAGAAATTTGGAAATTTTGTTTCCTCTTTCAGCATCGAAAATATGTTTGTCGAAAAGTGCCCCTAAGAATTCTTTTACGGAATATTTCTATCACTTCCGATTTTGTTTGCCCGCGAGGTTTACAGTTATCGGTATTAACTGGACTCCCTTTAATCTGTAAACGATTCCTAGCGTCTTCATTGTGAGAACTATGCAACCTACTAGTTCCTTCATTCTATGTACCTATACGTCTTCAAACGAGGTGTGCAGCTATTTTCATGCGAGTACCCACTATGTTTCTGGAATGTACGAGTGCCCAGTGTGTGATCCTAGTGTTCACCATTTTATGTTATTTTGGAGACAACGAAGTAATATCGGACTCCCATTTGAGAGAACCTGCCGTCATTGATGTACGTCCAATTCATGATTGAATCTAGCTATCAGCAAAAACAAAATTTCCTAGGTCTTTTCCAGAACTAGTATAAGAAATATAGCCTAAACTAGTTGGGTGGGTTCGGACTTTTCTAATGATTTCATATCCCTTTCATCGTTCTTCATCTGATTGTTAAGAAAATCTCACTTTCTTATCTAAAACTGTTATTTATGTGATCTTAAATTCATTTATTTCATCTGCGGTCTCTTTTATTCGGTAAACAAGTTGGACTGAATTTTAAATTAAAAGAATGAGTTTCAAGGTAAGTCTAAACATTCCAGTTAAATGCTGAATTTTACATTACATTTACCAGAAAAATTAAAACCTGGGCTTCCCATGCTATCCCCTGTTATCTCCATGCTTCGTAGACTAACCTTAACAACCAAATACCTAATCCCAAATATCAATCTGTCTACATTGTCCTAGATCGTCGTTGTTCTGTGGGCTGTAATTCCAATAACGAGGTTGAATATTCTTTTGCAATGGTTTTGATTTCGTTTTTCAGGATAAGGATTTGTTGGCAGAAGATGAAATGGCGTGGGTAGTAGCGGTATTCTCAGTCACAGTTCATACAACCGACTCGACTCACCATGAAAGCGACGTAGAGCGAACAAGTTTGCCGCGCTGCTTGGGCATACTCATAACATCCGCCGACGTCCTCACAACTTGTGGATGCTTGAAGAGCGCTCTTTTTGGCAGTACTGCAGACACCACAACTTACGTTATGGTGAAACCTAAAACGAGTATCGTGTGGTGGGACGATGACTACAAAGCGGCAGTTCAAAATCGGCCACACGAACACTGCAGAATGTGCGAGATTAAATCCTACAACGACGTTGCGCTGCTGACGATTGAGGTAATGAACACGATATATGGAATTGTAGAGACGATTCCATGGTCTTTGTTAACTCCGCCGAAGGAAGACAGAAATTCAAAGATGAAGACGTACGACGATTGTTTCACTCTATACTTGGTAAGGCTGGGAGGTACCAAGACCATTTTCTTCGGTAAGAACGGTCTCTGAAAAACAGGCCTCCGGGAAAAAAAGTAATCATAGCGAGTACGAAAAAAGGACCACGGAAAAAAGTCCCCACGGCTACGAAAAAACGTTCCCAGTCAAAGCCTAGTATCATCGTGCTAGTTTTATCACGAATTCCGATCTATTTATTCTACTCATTAATACTCGTACATTACTTGAAGGATTAGTTTAGGATATTTTGGCTCTCTGTACACCTACGGGTAGCGGAAGGTTTGTTTTCACTCCTGGGCGATGGAGAAAATTTATTTCTTCGTAATCAAAATTTCCACTCGCGATTTTCCTTGATCTCGCTTGAAATTTTCCAGGGTGGGAGAGGGAAATCAGCCTGATAAGCTCATTTCAACTTCATAGTGTCGTTAGTGGCTACTGGGCGAACGCGAACATTAAATCCGTTCCACAACCCTAATTCCTAAAGTTTTAATTTGATTTTGTTGAAAATTTCAGGGAATGTGCATGTTAGATTATAGATGGTCTCAAATGAGTTTAATCGATTATACTCGTAAATCCTCACTGCTTCACTCTGCCCATGAGCGAACGTAAAATCCATCATGTATAGTTCATCAGTTGATCTATCAGTATTTTATCCGTTTTAGAATTAGCGCTGCAGACCCGCGATACGTGTCGACTATCCTTCTAAAGGCGTCGTTGTCTGCAGGATCCTGTCACACGGCATTTCTCTCCGGTGAATCGTTGAACAATTCGTCACATTGTAGTTACTTGAATATTAGCTCAGGATACTAGCTCAGGGTCTAACAAAGAGTTAGTGTTTAAGAAGTTAGGTTTATGATGGCATCATCCAATTGTGTTCGGGGTGCATAAATGTCGACTTACCAGGTTGTAGACACTCTGTAGAACCTATATTCATTTCTTTCCTATTCATACTACGGAGATGAAATATAAAAATAATTCTCCCTTATATTAGGCATCTAGAATACAATCACAATGGATGGAATCGTTGAGTTCGGTGATCTACGCAAAAGGGTTACCTACTCCAGAAATAATAAACCTCTTTATGATTATTTTTTAACAGTTATTGAAGGTAGTTGTTAACGTTTTCATTCTCTATGTGCTGGATCTATGATCAAACTACGATGTTTCAGATGGATGGTTTATCAGAATTTGACTTAGGTTCATTGAAAATGGCAAAACGCAAATTCACTATCATTGGTCCCCTGAGCACAGCGAATGACGCGGAAACTCATTCGATTTCCGGTACGAGTTTTCAAGAAAATACGACAGTGGGTGAAGAACGGTTCCCGGGGTCACCCTTGATGTGCCGACAGAATAACACCTACGTCCCTGTTGGCCTTCATCTTGGAGCTTACTGCTTAGATCTGCCTTTGGAATCTGTCATTGCCAACTGTAACAGAACTTTAGAAAGTTGTGAAGAGTGCTTCCCGAATTTCGATCGTATCTACAGCCCCGAGTTTTGCCCCGATGAACTCTATACTGAAGTCGTCATCAATTTCAATGTTGCTTTGTATGGCTGGATAGATGACCACACCATTGAACCAACAGAACCAACGATACGCAAGCGAAAGCTTTGACGTTAGTTTCCAAGCTTCGAATGGATTTACCCACCTGCCTTTTGTATTGCAAATATTAAAACTATTCTCACGAATTGTATGGATAAATTTTCTTTTTTCAATCAAGAAAAACACTTTTAGGTCTTGAGACGTAATTCATATTCACGACTAAACTATGAAGATGAACTAGCTATTTTAATTGATTGATTGATTGAAACTTGAGCCAACTTTGGTCGACAAAAAATCTAGTGAAGTGAGAGTTTACATTCCTGTCGTTTTTCGGCCTAAAGTACAGTCGTACAGCCATTCACAGGTCACGTGATCTGGAAGAATACATTAAATTTCTGGGCTTAAAATTCCAAAAGGACTAAAAAACAGTGTCATGGTCATAGCAGTAATCCACAAACACGACGGAAATATGTCCAGAAAAGAGTGGAGTTAGTGACCGTGACAGTAGGAATGACTTGAGATCAGCTTGTTAGCAGTTCATTCAAGGACTATTGCAACTATAGAAGAGTTATATGGAAAAGTAGGATAACAGTTGATCGATCTACTAAAACGAACAAATATTAATCGTCTACTATACTTACGGTTAGTAGTTTTTAGATTGAAAATTTTCAGTGGGTAATGTTTACCTACACTATAACCTCAGTCGTCCCAATGTAATTGTGTTCGATTTCATTTTAAAGCTTGGACAGCTTGTTGAGCTTGATAGAAACTCCTAAATATAGAACATGGCGCCATATTGCAAATCCTTATTTGGAGACTCCATCAAGAAATTCACCGTTTTGCAACATGACGGTGTTCAGGGTAAAAATCTGCGTCCTAAAAGCGGTAATAACCTCTCGCGAACCGGGGAGGACCCAAATTCGAAGTCTTAGGTCATTATCCGCGCCAGCCGAAGCTTAAACGGTCTGTTATTGCCCGTGGAGAAGAAGGCAGCTCTGAAGCCGTGATGTCAGGCCTGATCATCCTTGAGATCCGCTCAAATTAATTCGTCCTTTTAGACAGAACACCACTCCAACGATAAATTGTATCGATGGGCGTCTCTCTGATGATGAGAAATGAATAGCGTTTGAGGGAGGGCCAATCTAATCCCACGCTTCATTTGATGGTCGGGTAGCTTCTCCCGAGAGCCTTTCCCCTAAAACGGAGTGCGCCTGAGTTAAGCCCGATGTAACAACGGAAAAAATACATTCATCTGCCTGTCGATCGTTTCAACCCAACGTACCGCCTTCTGTAGAGTATCACACAATGATGAATCCCACTTGGCGTTAACTTTCAACCTGTACAAAGTTCAAATTTTGTAATTTATAAAATTGAATATTTTTAATTTGAGCACCAAGTGCAGAATTATTGAAAGGACTATCCAATTTATCACAAAACAACCTTCTCTAAATGACATCCGGAAAATCAAACCAACTTTGAGATTTCCATTAAGGCTTTAAAAATTTCCCATACAGAAATCAATCAAACGTTTGAGACTGAGAGCTTGGTAGTCCGTTGAATATAATGATGACCCCGATGACTGCCTCGAAGGCAGTATGCTGTTGATGGCCATAATTATTCAAAATAACCGATTTTTCTTACCAAACAGGTGACAATCGGTGCCTAACATCTCTTATATTGTACACTAGGTACTTAACTGATTAATTATCCCCGTGAATGTTTACAGTTTCAAATTATTTTGTCCATTTTTAAATTTAATTCCAAATCTGGTTTAAATAGCCTTATTTATTGTAACCGACTTTCGTGACTGCAATTCCTGTAGGTTGATGGATTGCACCGTTTAATCCAGAAACCAGTAGGTCCAGTTTTTCTTATTTCAAGATAATCAAGAAAAACTTACAATTGACAATAAATATGGTTTTACTAGCTAAGTCCCAAAAAATTACCATAAATACCAGATTAAGTGCTGTATCAGACCACAGATCTATTTTAGCTCCATGTTTTAAGGGGAGGAGAGGGTTGATCGTTTCGTCATTTGTATTTACGGTGTCTCTGTAATAAACTTCCAAAACACACATTGGTTTTCAGTTTTTTGGCTCATAATTGAATAAGAAATTCATTTTAATGGGTAATTTAAGAAAAAAAGCAGTTCATGAACGTATAAACGCAGTTTATTGACAAAGAACACGGTTTTAACAATGTTGAAGGACAAACCATCTTTCGCGTATGAACTGAGAAAAACACTTTCGAATCTGGAAAAAACTGGAGTGACTTTATAGTGTCTAACTTTTGACGAAAAATTGTTGAACAGAGGTAAATTAGGCCCCAATGTGCTATCGCTTATTGGGTTTCTATAACAAACGCTTATTTCAAGACCAAGAACAACCGGCAAAGAACGCTCATTGTTGCAGGTCTTGTTTTAAACGATGCGCCTACCTCCAAAGTATACGAAAATGCAATAAAGACGATTTTGCATTTCCCGGCATTTATTGGGTTTCTGAAATATTGCACAATACTTTTCGTACTCTACAATGAATGCGATTTGGCGGAATCTTCATCTTCAAAGAGAATAAGCTCCCGGAAACGGTTACGGAACGTTTGTTGGAGAGAAGAGATGAGAAATTGCTGATTGTCTTGAGCCGTTGCCCACTGCTTGGTCTGTTCCAGAGGGCTGCACCCGTATTGTACGCTTTCACTCTGCGAGTGGAAACGTCAAGAACACGACTGACTACGAAAAAAAAACACACACACAAAAAAAAAAAAAAAAACAGAAAATATTCAGTCACACTGTATGTTCAAAATTATTTATATACAAACAATATCTATTGGGGATGGTAGGTATGTACAATGAAGGAAGACGAATAATATTATGTTCGTTCAAAAAGGGGTACCATAACAAGAATGTTAGCAATTTCCAACTGGCACGTGGGCGGGATCGAAAAGCTCCGTCCCTTGCTAACAAGGGGGACTCTTGACAATTGGAACCTTCAAAGCAGAGGAAAACTTTAAGAGGATGTTGGATATTTCAAGTCATCCAACAAAAATGTATCCTCAGTTAACGGCTATGAATAATCAAGATGGCAATGGGCTTGACCAGCTGTTGGACGATGCCAATGCTGTTGTAACAAACCTATCAGGTACTTACATCTATATTATTTATTAAGCCTCAAATCAAAATATCTAGAAGGGATCTAATTCATCTGATACTGAGCAATTCATTTTGTGAAATCGTAGCAACCATACCTACAGGTTACAGTCACGAATTCAGAATTGGTTAGTTAGGCCAAAATGGTAATTACCCCAATCCACGTGATGTGGTTCTGTTTATACGATCACCCTAAATCTAGTTTACTCCTTTGTCACATGAAATTTCTGTATAATGAGAGAAGATATATCTTATATATCTAAACCTAGATAGATGATATAAATATCGTGTTCGCATCTTACTTGAACTGTTGCTGATACGATTTTTGGTTTATAATGTGTAGATATTATGTATTATCTATTTGTAGTATAAACGGTTTTTACTTCTATCGGTGGAAGTTGAAAAAACCAATTTAGTGTTAGGCGATCAGTGCTGGGCAGCGATCTCAAGCATAACACATACTTTTAGATTTTGAAGTATGGAGAATTTAATTTCATTCAGATGTTAGTCTCCTAACGTGAATAAATTAAGGAGTTCTAAAAAAACTATTGTTTTTCATTTTGCAATGTAACTTATTTACGTTTCGGTACAGCATTTAAACTGAAAGATTCATTAACAGGACAGTGTAAGATTTCAAACGGGACATTGCCAAGACTAAAACAATTACAATGGTAGACACGATTGGCAGGTCGGAGGGGTCAAACTAATTATTGAAATACCTATCCCATAAAGTCAGGAATTGCCGTAGTATTGCTAAACCAATGACTATCATGTACCTAATCCCTCTGGTGGATTAAAAAAAATGAGAACTTCAACCAAGGCTATATTAAATACAGGGTTATGACAAAGATTCTTGAGACTAACTGGTGTACAACAAATGCTCAAATGTGGATACTTATCTCAATTAACTTTGGCGTAGCAATGTCTTTATTATTTATCAGAAAAAACAAAGGAATTGAATTGCTAAGTTCATTGGAAAAGCTGATCCCAATACTGGTAGGCTGGTTTATTGATGAATAGTCAGACATCACTAGTCAGGCTATTGAAGAAAAATTAACGAAAAAAATTGTTAGCTTTCTGAATGTTGTTTGTGAGTTATTAAAACAGTTTCGTGAAACTTGATGTCCTAACGGCACTGATGTGGGCTGATTAGATGGATTCTTTGTGACTTGCAGTTTGGAACTGGCAAGCGGGAGGAACCACACGTGGGCACGTTTAGAAGAGAATCGTTGGAGACGATTGGAATGTCATTAGCCCCACATTCCGACATTCATGAGAGGTCTGTAATATAATGGAGTACGAACTCCTGAGATGCAATCAACCATCAAGGGGCAACGCCATAAGTTGGACACGACCCACCACCATATGTTGACATTTAACGGTACTTAGCCACCGGATAAAAAGGATAATTATTATTCAAAACCTGTCCAACTAGGCTTTCAGCGATCCACCCTTTAAATAATGACGAGGGTCTCAACGGAATAAAATATTTCGAACCATACATTTCATCAGTAGATATTAATAGGAACTTGAAAAGCAAATTGTGATTTTCAAGGTATGTTTAAATCAATTGCCATCAATGCAGTTCATTGAATTGCATGAGGGAACATGGAGCACCGGACGGAAAATGGAGTCCGAACTACCTTCTCTGCTTCAGAAGGATCTAAGAGTTGAGAGGAGAAGAAATGTGAATACTTTGAATCGCCAAGCAACTGAAATGTGCTGGATTAGGCTTAATTTGTTCCGAACGTGCTAGGTTTTTGAAATTATGACTCCGAGTGATCTACGCAGAAGAAGAAGAACAAGAAGAAAACGTTTATTTTAGTGATGAATACGATATCACACCGAAATGTATTATTAGCTTCAAACATTACGGAATGGAAATCTGTCCCTCGGAAGTTCGGGTCTTTTGCTTTTCTATTTTAAAGTGAAAATACCTAAATAATCAAAGCAGGAAGACTATCTACTGGTATTACAGAGGTAACTAACTTTAGTTCAGGCAATCTCTTCACATTTTTATAGAATTGGTTTTCAGTGTGGATATCTTGAAACTAACTAAGTTCTGAGATTCACAACTGATTCACCGATTGCAGACAGGAAGGCACACGTAAGCATACGTTTTCTGACAGCAGATCTTCTCTTTTATTCCCTGTTTGAAATTGGAAACTATTCAAAGCAGGAAACTATCAAACGCATTGTTCAACTTGAGTGATAGATATCTGAAGCGAAATGCAGTCGATCTAGTCATGTTTGAATCTAACGTTGATATGCCTTTTTCCCCAGACATTTGGAGACTCTGCTAAGTTGATCGCTGTAAGTTTCAGAGCCTGAGATGATTTAGATCTATCTTTCTTGGTTTTTTTAGAATTTAACCGCCTACCCCTCTGTCAATTGTATATCCACGAGTGATAATTTAGATACTACCAATCTCACTGCCTTCTGCAATCCCCAACTTTTTTTTTTACCAGTTACAGACAGAAAATCGTATGTAATGACACCCATATTTCTTTCATTTACTTCTGAATCAACGTGTTCAGCATGTTTGAACCCGATTATTTACATACCTACTTGGTTGTTAAACCTCCATAGGGGTTAAAGGATCGTGAACTAATGATTGCGGAAAACCTGCGAATTAACCCTGCAACTTCAGCGATAAACATCTGAAAGCGAAATCTAGTCGATCTAGTCTTATTTGAATCCAATGACGATGTCATTATTTGCCCTTTTTCCCGGTACCAGACGCGGGCAGACTCCGCGAAGTAGATCACAGTCAGTTTCTGAGCCCTTCAATCCAATTTCCACGGCGATGGCGGGTGGGGGCCGCGATGGATGACAGCGGCTGAGCGGTGAAGGTTTCTGCGCCCTGAAATGGAAAAAAAGAAATAAGATGAATCAGCTCCCATCAAAGGCGCACGTGGTTACAGGTCCGCTGTTCCCAAATAAATGCTTTCACCCTTTTTCAACCCTTTACCGAGAAGGAAACCTATATAAAGGGGTATGGCTGTTTGTACCTACCTAATCAATGCAGTTCTAAAAATGACGTATTCGTCGCTTTTATAAAGAGCTCTCATTTTTGGACAAAATGATGAAAACGAGAGTTTCAATTGATTTCCCTTCATCACATCATGTTTAGCGGAAGACTCACTTCACAAGAAATTAATTTATTCTCTTGCCTGACAAATCTTTGCTACCCAGAAAGTGTTATTTTAATTCGCGAAGACTACTGCAAAACTGTTAGCGAATTTTCTTGGAATACGAATCTATCACAAAGGATCCAGTATTTGAAGTGGAATTATTCAAAAAAAGGTCCGCCTAGTGGGGTTTGGCACGGTCCTCGTCTACTTAACTTGGACGAATAGACCTTTTCAATCCTGATGAACATTCTCGAAAAATGTAGAGTATAAGCTTGTTAAATCGAGATACGTAGATTACTTGATATACACCCAGTAAAAAAAGTATCCGTACACCCACCTGCCTTTTCACGAATATTGTAGCTCACGACCCTAGAAAAATCGGATCCTAATTTTAAGAATGTGTTTACAGAGGTCTTGAATTACGTATTTCAAGTCAAACAATTTTCCAAATAAACGATGCAGGCCAAATCGTCATCAAACGTACACCAAGTCATTTTTATAGAGTCAAAAATGTGTTCGTTCAGTCCAAAGACGCTAGAAAACCGAGCTCAGAAAATGGAATAATAGCTCCAGTTCCTCCTTTTTGCTTGATAACTTCCAACAAACAGGACTTCATCTAATCGACAAGTTTCTGAGTCATACTGGATGGTATCTGGGAGTACTCAAGCGACGCAGGTATCTGGAGTACATACAATACCATAACAATACAATGCACGAACAATAACGATAACAAATCATGCAAATTGTTTAAGAATTCTGTTTTAGGAAGTTGTTTGAAAATACTTAAGTTTTTTTCCATCTTCGGTCATAGAATGATTTTGAACGGATTTGTATTCGGTTATTGTTTTTTCTCATGTTTTTATTAATCCTCAATAACCCTTCTAACCTGGATCAATTCTATTATACTTCCCTGTAGTATGAGACGTCCATGACCATGACCAGAAAAAATGCTGTTCCAGTAATTTTTATGATTGTAGACCTCTGTATAATTGTAGTTGCTATTGCGAGGGGGGGGGGGAGTCCTGGTTGATCCTGTTCTAATTCACATGAACTCCAATTTGTTTGTGGGGGCTATGTTCTTCCCCTTTTCTCAAACAAATGACTATTGTGTTCGAGATTCCCAATCAGAAAAATCAGCTGTCCGAATGAGCCTGCTTGGATAATTAAAAAATGGTATTCCTGGGGTGAACGGAGTCATTCTTTACTGAGTGTGTGAGATAGAAATGCCGCAGACGTCAAGCCCTCCCAAAGGTTAGTCGACATGTATTGCTGGTCTGTAGCGCTGTATCTACAGACGGTTGAATAATGACACACTCTAGTTGAAATTGATATGAGATCGTTAAACTCTAACCACCCTCGAAATTTGAGTAAGACCGGAGGATTAGAAAGTTATGAATTAATGGTTGACGGATTGTATGTTTGCGAATGCGAAGATAATTGTATTAAATTGTGAGAAAAGAAAATCATGAGGTATCCAAATTATCACCCGCCTGCGGACATGGACAGACACTCTCAAAGAGAGACTGGCAGACAAGAAACGAAAGTCGTTCAGGATGGTCCAAAGCCCAAACTGCGAATGGAAATTTGGATTTTGGAGAAAAATGTGTTCATTTCTCGAAAGTAAAAATAATACATCCGCTACCTACAGGCAGACTGGGAAACAATTTTCTTCGTGGAAATCTGGATATGTATTTGTATCGACTAACAATCATTATGAATAGCATAAAATCATTTTGAAGAACAAAGGTATTTTAAGCGTTTGACATATCTTGAAACGTAAACCAATTCATTTTGGTAAGGAGGGGGGGGGGGCATTATTTTCCTGGTCAATGACATAGGTGTGTTATGCTAAAGTGGAGGCAAAATTGTGTTATGCTGGGTGCACCATATTTTGGGGCCTTAAATTTGTCACCGATACTAAATTTGAATAAAAGACAATGTCCGATTGCCTGCTGAAATAAACATTCCTTGGTATGGTTTCAGTACTAGCTGGAATTACCTCTATTCATTTTACAGTCCATTGAATCGTCTCGTGCCGTTCAAACGTGCACTCGAGATAAATGGCATACCTACCCCTCGTCATCACTCAACATTTGACAAGACTTCATTGTTCGTTCTTCACTGACGCAACTACCTAAGTAGGTTAACTGTCATCTAGTTCAAATAAATAATCCAACGTTCCAATGAATCAACGTGAAATTATGACCTAACCAGTTGATGAATAACATGTACTAGTAATGGATCTTCCTGAACTTTCGAATCATAGGGTAACCAAATCGAGCCTGAACGATCGGAGGTCAGCTTGCTACCAATTTCTCATTACGAGAGACTCGTCTTGTTACTTTCTATCTATCTCCGATGAATTTTTATTACGCCGTTACAATTAATTAATGACCTTTTGTTGAATTTACATTATCTGCTACGGTCAATATATCTCGGGGAGGTCGACGGTAACGCCATTAGGAATCTAAGTTCCGCAGAGAGCTTTTTTTTCTACTTCACTTGCACCTTGAGAGCGATTAGAAAACTGTGCAAGGCTGCAAGAGAGTTCAATAGGAAATAAAGACGACCGTGAACTTAAACTAGGCGACTGGTCCGAAGGAACGAGTTCCGCGGGATAGCGGGTCTCCAAGCTCCGGTGTTGAGAAATATTAATCAATAGCCTAACGGCCTTCTGGACGGAATGACAAGCTATTTATTCTAACTATGAAATACAAGATGGTGATAAATGGCCCCAACCTTCGGGGTAAGATTGAAATTAAGATGACGGTTTAATTGAATAATTACGGACAAAAATGATGTAAATGGGTTGATCGGGTTATGACCTTAAGGGGGGTCAAAACTCGAATTGATTGCTGCTTGGATCGTTTATTACATAGATTATTTCCAAAAATCTAATAGGTACTAGGTAACATTGTTAAATCCGATCTATGCACTCCTACACAGACTTAGTCATTATTATTAAATCATTCCTATCGAATGGTACTTTATTTATTCCCTATTGATTACGAGTATTATTGATGCTGCTAGAGAATCCCTTAGTATCCTCTAAAGGTACTCTCATTGGTAATCTATCCAGCAAGTACGCTTATAATCATTTACTTATTTGACAGCATATTCAATACACTTAAAATCTCGTTCTTTTTGTCGATGAAACGGATAACTTCATCAACTTCCGAACTCAGTGCGATTGTCTGTCTCCACTCAATCGTCTGAAATGACGCGTTTTAGTAGAACAAACGTCATCGGATAGATTTTGCGTTATAGTCGGTTGAATTGTAGGGAAACAAAAAGATTCATTAATCTATACACCTTGATATCTACACCTTCATTTTTAAAACTCAAAGCTCACTTGTAACAACCGAACAAACAAAAAAATGACCAACAACATCCCCAATCATTTCAATTTCTCGAAGTTTTAGGTAGCAACCGTGGGCAACATCAGAAGTAACAGTATGGATTACCCTGCCCTCTAAGTGAGCAGCTTCAATACAGATTCATACGTCGCAACATAACCGGAGATGACAGATATCAGTAAACGAATTTCTCACGTTAAGGGCTTAGAAATCAATACCGTTCCTTCAGGTGAAAGAAAACGTTTCTGACCGAAATGCCAAGAAAATAAAATAATGACTACCATGTTTTTTAGTTTTTTTT
This sequence comes from Creontiades dilutus, assembly GCA_031894815.1. Taxonomy (NCBI): domain Eukaryota; kingdom Metazoa; phylum Arthropoda; class Insecta; order Hemiptera; family Miridae; genus Creontiades; species Creontiades dilutus. The sequence goes on along the minus strand of JAVIWC010002863.1, from coordinate 1,341,196 downwards.
TTACAAATCTCAACAATATATGTCAACGCATATCAACGGTCGATATAATACTGCAATTATATGATAGCTGTAAGGGAATAGCGAACGAGGGATTGTGAATTCAACGGAATGGGTTGAGTTTATTGACACTAATGACCCGATTACGGATGATCCATCAAATTTTCAACACGATCAACATTCTGTATCTAAGACATCAAGAAGTAACTTAGATTTTGAGATAATGAAATCTCTCAGTTGGTTACAAATCGAGCTTCACCTGTTGATTTCTTGACAGCAGGTCTTTCCGCGACACCAAAAACAGCCGTCGGGTACGCTCAGCTCACGTCAGTTGAGCCCGACGGGGTGTCCTCTCTGTCTGAGGAATCGCCCCCATCTGATATCTCTTCCAACTTCGATCCGAAAAGATCGAAATCCTCTCAAGGAGGGAACACCTGGCTCGCCCTGTCACTTAGGATTAGAATTCCGAAAGATAACATCCCATTATCGCGGATACTAATGCTACACTCAAAAGGTGGTAAAGAGGTTTCCCACGTGGCCTCGAGCTGAGCGGCAAGGAGATGAAGAGTTGACACTGACGGAGAAACGAAAAATGGAAAATATTCAAACTAAACAAAGTTGAGAGTTTATAAATTATTTGAAAACAAATCAGCCAGCCGCCATAAAGTTTTGGACACCATCACGGTTTTGACATAGCTCATTAGTCATAAGAAATGGGAATGGGTATCGATTGATCGATGACTCGGAATAATCGGTGTTTTGTCTCCAAACTCGATTATTGTTTTAATCGAAGTTATAAAATGGATTCAATCAATTGAGTTCGATTTATTTATATTTTCCCCCCTTAAATTCTACTTAAAAAAAGAGCTTTCTGTGGAGTGGTGGGGATGTCCTTCGAAATTAGTGAATCCTTAGGTCTGTCTTATAAAGGTGAATGACCTCCGAGTGAGCCCTTTGGGCGTGAAGAAGAACTATTGCTACCCATAATTACTATTTAATTCATCATTTGTTATTCACAATCAAGTAGAGCTATATAAAAGAGCATTTTCTAGATAACCTAACTTTGAAGTTTTTCAACAAGAAGCAGAACATGAACATGAACCTTCTGTAATGGCCCCAATATTCTTCATAATTATCTGTAAGCACTGTAGTGAAGAACTACCTGAACAGGTGATGGTATCGGAAAGAATGATGCTACAAGAATGTTCTGTGTAGGAAAAACGGTTCACACTCTAAATCTGAAGGTCTTTTAAATGGATAAATAAGTGAGTTATTTGGTACTGTGCAGGTGGTACAGTATTATAAACTATTCCCCATCTTCTTAGTGAACTGAGCTAAATCAGGATAACGGCTCATAGGTGCCTAATTTTTGTCATTGAAATAATTTCCATCTTTACAAGCCCAGCATTTCATAACTACAAGAATGTGTGCTACGATCTAATCCACCAAAATCCGAAAAGAAAACCAATCCAGACACAATCGCTAGAGATATCACACAGTATTTCTCTTTCTCGCCAAGAAATATAAATATTTCCCCTCACATTTTTATTTCATCATTTCAACTGATCCTTCTTTCGGCGTCTGGATTCTTCGCGAACTTGAATTCACAGGCCTTCACGGAACGAAGATAGCGATCGCTTCTTACGTAAAAAACATTCAGAGAGTCTAACTGTGAGACTGGTTTGGTAAAATAAGAACACAATAAAATATGATGTTGATGTGGAACCAATAATTTTCGTTTGGGTTTTATCCACCGTACGGACTTCATATTTTCCTTCGCTGGGAATCCTCAAAATACGACACCAAAAACTGATATTCGAATAAAATCTTTCCACAAGTTTTTTTCTTGAGTTGAACTAATGATAATTATGGGTGATTCTCAAACTATGGGCGGTTTTCAGGTCCTGACATTTTAAAAATGTAGATGTTTCTTTTGCTAGGTTTTTGGATGTTAATCACCTAATTGGCCTCCCTGGATGTCTTTCTGATGCCCAGTCATTCAAACCATTCCATTTTTCTCCACGAAATTCAAATTTGATAGTAGTCATAACAATGGAGTGGCGGTTTGGTCACAACTTTGACAATTTTGTTATGTTCACCTAAATAACAATGACTGTTCGTACTTTCAATAGAGATTCTTCCAATACCACTTGATTTCTCCTGTGTCCCCGCTTGCTTGTGAGTAACTGCTACTCTTTATAAGATAATCATCAACTCATCTTATGAGGAATCTTCACCCATTTCAATAGTTCCATACATTTGATAATATGAATCAACGAAAATATTCGGAGCTTTTGGAAATGGAGGAAAACGCTGAAGTAATGAAAATATACATATGTTGTATCGATTGGTTACGTTGGTCTCAACATTGATAATAACAGAAAATATTCTTTCCCAGTAATCAAAATTGAAAAAGAAGAAACGAGAACGACTCGAAATTAAACCTTCCGTCGAAAATAACCTGTCTCCAATTTACCATCAGAGAAAGACAATTTACATTCAATTCTGACCCCGGGATACCAAAAAAAACAAATTCCCAATATCAAGTATCCTTTCTGAAGTTTTTTTTTCTCTTATTTTTTCAAGCCAGACCGTAATATAACATCATACAACATTACGCAGTACCAAAGTGGGTCAGGGAAAACAAAACCTTTTCCACATCTTGCAAAAACATAATACAATCCCATATCGATGAGAACGTGATACAAGATAAAACAGAATATAGGATGTTTTGCGGAATACTAAAGTGATGAATTGTTTTGAATCACAAATCGATTTTCCTGGTTTGAGCTGTGGTCGGAAAATATAAAAATATATTTTCAAATTCATTTTTTCAGTAGTAAGTAAACATGCAGAGAGTAAGAAAACATGAAACTTAAGCTCAAACAGAAAATACCTAATTGTTTTAAGTGTTTTTTTATTTTTTTTTTTATTTATTGCTTCTCCAAAATTAAACTTTCCACTCGCATTTTGAGTGGACCGTCCTGAACAACTTTCGTTCCGTGCCTGTCTGTCAGTGTGTAGATAGATCTTTTCAACAAGTCTTCAGATGATATCCGGAATATTGAATAAACAAGGATTTAGATGAAATCTTAAGGGACTCTGCGGGTTAGGTCACAACCTAAACCTGAAATCCACCAAGTAGAATCTATTTCTGGTTCTAAAGGTCCAATCGCACTAAACTTTACAGGGTAGTGAGATAAAAATGATCTCATAATCTCAAGTCAGTTTAGAATTAGCGTGACACACCCATACATGTATGATGTGTCAAGGCAAATCATTCGAAGGATTTGAAAAATGCCGGAACATATCCTACCGCAACAAGCTGGTGTTGTACGTCATTCGAGATTATCAAACCCATTTCAAAAGATTTCGACAATCATGGTACTAAGTCGAGAAAGCCATGGCCACACCCTACTTGGTAGACGTTTTTTAATGTATCAGTTTGATTTATAGATGTTTCGGATCTGGTGTGGAAAAATCAACTTCTGGTAATTGAGACGATTTCAGTCCTTTTTCAAAATTTTGTTGTGAGCCTTCGACTGCTTTCAAGTTCACGCGAGGGTTAGTCATTTCATATTAATGTTACCGCATCAATCTAATAGAATTTAAAATATAATTTATAATATAAATTCTAGTTAAGGAGACAATTTCGGTCCTTTTTTAACTACCTACTCTTACTTTATAGTGAGTTTATTACTATTCTCTGACAGTCATCTTCAGGGAGAGACACAGTGTGATACGGTCACATTGATGATATTATCATTTATGTTCGTAGCAGTGGGGTAGACAAGGATCAAAACTAAAGCTGTAAGAAAAATCCACTACAAAACTATCTGCTTTACAGTAGATACCTCGTCATGTAGTCCTCCTAGTAATTCGCAGATTACCTGGACATAAGATCGGAATGTATGATAATACTAGCGCTTTGAAATCAATTCTATGTACATTTATATCCACACAAATAGATAGATACATACATAGATACAAACAAACTTTAAATATAGGGATACTACGAAGGGAGAGCTGGCCGGCCAGACAATATAGTATATTGGTGAAGCATCGCGTTTTTCATCGTTCATCCCTTGAACAAAATTTCATGAGCCTCAGCGATAAGACATAACACTGTGTACGTCAAAAACATGAAATGGAGTTGTCTAAAACTGAAAATTGTGCTGTGTTCCTTGGATCAACATCCGAACATGTGGTCATACATGCACGTAAACATACACTTGTTAAAAATTATGTAAGATTAAATCTACAGGAGGTGTTGATGTTGACCTCTAACGTCGTAGAGGGGCATGGGGGGACCTGATCTTACAACCGGCGAGTGCTCAGGACGCGAGACAAGATTTACCTGTTAACGGTATGTACCGGCAGTCATGCGACCTGGATTCATTGCGGAAATCGGGGGCAGAAGGAGGTGGAGAGTAATGGCTCCCTTAGGAACGTTATTAAAGGGACGAAGCGGCGCGGAAACTAGTTGCAAGTTAACTCATCATCACGACTACCTGCCGCCATCACCTCCTCACACGGCTGGGAGATGCTTACTGTGGAGGAGGTGTATAGCTTTGAAGCTTCAGTAACCTAAGAGCCGGTTTAGTTTGGATTTGAGAGGAATTCGGCTATTACGAGATTTTCTCTGGTAAACTTGTTTGTTCGATCTTCGCTAGCAGAAAGAGAATTGCGGAAGTGTTTTTTGAAATACACCTTTTCATCAAGACGAAAATGACATATTCGGTAAGGGAAAAACTTTGTTAAGGGAGTTTTAGATATGTCAACCCTTACACCAAGACGAGTCTAACGTACTAGACTAGGGGATGAATCTTCTAGATGAAGGTGAAAAAATATTGGTAAGTAATGGGTGCAATCAATATGTTCGGTTCTTGCATCATCTCGCTTATCGATAGTTTTGAAAACTATACCACATTCTTAATCGAACAAAATTATAGATATCTACAAAAATAGTAGATATGGTCAGCGGTTGAACAGATTGAACTATACCCCCCCCCCCCCCATCCTCACGACATAAAATTAAAAATTTCTGAGGTTTATTATACACATAAGAAAAAATTTCAACAATCCAACAATCGAAGTCGAACAAGAAATATATAGTTAAGTATATGTGTTTTTAAATTATAAAATAAAAAAACCGGTGGAAATCGTAAAACTATTATGGTTTATCTCTATTAACCCTCCATTTAAGCTTCCATGATTAGATTAGGATGGTCTGAAATACGTTTCAAAATTAGACCAATGTTTTGTTCTGAATAGAACAAAATAGGACGACAATCGGCTACGAACTCTAGTAGGTATGAGTAGCTCTAGAATTGATTGACTATTACACCCTCCTTATGGAAAATTGAAAATTTGCTAGGTGTTTTGCACAGCTGGACTAAAATTGGAACTGAAAAAAAAAAATGTTACTTTAAATAGCTATTTCAATATTATTGACTGTAGTCAATAAAATCAGATGAAAATAGTGAATAAATAACAATTTATCACTACTACCTCACCACGCGCCAATTTCATAATGAACATTCAATGCGCAGAAATATGTTCAAATAGTACACCAAAATCCTATTTGAAGAAAGAACTAATGAAATGATTTGGTCATATACGACATTTTCCAAGAGAAATTCAACAATTACCTCGTCAAATTCCATATGTCTCAAGTCAAATTTTTAATTTACCTTGTTAACTGATTTCAACATACGGCAAGTGGAACTTAACATTTCGATACAACGATTTCCTCAAGTGAAATTCATCAATCCCAACGTCAAATTCATCCTTTCCCATCTGTACAACATCCTCCATCATGAATGTTTCCAGTTACCAGACACCTTTGGTTGCATGTCAGCAAAACGGTTTTAACTTCATGAATTACCCGTATTATATTCCAGTTTTGAAGACATCGAGGGTGAAGGTTCCCGCCTAACCTGCGAACTATTGTTGAGCCAAACGTTCCAACCCGTTCATTCAAAGCGGTAAATCGTGAAGTTCCTTACTCTGAAATGCGTAACAGTCGTGAACCAATTATCGCATTGGTCGTAGGAGCTGCTACACGTTACGTTCCAAAGAACGTCGAGTCTACTATCCTCTGTTTCACTGCTATCCATCACTACCTATACTCTTGCTATATTTGTATACATTAAAATGAATTATATTGATACATTTCGATATCAGATTAATTCAAATAACCTCCTCTTTGGAATAGCATTTGAAGATATTTGTATTGAATACCGAAAAGATTGGATTTCGTAGTGCTTTTTACGACTCATCACCTTTGTATGTATACCTACTAGTATTTATTATTAGGATGAATAACATTGAATCACGACCTTTACTAAGTTTGTCTCACGTCTGAAGAAGCAAATCTGTTTTAGCTGCCTGCTGCAATGAGTGGACTCGATTATATTATACTTCTCCAAAAATGTTGAAGTCGAATTTCACATTTTAGTTCTAAGCTGTTGGGGAACCAAAAACCTCACTGCGTGTAATGTTAGTATTCAACATTCAGTTCAAGGTTCCTCTGTAGATACCAGGGACTTGTTGGTAGAAAGGTATTTACCCTCAGGCCTCAGCCTACGAACGTGTTACAAGCTGCTTTCACCTTCATCCTCTCAAACAATCCTTAAAAAACCCGCGAACCTGACCGATTTTTTTTTCCGACCTTGCCCGCCAGCGCCGATCCAATTTACAACTTCGCTCGGAGGATAGCTCACTTCGCTCGCTTCGCAGGTCTTTTAAAACGGCAAAAATGAAGATCGTGATCTCCCGAGCTTCCCATTACGTCGAAAGGTTTGAAAATCTTTGCCCCGTAAACAATATTACTCGGAAAACGATTCAGTGTACTTTCACTACCATCTTCACAGCGTCCGATTAAAGCCGGTTCTTAATTTACTTCGCATCCGAAAATGGGAACGCCGGTTTGGTTTTTTACACGTCCCGGACGTGAGTCAATATTTTTTTCCCCCATCGGCAGGATTATCTTAATTTCTTTCTTAGAGGCGGTCATGCGTTTGAAGCTACTGTTTGGCAATTCGTACGTCATTAACTCTACAATGGTAAACATCGTAAATTTTTTCCCCTGAATTAGATGCAGTTCTCAGTACTTCCACGTCTTCAACAACTACGAGGAAATAAATTTAAAAATTTAACGATTTGGTCAATATCAAATACTAGTTATTGTTTGTTACTTATAAAACAACGTAACGAAATCAACAGTATTCAGGACTTTCTGTTGTGTTCAAATAGAGTAAAAACCGTTGAAGTTTTCATCTCGTATCCTATGATGCAATACTTGAAGGGCCGCGCACTTTTGGTGTCACTCGATGGACTACCTCCTTCAGAGGAAATAACAGTGAGTATAACCACCCAATTGGACATAAGAGGTTGAAAGAAAGTTGCCATTTTGAGGTTGTTCATCACACACTAATGCAGGAAAATGCGTAGATAGAAGCGAAAATTACTATTCATCTTGTCAGTACTATTTGGATTCATAAACCTAAACGTCATTGTTCAGAATGATGGCAACCATACAAGAAAGCAAACTGTTCATTTCGTGAAAATATGCCGCCGTATTACACTTTGCTTACTAAAAACTGCATTTTGACTTCTATTTCTATGCTCGCACACTATAGCACATATGTCGACCTTTGAAACTGTAAAACCTTTAAAATCAATCTGGCAAAATCAATTCACTGCGTATCTCAAAATTGCATAAATGTGTAAGAGTATTGAAAACGAAGTCATTCAGCTTTTCTGTACAAAATGAAGCTAATGGCATTGTTACAGTTGGTTGATTACAGTAAGGTTGATTTAATTTCGACGGTTCGTGTGAATAGTTTGAATTTCTCTAATACGGTTTTTATTGTTAATTTTACATCTTTTTACTAATGAGGATCTAACGATTGAAATTTATTTCATAGTAGTTGTGGGAAACGAACGATACTCACGAGTATTTCAAGAAAATCACAGAATGAATGGTGGAATTGGTGAAAACCAAAACAAGTGCTAAACTATTTTTGACAAAAAAGCATGCGGTCAAGATCGTTCCCCAATGATGTTTAACTTTAATGCAGTCACAATGTTAATTGTGACACAAAATAGGAACACTCAAATCAGTTAAGAATTGAAGGCTGGGCAACCTCAAAGGAAATTTGTCACACACAAATATACACATTTGTATTGAGTGATTTTTTCACATGGTTTTGTGTTGCATATGTAATTTGTACACACACCTTCTGTGATCAATTCTAAAAGGCGTTATTGGTGGAGCTTAGTTTTAGATGGCGTCCTAAAAACCACAAACTGGCCGTCAGATCGGTGAAAACTAAAAGAAGTACCAACCTAATACAAAAAAAATCTTCTTTTTGCCAAACAATGCATGTGGTCTCTATCCTTCACTCTTGATATATGCTATTGATGCAGCCAAAATGTTTCGTAAATTACAATTTCATGGCTAGTATAATTTTTTTACAGGCAGGTGAAGCATATAAGAACTACTTTGGAGAATCATTCTTGTTTTGAAATTATTGGTAAAGGCGAACAAACGGATTTTGAGTTTTACTTGAAGAAATCCGAATCTTGCCTTTCTGCGGCTGTATGGAGATTTTGAAGGATGCTTGTAGGTTCATGTCGTTTGGGAGAGATTTCTTCACTCTCATGCACCAGTGGCAACTACGTAGCTTACCCATGACAGGCGCCATTACCACTAAGAGAACTTCAAACGACCGATGGGTGTGAGACAGGCTGATACTAATGGCACCACATTCTAATTATATGGGGCCCCTCTCTCTTCGTGGGCCTCCTGTAGTTAATGCTCGAGATTATCTAGAGAAAGAAAAGAACAAAATGAGAAGAAAAAAAAGAAGTATTTAAGCCTTCCGACCCGCGGTCACAGTGGCCCAGCCGGTTAGTTTCGGTAACAATCCATTATGGGCGTTTCTCGTCAAACGGTTGCCGCGGAGGGCAAGTTAACCTCGCATAGAGCTTCAATGTTCTCCCGGCACGCCAGCCTCAGTTTACCTTAACAAGTGGATAAACAGAAAAAAAGAACGAAAGAAGAAAAAACCTTCAAACGCAGAAAAAATGTGGTTGTGTTTTCATTCGTATTTTATCGCGGAACCTGATTAGCGGTAATTGAGACTTTCGCATGGAATCGATATTAAGTGGGCGGGAGCTTGGACTTTCCAGCACTTGTTGTACCTCATATGTGTGAACACCTGCTAGCAACAGTTTATTTTCACATGACATCGTCCCTGACAGTTTGGCGGGGGTACTTGAATATCAATTCAACTACGGCAATTTCAATTTTGTTTTTGGACTGGTACCCATCACTAACTTTGTTTTGTCAAATAGGTACCCCACTTTTTTTATTGCGTATTCGAATTCTACAAGAAATCACATGAACATCCGACCCCTCAATCGATTTTTCTGACCGCGCGCAACCCGTTCAACAAGCACGCAAAGTGGTGCAACCATTAGATTGCCCCAAAAATATGATGCTCGTGAATCCCAAGTGTGGCAACTGCATTTTCATTTATTTTCAACGCTGATTCACGTGGTGTTGTCAGATTTAACGGTGTTGTTTAGTTAAACTAAGTTTTTTTCGGTATTATGCCCATAATCTGCGTTTTTCAGTGAAATGTACGTTTTTTCGGAGTAGCAACTTAGGCAGTAGATTAATTTTCCCTCACCCTTTCGAAACATGGACTTGTAACCGGCTTTGGCATGTTGAAAAAATGCCTCCTAGTTTTAATTCAACACAAATGACTGTAATCGTTTAGCCCTACTTTTCCAAAGGTAGATGTGCTCGTAAAGCTGCAAGAGTTTATTTGGATGCGAAGACGGATTCATTTTTCTAACACGCAAAGCCGGGTGGATAAGGGACACCCTGCATAATGCTTTCATAGGTAGGTATTTAACATTGGAGTTACTTAGGTACAAATGAAAGGACTTCCTTCTACCTAGAATATATGGAAAAACACAGGAAGTAGTCCGGCCCAAATGTACCTACAGTTCACTGCCACAAGTTACTGTTAACGAATTGACTTATGTCATAAGATATTTGTGTGATGGAAAATGCCTTCTAGTGTATTTATTTTCGATATCAGTTTGATGCTGTAAATGAAACTTCCGCGTTTTACCTTCGAGGCCACATCGATGAGTACTATAAGACATCATTCAGTACTTACTTATGAACCAGTCTGATTAGGCGTCATGTGTTAGTTAGGTTCGAGATGAGTTTAATGCAAAGTATCAGGTATTAGGAATCATAACATAGTTTACCTTAGAAGCCTGCTAGCTATGAAGTTAAGGAAATCATTCGGTTCTTACGGTGCAAAACTTCTTGGCCAGTTTGATCCGGTGTTATGCCTATATAATGCGGTACTTTTTTAGGAAATCAATTGAATTCGGAGTGCTTAACCTCAAAGTCACATTGTACAAGACAACATTCTGTATTTAAATTCTTGGGCAGTGTGATGTAAAACATACCAGCTTGAATGAAGTATATTATCTCGTTTGATGTGCAACTTTTGGCACAGTTTGAATAGTGACTGGTATAAACAGGGCGTTCTGCAAATCCAAGGGAACTATATAATAATTATAAACAATTATTGTTTTGTAAGTATTTTGAAATAGACAAAGGTTTATTATTCCTGTATTGGAATAACCCTAGGTGGAAACAGAAGCTGATATCAACAATTATGGCTCACGAAGCCCTAAACGCCAGACCATGGGTCATTTCACATCCATGACATTTTAAATTGGATTTACAACTAACATTACATCTCGATTAAACTCTTAACATCATCCTTTCATTAAAATTTCGGCTGAAAGTAAGGAGGTGGGATGTCAATGCCTACAGTGTTGCAACGAACTGCAAATTGACAAGACGTAGAAATCCTTAATTAGAACAAGTGAAATTCAGGGAGGTGAAATGAAACACCCAGACATCACTTGTAACTCTACTATAGGTATCGCATAAGACCTAAAACCCGGTTTCAAAAGGATTTCTTTAAAAGAAAATCCACCACAATTGAATCAGTTGATGGGATGCCCAGACCAGGCGATTCGCAATATGTCCAAGGACGTATTTATTCACACTCATGTTTACGTTCTTTTTTCTGTCAAAGTTACGGCCCTGAGCGCGAGCAAACTGATGAACATAATGCTGTCTGTGTTGGCTTAATCGATTCTTTGATAACCAATCTGTAAATAACGAACATGAAAACAATAGTGTTATTCGAAAGTTTTCGATATTCAGATTTTTGAAATTTGACTAGTTCGATTCACACTTTCGGATTCAGTGAGAATGAAGGAGGAAATTCAGTCCCAACTAGACCCCAAATGAGATTTTCGACTCGAATTCCTTTAACTTGCAGTAGTTTTGGAGGAAAGGTCCGTACGGCGTAATGGCGGATGGACGGGTTTTATTTGTATTTGATATTCTGATTATTCGCTTCCTGAAACGTAAAACAAAGAATTTTAAATGGCATGGGAGAGCTGGGGTGTTAATTTTTTTTGGGGTGACCGCAACGGTTCATTCTTTAAAATAAACCATAAACAAGAGTACTAATCTGATGTTCGTATAGAATTTTGAAAATATCCTATAAAACACCATTTCCAAGTATTCACTCCAAAACATTGATATCTTGCTTAATCCCTTTCTATTTGGAGAGCTGCCTACCACGTAAATACATGCAGGATTCGTATGAATATATTCAACTTCTTGGGTACACTTCAGGGTGTTTTGAAATTCTTTAATTAGAAGAACTGTAAATGGTATAGGTCTCACCTACAGATACGACAAAAACAAGTTGTACGTTTACATAATGTGTTCGGTGACATTCACCCATGACTATTAATTTATTATATTGAAAAACGTTGAATATCGCCCGAGGCGGTATGTTAACGAGCCACTCTTGTTTTGATTTCAACGTAAAAATTCCGATACATCCGAAGTTTGAAAAAATAAAAAGGACGAGCGGAACCAAGTGGAGATGGTAATGAATCATTTGATGTATAGTCTTTGAGGCCCTCGTGTAAATATCTTTTTGAAAAACAAAAAAAAAACCTCTTCCTACCGCCTTTCTGGCCTAGCCTCGCCGCGGTCCTTCATCTCCCAGCTTTATGAAAATATTTATAAGCTTGTAAATACGTGGTTAATGAGGTTTTAATTTATTGCCGGGTGACTAAAAGAACACCTTTCATTCATTATTTTTTTCATATTTATACTTTATTGGAAGAGAGGAAGGAATATCTCTCCCCTCCTTTTTGAGGATCAGAAAGGAACCCAAATGTTTACTCGGGCGTCGGTGCCGGCTCGGCGAGCTTCAGTAGGATTTCTCACAACGTTGTCCAAACACGTTGGCCGTCTATATAAAGATTTCTCACTTCCCTCTATAGGACTATTAGACACCTTTCCGGACGAGTGAAACACGATCTTCCCCGAAAGGTCTGCATCTTTATAGACAAGACAGTTCTATTGTTGTATTCCACGGAAACCGAACTAGGAAGCTATTATTAGCAATTGTCTATAAGATGAATAGTAACAATAACACAACACAATATTCTTTACGTTGTATTTATTGAAATTCATTGCCAGAGAAACAATTAACGGATGATTTTATTAATTTAATTCAAAGAATAAGCTGAATGTAACAGCTAGGTGAACAAATCCAATGAAATTGATACTGTTTTGCTATCAGGTTTTACGTTGTTCTCCGATATCACGAAAATTGAATCGTGAATTCATCTTTCAGCAGCCAGTAGTCCCAATGTGTATCTTCTATCATTCAGTTTACGAATTTCAAACGTAAACATACAAAATTGTAGGGGCCGTTTAACTTGTTTTTCTCGGTAAATTAGAAAGATGTATACCTGAAAATAATAAACCACAACTATTTTCTTATCATCCTCAAATAAATTGTAATGAACATCAGATGTAGAAATGACTGTTATACGCTTCAGAGTATAGAAACGCTACGAATACGATATTCGCAGAAAATTCCACATGAAATCAGGGAATTTCTAAACATGCGATTAGGAAACGACGCCAAATCTCTACTTATTATGAGCTGTGTGTTCCAATTCTTCAATGAAACCAAAAATTACTTCTACATGTAATTATTTGAACCCAGGGATTTCCAACTTGTGTGTACATGAAGATAATAAAACTTGGCTATGACTTAACAGATTTGATGTGTTATCTACACCTCAGGTTCACCTATAAAATTCTCTGAAGATTTGTGCGTGGAGATGTTATCACTGAGTATTTACAGTAACGTTGCAGGGCTCAAACGCACCAATGGAGAAATCAACAGCTGTGCCCAAAGAACAAACGTTTATCATGTTTACGAAGACCTGCAAATCATTACAAAGGCGAAAACAAACACAAGCTACCGTTTTTGATCCGCAAATAAATTAATCATGCTGTTTTAAGCATCTTCTCTGTTAACCATGTTCTCTTTAGATCGCAAGTGCTGGACTATTTTGCATCTAAATCGCCATTGAATTTGTGGTGAGCAGAGGAGGTCGCTCACAGTAAAATGCCATTTTAACCGGCTCCAAAACAGCTTGTCTCGTGGTTGTCAACTTACGTTTGGGTGACCAGAACTACCAAGCGCTTTAAGTTCCTTGGTTACCCCAATATGGGGAAACAGGTTTACTGTAAAATTACGCTGGATACCAGCCTATATTGCCGTTACAGGCAATCATCGAGCTGGTACGGAATGATTTTGTGAAATAGACAAAACCACTGCTCCCTTAATAAGTAGGAACATTAATCATGATAACTACGACCAAGAATATCTCTCCAAGGGAGCTTTTTACCATAAAATAATGATAAGATGAAGATCAACTTTCTAACTGAAATAAACAGATGTTATTCATTTTTCAAAATCGCTGAATCAGCAAAAAAATGAATAAAATGAGAGCAAAAGCTCATAAGTTTGCTCATAAAATCATTTTTTATCAAACCATTAACAGGACCTTCTCGAGTTGTTGAATAAAAAGTGTCTAAGCAATTGTTGAACTTTATGCAGAATTCTGGAAAAAAGCCATACAATCTTTAAGACATGAATGAAGAGCAAGTTCAATTTTACGTACCGATCTGTTAATGAACAGATTAAACTTTAGCTACCTGGTTATAAATTTCGGGTTACCAGAAGGACCTACTTCTTCTCCTTTTAACAGAAATTGGAAGATGATGAAAACTCGAGCAGTTCTGGGACAGGTTCCACTGAAACAACAATTGTTTCTTGGAATGGAATCATTTGTTTGAAACCACTGTGAAACTAGTTTTGACTGAAAACGCCGAAGATTATTTAATTGTTATTCGCTTTTGAAATCATCCGCGAGTGGAGAATTATATGAGGGCAGATCTCGAACGCCTTATCAAGATCGTAAAAGATTACCCGTAGTTACTCTTCAGTTCCCTATCAGAGGTTTATGATCATACACTTACTCCGTATAATTACATGGTAAAGGCGCCTAACCTCCTAATAATCTCCCATGAACAAACACATAAAGCACCTCCACATCCCCAGCCTTCGCCCGCGGATCACAATCTGTTATAGTCATCGTAGGAGTTCTATTGCTCGGATGATACCATTGGAGTATTCCTGCGACCCCATATATAGACCTAGGAATGGGTTTCTCAATCGTGATTAGACGTTATAGAATGCGATTCGGAACGGAATCGGCTATGAAACCATTGAAAATAGATAAGACTTATCTTATTGGTACTTAGTAACAAAGATTGAATCTGAACCACTCAGTTGAGTACGGTAATTTCGCCAGTAACAACACTTTATGTTTAAAAAAAAAGCTTCCAATACGTTATTCGTTTCAGAACAAAAACAAATGTCCTAAATAAGGGAATAACTGAAAAGTCTTCCTAGTTCTGTTGCACATAGCTCCCTCATATCCGTTACATGAATTTACGGAACATTGAAATGTTTTAAATAAATTGTCGCTAACATCTAGGTTGTTGCATTATGATAACGAGCCTTGGCAGTCATTTAATAAGAACTATACCTATATCTCAGATTCCAGGCCACCATACAATATTTTATTAGTTTAGGACTTCCTGATTTTATCAATTTTATGTATTCGCCCCAATTTAATTTAAAAAACACCCAAATATTTTGTTTTCACAGCACACACTCAACACGGCAGCAACACAAATACTCTAGAGTAATTTTGAACGATAAATCATATGGAGTAGGTTTCAGATCCGTAGAAATTCACAAGCAATTAATAATTGCAATTTCTGAACCTAAAAGTGATCCTACAAACCTCTGAATAACACAAACAATCGAACAGCTTTCAAAAAGTAATGAACCCAAGTGTCAGAACTGGCAGCGTTTGTAAATATTTCTATCCTTTTTCAGTCCTTAGGCATGAATTTTGAATTGTAAAAAAATAAAAAAAACCCATAAGTGGTTAAAACTGTGCCCGCCTTGTCCTATACGAAGGTTGATTATTTATAATTACGAAATAAAATAGCTGATATTAAAGGGTTTTGAGATTTAGTGGAATGTAATAACGGATTTCAATTAACGGAAAAAATTAAATAGGAATGCGGTCTCTTGGCAATTTTCAACACCGTAAGCCACTTACGGACGTCGCGAGTTAATTAAAAAATTTTCCCCGATGCCTCGAAGGGTTTCTGAACTTTATGGATCCCGACGAACTAACCCGAACAATAAATTGGAGAGAATGCCCGAATCGTGATGTGATTCCTGGAATATAATTTCACCGGAGTTATCATCAAGTGGGTCAGCAATTAGATGCAATTACAGATCCGTCGATCAGCTATGGAGGAAAAACCGACCATATACGGGCGTTATATAGGTAACAAAATGAAAAAGGCTTCTGCCGATAGGTTTGTTCCGTAAAGCGATAAAACGTTATGGGGTTTTATGGCACTCGTCGCCCGCAATATGTCGACTGACCACCCGTGTTTTTATTGGTTTCAGTATAAAAGGCACTGGGCGTTTCGGGGGAATGTTGGGGTTATGTCTTTTAGTAGAGGGAACAAGAGATTTTATGTTTGAGGTTAAATATTTTATTTCGATGCAATAAGTAAATTCCATGTTTTCTCATTAAAATACTCTCTACATCCGCAGATTGCTATTAACATTGGGAGATTTTATTATTAGGTTTCTCCCAATGTTGGCTCAAAAGTTGTTCTAGGAAATAGATTAATTTTGGATTGAATTTTTTTTTTTATCTTTTTTAAAAATTGTTCCCATATTTATGGAAAACTTTTTCGACAAGCTCGTTAACATTAAACCATTAGCACATAACACATTGATCAAATTATGATCGTTTCGTCTTATATTTGAGTCCTAATAAATGATCTTGGTAAAATATTTTCGTAAACGAAGCTGCAATACTTTGTTTGTATCATGTGTGCAACAATTTTTAAGTGGGCCTAGGATAGGGCTGTTTGAGAATAATTTGTTTCATAAGTTCCACTACCTCAATCATGTTGGTATCTCCCAATCTCAATCAGTCACCCCTGATGTATTGAGTCACCTTAACCCGTCACACAAACAAATTAACCTCTTCCTATTAGTGAGAGCACCGGAGCGTTTTGCGTATGCAAGAACCGCAAGGTAATCTGAATAGATGGAACCGCGGCGACCCCCCTCGGCTTGATGTATAATACCAGGTCAAAAGCTATTGAGCGGGCCCAGGACCCGAGTTCCCTATCGTAGTTCAGCCCATTGACCCGGGCTTTACTGCTTTATGTGTGCTGTAATGCTAATAAACGGCACTAATGGTCACCCAGCGCAACGCTTTATGATTGAGCCGACCAGCTGGGGCAGGCGCGATAAATTGATGTACCCACAGTTGGGAGTTCCTCGAAGGAATTGTTGAAACTCCGGATAACCCTTTAATTTTGAGACAGCTTCATCAGTAAACTCATTTTTCTAAAGCTCTAACAAGAACGCCATCTACTGTGAATTAGAAATTGATCATTGGGCTGGATACTTATCCATCAAGGATGAGGTAGAGTCGTGTTCTGACCTCTTGCTTTTGTGAAAAAACGACTTCATTTCATTCTGAATGATGGTTTTTAAATTGTCCTGGTTTTGAATCATAGGCGGTTAAGTATATATTATTCACTCACCCCATCAAGCCATGACATTTCAACATTTGGACGTTTGTTTCGAGTCGACATACTTCATGAGCTTGCGTTTGTGGACCTATTATCATGATATTTCAATATGTACGTTACACGTTTATGATGAAGAATGGTATGTCCCCCTTCCCGTTTCTTGAAACTGCCTAGGAATAGAATAAAACTGAAGTTTTTTAGGTTCAGGGATATCTGGGTGTTGCAGGCAGATCGCCTCAAGCCTTGGATGGAGCAACTTGTCCATTCCATGACCTCGTTGGTATAGTTATAGGCCTTGAAACACATTGGTAGATTTTTGTGATTTCTTATAGTCCCAATATTCCGAAGTTCCCTACTAATATCGAATGCATTTTCTGAAATTTTTTTAATAACATTCATGGTAACTACTATTGGGGTTGAGGGCTTATCTATAGGTGATATAGGTATTGCTACTATCTCCATCAGCATCTTCATCTTCATCCACGGCAGAGTGCTCTTTAATATTTTCCGATTCAAGTTGGAATAGCTCAGTCAAATACGCCATCTGTTCTGCTACTTCAAAATCAAAATTTCGTTCTATTCAAAAATAGTTCCATCCAACAAAAATAGCAACACGATTATATCATTATTATCTATGTGCGTGGTTGCGACAAAAAGCATTCTACACTTACTCTCCGAATTTGATGAAATCAAAAAAATTGAAAACGAATCAACTTTGATCATTTCACCTGTTGAAATCAATGGTTTCTAATGCGCAATCGTAAAATCTAACAAAAATAATTATCTCGTGACATAGACGTCCCATCTAGCTCAAGGGTTGTTGGGATGGTTCCTGTATACACATCGTGTTACGAATATATGCAAGTAATTCTAGAATCAACGTGGCAGGTACTACTATTACGACAATAGGGTTCTATGAAACTAGGTAGAGAGCCATGATTGATACATGGATTTATTCAATTCCTGATTGGATGAATTGACCATGCAATAGCTAACTTCTCTAGAAGTTACATTAAAAGTAAGTAATGTTTCATCCCTACACAATAATAGTACCTGGGTTAACTAGTTGCTCAGCAAAGTTCAACAAAGAGAGGTAAACTCTCACTTGTTCACCATAAAAAACTAAAATTTATAGGAAACCTCCCTTAGACACCACGAGGCGAATAACAGAAACAGTAGTAAATGCAACCTCCCTAACTTCCCGCGGGGTTTTTAAATTGTTTTTTATTACTGTAATTACCCCTGCTATTGATTAAAAAATATATTAATTTTTGCCCAATCAGATCGTTCCACTAATCAGGTCACTGATTCATAGGTACTGAAATTAGGTTTACTCATTGAGAAAAGTTCTCGACTGCCAAGTCGATTCTAAAATTGCTTCCACATATTCGTAACACATATGTCATAGAAAGTGATTCTAAATTATGTAATTTGTGAATAGTTTGAATGGTGCGAAATGTGTTTTGAATCGAGTGAAAACTCCGAAGTTGATCTCGAATCAATTTTCCGGAAATCACCGAACCTTCACGTAACGTATTACCCAGTGCTAGATTTGTTGGTATAAATTTGTCAACTTTATTGTAAATTTTTCTTACATTACAGTTTTGAATTGTATGAAGAACAGGTAGTGGTATAAACCACAAATAACGTGTTGCAGGTTACTGCCCACTGACAGCCCCCACTAATAATTATCAACTAAGTAAGATAACAGTTAATAGTTTATAACATAGAATAGGATTTTTTTGAAAAGCAGAGATAGTAATATTTCATAGTAGTAGAGAGGCAAAATTTAATTGTTCACAGTAGGTCTGGTGGTCTTTTGCGTTTCAGGCGGCGATCTGTCCGTGGTGGAGGAGGGTTGTTTGAGATATGGGCTATGAGGTTCTTTGGATGGTCTCGCATTGCATTTTCCAGCTTTCGGTACGTGGCACTCAACACTTCAGTAACTTATTGGAATTATTGGTGAATCTTTATTTGATTAATCTACTAGTCTTGCAAAAAACCCTATTTTCGTCTAAATATTTCATGTTATTCATACAAGCTTCACGTCAAATGATGGATTTTTAGGGTAAAAACCATTGAAAACAAATTCTGGATGAGATAGTTTTCAAGGTGTGTTGACGTGATGGAAAAAAACGTAATCCCAATCAATTATGAATCATAAAAAACACATTATCACCAAGACACCTTATCACTCAAAACCGCGATGCTCCAATTCTCTACTGCTGCGAACACCCGAACTTATGGATCCTTTGAGTCCGTACTTGCTTTTATTACTGAGATTCAATCAAGAAATCTCTAGAGCTCAGTAGTAGATTTGTTCCTTATGGTTTTTTATCTGTGCTGCTCAATGTCGCTACCATTGAATAATAATCCCAAATGAGAAGAAAATCTAGCGTTTACACGTATACGCTGGATAAGCAATGGGACTTGAAGGCAACGGGCAGGCTTATGCCCACGCAAACAGCTGTGGTGTAAAGGTAAATGAACGTGCGTGCAGGCGGGAAATCGATAAAGAGGAAACCTATTTGGGTTAGGGGGTGATACCTGGTATTAAAATTATAGGGAGCAGCGGAACCGCTTCGGAAACCTCCCCTTTTCCATTCGGCGGCTTTTCCACCCCCGAAACTCGGGCTTCGGCGCCTAAATCATTGCATCCCCCCCCTGAAAAAGGGTAATACGATGCACATTCCCGTTAGCCCTTCCCGGTCCGATATTTTTCCAATATTTAAACTGTTTCCGAACGGCGTATTTCAAGAGAAAAACGATTAGTCGACGGAGGTATTTTCATTTGAATAATTGACGGCTAATGTATGGGTATTACGCAGTGGGGCTTCGGTGGAAAATGTCCCAGTCCTCTGCCTTCTTTTTTTTCAAACCTCGGGTTACGTAATTATCTTCCGTGCTCGTCGATAACGCCTTCGCTCCTTTGAAGGGATTAAACATTCATTAAAGACGAACCCCTTGATTTTCTGTACTCATCACTTACCTATAGGAGACGTGGGGTAATATCCCACTCCACTATCCACTTCGCCCTTGAAATGTCAAAATGTATCGTTAAAATTTACTTTTCTGCTCTCGATTTTGAACTTTCACACTACTAGTTACACCGCTCTTCACTTCATTTGGCAATGCGCCTTTCACTTTGTTTGCATTTAATTCATTGTATAGCCCAGCACTTTCCTTTCTCATGGCCAATGGGATTCAAGCTCCCTTTCACCTCTTGTTTCATGTACCATTTTTATTATTCCTAACAACTCATAGTATAAATACGGAATCAGATAACAAGGCAACACATCCCAGAGCTGTAACTGATAAAACCTACCTTGCGACTCACCATATCATAAAACCAAATGAAACCACAAAAAAAAACTTCGGAACTCGACAAATCGGACCTTACCAATCATCATTGGGATTTCATGTTTGCTATCTTATGTCTTGCAAGCATCCAGTAAATATTGGCATTCGCGGATGGTAGACGAGAAGCATTTGCAGTTTATGACTGAGCTATCAATCATTTCCATGCCTGAAGACATCCTGGAGTACCGCGTTTGTAATTCCACGGCTAAGTGGGGTCTCCAAGACATGGGTTTATCAACGATTAACATTTTAATGCGGTTTCGCGAAGGGCTGTTTAATTACCTAACGTTTTATGGCAATACTTAATAATTACGGTGAAGCCCGTATTTCTCATGGATTAATGGTAATCAATATTTAATTAAATCTTTATATTTACATTTTTAGCAGAATTTCACCCATACTAATTATATGCCAATAAATCATTCATTCATTCATTGCCACGGTCATGGTGACTTCAATAATTGTCATGGTAATTTAAAATTCGTAGCTCAAATTTATGTTAAAAACAGTGCAGACGGGTTTTGTATTTTTCTGTAATATTTTAGTACCTCAATTTGGAGGATTTACTGAACTCAAAGTGGGTTGTTCAACAAACTCATCCTTTCTCTTGAAAAGGTTGACTTTTTGGGAAAAGTACGAAGTTTTATTTCAATTCTTTCGATAGTTATAGTAGGGAATAACCTTACACACACTTCATCATTTTAAAATGGCTCAGGACACATTTCGATGAAGGAAATTTGTGGAACTTTCAAGGGCCTGTGATATAGCATCATTTCCTGAGGAAAGTCACCAAAAGTCAGGAGTCATCCAATAATACTCCGCAGTGCATTGGGAGATTTTCGAATCTTCACGAAACTGAATTCATCAGATTTTCAGAGATAAGATTCATTGGAAAAGGACAATAAGAAACGTGAAATCCGAACAGTTTTAAACCCAAAAGTCCGATTTATTCTATTATATTTTTTAGTAAAAAAATCCAATCTCATCCTAAGATAGAACCTCAAACATTCCAGTTTAAAAACTACGGTCTATAGCCTATGTTCCTAGGCTTCATTTCTGTAAAAATTCCGAAAAACCATAACCCCTCAATCGTAACGCTGAGTATTTTTGGTTCACTATATCCAATAATGAACGTAGGTATTTATTCAGATACCTCACAAACATTATTAAATAATGTTTGTGTACAAGTTTTGTATTTTTATTCGCAATAATAACCTTTGTGGTCAACCACGGTCTTTTATTCCTTTGTAAGAAGATGATATTACGAGCAAACATTCGCATTCGTGTGCCGTGTAATTCCTCCCAACAAATTATCTGTTATGAAAATCTAAAAATAATTCACACTCTTGTCAGTATTTCCAAGGGCTTGTTCTTAAACTTTTGTATTCATCTTTTGAAATTGCCATTGAATTTGGTTAGGAAAAATAAATTTGGAACTTGAGAATGTTTGTTATGTGGGAACTGTCCAGGCCTCACCTATTTCCGTGCACATTTAAGGCCTGGCCAGACGTTGCTCCGACGATTCCCATCTTGGAATCAGTCGGTGATGCAATTCAGCCCGCGGCCAACTCCAACCCATCGCCCATCTTCTTTCTCGACTTCTCCGAGCCGACCATGCGGCGTTCAAACTGTTTTTACGCTCCCGAAAGTGGCCCCGATCGAATAAGTAATATTATTAAAGGGGATCTCCAAAGCTTCTTCTGGTGTCCTTGATATCTTCCCGAGATCACGCCGTAGGGCACGGGATGAGAAGGAAAAAACGTTTAAAAAACCGTATTATCGACGGCTCAAGGTGTTCTGCAGTATTGACACCTATTCATTGCGGTCGAGCCTTGCAACACCTCGAATCCGGTGGTTCTTTTTTTTCTCTTTTTAGTAATGGACTTGGGTGGGGCTTTGGCTCGGAGAAGGATATGTCTCTTATGAAGGTTTTATTGGCAGCGCCAAGCGCCTGTTAGGTCGGGCGGCGACCCGGCTGGGGCCAGCCGTCCGTGAAACCTGTGGGCGTTTAATAGGCTGACACTCGGAGGGTATTAGGAAAGAGATATTTCAATAACACAACTGCACTCTTATCTGGATCGTAGTTACTTGATGGAATAGATTAATGTGGACTAGACTCTTTTCGTTCGATTCTCTGAAATGGGTGTATGATGATCCCTAAGTGATTTCAAAAGCTGGGTTCCCAAACAAAGCTGCACTTTCGAGAATGCTCGCACTATTGAAGGGTGTGTTCAGTAGAATACAGATCAGTAAAGTGCTTTATTTAGCAGTAAATGCTTTCATTTCTTATCAGCAGTTATAGTTCTGCTCATCCAGCTACATTCTGTGTCATAGATGTTCTTCTTGGGTGAAATAATGACACGTAGGTGAAACATAAAAACAAAGATGAGAGTGAGGTAGATTGCTTCCAATTCCAAGTCCAGCATTAGCGAGTGGCACTTCAACAGTTTATCCAGTTTTATTCCAAAAATTTTAGCACTCTAGCTGGATTCATTCATGTTTCACTACGCCAAATCAGTAACTACCTGAATCATGAGCTAGAAGAACGAGTCAGCCAAACTAGAAGATTGATAAACTGGATGAAGGAGGAGAAAACGGAAACAAAAGTGAAACCTATGAGCAAAGATGCAGGAAGGATCGGGTCAAAAATTACGAAGGAATATTATATACAAGAAAAAGAGGAGAAGCTACAAAATCACGAGATCGCTAGTTGTAAGTTCATCAATTTTGTGAACTTCAGATTTTAGACATAATCAATCTGTTTTTTGAAGAGGTCTACCTAATTCAAAATACTTTTTCGTTGTTGCTTGCAGAAATCACATTTGAAGGTTTATATATTAGGGCTGACTATCCACGTTTGAATACCACAGCATCATGCTGTACCATCAGACGTGTATATTTTGAGGTTATCAAAATCTCTTCATCTTTGAAAGAAGAGATTACTACTGTTAATTGGCAAATTTTAAGTCCAATAGATTTTTACTCAAGTTCATCGTCATGCCGAAGTTTCTGATAGTGAAAAACAACAGGAAAACGCAGTCTAACACATGAGTTTATCATTTTCAGATAACCCTTTTGAACTGGGCAGTAGATGATTATTAAGCGGAGTGTATGGTGCCGAGCTTAGAGGCATAGAGGCTGGTCGACTTTTATACAGGGTGTCCCAGGAGATATAAACACAATCCGACTCCTACGTGTTTTACAACTCATTTCCGACCAAAAATGTCTCACAGCAGTTTTTTGACAGAGACCTCGTTTCCGAGCTATTAGCGATTTGAGATTTTTTTCGCATTTTCGATCTAATGTCATTAAAACTGTCATAACTCCCTCAATTGTGAGATAGCTCAAATTTGATGACACCGTTGGAAAGAGTGTTGATTTTTCTATCTATTTGATGTAAAAAAAACCTTTTTAAAATTGCATGGAAGATGTACGATTGCTGCGCGAAATGGCAGTTTTGTCAAAATCTTAAAATCGCCTGTTTTTCATCTCGCCTAGAAATCCCATGAATGCTTGACGCAGAACTGTGCAGGCATGATAAAACGTGCGCCAAAATGTCAGCTTTCCAACGGTGTAGTCGTTTTGGTTTTTAAAAATATTTTTAGTTAAGGAAATGGTTTTTAACTGCAGAAAAACGAGTGTTGTCTGTTACAATTGAGGTTTTTCCAAAAGTCTTGATGAAAAAAGGATGGTGGAGGAATATACGTAACTTTTCTCGCTGAATCGAATGGTGACAACACCAGACCTCTCAAGTTTAAGTTAGTTTTGTCCGATGCATAAACTCGTTCGTTTGTGAACATCATCTACGGCATTTCTAAGCTGTCCGGCTAAAGTCAGGATATCGAAGAGCCGAGAGACGACTATTGTTTGTGTTGATTTACGATTGATTGCGATGAGTTGCATTCATCTTTTGCTGACAATATGGACCCTTATCAAAACAGGCTTCCGTATCATTACCAACTCTTCCCTTTCGTCTCTTTCCTCGCTGTATTTCAATCAGCGAGGTTTTATTATTGCATATCCCCATTCATCATGGTGCGCTATAGCTATTGAAGATAGCTGGTAGTAATAACCAAAACCTTAGTGAATAAAATGATTAGTAGATAAAAAACAGATAGTTTACTAGATGAAAAAAGGATCAGTGTGACTCCCTTGCTGCTTCAGAAGCATTTCCATTGGCAAAACCGTACACAAAAATCATGTCAACATACTCACTTGTAATATAGCTACTCAACTGAAAGCAAATCATAGCAATCAATCGAAATTGAAACAAACAATAGCTGTCTCTCGGATCTTCGATTACCCTGACTTTGGCTGGACAGCTTGGAAATGCCGTAGACGCTGTTAAAAAAAAAAAAGAAAAAAAAAAGTTTTCATTTATTAAATTTTCATTAAATTTATTTTAATATTTTCATATTCAGATATTTATTTTTTGGTTTATATCTCAACAATATTGTTTATGTGAACTCGATTTAAACCCCAGTATCTTACCATTGTCCTACAACTGGATAACATGTTCGAGTCAACAAACATTTTACTGAAACTGAATTTGGTCAGAAACAACAAATTATCAACATAGCAACACCCGATGGTACTGCCAAATCAGATTGGGGTTGATGATGCACGGCGCACAAAGCAACCCCTCCTTCAAGACCGGAGGGTCGTGCGGGTCATTGCATATCCACGCCCCTGACCAAGACAATGCCTCCTCCGAAGCTTTCCCAATTTTCAAACGTAAGGTCTTTTTTAGTTATACACATGTGTACCAGATCTTATGCACAATCCGAGTCCTACGTGTTCTTTCCGACTGCGACGAGTTGCATTCATCTTCGAGACTCTTGGAAAAACCTCAATTTTAACAGAAAACACACGTTTTTCTGTAGTTAAACACCTTTTTCTCAACTAAAAATATTTTTAAAAACCAAAACGAGTACACCGTTGGAAAGCTGACATTTTGGCGAACGTTTTACCAGGCCTGCACAGTTCTGCGTCAAGCATTCATGGGGTTTCTGGGCGAGATGAAAAACAGGCGATTTCAAGATTTTGACAAAACTGCCATTTAGCGCAGCAATCGCACATCTTCAATGCAATTTAAAAAAAGTTTTTTATATTAAATAGATAGAAAATTCAACGCTCTTTCCAACGGTGTCATCAAATTTGAGCTATCTCCACAATTGAGGGAGTTATGACAGTTTTAATGACATTAGATCGAAAACACGAAAAAAATCTTAAATCGCGAATAGCTCGGAAACGAGGCCTCTGGCAAAAAATTGCTTGGAGACATTTTTGGTCGGAAATGAATTGTAGAACACGTAGAAGTCAGATTGGGCATAACTCCTTGGACACCTTGTATAGTCGATTATTCGGAAAACAGTTCTTCGATTTTGAGAATCTACCTTTCTCGAAACGTAAAGCAAAAAATTAGAGTGTGGTCTCATTCCAGCCTGAAACGGAAATTCGATTTTATGGATGCACTGAAATTTCTCAGTGTCAGAAATCTGTGAAGGTAGGATCTCTGGTGCATTTGTGCCCCTTGCACTAAACCTCTTACCACTCCTAAATTGAACATACATTATTAGGTCACCCCTGAAATGAACTTGAGCACTATGACTAGGAACATACCGTTTCATGAAAGCTGGCTTGATATCCACTTGTAAAAGATCACCTGGATGAAATTGAATTCAACATAGTCGGACCTAATAAGCTAAGATTAAAGAATCTGGGATCTTTACGCAAATAACTAGCCAAAACACCAGCAGCTTTTTCTATGTAATGCCTTTTAACATAAACAAAATGGAAAGAGAAAACTAAGCATTTATACGGTTTAATTAACAAAAAAAAGTATGGGGCCTGTAAGTATGTAGTTACAGCCGATTAGTTATTCATTAAAACGATGGTAGGCATTCATTCTTACCTCCATAGTCAATGCCACTGAATGTTCAGCATGAAACTAAATGAAAAGGAATTAAATTGTAAATGGTAAAATCGCAGTAAAATAACTGCCGTTTCTTACGGATTGTTAACCTTCTCATAAATTCTATCTGTTAGGTGCTTAAACACCAAGCAATCTTATAATGAATGATCTACTCAATATAAGTGTTTCTTGCGATGTGTGTGGTGGGTTTCGTATAGTGAGTGAATGAATAATGGATTCTAACCAGAAGCAATGTTATCTGATTTTCTTCACATCAAATCCAGAAGAAACATAAAATCAGATTCATATTCATGCACTACAGAATTCAGAGTTGGATAAGTAAACACACGAAGGAGTAAGCCACAAATCGCTCACGAGTCACGAACCACCCTCCTTGAGCAACCTGTCTATAAATCGTTCTAAACCCTCGACTCCTATTAATGAAGTGGATTCCGCGAAATTCAAAGGCATTGCCGTAGCTCTGTATCTATTTCCGACTGTTTGAATCGATAACCGTTTACCTCGCGCTAACTCCGCCTGCTGATAACATCACGGTAGGAGGGAGGGATCTCGGAGTTGAGCAACTATCACCCCATGAATCACTTGCAGGGCGGAGAGGGCAAGTTCCTCCATGTTCCTCCTCCCCGAGGTATCCGAGACTTCCGTTTGAGTCACAACAGTTTCTCTCCGTCTTTCAAACCCACATAAAGGACTTGGCGAGGGTTTCCCTTCGGTAAATCATGTTAATCTCTATTTCAAGGCTAATGGTGTTATATATTAGTCCTCTGGTGTTACCTGCCGTCCACATACTCAACAGTAATTTTTGGTCCTGTAAACCATTCATTACAAAATGGAGAAGAGGATGTTACTTAATTTGAATTGATATTATTGAACAAAACAACTTAACATAATGGAACAACAACAGTGAAGTGAAAAGTGAGGCATGTGATTCATACTAATGTTTTAAATGAGCAGAATACCACGACAAGAAACCATATCCTGGTTATAAAGTATTCATACATTTGGTGAAATAGGGTGACGAAACGTCACAGTTGCCAAAATTGACTTATGAGATCATTCTAGGGAATCTAGAGACTTGGGAATTAATTATTTTTCTCTACTCTAATGAGAGCATGAAGCCACGTCCTTTTACCACTTGCTCCAATCAAGAAAAACTGTTGTGATTCTTTCAGACGTCCTGCATCCAGGAATTACTCTCGATATCAGCAGGAACTGGTCGAGCTTCCGAAAATCATCGAGAATTATCAATCAGAGCAGCACAGTCAAAGACAAGAATCTCTGGAATTTCATCGCTGTTGATTTTAGAGCAACAGATCGTCATGGAGAAATGGTAAAAGCGGAAAAACCAATGTCACTAATCTCGACTTAGTCAAGAAAATTTCTAAGAAAATCACAAGTTTGAGTAAAACTCCCCTTATGATAAAATAGGGAACTCCATAGAATCTGAGACTCCAAACTGCAGCAAGAGAGTCACCGCAAAATCTTTGATCCCATGCAATAAATGAGCCACTTCAGTAAGGGAGTCGTCAATGGATGAGAACATATCGAGATTTGTGGATAGATAGTTTTGAATGGATTGAAATATGGATTTGTGGTTTGGGTTGGAATAGGATTACATTGGATTGTCGTAAGAATATAGGCGTACGTATTGATCGGCTCTTATGAAATGCAGCATTGCCGTGTATTCACACTTCGTAATTGGAAAGAAGATTTAAAAGTATTATAAATCATAACACATCTTGTTATTAACGAACTTGATCGAAGAGATCCATGCCAGTTGCACGTACCATAAGTCGGTTGCACTTACCATAAGGAAGCATCAGAGCCCATACGAATGATAGTTTCTTCGCTACGAGTAGTAATGTTAGTTTCATATAATGAAATTCTGCATTGACTAGGAGAAAACCAAATTCCTCTACATTGTTTAAATCAAAATTTTGTTATGATCAGCATAGGATTGAGCTAGTTTTAAATTATTATTATTATTATTATAGGCGAAGATTTCGTTATTGAAACAATAAACTAAATAAACTTTGCCATCCATACAAGTTTGAAAAGACTCATGTGCAGGTTGTGGCAAAGGATAATTAATTGTAAGTATTCTTGTGGGCAGAAAGATGACCCCATGGCATCGGTCCGTGAAGACCAACACTTAATTGGGCAACTCCCCGAGTGGGAATAGGATGTTAGCGTTATTCAATTAGTCGCGCGATGGTTCACTGATAACATTATCTTGATGACGAATTAAATCTTACTTTACGAACCTCTAAAGACGTTTAGTCAGCTTGAAAAAGCGAATTAAGCGCGGTTTCCAAAAATTTTGGATAAACTCTTAGTAACAACCCTTGCTTTAAAAAGCAGCAATAATCGAAGCGGAGGGAAAATTCGCCTGTTTTTAATCCTCTCCAAAAAGCTGTCCTACGCAATTAACGTTTCCAGAAGTAGGAGCAGTGTTTATACTAAGTCCTGCAGTTTATGCGATCATTTGTAAATTTGAATTTGTGAATGTCATCCATCTGGAGGTAGCTCTCAGTCGTCGGTTAACAAAATCGTTTGTTAACGGATTAGTTTGAAACTTTTAATAATGATTCACGGAATAATGGAGAGTAGGCAGTTATTGTATTCCATATCATGGAATTCCAGTTGTTTCATTCGTGGGTTCGTATACTGCACCATTGTGGGTATTTGGATATTAGCTTTTGTTTCGTACTGAGGTGATACTGGGACACACTGATCAGCTCAATTACCCTTGGTGCTAATCCTGGATGATCTCAATTAACTCCATTTTTTTCTATTTCTCCAGTAGAGAAGATTTCTATCGATTCAGCTTCTGAAACTTCATACAATTCAGTTCGTAACGTTTCGGAGTAGTGTTCCAAAAAGAGTCACCTGCAGTCCTGTCCGCGACCTCAAGGCTGGTCCATGTATACCCATGCAGTATCAACTCAACACTCGATTTGAACGATGAATTATTGCACATTCATTGAAACAGCATTCAACTATCATCATCAGGCTGGATCTCACATTCGTCTCGATCAAATCGTCTTGCTATGCCTTCCCACCCAAGATTGACATCACCTGAAGAAAACGCTGTCGAAAAACGACCCACTTTTCGAGAGAAAAAAAGACGACTGCAATTAATAACTGCGGCTAATTACAGGGGAGGGGGCGCCCCAGCAGTTATTTTCGTTGTCGGAGCTCGGGGGATGTTGGCCTGTACGGGCTAAGGAGGGGGGCACAGTAGCAACGTATAATAACGCGTAATAAATTGTCGACAGGATGCCTTAGGTGTCCGAAACTAACGCTTCCTTCTTCGGAGCTCCAACGTCACTATCAAGATCCAACCGAGCTTTTCTTTCTACTATCCGGACCCCAACGATGTTAACCCCTTCCTTCCACGATCTGTTTAATAACCGGCCGTGGAGAAATAATTGCTATTTATTTGATCTCCGCCTCTTCACGCTGCGTGTGAGTTTGAGACAGTTGGGGATGGCGTCGGATCGGGAGAGAAGATCAGAATAGGGATCAGAGTGCGGAGATTCCATCATTCACAGTATATTTGTTCCGTTAATTTATGCATATCGTAATTATTGGATGTACGAACTCAACTACCATCCTGCTAAATCATAACGATATTATGATTGCACTGAGTGTAGCAAAGTTACATTTAAATATCCAATAGCGCACAACTATTCTTAGGGCCCCTCGTGTCAAAGGATGTTCCACAAAAACATATCGGTTAGTAACATGCATTACTCTATGTCCAGTTTTTGTGTAATCGGACTTGTAAACATGTATAAATATTCTTTAAAGCTATACCAAATACTTAATCGAAAAAACTAGTTGGTATTTATGAACAGCTATTGAACGGATGGGCCATTACCCCTACAGTCCGTCTTCCTAAATTTATAATTATACGTTGTATCATAATAAATAGCCTCTCTTGTTGTAAAGCTGCTGACATGAGCTTCACACACACAGAAGCCCAAGACGTTATAAAAGGGAGCAATCCAGCAATCTAGTCCCGTGTGTTCCTTTGCCTCGCTGTATATTTTCCAAGAATAAAAAGTTAGCTTTTTTTCAAAAAGCTCTTTTAGATCAATCACCTCATTACTAGGGCAGTCGTAACGACTTAATCTACTGGACTTTTTGAAAGAACATCGCCAAGAACCCGGTGAACACGACCAAATTTACCGAACCCACACAGAAGAACGCAGTAAGGACTTGGGACACATTTCAGGGAGATAAGACTCCTCACGCTGGTTTTGAAGGCACCAACGTGAGTAAACCAATGTTACCTAAACTTTCAATACCCTAATCGGATAGAGAAGATTCATATATATTAATAACCAAATGAAAGAGGTGATGAAAATAGTGAAGATGCAACGATGTATCACTATTACCCCCCCATTCACCCCAGGAAGTTCTTTGTTAAATCACTAAACCGAAATCTTAATTGAACAATAAAATAATCACGTGATCGCTAGAGGATTCTTGCTTGAGCAGTGATTGAATGTACGAGAAAACCCTTGTATATTTAATAAGGTGAGGATATTCGAAATAATGGTGGCACAATGAAGGAGCTCATCTTTACAATATTCAGGTCTGGATACTTATTAGGTTGGGCAACTCATTTCAGTTTAAATTACGCAATAGTACAGGCTGTTGTTTGGATTTTAACTGATGCTACTACTTGTTACTGTTGTTGTTAACTTACTTTCAATCTAGAGGGTGCTGATCCACAGTTAAAACCGAATATTTTATTCGTCTGTAATGTCTATTATTTGTCTATTAAGTACTGGTTGAAATACTCACCTTTTGGTAGATATAAAAATTTAAAAAAATGATTAACGTAGTGAAATTAACTTGATTTAAATGGATTCTACAAATATGTTATTGTTTGCGACGAACAACCTGGGGAATCAAAGGAAGGACAGCTTGATGAATCTGCCAGTTAAAGTTGGAATAAGGTATTGGTAGATTATTACTCATGATATCAGAAAAGTCAAACGCGGTAGTTACATCTTACCTTGGGTGCTTCCAGACCAGTTTGTGTATTAAGTACACAATGTTGAAAGATATTTACGAATGATTTCTTCAAGTTATTGGTGGTTGAACTGCAAGTAATCTGGTTGGTTAAACTAATCTCTTCATCTTTGTCCAGTATACAAATCTTCAGTGGAAACCATTAATGAAATATTAGCGTGTGAAATGGTACTTTTTTCTCCACGGCGTCCAGTACCATCAAATTGTGTCCACGGGAGATTTGCGTCCGGTGTAACAGTCCTTATTCATAGAAATGATTTATGCGAAGGTATCAAAGTGTGGCGAGTAATAGCAATCTTAATTTTAATCACTTTCAAGAGTATTACAGTCGTAGATCAAAACCCTTGAGGGTTATGTCTTTTAGGGACGTTGCTCGAGCCAAATGATTTTACACCGCCTCCTAGCTCGAACTCGGTTTTATGATTTACAGCGTTGGATGGACAACCTCGTCAGTTGTCTCTTTGCAACGAAGAAGCGTCAAACGTGATGTTCTCTGGCGAATGTTTCACGGCGCATAGGTCTTTTTTCACTCGTCCACCACAAGCGAGCTCTCCCATTAGCGACGAGGATGGTGGCGGTTGTTCCCTTATTGTGAACAGCCGGGTCGAGTAGGGAGGAAGGCAGGGGAGAAAAAAAAGATCCATCAAGGAAGGACACAAGCGAAAACACGGCACACAGCCTCCGACCCTGGACTAACACGGACGGCTTTTCTTGAAGAAATGAGCAAGAAAATAGAGAGAAGGTTGAGTGACCGAGTCCTGAGTCCAGGCCGTCTGTCGTGTGTGGTTGACAGGCGGCGGTCTCGAGCTTATGATTGATCCGGCTGATATCGGTTTGTACTCGGGTTGTGAGAGTAGATGCAGCCTGCATGGCAATGATGGTGACAGTCTCGTGAATGGGGCGAATGAATGGACTAACACCTTTGGAGGGCTCAGCAAGATCTCATCATCATTGTCATCTTCATTTGAAATGCTTCTAATGTGCTAATTCCAAATAGGACATTCAAGGGATACAGTATGTACCTTTTGTCTGCTACATAATTATCCAAGTTGTTGTGATAATTCGTGACTATGAAAGGGAGTCCATTAAAAAAGGATTGTAGTTTATTTCACAGAGGTTTATTATTTAAAGTATTAAAATAATCTTTCTACTCAAGTCACTGATCAAGACTTATTCAATAGTAAATTGATTAAACTCAGCATCTAGAGATTCCATATCTTGCCTTGCCTACTCAAGGTGCCATAAAACGATTCCCAAATTCAGGACGAATTTTCCAAAGGTTTTGCTTTCAAGAATTACGTGTTTCACTTAATTTGAATCCCCCCACCAATCCACTCCTTTCCTCTCAACCTAGAGCTATAGTCAAATATATTCCATCGAGACACTTCCAGGTCACAACTCTTCCTAACAAAACACATAGAGATGTTTCTTTTGGATTTGGTGTGAAACGTTCATTAGGACTCGCTGCTTATTCGTAAATCCGAGAATACAACTTTCGGGTAGAACAAATGTTGTGAATAGCATACTAGGCATTGATGTGCAAAATGAAATACCTTGTTATCAACTATCAATACACGTTATGGTAGTAAAAAATATGTGATGACCTTGAAAAAATTTGTTAAAGTGCTGTCGGAACTTTATAGTGTTAGCACTTATCATGTTATTTATTACTAACCATGCTCTCAAAAATACGGTTCGATTAAGAACAATTTATTTGACAAATTAAGACCTCAGTTTCATTCATTACCTTTGTAGTATTTAATTCCAGTAAGCACCTAATTATTAAGTGCGTCTTGATTTCGCATGGGCTGTTTGGAAGTGGTCGAATTATTTACTCAAACCTTACTCAGGAATATAGCCCACCGTTGTGTAAAACAATGAAATCGCCAACAAAAGCACTTGCTAGGAAACGTTAAAGATATTTGCCAAAAATATGTATACACGATAATAGCGTTCAGTGAAGGTTTCTGCCACTCAACAACGTTTCCCGTGTTTGACGATTATGCGTGAAGGCTCGAGCACTGTTTTATGAATTGAGAATACGTAGCATTGATCCGCATAATTTCAAATTTACCGTAAGTGGTCCATTATTCCGGACTCCAAATCTCCCGTGGGCGTATACATATAAAACAGGCAATAATAACGAGTGGATCGCAAAGAGCGCTGGACACTCTCGATATTGGGAACTTTCTGTTTTCGAAGATCTCGATTCGAGTAAATATAAAAACTCTATTGAATCTGCCCAGTCAGAATATTAATTGAGTACCATGCAATACCAAGACAAGTGGTGTCGAGAAAATTGCGAAAAATCAGTTGACACACGACGGTAAGTAAATGTATTTGTTTTTTTTTTTTTTTTAACCTGAAAATGTAGGAATTTAGATATCACCAATAATTCTATCATAATTTACTAGATTTCTAACATATTAAATGTTATTCAGTTGGTTTCTCATGTGTGAACGGTTGAATAGCAAGTTCTGTACTCGCACTGTATCTCATTTGCAATCCTCGTAAGGGTGCGAAAACCCACCTCGTCACTAAGTTCGGTAAGGGTGCGAAACACAAATTTTCCACCTTGTCGCTGCCGATGGGATCTTCTAGTTGTAAAAGGTTTTTGATTATTGGTAACAACACAATAAGCTTACCTGCTCCTTAATACTCAATGAAAACGAAGAACATATTCAAGACAGGATATAAAACCTGGCCCGATGAAAACAAAGTGAGTGGTAAAAATGGAAACGCAAAAATTAGGCGATTTGCTTTTGGACTTCATCATGTATAACAGTAATTTGGACTCTTTTACACGAGTATTTTAAGTGTATTTTCACCAGTTCCGATTCTGAAACTATAGGAAGATTTTTCAATTTCAAGTTTTACAGGGTTTTGAGCCTTTTAACTCCATTGTAACGATAACTAACGCCTTCTAGGACTCGTTGATCAATAATAATTTCAGCTGGTATTGTAACTCACCTGCTCAATTATTGCTGGAAAAGCTGTATTCTCCATTTAACGGATGAAAATTTTTAAAAACTCACAAGTGAACTAACAACACACTTACTATGTATGATTCTATTATTGGATAATGATTGCCCATTTACTCATCTTCCATCTAATGTCTTCAGTTGTAAACCAGATTCAATCAAAACAAATTTTGTCCTAAAGGACATTGACAAAAAAAAACACCAGTGTACTTTCGTTGCACAAAAATACGTGGCCACATACATATATGGCATATATTTTATATCGTATATTCTAGAATATATCCATAATCCCAATTTAAGTTCTAATGAAACGCATATATTTCGAGTATAGTCCTACAATCTTCAATCTCCTAATACAAACAAACCATCAAGTGATGTAGAAGGGAATTACATGTTTTTCAATGGGGTATGTAATGAGTATTTGAAGTTTTCAAGACGTTTTACTACCACGTTCCTGTCATTGAGAATGTACAATGTTTGTTTTTTAATTTTATACGCAACTACAAAATTTTGGTTTGTTCTCCGATATCTTTGTGTGTCTTTTTAGTCTAGAAAGCCCACGGCCTAAAATATAACTGATGTTATTACTGCACAAAATCCATAAGACTGTTCACTATTTAAATCCTTCATCTAACTCACCTTCCCAGGTGATGGAATGGTTGGGATATATAACTACAGCTTCACCAAGATTGCCAAAATGCACATCTTCACTTCTTCTCCTGTAATTTGTAAGCCGTGACCCCTATAAAAAATCGTGTGATAGCGCGTAGGAACATTCAAAATTTGGATTTTTTTTTAATACAAATTCAACCATAAATTATCTCCCAAAATAAGAACGTTAGAAACGACAGAATAATAAAATGATTTTCAGAGGTTCAAACCGATCCTCCTCGGTGGCACCACCTACAAAGTTGGCCTTTTGTTCTTGAAAATCTCATGGCGACCTAAATATTATTATTATTTTTGCTCTTTCGATCAAGCGTTAAATGCATTCTGAGGTATTTAAGTAAATAAGCGGGATTCCACAAAATGAGAAGATAAACAACTCTGTAGGACCCTCGGTTTTGTAGTTATAGAAGAAAAAATTGAACAGGTGATGTGAAGTGTTCTAACGGACAACGACGGTTCCGAGGTAGCGGACAACTTTCACATAGAGGGTTGGGATGGAAATTTTGGTAGGAAAACGAATGCATTTCTTATCAAGCAGAATTTGCATGAAATATTTGAAACATTCCTCAATCGATTGCAACAACTATATTTCATCGCTTAAATAATTTCTTTGATACTTCGTTCACCTGCCATTAGAAAGCAAAGTTAATCACCGTTGTAGGTTGCTGCTTTACGTCCAAATGCATTGGCCTCGCAGAAGTTATCAGCTATACTCCAAAAGCCGGGTCTCTAGTTGTGTCAAATCTCCTGAACCGGTCACCGTAACTATACGACGTATCGCAACAAATGGGCCATAAACTGTATCATCGTTCTCGACACCGTATCTTACGCTTTTTTCAAGCGATCAGTTCAGAACAAACGTACCCATTAAACACGATCTCTTCCCCGCAAAGAGTGGTAGCTGCAACATACATGCTGACCTCCGTCTGGAAGCCCGGATTTATGTCGTCATTAGAAGCCGGATAATTCTCAAAAGTTGTATTGAGACAACCTCCAACACATGGAATATTTAAAAAAAAATGAAATTTTTTCGAAGAAAAAATATTCAGGGAGGCAAAAATCACTTACCTGGCGGGCGATCGGATCCGAACCGAAAACTTCAGTCGAAATTCATTCTATTTGATTCAATTTATTTTTATTATTAGGTTTTTCGTTGTTGTTGTTGTTGGAGATCTACGTAAGCGGAAACCCAGGAAAGGTTCAGAATTTGGTCAGATGATTTAGCTAGTGATTGTGCGCCTAGTGAGAGGTGGCCGACAGTAGCGGGAAAACTACTTGGACAGGGAATCCCTACCTTCTTCAAGTATTCACGAAGCTCGATTGGCCAACGCCGCTAATCGAATGAGAAACGGTTTATTGCAACATCCAACAGCTAGCCCTGGTAGAATTAACTGGTAGGTAAAGCAACCACCCTTTCTGCCCAATGCCAGTATAAGTTTACAGCAACTCCGATTCTGATTCACCCCCGAAAGGGTACCGCAGGGTAGAGGTAGACTGAGAAAAAGAGGAAGGACAAAATGCACTCAAACCCACTCAATTGAGGCCAATAAAACTTCAAAGGTCGGAACCATATTAAGGGTTACGGGGTAGAGTCAGGGAGATAGAAACCGACGAAAAACACTTCCGTTTTACTGCACTCGGTCCGCACCCTCCATAAAGGACAATTTTTGTTGCTTCTCTTTTTGCTTTTGGCGCACATTGGAAACATTAGAGAAAATTTTATAAAACCGATCCAGAGGGCTCGTTTTTCTGCCAGTTTACTCTTTCCCTTTTTTTAGCCTTTCATTTGACGAAGTTTTCATTAGGGGCAGATCATATAGGGTGGATACTACATTATGGTCTTCGAAGGGCTCTAACAAAAATGGATGATTCAGTTCTATTGAAATTCTTCGGAAAAACTGTAACAATGCTTGAATTATTACACCATGTATCATTTTTTTGCTGGTCGTGAAGTAAGTATTGAATAACGTCATTATGATTGTACAATTGGTGAGCTGTTCTATAGATTTCTTTGTGATATTTGATTTGTACTATGGGTTTTTCAATAAATAAAACTGTTGTCTAAATTCAAACATGTCTACAAATTTTCATACTATACTGCATTCTGCAGCTTGAGAGTGTAAAAACCTTGGAGTTTAGCTTAAGGAGCCTCTCAGCTGATCCCGGGCCTAAGCATCGTCAATTATAAAAGTCTTAAAAACAGCTCTGTTGATGATTCGCCTCCGTGGATAGTGATGGAATAAAATTAGCTGCAACAGACCCTTCAGCTGAGTAATGCCTCTCCATACCTTGTAAATGACTTGTAAATGTCCCAAAGAAGATAGGACGTCTTGTCATAAACGTAACTCAGTAAACATCAACGCCCTACAGTACGTAAGTTATATCTCAAAAAAAATGACATATAAGTTCCTACATTGATTGAAGTACCTACAGCTGAAATTCAAATCTATAACATATAACACCTACCTAAGATTTATTGGTCGCCAAATATGTAACAAAAGCAATGGAAAACTCAGTTCCGATGCTGACCCTTGAAATAAAATTCCAGAGCAATTATGGATATTGGCTACTTCTGTCGTCCCATTTCACTATGAAGTGTTCATTTATCCTGACACATTTATATTAAAATTCGATTGGTGTTATTCTTTCTGTCAAACTCCTAGTTCACACGGAGAACGAACGGATAAACATTAAGTCCTGTCCAAGTGGGTTCATTCCATTCATAGTAGCCCATCCTTTACGAACCAGGTGGTTAAACTTAAAAGTTTTCTCGGTCGATTACAAAGGTACATCCTTGAGAATAATAAGCCGGAATGGAAGGAAAACCTTTGAAAGCCCATTGTTAGAGGGTGTATTTTTTAGTTCAGTTCATGCTTTTGAATTTTTTGTGTCAAGTGGACTGAAGTGGATTTGAATGACTTCCACCGAAAGTTCAAATGAACTCTCTATTCCAGGATTCCATCTTTCCCGACAGAGTTGCAAGTATCGTCAATGGAGCAAGAGCGGCGGCCCCTTCATTCGTAAATCAATCGCCGCCAACCGACTAACCTGGATTGGATTCGGATTTAATGAATTAATCCGATTTCCCCATGACTGCTTTCTTTTCTCCCTCACCCTCGTTCCCTCAGTATTACTCGAAATGGAACAAGTCCAATTCCTGAATGTGAAACAGAGAATTGAATGTATCGTGGGTGATTGATTGTTTCAAATTATACTCTCCGGAAAAAATTTTCGATTTGAACTCCAGCAAACAAATTTCCACGTTAGAACGCTTGTGAAACACTTTGGGTTCAACTTTAACAGTTGATTCTTATGCTCACTACGTCGACATGAGAAGGAAAACAGTATTTTTCCCAGATAGATTCGCTTGCTTAACATACTAAAACACTGCAAAGTAATCTTATAAAATCAATAATAAATTTTCAAGGAGTTGAAAAAAAAACTATTTGTTCGTCACATGCGGTCTGAAGAGCTGGACTTTAATCCCCTAGTACTTTGATCAGATTCATAAAAGTAGTTCAAAACAGAACTGTACCATGGTTGTGATTGTACAAGATACACTTTGTAAATAATTATATATATTTTTATAAATAAAGTGACCTATCATCGAACCAATGTACGGTTGATAGGAGCGCTATCAGCTATGCTGAAGGAAAGATTGTAATGAATTTGCTTCGAGAGGCTTGTGGCAATTTCAAATGATTTTCCTGACCCAAGATTCAATTGGTCTCAGCAGTTGAAGGATTATCTTGCACAAGCTGGAATGTAAGAACTTAGGAGCTCATGAGAGGCCCGAAATGCTAAACGGTTAAATCAAAAATTTTTGGACAACATACAATCTCATTTACACCAAGCTGATTTTGAGAAGATCGCAGAATCATCGTTCTACTACTGCTCAATAGATTCTAGTCATCTAGTGAGTCAGTGTGCCAAATATCTTACAAGAGACTTGTTGTGACAAATCAGGTGTGCAAATAAATCCTTTTACAAACTGTCTCTCCACCATGTAATGAATTGATTCGATGGTTCGCTGTGTTGCTCTGTTTGTAATACTCTCAGGCCTGACACGCTGATCGACCTAATATCTTTCTGCACATTCTTCCAAGTATGAGTGTAGCACATTCCTCAGGAACCCATAATTTAATCTGAAAATATTCCAGTCCTTAATCCTCTCTCAGGATACTGCAGGCATCAGAAGAATGGTTGGGTTTTTGTAAACCATTCTGCCCCAAAGGGCCTTTATCATTAATGAGGGACTTATTGCCACTTAAAAAAAAAAAGAAACCTACATAAGTATTTCTTTCAGTTTTCGTTTGTGTAGTGTTTTGGTATTATTTTTTAAATGACATTTTGCATTACGAACTCCTGTGGAAAACGTGATCTTTATCGCGAATAAATCTTCTTTTGAAAATGGATTTTTTGATGTAGTCAACAACTCAAGTATATAGTCTTACAACCTGTATTCTATTTTCATTGCCTCCGAAAATTTTTCTAAAAAACGCGAAAAATAATTTCTTCAGAATCCCAATTTTTAAGGAGATGTGTATGCTAGGCTTCATTTGATAAAAAAGTTCTCCCCTCAAACAATTCTTTATTTAGCGCAAACAAACGCTAAAAAATATCCAACTGCAAGGTTGCGCCCCTCCCTAAAATCCGTTTTTTTTATTGAGATTAATTAGTTTTGCTCCCGAACTGTACTTAAGATAGTAGACAATTTTTTCTCGCTTTCGTGAGATGAAATTAGGTTTTCTTCAAAATTAAAATTTCCTCTCGTATTTTGCATTTTCGACCATTCTGACCAACTTTTCGACAGCCTATTCGTCCATTTGTACGCCTGAATGCCCGAAGATCCTTGTAACAAGCCTAATTCCCACAGTTTTCGTCAAATTTTGATGAACTTTTCAGGGAATACGTGGGTTATTCTTAGATAGTCCCCCATGACTTTCATCGCTCTGAAATCAATACATCAGTCTGGGCATGAGCTAATAGATATAGCTTTTCCAAGTCGAATTGAGAATTTCCCAAATCAAATTGAGATTTTTCCTTTGAGAATTTCCCAATCGAATTGAGAATTTTCCAAACCAAATTGAATTTTTCGTCAAATTTTGATGAACTTTTCCAATCTAGGAAACTTTCACTAAAAAAGAAAATGAGGGAGTTTTCCAAACCGAATTGACAATTTTTTTTAAGGCAATCCAACACTTTTATTGAAAACCGAAATAGTGAAGCGAAATAAAAGAATAGCACTTTATGGACAAATTAACATTGAAATCAGAATGTCAAAATGAACGGATTTTTGTTTTTGTTGACTTCAATAGACTAGCCAAACGCTGAGTAGCCTCGATTTTTTCTGTTCTTAACAATTCAATCTTCGTTCGTTTTGTCTTTTTGAAATGTTAATTAGTTCATCAAGTGCTATTCTTTCATTCTCCTTCACTAATTTTGTTTCAATAGAGCTAATTGCCTTAA
This sequence comes from Creontiades dilutus, assembly GCA_031894815.1. NCBI lineage: Eukaryota > Metazoa > Arthropoda > Insecta > Hemiptera > Miridae > Creontiades > Creontiades dilutus. The sequence continues at coordinate 1,300,602 of JAVIWC010002863.1, read as the reverse complement.
AAAGTTGTCAATTCAATCAGTCGATTTCTTATTAAATCATTAAAATTCTCAAATTGGTTTGGAAAATTCTCAAATTGGTTAGGAAAAAGCTCAATTTGTTTTGTAAAATTCTCAATTCGACTTGGATATACACTAATTCTCACAATTTTCACCAGATTTTGATGACATTTCCACGGAATGTGTTGGTTAGTCCGTTATATGCTTCCGTGAGCGATGCATTACTGCAAATCAATTCATCACTCTGAGCGTGCGATAACGCTGAAAATGATCCATATAAGATCATTTTCTCAGGTTCTAACGGTTTGATCGCTCTAACGTTTTCAAGGTAGTCGGAGAAGAACGGTCTAATGATCTCACATCGTTTTCAACACGCTTTTGACGTTTTCATTCTATTATATTTTCAATCGAATTAAATCGTCAGACCCATAATACATGACGACAAACGTTTTGAAGAATGTTAAAGTATACGGAAAGATGTTCCCGACATTTTTGTCCCGTGAATCGTTTTAACTAGGCTATATTCTACATCATTCGAAATCATCTATAAAAATTTCAAAACATTTGTACCGTCCCGTTACCTAGACGAGGGAGTTATTCACCGCGCCCAACTTGAAAGACGTTTATTAAATTGAATCTGTATGTTTTATCCAAGGATCTCAAGTATGCTCATTGAGCACGCTTTTAAATGAGCGTAACGCAAACCCAACTATGTTTTTATCGTATGGAGCCCCGTTATTCATTCCAGATTCAGGTTATGCGGTTGATTCCATAGATGTTTGACCACCTTTAATTTTTATGGCCTCATGCAACCTGTTTGGCGTGAGCACACGGCTGCAATGTCATGCAAATTTAGCATACAAATGTTAGCAAGAACAAAGTGTGACATCAATTTTCATTGCATTTCAACGCCAAGTCAGGAGGTAGGTTGGTACTAGCCATTTTTTGATTTGACTTAATTGGCTAATAAACTTGGTTCCGACGAAGATCACCTACTCGGTTACTAAACTTCGCTTTCTACTTACGAAAAAAACCTCATCCTCATGTCTACACCAAGCCGATTTCTTCGCATGGAAGAGTGAGACAGGCTGCACAGGCGAGTCAGTATTGATCAAACGAGGTGAGGGAACAGCGCGAGTTATCATGACAAATTGGCGACGGATCAGTCTGGGTCCTCTCAGAGTGAGTGGACTCACGGTGTGTGGCTTGTTTGCGTGATTAGAGGGACTGAAAGGGACTCTGGTTCCCCAGAAGGTTGACTTCATGGAAACTCTATGCATATCTTCGTCAAATTTGAGATCTCTAAAAACAATCAAGATTTAAAAACCTCATTTTTAGTCCATAAATCATTTTAGACGTTAGGTAGCCCGTATTTCTATGGGGCTTTCACTCTCTCTTTCTTTCCCTCTACCCTTCTTTCTCATCTAATGGGCAACTGTTACCAGAGCTGCTCAGCCAAGACAGCGGGCACATAACGTAATTCGGCGTTTTGCTTGGCAGGTGGTTCTCCTTACTGCAACACGATGTTTTCTCTCTACAACAGACTGCAACTCAGTAAGGCGGCTGTTCACGGGAATGAACGTCTCGTCTCCTTTCATTGTTTAGACGACGCCCCCAGAACGCGGCGCTCCAGGTCTTTCTCACGAAGCTTTTACGCGGAAGCCCTCCCGTCATCTCTTCGCGTTTTACCGCGTTTGAAAAAAAAAACACGTCTACTCCCGAAGAGAACAATGGAAGAAAATGTTATAACTGCTCATCAAATTGAAATATGATAAGTTTTCCATCACTGTTCTCGTTTCGGAGAAAATCGGACAAGGAGACAGGAATGTTACACTAAAAAGATGAAAAATCGGAGAAGAAAGAATAGATCAGATTTAGTTATCATATTACGAATCCTCAAGCTTCTTTTATGGCCACAATTCCACTCCTTCCCTACACGACCAAGACAAGCTGCAAGATCCGTTTACAAGCTCATTGTCAACCTGCTAACACAATATCTATCTCCCAATTTGCCTTGAGGAATTCACTTTTTAAGGAGACAAGAGTCAAAACATTGAGATTATGGGTGATTCTCAAACTACGGACAATTTACAGGTCCTGACATTTTAAAAATAAAAAGTATTTCTTTTGCTAGGTTTTTGGATGTTTATTACTTAGCTGGCCTAAGTAGTCTCCGCGAAATTCAAATTTGATAGAAGTCATAACAATGGCGTGGCGGTTTCGGTCACGACAATGACAATTTTGGTATGATTTCGCCTACACGACAATGACCATTCGGACTTTCATCAGTGATTCTCCCAATACTACTGGACTTTTAGTGGGTTTTAAAAATGCAACGTGAACATAATAGGTGAGCAACTAGGGCTATTCAAATGACATTGAATAAACATATTAGCCTGTTTTCGGATGTTCTCGCTCCATCAGAAAACACACCACCTACAGTTTTAGGGCGACTCTTCGCGAGAGTTGCGAGTCGTTTGCTGTACGCTTCGAGGTAACTTCACATTGCCGTTCAATGGCACAACCACAAGAGCAGAAGAGGTGTGAATGACTCTTTGTGGGCCTCCTCAGCTTGACCATACGTACTTTGCTTCGCATTTACTAATTGTCGTGTGTCTATAGCTAGTCTTGGGGAACAAAGTAGCCAGTGTCGGGATTAACCAACATTATAAAAAAAGGCCTCCCACTGTCCCTGGACTTTGAAAATTGGTTTTCACGTTAGTATCCAGAAACTAATAAAAAATTAACTGCAGTTGAGCACTCCTTGAAATTCAGTTATCAAAACCATTCATTTATTTAATATTATTTAGCTCCCACGTTCCTGGGGAGCCAGTCTGTTGGATTCCAAACGAGTTCCTATGAATGACAACTATTAAAACTTGGTAAATAATTACAAGAGGGGAAGCAACAGCGGGATTCTATCCGGTGTAAAACGACGAAGAGTGGTGAGACCTCCCAAGGCAAGTAAAAGACGGTTGTGACAACCACGACGCGAACTTGATCGCTAATGAATACTATGGAGAGATAGTCGCTAAGAAGAGCGTGGAGTCAGAGCACAGAGGTGTAGGTAAGTCAGAGCCCTTCAACCCCCAGGGAGTTCACAATGAACCATCTAATTAATGGTCTCTTCCTCTGATGGATCGTCTAGATTACAGGAGTGTCATTTGCAACCTAAACCTTTCCCTTTAGCGGTCGCGGCTGTAGCATGTTTCTTCTTGTCTCCGAAACGAGAGGGTGTTTCATACCTCGTGGGCGTAGCGTGCGCCCCTATATAATTACTGGGCTTGTGAGAGTGTAAGCGGTTATAGCCTAACAATGAGTCTTATGAGTTTAGTTTGATTATCCCGCAGGTGTTATCACCACGCCTCCTGAACATTTCCACATAATGCCTACATCGTGGTGTTTGTATAGAATGAGAAACTTACGGTGCGAGGACGCCGTAAAAGGAGGGACGTTTCAAGTTTTGTGCGTGATTCATGGGGCTTACGACGGACGATACGGCCAGACGTCAGAAGGACATTGTTATAGATGTTACGAGCTGTTTGTTTCTTCATTCTTTTCAGGCGTTAGTAATGTGATATTAGGCGTATGATGCGTTGTATGGAAACGTTTCAGCGTGTACCCGCATACCTAATATCAAACACGTCTCACATGGAACTTGAATACCCTGTACAGTAAATACAATTGTACAACACCCAGGAAGGAATTGCGAGTGTCTGTTTTACAAATTCAATGAATCATTCTCAAGAATGTTGGCTTATGATCAGAGCCCTAAATATGAAGAAATGAAGAAATAATAAACTTACACATTGCGTCGCGAATTGCATGAGAATTGTCCAATATCAAATTCTGTGTCTAGATCTTGTCATTTGTTTTACATGCATCAAAAGTTTCTATAAAACCATTTACGTCGACCATTTCTGAATTCGGGGTTCGTTGAATCACTTCTGGAGCTTTTTCCGAAACTGCTGCGCCAAATCAATGAAACTTGGGGTCAAATATCAAATTTAGGGTCTAGTAGCGACTGAATTCTCGGCATCACTTTCCGTCAATCCTAAAGGTGACATTAAATGGTCTAATAATCATAACAATATTATTCCCAACAGCAGCCCCATCTGACAATATTCTGGTTGTTGGGAAGCACTCTGTTCTTTTAAGTTTAAAAACTATCATTGGATTCTTGCAATTTCTTGGAAGTTTTAGAGGTTGCTAATAAAATAACGTCCAGAACCAGTTTTTTACTCGAAAACCAACTAAAAAAGGAAAAAGTACGGTTTACTCGAAAATAGAAATTTATTGAGAAAAAATGAGTAATTATTGATGCATACCATTAACAGGAAAAAAAGTACCTATGTAATCAATCGCGGATTTCTTGATTAAAATTAAGAGGGATTGCGAGACGTACATAGAATACACACGGCTTCATTATCTAGGGGGCCAGTGAGGTGAATTTCATTGATTAATTATTCGGTGTATCGTAATGAACTAATTCGATGGTGAGGGGAGGGGGGGATTGTGGATGTGGATGGTAAAAGGACAGAAGGGGTATATTAACTCGGTCGAGGGGGCTACTCGTGTTTAATTTAATTAAATTGATCCCCCTTGGGAGCTGAGGGGCGGGTTAGGGGAAGCATAACCAGTTTTCCCTCTCGTTCTGAAGGTCTCCCACCCCCACCTCTCCCTCGCACCCCTTGAACCTCTCGGCTGCCCACACGACCTCTCCTCTCCGGTAGTACTGTAAAAGTGACCGCTGAGGTCAACCTCCTGTCAAAGCGGCGTTCACCGAACCGAATTTCCAATCACGTAATTAAATGAAGCCTCATCCCCGATAACTGTAGCACCAGTTAATTCACGGCTGTCCTTAAGAAAAACTTAAGGATTAACATTGCCAGATTTCGCCTACCCTAACTGATTTTCCTCATTGCAGCTCGCTTTGCTGGTGAAATGGAAAAATTTCGAGCATTACCTTTAGGATCATGTCTTTGACTCCTAAAGCTCAAAGACTGCTGAAAAATCCTGAAAAAAATAATTGGAGATGGAGTGAGATAATTCGAAATTGCTTTTTCCACTAAAGTGTTCCGATCCCAACAGGTGCTCCTGCAACAGCCTGGTAGGCGGGATTAGTAACAAGCGATAGGCTGAGGATATCAAGAACTCATTTGAAACAAAACTGAATAGAATTACGTCCAAATGGAATGATATACGGAGCTAATTTTTTTCCCAAATCCAAACAGTACTCGACCAATTTTCTTTCTATGCATGGAGTGGGAATTCCTTTTTTACCCACCCGACATTTTCAGTTTTTGGTTGTGCCTGATCGTGTTCTTGGGAACATTGAAAATTTTTGTTTACTTACCGTCTCCTTCAAATCTTCAGCTCCACAAAAAGCTTGAGGAAGATTCTGCTTCTCATTAAACATTTTTCCTCTTACCACAAGCTTCAAATCAATTTTTTTTTAAATTAAGAAAAAGACTGACCAAGTGTTTTAGTTGAAGAACTCGCGAACAGAAATTCGATCAGATTTTCTTGGGAACAGTAACGTGATTCACCAATTTCTGGGCAACAATGAAACTTCTAAAGCCATCTCAATTTCATGGGTAATGAACGAACTTACTTTTACCACCTCAAATTGACAAAAAGTGCTGATAAACTATTTGAAAATCGAGTAGCCGGTAGAAATATCCCCCTTAGCGCTGAAAACCATCTAAACTGTGGCAAAAGAGTTCGTTGTGGTTGCTCGTTGGTTGCAAACATCTCGCTGGAGGGGGAGTAGCTGTGGGGACTTACCTACAATAATTTACCAATTACTAATTTTCAGTTTTTTATTTTTTCCATCCAATTACTTATTACCAGTTTAACCAAGCAACTTCACTGTTATCGAAAAAATTAAACAACCACAACAATGATTTTGAGGTCTCGCTTGGCTAACGTGTTCTAATTTAAAAACAATCCTAATAAATCATTATTCCCATTCAATATTTTTTTCATTTAATGCCTTCATCAAAATTCAATTAATTCTATGTCGTGTCATAAGAACGTAGTCGTAATACTACCCACACGAACAAAGGTTCAATAAACGCACTGACGCAAATTGTCATAAATGAGCAGATCGTTTCTTGAAAGAAAAGTCTAGTCATTCATAGGAAATCATGTAGAGCTCGAACTGCCTAAATTCAAATAATTTCAGAAACCGCACATATCCTGCAGAAATACCGCCCATATTTGGTTTCCAGAAATTGCAAGCCAATATCCTTTCATCAGTGGGCCGACAAACGTATTATGCAGCGATTTTTCGGTTGTGTACTTGTAAAAGCTACCACCAGAATAAACTGTACAGGGAAAAATTCAAGGTTCTATCAACAGTCCCGTTTCTTTGTTTTATCGTAGCAAGACATAATCGGTAGAATTGAGATTAATATAACTGAGCTAACATTTTAATGTTACGGTTTACATTTTAATTATGTTAGGTAGTGTGCTAGAGAATACACTAAGTGCGGTATTGATACAAATCTTGGTGAATCACAATGAACCTAACCCGCTCATTCGTCCGAAATTTCATAAGAACTTGATTAAATTATGTGATGTTACGATTTCAACGGGTATTTTGCCACATCGGCTTTGTGCCTTAAGGAAAGAATTGCCAAATCAACAAGTCATACTTCTTTAAAACCAACATTCATATATTATTCATCCTTTGTTAGATATTCATAGTTGACCCATCACCAGTTAGTCGTGCGATTCATAAAGCTATCAGTTCCTCGAGTTTTGCAGTTATGCCACCCTTGAAGGTCATTTGGGATCCTGAGGTCCTTAGGGCACGAAGTCGGCACTTGAAACCGTGATAGTGAAAGGTGTTCGCCGTCCGTGTTGACTCTCTCACATTGTTTGAGAAAAGGTCATCGCCGACCCATCAGCTCATGACGCTGTTAATGACCCGGTGAATTCAGAGTGAATTCAGATATGCGAGCGGCGATAGTAATGAAATATACATTTTGATTGGTGGTGGTGACTTCGAACGGATGGGATGGCTCATCTAAAGGGAACATCTCATTCTCTAGAACGTTGACCAATGAGCATTTAAAATACTTTCATAACAAACCAATTTCGGTGCCTTTTATTCATGTTTGCATATTTTTGTATCCACACTAGCGAAGACTGTTTGACGTTGGTGCAAGAAAAACAAAATTGTCACATGCTGTGTGCGTCTCTGACTCGATTTCTCGCGTCCCCCCCAAAACTCGTATTAGAAGTTCGATTTTATAATTTTCGAAGTTCAGGGAATGTGCAGTTTACATTGTTCTGTCTGAAACAATAATAGCGTGTGCGCAATACCCCAAACGTGATTTTTCCGATAAACCATTTTTTCAAGATTAAGTTTCTCTGATTTGGTCAGGAATAAATGTCAGCAATAAACTAAGGACCTTTTTAAACTCAAAAACGGCGGACTGTCGTCTTGCACTTCCGTCAACCATGCTAGAAATCAAACTTGATTATACACATGGAAACCTATGGTGGCAATTCAGGAAGACCTGAATTAGTGTAGCAAAGTACGAGGGATATTGGGTTCTATATTACCTTTTGATGATCCGTCAATCTGTCCATGGAATTCCAACTGACTTTTAACCTACCTCTGGAAACATGGAGGGTGTAGAAGTCCTTCATATAAACGATGTCCTTTCACAGCTGTAGGTACGCCTATCAGTAACAGTACTGCTTCAGTCTTATTACTAAGCAGTCATAATACGACTTTATACTATAAATTCGGACATCAATGTTTCAACTTTCCAAGATCCTCTCAAATAAGAGGATTCAAGATAAACAATGACAAGTAATGCTGCAAGATTTAAATGGTTTCACCAGGAGCGGAATCTCGGCGGAAGGAGGTACAGCGGAAGAACGTGGTGATTGGTCTGAAGAAAACAAGTTCTGTTGAAGTTCATTTGATTGGGACTCCATGCATAATTGGATCTCTGTCCAAGTCAGAGGTCTTGAAATGGTACGAAACGTTTCAAAACGATACCAATCAAGTATGGCAGGATTGAAGACTTACTGTACACCTGAATTCTGCGATTTGATCTATTATATTCAAAACTTACCATACCCACTAGCAGACCCCCGAGTGCTTGTAGTCGTTTCTACAACTCCACCGATTCTTCGGTTCAATAATCAATAGCCCATTCTTTTTCTATCGAATTCTTGATTAAATGAACAGCTTGTTGCAGAACTTTTGATGACAGAAAACTTTTGTTACAGGGTTCATTCGTACTGTTTTATTTTCTTTTCATTTGAAAATAGAACACTCATAGCTTTTGAATCACTATTTGCGAAGTACTATTTGCGAAGTACGATGTTTCAACGTAGGACATTCTTGAGCCTTTTAATTATCTTTAAATGATTTTGCATACAACATCATATCTGTTACATGAACTTCTATGTTACACTAACGAACGACAGTCGAATATTATCATGTCCTTGTCTCACATACCTGCGAACACCAAACTCTTCCATCGTGATCGCTTTGTACTGGAACATAGTTGAAATGATATATAAAACCTGTTCATTGTTACCGTTTTGTGGAAGAATTCGGACCCACCTTGGCGTTGAAAAGGCCAATAACCAACGTAAATGCCACCTAACGAGCTGCGACTGCACGCGAGATGCTGGGGATTGTCACGGCAAAAGGCCCAACCATCGCAGGATCAGCGGAAGAAAGCCATGCAGTGGGCCGGTGGTGGTGGGAGGGGAGGGGATTACCTTAAGGAAAAGTGACACTAATGCCCACGGAACCGAAAATTTATAGCCGCTCAAAACTGAGTACACGATGTTTACCTCCTTAAATTATTCAACAAGTTCATAAAAACCCTCCCCGCCGCACACCGGAGTCACAAGAGACACAAAAGAATATTCAAGCAAGCCAGTGGCCTAAACACGCTGTAAAACCTTTGACAATAATCTGTGCTGCGTGTGTGAGGGGTTTAAGGCTTCGCCAAGTCAATTAACGCCCACAGGATTAAGTAGCGGAGTCTCGACTTTCAAATGTTCCCAAATGCCGGAGAATGAAAACGCAGAGGAGGTAATCAAATTTTACGCGTATCGAAGGTCAATAATTATAAACGTAAACTGCGGTACATCATCTACATACATCTACGTAACCATGCTTAGCAAGTAACGAAAAGAAAATATATGCGATGAATGCTCCCAAAAATCAATGGTTCCACTACTTGTCGATAATAAACTCTGCAAAGTATTGTATAGCGGTTTATTATTTCTGTGTTAGATAGCCCTTCGACCTAAATCCCTTAGACGTAGGCTGCGGTACCCTCGAGTCCTCTATACCTTGTAATTGTATTAAAGATGAAAATATTTGAGTGGTCAACAGCCACGCGGTCTAACTCAGATTTCTCGTTGACAGGGCTGGACAGAACGTCCTCCTGGTCGACCGTGGACGACCGATTTTCATTACCCGAATATAAGGTTTTTCAAATAGCGAGCGAAAGGATGGCCGTCAGCAACCCGAGGGGTCTCATTGAATTCAGATATCTAATTTCTAACTTAATCCAACAAAAAACCTTCTCCATCAGAGTCCCTGATATTTTGATTTTTTCACTAACGAGTCCTTAAGCAATATCGCCTTATCAATATGCCAAGATTGCAGGCACATCCTAAATCGATGTTGGATTTTTGAACAGAATTTCGTAAAATTTGATTTGGTTAAGTTAAAAGGAAAGCTACGGACAACATACGGTGGACAGCGTATGGACGGATTTGTTAAAATTTAATTTTTCGAATCTTGAAACGTAAACCAATATAATTACAAAATATAATTAAATACTCAATTTTTTGTTTTTATTCTTGGTCGATTGCAAATAATTTACCTGTAGTAAATGCGCACTGACGATTTGTACGTGACTTGAGCCAGAAGAACTGGGATACCCGAATAAAGTAGAGACGGATGGATCTCCAGCAATGCTTGTTTTTTGCTTATTCTTGTTAGTCTATTTTATTTGCTAGTCTAGATGGTTCGTTAGCTAACCGTAGATATGATTAGTGATGTCACTGTTACTAGTAGAGTCCTGTGGTCTAAAGGAAGATTATCAAGGAATGAACCCTGAACGGCCCTGATAAAACGTTTCTCAACTAAGGGCCACAAGCTGGACTCAGAAATCAAAGTGGTTGATACAACATCATAAGCAGCAGAGGTAAGCGAGACTCCTTGACAACGACTCCTTGGGTGACATGTCTTATTGAATACCAGACAAATCGTTGACCACATTGTCCATTGCTCATGCCAGAAACAGTATTTACGTTGCGAGCAAGTGATCTGATTGTAAATTCGAATAGACATCTCAATAATGTACTAATGAATTTCTTCCCTTACAACAGATCAGCCAACTCATTTTCATGGATACCCAAATGAATGGTATAGCTATCCCAAAAGGTGTTTGCTATTTATTGCTACCCTACACATTAACATTTAGGGGTTGATATGAAAATGATGAATAGATTAAAATTACATCCCAAGATAATGTAAGATTTTTGAGCCCCATATCGTCAATTGCAGCCCACTATTAACAGATTTATGAAATCTAGGGTATGTAGATCTTAAAAACCTCTTCTCCAAAACTAGAGATTTTTTTCCTTTCGTTTAACGCTCCATTATTTGAAATAATCAAAATCAAATTTTGTGGCCTAGGCAATATCTTCCTTTCAATCGAACAATTTTGCAGAAACAATACATTTCTAGCCATTGAATCATTACACTAAATCATGTTAATACCACATAATCAAATAAATGTACGTTGGCTTTGCAGCTAATTTGAAAATTAAAAGTAAAGTTATTTACCATATCTTGTTAGCGAGAACCGGATTCCGTATAGCCCAGACAAAACCTTTTATACTGAGGGTTGTATGAATCCGATTGGAAATATGTCGAGTATGCATTATCGTGATAATTGAACTTATTAGGTGAAAAAAATGTACTTGTTAGGCAGATATGTTGGAACATACAATACGCTAGTTCATCATGACAAAAAATAACGACATTTAAAGGAAGCAAATATGTATAAAAATTCGCAATGACGCAACTGTATTTTATAGCTGGCGCCTTTGATCTCTTAGTTTCTGAATAATTGTTTACAAAATGACAAGTGAACGCAAAACTTTATTTTGGGTCGTTCACGTTCAACTCGCACTGTACCTTTTTCTAATGTTTATATAATACGCTTGTTTGTCTTTCCGTTATGATGTTTGAGTAAACAGAACTCTCGTCATGTGAGTGCTACTGCACGTTTGTACCTCCTGGAAACAGAGGAGGAGAGTAATAAACTTGAAAGGACCCTTTATGGTGAAACGAACGCCTGCTACGCACCGTTTTTGCGATTGTTAACCCTTGTGTTATCATAATTGACTAGGTAAATATTGCCATTAAAGTGTACGTACTAACGAGGAGACCCTGTTTCAAACCGAATGTTATCGGCATGGTTTATTGCGGCGGGAACAAGAAGCTTTAGATGATCATCATTTACCTATTATATCAGAGATGATTATCCATTCGATTAATCACGTTCGATAATTGAAGTAACTGAAACCAATTGTAATACTGGATAGTGTACGCTAGCGATAGTGTATCAGTTTATCAACCTCAATGTGGTTCAAAATATTGATTCTTTTACAGTTTAGACGGAAAAAATCAAGGCTTGGATATGCCTCTTGGGTTCTCAATTCATATTTTAAATGAAAAATGCGAAATGACCCATGGTAGTGGGAAAAATACAAGTATCAGATTCCAAATGGCCCGTGACATTTAGACACAATCCATATTTTCCAATGAATGTACAGCAGCACGATATTTCACTAAAAATGATATACATATATATGTAATACAGGAAATTTAATAAATACAGGGTAAACATAATATGAATATGAAACGTAATACGAATTCATCACTATCCCCTACTGGAGAAAATAATGTATTTGAACATGATGTTGAAGTTTTCAAAAACCTTCTCATAAATCAGAATTTATTCAAGTTTACAATTGGGCATCGAATCAACGGCAACGGAATTAACAGGGATCATTTTGGATGTAACTTTCACAATTCCTTAACATTTCATCAATAACATTCTATCGAACTGAGTCAAATCAAAGAAGTACCTACTGTAGTGAACCTTTTTGACTTCCAGGAAAGCTAAGGAGTGGTGGTAGTGAGTCCCCACCACGCCAATACATCTCCTAAATAAAAAAGTTAAGTAGTGAAGTAAAGTAAACAAGGAATTTCACCTAGGATTTTCGTCCGACTACCCGGAGGTGTCGCGGACGTCGCCAGCCGTCCTCCAGAGAGGATTGGAACTAGGTCTGACGATTTCGCTCGTGGCTTCCCATTGCCTCACGCCCCTGGGTTGGAGCGATTTGGATTCACGTGATATCGAGATCAGAGGTGAACTGTCTAACGACATGACATGTATACAACACTTGATAGGATTTTGGCCCTAATCATTGATGCCAGCCGGATTCGAACCGGGGCAATCAGTACTCCCACTGATAGTAAACATCTAGAGGACTGACGCCCCAGCTCTCTCGTACAGCCTGTCCCCTGTACATCTCCTAAATATTAGGAATACTATAAAAGTCGTTACAGTGGTGAACCCGGCGTAATCTGAACAACCAACCTAACTTGGAACCGACATTGATCAGCAACGCAAATAGCAATATTGAATTCAGAACACTCAATTTGGACTTCTAGCATGTACACAAAGCTTTTCTAGACTTTGGCTGTGTTAAAGCAAAACGCTCCATCCAATGAACCAGATTTCAGGAATTTTCTGATAAATTGTTGAGATCAATCCGGTGAAACTGCGGTCTACTGCATTATAGAGAATAAGCAGATGACGTCTGCAGCGGATGTAAAATGTGAAATCGTGACTTTTCATATCTGTGCTAGTAATTCTAGTTTTCAAATCAATAATGAACTTTAATGTGCGGTATCAGCATTCAAATATTGAATTAAAATATTGAATTAACAACGAGTGTTTGAAACAATCAAAATAAGCGTTGGAGCGTATGGCGGAATAAAATTGATTACTTTATACTTCAATCAATTTGATTCAATTCATCGTTTCAATTTCTGTTTAAAATATAAAATTATGAAGAATAACTCGTTTTTTTTGTGTGTGTGTGCTGACTCTTCATCATATGTTTGGTAAAATTGTTTTCCAAGCTTTTTGGAAGGATTCTCTGTACGGTATGTTGTTTATGTTTTTCAACGGTAAAAACAGACATACCTATCTATTTATTTATTTTCTCCTCGTACCAACAATGGTCTTACAGATAAGGGACTCTTACTTATTGTTATTGGTATCTCATTAGAACTTTACTACACCGTGTCCAGACAGTAGTTGGACTCGGGTTGCGAAAATGTGGTAACTGCATCGAAGAGGAGGCTCTGTAGAAGTTAACAAGGTTAATAATGAGATTGAAGGACAAGAGCTGTGTATTTCGTGACCCACTCCGGACTTTATTCAGCAAAAAAGGGTCGGCCGGAGGTCTTTGGTGGGTAGATAAGGCCCCTGTCGTTAAGGATTGTCACACTCGGGGGCCCCTCCGGCAGCTGATCCATCAGTCCGTCAACTCGATAAACAGTCCTTTAGGTGGTAGGTACCTATCGGGCGTCCCCCTCTTTCTCAAGATCATCAGAAAGGGTCCCAAAGTGCTTCCCTGGACCATTCCAACGCCTAAGATAACTTCAATTACAGGCGTTTCCGCGGTGCCCCCTCCCCCCAGGACCTTCCCTTTTTTAAGAGATAAATGTCCGTATTGTTTTCCGTTTTCCTTCAGAGCTTCGACGGTTTTATCGCTGTGTTTTTCGCCTGTCGTTAACAGCCTTCGGCGGCGAAGTCCCGTTGAATAAAGAATGAGCGACAATACATCAAGGGGCCTGAGTGCGGGTAAAATAGTTCAATAGGGGAAATCAACACCTGTCTATTACGCTAACAACGAGATGGCAATCTTGAGGAAAGCCATTAGGAGGCCGCGTTGCTATCTGGTAGCCCACATCGGCTCCGGGATTTCTCGGACTGCTACGGTGATACGGCCGTTCGAGGAGAAACTCACTTCCTTCCACCAAAGGAATCGGATCAGACTCGAAGTTATCGACCCACAATCGGGTTCTTGAGGTGCTGGTTGGACTGCATAAGTGAATAATGACTTCGATGATAAGATGGCAAGGTGTTTGAGTCCAATTGAATTGGCGAGGCTGCATGCTCTAGGGTTTAGCCTTTATTGTCAGACAATGTACACATCCTGCGCTGATCTTCATTGTTGATTCGAATATGAGTAAATTTTGTACCAATTCTAATTCAGCTCATACTTGACAAAGAAATGTTATGTTTAATATATAAGGAGTTTTCGATAATTCGATATTGATACATACAGAGTGGCATGGAATATCGTAAGGTGATATGAATAATACTGATCACAAAAATAAGTAACCTTTTAATAATAATAATCATCGAAATATTTTAAATTTTCTAAAAACAATAAAATTTTCATGAATAAAATTACTTAAGGAAGGAGGGTAAGGAATTGTAATTTCCCAATCGATCTCCGAATTTAAACAATATCAGGGGAATGGACCTCAAGGTGCCATAACAGATTTCATGATATAGCACGAGGAAAGATGAATATAGATTTTTGAGTAATTAAAATCATAGGGGTCCGAAACCAAGAAAGTGTCTTCAAAATTGGATGAAAACGGTGGAGATTAAGCTTGATACAAGCATTTGTGGGCACACCGACAAAAGAATATAATAAAAAGTTGATCAGAATAGTTTAAAAGCCAAAATGAAAGCGGAGAATTTTACCTTAGGAAAAGAAAGATAGTTTGTCCCTCGAAGATGAAAACAATGCATCTGCTACTTGTAGGTCGATTCGGAGTCAAAATTTACAAGTACATCATAAACTTGAATCACTGCAAATTTGACTTAGGGTCAAACACATTACCCAAATTTACCGACCGAAACGTGAACCGTACTGCTACACAGCCAGATATGTGGGTATGACACTAGACGCTACGCTCAAATGGAAAGAAGAGGGAATCGGAAATCAACCTGAAATTCAAAAAAATGTATTGGCTTCTGGGAAGGGATTCACTGTTCCCAGCCCACAATAAAATGTTTCTATATGAGCAAGTAATTAAACCGATATGGGCCTATGGCTGTTTATATGGGCTGCACCAAAAAGAGCAACGTCAACATCTTCCAAACAGTTCAAATCAAAATTCTGAGAAGCATAGTAAATGGTACATATAATAAATAGTCAATGGTATATTCGAACAAATGATCTGCATTCTGAATCTCAAGGTTGGAACGGTCGATGAGGTTATTGGAAAAAGAGCTGTGGATCACGAAAATCGGCTTCACAATCACATCAACGTCGTAGCCATTTCACTCCTGGACAATAGCGATGAGGTGCGACGATGATGGGGACCAAACCATTGGATCTAGTTACGAATCTTTAATAGTAGTGAACTCTTCGTGGAAGTGAATAGTGATCTATGAACCACCAAAAGTGTACCGAGTGAATTCAAGTAAAATTGCTAGATGTATTATATTATTTACAGTTGTAAGAATTAAAAATATTTCTTTAAAATTACCCGAGTTGAGATTTTTTGTAGTTATTTATACAAAGTTATAGTTGTATTTTGAAGGAATAATCACAATTTTTCCAAATTCCTGCTGGAACTTCGGAGAGCCGATGGGAGAGTGAGGAAATGCGTAGGAGATAGCGTACCCATTAAACCCTTCCTACTATGGACTCGTAACTACTACCGTCGGTCTCTTGCATGCAAAACGTTTTTCCGAACCCTGAAAAGGATTATGGGAGAAACTGGAGTAGCACCAATCCTCTACCTCAATGCTCCAGACACGTTCCGCCTCTTGAACTCTCATCGGAACGGACGGTAAAAGAAACCTTATTAGATCCCGTTTATATGACGGTCATTCGGGGAAGAACGTAGGTAGCAATAAATAAAATCAAACTTTTTTCTTATACCTTCGAAACGGGTGGTGCATGGAGAAGAATGTTCAATAAGGTTGTTCAACGGTACAGGGCAACAGTGGTTGTTGGAAGTAAATTGAGTTTCGTACCCACTTCCGTATTGTAAGCCTAATCTAGATTTCTTCGTTTGGTTTTTCGTTCAGGCGTTTCATGATAAGTACCATACTTTGTCGACATTCTTGCATATTTTTTTGTCTTTATTCAGGCACCGCATATTTGCCTCGAGTGCCAGAAAATGCAAAGTATCTACAATCTATAGAACATGGTACCATCTTTAGCTTGCCAAAGAACATTTGTAAGTGAGTTCAATTGTTATTCTGAAGTTCGTCCAGATTTCTTGGAGTTTCAAAGTGCAGGTTGCTGTAGCATGGACATTTCAGTAAAATTTGGTGTACCTAAAATTAACAGGCATGCACTAGTTGCACAGTTTTAGTTTATTATTTTCAATAATCAACCTGTATAATCGACCAAGAAAAACTAATCGGAAACTTTCTGATTACTAATGTCTTTATATTCGTTCCTAGTAGAGTTACGTTCAAAGAGACAAATGAGCCGACCCGACGACTTCAGGTTCATCGGTTTCCTTTCCCTAAGAGGCAGAACTTTGACAGGTAAACGTCAACTAGATTATGAATTTGAAAATTTTCCGACATAATCGAAATCGGGTAGTATCGTCCAAGGATTATATCAGCTGATATTTAAAAAGCTCATCTTGAAATCGAGTTTTGCACGTCTTAAGTAATACACTTGTGGACAAGTGAAGCGTAGGTAGTTATATTATCTTACCTCAATAAATTTCAGATTTTGTAATAGTTGGTTTTATGTCGTACCCGTGTACTGTTTATTTCGCCATTGTAAGTATTGGCATTCTATGTACTTACTTTCACCTCTCCTAATCAACGTAGAAAGCTTAAATTTGAAAGTTAGCATGATGATTCGAGGTAAGTAAAGATGTTTCCAACCTAAAATGTGGATGGCTTCGTGTGCTATAGGTTTTGATATTAGCTTCTGTTTTGTACCAAGGAGCTAATAGAGGTAGTTGCTCACAATGTTATATCTAAAGGGACTTCATTCAACTTTCTTTGGACATCCAGAAGTCAATTGTAAAGTAAAGAGATCAGTGATTAGCTGAAGGACCTTTGTCGATTTTGCCTCTAATTGAACTAACGCGCTGCTATATAAACGGGCCTCTTTATTTGTCATATAAAACGGATCAGAAATGATATGGACCCACTAGGGCTGAATTTAGATAGCAATCCATTGACTAGGTACGAATGATGTGCATCTATTTGTGATTTACGCAAAAGGGTTATTTTAATACCGAAATAATATACCATTGTGTAGTAATTTGCAGACTTTTTTCTTCTTCTCTTCACCGCACTCAGATTTTGATAGTTCACCGCCCTGACATAATCATTCCACTAGGTTAACTCTCAGTCGGAAAGCAGTAAACCTTTTATGATGATGATTTTCTCTAAGAAGACGGAAAATCATTGGATCATGAACATGTTTCTGAGCTATTGATGAAAATGGAGGATACGCTGCAGACATGGTGGAGGAAGTTAGCGGAAATTAAATCGGAAAATAAGTAAACTATACTACTAAAATAGTTTTTCCTTAAATAGTTTTACTATACTATAACTATTACTTAGTTATCAAAAGGTTTCAGAGGTTTTGTCAACAGCTGAATTTCTGATGAGTACAGAAGTTGGGATGACGTCAGCTAGTGATGGCATGGAACATAACTAATTACGCGTACTTCCTAACAGGGATAACGACCACGGCTGCCAGAAATTTAGATATCTGCCCTTCAAGTTTGATTGGATTTGCAGGCGATAGCAATGGGCAAAGCTAATCGCGTGATTCATCCCACTTTATTCAGAATGAGGGTTGAAACCAAGTCGTTCGGGGGGGGGTCTCGCGGGGCAAAGTCGCATGAGCAGCTCGCTGTCTCAGGTTTGTCGCTGAGACCGCAGGGGGGTGGCTGAGGGTTAATTACGGGCCGCCCTTAACGCGACAATATTTCAACCCCCGCCTTCAACCTGCTTCGTATAATTCGCGATAAAATCCGTACAAATTCGACCGACCTTCAGAACCCTTTGGTGATTACTTCCCTTATCGGCCCATTATTCAGCATAAAAGTCGATCTTGAGAAAGATTCGATGGAGAGTTCTCGCGTTCGTATTTAACGCCTCTAATTATACGAAAACCCTTCATCAGGTGACTATAAATCTCGCTTTAAACTGTGTTGCTGGTAATGTTTTTTGTGTTGAATCGTTAACTAACAAATCCTGAATTATCTAAAATGGCTTCATTTTTCCACTTAAATGGGAATCCATACATACTTAGCTGTTGGCGAGAGGTCTAACACATACCTGTATTATATTATACATAATTATATTATGTTCTTAGAAGAGGAAACGCTATTATCTCAATCTCGCTCGCTAAGAAATAGATATAAGAAAGAAGATCGTCACAAGTTACTTGCGAAGCAGCCACAACTTAGTGTTATTTGAAGACACTTTGTTTCCTGTTAACATTGAGAATGTACCTAACATTTGAATTGAAAAGTCTAGTAATTGGGCTCATCATTTCAAGCATCGATGAGTTCACTTGAACTCTATTTTTTCATTAATTTCATATCCAACCCATACTGCAATCATTGTAATTCTAGCCTCATTGAGTCTGGTGGATGTTGATCATAAGGAAAATGTTTATGAATGGCCACACTGATTATATGACTGAATATGGGAGAAATATCAGACCCGGAAACGAGAGAATATTCTATGAATAGAGTTTCTAGACTGTTTTCTATTTTGAAAACCGTTGAAACCGTCAATTTGTAAGTTTCAATATGTCAATATTTAGGTAAGTTTGCTTTAAAAACAAAAGTGAGTGAGTGTCCCAGTGAGATCTCTTTCAGAAACATAGAATTCTAGTTCATATCCAGCTTAATCAAGTTTTATTTATCTACAGAAAACAGGAGGGGGTTCGATATTAATTTGATAATAATGAGAATAAAAAAGGACATATTACCTTCGAATATCTGCCACTTGAGAATAAACTTCGAACAGTCGTATTTTGAGCAGTGAGAACAGTTTTGAAATCATGTACCTAGGGATTTTCGGTGTCCAAAGCTGAGTTGAATTGAATCCTCCTACAAATGGCTGATTTATTTACTAACAATTTCTTGGGTAAAATAAAATCCTATCAATGCTTGTTTAATCATTAAAATTATCATTATTATTACAATTATTGACTGGACTGTTGAGAGCCATTCCAACAGTGAAGATAAAAAACAATTATTTGAACGTTCGCTATGGTGATCTACGGACTATTCGTACGAAGCCTAGGGATTTTAAAAACCGGTTGACAGAGTCGCGACCGGGGCTTAAGAAGTCATTACTCGCATACGCCAATTCAAATCTTCTATTTCGTTATTACCTATAGAAAAACGGCACTTTTTAACCTCTCCCACCTCCCACCTAAAAATGTATTAGTTTGATTTTAACAATAAATATTTTAAGAACCATAAAAAAATACTAATAGGTAATAACCCGTTGACCGTCCAGAGCTGATTTCTGAAACTGAAGCCATTGTTAGCGATACTTGAGTCAAAAGTTTAGTGTACAATCAGTGCTATGCGTTATTTTCGATCAAATACACACTTGTATAATAGAAATGATAAAGCTCAATATATCGATTTTTTACTCACCGAAACGTTATTTCATGATTTGACATTGTTGACTGTCCATCAATTATACACATTGAATACGCTCAAACTAATTCGTAAATACAAATGTACATATTTTGCTGGTGTGTTTGTAATCAAATCATATGGATTGAAGTGGCCAAGAAGTAAAAATACGTTTTCTCAAATGACAAAATGCAGAGGCATGAAAACAGTAAATAATGATTTTGAAAAAATTTTAAACCTAATCAATACAAATAGTGAACAGTTTTCAAATAAGAAACTTGTAAAGTAATAAGAGATAACCTGTATGAGTACTCGATAAACGAAGATTAATGATTTTATAAAGATAACAGCATTATAAATTACTTATCTACTAAGTACATCATTCCATGGACGTGGAATCTAAATTTTAATAATTAATGTGGTGCAAAAATGGTGTTACAGGTACTTCACAAAAATTATAAATTATAACCAACTCCAAGCTGGGCCAAAGTGTTACACTATCCAGATCGATAGTCGTTTATCAATCAATTGAAGAGTTCAACATGTAGAATGATGTAAATGAACTATCTATCTAAGGCTTAACCTAAAAACCTACGAGGGCTTACACCTACAACCTACACGGGAGTAGAATTTATCGAGTCGAATGAGGAAGGGAAGAGTAGTCTTGTAATGACTGGTGATGAGATGGGAAATAACCCGATCCGTCTTGGGGTCGAAGGCTGATACCCGCGGGGTTAACCGATTGGGATCGTGACGCGCGGTCCGCAAACTCAAAGGTTGTTTCTTGCGCCGTTCACGATCCGTCTATCCAAACCCGCAACACGCCACAGCTCACGTCGATATCGCCAATATGAATTACCGTCAACTATTATTCATATCTTACTTACTCAGCGGTACTTGTCAGGTAGACAGTAACGTCGCGACGAACAAAGAGTAGGCTGAGGGTGCTTGAAAGAAATCAACTTTAAATTGTGTGCATTACCAAATTGTTATTTACATGATTACAAATAAATTAAATTAAATTCACCTTAACCACAGAATGAATCATAAAGATGTATTAACACAGCAAAAATTGATCAAGGCTGTTTTCCTAAATGAGAGAGCTAGGCTCATTGCAGTACCGATCAATTCAATTCAAGAATTCGAATTAGTATCATTGCGAGGCAGACGGTACAGTCATCTATTTCATAACAGTAGTGGGTGAGGGCAATATAGAAAAAACACTATATTACAAACAATGAAGAATAATCTAGAGATCTCCATTATTAAGATAAATTGAGCACCAAGATGAACAGTGGAGTCGATTTCACCCACAAGCCGCCTCCACGCTTTTGGTGTTCGGCGCGCACCGAGCTACTCACCTCGGCATTCGGCGGATTACGAGCTCCCTGCTCCACATTTTCGGAGTTCAGCCAGCCCTGGATTTGCCAAGGGAGAGGGCGTTATCGCATTTGCTGTAGTGTAGCTGAGTGGTAATGAGTCCAAGATACTTCCATTTTAGAAGAAAACTGAAGAACGAATCATTCAGAACTAGATGGCGAATGATTTTGCTCCACAGAAGCAGGGGTAAATTTGTAATTATTTACCTGGGCACCTACTTTCAGATCTGATAGAAGATTCTGAAGTTCCTTTTTTATATGGAATTTTTCCGGTGGATAGATAAACAATTCGGTCCCAGGTTTGCAAGTTGTTAAAAATCGAGTGCGCAAAGGAAAATGAAAATTCAGTCAAATGCCTACTTGCTTCTCGAAAATTTATTTTAATTGTTCTATTCGCTTGTTTTAAATCAAAATTCCCCGATGCGTAGGCCCATTGAGAGCCGTAGGTGTTTGTGTGTGGTGCGGCTGGGGGAGGATGCACGCCACTTGACGAAAATTCTTCTCCTTTGAAATAGTAAAAAAACCGACACCCGTTGGTTTGGAAACATTTGGGATTCGGCCAATACCGAGCGTCTATCCACACCACTGGGAGAGCATCTGCTTGGTGTTCGTCGAACACCGATTGCTTGGGGCGGACTTCAAATACAGCATACATCAATGACAACTAGCTCCTCCACATGCCAATAAAGCAAAGTATCGTGGTGTAATGCTTGATCCTGATTTAGATTACGAGCCAGTGTAAAGAAAAAGAAGAAGAATGAGAAGAAGTACACTTGCTATTCAAAACAACTTACATCGTGGGTATAACCAAGTCCTATACATGTCCAGACATACGGGAAATAGAAATAGGACTCCTATTCCCAATGATTTTGGAATCTTAGCCCACTTTGGTATTTTCATAATTAGCAACTCCACCATCAACTACAAATAGAAACTATTAAAGATGTCATCAACCAGCAAGCTGTGAGTAACTTCTCCAACTATGAGGAAGCTTCCCAATCTTCATGATGCAGCTGAGGTTACCAGCCAACTTGTGGAGCAGTATGAATGAGCAGGAAGTGATTAGGATAACACAACAGTGTGATGTGAATTTTCGAAATCCATTTCATGATAACAAAGAAATATTTTATAAGCGTACCTTGGAGCAAAATTTGAAGCCATAAAAAATTAAATAAACCAGTAAATAATACCTAACTAAAAGGACTATTTGAATTACGTTGCTGATCACGAATGTCTAATACTTTGAAGTTTCTTTAGTACAGCGTCGAGTCAAAAATTCAATTCGAATTCAACTATTTCAAGAACATATCCCTTTTCACTGAAACGACAGCCTTGGAAGTCACTCAGCTACTCCTAATACACAAGAGAAAATTAGGTTCTATGACTTTGTAAACCGCAAGTCTTAAGAGCCGCACACTGTTATCTTAACATTGTAGGCTAAATGGGATATTGGGGTAGCATCGAAGCCTATAGGAGTTGTAGAATGTTAAACTCAAGTACAAACTTGGTTGAAATCGGCAGAACAATGGTTGTGCAGTAGTGGCGATATATCTTAATAAGCCCATTCACCAATTACAACATTCGCTCTCGGACAAGGGTGGCGCTAATGCGCAAAACTGGCCACTTTTTTCCATTTTCATCTAACCTGTTGATATTACAAAAAGTGGAATCCTCTAGGACAAAAGAAAATGTAATTATACAGAAGGGTGAAGTTATTCACACACAAAGCTATCGCCGTGTCAATTTTCCTTGGAAATTTGGAAAACTGATGCTGCACTACCTGGTAACGGTAACATAATTATGTAGCAACAGGTCGTTGAAGCACAAGGGCTTATGCTCAAAGTAGGTCATAACACGATACGTCGTTCAAGATAGGTGTATGAAGTCGAGCAGAAGTGTAACGAGGAGTGACTGACTTTCGGTTGAACACCCCTTCCCCGCCGCTCAACCCGACTCCCGCCGAAAGGATAAATGCCAAACGAAATATTCGACAAGATGAAAGGCGGGAGGACGACCTTTCGGTGCAACTTTCGCCTAAGCAGGTCCCACCCCGCTCCTAAGCACTATTGCCGTATTGATCTCTTACCAGACAAGGTAGGCAGTTGGGGGTCCCTTTAGCCGTGAAATGGATGGAACGGCGAAGCGGGGCCGCGGTCGGCTTAGAAAGTGAAGCTTTTCCGCTTGATACAGTTACACACTATTCCTTTCAGAGGGTCCCAAGTGTGAGATGCGGGATCGAATGCTCAGAAGCCTCCAAATGGGGTCACAAAGTCGTTTCCAAGGAAAAGAACTCTAAATCGCTAATTGAAACGTTTTCTCCCTAACTTTGTAACAATACGACGGATCGACTTTCACTTCGAAAGATTTCTCACAGAGTAATAGTCTCGTTTTGATTTATTACTGCAACTGCTTGGTCCGCCAGAGTCTAAATGGTCGTTCTTTGGGCAATGAAGACGTTGCTATAGGTCAAATAATTTCACCTGCCCCTTTTTTAAAAACGTCTCCATCTCTTTGTGATTTCTTCACAGAAAGCTTGAATAGAACCCTGGAAAGAAATCAGTTTTTTTAGAAAGGCTCCGTCGGTACGAGGACGCCTATCAAAATAGATTCAGGTTGATGAACAACATGAACAAAAATTAATAATAATACAAATTCGAGTGCGGTCGAAGACCGAATCTGTGAAAAAACTGCTATGTTCATATGGCAAATACTGTCTAAGTTACCCAGCCTACAATTCTTGACCGATTATCATGATTCTTTTTTCGTTCGATCCCATCCTTTCGGAGGCATGTGGAGGGGGGGGGGTGTGTTTTCTCCGAAACTACTGGGCCAAAGTTAACATTTTTCTGAGATATCCAACCAAAATGTGCCAGAAATTTAGGATCCTGAGGAATAGTATTTAGGAATTAAACGGTCAAAACATCGAAATCTCAAAAGCTTTGGATGTTAGAGGGTAGTTTTTTGTTCGATTCAGATAGAAATTAGTTCCGCGAATCGAATGTGACCACTGAATAAGGGTTTCAATTCAGTTATAACCTGTAAATTTATGTTGCTGGTTCGCAGTCGGTAGAATTTTTCATTTTTCCCAAAAAATGGGTTGTGAATGAACTTGAAAAATACGAAATCAGCAAACGTAGCATAAGTTTCGCGAGTGACTCTGTCCTTATCAGCAGTAGTCGTAGACCTGGTTGATGTCTAAATGACGATATCCCTGTATATATTTCATCGTTGATAGGTTCATTCCTGTAACATTCGGAATTGTCTCTCTCAATGTTCGAATCTTGAGATGTAACAATTTACATCTGACAATATTTTTTCCACTTTATTAGCATTTGGATGGTAGTATCACTCAGTACCTTCCTGCCGTGGATGGAGAACATAGCGTTAGTTTTTAAACATAGCCTATGATTGTGAAGTGTATTATTTGATGTTTTTTGAAGAAAAAAAAGCTCCAAGTCGAGTGAGAACTGTCTTCCTGTTCTTGGCTCTAATGATTGTTATTTAGTAATTACCATCATACCAGTTCGAGTGCCGAAGTAAGCTAAAATAAAACAGTTCATTAAAATGCTATGGCAAAAAATTTAATTAAAATGGAGAAACATGTGTGTTGTATTTGAGGAAGGTAGATCCCTCCATAGTATTCCTTGCACAAATGTTTAGGTTTCACTCGCAGGTAAGGAGGAAGCGAAAGTGTCAATAGACATGTTATTGCATTCAAACAAGTACCTACGAGTGTATGGGTAAGCTGATATAAAACAACTTATTTGGATGGTACGATCCAACACTTGCTCAAAATCGAGAGGAAGATAGATCCCCCCACACAATCCATTGCACAAATGTGTAGGTTTCTTTAACACGTAGGGAGGAAGCAAAAGTGTCAGTAGATCGACAGGTCCTGGATAATACGAGAATCACAATCAAAAGTATAGAGAGTCTAGGAAATTGGCTCTTACAGTAATGAGTATACGTACAGGCAATGAAATGACAACGGATAGAGCCGTAAGAACCAAACAACTACAATCCCGACATCGGTTAAATTCATCCCGCGGTACGCCATCTCTCCCATGAAAAGGTCAGCAAGGTTCAATCACGGCTTTGCAACTGATGAGTCGTAAAAGCTAGGGATAGCGAGAGTTAGACAAGAAATTAACTTGTCAATTGAAGAACCAGACATCATAATCCACGCAACGGAAAGCTACTTTTACGTATTGGCAATATTGTACAGCCGCCGTGTAACCGCTTCCTTGTTCCCTTAATTGAATGTTAGGTATCTATTCCATTCCGGAAGAGGTATAAATGCAGGGGGACATCGATTGGTATGTAGTCAACTGACGTTTCGGTTTTACTCACGTGAAGTTTAGCGTTTCATTTTATTTTGATAACCTGCTATTCACATAAGCTTGGCTGATATTATCATTTTACCTTCTAAATAGTTGATCATAGTCAAATATCTTGATTGTACTCATTTGATAAATATGGCTGACGTGTTCTTCTCAAAACAAAAATAAGAAATTACATTGGGTGTTATCTGAACTTGTAAAGCAATCTATAAACATGAAAAAATTTTGACTATAATAATACCGAACAATACACAACAATGAGGCCAGACTGAAAATATGGGTATACCAACTTCAGTTCAGATGGGATATTTAATGAAGAAATAATACCTACACCTTTTCGTGAATACGCGTAGCATTTTGAATAAAATAAAGTAATGATTGTCGATCATGAGCATTAGTTATTTAACTTCATTGACTTATTAATGATTATTCAACATTGATTTAACCCCCGCTCTACAACGGACGAAATAGTAATCCATCTATTTAAGACATTCAGCGAAAAACAAATTATTGCAGTAACATTTATTATTTCTCTACTTAATTCATAGCGCCTTATCTGTCATATTTCTATGAGTAATTAATTGATTACACATTATCTAAGTATTATCTAGTACATAACTAAACACATATCGAATAGGACGGAGCAGCAATTTGGCTACCGGAAGAATAAAATCACACACATTTTTTTTCACACACACGCACACCACACACACACGTACTTACATACACATATATATAATTAGGGAAAAAAGAAAATCCGATTAGTTTGGCAAAATCAATTTGAATTTTTGCCATGTTATCAAATTGAATTTTGGCAAATTAATTTGAACCTTTGGCACAAATCAATCTTAATATTTTTGACGTCTCAATTTAAACTTTCGGCGACTCAATTTCAACTTCTGGCATACCATTTCGAGCTTTTGGCATATCAAATTTATACTTTTCACAAATCCCAACTAACCCAACATTCCACCCCGTATAATGATCGATAAATGTTTTTTTCTCTCTCTCAAAAAGAAGCACATATCAAATGGGAAAAAATTAAATTACAGAAATCAAATCCAATTTAAAAATGTACCCTTGAAAGATTTGGACACAATATTCATTCACTTGAAAACAGTGCTTCTCCAATGAGCTGTACCGTTCCTTTTCGGAACTTGAGCGTTTGTAACTTGTTCAGACTTTAAAGCCCTCTTAGGGACAACAACTGAAATAATATACAGTAACTGAAAATACTTCCAGCTGAAATTTTTATGGTAAGTTTTTTAATGCGATTGTCAGCGATTGTTCCGTTGATAGCCGACAGGTGGTGTGGGATATCACAGTTTTGTAATGTATCTTAAATCTGACGAGAGTGCTGATCAGCTGAAGTGACTGAACCCAAGTTTCAAGTTAAGTCCTAATCTTTAAAGCTGAAATTTGAATGGTATCTTAATGATTTGAGGTAAATTGAGGGTTTTCCAACGTCACGGATATAGAATAACAAATGGGTTAGTATCCTGAGCTTCGTGAGCTATAAGTTTTGATAACAGATTGGTATTCACGGTGTTTTATTCAAGACGAGGGCATTCACCTGTCATCTAAAGACCACTGGACCGACTGTCCGGAAAGGCTGTCTGAAGATGTTCAACATCTAGAACACAATTACAAGATAAGATCAGTGGTAGAATGAATTCCCGTGTGGATAGAGTTGTTCCTGGGTGATTCTGAAACTACGAGCAAATTCGTGTAAATTGCACGCTGCGCCTGTACCAGTCTACGGTCATTGTCATGGCCCAAAAAGAATGTTCCCGAGGGAACAAAATGGGGAATCACAAGCACCTTTGAGTCGCCCTAAACGGTAGGTGGTGTGTTAGCTGATCGAGCGAGAACATCTGAAAACTGGCTAGTATGTTTATTCAATGTCATTCTATCGGCTCTAGTTGCTCACCTATTATGTTTGATCCCAAAATTTTCTTAGTACCCACTTACTCACTTGGAAGGCTGTATCGCGTTGCATTTTAAAACTACAAAAAGTCCAGTAGCATCGGAAGAATCTATATTGAAAGTCCGTATTGTCATTGTCATGTTGGTAAAATTATCGCGAAATTGTCATTGTCGTGACCGAAAACGCCGTGTCTTTATTAGGGCTTCTGTCAAGTTTGAATTTCGCAGAGAATAATGGGATGTCTTGAATGACTGGGTACCAGAAAGACATCCAGGGAGGCCAATTAAGTGATAAACATCCAAAACCCGAGCAAAAGAAACACTAAAATTTTCAAAATTTAAGAACCTGAAAATTGCCCGTTGTTTGAGAATCACCTCATCGATTTAACCGGAATATAAGCGGGGCTTTTTTCAAGGCATCTTGAGATGAGACCAGATGTGGAGGCTCGAGGCACTGAGTTTAGATAATGTTTCACAGACTATTAGTGATAGACATTGATCAGTAATTTATTTAGATTTCTCTAATACACATATAAGAAACCTCTGTGCAATAAAATGTGCCGATTTAAAATTAACACTATACATAAAGTATATATTTTTACACACTCACATTGTACCTGTTGGGTTGATTCAAAATGATAACCTTATCGCACACATGTCATAGAACGATTCATGATTTTTTATTATACAAAATAATTAATTATTTTGAAATACAAACCAATCAATTCTAAGGATGAGGGGGTTATTTATTTTCTTGGTCAATTACCAAAATCAAATTAGGTTGTCATGCCTGATAAGGCAGAACCAATCCTACCGGCATGCATGTTTAGGTAACTATTAGACGGATACCTTCCTTCCATTAATACCTGACTGGAATAATGAAGAAAAAAGTCTGGATTGGGAAAAGTGTGACGGATTAGAACGTGGGCGGCAATGTCGAAACCAAACCGTTTACTTATCAGCATAATGGGATCTAATCAAGGATCTGGACGAAGGATCAGAGGAAGCGCGGATTTCTAAATTGCGCAAGTCTTCTCTGGATTGCTCCAGGAGTCATCTTCGAAGATGTAACCGGGGCGGCTACGGGTTACGTAAAATTGAACGGTCCCGAGCAAAAAGTTGGCTCACGGAACCTTCTCTGAAGCCGAGCGATGTTTAATATCGGAGACTGTGTTTTTCTAAGCCAAAACCATTAGGTCGGAGATGGGTCGTTCATCTGTGCCGTTTAAGGGTTAAATGATGAAGTGCCTCAAAATTAGGTTGCGCAATGTCACTGATGCCGGTCGTTGAATTGGAGTTTTCAGTGGGCCGTGAGAGTTATGGGATCGAAAGTAGCGGAAAGGTCAGAAACCCCCCCGCTGATTTCACTTTCGGAGCAACCGCTTCTGTCGTCAGATTCCACCTCCTAAATGCCACAAATAATGTTAAACGGCCATTAGATGTTTCAAAATCGTTATTCCTGGTAATAGCAGAAATATAGAGTTCTACTTCAAGGACTTCAACATAAGTCAAGTATGGAGGAAGGATAATAAACATGAAGAAGAAAAGTAGGTTTGACAGGTGTATGGTGAGTTTATTACTTTTGGAGCACAAGTTTGGTCAGCACAAATTCCTAAATTAATTATTTACAAATTTTTACCCAACATTTAGCTTTCTTGGTATGTCCTCCAATCTTAGTTTTATTGCCTCTGGTTGCTACCCTTCATCCATTACAGAGAGGAAGTGCACCATCTCTTAAAACTATTTTTCCCGACCTAGTGAAATTGTCAAATAGTGTTGAATATTTTTGTTTCTTACAGGCAGTTTCAGTTAGCACTGATGTTTGAATGAGTTCGTACGTTTTACAGTTCTTCAGTTCTATCAAGCTTTAAAATTCAAAACTAACATTTACCAATAAAGACCCATGATTATAGACTTTTCCATAATATGACAACAAAACGTCTTACGAGAAATCACAAAATCACCAATTTTTTGCAGAAGAATAGAAATTTTGTTATTCAAACTTGGTAAAACAAAGTAAACTAGCATCAGTCGATGTCAATATTCCCCACAATAATCGTGAAAATCGGATAAGGATAATATGAACTATTCAAGTTCCACCATATGAACAATCCACTTAAGGATTCAAATCCTAAATTTACCTTTGCCGGCCTTTGTCTATGGCAGCGTGGATGCATGAACTGAATACGTATGCTACTTCTATAATGACGTGGATTAAGCGATGTCTGAAATGGAAGTAGTGGCGGTTAATAACGTTAAGGTCATGATAGTCTCGTTGTGGGCCATCGTCTTACTGGAGTTTGATATCTCGACGGGAGTGAATAGTGGTGTCACCATTTATGTCCTTTGGGACTTTTGCCTTAACTGGTGATCGGCTCGACCCAAACCAACCTCATCCAACTTGGGAAATCTCATATTACGTATGAATGAAAATGTTGGAAACGATGTGTAAATTTCGATCTTTTATATCCCAGTTTTCTCGTTTTCTAGTTTGGACGTATAGTCCATTGTTGTATAAACAATCAATAAAATTTAGGGTGGGGGCACTTTTAACTGAATGCTTTCCCAATGTTGTGACTCCTTTGCTTTTGAAGGGGTTAACAAATGAGTTTGTATGTTTCCACCAAACCTCGTCCCTGATGTGATTGAATACATTTTCATATCATTTCTTTAAACGTATTTACAATTATAACTTAAATAGGTCTGCTGTATATATCAATATAGTGTATGGAGCAATAAAATATCAATTTATAAACCTCGGAAGCCTTAATTCAAAAACCCTCTCTTAACAACCCCACTACTAAGTTCAAATACTTCTGTAAATTATCTAATTCACACCTTTCATTTACTTCATTTTACTTCTATAGTCATACATATTCTATTAGGCAATCCCCCATTTTAACATTTTATTTAATATAGAAGGGTGTGATAATAATACACTGATGGACAGTCTTCCAAACCGAAATTAAGAAGCTTCACACATTAATTGAGAGCTCCCAAATCCAGCGAAAAGGCCTCGAGGGCATCTAGCTTTGGGAACTCTTTCGAAATGTCATTTCAAAAGGGAAACTACAGTTGAATAACAAAAAAACCAGACGGGCTGATTCTTAATTCTTCAATTATAGTCACTTCCTCTTTTTCTTTTCGGATGATGATCAAGGCATTTTTCTGGACAAGCTTTCGACGGACTACAAAAAAGCAGCTTCAGGCTCTGGTCCCTAGAGGGTACGAGTTTGATATTAATGGTATGAAATGCCTATGCAAAACAGATCCTTCCTGCAATTAAACATTCGTGCTCTTCATTTTCATATTAGATTTGCTATTCGGGTTCCCGAAGAGAACGGTCGGTTTGGAACCTGGATTAATTCTCCCAGCGGCCTTCGCGATCGAGATGGTGTCCGTTTATGCGGTAGAGTCTTCCAGCTAGATACCGTCTTAATAAATCGACCTCATCAATCCAAAACAATGTTTCAAGATGGAATTATTATCTGGGAGTAAATCATTGAGGATTACGTTCCCAGTCGGTTTGAGTTGTGTAGTCGTTTGATACACTTGAATGCTCCCAAGCTAAGAAAAAAAATATGTTGCATTTCTCTACACTACCATCTAAACTGTGAATTTCGATAGAAAAATGAAGCTATTTAAATGGTATCAACAGTCTTAGAATACAAACTATAAAATAGAGATCCATGCTACGACATTTTTAAACGGTTTCTGGATTTTCCTCAGTAAAAACTATTATGTCACAGTTTTTCAACTTCCTGAAATTTGTGAAAACTGTTCAACCCTAGTTGGGTGATTCTAGTTTAACGTGCATTCTATGCTTTTGCACTTCCTTCTTCCCTTCTCCGACACACTAAGCTTGCTTCGTCAGCAGTGCTCCTAGGAGCCAATCATGGATTGTTACTCGTTGTGATTAGGTGTACTTTCAATCTTGAGTTCTCTGGAGAACAGAACTTGTGGACCTGCACAACTGCTAAGTTCACTGAATATTTTCACGGCAATTTGACCTTCCACAAATAAGCAACCATGACAGACACGTAATGTGACGTAAGCCCTCAATGACAATTTAGTTGACATTTGCCCACCAATAATTTAAACACATCTATGTGAATGATTTCTCTAGCAATCCTAGAACCTTCGGAGGGTTGGTTGACTTCCTCATTGACAATTTGAAACTCCAATGTGAAGATCCATACCGTTGAGAGGGAGATATTTGAAAATACCTACTTGGCCGAAATAAAATAAAGCCAGAGCATGGTATCAAAGAAAAGAAAAGTAGAACAGGAATCCAGCGAAAAGAATGGTGATAAATTAAGAAAAATTTAAAGCGAGTGTCGCAAATTCATCAACACACATGTTAATACATGATAACTTTCAACCGTATGTAAAAAAAGCTTTCACCCGGAATAAAACCTCACTTGGAGGACTGATAAACTACTCAAGTCCAGCACTGGTCTTCAAAAACCTGATGTGTAGGAATTGTGTAATCTTGACACTCGATGAGACACCGGATGTTATATTAATGCGTTTACCTATGTTGCAGGTAAGACGCTACGAATTAGCAATCCCAAAAACATTTATTCTTGATAGATCTTTCGTTAGTGAATGTAAATTGATTTATTCTAATACATTTGCCAATGCTATTTTATCTTCTTTTAATTACCAGCTTCCACATATAATTGCCATTATGATGACTTATTCTGAACGTTCTTCTCTGAAGCCATTTTGGATGGAAGGTTAAACGAAAGAGTTCTACAGCGATTTTTGCCACAGACAAGAACAGCCGAGACATTTCTCTTAATTTTGTCAACAATCTATAGTTTCAAAAAACCCTGTCCCCTTATTTTGTCAATAATTTAAATGTTAACAAACCCCTTTTCCTTATACTATATTTTTCTTTTGTAGATATAGTCTAGTTTAAAGTAGAATTAAACGTATAAATGGCAATTAAAGGGAAAAATAAGACGGAAATATAACTAAACTGGTCTCGTCAGCAATGCTCTACAATGAAAAATAGGTTTTGATGGATGACGAATATTTGTCCATTGATTTTCAGATGATTTTTTGCACTTATTTTAACGAAATTCAAGTAAATTTTTTAGTACAATTTTGCGATACATTTTTGCATGTCCTGGTTCAAGTTAAATTAACTTTTTTGATACAAGTATTCAACTAAAATTTATAAATTGGTAGTTTCTTGTCAATTTTAGTGATTTTTTTAGCACGGTTTATGGAATTTGACCGATTTAATTTGCAACAAAACTGATGTGCACGAACTTTTTGTTTATTGGAATGCTTGAATTTGCGGCCAAAGAAATAAGTTTTTATCTGATTTCAATCGGGAGTTATCGTCTGAAACTACGCACACAAATGTACATAAACTTAGAAGTCCACATAAATGTACATACAGAAAGCTTGAAATCAAGGAATATTTTCAATGATCATATTCCGCAATATCAAAAAGTACAAAATGATCTTCGATGGAAAACAATTTTTTTTTTAATTTTTATTTCACAAACTTTTTGGATCCTTTCGAATAATTGCAATTATTTTTTCACTTCTAAGAAAATTCGATAAAACAGAATGGAGGCGGCCCTTGATAAAACTGTCAAATGTTCAAAAAAATAGTTAACATTTTCCACGTCAGATTCGTGAAGGAAAAAAAAAACGTCAATAACTCAAAAACCCAAGAGAAGCCGGATCGCAGCGATCGAATCATTATGCAAATCAATAGGCAAAGTTTATTGCGCCCTTTTGCCGTGGCAGTATTTTGTGGTATTAGGAAATTTATGGGGTTACCTATTAAAATACCAGCGTTTAATGGGCGATTTCAGGAGAGGCGCGTCATATTAACATAATCTCTGTAATCGGGTGATCGTTTATAACTGGGACGCGAAAACCGGCGAAGGTTTGCGGACAGGTGTTATGATTAGCGTTCTTTGTTAGGAAATAAGGTAGAAATACGTGTTCGCGTAGTTTAAAAGGCAAGCGTTAAATCGGTAGAGATGATGCTTCAATTATTAGCCCACTTGATCGGAAGATTAAGCTAACACCACACGCTGGTTATCGGTATAGCTGGGGTATCGGTGACTTCTAAATAGTTCAAATAATTAGACAAATGTTAAATATACATCATCTACTTCTACGTTTACAATATATTACGGCAAACTGTCCGGCTCCCTAAAATCGGTCGATTGACAGCTGATATCATTTCAACCAGTCTCAGTAGTTCTTAAAAATCACTTAGGGACATTCTCATAATATTTAGAAAGCCCATCCCATCTTCCAGTCACAATGCGCCCAATAAATGGAGTCCATGATTGTTTTCGACATTAAATGGGTTCCGGATTCACCATAGTTTTTTGATAATTTGTCTAATACTATTTGCGAAAATCGAATACAAGGCGATTGAAATGACACCAAGAGCAAAGCCCTAGGACATAATCATGGCCGATGAATCGAAACATGGACACCTGTGAAAACACGATGGTTCGTAGAAAACATAGTCGGAGCAATGGGTCGCAGACGCAACCCTGTGTCTGAATGTTCAAAAAATGATGCTGAGAATGAGTGTTTCGTAGAATTCCAGAAAATATTCAGTATTTTTTTTAGTGGTTTTATTGAACTAAATACAACCATTTAAAAAGAATAAAGGGCCAACGCATAGATATGAAACAACTTCAAAAACCTCTTAGAAAATGCAAATCCCTGGAACACGGTATTAATCCCCTTCATTGGTGAATTTAACGTCATGACGTTGCCGTACCTTAGTGCTTGTGATGTTTTCTTCGAAGTGACAAAGTGGTTTTCATATACATGTTAATGGATTCATACTCCTGATCTTTGGTGTGTTGGGCGTTTAAATTCGTTTATTTCACATGAAAAATTATCATGTATGCCGACTTTCAAATCTCAGGCTAAAATAATTTTTCACTTGATCACTGAAGAAGGTTTCACTTTTCTAGTTTTACATTTCCCACCGGACCTCGAAAATTAATCCCCGTAACAATGTGAAAACAGGCGTCTACAATGGAAGAACGGACGCTAAATAAACAAATTTCGGTCATTATTCCGCAAAAATTGATTCAAATCAAAAAACGGATAGCATCACGTGAATAAGTGTTAAAAAACAATGAAAATTCATGAGCCACACTTTAGATTTGACAATTTTGGGGTTGCGCAACTTTGTGTGCTCGCTGAACCGGTTGCGCGCGATCGAAACAATTGATGAGGGGTAAAATTTTCATGAAATTTCGAGTAAAATCCGAATTAATAGTAATGAATAGTTGGGGTTCCTATTTGAGATAAGAAAGTTAGTGTCACTAGCGCATGGTTGCGCAGTTGCGTGGAGTGCGCAAATATGATATTTGAGATCTTTGAAAAAAATATGCAGATTCAAGAAAAAAAATTTCTTGTTCACTGCCATTTGGAAGATTTTGGAAGAGGGGAGGGGGGGGGGATAACTCGTGGGACACCCTGAATAATCTGAAGCGTGAGGATGAGCTTAAGAAGTTCGAGCCTTACCCTAGAATTCATAGTAGTGGGAAACTTTTCCCATTCGTGGTTCAACAAGGTATACTGCGGATGGTATATTACATCTCTCGCTTTCTCGGGGAAATTAAAGTCTCGGTTCGCCACACGTTATAAAGGTTGATATTCTATTTCTGTTGAGAGGCCACGTGGATGTGTAACATACACACGGAATTCACCCACGTGCCCTCCAAGATGAATTGTAAATAATAAAATGGGGGGAGTTGACAGGAAAAATTGAAAAGTATCGAGATGAAACTTCTATGGAAACAGAGTTAAGTAAACAACGTTAAAAATTATTGCGAAGTTAATGATTACACAATGTTTTTTTATTCCTTTGTTTAATAGCTCGTCTGTGGCAATATTTATTAGAAGTAGCAAATGGTAGCAACATTATATAAACTAGTCGCCCTTTTTAATTGTATTCTAGATGCCATTGAAAGATCTCCATTGACACTTCAGCACGGTAGATCGAAAAACTAGGAAAAAAATGAGTCAAAATGGTCTTTAAATGGTTCAAAAGACTCGAGATATCCTAAAGACGGAAGGATATCTCCGTCATCAATGTACTCCAGTGAACAACAACTATATTCTCTCTGCGTGAAACAAAGGCTGTTACCAAAGTACCAAAAATGGTGCGATATGTTTTATACCAACGTAGATGTAAATATATAATCGTATCTACGACTGGAAGTACTAAAATCTAAAACTAAGTAAATGAAATGGAACACCAATTAACTTTTTACGTCGTGATACATTGGGTCATAAAGGGTTAGTTATGAAAAACTCAATTTAAAAAGGAACTTGCGGAACAAATATCATAATATTATTGAATTTTAATATTAACTAACAAATTTCAATATTATTGAAATTGTATCAGATGATTAGCTCGTCACAATTTACAAGGCGATTTTGTATATGTTCAGACACGATCAAGCGATTCATGTTAACCTTCTTAAAGAAAGCGGTAAACCGGTATACCGAGTTTTCTCATGGGTTTGATTGTAGGGATCTATCAATACTACAAAAAAGGAAAGTGTTATTTTGAAACTTTTTGCTTTTCTCATTTTTTAATAGTTGCTTCCGTCTTTTGATTCCGTTCGACATGATCGGCTTAAAGTGAAGCCAAGGATATATCACATTGAGAAGCTTGTTTCCAAAAGGTACTAAAAACCGTTTTCTTCAAAATCGAGTTATTAGGTTTTTCTTGAAACTCTCGCTTAACACTGTCGGAGTCGGAGCGTTTTCAAGTTATATTTTTTTTTCGGTTGAATTTCAGTATTTGGTGCTGGTACATGGTTTTTTGGTTGACACTGTTTTTTTCACTGGATGCTATTTTTCTATTTCAGTACCATCTTTCATTTCAATCTAAATATTCCTGTACAGCCAGTTCCCATAAAAATTGCCACAGTGCTCTACAAAAATTGCGGGGTTGAGTGTTAGTATACCCTTGAGCGTTGTCGCTGATTGCTGTCATGACATGCATGACGTGGTCCGAAAATTATGAAAATGAGGTTTTTAAACGTATTTCAACGATATTTCGGACACAGTTATGGAAAAAAGGGAAGACTTAGGTCAGTCAGGTCGACGGTCGCGCTGTGGGGTTAGCCCCGAGTGTTAAGACCAAAACGGACCTAGTACCTCTTGGAAACATGCACCTCAATCGTTATTAACTGAGGTAAACTTTTAGCTTCCAGAAAAAATCAGCAAAAAATAATAGTGGTTAGCAAAATGACTCATTCGGGAAGTACATTCATGAACTTGGTGCAAGTGCTGAGAAAGGCAGCAGCAGGTATAGATGCACAGTTTTTATCATCTTGGACGCTCATCTTTTAAATTGATCGCCCCTCCGTTTAATCAGCGAGTTACCAGACCTCACCGGCATCGGTGACGTTGTAAAACTAAATGAGCTTCATTATAGTGGAACCGACTTTGACAAAGGGGGTGCCGAGTAGCGTAATAATTCCGCGCCGGACGGCAGGATCGCTACCGCTGGCGGAGTTGAAAGAACCGGTTTTTGCTCAATCGTTTATTAGTCCGAAGGCCGCCAGAACCAAGGGAAAAGGGCAAAAGGTAGCGCGGTTTGACATCCCTTCGCTATGAAATAGTGCGAACCATCTCATCCGAGTGTAATTGATCTAGAATTCTCGCCAGGATACGCAGGTAAGGCGTTTTTTCTTTTTCCTTTCTGTCCTTTTTCTTCCGCGAGACCAGCGCTGTCAACATTTCTTTCCCATAAGAAAATGCCTCTGGAGCATCCTGGTGTACGGAGCCATCCGGACAATCTCGCCCTGTCCAATAAACTGGAATTATAAGGAATAATAGGAAAAACTGAAGCTACTTTAATTTTTTCCCAGGCGAACATTTCTTTGATCAGATTATAAAACTATTTTTACCGAGGAGGAATGAGATTATACGTTAATCGGTTCCACGTACGCGGACTACCAGCGTGGAAGGAATGTCGCTTCATGCAAGAAATATGTGACATTATCCGGTTGTCCTTTCTTCATTACGTAAATTTGATTATGAGTACCAACAAATCAATGTGTTTATTTTTAAAAAAATATTTTTCCTCTAAAGTTTCTCGTCAACGGATCTATCAAGTTCTTAGTCGGGGCAGCAATCATCAAGTTGACATGCTATTAACATTATTTTGGTTACAAATAATCCTATCTCCTCATTCAAGTTAGAAGTGACGCTTCGAAATTAATAACATTTAGAAATGGAAAGCAGGGTCTGTTTACCACTTTCAAAGGCTCCACGAGTGAATTTGAAGTTTAATAAGGGAGATACTACTTCTTATGAGCGAAGGGAACCGATGTGAGGCACCTTAGCGGGGAGATTCACCCCTAATTCTAACCATATTTGGTTGCAATTAAACTCAAGCTGGCGTTGAGTTTATGCAACTGCGTGTGACATATTATTCACCCTGCATCTTCTTCGCGAATAAACATAGCTTGGGTAAGTGCAATTAAATGTTTCCACTTGTGCTTCCCACCGCCCCTGAGAGTTTCATGGTGGTAGTGGCATGATTTTGTGCGAAAAAGTAACCACTCCATATCTATGAATAAATGTTCAGTTTTTCATTATATTACATTCATTCATTTTTTTATTATTCTTATTTATTATTATTATTCATTTTATATTACATTCTAATTTAATATATGCGTTTATTTTCTAATCATTGTTTTGATTTCTCCTTTGTTATTTGTAAGCGGCTGAAATTAAATGTTGTATTCATTAATGTAATTGGGCTTCTGCCGGTACAGGGTGTCCCAGGAGTTACGCACAATCCGACTCCTACGTGTTTCTACAACTCATTCCCAAACAAAAATGCCTCGAAGCAATTTTTTGCCAGAGGCCTCGTTTCCGAGTTATTCGCGATTTTAAGATTTTTTTCGTGTTTTCGTTCTAATGTCATTACAACTTTCATAACTCCCTCAATTTTTGAGATAGCTCAAATTTGATGGCATCGTTGGAAAGAACGTTAAATTTTCTATCTTTTTTATGTCAGACAACATTTTTTTATTGCATTAAAGAGTCACGATTGCTGCGCGAAATGGCAGTTTTGTCAATATCTTGAAATCGCCTATTTTTCATCTCGCCTAGAAACCCCATGAATGCTTCACGCAGAACTGTGCAGGCCAGGTAAAACGTGTGCCAAAATGTCAGCTTTCCAACGGTGTAGCCGTTTTGGTTTTAAAAATATTTTTAGTTGAAGAAATGGTGTTTAACTGCAAAAAAAAACTTGTGTTTTCTGGTAAAATTGAGGAAATACACCCTGTGTTACTAAAAAAGACCTAACGTTTGAAAATTGGAAAAGCTACGGAGTAGGCATT
This sequence comes from Creontiades dilutus, assembly GCA_031894815.1. NCBI lineage: Eukaryota > Metazoa > Arthropoda > Insecta > Hemiptera > Miridae > Creontiades > Creontiades dilutus. Next base: position 1,261,838 of record JAVIWC010002863.1, on the reverse strand, counting down.
GTCGTGGTCAGGGGCGAGGATATGCAATGACACGCACGACCCCCCGGTCTTGAAGGAGGGGTTGCTTTGTGCGCCGTGTATTATCAACTCCAATCTGATTTTTCAGTAGCATTGGATGTAGCAATGTTTATAATTTGTTGTTTCTGACCAAATTCAGTTTTAGTAAAATGTTTGTTGACTCGAACATGTTATCCAGTTGTAGGACAATGGTAAGATATAGGGGTTTAAATCGAGTTCATATAAAGAGTTGAAGTTTAAAAAAGATTGTTTAGATATACACCAAAAAATATTTATTTAAAAATGAAAATGAATTTCTAAGCTGTCCATTCAAAGTCAGAATAATTGAAGAGAGGAGAGACGCGTACTGTTTGTGTTCATTTACGATTGATTACGATGAGTTGCTTTCATTTGAGTAGCTATGTCACAAACGCTGTTCACAAACGAACGGGTTAACGCATCCGACGAAACTAACTTAAATCGTCACTTGAGAGGTCTGGCGTTGTTACTATTCGATTCAGCGAGAAAAATTACGTACTTCCCGCCTCCAACCTTTTTTCGTCGAGACTTTTGGAAAAACCTCAATTTTTACAGACACACGTTTTTCTTAACTAAAAATATTTTAAAAAACCAAAACGACTACCCCGTTGGAAAGCTGACATTTTGGCGCACGTTTTACCAGGCCTGCACAGTTCTGCGTTAAGCATTCATGGGGTTTCTAGGTGAGATGAAAAACAGGCGATTCCAAGATTTTGACAAAACTGCCATTTCGAGCAGCATTCGGTCGCCTTCAATGCAACTAAAAAAAGTTTTCTGACATCAAAAAGATAGAAAATTCAAGGTTCTTTCCAACGGTTTCATCAAATTTGAGCTATCTCCAAAATTGAGGGAGTTATGAACGTTTTAATGACATAAGGTCGAAAACACGAAAAAATCCTAATTCGCAAATAATTCGCAAACGAGGCCTCTGGCAAAAAATTCCTAGGGGACATTTTTGTTCGGAAATGAGTCGTAGAACATGTAGGAGTCGGATTCTGCATAACTCCTTGGACACGCTGTATATTCCAAATAAATAAGTAGAATGGGAGAATGAATCGACAAATAGGAACGACACATTATAACGAACTGTTCTCTCAACATGAATTATACGAATCTTTTTAGCAATGTCACACACAACCAAACGAAATCCACCTCGAAACAGGAAATTACAAGTACATTGTAGTTGTGGAATGAAAATCCACATCAGCCCAGTTTATAATTACGCAAGATCTCCTGTAGAATTGGGAAGGTACTTTCCCAACTTCAGTTGATTACAATTTCGAGATAATTATAATTTTTCACTAGATTTATAACGCTTCTCTTCCATAGTTCTTAGAGCCTTTCGGGCAGAAGAATATTTTTTTACGCCTAATCATTACATACTGCTTTCCAAATACGTGATCGTTTAGCCAATAAAAAAGACTTTTTATAATATAAAGCACTTTTTATATTATAAATGGCACTTTTTCATCGAAAGCTCGAAATACAAAGTGACATTTTAAAATGTGGAGGACACTTCATAGTGATTAATTTCTTGAGCAGTGGTAAACAGAAATATGGTTCATGGAATCATATACTTTTTACCTAACAATAGTTTGGAATGTTCTTTATGATTGAATCAATGGCTACGATAACATTGAAAGCAACGATATATATCATCCATTTCGTCAAGCGCCCATCTCGTCATCAGGAAACATTGCCTCATGTACGCGCCCAGGGAAGTAAAAAATCCGGTAGAAAATGTGGAACTCAAACGACAATATTCGAAGCTTTGTTCAGCAGCAGCATTCAGGAGGGTGTAAAACACTGTTTGACAGCTGTTCTGTCCTCCGGTAGCTATAAATAATTCATGTAGAAGAGCATATTCTCCATTATAGCCCTGTGCCAATAAAACGACTGATTTTATTGCTTTACAATTTACATAACTGACCTACCTCTACTTCTGAAGCAATAAATTGTTTTTTCTCTACGTCGCTGTCTGTAAGTTGGTTTCCTTCAATGAGAGAGTTACAAACGGCAGAAGGCTTGTTGAAAATAATGAAGCAGAATGTAATATTTTGCTCATCCAGGGAATCACTTTGGGTTTTTTGTGACCTTGTGGAAGCCAACCTATTAGCCATTTATTATGTATGGGTGATTTAGGTCAGCTTTACAAATGTTATTAAAAAACTTGAAATCACCTTTTTTTTTACTGTAACTATATTTTTGTACTTGTCAGGAGCCAGTTGAGCAATAAATGATTTGCAACCTTCTACTTTTGTACTGCAGTATTTAATAAGGTTCCAGGACATCTGAACTTCAAGGTCGAAAAGCCTGAGATAAATAGCCACTGGAATTTATCACGTAACAAGAGTTTTTTGTTGTTGATACGAACCAACAGAGATTTTCAGATTGAAGAGGAAACACTATGCAGAGTGGTCATAAGTCATATTGGTAACAATATTTATTGTTAGGTACTTCTTGACAGTGTACAATTTCGGGTCAACTCCGTGTCTATTCACGAATTCCTGGAAAATGAGAGAGCATACCATAAATTTAGATGTGCTCGTGCATATGCAAGAAGGAAGGTTCCCAGTTACGTATTTGTGTCACTAGGGCTGTGTGTTGAAGTTTGCACGACAGGTCCATTACCAACCCTCTATTGCTGAAAGAAATCCTTGCGTAAACTGCGCCGTCACCGGAAGAAAGCGCTTATTTTATTCATCCCGAAGTTGCCTGCGACTATTGCCCTTGGGGTCATAATTTATCCGGTGAACCTGGTAAACAGTTGACGGGGTTGCTTCTGAGAAAAGCAGTAAACATTAGGTAAGGGTCCATCAACCCCCGGTAGCTAGAGCCTCCTTTGCATAGTTACCCCGCTTCCGAGTCGGCAGAATGAGGGTTTGACAGAGTCAATGGCTGGAACTATAATATTCTAACAGGGGCAGAGGGAATAAAATGGTGTCAACGACTTTCCCGGAGACTGGTAGTTTTCTTCAGGTATCTACCCACAATTCTGGAAGAGTGAAAGTTGAATTTTACGACTGGCCGAGAGGGGCAGCGCCCCTCTGATTTACTACCCATTACATTGTTAGCTGGTAGGACATCGGGCCCGGTTAGACGCTAGTAAACTCCGATCTGAGGTTTACGGCTGAATAGTTACTACCTCTTCCGTTCCTTCAACTCAATAAGTAATCACCACTGGAAGTAAACAGGGCAGTACATTAATTTTACAGCAATGTGGTCCTTTGGTTTCTGGAATATGTACGAGGCACAATAGGTCATTTTGAATGGTAGGTGATATACTAACAAGCCTAAGTCAGCAAGATTGTGTTTGGCGTGTCTATAGAAAAACAAGCAAACAATTTTGTAAATATGGTTTCGAATATATTTGCATTGAATAATCAAGAACGCAAATAATGCATTTTAATCATCTGTAATTCATCAATCGGACTAATATGGTAGCTAGAGCCTCCTTTGCATAGTTACCCCGCTTCACGGATGTGTGATAGGCAGAATGAATTTTGACTGAGAGTCTATAATATTCCCAACGTACTTGAGAAGTTTTGGTATCTACAATTCTGGAAGAGTGAACGAATTGACCTATTACCTCGAACACGTATTTACAAACTCCATTCAATGAACAAACGAACGAGAATCTATAATTAACATTACAAATAACCAGTTCCTTCAACTCAATAAGCTCATTTCCATCCAAAAGTATTTCATGAAGACAAAATTTTGTATGGAATGGTAATAATGATACGGTCACAATAGGTCATTTTGAATGGTAGGTGATATACTAACAAGCCTTTTTTTACATTTTATTTTTGAAGGAACTATTGGCGATAGAAAAACAATTTTGTAAATATGGTTTCGAATATATTTGCTTTGAATAATCCAGAACGCAAATAATACATTTCAATCATCTGTAACTCGAATACCAGTATGGTACTGTCCCCAACGTACGTGAGAAGAATGTTGGACGAACCTATTACGTTACCAAACTCCACTCAATGAAGAACGAGAATCTATAAGCATAGCAAATAACCAGCAGAACTAAGTACAACTTTTCTTTGGAACTGCAGATATTGATGTGGCCACGAATAAAGATGACGTACGTGGTGATCTGGAATTGTTTCAAGTTTGATCCCCAGATAACCGCCTTAGGTGTTGGGTTGCCCAGATAACCGTCAAAACCGCAATATACAAATATCCTGTTATAAATTAGGAATAGAACCATTAGAGACAAGGAAGTCGGGCTCCCCACGGTTTTTGGACCGTGCTGAAATCTGCCCGCAACGACCGCAAAAGACCGACCGCACGGAGCTTTGTCGCTTGTAACTACCGCCTACGCTAAGTTAACTCGTCCCCTTCACACCCACAAGGTTTTCTACTAACTAGCTCACGGTACGAAAATTGGCAATCGACTACTCGAATAAACCTGATATGACTCTTGAACGATATGTTTCAAAAAATGAGGGGGGATGGGCGCCGTTTGTGTGCTAGAGCGTGGTTACCTCTTTTATAATTCTGATTGATATGTAATAAATGGGAAGATCTTAATAGGAATGTATTGCCTACTGGCCCAATCTAGTTCTTCGGGAAATATGCCACATAAAAATAATACATGTCATACTATCAATGTTTAAGATAATCAGTAATCATTAAAATCAAATTTCTCCTGACCATTTATTTGTAAAACCTCATACATATGAGTGTGGAAACATACTGGAATAACTCATCACAGGAAACCGCTGTCATCTCATGACTCGCTCGACACAACTGAGCAGGATGGATCAAGTTTTCTAGTTTTTTTAGCTCTTAGAAGCTTAAAATTGTAACTATCATGTCTCAATTTGACTACAGCCAAATCCAACTACGGAAAATCACATGTACTTCATAACCATAAATACATATCCATACCCATGTGCTGTTCATTTATGCTTGACTGCTTTTAATTGTTTGGTTTATCATCTTCAATAATGAATCATTGTAATATCGAGCCAACCCCCCCCCCCCCTCTTTTTTTATTTTAAAATATTATCTAGGTATAGGTCAGTTATTCCACCTGTGGGTTTGTATGTTTCTGTTGTAAGTACACTGATCAATGTTTGATATTTATATGTCTGTTTTGGTCTAGTAGAGAACTACTGGCCTAGTCTTGGTGTTCACTCACTTGAATTTCTGACGAAATCATCCTATCATCATGGGGACTTCAAAAAGACGGTTGAAAGACAAGGAGACATTTACCCGCTGGAGGAACGTTGTAGCTGATATCTTTCTAATCGATCTATAAAGATAAAATGTAAATGTAACTCTTCTTAATACGTGTAGATTACAATTACAAAGTATAGATAATGTGCCACAGACTACGTCTAATAAACTAAAACCATGGATTCAATTGGAAACATTATTTAGAGCGGAAATAATAAACCTGTGGGAAATAAATTGCAGTGTTTTGTATTTGGCAATTGCATTGAATATGGTACAACAAAGTTGTCAGTCACTTCGATGACAACACGTGAAACTTAAATTCTGTCAAAACTTTGATGTCCCGATGAGGACTAATGAGGCGAATTCTATAAACATTATAACTATAGAGAATTATTAATAATCAACTTACATATGAAGTGTCTCTAGTCAATCAAAAAGAGATATGGTAACAGTACTCGCCGAAGGCGCCAATAATATTGGCTTTAGATCATAATATATAATTTAAGGGAAGGCTACCAAATAAGTGAGGTCGTCGCTTGATCTAACAAGGGTTTTCGAAATCATTAATTGAATTCGATCGATTTTCCTTGGGAACCCGTTCGCGGAGAAGATGATCTCCTAAATTGAATTCCTTTTTGACGAAACTCGATAAATAACTCGGAAGAAGGGCATTGGATGAGAGAGAGAAGAAAAAAAAAACGAATTCGGAAGACCGGGTCTAGGTGATGGGAGAACTGCGATCCCGGGTTAATGGAGGAGGAGTTAATTACAAGTTGTTGAATCAACGCGGCTGAGGCGAAACCCCGCGTGGGTGTGCTATGAAGAGAAACGAACTATGCGTGGGCGTGAAGTGCAGAAGACACCGAATACAAATCAAAATGTACTGATTCAGTTTAGTTCTGAATTCAAATTAGTGGGTAGATATTTCATGTTGACTGTCGTCCAAAATCACTCATACGAGTATAATGAGAAATAGAGATTTTACCACTAGCGTACCGGAATCCCCCCACGTGCGTCAACCCACTTCATAAAGGAAATTGACATTGCTCTCGGCTTTCAGTATTCTAGGACCGAAAATCTGGATCCAAATGATTGGTTGTGTAGATTAGCACTGTTCGTGAGGAATAAGGATGTCTTGGAGGTTCTAACCTACCGTATGTCGAACGCCTGAAATCAATGGTCATTTTAATACTGCTCTCGTCAAAAACGGTTAGGCAGCTTAACCGTCTATAGGGAATATACGTATGGTTAATTCTCAAACTACGGGCGAATTCGTGTAAATGGCACACTGTGCCGTTCAAAATAGTCTGACTTTCAACTTGTTCCCCTCACCTGCATACATTTATTGAGTACTACATAGACCAATAAAAAAACCCTCGGAATCTCATATATTTTCCATGCTTTTAAGAGTTGAGAAACCCGGATTTGTCAATGTCAACGCGCAACTGAATCGAGGTACCCAATTTCGAGTTGGTTTTTTGAATATTCTACCTGAAATTTAAATTTTTGTGAAAATTGTCGTGTGTTTAGTTACATCTGAAGAGCAGCTGTCAATGGGTTTTAAACTCCTGCTTCAAGTTTTTGATGTCTTAACACTGTGCCTTATTCAGGTCACATTAGTCTAGCCTCATTGTCTTGGCCCAAAAAGAATGTGTTCCTGAGGGAACAAAATGGGGATTCTAGAGGATTTTGGTGGTAGCAGTGGCTCACGAGCAAGCTGGCACACATTCGAGTCGCCCTGAACGGTAGGTGGTGTGTTTTCAGGTCGAGCAAGAACATCTGAAAACAGATTAGTGTGTTTATTCAATGTCATTTTAATGGCCCTCGTTGCTCACATTACGTTTGATCCCAACATTTTCTTACTACAGACTTATTGGGTTGGAAGGCCGTATCATGTCGCATTTTTAAAACCCACAAAAAGTCCAGTAGTATTGCAAGAATCTCTGTTGAAAGTCATTGTCATTGTCATGACTTGAAATTTCTAACGTGCCAGGAAAATTGCACGTAGTTCTAGAATCACCCACATCTACTTACATACATGCAAGCAAACTTTGAGTTTTGTACTTGACAGATAAACAAATTTTATAATATAAAATTATACAGACATATTATGTCTGTATGTATTTCTGTATCTAATATAATAAATAGTGGGAATCGAATGTGAAAAATAGGAAAATAAATATTGCATATATAGTTTTCGAAGAAACCCGTCATGGCTTCTACAGCAGTCACAATTTCTCTCCGCCAATAAACTGTCCGTTACCAACCATAATAACAAAACTTTGCTTATCAAACAAATTGGGTGCAGAGAATAGCTTGGTTTATGGATTACAAGAATGTTTTGAGGTTCTGACTAGGTCGTTTTACGACCGCTAATCATCATATCATGGAGGTACCTACTTGGAGTTTGATGCATATAAACCTATCTAATTTCGGTTTGAACTAACCATGTTACGCCATTATGAATGTTAATCAGGCTAAAAATACGATGCAAACTCCGAAAACCAGACTACGTCAAACAAAAAACAGACTGTTGACATGAAAATAATATATATTTTTTTTATACTGGTATACGGTCAATAACGCCCATATCACGGATGGCACATTATAAATATACAACAAAAAGGAGAGGAAATAACGAAATGAATTGAAATGTAAAAGTACCTATGACGTAGTTGATAAAAGGTACGACATTTCCACTGCATTTAAAGTCTGGATGTAACCAAGAAATTCGAAGTCGATATTCAAAATGAATTTTCAAACACCAGATGATGGTAGGGAATCAGTCAATTAACTTCAGTAGTCTAACAATATGCTTTCTTCAGCAAAAGTAGGAAAAACATATAAACATGTAATTTTACTCTTCAGCAAAAGTAGAGGTACTTTCACGGATGTAATCAACGAGATATAAGATACGTAATATCGAAAGCTTACATACGTGATATGTGCAAAGTTCTAAGTAAATAAAATAATTATGGCCCTTATAGGTTTCAATTTGAAGTGGGTTTTTCTCAAGTGGAATTTTACTTTAAGACAATACTTCACTTGGTGGGTGAGGATAGACCTCGATTATTTTCAAAATGAACCTTTGTATTTTTTTGTTCGTTATTGCGTTACAAAGGTTCATTATTGAAAATTACTTCTTAAAAAATGTTAGGGATTATCTTTCAAGAGTCGTACATTCCCAAAAATGAAACGAATTAACCGGCACTTTGAGCTTTTCTCATAAAGTAATAAACTTTCAATGCGAGCATTCCAAAAAGTGGTATTTTGAAGACTGCTGATTGGGATTGGCTCGCTATGTTTGCGATTGCTATGCTGTTAGGTAACCGTAAACAATAAAAAGGGTTTTCAAAATTTCATGTAAATCATACATAGGAAAAATGAATTAGAGTGAAGACTCCTGTTTTTTTAATGTGTGTCCAGTATACCCATCAACTGAATGTCCCTGAAGTCCTTGTAACCGGAATAACAACAATGACTTTTCTTCCAATGACATTTTGTTCAGTTGAATTGTTAGCTCCGAAGAAGGGAAATAAGTGTAGTAGCCCCGCGGTGAATGTTGTGTAACGTAAACTTCCCTATTTGGCAAAAAAGACGGCGTTTCTATGAGAGCAAACACACCCTCAGGCAATTGCCCGAGGTTTGACAACCGGAGGGTCAATGTTTGCTTGGATGTTTCAAACCTGCTTCGCCCTCGACAATGGGAAGGGGCTTCGAACCCTGTCGGAGTCATAAATCTGCCACTCAGAGGGCAACGGCTGAGGGTGTTTTCCTGGAGGATCCAGGAGGGGTGGAAACATCTAAGATCCGACGTCCACGGCTGGCCTTGGGTGAATTAGAGGACGGGGGGACCGAGGGGCTACCCGCCTATCCGTAACTGGTATCTAGAATGACCGATTAATTGAAACCATTGCGATGAAGACATTCTGACAGCTGACAACAAAAGAAATAATTAAATTTCGTCAGACTCAGTACTTATCGAGTCAAACTCAACGATTCCCATGTTTAGTTTACCAGTTCCAAAATCAAACTCATCATTTTCCAAGACATTCGCCAATCAAATTCAACATTTCCCAGTTGAAACTCAACATATTCCAACTCAAACTAAATACTTTCTAAGTCAAATTCAAAATTTACAATGTTAAACAATGCCATGTTCCATCAATTGGAAAACTCAGCATTTCCAAGTTAAATCCCACATTACTGAGGTCGAACTAATTATTTTCCAACTCACCTAACATAAGGAACCTTGAAATGGTTCAACATGCCTTGAGAAATTATGGGTGTGATTTGAAAAACGTTGATTTTGACTTACAACTTGTGGATTTCGACTTAAGAATGGCTGAATTTCAGTTGAGGAATGATGATTCTGACTTGGAAATGTTGCGTTTGGCCTGAAAAATGTTAAGTGAGAGTAGAGAAACATTGAAGTTTCGTCGAGACACTTTATGAACTGTTCTGTATACTTTTACGTGACTTCCCAATGACTCCAGTGACTACTTTTAGCTGGATTGCTTTTGTGTCGGACGAAGTAGGTATATTTCCTGTGTGTGTGGAGGCTCTATCAGTAAACTCGTGAATCTTTCTTTGTCTTAGGGTCGGCTTATCAATGGTATTTATTTATTTTATTTCATTTTGGCAGTTGATTGGCCATTATTGAAAATGATTGATTAGTGAATGATATGGTGTTTATCAATACTCGATCGTTGCCGAACGACTTTTAAACTTGGTTTAGCAGCTGTCGAATTTCGAATCAACCTGTGGTGCTCCGTAAACTCCGTTCTGTCGTAGAACGGAAACGAATGAACTTCTAGCCACCCCTTAACCAGTAAGAGTTTGCCCGGTACACATGCAGGTACTTACCGGTACTTTACAGGTACTTTTGTTTTCCTAAATACCTCCATCTCGCCGTGCCGTAGCCTACATACAACAAAAATTATATGTTTTCGTGCATGGTTATTTGAATTTGGTTGGTGAATATAATTAAGCAGGTGAGCGTGCATTGCAGACCATGACGTATGGGTTTACTGTTCTCAAAATGAGTAGCCACCAACTGAACATCACCAGAAGGTATTCATTGCTTTAATCATTCTTGGTCGTAAATATGTAAATGATATACCTGTAACATTGTTAGTGAAACTTGGTTTTTGAATCATATTGCGCATAAGAATACTCGTGTTGGTTCATAATATGACGATTTTTTACATTCAGATCGAAAGTAGGAAAGCTTTCTATGAAAGTTGTAGGTAGTGCTCTTTCATCTTTGAAGGGTTACCACTACAAAATAAGAGGAAGGTGAACGAATAAAGAGGTTCTCTCATTGATAAGTGGGGATTAACCCGCCAAGTACTTTAGTCACCTTTATTTGACTCTACTTTGATAATTAATTAAAAGTAATTAGCCGCCAAATTCGATTTTTCTGCTGTTCTCCGGGACCTACAGGGCATAGACAAGAAGTTACGAGTCATAGAAGAAGTTAATATTAATGACAGTACAACTGATAAGCTCATATGTGTTGTTATCTCGTGAATTTCGTGTTTCCCTGCAACTTGTCAAGAGTTTTGAGAAAAATGCCAAAGATCAGGTAAAATTCTGGGACTTTTTTGTGTTAATCTGTTTTTTAGATTGTAGCATGTGTTCGTAAATAACATTTTGTCCACTAAAATTCAAACTGAAGCCCCCTATGCTCAACCAAATCAGCCATGTCACCTGTAGGTGACTCTAGGTTTTCACGGAACATCAACCCCCAACTCTCACCCAAGACGTCAAAAGTGTTTTATTCATGATACTTATGTTTTATTTGAACTGTGAACAAGCTGAAAGTATGTGTCTGGTGTTGGCTGTTCTCTGTTGACCCCGTTGGGGGAGGATTCTAGATGCCACAGATCTACCATGGTAGGCATGACAGCAAGTAGCACATAAAGGGGAAGCCAATCCGTCTTGCCTACAAAGTCTGGCCCGTAGCCACCAAGAATGGGTTCCTTGTGTCGATTGAACCTTACCAAGGTGCAAAAGCTGCCCTCCTTCCTCATCGAAATGAAGTTGGACTTGGAGCTGCAGTCGTCCTCATCACTCATTCAAGAATGCCAACAGAGCTCTGTCCATACAATTTGTACATTGACAATTTTTCACCTAGTTGCTGCTGCTGAATATTCTCCATGGTTGGTATTCTTTCCACAAAACTAATGTTTGATTCAACGTACAAGTGATAAAGTTCACAGTGTAAGATTTTGGAGGACTAATATTGTATGTAGTGTCACCTAGGGGTGACACCCTCATATCATTTGAATGAATATTTTTCTCGCGGTTTTTCGTATTGTATGCTTTTCATTGCCTCTCAGTAACAACATATAAAAATAAGGAGTGGACATTTGCATGGGCGCCATCATGGTACTGGGCGGGTTAAACTTTTTTTGTGGTGGTACTTCTGTTTTCCCAATGGAAATCCTAACGGGCTTTCAATTAAACATTAATAAATTCATCGAAATTTTCGTGTGCTGATGATCATTGATTACGTTGATTCTCGCATTACTTGTTGAGAAATTCGATACGAGATTCTGTATACCGCTATTTAGAATTATTTTCATTTGCACTCACTAAGCGTACTGGGTTGATGATAATACAGAGGTGGTTGGTGTTTTCTAACCACAACGTTTGTGAACATACATTGTAAAATTATTTAATTCACATACAAACCTTGTGAACTATAACAGAATAAAATAATAAGTTTCAAACATCTTCCTGTATTTAGGAGACTAACTGAGAATTAGGATGTGAGGCCCCTCGAAGATGAAAGGATGTGAATATTCTCCCGTTGCGCGCAGAACCTCATAACTAACACAGTTTACCAAAAACAAAGGAGGAGAAATTACCGTTGTTGAAGCGCCTACGCGGAAACACCACAGCCGTACAGCAGTTTATTTATTACTCTACGTTCAGAAGGTTACAAAACACTCAAGTCTGAGGATGAGGAATATTTTAGAATGAGTTTTGCTCAACCACAATTCGTTTCAACCACCCTAGAAGATGAAATAAGAAAGGAAGTGGATCATTTACTTGTTGTTCGATTATTACATATGATTTTTCTTTTCAATAAGCGGTAACTTGATAGTGAATATCTAAATGGAAAAGAAAATAATTACTGAAACGACATCAACCCAAAAGAAGTACTGCCACCGTATACTGTAGAAGTATGTTTAAGCTAACATTAACCAGATATAAATAAAAGATCGTATTCATCAACAGATAAATTAGAATGCAATATCAATAAGAATAATTAACTACCGAAATAAACGAAAACAATATAAATTACTCTTAATACCTACGTGGTGAGGTAAAAAATCTTGTCCACTCTGCGGGGAATTGAATACTGTAAGGAGTGTAGAATGAAATGAGCAAAAACTCTGGTGGTGTGATACAATTCATAAAAATTATGCAATGTATAATTAATTTTAATATGTCATATTAAAACTAACCATCAAAATCTTTTTTTCCGACATCTTAGAAATATACCTAATTTTGTTCCCATTTAAGTATATTTTTACACAGTGCTCTTTGCGATTGATTGTGAGTTTCAGAAATGAATGACTCATCGTCGGCCAGCGAATGTTTTTGGCTAAATTCCGTAAACTTCAGTCCAGCAATTTCGGAGATAAACGGAAAATACGATTTTTTTCTTCAATTCATGAAATCCAAATGTTTGAATAAAAACGGCTATTGGTCTTTGAAACTAATTATTGATTAACTTATATTAACTCAACTTAAGCTTAATTAACTTCATTAAGTTCGTTCGCCGTAATGGGGTACGACATGAATTATTGTTAGAAATAATTTCATAATTTAGCCGGAAGTAATAGATAATAAACTCACTAGATAATAAAATTGGTAAAGACAAAATGCTGGAAAAGCTTAAAATATTGTAAAGGACGATATTGTAAATTTCGTAATCTGAACGCTCAATAGCTGGCCGTTCTCGAAGCGACATTTTTCTTCTATTCCTTGAGATGTTACAATTATGAAAGTTCCATTCAGTATAAAAATAATTGGTATAATCAGCTTGATAATGAGTTTTTGCTCAAAAAACTTATACCGTATGAGCGTTTGGTATCACCACCTATTCCCATTCACTTTCAGTTTCACAACGCACATCGTTACATAGCGAATACATTCCAACTAGATAAGGTGATATCGCTTTTCAAAGGTCTTGAAATTATCTACACTATCTTGATTGAGGAAATTAAACTCATCGAATTTTTTAATACAGCTCGGTGGTATATGGATATATGAAGTTCTCCATTGAGAACACGGTGCTCAGACGTACTTATTAAAACCGTGACGTATCTACTCGTTCAAACGGCTACGTACATACATCACACACAGAAACTGTGTACATTCTTTGTTGCGTTTAGCCCGCTTCTGATATAATGAAACTGATTCAACACGTGCGCGATATTTGCAGGGGTGGATAAATTTAATAATCAAGCTGTAGAGCGTGGATGGGTGTAAAAAAAGGAGGAGAAAATACGGCTCAGAGAGTATTTGCACAAAAGTAGGTTAAGCTAAGAACATGAAGCCGAGAGATTTGAGGGAATAGAGCGGATCTTTCTACCGAGAGAACCGTTACGTGGCTCTATCCGACGTTTCGTATTCAATATGTTTACATTGCATTAGATGCCACCCTGCTGTAGCCGTATTACGTCCTTCCGTTAGCGCTTGGGAATTCTCTTCGGGGGTCGTGCTTCTTCCTTTTTCTTTCTCCGAAATTTAATATAAGGAATGAGCCGCGTGTTTATCCTATGTTCTTATCCACATTGTCTGCAATAAGATGGGTAAACATGGAACCTATCGAATGTTGTTGCGAACTAGACTGAATGTACGCCTGATACAGAAGTGGAATCTCATGGAAAAATCATTTTCGTACAAAAGAAGCAATAGTCAATAAAGAATTAGGAAGCACATTGATCGCAATGGGTTCGTGAGAGATTTAGATAAACACCTATAAATATTTTCCTTTTCAATGTGTTTATTTTGTGATCATTACAAGTAGTAATATACCTCAGTGACTTATTGAATTACACTGAATTCAGCACTTATTCAGGACGGCCATAATGGTGAAAATCCTTGGTTGGTGTATATTACATTATATTATTATGCCATTTGGTGTTGATTATGTAGCAAAGATATCTTGGTCTGATGAGATGTAGGTGATTGAAATTTTCGGTGACGAGAGGGTTGAAGTGATCTTCATGCCGGAGAATATAAAACTGGTTGAGTGAGTTACTTGGTAGTTTAGTGGGGATTTGATATTCGGGTAATTATGGATTGTTTCATTTTGTGTAGCACTATGTATTTTTGTAGCACGTTGTTTTGTTGCTGTTTCAACCTTTTGAACTCAGATTTTGAACAAGTTACCTAGATTTCGAAGGCGTTTGTCCAAATCGGACGTATCAGTACATAAAAATACTGCTTTGTAGCTGAACATTTGGGTTGTGCATCAGAGACCGCAATTGCGAGCAATCGATTCTTAAGTCTCTTAGACAAATCAGATACGTATTGGTGGTATGGAAGTCGCTAATCCAGTGTAACTCCTTGGTGCATCATATGACTGGTGGCATTTGGAATGGGCTGCTGGAGGTATTCCAGGAGGGATTCATGAAATGTCTTTTATAAGTATATGACACCGAACAGGACTTTGATGAGTTTATTTTGACTTTTTACAGCGCTCCATTTCCCAAGAGTTTCTATCATGTCTTGGGGTCGTTGAGCTACTGTGTCAGAGTTTGGGCCACTCACAGCATATACGAAGTCATCTGCATATACTCCATATCTGCATATTTATATATACTAAGAAGTCTAGCGGAACTGGAAGTGGCATGTCGAGGCAGTGGAGACTACAGATATGGAGCCCAGACGCTCCCCTGCGCAACACCTGCGGCTTAATGATGATGATTGCTGAATTAAGACTGTGAACGTTCTCCCCTCATAGGTAATGTTTGAGGACTGAGTGAAGGTGGTTAGGTAGGAATGGCAGCATTTTCAGTAGTAATTCCTCGTGCCAGGTTCTGTCAAGGGCCTAAAATACTCCGCGGCATTCATTTTTCAGTTGAAATGCAGTTTTCAGATATACGGCGAATCATTGAAGATGCAGCGGACAGGAGTGTGACTCTCTAAACCCAATTACTGGGATGCATAAGTTAGTAGGTGGGGTAGAACTAGACCTATAAATGCTCTTTTTGCCAAGTGGACATGCTTTTTCTACGATTTATATCTATCAATATTACTGATATTATATCATTGTATAAGTTAACCATTATTCTCCTCTTTCACTGTTAGAATAAATAATCAATCAGATTGTCTCAAAATGGCTGATGCAGATCTTATTCTGATACAATATAAAATAATGGACACCTACAAGTCTGTGTTCCTTTAGAGACACATCCTTTGCAGCACAGCTTATTGCAAAGTGTCAAAGGGTCAGAAGATCCCCGAAATGGCGTACAGCCATGAAAAATATAGCTAGGTACTCGGTCAGCTGATAGAATGCTGTGGAGGTCTCTTTCGGTTGTTTTGTGGTGTTTCCGGGAGAAACCCTCCCATTTCTGACCCTTGTTACGCTTTCATTGAACCAAATAAGATCAAATTTCAAATGAACTTCTCTGTACGATTTAAAATTACAACGCTAGAAGCAAAACTGAGCAGCTGTTGATAATTTCCAACAATTCAATTATCAATCTTGGATAAGCTCGTCATATTTGCTGCATGCCATTTGGGGGCCAGAATAGTCAATTGTGTCTATATTTTTCCAGCTGGAACATGAGTTTATTTAATCGAATACTATGAGTAAAACAATAAGCTCTCTGATCAGTTGACGTTTCAAAATTGTCACAGAAAAAACAGGTACTTTTCAGCCAGATAATTAGGATTAGTAATGCAGTGATTTGCATGGATACCTTACTACATATTTGATTTACCATGGCTTCATCCAACCTCTGCTTTCCTGAAACCTCATTTGAATTGTCGTCGTGAAACAAAAAACGAACAGAAATTCCCTTCTAATAAAGAATGGGGTTACGATAGAAATAGTCTAATGCATTTCAACGATAGCGAATCAAAGAAGCAAAAGAAACTTGATGTATCATTCAGTAGGTAAACTCGACTGATTGTGAAGGACTCGAATTTCAAAATCATCCCATCTCTCCTCATCTCGGTATCACGTTAGTATGCGACACGACAAAAACTAATGAATATAAAGTAGTTAAAATGGAGCATGATTGCGTCGGCTGGTTGAACGATCGCGACGGGTGTTCTTAAGATAACACCATAAACTTTAGTTTTACCTCAGATCCAACTAAAAGAAAAAAGGTAAACTGGAACAAAAGATCGAGAATAAAAGGACTCTATGGGACGAAATCACGGAGCTATCCGGTTGAAATTCATAAAACTGACAGAACGACGCGTCTTTCCACATTTATAACGACGCCTACGGCGGGTTGTGGCCCCATACCAAGACATCACGGTTTTTTGTGAGTCTTGTTGTCTTTTCTTCTAGCGGGAGAATGGGATGGGTCACCCACAAATCAACTTCTGGGGGCGCCGTTCTCAACGATACAAAACATCGTGAGATACGAGTATTGTTTGTTCGAATCATAATTCCTGAAACGTATAACTCAGCATACCGAACCTTTCAGGCTCACATTGTTGATGTGTATCACGCCGTGGTAGAGGGGATCATAATATGACATTATCATATTTTGCGTATGTGAATGACGAGTGTCAACGAAACTGTCCAATGGTTTGAACTCCGGTTAATCCATTTGTGATGATTAGTGTAATAAATATAGGTTTAATCCTAAAATAGGTTTAGGATTGTTTAGGCTAATTTTTCCAATAATTAATCTTTCTAATAAAACAGAGGCACTATCATCGAATATCGTTGGTTTACGTTTCGGGGAGCCATATTGCTCTGATCATGCAAATTTGTTAGAAAGATGTAAAGTGTAGTATGCTTCAACCAAAGTTTATTAAGGAAAGACAATTATTTATACCATACTAAACTGCAATAAACATTACAAAAGCCTTAGGACATGTGGATATTGCTGGGGTCACGCTAAACATGAATGTACCATTAGGGATACCGCATCTGCCAAAAAATCTTGTCTCAAATTTCCAGTCAACATACTCCAGGATATGATCACTAAATAATAAATACATTTTTGTATGGTGTGACGTAATGTCTTTTATTACTTGGTAGTAAAGATGCTAGCATGCTTTTCGATGTTAATATTGAAGTCGTGACTCTTTAAATAGACAAAAACTGAGCGAGGAATGTTGAATAAACCAAAATGAAAACCTGCCGATCCTTGAGAAGTACAAGTATTTTTGGCTGCCGGCTTCGCTGCGGAGGAACACTTTCCAAATACCTACTGTGGGTCAGTCCTAACACCTTTAGATACATGTTGGATTTTTCAGTATAAATAATGAGAAAAAGACGTGATAGTCAGAAAGCGTTTAATGTGTCATTGGTAGACTCAGTTAGATCTGCTGTGTGCTTAGAAAGAAAACAGAGCAACTTCATCGGTAGCCAAACTAGGAATAAACATGGTAAAATTGAGCGGTTAAAAATTACAGTAAGTCGATTTTTGATGAGTGGCGTTCATCCTCCGTTCGAAGTGAGTTCCTAATTTCCTCGATAATCCGGCAAAGCTTCAAATCCTCTTAAAACCCGTCAAAACTCGGACGCCGAAACTCTGAAACAGAGCTGGAATTCGTGTTCTGTTTACGCAAAAAAGCCATCTCTTCCATTTACCCCCCCTTCAACTTTCTTCTCCCAGCGGTCACAACGGGGAATAAAAAAAGCTCACAACGGGCGGCTGTAAGGATTTGTGCCTTGAATGTTTAGAAGCTGGGATACCTCCCCCAACACTGATTCAGGAATTAAAAGTACAGAGTATAAAAAGCGACGCGTAGTGGGGGGTATTAACACCACACAATTCAAATGGGCACCCTTATTTTTTCGTAGTCTGCCTTTTTTGTTGCTATAAGCAAACCTTCACTCATCTCCTTCTCCCCTTTTATTTGCAAGCTGGACTGAAACAGTTAAAAGTGCTAATTGTATACTCATGAAAAAAAAAGTTTGGTGCGACTTTTGTTTTCTTCTTCTGGTTTTACTTTACCCGCAAGTTGCATTATGATCCTTTCAACTGCCACGCAACACTTGTTTGTTTTTAGACAGTGAAAGATGTCAGACGCCAACCAAGTGTTAAAAGATGTTCCTGGTGGCCACAATCTTTTGTAATAAGTTTCAGGAAGAAAGGAAGGCAGTGAGGGGAACATATCAAGCTGCCCCCATATTGTAATAGCCACGTTTTACTCAGCTGATTCTTGAGCTATATTTTCGCTTCAGATGACCCCACAGCCGCATTGATACAGATGATATCGATTATTTATTGCTTGAAATGGATGATCCAATTGGTCATTTTGGGTTTTTCATCGTCCAGATTTTTTAAGGATTCGATGATAAAATTCCGGGATCATTGGTTAGTTTCATAAAAGTTATTTTGTCTGCTAATTTTGCTGATTGATTCGTCAACTACATAAGCCAAGCTAATTGGGTTTGAGACAAAAGGAGATGCTCCCATTATGCACGTTCATGAGCACCATACAAAGATCTACCCAATTTTCCACTCAAACTTCTGAAACCACACTTCCTTGACCCCAACAGAAGATTTCGAGGTTCAATTGGTTATTCTACGGTTACCACGGGTTAAACAGTGTAGTGGGGATGTAACCCACAACTCCTCTTCGTTGTACTCTCGGATTATTTAAAACTTTCTTCTTGGCCTTTAACATCGAAAGTAGCTTACGATCAGCTCATACACTAAAAAACAATACAAAAAGAAGGACTTGTAAAAATTTGTATAAAAATTCAACTACCTCCTTAGTTTATGTTTACAACTTACTCCAGTATGCTCTACGATATGAGAATACCAGACACGGTCATGAGGGGGGTTTTTCACGGTCATCAACTAGAAACAAACATTTTACAGCATCCAGATGAAAACGAGCAAGAATGAAAGAATGAAATGAATCTTCTTTATACTTTCCAGGGTGTTGAAGTGCTTTGAGGCTATTATGAGTACAAGAGAGTAAATATAAAAAAGTTTTATCAGGGTCTTTTGGAAGAATAGAAGTCAAATTGAACAAGAGAAATATAACTAACTGAATTTAATTTAGAATTATTTCCTTTATACTCGTACAATTATTATTGTTCCTAATCCGGTAAAGGATCTCCTAAAAACTCCACAACGACGAAGATCCCAGCTGCAGCGAAGGTCCTGCGAAGTTCAACTGAAAACATTCGTTAGAATTCAAGTACAATTTTTATTATGCGACTACCTATTTCAACTATATAGGTAAGTAAGTTCTCATTCATCTTCCATTACGTCTCATTCATCTTCCGCGAAACTATGGGTGGTTTGACATGTGATCGTTGTTCAGAATATGTTAGGTCTGACCTACACGGGTTCAGCCTACTTTGACTTAGGTGTAAACCTTCGACAAACAGTTGTTTTACACATAATAAGTTGTTGATGGTGTTTTCATATTCGATCTCGGCTAACTAAAAAACTAGGTACATAATTCACGCCCGTGGGGAGCAACAGGTACTCAAACTCCGGTGAAATCCGCAGGTAAAAGCTCTCGCCAAGAGGTTTCCCGTGAAATTACGACTAAAGGAAGCCGCAGCGCTTGCTACCATAAATCTTCATCATGGAAGAATAACGTTAAAAACCTAAGCTACCAGGACGCTCCAATTTTCGGAAAATGTTTCTCACCTCAAAACCCATTGAGTGCGGGTAAATTGAATTTAATGATGATGAGAGATTGAAAAAATGTACTAGTGGTTGGGTTTATCTCCTCTATCGTCCATCTGATATCCATTGGTGCCCACTGATTAATAACCATAACGAATAAACTCATAATCAGTTAAGAAAGAATCTCTCCAGGAATAATCCACCATGATGAAGATACTGTGAACATATTACTGTAATTATTTATAGCTTCATTTTACAGAAAATGCTGCAGAAAGGAATGCGTATTGCTGTAGCATTGCAACGGAAACTGTAGCAAAACTATTTTCAATCCTGAATATATAGGCGTGTTCTGGTCGGCACTTAACAAAATCGGGTAATTACATCCAGGCCACCGTAGGTACAGGAAACATAACTTTCCAGTTCTGAAATGATCAATTTTTCATGTTTCGTTTCGTGTATCTGTCTGTCGGTGTGTCGGATAATCCGTGGAGCATGGTCTATTATTACAGTTTTCAGCTAATTAAAATTAAGTTTTTAGGGATGTGAGGGTTCGCCTGTAGATGGTCGCGTATGAATTTCAATGACTAATAATCAATACATGACTGTCCACATGCGCAAATGTAAAATCATTTTGGCACCCTTAGATAACTTTCTAATCATCCGAACTTGCTGAAAGAAACGAGGATAGTTGGAGAACCCATCAGCAAAATTACCGATCTAGGTGGGGAAAATTATTTTATAAGCCTACCTTACACTGAGTTCTGCTCTGATTGCAAATGAAATTCTTGTTAGTATACCTAACAGCACCCCTTCATCATGTGTTCTTAAAAAAAGAAAAACTCCATTTCTCCATTTTACGGTCGAAAATTGTCAAAACTAGTCAAAAAACGTTTTTGTCACACATAAAAATTGTAGGACCAATTCCTGAATTGGTCAATAAATACGGGAGTTTTGAATGTCAAATGTCTCAAAACAGGAAAAATTGAGAGTGAAGATGATTTTTATCTGTTGTCATCACCTCCCTATTTTCCAATGTAACTCCAAAACGTTGGCATTTCATCGACATGGGATTGAGAGATTTATAACTCTTACAATTTGCTCAACTTGTTTTAAATCATCCTTGCGCTCAATATGTAATGCGAAAAAAGGGGATTTTCCCGGAGACGGATAAGGAAAATTCAGGGATAAATGAACGTGAGATTTAAAAAAAAAAGGAAAACATTTTTATAATGATCTAGGTACTGAAATTAGATTCATTTTTAAGAGATCGCAAAACATAAATTTTATTAACATTTATTCGGATCCGCTCCAATCAAAGGACTCACAGCTCTTTCACTGGAGTCGGAAAACAGGACAGAACCCAAGTACGAAGGTACTTCTAACAATATCAGTAATTTGGGAAGAAGAGATCAACTTTTGTGGGTCTGCTTTAGAAAACGTTTCTACAAACGTCCAACGTTTCAGTGGAATAAAAAAACAAAAGAAAATCATAAAAACTTGCTGAGAATTCCAGTAGAAGTGGGGAATGAACAGCGGTTGAACCGTGCTTCCAGACGTAGTAATTCACCACATGGATACAATCACACGTTATTTACAAAAATTATAAATCCATGCGCTACGCTTAGCAGCGCTTTTATTTTCGTGGACCGCAAAAGTTATTATGGAAAATAATAAACTAAAAGCTTCAGAAATGTTCTACACTACAAACGGCGAATGTTGAAAAATACATTCACCGACATCATGCTGATGATGAGGGATGTCATAATCCACTTGGTTCATTGGAAGAGAGAGAAAACATTTCGCTCCAAGTGGAAATTGGGTGTCAAAGGACAACTTCTACGCTGATGAACAAAAGCACAAACTCTCATGACGTATTCAGAAATGCAAATTAAATTCATGGCCGATTCGAGGGACCAGAGTAGAGTTGCGGAACCGGAGGCGTCTGCCGAGGCATCACGTAGCCGACCACCCTCAGTCTAGCCAACCTCGAGCTAATTTGAAGCGGAAATTCCCCAACGTTTCTGCAAATATAGTAAACAAAGTACGTGCGACTACTCGGCAAAGAGGTTGTTGGTCCGCCTTTTTCATCCTTGTAATCCGAAACCGCGGGACGTCGTTACCGCAGACCGACACCACCTCCCACGACACCTGTAGGTTTTGACGGTAAATTTCACCCTCGTTTTTCTCAGACGCTGTTCCGCTCGAAAGATTTGTATCGTTAGTACAAGGCATAGTGTGGTACCTACCTAGTAGTTTCCCCATGATGAATAAAACTATTGTGTGGGTACCCTCACATACATGAGTGGCCTTCCTTGAGAAAATCTGCCAGCGATGCAACATCTGCAAGCTTGGCAAAAGGATCCAACATTTGCACAAGCTCAATACCTACAATTTCTAAATTGTAATAAGGTTACCAAACCGTCTTTCCCCGAATACGCTCTTGCCCCTTCCGAGAGCTGGGGCGCTGCGCTGCAACACTTAGATTATATCCCTGAAGCTGAAAAGCTTCAGGTTTCAGCTCAGACTTAGCTGTTTCAGGGAACTGGAAGGGGACACTATCCTGAAGTTGTGAACTGTGAAAATCACTGTGAATTGTCTGAATTTTGACTAGCACATTCCTATAGGTGTTTCAACTATATCTCATTAGCGCTTGCACAGTCGACAATTATCTCACGATTTTGATGATGTTCGAACCATACCTATAAACAATTTCAGGATTTACTCCCAATTTTATGGTATTTTTGAGAAATTTACTTGATTACCGATTTTGATGGAAAAAGTAAGGTGAAACAACCACAACTTTTGTCCGATAAAGCCGAAAACCTTGCGGGCACCATATCGGCTCCTGAGGAGTATTAATAGTGTAAATGAATCGAAATTTTGTTCAAAGGTCTAATTATTTGCACAATTGGTTTATTATTCAATAATAAACCATTGTAATCGCTCTTGAAAAAAAAAAATGCTAACCCCCAATGAAAATTTCATGGTTTATGTTTCAAAGGGTAGAGAATCCGAATCTGCAAAAAAAAATTTCCGTCCGTCCACCGTACGCCATGCGCACGATTTATCCCAAACGGCTGAAGCAAAAAAGCTGAAATTTTCAGGACAAATCCATGTTGGTCCGGCGACGCCCCAATTCTTGAGCCAGCTCTCTCATAATTTAAAGTGCCCCTTAAGGGCTGTCAAAGTTTTGTCAAATCCCTAAACACCTCAAAACAAGTCGAATCGGCCTAAATATTTTCCTATTTGAAGAACATACCATGAGGAATCAAATGAGCCCTTCCCCACGTCCGTAGGTCAAACCATTCCCTATCCACGGCCCGATTTGTGGTGCCAACACTCGCGTTATTTTAGTTTATTATTGTTTTTGTGTTGATATCAGTAACCTATTGACGTAGTGATGTAGTAATGTGGATACTGGACTGAACTCCTAAAAGGCTTTGTAGCCGATACACGGGTCGAAGCATTCTGATAATTTTCAGAAAAAATCTGAAAATCTGAAATTTTCAGGAAAACGCTGCAAATTCTTCCACTGGGGTTTATTATTCAATTGGCTTGCGTTCATGATTTGAATTTCTACTAAGCTTTGGAGTGTGCGTGTTTCACAGGTGATAGAGCGATTATTGAATTTCAGGAGATATGCATAGGGCACGTAAATCTGTTCTCAACCAAAACACCTATTTGGATTGTTCAGTTGATCATATTTGTGTGCCTCCTGAAATTCAATAATCACCCTATCACCCGTGAAACACGCACGCTCCAAAGGTTAGTTCAAATTCAAATCATGAACGCAAGCCAATTGAATAATAAACCCCAGTGAAAGAATTTGCATCGTTTTTTGAGGCAGTTATGCATGACACGGCGGACGGATATTGCATTTTTTGAATCTAGACATCTTGAAGGTTTAAAAGTGAGCCATAAAATAAATAAATAAAAAGATTTTAATCAATTTTTTGGCCTCGATTAATTGGTATAATCGATTTCACACCGCCGATTGTGAAACCGATCCCAAAATCGATTTTGATGGTTCGATTTGACGACCCTAACTAAAGCCCACACAGAGAGACTAACTTGTTCCCAATTTTCTTAAACAGAAAATGCAATTTTGAGAATTAAGGAAAAAAATTGTATATGATATTGTGGTATGTGGTATTGGTTGGTATTGTGTATTGTATTGTTTCATTGCGTTTCTAACTTATTCTTCATATTTTCCTTCACATTTGTACTTATGAATATTGCGACAGCAAGGTATAGGATTATTCAGCTTAGCACTAACTCCTCATCAATATAGAGTTTAAAATGTCGTCCAAAGTTGTACGTACCTATCTTGTTAATTGGGGGGTCATGAACTGGAATCATCATCAAACGAACTGTTTGGTTCCAATATCTGCTACTAGAGTGATTGGGTTATCAGGAGAGGAGAGATTGAGAAGAAAACGAGTTTCTCTGATTAATTTTTCTTTACAGTTTCATATTTTAGTTAATTTACTTAGTTACATTGGGCTTTGGAACCTCCATTAAGTCAGGAATGAGACAATTACATCCCTCTGGTTTGATACAACACAAAAATTTTCATTTTCGTTACCAAGCTTATTACTTAGCGTGATTGGTTATTGTGATTTCATTTTTTACTACGGGTAGGAGTTATGTGATTTGGGAAACTTTGAAGACTGATAGATGAGGGACTGCCTACACGAAGCATAATATGCTGCTAAATATTACGTAAGTTTTCGTATTTTTATTCTTGTTAAAAAACTTTTTCACATTAATCAATTGATATAAAAACGATTTTTCCAAATACAATGCTACTTTTTCCTTTTACCTATCTACCCAAGAAAAAAATATTACTGCAACGAAATGAAATTTATCGACAGCGACATTAACATTGTCGTGTGCCCTACTTTACATTGTCATGGACGCTCATTTCAAATTCAAATTCAAATTTTAAATCATGCGCTGCCACTGCGCTTTTTTCCTTAGAGATTGTAACTAAAATCAATATAAAAAAAATCCAGTAATTTTGAAAACTTTTTTCAGAAAATTGTTTTCTGATCAAAATTGCCCCCCGTTTAGGAATCACCCAATTAAGCTGTTTGATTTTTGAACATTTGTTACTAGAGTTAGTTGGTGTCGCTGCTCCTAATTCCCATGTGAGATATTTGACACGTAATAGGTACGTATGCTGGACATCACCATATCATAAGTTTGTATTCAAATGGTGCGTTTGCTCATTTTACAAATACTTATGTAAATTTTACTTACACGTATAGGTTATTCTTCGTCAGTTATATGATTCTTACAATAGCTTACACAATATAAAAAATGGTGGAGATGATCTATTATTGTTAGTTGCCAATAATAATTAGCTAATTTTTAGTTACATATTTGCCGATTTGAAAACTGTGCTCACTGTATGAGCGTTTCGATGCTAAAATAAAGGACAGGAAGCGGTTGGACTCATCAGTGGCTGTTAGTGTATCGGAGATTTTATCAAGGCTGGGTAACATGAAATGTCGATCAGACTGCGTGAATGAAGCTAAAGATAATGGCTTTCTCCGTGAACAATCGCTGAATGCTTAGAATTACATTTGGTAACGTCAATTTAGAGCGGAGCCGTCAGTGTAGCAGTTTTATAAGTATTGTACACCCGTATTATATATACCTACAGTTACATAGATTTATGTAGTACCGACATAAACTGCAAAATAAAATTTTGGTGAGTATTGATTGCATCATAGTGGTTGTCTCCTACGATATTGAATCAAAACAATTTTGTTCTCTTTAGCACTTACATCTCTTATCCACCCCAAGTACAAGGAAGATACCCGGCTGGAACAGAAAATGAAATTACCAATTTGAACCTCTCATCGCTTGTTCGGCTGTTTAATACCATGGGTGCACGTTCCTAAACCATTTGATATGCTTTGTTAAATTGTTAAGCAAAATCAAACGGTAATCAGGGTCGTTCAAACTCAGTGCTAGAATAGAACTGATCATAATATCAAGAATCAACCCAATCATTTCAATTTCATTCGATTTTCGTATGTTTTTAAACAAATAATGTGCAAAATCTTAACGATCTACAGTATGAAATTAAATGTATACTTCTGGTTCCGTCCTATATGTAGATGGCGTAGATACATATTTTCCCTGGTAGTAACAAACTCCCAGTATTGATCGAATCATAGTTCGATTCACCTTGAGTATCCATGGTGAGAAATGTTAAAATTTCTCCTTCATACATAACTTGTTCATTATCCAGTCACATTCATTGCACCTACAATGTCAATAGCACTGGACTGAAAAACACGATTTGGAGCATGTTCTCAATTTTCTTTTACTATTTGCAATAATGAACCTGTGTATTTGTTGGTTTACTTTTTTTATTTCAAGTCGGTAATATCGAACAAGGAATATGCGTAGTCCATTATCACCGAACCATCTATAACCCTTCACTAACGAAGCAGACGATAACCCTGAACAAAACGGTTTGAACACTTTGTATTTTGTCTCCGCCCCGCCGGCTCTTGTTGAAAACGTTTCTCGTTCGGAAAAGATTTTTTGGCGGAAACCCCGCGATAACGAGATAGCGGATTTTTTCGCCGCTCCATTCGACCTCGGTACATGAGTTTTTAAAAGAATGGCGGTAGGGGAATGGGGCTGAAGCTGTAGAGTGGGTAACACGATTAAATATGGAACAACCACCAGCGCAAACCACTAGCCAGCTGTCCTGCCGCCGCGGGGCGTCCCTTTTGGATACATTAATGGAAACTCACCGTGAAGGAGGAAAATCGTGGGTCCCAGCAAGTTAAGCAGGGTTGCGCACTCTCTCTGAACTGTTATATACACATTGGCCTCAAAATAACTTGTCCAAACTTCACTAAACTGTGAAACATTCTTTCTCTTACATAAAATCGAATGGGTCCACCTGAAAAACGTGTTGGTTTTTAGAGTTAAATGAATGCTGTCTTAAAGGATTGAGCTGAAGAACGGCGTGACGACTTATGCTTCCTTTCCTTTTCTCTACTTCATCCACATGCGTGTGCAGGCTGCCAATATCTAAGGAACCACATACTTTTGGCATAGATATGACTATCTCATGGCTGGGATACATCCTTTAAAATTCGTAAAATATGGCGGAAAATAATAAGCGGTACCAATATGCAAGGCAATGTCATTTGGATCTGCTTCCATTTGCTTTTGCATTTGCTTCCAACAAATGCCTAGCTTGGTTATAGAAATACATATGTCACCATTACGTACCGTGAGAGCGTATAACATTCGTCCACTTCCCCAATAGAATGAAAAGTAGTATTTGCGTCTCAGATATAACTGAATAGGTCAATATATGAAGAGAAGTATGGTTCAAGATCATTCACCAAGACATTTACCCATATAAAATAGTTAGTCTTTGTGTAATCTTTGCGGTGAAAGCTGTCACCTCTCTGAACCCCTGGTCAAAGAAGTTGAATCAGGTGATGGCATGAAAAGCTTTTTTACTGGGCTCCGGACGGAAGTATGAAGGGAATGTTAGCTTGATGCCCTGCTTACCCTGCTACAGCATTCGAAGCTACCTTTTAGCATCTCATTTGTTCTATGCTATCATGGTATTGATTCAGGCAGTCTAGGGGGTAAGCCGCACCGGTTATAACAATGTTAACGTAACTCATTGACGAATCCGAATTTAATAGCTAGGCGAGTACAGGAAGATGACTGTTGTACTCCAAGGTTTCTCCAACAGGGCACGTTAATGATAATTGTGTTGTAACAGTTATTTAAACGAACGGCCAACTCAGTGAAATGCGTTTCTACATTATTAATTGGTGTAAATTAGTGTGTTTTTGTGTTTTACGTGCATACAAACAAGAGGAATTAGAATTGGGTTGAGGTGACTACTGTAGGGGTCGGTCAAATCCATTCGCAGAACCAGTTGCTTGGGTTAGGTCTAAAACTAGTTTGATAGTTGGTGATTATTGCGAATACACACTGTATCAATTCTCAACCGTTACATAAAGTTTTGAAATCAGTTATAAAACCACTGGAAAAAGCTTCTGCAAACTTGTGGAAACAAGTTGTTCAGTATTTTAATCACTGGATTCAAGGCAGTGTCGATATTTACCTGATTCAGCTTGTGCGAGAACCGAAGACATTAAAGGTATGTAAGAACTGAAGCTATTCGGAGAGGGCAGAATCTCGATAAAAGTGGATAAACAAAAAACCTTAAAAACTAAAAAAGCATCTACAAGGACGAAGTATTCGGGGGGACGAGGTGTGAGACCTTTTCTTACCTCAGTCTCAACAGCGACCCCTATTGAATAAAACATGGCGGAGCCTCCGCTTAAATGGTATATCTTACCGTAAAGAATGACAAGTTAACTCCAAACGATGGGAGAGGAGAGTGGACAACACACGCGCCGACGAATTGTCAAGTTCGGAAAACCTGTCTCAACCTTCTCCAACACCGAGAGGGTTCGCGGTGTCCGCCGATCACTCCACAGTGGACCCCTTCTCATTATCAATGACTCCCCTGCTAGACGCTTGCTAATAGGAATGGTCGGGGTCGTGTAGTTAGACCAGATAGGGATGTAGGAGGTCGTTCTGAAAAGGGAGGAGAGAAATCACCGGTTTTCCTGGGACCATTAAAAGATGTATCCGTCATTTCAACTTCTGCCATGGAGATTTTATTTTATTTTTTATCCCCTTCTCAGTCGTTCTCTTTTCCTTTCCAAGGCTTCTTTTCCCTTGCGATCGGTTTGCTTCACCTCATCAATCGTCCGAGGTTTTCTAAGTAGACAACCCTCCAGACAGGCCGTTTCACGGTTTTATGCGGCGCATCGGCGACGGAACAGGGAGGCTCATTATCACGACTAGACCCCGGTGAGGACGTAATGTGATTCATTCCACAGCGGTCCAGATACGAAATAACAAGGTGTGAAAAGTTCCATTGATTATGCGTAAAAGAAACTACTCCTAATAAATATACGAATGATGCCAGTAACAATTTTTGTGAACAACTAACTTGTTCTCCCTATTCATTGAACAAGTAATAAATACCTCCCAAGGACTTGGCCTGAAGTAATGTGTTGAACAGCTCCAGGCCGAGTTCCAACGTGGGAAAGGAAGGTGAGGTTTTAGTGGGTTTGAATCCTACATAACCCGAAGAGCAGTCTCTTCTGGGTATCTTAGGAGATCCGATTTTCACCTTAGAATTCATTGAACAAGAGTCACCGTCGTATTTTGAGAAATCAATAATAAAAACTTTAAACGTCAATCAATCAATACATTAAAAATCTACTTGCAGCATGTTAACGGTAATAGGAGGTAGCATATCGCACGTACTCCATGCTATTTTCACCAGCATTTATCTGCTTTATTCGGGATCTACCGATAATAGTGCAATACCTATAGGTGGAGGGACTGACGAGTCGAGTCAGCTCTATTGTATTGGTATCTCTCAGATCTGACAGTTCGCACCAAAGTGTTTTAAGTAATGATTAAGCAGATCGTTTCGCTGGTCATGATCATAATGCAATTTTTATGTATATGTGTAGACCCCAAAGCATGTCTAACGAAATGGGTTAAGCAGTGGCCGACTTCATACAATGGTTATGAAGTTTCGGTAGAATTTTCCTTAATCCCTCGTCTGAAGAGCGATGGAAGATGATCCACGATCCAGTAGATCCAAGATCTTAGGAATTACCATCGTGCCTTATTCCATAATCATGTGAACATATAATTATGGGATATTTTCATTTTGCACATAGATGAGATGGGTCATAGAAGGAGCTATTTGCCTACCAACACTCGGGGAAAATGGTGGAATTGGGGGAGGGGGCTCAGATCTTCCGTAATTATGGTAATTAAATTGCTTATATTTCTCCTGTGAAATACGAGTATGTTTTCATCCAATTACTGATAATGTACTATACCTCATCTTTATTTACTACGTGTATTCACGTAAGCAAATTTTTGAGGCAGGAGCTGTATTTTTCAATAAACCATCTTTCTTCTAGTATGAACTAACTAAATTGTCGATATATCTGTAGGTAGTACAGCAGTCAAGTCATCATCCCCTCAGCGCAGCAGTCTTCTAAAAAAAAACCCCGGAGCGACAAAATGGAACCGATCACAATCAATCTATACCCTCATTTTCTTCAAGCGATTCCCTACCAAGTTCAATGTCATAATAAAACGCAATCCCATGCGATCAACCTGAGAACCAATCTCTCAATCCGCCTTCTTCACGCCCGGCATTTCATTTTGTCTCCGCTGTTTTCATGAGACCATCCGTCGTCTGGACCCTTCCATCGGGTTTTACGACTCGCTTCTTGGGCCCCGGAGGTAAAAAACTGGCGCTCAAAAGCGGTCTATGAATCCCTATACCCCGCTAATTAGAAACGCCACAAATGTCTCAAGCTGACTGGCAGCTTTTTTCACTCAGAACTCGTTTATTATTTTCATGGTCTTAAGGCTTTGATGGGAAATGTTACGTACCATGTTTTCTTCAGCGTTGTAACTTGAAAAATACAAATCGGCGTTGGCACTTAAATCTGAAATTAGAATTTTCTGATGAAATACACAGACGTAATGGACCTTATTCCTATCAACTGTAATTCTGAGAGGCACAAAGGGGCTAATGATTGAAGGGAGATGCTCTTGGCACTTACTCGACAGACGAAAGTTAAGTTGGCACATGAAGTACCAAAACTTTATGCAATTTAAAAACACCACTGTACCTCTTTGAATCTTACAGATGGACAACAGCTTGGATGAAGCATTTTTACTATTTTAACAATGAGTTTATTCACCGATAAAAAAAACAATACATCAAAAGTTATATAACTATTAGTGTATTTACGTGATGGCAGCTTCTATCTGAAAGAACTATAATATTATAAATCAAATTAATGCATAAATCATCGGTCAACACACTAAATGCGGCTTCACATCAGGAAGGCTTCATGTAAGGCCACAAACGGCCAAAAAAGTCGTAAGACATCATATGACATCCTCATTGACTGAGTTTAAAAAGTAGCAATCAATGATGCTTCAACTGATAAGGTCATGGTATCTACTTATATAAGATTATTCTGACCCTATAATTCATATCATTCCATGATTATAGACCGAGATCTGTTTTAAGCACGTCGACCCCAATACTAGAGAAATTCGTAAACAATCAGCTGTACTCCTATCTTGAAGGAAATAAACGTTAATTAAATTATTATTCCCAATGATAAAAAGGAAAACGATGAGGTATTTGCACTACCGGCGCACCTTTATGACGTTAGGAACAAGAACAAGAAAGGTGCTCTCATACTTCTCGATATTGCTGACGGATTTTGAGCAATCCACAGAGGGAAACTAAGTGCTGGGTACTAGTTTAGAATGATTTAAACGCTACTTGAGAAACCAAAGATAGAATCGCCATGTGCGTTAGTGAAGATATTAATAACGATGTCGGTGTGGTTCAAAGACGTATATTGGGCCCAATATTGTTTTAGATGCATAGAAACAGGCCTTCCTGAAAGTACCGAATCACAATGTATTTGAGGGTGACACTGCGTGCTAGTTGAAGATGGTTGTACGATGGTTCCATGAAAATTACCTTGTACTAATCACCAGATGTTAAAAAAGAAAGATTTATGGTGGAATCAAATTACGAGTATACGAATAAAATGTTGAACATCATACTACAAAAACGTCGACCAAAACACAGCCGCACCTATGGCAAAATAGAACGAACATCTGAGGATAAGTATCTTGGGTTAGTCTTGAACGAAGAGTTAAATAGAAAACCAGTTATTGATTATACTCTCAATAAAATTAATAAGCACATGTTAATATTCGACTCACACTGGCAAGAAATGTGAAAAAACTAATTTAATCCAGTGTGGTACCCAAATACTTGAACTCAAATACGGCTGAATTGCTTGAGGTGGACATACTCATCCCATTTACCTAAATTACAAGCACGAAAGAAAACCATTACAAAAAGGATGTTGTGTTTATCCCGAAGGTTCCATCTGCCATCGTATTTAATATTGATTAGCTACTTACTTTAAAGCAGTTCATCTTTTACTTTAATTTACTTTTGCTATCCTATAATGATCAGAACTAAAATTACTACGCACGACAATGTACCTAGTTGATACAAATGCAATGACACCTAGGTAACGATTAATATTGCAACAAACAATCCAAAATTCATCATTTAAATTCATTTAATTCATCAGTGAACCGCCAAGACCTCACCCATCAACACTTGCCAAGCGTGTCGTTTGGAAGGTAATCTAAAATGATTCGGTTTAGTGCCAAATTTGTACCATTCACTCAATATTGATAGATACCAATTTCATTGAATTAAACATCTATCCACCTCTACAAATTGAAGAAGAAAAAAAAGAAGGAAAATCGGAGAAATAAGAGATCAATATTTTCCTCTATCATTAATTGTTAGACTTGTAACGTGATGGATCTAATGATTCAATCAATAATTTAAAGAGCTCAGCGTGATAAATTATCCTTTCAGAAACTAAACGAGCCTATGATGAATATGCTTCATTACATTTCCATGTCAAAAGTCACTTTGGGAAAAGACATCTAAGCTGTCACCTGAGGTAATTTCAACTTCATTTCACGTAATTTGTAAGCGCGGGCTTCCAGTAAATTCCCAATAAACCTCATTCTGACCCAACTTTACGGTATTCGAATTGACCGGTTCTCATAAAGTGAAGTGCAACTCATACTAACTGAGTAACTTTTGATGAGTAATGAAGTCTTCAGACTGCTGGAGTTTTTGTCAAATCTTCTAATTTCTTGTCATTTTACTCGCTTTATAGGTCATGACCCTCCTCACCATAATAAATGGTCTATCCACGTCTAGGATGCATTGCCCTGCCATTTATGAGCCCCTTGACATCGAAGCCCTTTAGACTATTGGTTCATTTTTACTACTACTTCCACGTCATCCATTAATCATAGTAGTTTCAGAACAGTTTTATCTGAACGATCTAATGAGATTTACTGTTACATTATGCCAAAAGGGATACTGTCGTAATATGGACTCACGTTCCGTGTCCACGGCAATTTTATTCCTGTGTAGACACAGTTACGTGTTTATTAGTGACCAGGTGTTCAGACTCACTCCGATTTCTTGATTGGCGCTTCTCATCCGCCCGTCATGACGTACCGGGGGTCATTTGCTTTTGTTATGATTTTTCACTGAGTCTTGCAATTTCAAGATGTAACAAAATATTAAGAGCAAACGTTTTTGATGAGAGGAGGACAGGAAGAGGTCAAATGGTCTTATTCCAATTTTATGTAACACCCTCATTTCGAGTGGTACGTATTTAATATTTCCTTGAATCAAAACGTTTCAATTATCTACCATTTTGGTTGTCACAGAAAGTTATACAGGGTGCATGATTTAGGAAATACTTGAGACAGTTTGGAAATATGCCATTTAATCTTATCTTTTGTAGTACATCCATTCTGACTGACCCGCATCAATTCATTAACTCAGGAGTTGAAGGAGGTCAGTTTTATGAACGGTATCCAGGCTGAAAATTGTAAATTGAAAAGATTTGTTTGTTACTATGAAACAATTCAACTCGAAAACAACTGGAACGACTTTGAAAATTCTATTGAGCTTAGAAAGCTGCATATTTACTTAGTAACTAAGGCTATATTAAATTTTTTAAACATTGGAGATCTCAAACGAAAATGGAACGAGGCTCTGAAGTCAACCTCCCTTCCTCCCCCTCTCACGACTTGCTCCGTAAGCATCGAAAAGTTGCCTATATAAGTCACTGTTTCGCGTGCTCTCCGAGATCTGTTCCTTACTTACTTCTTAGAGCAACAGTCCTGCAAAGAGCCAGGACCTCGTGAACCAACCGAAGTGACTCAATAATGTCCTTAGCCTGCTGATGCCAGTGTTCCTCAAGCTCGCCGTCAACGTCTACCAGCTATCTCAAGCTTGGTCTGGCCTTTCCCCCTGCTGCCTCGTGGTTTCCCATAGAAATGTGTTCATGGTCTTCATTCCTGGCCCACTCCACATGTCCGCGCCACTAGAATCTACCCTTTTTGATGACACTGCACCCCGACTCCCTACCTAACCTACTTTTCAATTGGTGAGCGTACGAATGATCTTAAGTTAACCCTAGTTGTCTCATTCGATTCATGGAACTGATTTCTCCCATAATTAAAAAAACTACCCCCCCCCCCTAAATCAAAATTTGATGAGATATACATATTTTTGGTAGAGAAAATCCCGTTGGGTTCATTGATCAAGATGCCGAGATTACTGGTAATCGCAGATCAATGTTGGATTTTTGAGAAACATTTCGCAAACATTTGGGCCAGACGTTTTGAAGGAAAGACGAATTTATTAAAATATTTTCAATCGATTTTTGAAATCATATACTTGAAATATAAACTAATTACTGGCGGGGGGGAGGGAGGAGTTTTTTCTCGGTCGATTGCAGTGGTTTATAATAATACAAAATAAATACACCAAAAACATTCATGTCTTAGCGGTGGAGTTTCAGACTAACATGGAATGTTTTGTTTTCAAATAATTGAAGAGCGGGGATTTTTTTTTTTTTTTTTTTTTTTTTACTAATTTGACAGGTGGTATTCATAGTGGAGGCAAGATGTCGATTGTTGTTCATCGTGAAATATACCCGCTGGTGCAAGAAACGTTCTAAAAAAAAAACGCCGAACAACAGGACTAACATTTCGGACGCCCAAGAAACACGTGTGACGAACCCTCTACTTACTTATGTCAGAACAAGGGAAGCCGAGCGGTCTGATCGCTATTCCGAAGCGAGAGTGAAAAGAATTTTTACCACCGAAGCGGCGCTAAACGGAGACGGTTTACCGGGGGATCGGGGCATCGAGGGGTGGCCGGTCTCGCACCTGACACAAAAGAGAATGTTTTTTTTTCTCTTCCAACTCCCCTGAAAGTTTCGAACGGACAATACCGGAGAACCGCAATCGTGTGGGAAACTTGACTTTCTATTCAAACTCGTCGAAAAAGAAGGCTTCTCAGGACGGGGAGGCCTTTCGCAGCCTCATTGACAACCCTCGGAAAAACACAAAGTCAGGTGGGGAAGGAGAGGGAGAAAAAACGTGTTTTGTTGATGTTGAAGGCTCCGTTACTAGGTTAGATACAACTAGCGTTATATGACGACAGGATAATTGCGTATGCATAATGCTTCGATTATTTTCAACAGAAAATTGAGACAGAAATCGCGCTTGGGCTCACTCAGCTAATAAGGGGTGTCATCTTCAGATCGCAAAGTCCTGTAGAAGCTAGCTACCATTCATGTTTCAGCTTCCTAGGTTCATTAAGGCTAGGGGGTCCTGCTGACAGGAGCACAGGCGCATCTGCACCCCATAGCCAAAATGAAAAATATACCTGATAATAAGTATAAAATTATCATACTGTTTTCCAACTTTTCCCCACGAATCCTCATTGAAGAGCAGAAGAGTATAAAGTGTACGCATCAAACGGATCCTCAGGATGGTTGAGAGGATGGTGGAGTCGTGAGTTTGGTGAGGGAGGTTAGGGGTTTGCTGTTCGGGATCGTGCTCTACTGGTGCTCCGAACGGAAATAGAACACGGCGTTTGAATCAATTCGGGTCGAAAGAATGAACTAATTAGACAGTTTCCAAAGTTAGAGAGAGCACACCTAGTTGTCCACTCACCTAACAGAATGCGAGCATCTAATCACCAAACACACTGTTACCCTATTATCTGTTGATTGACGCCAACCCTTATGACTGAATGTGTTAGCTGTAAATACGCGATGAATACAGTAAGAGCTTTAAAACTTGAGTTCGCTAAATGGTCGGTGGAGCAAATAGTGATTATTTGCAATGCACGGTGCCCAATGGCAGTATGAACAGGACTGCAACAAACCTCAAAGTCTGGCATAAATCGTTCCACGATTCGCAATTCAACCCTCAAAACTACGAAAAGGTAGATTGGCTCTGTGAATGTGAGGTAAGTAATGAACTTTTCTGCTTCCTTTGTCTTCTTCACCGCGATGATAGGGATGGAGCTTGGGTTAATAGTGGAATTGGGCGTTCAGTTCCTAAATGATTCTTGCTGGGCAGATATGAATTTCAACTGTTCCAAAGCACGGTTTTCTAAAATTCGACAATCATTTCAAAATTTTCATTTTTCAGGTATTTACGTTCTTATTGGTGAACTTCCTTTAAAGTAGGATTGAGTAGTTTGTTTCACGATTTGAAGCCGGGAAAGCGGAAAACATTGATTTCCTTTGCATATTGGTAGTTGACTTTTGTTTCACGTTCCCTTCTTGGTTGTCCACTGCTTTCTCTGAGCACCCCCCGGGTTTCAGGGCAGAAGCCGCCACTGATTGGGACTTAAAAAAGCTATCATAAATTCGATGAAAACGACGTGGAAATCCACGAGTGGAACAACTGAAATTGAACTAGGTAAAATAAGGCACCTAAGGAGACGTTAAGGAGTGAAGGGAAAAAATTGTTTTATTGATTGATTTCGTTCCTCAAAAAATCAGTCTCACATTTACTTTTTTTTTTCTTTTCCCGTAAAAGTTCTAGCATTCAGGGAGAGTGAACGGATGAACTTAGGGCGGTCCGAGTGGGCTCATTATTCCTGAAAGGGACGTCTATCAATAACGAACAATTGTGTTATTTGATAAGTGTTCGACATTCAGATTTTGTGAAATTTCAGCCCTTCGATTTTACTCCTTGGCTTGACTGAGACTGATGTCGAGAATCTGGTTCAAACTAGATCCCAAACGTGATTTTTGACTCATGTTTCATCAACTTTCATTCATCAGTTTAGGGAAGAGATCCAAAATGCATACGAAGGTTGTTTTTTCTATTCTGAGGAAGGTACATTTTTTCTTCTTGGTCTATTGCTAAGGTCCACTACCTATTGAAAACAATAAACCAAAATGCGTTGCATTTTTAATCCAGCCTTTATTTTAATAACCTAATAGGCACGTAATGACAGCTACAACAGCTTTTCAGAATGGAAAGGACTGCACGCAACTTTTGCTCACGAAATTGGGATGTCTTAGGTATTCAGTGAGGGTTTTATTATCCATATATATATTATTACCTTCAATCTGCATGCGTATTTTCATTTCGTTCATATGCCTGAGGCGACCGGCCACTGAAAAATAGCAGCATGTCTGCGGACCAAAATTACCAAATTAGTGCGGACTGATGAGGCAATATTTGAAGAACCTCCTCGCAGGCGTGGATACTTTCGGCCAAAAAATTGTTAAAAACGTAGTTTTTCGATTTTATTGTAGACGTAGGCACACAGGGTGTCATTCTGTAGTCATTTTGAAAGCGAAAAGGACTGGGATAGGTTTCGGGTCCTCATCAAACTTCACATTACTATAAGAAACTTTGGGCGCTGAATCGATTGAGGTAGGTCCCTGGCCTGTTCAAGGTGACGTGCTTTAAAAAAAAACTAAATTTTAAGGGAGAAAATGCCCGAAACGGGTGTAAATTTCAGTTTTCAAATCCCATGTTCTTCAATTTCTCGTTTTGAGGAATTGACAAATAAGAAAAATTAAACACCTTTGTGAAATGATTTTCATTGGAATTGATGTTGTAAATAACTTATAATCATTGTTTTGTTACTGAACCGACGAAATCAACATAACGTCATAGCACCTTATTTTCGAGGAACTAGCCATTTACCAACACCCGTTTTCTTCATTACGATGGTGGTAAACCAGGGTGGGCAGGGAAGTAGAAACGCGATCTTTGGTCTGATAATCCTAAAAAGTCAATCATGGTACCGGATGGTTAGAAATAGCTGGTCGTATAACTTCATGCATCCGTCTTTGTTTGGTATAATTTCCTTTCAATAGGTTTGGTCAGTAAAACTGTGTTAAATGGTGTAAAACCACTATGATTCATGACGGAGTGAATTGGTCAGGATGATAGTGACTACATTTGATTTTCATGTTTGAGAGGCTGTGTGTTATGTATGTTTTAATACCATGACGAAGCATTGTACGAGAGCAAAGCCAATAATATAACAGTTTTATAAAGTAATTCGAGGAAGAGGGAATTTATATCAAGGCACCCCTTGAAAACGTTAATGTATTGCTAACAGGAAACTTAGCGGATTCAAAATGTATATAACACGTTATTCGAGGTTGGGTAAATTACACCTAGAATAGGCTTCGTCAATGTTTCACGGAGAACAACTCAGTTTTGTGTAGGCACGTGAATAATATTGGCCTGGAGGATATTTATGTGGCAGGCCACTCGTTTCATTATCGGTCGATGTTTTCAGAGAATTGAACCGGTAAAGTCTGTTTGAAACTTGATCAACTGTAGCGGTCGACGGGGGTGATCGACAGAAAAAAAAATTCATTTCCCAACCAGATAAAGGCGGTCAGTTGCCGCGGGACATGCGACATGGGCCGCCACCCACACGCACGCCGCCGGCTGCCGGAGCTGTGAATTCGAGCGGAGCTCATCTGAGGGCAGCAGTAAGGAACCAATCTGGCTTTTACAGGCACGAAAGATGACGATCACGCATCTTGTCTAATGAAATGAGAGAGGCCGGCAACAGCGGGCAGCAGATGTTCAAATATTAGACTTTGAAATGACGGAATATCGACGCTGGAGGTACCTTTAGGGACACAGGGCTCAAGAATGCCTTCACAACATAAGGTTTTGTTACAGATTCTCAGTCCTATAATTATTTCAGAAGCATTCGCTTTTTCATGGTCCGGAGACGTGAACTGAATATGCCAGTTCGGCGCTAAACATATTGGTAAGCACATTACATTTATTTACATTTATTAGTGAGTAATTTTCAAAAAAAAAAAAAGGAGCCACTAGAAAATTAAGGTTGTTAAAAAATTCACATCTTTCAAGAAAATCATTTACCAACAATTCGAAAAAAATGAAACCGCGCGGGAGAGTGTGCTGAATGTTCCTCTGTCTCAAATTGTTTATTTTCTAAATTTGAGGTGGAGCAATGAAATTGAAAAGGCTCATAAGTGTCCACGTTGTGATTGTCCCCTTCCAAAACCTCAAGTTTGACAAGTCTCAAAAGTATGGAAAAAGTGTGTGTACCAATATCTAGAACGTTGGGTCCCTGTAATAATTCCAACGCAGTTTATCACGGTGACATCTGTTTTCCGGTATTTTCACCACATTTTTGTTGAGGCTCAAAAAATTTGTTGCCCCCGAAATTCTTCCTTATTGTGACGACGATTGTGGCAGTCCAGTGAGATAGGTATAGAGGGGAAATTTGAAGATCCTCTGCAAGCCACACTGGATATCTCAAACTGGTAGTTGTGTTCGATGCACTACCGTGGAAGGTTGTGTCTCCATGTGACGGACCATAAACATAATGGTGAGTACATTTTAAAGTTGTCCCCATAGTGACGCTAAATTTCATTACCTGACATTGTCTGAAACTAAATTTAGCGTTTTTCTGTGATGCCCCCATGAGCGAGGAGCAGGGATTTTTCCGTTTTTGGAATCACCTCAACAGGTGAGTTTTGAGGCATGTTGCTGTGGTTTTCTGTCCACATTGTGATTCTTTGTCACTGTGATAATGCTCCATTTCTTCATCACAATGAGGATGAAAACCACCACAATAAATTGAAAACAGAACTTAAATGCCTCTCTCAAAAACCGTGTTTTCCACAAAAATACACCCAATCGTTTATGGATAATGAAAAATTCATCTAGTGGGAAACGTTCCATTATATTTTTCCAGGTCGCCATACATAGATTACTTTGAGTACATTTATATTTAATGTGATGAAACATTGGGGAACAATGTAGATTACAATGGGGCGAAAATGAATATCTTTTTTCCTTAATGTTTTGAGAATCAACTTGTTTTAGGGAATGATGCATGTATTTATTTATGCATGTTTTACATGTACGCAAACATTAACTTCTTCAGCTGTCACTCTGCACAACCGACTAATAAAACATTTTCCTAAGGAAGTTAACTCGACTACAATTTCAAGCTCTGCTTCCTTCGAGACCGAGGAGGGAGAGAAAATTACAAATGAGTTTTCCCCCTCCCTTAATTCCGCGCCCTCCAACTCCCACCGAGTCTCCGCTAAAACGAAGTGAAGTTGTTAATTCATAGAATTGATTTCTCAAATCCCGAGATGGGAGGGAGATGGATTATGAAACAGGGCGGCCTGCGAAATGTCGGGGTTTCCATATTCCTTAAAGGGCAACGAAGATTGGATGAGATATTTTGGATGAACCACTACACTACGATTTTTAGTTAATCATAGGCAGGAATTAACAGCTCATCAGACAGCAGAAGGTTTTCTAAGAGTGACTGTGAAACAATTAAACGTATGTAGAACGAAATTAAATATTGAAAAGTAAGGCTGTATGTACACTGCACGCGAAGCGATGCGGTGAAAGGCACGAATTTCAAAGCGTTGCGAGGTGATGAGAATGGATCATTGGAGTGTTTGTTGTCCCACTCAAGGTGTCATTTGAAATTAACGCCGTTAATTCGTTTTTATTGGGGAATAGTGCGTTGAAAGTTTAAAGATAACCGAAGTGGGTCCATGGAAGACGGGGTATACCTGCTTTTGTACAGTAATCTGCGATGACGAACGGTTTTGGACTTACTTCAGCATGAGTACTACCACATTTGGCTACATTCTATCCCGAATTTCAAATACAAAACAAAATTAGCACCCCAATTGTTCCACAATGCTGGACATTGTTGCACGGAACTAATCAATTTTGAAATGTAAATTGTGAATGTTAAACTGAATTGAAATAATAGAACAGAATAAAAGAACATCATTTTAAACAGTTGAATACGTGAAATTCACTGCAACTCGCTTCAAATCGCAATAGGAACTGCGATGGAAACTGCAATAGGAACCACCCTACTAGCCGGTATTTTGTCTTTTTCACTCGGTATCGCTTCGCTAGCAGTGTAAATACAGCATAAATTTCACAACAACGGTTGTCGCGATGTTACTTATACCTATATCCATCTAAATGAAACATCACATGAAAAAAAAATTAATATTGCAAAATTTTCTATATGTCAGTGTGTATTTCATGTGTCAGAAAACCATTGTAACGAGTCTAATTTCTTACAGATTCACCCAATTTTGTTGAAATTCCTTGGGAATGTGTGTCTAGATGTACTTCGTTTCAATGAATATCAAAGAATGTGAATTAATTTGCTTGCAACTTAATTATGGATAAAATGAATGTTGACTCCATCTTTCTGTATTGATTAGTGATAACATCCATGCCCTTCACCTCCATTGAAATTAAGGATTCTAGTTTCTTTTCATCGAATAGGACTATATTATAAGGTCTGTTCCTATTTTCTCTCTGTTCATTTACTGGTTGATGATGGTGTAGCCGTTGAAATCGTTTTGATGATAAAACTGTCAATATTGGTTATGTGTACTGTGTATCTAATTGCATTTTTTTCGAATTAATTTTGTTGTTGTTTCAGTGATGTAACTTTTATTGAACTAACGGCACCTTTTGCAAGGGAGATTGAGAGAATTGTGGAATTTTCATTACTGTAGGCAATCCTGCTTAACGAAAATACATTTCACAGAGGAAAGACCGCTCAACAACTTCTATTGGGATAGGAATCGACGGAAACATCTGGAGTGGGCGATAGAATACAGAAAATTGCAACGGCGGACCACTGGGTATCGAGAAAACGGATGGAGCAGACCGTAGAAGGGTTGGATTCGCGAAAACGATCTTCTGGGAACAGTTTGACGAATCCGAGGGGGAAGAGAGAAAGAGCGAGCAGAGAAAGGGTTAAACTGGCCTTCCGACTCCCGATTCGATTTACATAGATGGGAACCGGAGCGTCGTTTTCCAGAGGAATTTTTCCTCTCCCCTCGTCAACTACTTCCACGCGTTTTATTGTCAAGCCACTTTCTTGGAGTCAAGCTCCAAAAGGGGACCCCCACTACAATAACAGCCGGAGCGCCTTTTCCAACAGTGCGAGTCCTTCTCTAAAAGCCTTCTTTTATGTGTGTATGTTTTTCCACCTCCACTTTCCCTCGTCTCATGGGTTATTCCTCCATGTGCATATCCTTTTTTCATGAAAATAGCGTTAGAAAAAACCCCATTGGGCGACCATTTACCGCGTCTTTATCCGTATTCATGCGAAATGCTCACACGGCGGCTCTCCGGAAAGGCGTGGAGATGATTTGAACGGGATTAGTTCAACGGGTGCTTTTCGAACATTATTATTGGCTTTTGGCATTCTAAAGAATGGATATCTCGAGCAGAGAATATGTCATCTCTCGTGCCGAAAGTCCCCTTTGAAAATATTCACCAATGTAGTCAAAAACCTGGAAACTATTCCCTCGAATGTATCCAATTTTCATGTATGGAGTTGGTGTACAAAAGAAAAACCTGTACCCATCTAAAATTCGTCATGAAAACTCAATTCACAACACTCGGAGCCACTTCCAATCCAAAAAATTTGTTTTTTGTGTGTTAATAT
Organism: Creontiades dilutus; assembly: GCA_031894815.1. Lineage (NCBI taxonomy): Eukaryota > Metazoa > Arthropoda > Insecta > Hemiptera > Miridae > Creontiades > Creontiades dilutus. The sequence continues at coordinate 1,219,277 of JAVIWC010002863.1, read as the reverse complement.
GCTATGAAACTCGATAGAAACAAAATCATTTTTACGAATGGATGGATGGAAAACTTGAAAATATTCCCTCAAATTGTATACAATTTTCTAGTTTGGAGTCAGTTTAAAAGAAGAAAAAACTTATACCCACCTAAAATTTGTCCTGGAATCTCAATTCACAAGACTCTGAACTACTTCAAAACCCAGTGATATTCAATGAAACCCAACAATAATCAAATCATTTTTACGATTAAAATCAAGTTTAAAAACGATATCAACTTCACTATTTTCGTTCCACACGTCTCAATTTCAGTGAGCAATCGGTGTGATAATTTACCAACACTGTGATTCAAGTTAAAGACAAATTTTTCGTACGTCTACTGCACACTCATGATTAAAAAGAAAAAAACCCCTCGGACCAAAATTTACCATAACCTTGAAATTTGATCTCACTATTGGGAATGTAATTAAACTTTCCATTTTCACAGACATTTGATAGCTTCCAGTACGTTTTCCGCAAATGTGGTTAACGGAAAATTATTTTCAGAAACTCAATTTCTTCTTTCAATATTCAATGTTTAAACTGAAATTGCATTACACACGGCACTAGAAAAAACATCAAAACGGACAGCTCTCACAGTTTGATACCCGTTAACGCATAAAACATTATTGCATCTTTGAATTAATGCAAACATTAACGGAACGCAGAACGGCATTTTGTGGAAAGGAAAACCAGCTAACAATTAATTTCAGTGGTTCTAAAGCCTATAAAAGTTGTTCATCTGGGAGACTTTTTTATATCTAGCGGAGTATTGCAGAATCCATCGGGGGGGCTGTCAATGTGTTTTCCAATTTTCAAGGAGGCAGAGTTTGGTTAGTGGTGTGTGGATTTATGGAATCCGAGTCACATTCAAGTACAGATCGGTAGATTATGAAAACTGACTACTCCAACCATACTCGAAAACTCAAGTTTTAGAACTGGTGCCTGTCTGCCTTCCTACTCATTTGATTCTGATAAGTTTCCAGAACTTCAGCTCTCAAGCAATCCAACAGATGAATGAAATACATTCATTAGTACATTTCTAAAAATTTTTTTCCTCGCCGTATCCCCACTCATTTTCGTCTGGCACAGAGTCTTAATTCTACCGTTCTCGATTTATGATATACTGTTGAGCTATTGAGTTTGTGCAAAATCTACCCGACCATATACACATTTATCATTTTATATTTATATATCGACTTTTCGATCCTCCTGCTATGAGAAATATGTTATTTTCTTCGACAGATGTATCAATTTGTCTATGTATATTTACAAAAATGCATTTTTCTTTCTCATGATTATGGGTTCCCATCACATGCATGTTATCGTTTGTTTTTAAAATGTTAGTATTGAGCAACAACGGTATACATCCTGAAAGCTAATGAATAACTCATTTACAAAGAACTAACTGGACCCAAGGTTTACCCTTTTGAATTCAATAATTGAATTCAAGGCAATAGTAAAAAGGGGTACCTTGAGTCCAGTTAGTTCTTTGTAAATTAAAAATATTTATCGATCTTATTTGTCGACTTATTGGCCGCTGTTGTTACAGTGAAGCGTTCAATCTTCCCTCGTTTCGGAAAACGTGACGATATTCCTGGGGCTACTTTGTGAGAGGATTCAATATTAATTTCGTTGGGAATCCTTTGAAGGCACGGACACATTGTCATGTCGATCGATCCCCCCGTCCACCGTCCCAAAAAGGGATCAAACGGGTGACGAACGCTGAAGGGATCTATTGTACCTGCGGTGGAGAGAGGGAAGGGGTTTAAAAAAAAAAAGTACTTTTCGGTACCGTGGCCGCTCCGATAAAAGTTTCGTTAATGAGATTGGCCGGGTGTAGGAAGATATAAGCAACGTCGTGGGAAAGCCCGGGGTTTGGAAGCCGGGAAGTGTGGAAGGTCGGATGAGCGTGACGGCAGCAGCAGTTTGCCTGATCTACTTTTACTGGGGCCTCCGGCCACCTTCTGGCCACCTCCCGTGACAAAGGACCCGCGACCAATCCGGGCAGAGGAGCAGATCGCTAACAAGGGGGTCCCCCCTGTCGCCTATCAGCGTCCATCGGCTCCTCGATTTTCCACCCTTTCCAACGCCTTTGGATGTCCCAATGGTCCCACGTTATCTTCACGGATCCCTGATCAGATAACGTGGGTCGATGCAAAGGGGTTCTTCCCATCCTATTCTGTTTGGACATTAAACGTGAAAAGATTATACTAAGTAGCACTAAAAACAGGAAGTATTCTAAGCTTAAAAACACCCATCGCCAGGGTTCAGAGAATAGTTTGTGATAGATAAGGAGTGTTTCTCCTTCCTGTTCCCTGAATCTGCTAAGCCTTCAGGGGTGTCCTCTGAGGGTTGCAGGCTTCTTGCCCCAGTCCTTAGAAGAGGGGACTAGTTCATTCCAGCACCTCTTTATCATATGTTAGCGAACCCTGGTTATGAACCGAATCACCCACTATTATTGATTACAATTCCATTCATATTTTAAATATAACACCTTAAAAATCAAACATTTATCCCCATCCCTTCCGTTTCTTGAAACTTCCGTATTTGAACATCAATCTGAAGCATTTATCTCCTGCGCTGACCCCTGGGTATTACACGGGTAGTGCCACAGCCCATGGAGGGGTTCAATAGTTCATTCCATCAAATACTTGTTGTAAGTTACAACATTTCACAACCCTCGCTCACCCTCAGCCAATATCAAACCGTGACTTGTGGCTAAAGTGTCGCAATATACCACAATCCATTGGGGAAGAAACACAAACACAAATTTGGCTGATTTGAGTGAGGACCACACTAATAACTTTGGAAAACTCATTTCATCATTTCGAGACTCAAATCCTGGCCACAGAATAACACTTTTTCTGGGACAAAACTTTGAAAAACTTCTATTTGAAACAGTGCAGCATCGGTAAACTGGAACTAAAACCTTAACAAAATAGTTTCATACAATTTTCTCCAGTAAAATGTCACATTTTTGAGCTTCCACGCTTTCCTTAGAAAACTTCTTATTTTAATTTAGACATAAGTCTTATTTTTTGTATCTAACATTTGATTTCTGTTAGGGTGAAGTGGGGTTGGTACGGTTCTGGGGTAAGTTCATCTTTCTTGAATAACTAACGTTTAGATCAACCCCATTAAATCTGGCTTAATGATTAGTTTTTTTTATACAACAAATTTTGATTTCAATAGTTCCTTATGAATTTCAATAAACCTATCATTGTCTACAAAGGATATCCATCTGATCATCCATGTAGGTAATTCGCTGGAAGAGGTTATTAGAGTACTATTACTTCAACTTGACTGACGAGTCGATAAGTAAGCGTTTCCAAGTTATATTAAATACCTTCTCAAAATTACTTAATTTTGCCTGTACGTACGTTTTTATTGAGGTGGTTTTGGATGATAATATAACCAAAGAACCCGCCCCATAATCCATAATCCATTCAGAACAAGAAGAAACCTTGGATTAGAGTTTAGCTGATAAAGAGGATGTGGTTATGAACAACTTGTCTGGGTCCTTATGTTCTAAGGAATCTCTGAACAAGTTTTTGAAAATGCTAGGTGCGGATAAGTTACAACGCGAAGTTCCCCTTTTTAACTTATCCTCAAACCTCTTGCGTTCACTCTTCCCCAACTGCCTATCTACTTATACATTTTTCTCGAACTGTTGAAGTCCATCAGAACTCATATTTTCAGCATTTGAATGATTATGTCTTTCCTAAAATATATAAGTAGGAAAAAAGGTTTCTTGAAAAAAAAAAAAAAACCGTGCACACACTTTTTATTTTCTAGTAATTTTCCCGAATACAATCAGTGTATTGATGGGGTTAAAAATACACTTGTCTCCTACTGAAGTTGTTCGTTTTCAGTAACACATATATCTGTAATGGTGTCTTGGCAATCAATTCAACGAACTCTTCGAAAAAAAAAATCAACGTTATCCGAGTTTGAATGTGGTGGCATTTTAAAAAAGGGTATAATAATGTTTTATCGTTTATTAATATCCAAGAGGTGGAAACTTCTATATTTTTTACTTTTTCTGGGGAAATAAAATTTGTTTAGTCTGTAAGTCCAGAGAAATATCTCCCAAACAATCGTGTTTCTGGGTTTTGACACGTTTCCAGCTGGGGTGCGATAAGTGTAGATCTACATCTACATCTTCATCTATGAAGTCGGCTTAACATGTAATTTAAATCAATTGAGAGCTACTTTAGAGACCTGAATAGCACACCATGATGCGGTACAAAATTGTTTCTTCAACCAAACCACGAGTTTCTTTTCACAGAGATTGTGTCTTCCAGCTCGACCTTCAATGTGCAATGTGTAAAAAAAGGGGGCTGCACGTGATTAAGCTTATCTGTATATTACGGGTAAACATGACTGTTTCACACGATCTAACTGATTTCGTGATGGGACGAGGCATGCAAGAAAAATGTCTAAATGAGTTGTTACCCAAACTTCATACCGCTGCGAAAGGTTGATGAAATGTCACGACTCCTAGAACCCTTTCAAGGACGGAGGGAATTTATTATCACAGCAATAGATCAACGTCGTGCACACGACCCAGATTTGAACGTGGACGAGAATCCCTGTAATAACCGTTTTTCCACGATGTAAAGTAAATATTGGTTGATCCTATCCAGTAATGCATTGGTGTGTTACTTCCTGCTTAAGTTTTCTCCATCCCATCCATATTACATTATAAATCATGTTTCATTTGTGCATACTGACTCCATACAGTACAAATACTGCTGTATAAATTTATACATTCCAATCAGTCAAGTACCCTATTATTCCCAAGCAATTTGTAGAGCTATAGCACAAACTGTATCTTAGAACGCAGCCACCTAAAAAATATTCGTTCGTCATAGACCTTTGAAAAATCCAGTATTAGTGCACATTAGGTACCAACTCTCACACGTGATGTATTGTCGAAACAAAACAATGTTGGAATTGGAAGTCAAAATATGAGGTTATTCTTCAATGGACCTTATTGGAATCATTTTTGGCGGTTGATTTGTATACTTGGTAAAGTATCAAGAAATAAAAACTAGCAGCGATGAAAATCTTGCCAAAATATAGCACTAACTTATAACAATTTTCTCAATTGATTTTAATCCATAACACTACAACTACAAGGGGGATTATGAAGTTTAGCTTTTTGCTGTTTCACTTCAAGGGCTCCTGATGTAAGTTCTCCCTTTATTTTTCTTATGATCAACGTTAGACCATGAGTTTTCTCTTACAAAAGGCAGAAGGACCGTTCCACCAACTCTCGACTCGACCTTTTCATAAAACTCGAGGATTTCGGAATCCATACGTTGAAATTGGTTAACTCTCAGGTCAACTCTGATCCGCAACATATTCTCACCTTATCATCCAGACTGATTTTCATTACCCGGAGATGGGGTTTTTCAAATAGTTAGCGAACGGATTATCGTGCAGCAACGCGAGTGATGTTAATCAATTCCATAGACTAATTACTATCTAAAACCAACAAAAAACTACCCTTTTAAATAAAAAATGTTTGTGAAATGATTTTTCAATGTATAAATCCTACAATAAAATCTCTGGAGGTTGATTGATCAAATGCCGAGATCACTGGCACATCCGGGATTAATGTCAAGAATAGAAATTTAAAACCACCCCCATCCCACCAAATTTGACTCCTCAAGATTCATACATTTGAAAAAAATCGAATAAAAAAAAAAAAAGCCGACCATAGGTAAGACGTCCTTTGTCAGAAGCTTTTCTTTAAAAACAAAAAAAGAATGGGAGCTCACGAAATTTGTTTTCGAAAATTCAACACCGATACGGGATTTGAAAATAATCTCGTCATCTTGATCAATTAACCATAAGAATTTATCGTTATGGATTAATCTTTTTAAGAATCGAAATCTCAAAAACTTTCGGTGTTGTCCCGTGAATCAAATGGAATCACTCCAGGTGCTATACATCCATCCGTACGCTCACGAATCACTGGTCAGTATTTAATCGCGTGGATGCTAAAACTTGTTGCAAATTGATGCCTTACGCTCCATACCACCCGGCTCATAATGCCGCCTCCAACCCTAATTTTTAATAACATAAGTATATCTATATTTGCGAGCAAGTGAAGCGTTTATACGTGTTTTTATCATTTATTATCATTTAGATGATTAACAGGAGTATCCCCCCCCCCCTTCAGCTCCCCTCCCCCTCGCTCAACACTCCTTCAACTAACCATCAGGTGGGCTCCTTCCACCCTTTGTAATCCCGGCATCACCACTTTTCCGTCCACCCGAGGGGGTCATTCGCGTACCTGCCACCTTTTTAAGCACTAGCCTCTCTGGTGGTTGAATCTACAGATTTTTCCAGGGAGTTGATTAGGCTTAGTAAGTACCGTTTATGAACACAGAATTCGCTCACGTAAATCCTTGTTAGCCCCTTCCCCCCAGCCGTAGCTTTCATCTGTGTTTACTTGCACACCTCATCTGAGCTAGAATCCCATATTTGCAGGTTGCATAGGCAATTTTTCATCTTCGGTATTTAAATGTGTAAAATTAATCATTTAAATGATATGCCTGTAGAACCATAGTGGTATACTGTCCCGCTTTTTTTTATCTAATTAAATTTCAGTTGATCTAATTGAGGATTTCCACGATGTACCGTACACGTTGCACCATTGTAGGTATTCCGATATCAGCTTCTGTTAGGTCTCAGTTCGGTTTCCAAGTGTTTCGGGTGCACCTTGTGATGGATATGGTTATTTGGCCCCTTCCCGATTTTAGAATCTGTCGCATTGGGAGATGAACCAGACGTCTGCAAGCTTCTGATTTATCCTCTGAGCGTGGCGGAGCATTGTAATGCATCCACCTGCTCGGGAGGGGCAACTATACCATTCCATCACCTCACAACCTAGGAAGCATTGTGTCTCGTTGTACTGTCCAACCCTGATAATCCTGATAATAGGAGAACTATATGATACAGAAATGATAAACTGTGTAACAATTTGCAGAGTTGCATAACGGACATGAAAGCCCAAATGAATCAGTTAGTGAATAGAAAGGATTCACATCTCAAGTAGACGATCAAACTTTTGTCTGTTGGCTACATAACCTTATGTTGTATACAGTTAGTAGAACCTTTTCATATGAGTAAACACCATTGAGTGCGATAACTGATTGTCAGGCTTGGTAAGTAATGTTAGACGACCGGTCAGAATTCCTTGATCCACTGAATTGTTATAACACGATTATGTAAGTAATTACCTAATCTTCATTCTATTTTATTTCGGGAGATGAAGTCCGGGTCAAAGCCGAACCGCTCGGCTCGTTACGATCGTATCAGGTCCCGAGGTCGGCTTGTAATATGTTGACTACTGTCCCCTGATTGTTATCTGACGTTATTTAGCCACGAAAACAAGCTCGGCGGCCTTTCGTTCTGTTTAAAGATAATCACTCATCATCGTTAAGAGGAAGAAGTTTCGTCAGGTCCGTTTTGCCACTTGCTGAGTTGATTGTACCTATAACTACATTGCGATGTTGAACCGTCAATACGTCCAACATGATAATAATCTTGAAATGGAGTTTCATTATGCGTCCCTTAATAGCCTTTTTCAGGGACATATTCTGCAGCCCTGCGAGAAAAACCTGCAGAGCGCGAGATGGAAATAATTAACGTAAATATGATACCGTAGTATAAAACCTATCCCTCTCTATGTAGCTAAATATGATATCCAAATACATACTACGAATCATAAGAATTCCTAGCCCCCTCCCCTTTTATACGGATTTACAAGTACAAATTTGCTAAACTTAGGTTGATTTCTAGGTTTTTTACCCATAATGGCGTAAGGACGAGTTTTTCTTTCATTTCGATCATCAGTTTAATCTTCCAGATTCATCTCGAAACGTAGACCCATTAAGTTTTGACGGGGGAGTTTTTTGACCAATCATAAACCGTATCAATCTATGTGATCCGAGATTGCACTATTGGTTTATTATTCGTAATTGCTCTTGAAAAAAAAAAATTCTAACTGTAATTTTCAGGAAAAATCAATATTGGTCCGAAAACGCCCCAATTCTTTTGCCAGCACTCTGTTAATTTAAAGTGCCGTTTAAAGGCTGTGAAAGTTTTGTAAAATCCCTAAAAACATTTAAAAAAGTCGGAGCGGCCTAAATTTGGACTCTTTTTGAAGAACTTTTCATGAGTAATCCCCAGGTTTGTAGCTCAAACCATTCCCGATATACGGCCCGATTTATGGTGCCAACATTTGGGTTTTTTTGGTTTATTTTTGTCTATGTTTTCATCGCAGAAACCTAGTGATGTAGTGATGTAGTGATGTGGTGATGTAGTAATGTGGATACTGGAGTGAACTCCTAAAAGGCTTTGTAGCCGATAAACGGGTTGAAGCATTCTGATTCGCATGAAACGCTGCGAATTCTTTCACTGGGGTTTATTAGTCAATTGGCTTGCGTTCATGATTTGAATTTCTACTAAGCTTTGGAGTGTTTCATAAATGATTGAGCGATTATTGAACTTCAGGAGGCACACAAATATGATCAACTGAACAATCCAAATAGGTATTTTGGTTGAGAACAGATTTACGTGTTCTCTGCATACCTCCTAAAATTATGCTTGTGGCAAGGATTTCACGTTTTGCGCATGCGCAGAGGCTACTATTGATCCGGGGGTCATGAAACCTATAGGGAACCATTTACACATCAAACCGAACAATCCCTGAAAATTTCATCAAAATCGGACTATAACTTCGTGTAGTTTTGCCCGTAACAAGGATTTGCTGACAGACAGACAGACAGACACACAGACAGACACAGAACCAAAATTGTTCAGAAAGGTCTAAAACGCAAAATGCGAGTGGAATTTTTGATTTTGGAGACAAAAAAATTTTCACATTCCGAAAGAGAAAACAATGCTTCCTCGGAAAACAAAACCTTGGTAGACTCGGAAGCAACATAAAATGTCAAAAACACATTTTTAGAGTAACTGAAAGTACTTGGTTCAAGTTTCATTCACAACTTGCGGGCCACCAGAGCTTCGCACGAAAGAAGCCTTCCCATCCAATGCTTCTCCAGTTGCCAAGATTTTCCCCTGCTAATAAAGTGACTGTTATCAACCATAATTAAAATTTTTCGGGAACCAAAGAAATTGGTTGCGAAGGAAAGCGTTTAGCGTTTTTAGCGTTGTTTTAGATTTTCTAGAAACAGAGGTTTATTGTTTCTACATTAAACAGACCTTCAACGTAAATCGTTGGGCTACGTGTATTGGACGTGGTCAATGGTACTTGATCTGAACTCTTTACCTTGCACCTCAATATCTTGTAATTGCATTCATTATGAAAACAATTATTGTGCCGCCTGTCATGCAGTGTAGCTCAGTCCTCGCATTGAAGGGGCTCTATAGAATGGCTCCGCCACAGGACTTCTACACCTGACCAATTTTGCTTTATTATTTTCAATAACGGACCGCTGTATTTTCCTAGTGGCAGATATAGATACCACTGAAAGATTTTTCTATTCGTTGAACCAAATCCCATTTGAATAAAAAAAAAAAAAAAACCCTACATTCTTACACTGAAAGTTTTGAGACTTCGATTTTGTTTATAGATTGCTTCGATCGAAAATCCGAGATCACTATCACGTTCCGAATCGATGTTTAAATCATGAGCCAAATGTCGTAAGTTTCGGTAAAGTAGTTTCGGAGAAAAGCTTTGGATATCTGAAAACTTACGGTGAACGATTTTTGAATTCTATGTCTTGAAAATTAAACCAACAAATTTTGAGAGAGGTGTGGCGTTGAATTTTACTATCATAATTGCTCATGATCATTATCATACAAAAGTGATGCGATAGTCCTGTAATCAATTTTTTCCTCTTTCCATGATTGGGTAGTTATCCAAAAACACCCAATAAAATATGTACTGGCCTCGAATAAAATTTGAGGTAATATTTTTATTGATTCGGGAACAACAGAGCAACAGAGCTTTGTCATCAAATCGAGTATACTCCCGACCTTGAGGATAGGAAAAATTATGTGACAAATCCCCCCTTAAGATACGCTAATACTGATTGTATTCTTATGTCTAGAGGAACTAATCGCTAACAACTTATACCAAAATTTTTCGTGTCCCAATTTTACTGGACCTTTTTAGAATTTTATAAAAAATAGGGTATATTTCCTTTTGGATCGTCCCTAGTATGATACATCGTGTTCTAGATTTACGTACTTACTCGATTGCAACCAACCATTGCAGAGACGTCACGGTTTCGCATAATATCACTCATAAACGTAACAATGAACATTCATAAATATTTTTAAAAACTAGGTCGAGCTCTAGATCAAGCCTAGAAGGTAGGTACCTATGAGCAGCGTTTGAGTAGATCAATTCAACTCTAATTATGTCAGTGATTATTTTAGTCTTCTTTTACTATGGGGTTTTTACTATGTACATCATACAAAATACAAAGATCGTAAGTAATTACTTCAAAACTTATGTTGAATTGGAGATTATGAGAAGATGACAACAATGCACTTACATCATAAGAAATAATATACCTATAATAATAATTGGAATACTATCTGAATAAAAAGCACATCCTGAAGAGCGTCTCTCCTGTCGCAACTTAGATGAATAGATAAACGAATAACGTAGTAAGGTAAGAAAGACACAGATTAGTTAACAACAAAAACGGATTATATTTCAAGTCAAATTTGAACCATATACATTAATCAACTACTAATTCCACGAGTTTCCCACAAGACTTCTCCTTCGTCTGCGTGTTCTTCATCGTGCTGTCGTTTTTTCCATTTGTATTGTTGGTTGCTACTTAATTCTTCCATCCGTATCCGTTACTGTGTAGGAAGAAATGAAGAAACTCCATCTTGAATAATTGTGACTGTGTCGTTAACTGCAAGATATCAGTAACTCATGAGGAACAGGCAGTAGCAGTGCTAAAGCAAATTATAGTCGTTTAAACGTTTCCAGCTTTCCGAAATGGCTGAGGTAAATTTACAGAGCGAGTATTCTCGTTACTTTATTCCTTTATTCTTCACCACACTATCAGTCTCACAAAAAATTCTTATTAATAATATTAACATTTTGGTTTATTATTTCCAATAATGAAGCTTTGTAGTCAAAGCAACATAAAAAATCTTGGATTCCTTTTGAAAATCTTCATTGAAGCGCTGCTCAATCAGCTCATACTTCCGATTTTCTTACTTTTTTGGATGATTAATAGTTGTGGCCTAGTTTTGAAACATATTTCAGAGATTTCAAATGTAATTGTGGAGAAGGGTGAGTGGAGCGGGTTATAATTTTAGATATATCAGTGTAGTTATATTATTTTTAACTCATTTATATACTTTATTTTTTCGATCCTGATTGTCTGCAAACCTTTGTTGCGTAATTGAACTTCAAAATTTTAGGTTTATTAAATTAGTTAATATATAAGGTTTAGGTAATATATTAAAGTAGGTAACGATCGATCCATACAACCAGTGCTCATAGGTACCTTTTTGGTTTAATATAGAGCTCGATCTTGTTTTCAAAAATTTGTATGATTGTTAATAATTATGATCATGAGTGATTCCATACAAATACGGACACTGCGACGTATCTGCAATGCTTGCTTGAAGTTTGCTCAACCCTTAAGTAAGTACTTCGATTTCACCATACAAGATCAACGGAAAGTGAAGCCTAAAACTCGGTCCCAGCTGCACGCCTTTCATTTTATTTGAAACGAATTTCTGTTACTTAACTTCAATTCGTTTGGGATAGAATCTCCGGTAGGTGGATAGACGAATCGCTTTTCGTTCTTTGGATTCTACAATATTGGTCGTAAACCAACAAATTTTGAAGGGGGAGGAAATTCTTTTCCTGTTTGTTGATTACAAAGCTTCATGATTTGAGATAATATCTCATGATAAAACATTTCCGAAAAGAAAGGAAGTTATAATGAAGGCTACCTTATTACAAATTTCCAAATTGAATTCAAAGCGTGAGGATACGCTTGTATGTTCCCTATCTTTTGTGAACTTGTCATCATTTGACAAGGGATAAAATTATTCTAAAATATCATGAACATGTTTCCTTTTCGCAAGCGAATTATTTCAGAATCCAGCCTTTCGATCGAAATAGTTATTAACATTAAAGGAATCGTATAGGTATGTAAATACTAAATAATATTCGTGATATTCAACATCATATATTGGATAATATTATGGAAAACAAACGTAAAAAATCCAACTCACCTATGCCAGCAAAGGCGGTAGCCAGACAGGCTGAAATAATGAGCAAGGTTTTCATTATGGACACTCAGAACGACGTAGCTAGACTGATGGACACCGAAGGAACCAGGGTTCTTTCATAGTACGCTGGCACCAATCTATCCATGACCTCACAGTAATCTACGTTATTATAATTCACATTTCACGTGTTCCTTATTGGATTCGGAGTTTTATCAATTTTGGATGGTTAATTTGAACCTTCAAAATTAGTTGGTACCTCGTTACTATGTTTTTTGAGTCTAACATAATTTAGATTAACTCGTAACTGTCATTTTCTAATCGAGGGGTAACCGCAAAATGTGTAAAAGGATTTAAAATACGTTACTTAGATATTGGAAACCCCTTCGACGCAGATTGCTCGCCTACGAATATTAAGCGAAGTGCCGAAATTGATTCATACAGCGGTTCATCTTTTCGGACTACGTAAATCTAGAACGCGCTATTATTATACATGGGACCCCTACTTTTTATAAAATTCTAAAAAGGCTCAACAAATTGGAACACGAAAAAATTTGGAAATAGTTAAAAGCGGTTATTTCCGCAAGATATAAGAATACAATTATTAATAACGTATCTTACTGGGGATTGTAACCAGCAAGTCGAGTAGAATAGGACAGCGCTCTCGATGTGAGGACATCATAAATTTTTCGGCAATATTCACAAGGTAAGAAGCATCCCCAATTTGTTGACTGAGCTCTGTTGCTGTGTTCTCTGAATCAATAAAAATATTCAGATTTTACTCGGAGCCAGTAAAAATTTTATTGGGTCTTTTTGGTTAGGTACCCAATTATATAAAGAAGAAAAAATGATAACAGGACTAAAACTGAACTACTGTATGATAATGATGAATGTAAACCCTTTTTTCTTACACTAACCCGCTCAAAGCAGGATTAGCCATTTATTGTCACACATACTGGTGATTTGTTTTTGAAAGAAGTTTTAAAAGAAGCTGAAACACCACTTGAAACTGATCAGTTGACACTTGATCTTGTCATGTTTCCTTGCAACTAGGCTCTTAAGTAAACAATGTCAAATGCCACTTGTTCACAGATATCTCAATGTAACTTCAAGAAAAAACGGTTTTACTATTGGTTTATTATTCAATAAGGGTGTAGAATCTAAATCTGCAATAACAATTTTTCCGTCCGTCCGCGGTACGCACGATTTCTCCTAAACGGCTGGAGCAAAAAATTTGAAATTTTCAGGAAAAATCCATGTTGGTCCGACGACGCCCCAACTCTTTAGCCAGCTCTCTCACTTAATTTAAAGTGTCTTTTAAGGGTTGTCAAATTTTTGTAAAATCCTAAAAACCTCAAAAAAATTTAAGGCGGCCTAAATTTGGACTTTTCTTGGAAAAACTTTCTATGAGGAATCGAATGAGCCCCTCTCCAGGTCCGTAGCTCAAACCATTCCCGATGTAAGGCCCGATTTATGGTGCCAAGATTTGCTGTTTTTTTTGTTTATTATTGTTGTTTTTGTTATGATAGCAGTAACCTAGTGATGTAGTGATGTTGTAATGTGGATACTGGAGTGAACTCCTAAAAGGCTTTGTAGCCGATACACGGGTTGAAGCATTCTGATGTGCATGAAACGCTAGAAATTCTTTCACTGGGCTTTATCATTCAATTGGCTTGCGTTCACGATTTGAATTTCTACTAAGCTTTGGAGTGTGCGTGTTTCACGGGTGATGGAGCGATTATTGAATTTAAGGAGGCACACAAATATGATCAACTGATCAATCCAAATATGTATTTTTGTTGAGAACAGATTTACGTGCTCTATGCATATCTCCAAAAATTCGATAATCGCTCTATCACCTGTGAAACACCCACACTCCAAAGCTTAGTAGAAATTCAAATCATGAACGCAAGCCAATTGAATAATAAACCATAGTGAAAGAATTTGCACCGTTTTTTTTTTCTGGAGATTCCCGATTTTATTTTCTTCTTCAAGGTGACGATTAACTATACTCACGGATTTCTACTTCGCGTCCCAATAGACCCTTTATAAGAAGTGAAGTTGCGAAGTTCGTAGGGAACTGCAAGTTTCTTTAAGTGATTTCGCACGTTTGTGTTACTTTCAACACAGAATAACTTAATGAGGCAGCCACTTAACGATGCACTCTCATATTAACCGGGGAAAAATTGATAAAACATCGTATCAAACGAGGAAAACTCGACGTATGAATCGTAATTGTGTTGATTAAAATATTTCCAATTGCAATATATTCATTAGTTAAAGATAACAAATACAAACACGTAAACACGGTGTAGGTCTGTTTATCTACTATTGCAGTAGTGAAAACTATAAAACGTCACTGTTTCATTAGAAAATTTCAGTGCCTTCGTCGCTCTGAGCGTTTACAATGAAGACGATATTTGTTTTTTTCATCTGTCTGGCTGTCGCCTATGCAGGCACGGGTAAGTTGGGTTAATTCTACCTTGTCTCTCTACGAAATTCATTTCACGAGTACATACCAGTTCTGATGGCAAATGGAAAGTGTCTGGCTTCAATCAAACAGTTTTTGATTGGCACATAAATTGAAAACTTATGCGTTTGGATCGATATTCAAGAAAAATAGTATCAGCCCTGTAACGGATTTGTTAAGATTTATATCATCAGGAATTGATCTAAGGAAATAAATAAGTTAACTGTTATGTTCTCAATACAATTCAATTAACGTGGCGTAAATTTTTATTTCCGATCTCATCACTTACTATCATTGAACCCAAGAAGTTTCTTGATCAGTATTTCATCCTCCTGATTTCAGTTAAACGAATATTCAAGAATAACATTTAAATTCGACCAACAACGTAGAGAAATGTTCACTTCTTTTAAAGTCAATTGGCTTACTCTTTAAGAAACTTTCACATTGTTTTGAACTGTTTATCTGTTTTGAGTTTAAAACGAAAAACTTCAATAGAAAAAATATTTCTTCGAATTTGAGTAAAAAGAGTATTAAATCAAAAAGTATTGAATTCGGTATTCATGCAGTTGTGAGTTTGGTCGAGAAATGTCCATCGCCAAATTTCCAATCATCCATCATCTAGTTCTGATAGACTAACGCATTATATTTATAGTAGAAGGTTTTTGTTCCACATCGTTTGTGTAACGAATTAATGTTTCTGTTGAACAAAATTTTGGGTTTACAGTTTCATTCTTTTGCATTTTATAAATTTTAAAAAATATTTTACTGTGCGATATTAAACTTTATCGGATAAAGTACAGTTTATCGCTGTACGTTGTACAGAAGATAGAATAAACTAGAAGCGGCGGTTGACCAAGGTTTTCCTTCGTTTAATGGAAAAAAATAATAATGCAACACATATGTTTTAGTAATAACCGGCATAATTACAATTGGGGGTAGTACATTGTTGTGTCTAATACAAAATACGAGTAAATACGAAACAAAATTGAAGTTATTGTCCTTTGAATAGGACGATTTTGTTAATTTTCTCTCGCATGCATTCTCTGTGCAGATGGTCATTGTGGGTTTTCAGATGGGGGTGCATTCCAATTTTCAAATACATTTGCCGATTTGGTTTAAAGAGTGATGCATAATGTGCTTTTTCTTCCGAAAAATGAGCAGTGTTGTAAAAAAAATTCTTCCCGATGCACAGTTTTGATAAAAGGATTGTAAATGCCGCCGAGTCCGCAGTAAATTTTTTTTCACCAATTGTCCAAATATTAATAGCATCTTTATCCGGCATAACTAATTCTCTAAGTTCCTTTATTGCAAGAAGGCATTTTCCATTGGTAGGAAGTGATATTTTTTTCAATAGCTTGAAGAGCTTGAACACCATTTTCAGATAAACAATGCAAACTATTACACAAAGTTATAACATCATGTGCTGTATTTGATACGCTAAGAAAAATCACTCACCACTCATGCAGCATGATCGAATGAGCTAATTTTCTTAAATTCTCGTATTACAAATACATTTATGTTAAATTGTTATGCAATTTGAGCACTTTGGGGGCAAAGGTAATGTTAACTATAGCTCTATAGCAAATTAAATTTTTCTTAGTAATATTCCAATGTAACAAATTTTTACAGTTTATTTAAAGTATTTTAGTTTATTTAATAAACTTGTGGATTTTTTCAAAATGTATACAGGGCAGATATTCAAGAAACAATAAATACAATTTTGATTAAAAAGTAAAAAAAAAGTGATCTTACCAACTTTTAAGCCTTTACAGAAATTTAGCTTTATTTTTCAGTACAATTTGCGGGAACTTATTTAAATGTCCATGTTCATGTTTGATAATTTTTTTTAGTAATATTCAGCTAAACAAATACAAAGTTCTTGATTTTACCCGGTTTTAGTGATGTTTTTAGTAAATCGTTTTGAATGACCAATTTAAAGTACCAGAAAAATGCTGCCTAAAGAACGTTTTTTTGGAGAAAGAACGAAGTTTTAAAGTCAATTCTATCTTGAGCTATAGTCTGGAATGACATGTATTTAGAAGCGTTAAAATCCAGGTATCAATGTAAAATACCTCTAAACGGATTTCCATGAAGAAAAGTTCTTTAAATGTTTATTTTAAAAAGTTTACAGCAATTGCAACAGCTCCGTTTTTCGAAGGAAATTCGCTAATAAATTTAAAATAAGCTCGAGACACATACATTACGGTACTAACAGTAGTGAGCATTGAACAGAACTCTCTACTTGGTGTGAGTACACATGTTTGACAGCCGTCGTGATGTACGGGCGCATAAGTAACTTGCCTGTACCCATAGCTATATCGTTACAGATAATTGAATAATCATCAAATAATTGAGTTAATTTTCGGTTGACAGTGTTTAGGATAAGCATCGAAAACTGTCGGCAGGGCTCCTCTTTTCATTTTCCTATAAAACGGCTATCGGTCGAAGTCATCTTCTTTGAAGCGTTTAGAACATGAAAAACTCCTTTTAGAAGGTTTCCAATTCTCTCATCTCACAACGAATTTTGATGATTAACAAAGTTTGTCAGGCACCATAATTACTCCAATATCAATTAAGTGTGAATATTCTCAATGATAACTTTTGGACACTGATGGACGAACATTCACGGCAACCCGGGAAGTTAAGTTTGCAAAGATGGTTTCATGCATTGTAATTTCGCTTTTGACTCTTGGAGGAGGTGAAAACGATTATACTAGTCTTATTAACTTTAGTAACCAAACCAAGTAGTAGTTTGCTACCAATTCGTAATGCCTTGCTTATGACTTTCAGTTGCCAACACAACAGCAGAAGTTGGTGGAGTACTGATTGACACGACGAAAGATTTATAAGTATAGTTGCAATTCTATGGCTACCGCCCGAAATACATTTAGAAAACATGGACACCACAATGAAGAACCAGCCGACCAAGGGGAAATATGGAGTGGAATTCTTCAGAAAATACTAGTACAGTAGATCACAATTGTAGAAGATCCGAATTTGATTGGAATTATACATCGTTTTTCGCACTCTATTGAAGTTTTTCATGTTTTCATACCTAATTATGTCTATTATTATAAAACATTGCTAAAATACCTGTTTATGACTGGATATATGAGTTCACTCAGGTGATGAGGTGAGAACCCATCAAATTCCAGATGTCCAAAGGAGCTATCATCCAAATGTTAGATTTCTAGTTTGATTAGGATAGAACATAGCCACTATAGTTTTGGTGAAGCAAGATTCTCCAGGGGCAAATGCACGTTAGGACATAAAATTTCTATGGTGCAACGTACTGCATATGGACAAGCTGCACAAACTCACAAATAGCTCAAATGGCATTTAACAAGGTAAAATAGAACGCCTACCTACCTGCGCTTTTCTTGTGCCATGTAATAATTTTACATCAGACTTGGAAAACATGATTTCGAAAGGGACTCTTGGAACAAAGTTCGCTGCTGTTTTATCACCTGTTAGATCCACTCATGAGACTAGGCGAATTTTACCATACTCAAACACGTCCATATACACATTCATGTTTGCGTTATTTTTTCTATTCCTTAAAGGTAGCGTTGTAGCGTTGTAACCGTTGAACGAAAACCGGCTCGGGTGGGTTCATTCGATTGTTTGTAGCCAAATGACTTATTTTGCCATAAGAAGTTGGGAAATTTGATGAACTTTTCAGTAGCGTCCTCAAAATCGACTTTAAAGAGTTTTTTGAGGGAGTCTTGGCCATTTTAACGACTTTAGGTTGGAAACACGAACACATCTTATGAGCAGATGAACTGAAAATCAAAGCCTCTTGTCTGTGAGAGTGAAATTCGATGAACAATTCACAAAGCATAGACCTCAGAAAGCATTGAATTATACCCATCATATACAGACGGATGTGTTGAAGGAAAGACAGAACCGTCGAGTACAATCGATTGCCCAAGGAGTATTTACAGAGACTACGTCTTTGAGGTCCCTAAACACGATCAAATCTGCTTGACATGCAAGGTTTGCCAAATGAACTTGACAAACAAATTTAATCGTTATTTAATCGTGATTTGAAGGTTCGTAGATTCGGGTCGTGGACTTGTTTGACAATTTGAGGTTTGACACCTGAATCCTATCGTTTGTGGGAACATCAAATCGTCAAACCTCTAAACTCTCTTCTTTTTTGTGTGTGGGAAGAAGTAGAACCCCTCATGACTGTTTCTTCTTTTTCTATTCTCGGAAAAACCGGAGAGGTCTGAAGTAAGTATTTTATATATAAATAACAAAATATATACGTAATTATTCTTATTCTTCCATCCAAATCAGCCAAATTATTGGTGGGCACCACAGTTAATTCAAGAGATTTGTAAGACTACACACTCCTCGCTTCACGAGACGCTTTTAAACTTCTCTTCGTCGATCTTTCTTGGCACTGTATTTCCACTATATCAGTTAGAAGATGTCGATGAAATTAATGCAAACTCATTTTACTAACTGAATAATTTTAATATGTTGAAACTTGTAGTAGCAATTTGGAATGTGGGCTTTACAAAAATGAAATTTGACAAACGATGTTTTTTTACGCACTAGGTACGCCTAGTCAATGTGTGAGCAAAATTCTGAATATCAAGAAATTACACACCGACGATTACTTAGTGTTCACTTCACTCGGTGGTTGTCTATATTTCTTTAGTTTCATGAAATCTTTCCGTATCGATCAGCGGTGAAATACAAAAAGGAGTATTCTGTCTGTAACCTAGAATACAATCATAAAGTATGTGTAAAGATCCGCTGAAATACCTTTGTGGCTAATTTCTTAACACCCAATGAGACGAGATGGTTTGAGTAAATTTATCTGAAATTAGCAGGAACGTGAGTTTTTATTCGATAAAATTTTGGTTGGCTTGAACGTGTAAGCTGGCTAATAGACTTCAGATCTTTCAAGTTTAATTATGAAAGGGCTGAACGGAGGGGGTGATAGTGGTAAATCCGATTCAAATTTCAAAATGTGATCTTTTGATCGATGATTTTCTCTATTAATCGACACGCATGTTCGTCACCATGAATACCGTTGAAATGAGAAAGACCTTTGAAACTGTGGTATACGTTTTGATTTGTGGTATACAGCTGAACCGGAAGAAAATCACTCCACGGATACATGAAGGATTATTTATTCGAAACTAATATTTATAATTCAAAATATACCGGAATGGTGTAGACTGTTGCATGCATGTTATTTTACCAATGGATCACCTTATTAGAAGGTTACGTTTGATTAATCGATATATCAGTAGTATACTAAAACATGGAAGTTAAGTAGGTACTTTGAAAAATAAATTTAAAAATGGTACGCGACGACATATACAGTTCTTTATAGTCCGTGGATGCATAATAGACTTTCTTTTGTGACTCCTATAAAAATGTTACATCAAAAGAAAAGTCCTGATTGGGGATTTTGCCAGTCGTCGTGCCTTCAATCATTTAAGGCGTTGGGTTATTTCATCAAGAGAAGTTATTAGGCTTCCTTAACTATCGTTTAGCCTGTAGCGCCTATACTGCACTTCGCGTCGGAAAAAAAGAAACCGCACGTTAATAGCCCGATTTTCCAATATCCCTGTAAGACATAATGTTTTCTGATTCAAAACCTATTGAAAAACCCAAACTCGTTTGACTCTTAATTTCTGAATGAGGAATCGAATACTCTTTGATGATGATTGATAGTGATTACGGATGGAGATTGAATGTCTGTGAATATTAGAGGCCGCCTCGGTGATTAGCTGGTGTAATGACCGGATGAAACCGGAAATCTATTCATCCGTATCGTGGGAGATGGATAACGGAATAAAGCCCAAATCCCAGACTCCACCGCCGAAGATAGCATTAGAGCTATTTTACGAGGGGAAAGAATAACATACCCCCTTTTAATGGGGCCGTCATGTGGCTGGTGAATGAAGCAATCAGAAGGCCCTGTAACGATTTTACCTTCGCGCCAAGATTCGGTTTCAAGCTAGTAGATAAATATTGATCAACTTTAGCACCAATTGGCCCGAAGAACTTCTAATCAATCTTGTGTCATAGGTACTCCTGCAAACCGTTCCTAACTTAGGATAGTAAGGTAAGGTCCTAAATCGGGAGCCTACTTGAACTGGTAGCCACCTTCGACATTTTGTGTTAGGAATGAGGATAAAAATCTCTTGACCCTCAATTCAACAGTGCTTCAAAATGGGTGCGATGATATGATAACCCCCAGGTGATTGACAACATTTGTAGAGAAATATCTCGTCTGACGTGGAAATTAGTACCTTAGAATGTAGAACTTTTTCTTTTGAACTGGACTGGAACAGTGCCGGAGTGGTTTCCTGGTATTGGGGAGAGGGCTATACTGAGCGCCACCTTTCTGTTTGCACTGGTCGCCACCTTTCTGTTTGCACTGGTCGCCACAGAGTGGGAGAAAACATCTGATATCGAAGAAATTGGTGTAAAATCGAAGATAATTTTTTCATTCAATGAGTGTGTGACACCTTTCCTAACATCCCAGAGTTAGCGGAAAACGTGTTGGCCTTACGAGAAGTTAGCATTTTGAATAGATAAACTATGGCGCAGTATCTGATTAGGCAAAAATCTGCTTTTTTGTATCAATCGGTTTACATTTTATAGCGAGACCAGATGTGTTCTGGGCGATTTTCCTTTTGTTTATCCTGTCGACAACATTTAAGAGAATTTTATGTAGGCCCAACATTTTTTGTTGGGGTTTTAATTAGATACTGATAAACAAAAATAAGTGATATTTTCCCACTTCCTCCTGCAAATATAGGTAACCTTACAAAAAATGTTCCAAACAGTACTAGAAATATGTTTTTTGTGTTTATCTGGGAATGTCACCATTCGATTCAGCGAGAAAGAATTCTTCAGAAATGACGAAGTCCAAAATTCTAGTATGAATAGGCGAAAACACTGTCCGCCAAAAAGGCCGTATCGTCCAACTGTGCGCCACATTTCATGATGTTTAAATGTTAGGTAACTAGTCCTAATGATGGACAAAAGAATGTCAACGTTTTATAAAAAATATACTTTTTCTATGTTAAACGTTTTGCTGTCGTCATTTTACAGAATACTACTTGAATTTCCAGACTATATATAAAGGTGACTTCTAGTAAGATCATGGTGGCGCCCGGTACATCCAAGTTAATATCTGGCGATAATAAACTAGTAATAATAACTGGTTTGAGAAACCTGCGTTTAGGAAAATTGATTCGGCCGCTTCGACACGCTTTTTGTTTGAAACAGTTACACGGAAAAAATTTGTTCAGATTCTGATTCTACACCCTTTGAAACGTAAACCACGATATTTTCAGAGGGGGTTAGAATTTTTTTTTCAAGAGCGATTACAATGGTTTATTATTGAATAATAAACTTTTTTTTGTCGTGAACGAGTTATACCGAATAGTACTTGATATATTCAGACCAAAAAATTTCAAATCAAACCGTAGTTGAAACTTTACAAAAATTATTATTGTCGTGAACGAGTTTTTTGATAAATTCAGACCAAGAATTTCGAATCAAAACATAGTTGGCTTCGGGAAAAATCTTCAAACCGAAACTGGTGCCCGGTACAGGACCATACCCAACTAAAAATTCGCTTTATTTTTAGGTTTTCCGTGAAACAAGAATCCTTTTTAATAGTCGACTCTTAGTAGAATGTACCTCTGAACCAAGACTCCATCAGTAGAGGGGTGCATTGTAAAATTGATCCAAGGAGTTTTGGGGCAATAATAACCCGAGAAAAATATAATTTTCATGATTTTTTGTTTGAAACCCATTCAATTATAGGTAGTTACGTAAAAAACTCTGGAAATTTCGATTTTAGAGTAAAATATGTGGGGTAGATGCCGAAAACGTGTTTTTTCGATCAATTTTGTCGACGCTACTGCCGCTGAAATTTTCAACTGATTTTCATGGTTCTTATTTTTTCAATCCCAATGCACCACTATGCGCAAGTGCAAACGTGAACATACATCAAACATAATTTTCTTAGATTCCAGCGGTCCGATCTGTTATGTTTCGAATAGTCGAGTAGGAACTGTCTAATCGAATAAATTTCCTTTACTGATTTTTTCATTATCTGCTGGTGCTCAGGTGCAAAAGTAAAATCAATTTAGCACCATTTTTAAGATCGGTGGAACAGTTTGAGTTGAATTGTAACGATCAGTTCAGTTGTTCAAAATATTGGTATAGATTTTGATGGTTTGTCGGGCATTTCATGTTGTAGGTACTTGAGTAAATAGAACGTATTGACGATGTAATGGTACAGGAGATACATCTCAATATAGACGCGTTAACTCGGGATACGAAGTGGATTCGGTCGGATCTATAAATAGGGACTAATGCGCCGTGAGGTACAACTCCGCTGAATGCCCCACGAGGATGAATAGAGTGCGGTGTTCCGTTTCACAGCAGCCGCAAGAGCTCGGTGCCGAGCCGAGAACCGCAAAACACCGGCTCAACCCCGAATCTCAGCTCCGAGCCCCAAAAGAAGCTCCCCTGACACAATAGGAGCACCGCTCCTTAGAACAATCGCATTAGCATCTTCTTTTACTGATCAAGGCGGCCCCCGAGTGAAGCCATTTTAGAAACGGGTTTGGCAGCTGTTTAAAAGAAAAAGCAAAAAGAACAGGGCG
The DNA here is from genome assembly GCA_031894815.1 of Creontiades dilutus. NCBI lineage: Eukaryota > Metazoa > Arthropoda > Insecta > Hemiptera > Miridae > Creontiades > Creontiades dilutus. The sequence continues at coordinate 1,195,882 of JAVIWC010002863.1, read as the reverse complement.
AAAAAAGGTGCCCCATCGCACAATAGAGAAGACGTGCTATCCAACATCATTATGGATTAATCTGTGATGAGCTACCACCTATGCATGCCGAGTCCCATTCAAATGCGACTTGAAAACGTTTTTTTAAAGATTCTTTTTTTTCTCTCGAAATTTCTTTATACCTCCAGGGCCTCAAAGGGGTCTCCGTGCGTAAGTCTCAGAGGTGTACTGGAGCGTGATGCCTATGGGGGCTAACCTCGGAACACGGGCCCTTCTTCACTCACCTTTTTTCGTTTTATTTTCTGGAAGGAGAAAAAAAACGGTGGAAAACAGGATTTTTAGTCTACTTTAGACGGGAACTTTTTTTCTGGGAGGGTTCGTAACGCTTTTTGGTGCGGGTGCACGCGGAAGAACGTGCTACTAACCAAATAGTTGGTGTCTTGCATGACCGGTGCGTCTCTTCCGATTTCGTGACTCGTGAATGGGGGAAGATTTTATTTTACTTTCTCCACGACACGTCTATTTAATTGTAGCTACTCACCGATTCCACGTCATTCTACTTGAAATCAAATACTCCGTCAAAGAACTTGGCTTACGTGGTGGGACATCAGAAGTTACGCAGCTGTTTAAGGAGCAACTCTTGTCCGAATACCCCGGGGGGTATGTCCTTTACACAGACGGCTCTAAGAGAGGAAATATGTAGTTGTGGTTGCGCTTTCTATGATCCGCAGACTGGAACCAGTCGGTGTTTTAAACTCAACGACTATTCATCAGTATTTACGTGTGAAGCAGTAGCGATTTGGGAGGCTTTTCGTTACGCGGAGGTCACTAATGAACGTTTGGTCGTGATAGTAACTGATTGTCGAAGCGTTTTACTTGAGCTGGCAAACCTCAAATTCTTCAGTTCTTTCAATCATAGATTGATGGATCTTGAAGACGGTTAAGCTCCTGAGAGAGTCGAACCGTCATGTGCGTCTCGTGTGGACGAGAGGACACATTGGAGTGGAAGGCAACGAGAGGGTAGATGTCCTGTCAAATGAACCCCGTCGCTTTGGACATCTACTAGACGCAAAACTTCCGTGAACAGACATTTACACCCACGAATACCAGAAATTGAAGAATCAATGACAGTCGTTGTACAATAACGCAGAAACATGTGAGTGATTTCGACAACAAAATGAAAAAGTTTCTGTGCAGCCATGGTCCTATTCATTTGACCTCGACAGAAGATCGATTCGAATCATTGCTCGAATACGATCGAATCATGGCTATGTGCCGCATACTTGCATAAAATATTGCAAAGTGAAACCCCGTATTGTAAGAAATGCGATGACGCGGAAACAGAAACACTTCTACATATCATTATGGAGTACCCAAAGCATGCCGAAGCAAGGAAGAAAATGCTTGATGTTGCAACTCGAAACCTAGAGACTCCCGTCCACTACCACCAGATCATTCATTGCAAACTGTTACCTGTTTTTAACGCCTTATGTTTATTCAAAGTAAAAGTAAAAATTTAATTTTCTAGAATATATAACTATAACTTAAAACTAATGAAAATCTTCATGGCTATGGCTGTAGGCTAATGCCAATTGGAGAAAAAAACGCCACTATATGATTTTGATTTATTATAGATCGCCACTCTACAACTCAGCATTTGTCAAATAATGTATTTTCAGATGTCAGATGGATTGGCAAATTTGACAAATTCCGTTAAATCTAATTTTTACTCCTGTAATGAATTAGTAATGATCCAATCCTCAACGTTGGGTCAAACCAGAGCTAATCCACTTCCACTGCAGTTGTTGAGAGATTAACCCGCGATTAAGTAATTGATCGTGGTAGATCGGGCCCTAAGACACTGAAGATTTCAAGAAATATAACAAAAAAAGTCAGACTTGATGAGCTGTCACAAATAAAGTCATAATTATGTTCATAAGGGATTTTAAAATGGGTACTGAATTTTAAATTCACCAAGAAGTAGCGGGAACGTTGTTTCTGATTTCGGGAGAAGTGAACGCTTTTTCTTTCCAACATTGAGGTGGTGCACTGTACATTTCTTAACCCTCCTGAAAAACACCCCGTTCGCGCGTATGTTCGTTTGTTCGTGTGTGTCTGTCTATCTTTCTGACAGTAGGTGACATACGTCTGCAGATCCTTGAAACCGGTCAGTTCCTATTATTTTCGTCCTAATTTTGATAAAATTGCCAAGGAATGTGAGGATTAGATTGTGTATGGCTACACATGAAATCCTTTTCCAAAAAGTCAATAATAAATTCTGAGCGTGCACAAACGTAAAATCCACGAAGCAAACTTTTTGCAGGTTCTTGCGGTTTGATCGAGCTCAAATTCGGAGGACAACGAGGAAGAACAGCCATAAACATAAACTCATCAGCCAAAAACCTTACATACATTTCAACAAGATCTTATAATTATTGCATCCGGTAAAGATTTAGCGTGAAAGACTCGCAATGGATATCGACCCATCTGTTTGGAGAGGAGTTTTTCTGCAAAAACATTTCCCATGGTATTTTTGCCCCGTGAATCGTTGTAACAGGTCTTTCTCTGTCGAAAATTAGGATCTTTCAACACTGTTGATAAATGTATAATCACATCTCAATTTGGAGTACAAACCTAACCTTTGGAGTACCTCAAAAAGCAGGCGTTTTTTATGCAATGAGGAGTTTTCCATCTTCAAACCAAACGTCACCAAATCATAAGTTTCCATTGAATAGCTTACAGCTAAAGCTGACGTGTTTGAAGTATTGGTATGGTGGAGTATTTATATTTTCCACAAAAATCATTCCATATCATTTCATAATTTGCAACATGTCTGTACTTGCCACTGCTTTGGAAAATCATCGAAACTAAAATATGTAACAAGTTGTAAATGCTGCCTGGGAAGATAATGTGATTAAACTTCAAATTCTCGACGTACAATCTTGTACGTTGTCCGAACCCATGAGTATTCTTTATTGTGAGTTACATTTGGAGTTCTTATGTAGCACGAATTGCCAATACTAGTCAATGAATTATATCTCCATTTGACGTTCATCCAGTTATCATGCATAGCATAACAATGATGCAAAAGAACTATACAAGAGCAGATGGCACTCTACAAAAGACAATTTGAAAGGGTAATCAGGGAACAGTCATTGCCGATGATTTATTCCTACTTCCAAAGAAGATTGCGAAGTCGTAAAAGGTTGCAGATAACATCGGGTGTCCGTAAGTGAAGAAAACCGCGAGCTGGACGCTGAAGAGGCCGTTGCATTAAGAAGAGTTATAGACACAGAAACGGAAATAAAATCTCCACACCGAAAAACAACAGGAGGAAAAAGGAGAATAACTGAAATGAAACTAGTGGTTGGAATGAAGCGCTGCTCCAAACGCGTTTCGAGTATCTGTAGATGAATCAAAAACTTGGCCGCCCTCAGGCCCTGCGCTGGGCAGTGGGCAGAGACAAAAGATTACAACCGGTTTCCAGGGTCTAGCCACAACAATTAACCTAACAACCCATCAATTACGCTCATCTTCATGTATCATGATGAATTCATAACTCTTCGAAATTAAAAGGCATTTTTCGTTTCACGAAGGTGGCTTCGGAAATGTTTTTTTTTCGGGTCTCCCTGCATTAAAATGTTCCGCCTCGGCTGGCTCGAGTATCGCCTAGAAGTGTATTTGCTTTTTGAGACGAAAGGCCTTCCGTTGGGCTCTGCGGAATTTATGAGGGGCACTATTTTAAATAGAGAGTTCGAAAGCGTAGCCGGGTTAATTGTGAGGGGATTCAATTTTTCGAAAAGGTATTTCCGCTAATGGTCATATCCGGTAGGCACTTAAAAATCAGAAGAAAAATACCCTGCCAAGATCCAGAACTTGAGATAGGTAATGAGAATTTACAGGCAGAAATAAAACCTGAGCAAAGGGAATGGTTCAATTAAGAAGAGCAGGCAACTTTAAACACGCTCTTTATTACAAACGATGGAAGAACTTGATTTAATCTAGAGATCTGCAAGCGGTATAATTATGACATAATGCTTAGTTTATGCAGTAAAACATTATAAGTTGCATGTTATTAAGAGAATCAACCAATTTATTGATTGAAAAGACAATGATTGAAAGAGCCCAAGTCCAAAGTAGGATGCGTGTTACTACCCAAATTCATTATTTCATTATTGTTTAAGCCTCTCACATAGATCACCGGTCTTAAATTATTAAACATACACTATGGTGGGTAGCCGCAAATATACGTGAGTGGTTTTGAGAACATCGTCTGTTTAATAAACGATTAATAACTGACATTAACTGTTGTTTTAGTTTGAAGCGATCGCTATCATAAGCTAACACTTGAGCCTTTGTTAGTGATAACCGAGTTTTGAATAGATTGTTCGCGTTTTGGAGAGGAAAAAACGTTATGTGGAGGGCCAGATATTAAATCTTATCATGTGATTCTTCTTGGAAAAACATGTACGGCATTTAAGTATAATACCTCCAACTCCACAGCTTAGAAGCCAAAATAGCTAGGGCAGATTTCTTTCGACCTTTTTTTTATTAGTCCCTACTGATTTTGTGTATCTTCTTCAATCAATTTCTTAATTCTAAGTAGTTTCATATATTAAGAAATCGAAATATATGAAGAAGTTCTGTTCGATAATTGGGTCTATGACAAGTGGTCAGCAGATCAGTGCATTTTACTACAGATATACTAATACTGTGTGTATTAGTGTGAGGTTTTAGGTCGCCCCTATGAAAGAACGTTTTGACAGTAGAGGGACGCCTATGAGAGTTGATCCAGGAGGTGTTGGAAAACTCAAACATAATTCAATAATATAATAATTCATCCACTGTCATAATCGCAATTTATGAACCTAAAAGTGAGCCCCTCACCCCACGTTGACAAGGAAAATCTCGCATTATTCAAAAAATTATAAACCCATGCGTAAGAGTTATTAAAGTTTTGTTCTTAAAATGACATTTTAATATGCGTTTATGTAAATGAATATTTTCTCACTCTTAAGCGAGTAAGCTATCTGATTTGAGTCACTCAACAAGGAAAATGTCTAACCATCGGATGAGCTCTATTCGTACCGTCAGTCGAGATTTGGATTGGAACGGGGATAACCCCGCTGTCTTACAAATAGCCATAAAAGGCAGATGTAGAAAATATCGCATCCCTTCGAATATCTGGGAGGCAGGCGAGGCAGCCGGATAGAAGATTATTACCCGAGATTATCTCCAGTGACTGGCCGTCTCTTTTGGTATTCCATTCCACTTGTATTCATCCCAGTTTCTTGAGTTCTATTTCTAGGGAGACGTCACCGGACCTGGATTGGTGGAACTTTTTGAGATTGAGATGCCGGTTATCTCTTTAGACTTCAAAACTTTTTCTGTCTATAATTGTACAAGATACTAATATTTTGAGTTCAATACTTAACTGAAACTAGAGAGTTATGAATCCGAAAATTTGATCAACAGTGTCAATTAGTCCTTTAAAGCAATTCTTTAATATAGAATATCTTCTAGAAAGAGTTTTTTTGTCATAAATTTGAATTTTATACTATTTATATCAAAATCTTAGAAAGAGTGAGGTTGTATAGAAGTTATAGACCTTGGTATACCTTGAGGGCAGGCAGCTCTAAGCAAAATATATCACTGAACCATTTTTCTTGATGGCTTGCGTTTCTCTCGACTATTTGAAATCTGTCTTAAGTGACCTACTGTAAAGGAATCTGAAATTAACTCCTTTGAGGCACCCAGAATACAATTCAACGTATGGTGCCGTGATTTTTTTCCCCTAACAGTTTCATTGTTGAAATATAAATGGAGTAATTCGTAAGGCCTGTTGAATACTATGAAGAGGTGTTTTAAAGTATGGATCACTTCCCACCTTACAAGTGGACTATAGGTATCTCACTCTGCTGTGTTATATCATAAAATATGCAATTAATGTCACTACTTCGATGACAAAGCTGATGATGAACATCGACTGCGTTGAAATTGATGAGATATTATTGAATATTTATGAATGCAACAGGGCTGGTGATTTTAAATCACCTACGTCATTGTTAGCAATGATTTGAAATGAAAATGACCTATACTTGATAGTTTACTCAACAAAATCGTTAGTCAAAGCCGAAACGATTTCGACAGGTTCGACTTGAAAGTGGAAGCTGCTTAGGAGAAACAAAAACATCGATTATCGGTTAACACATTGTTCCAACAGGTGTGGAAACACACCATCATCCAACATTCGTCTGATGGGATCTCCAAGGTGGCCCACGAAGTCATTCAAGGGGGTTTGGGAACCGTCGTTCCCGAACCGGTCATTGTCACAATTAACCGAAATCCTCCAGTTCCTCCTGTCGAGAGGTCGCCACTTGAGAGATTTTTTTGTTTTCTCCACCTCCTCGTGCTATTTGTTCTTGGCTTTCCGTTGAGGCTCCCGGAACGCATCCTTACAGATGGAGTGGGTGACTCCGCACGTCTCGGCTCCAAAGCTGCTCTGCTCTGTCGAGGATGAGTCCTGACTCCATTCTTTTTCTTACTCGAAGTATTTTAATTATTCATACAGAACGAGAGAAGGTTTCTTTCTTATTCATGAAACCATTTTATTTGCCATGAAATTTCAGATAGTAGAGCCATATGGCACTGCTTCCTACTCTATCTATATGTAGCGGAATGTATGTTTTAACTTTCGGGAGATGAAACGATCGATTTCTTCAAAATCAAAATTTCCCCTCCCATCTTGTGCTTCATTGATCGGAACAGCTCACGTTTTGTGTCTTTCTGTATATATCTGTTTGTGTTCTAGCCCGAAAGTCTGCAAATGCTTGGAACATGCTTCAATCAAGCATTATTATCTCAGGTTCTAAAAATCTGGTAGCACTCAAATGTTCGTGGTAGTTAGTAAAAATTGTTCTGACAGTCTCATATCAATTTTAACTCTTCAGTACCGACTCCTTCACTGGCGCGAACGTGAAATCTTGAACTCCTTGAACAGTTTCCATATAATTTTGAAAACATTTCAGGGATCTTGAGGAATCTTGAATGTAGATGATGCCCATTTAGTTTTCTTGTTAACAAATCAATACTGTGCTCATACTCAAATGTAAAATCCAGCAAGCATAATTTTTTTAGAGCTTCGATCGAGCTGAACATTTCAAGGTAGTCGAGGAAGAACGCTGTAATAATCTCACTAATTTCAACACGATCGTATCATCATTCCATCCATTACAGAATTAGTATAATTAGCGGGACAGTTCCGCAATACAGGTTGACTAACCTATGGAAGGCTTTAATTCAATATGCCGGAATTTCCGTACCGTGAGGCGTTGTACTAAGCCAGTATTCTACGTCTTTCGAGAGAATCCAAAACGTTTCAAAAGATCTGTAGGTTCATGTTATCTAGATGAAGAATCTAGGTGCCACCCTCAACTTCCCACTAAAGAAATCGAAATAACTAAATTCAATCAATGCTGCAAAACCCTAAAAACAAAGCATACTAATCGTCCGATGTAACGTTTTACCTCAAGTTGGTATTGAGTAAGATAGATTCTCCTACACTTCTTGCTGAGGTTGATTTTCAGGTACTACGAACAGAGTTACATTGTCCAAGCTAGGTCTAATGTCCTAAATATTATACGTATCACCACCCGTAGTTCAGATTACCAGGAATTATTTATGAAACCATCAAGGTGTATAACCGGCAGATATTTTGCATTACTGCATGCATGATTGTATGTATTTATTTTCAATATGGATGCTTTATTGTTTATAGTGAGTATCTAATTTCCATATGCATTTACTGAGCGAGTATATCGGGCTACCCCGTATTATTGAATAATTAAATTCCTAATAATTTTGGAATTCCGAATTGATACAATATCCGGGGAATATGTCGAGGAATTAAATGGACCGTTGAAACGTTTTATTCACAAAATCCTGATTAAATGAGTTCCGTTAGCTTATTGAGCAAAAATGTCAAAAAACTACCCACTCCTCCATCCTGTTCATTCAAAAAGACAGGAAGAAGTAGCTGTGTACCGGGCAATTGAATGGTCGTACATATATTTTGATGGTACTAAATTTATCGAATGCTTATGTGTACATCAGTTGAATCCCGATTTATGCAGTTCCGGAATGTGCGATCTGTGTCTGGAAGATTTCAGTATCTAGGCTTAATGACAAAATACAATCATATTGTTGTACGAAATCCACGAATCTGTAAGGGACTACATTTATCTTCCGAGTTTGTGTATTGGAAACTATTGTCAATATTGGTCCGTTCAAGTAAATATTTTTTGCCGTTCTTTTCAAGAATCTTCAAATCCGAACGTGGAGTGGATGACTCCGCACGTTCCTTGAGCAGGTTTGGTCCGTCCAGAATAAGTCTCTTGTCCGTCCTTTTTTCCTCCTCAACGCGTTTTAATTATCCCCAGAGGGCCGAAGACGGGTAGGCAGGTAGAGGTACCCCATCAGACCATCACTGCGGGAGAGAGCAACGTTCGACAAATTACTGACGGCTTTGGAGCCCACGGCACCCACTTTCGTTTGACCAATTCAGAGAGCTCTTTGAAATGAGTTGACTATGAAAATCTTCGGAAATTTACGTTATTAAAATTAGATGCATTCATGGATGGTGGATGTTGCAAAGCATAACAGTAGGATAGTGAAGCTGATTTCAGCATTTTTGGATTTGGTATTTTTATTCTTAACTTACTGTTCCATACTGAGCAAGGTTCGCTTGCCAGTAAAGAACTGTCAATCTCAATCAGAGGATCTTTTATGAAATAGACATTCAATAGCTTCAAGGAAAAGGATAATTCACTGGATGATCATAAAATACACGTCATTAACTCACAATGAGATTAGTTGAACTCCTGGTAGATGGATCGATCCATCTCATTCATCGTCCAAATCATTGATTTCATTTGCTTCGAACATGTTCTATTAGGGAAGTTGGCATTGTAACATACATATTATATCAATATGATACACATTTACCACAGGAATATTTGTACCGAAGGTCAGACCCTAAGGGTTGGGGGTTATCGGCGTGTTTGAGATGTTTTTTATCCATTTGGGAAAGAGGATTCAGTTAGAGATGTGTGGAAATTTATGGGGACGGTTCAGCCTGTAAAGTGGCATTGAGTATATTATTTGCCTACACGTGGGAAGACTATTCTACTGCTACCTAGGGCTCATGAGGTACATATGAAGAACGAAAACAGCCATTAAACGACAGCATCTACGGTTTCAAGGAGAATACCAACTGAGTAGTGAATGAAGTAATGAGGAATGAAATGCGAAGTTCAACGTATGCTGAACATTACAATTTTCTCATTGATTTAGGGAATAAATTAAGATTGGAAAAACATTATTACAATGGTCATTGTGGTTGTAGATAATTTCTGACTCAGCACCAATTACAGATATGATTTCAATACTTCGTCAAAATCAAACTGACATCCAAATTATGTTACTCATTGCTCAAAGCTCACACTGTCAGATAAATGAGATTGTGGTCTCTTATCTACGCCTGACTGTTTTGGATCACTAGTTTTCATAAATGTTCATAATCGTCCAACTTAGGATAAGAGTATGGCGTTTGGACAATTTTATTAGGTAGACAGTGAAAAATGACAATATTTTAAAAAGAACATGTACAACATAATTAGTCCTTTGGAAGAGGAATATTGATAATAAACATTCCGAACAGCATTAAGCTGACAGCTGATCCTGCCTCCATCTCTTTTCAGACCAATTCATGGTGCTGGAATTTGAAGTGAAGACTTTTTGAAATTAAAATTGGACATAGTTAATGGTAATGAATAAAATGGTTGTCTACAAATGAAATCTATAATTTCCTATTTATAGTTTCTAAGATTAGCCATTTAATTGTCTAGATAGCCTGCTTGATTCAACTGTACAACATAATTCTATGATGAGTTTTTTCGACGATGTATTTTCAAAAGTGCTGGAATCGAAGTTGATTCTTCACATTAGCTGTGAGATGTTTAGTTTTATGATTAACTAATTTAATTGTTGTAGTCATGAATGGGGATGTCCTCCTACTTCTCTTGAAAACAGCGAAGCCTGCAGTGCATGTGCGAGAAGGAAGGCTGCAGTGAATATACGGGAGAAGAAGTTGCTAGTTAATGATACCAGTGACCTCGTGAAACCAAAGGTACCCTAAGTCACGCAGACATTAATAGTAAATTATAATTAGAGAAACCCTTAACAAATGATCATTTTTCTAACTGAACATCAACTCCATCAATAAATTATTCCGCCATAATTGAAAAGTTGCCGTAATGATTGTTTCTTCCAATAATAAACCTAAATGAAACGAATAATTTCACTTCCACTTTATATTCCACTCAGGCACGTCTAATTATTCAAACACTCAAGAAGAAAAGTTTTTCCCGCAAAACTTCAACCTGATTTATGCTCTGCCCCAAGTAAAACCCCTCTTTTCACGGAATTTCAACGGTAACGCGGGATGCTCAAAATGCTAACATCCAAGGTATAAAAGCGAACTAAGGAACAAAAGGGGGTAACTACAGACGGCAGGGCGAGGTGGGAATTCCGTTACAACGCCTGAATAAGAAAGTTAAGCAGACATTTGTTATAATGAGAGGTTTTGCCGCGGAAACAATATCCGACCAACAATGAAATGAGGAGTGTACATTTGGAATATTACGTACTAATTATACCCAACTCTCAACGAACAAGAACATAGAAATAAAATATAGAAATGGCTCTAGAACTGCAGATGAACACCAGTGGCAAAGTTAAACATTTTATTTTTTATTCACGTAGATCCATGTCCAAGTATTTAATGTTGGTAAGCAAGTATTCATCCAAATTTGTTAATTCGTTCACCGATTTACGTATACATTGAAGTTTTGCTGTCTAACATATGTAGGTGCTGTAAAACTTTACATTTCCTTTTTTTAACTTTCAAGATTGTAATCGTGTATTCGACCAGTTCCTTTAAAATGGCTTCAACATTTTTTTTAACGGTTAAATTCAAATCTGAAGATTCCGTTGGAAAGAGCGTTTCTTCCGTTTGAGAGAGATTTCCTTTCTTCTTAATGCATAACAACAATTGTATAAACGAGCTGAGTTATGAAAAATCTCAACAAAGCGAAAATGATTTCAGTTACTACTGTACGGTTGAAATTCATGTTATTTTTAAAAGTTATTTTTGACAACAACCGTTCCTGCATTCGGAAAAAAAAAACATTTGCTACGAGAAAGCTTTTATGCACTGCATTTCTTTTTCATGTACGTAGGTTTTGAAGAAATTACTTTTAAATCCTAAAAACGTGATATCCAACTTCACAATCGAATCGACTAGCTTTAACAAAATAATAATAAAACAAAATAAAATAACAATAAAATAATCGCATTTTGAGCTTCCTGGGCCTTCTTCAACGACTAAGGGATTTGAATGCCTTTGAAAGGCTTTTACATTATAAGAAATTCAAATTTTTCTAATTACTTGAAAACTCTATCAAGGCACGAAACTCCATAATTTGTTGGACAAGAAGTTCCAATAGGATCATTGATCAGATCATCCAATATGAATATTCTGGTGCAAAAAGGTTGATAACACGTCTAAATTGTAAAGCGTTAAGAAAATCAGATTTTAATGGGGTTTTGAAAGAAATGTTATAGGGGCAAAAGTATTTGCATTACATACCTCTGAATTTAACTCTTGAGCACTCTGTAGGATTCATTTATTAAAGAAGCTATTATTACTTGTGCTTCAAATGAAATGGCGTAATCAAATATTCATTCACAAATTACCTGCTGAATTTATGACAGATTTTACGTTAAGACCAAGACATTTGATGGCTTTTACGATCGTGCACCTTAACGATGAAACTGATAAAAGGAATATGGAAATCATAGATATGTGACGTCCATACATAGCACCAGCACATTAAGTCAGCAACTCACTAAAATCGGATGAAAGGAATATATAAACATTGCTACTGGGATTTGTGGACAGACACTATATACTTCGGATTGTCAATCAAAAAGTACTGAGGGAGTTGAAATTGTATTGCTTGGTCAATCATAACCATTGGTGTATCTCTATCACGAATGTTGTCGATGTTGCTCAGCCTATTCCTAAACCAATTTTCTTGATTTTTTAGTTTTGTCCCATTTATACACAGTTTTCAACAAACCATGCAAATTTTGAATCTGATGTCAATGGTATTTTTCTTCAAGAGCGGATTCTAATGGTTGAATTGTCAATTTATGTATTAATTTTCTTCTTCAATTAAGAAGTCTAGTTTTGGAGGAAGTTTCAGTTTCAAATTTCGTAATGAAGGATCTAATGATTATCCTTTTTCAAGATTAGTTTTGATGTGGGATATAATTTTAATGGTGGATCGTTAATGAGGACAAGTGATAAAGGGGGAAATTACTGGTCTTTCAGTAATAATCCATTCCCTGTTCTCATTATAATCATATCCTAACAGGATTCAGGGAAGACCCTGTAATGCATGCAATACTTGGAATATTTCATCCATGTTGGGAAAATATTATGGGCAATCAGCCTTCCGGATGGCTTCCGCTTCCTAAATGGCTGGTGAATTATTTGAAGTTACCTGATGGCCTATCAACTCCCTAATACCTTATTAGCGAGGTGGCGTGCATTGATCCAAGCAGACCAGATTTTAGAACCGGAATTCAGGCTGAAGTGATTTTGGTTCAAAACAACAGAATACGGTAGTGGTGTTGAGTGATCTAGATGGGTACTTTTTACATTTCTGCACCCCAATCACTAAAATATACTAATTTATTGAAGTTCGTTTTCCTTTTCTCTCAATATCTTGATTTCTGTACGAAATTATTACGGTATCGTTGGAGAATCGACTGGTTTCGTGCCCTACAAACCAACTGCTGCTTGTTTGCGGCCCGTGTTTTACATATCCCGTCGAAACGTGTGACTCGCAACCGCGGCGTTATGGACCGTATCATTTCCAACAATCCTCTCAACCCACCGATCGCATACATTTTAATGAAGTTCTTTTCAAAACGCACCCCAGAGCCTATAGACAATCCCTCTGAATGTGCCCCAGGCCACAATCAAACCTTGTCCTTCATAATTTCCCTACGTATGAGCCCCACCTTTTCCCATCCACGATATTTTCCCCCCTATTAACAGTTTAGACCTTATTAATATTATCTCCGAAGTCTCGTGTAATTATTATAATGGCTGGAAAAACAGAGGTCTGACGGGTTCAGACAGCATGCTTCCTTTGGGTTTAACACATTTGAAACGTAGAAACACCTGTCTTTTTTCACGGTATTCAAACTAATACTATCTCTTCTCATTTACCTATTCTTTTTATAAAGAGTTTTATACCGTGGGTTTTTATGATTTATTCATTTATTCCGAACTTTTTTTCAGCGTCTCTAATTGACGTCTACCGATGCGTCCGACCTCTTCGCAGCATCAGGCTAGCGTACTCTTTCGGAGTCCATTTGTTGAATATCCGTTGATCACTTCCACAGTGTTACAATCAATTCTGAGAACTAAAATATATTCCTACAACACTCCCTTTTACGCAGTTATTATTGGTATCAATAAAATAGAATATTGTCTACTACCAACGATGTAACTGCGTCAGCATCCGTATGCGGCTTACGGGTGTACCCAAATGTAGCGGATGCTTTGTTTTCGCTTTCTAGAGATGAAAATTTCTGGTTTATTATCCTCAATAATGAACACTTGGGTAAACGATGTAATTCTTTGAAACTACAGAACGGAAGTTCTCGCATTTGGGACCTCAATCAAAGCGCTGAAATTTCAACAATCTGAATGTTGAAAACTTTCGAAATAACACTATTTATTTATTAGATAATTACAGACAAGCCCAATTACAAACAAACAAAAAATCAGCAAGTATGAAAAAAAAAATAATAATAGAAATGAGATTAAACTTCACATGGTATGAAACTTTCAAGGACTACAATTGAAATAATGGGGAGGATTGAACTATTGTTTTCACCATGGCAGGGGCCATGTATCCAAATCATTAAAAATAGACTAAAATATATATTATAAAGGCACAAATTAGAATAATTTAGAGGGTTTGTATAACTATGTAAATCGTTTGAAGAAATTTGTTGACGTTTGAAAGATATTTGTAAAGTCAAATCTGTCATAAACATGTTGTTGGTAGAATTCTCAACAACTGGCGTCGGTACTGTAAGAAAATTATATAAATATAGTCTTGAAGAAAATACATTTAGGTAGGTAAATAAAGCTTTCAAATAGATCTGTAAACGGTTGAGATGAATTTTGAATGAATTTCTTGAGGTGAAGTAAAATTTTGAATAATATAGATTCGATGTAAAAAATTTGCCATGCGAAACTTTTTTCAAAAAATAATGTACAAAGTTTATGAAATCTGTTACGAAAGTCATACATTGCCAACATTTTCAGTCAATCCCTGGTGGGGAAAATGAGGGTGTAAATGAAAAACAAACTAAGAACTCAATAAAATTCGAAACGAAAGGGCATGAGTTTAAACATTCGCTATTACTCAGTGCGTCATTATAGGAAGAATATGTGGTGTAGAGTACACAATACCGTTACCTAAGCAGTTACGAATGGAGAGCGTACGAGCCGCGCTACAACTTGCCATCGTGTGTTCGAATCCTGGAGAGCGGGGTCAGAATTTTGTTGTTGCTTACATATCACTTGTACCTGTTTGGTTAACGGCAGGTATCTACGTCAATGTAGTCATAAATATTGTTTGCATAATGTAGAATGCACATCTTTTAGTAGTTATTTGTAGTCTTGTGATCGACATAGAAGCAACAGTTCAAAACTGTTTATCTTGCACAACATCATTGTATATTAGGGACTCCTTTCAAGATTAGTATTTAATGTGTGTGTTTCCCAGTTTTCATGTTGATTAAAAAAATATTCACTGTAAGTAGTTGGAAATCGTGAAAAGCGTCTGACATTAATTAATCGTCCTATCCCAGAAATTTATCAGCGATACGTAGCTGATACGTTCTAATGCCCCGGATAAAATTAATGACGCCGATCGGTAATTGGTTTTAGGACGGTGTAATTCCTCCTTTTCATTCCGCCGAAAGAGAGAAAAAAAAAGTAGTAAAAGGTAAAACCGTATAAAAGAGTGAACGGATGACGGTTTGAGCGGAAAAGGCGAACACGGGAGGGGGTCGGAGGGACGTTATTTATTCGGCAAAGGGTTAATTACGGATAGGCACTAAGGTGAAAAGAGGGTCATTTATCCGCGACGTCGATTTTTCGGGTTCCTTTTGTGCGGAGGGCCTGAGTGGAAAAGGGTTTTTATAAGATGGCGCTTTTCCTTTCCGAGTCAATTAGGGAGTTCTGCGGGCCCCCGACAATCATAACAATGAGCTTTGGGAGGTGACTACTTTTTTTTACGTTTCCTCTTACAATGGTCCTCAACACCATTAATCCGGTACGGGGGGTTGGGGGGTTCCTCGCAAAACTCGTATTCAATCCTTTTACAAGAGGTTAAGTGACCGCTACGCCTGGAGGGTACTTTTTCTTTGAGACCTCAATCACAGTCATTTGGTGCTTCGGAATTTGAGAAGATGCGACACCCCTATGTATTTGTATGAATCTAATTTTTTGAAAAAATGTCTTTGATTATAAAGTCACGTTGAATTTTAACGATATTGTGAATGCATTGCAGTTTCATTTGGTAGGGGATATGATGACATATATTCTAATACCTTACGATATGACATCACATAATTTAACATGAATATTTTACTTGAATATATAAGGTGAGTCATTTCGTAAAGCTGGCTATCTTAATAATCAAACAGTGATTAATAACAATTAAGGTATAGGGCGAGTGTAGACTGAATTAAATTATTGAACCAAATTACTGAGAACGAAAGAACTTGTACTAAACAATATTCGAATACAAATCAATTGTTTCAGCACCGTAAATTAAAAAATGGATGGTAAGTACGATGTGTCGAACTGCAAACGTCAAGATGTCGGTGAGGGGCTTGTTGGCGGAGGAGGGGTATACGGACGTGTTTCTGCTTTTGCTCCACAGCTTGCGGGGAGACCCTTCAAAGCGATGTTCCTGTTGCAGAGTGGATAACGAGCTTATCCACCTATTATATAATAAAATTAATTAGTGGCAATGATTCTGCTCGTTGCCAAACTTTATAATGAATTGCATTATAATTGTTCTGGTTTCTAAAGATGAAAACACAAGAAATATTAGTGGCCAGGGATGACTTTCACTTCTCTACAGATTATATGATATTATGCGATAAGTGTGTATGTACAGGGTGTCCCGGGAGTTATGCACAATCCGACTCGTACGGGTTCTACAACTCATTTCCGACCAAAAACGTCTCTCAGCAATTTTTTGCTGTAGACCTCGTTTCCGATTTAAGATTTTGTTCGTGTTTTCGATCTTAAGTCATTAAAACTGGTATAACTCCCTCAATTTCGGAGATAGCTCAAATTTGATGAAACCGTTGGAAAGAAAGTTGAATTTTCTATCTTTTTGATGTCAGAAAACATTTTTTATTGGATTGAAGGCATCCGATTGCTGCTCGAAATTGCTGTTTTGTCAAAATCTTGAAATCGCTGTTTTTCATTTCGCCTAGAAACCCCATGAATGCTTGACGCAGAACTGCGAAGGCCTGGCAAAACGTGCGCCAAAATGTCAGCTTTCCAACGGTGTAGTCGTTTTGGTTTTTAAAAATAGTTTTAGTTAAGGAAATTGTGTTTAACTGCCGAAAAACGTGGGTTTTATGTTAAAATTGAGGTTTTTCCAAAAGTCTCGAAGATGAATGCAACTCATCGCAGTCGGAAATGAGTCGGCAGAGGAGGCATTGTCTTGTTCAGGGGCAAGGATATGCAATGACCCGCACGACCCCCCAGTCTTGAAGGAGGAGTTGCTTTGTGCGCCGTGTATGATCAACCCCAATCTGATTTAGCCGTAGCATTGCTTGTTGGAATGTTCGTAATTTGTTGTTTCTGACCAAATTCAGTTTTAGAAAAATGTTTATTGACTCGAACATGTTATGCAGCTGTTGGACAATGGTAAGATATTGCTAGGATACATTTTTGGTCGGAAATGAGTTGTAGAACGCGTAGGAGTCGGATTGTGCATAACTCCTGGGACACCCTGTACAATGGCCTCATGGATCATATTCTTTCCTTGTTTGTAACGATTTCATTTAGCTCAATGAGAAACATGTAATTTATTAATTTTTATCGTACTTTTTGTGGTCAACCGAGCTTGACCATGTGAGGGTGGGCTGTGTTAGCTGCTAACTACATTCTACTGCTCATGACACTACAGTAACCCTCGGGTACTTCATATACTTGGGTTGTTAACACCTTACATCCAACTGTTCGAACTTGTTAAACTTCCTCGGCGGTTTAGGTTCAACCATATTCTAAACGCCACCTAGAAAATGTTTATTAATGTTGACAATACAAGAGCTATGATATAGAGATTATTCATTCTTTTCAAGATCTCCCACTTGCTGATTATATTTAACTGAAAATAAATGCAATGCTGATATTGGGAGAAACCTTCTTCTGTCATTTGTGGTTAAAATATCCGGATATATTTCTGGACGGATCCAGAAAATCCGTTTTTAAGAAGATTTCGCTTCAAGTCATAAGGTAAGTTACCCTGGTTGAGAATGAAAATCATAATATCCTCAACTCAAAAACCGAACTTCTGTTGAAGGGTACCTTCGATAAGGAAGGTACGATCTACCAGAAGTGTCTATGATCGAGAAAACATGTAGGCAGCCACATATGCTTATTCAGCATTTCATTTTCCAATTTTCGAACGTACATTTATTTTGATATTTGAATGGTTTATTCAACTGGCAATTGATCAACTAGCAATTTATAGAGATGCCTACTCACTGGAAACCAAAACAAAACATATCCGAAACATTAGGTGATTAGTCACATGAGTTCTCACTATATCAAATGGAATTAGGAACACGAAGAACACTGATATTCCAAGAACTGATACCACCCCTGAATATACTCAATATCGTTCAATTGGGCAGTTTGATTAAAAAAAACTTGGTATTTGTTAAGCGATGTTGTTGCTAAGCGATTAGTATTTGTGTTGCGGTAACTGCAACGAATGAACGTCTACAATGTGTTAACAAATGCAATTAGCTCAATGACACGATTTGAACGTCAAGTGCTAAGTTCAATTAGGTAAATAAGGAAAATTTTTTCTTATTTTCCTATCCCGCAGGTTCGTACCACCTCTCTCATGTTCATAAAATCGGAATTCTACTTTGCTTTATTCTTACACGTACGAGTCTTCTTCTTGGAACTTCAAAAGTTACAATTTAGAACTTTAGTATGGCATTTTGCTAATCAATTAAGAGATTCCGACGTGCTCTAATCAATATTGTTCGATAAACTCTTTATTATTGAAATAATGTTCAACTGACAGTTATAGTATTATAGTGTTTATTAAATAAGTTTATTGGCTAAGACTTTAGAGCGAATTAACGTACCAGGTGTTTGGTAATCAATCAAGTTTTATTATTACGTCTTATCGACAGATTCTGTCCTCAACATCAATTAGAACCAAAAAATTAAAAGCACAGATTATATCCAAGGATTGGTTCGATAGACTTTGTGTCCTTACTCACATTCAGTTGGACATGTAGACAGATGGAGTAGCTTCAAGACAGACGCACAGGTAGATTTGAAAGGCTTTGACAAACCAATAGTTTTATTTGATTCAATAATAATCTCCGGACGGCCTATGAAGAGAATGTGAAGGGGGTCAGTGATTTCACTTACGTAGGTATCTACATATAAATGGTAATAACCGTCTAAGTGAAGTCAAGTTGTCCCAGAACGGACAGACAGCGGCGTGACAGCTAATGCTTATTTACAGCCGAAGAGATACTCTGATCCGGGATGATGGATGGAGTCCCCTGAACAACCAGGAACCCCCTCCACCCCGTCTTTAATGTACAACCTGTACCTCCCCTCGCCGCCCGTATCGTCGCATGAAGGAGCTTATCGGATGCTCCTAAGCTCTGAGTACACGTCTTCGCCTCTTGCAAGTTGCCCCTCAACGCAGGCTCTTGTCATTTGGACGAAATGGGAGACCGTTGTGATGAAACTGAGGATCGTGAACAGGAAAACAGTACTGTGGATGCCAAACCAAAAAACTCTGAATTTAGGACACCACATGAGGCTTCATATGGACTTCCAGTGTCCGCTATCAAAGATTATTAGAGTTAATTAATGAAAAACAAATATTTCATTTTACGTAGTCAAAATTCATTTATTATGCTAGTAAATTTCTACTTTGAATCCATATAAAGGGTATGCGCCACTATAGGTACCTATTGAATTGGGTACGATCTTAAACCTCACTTATACCTGGCCCCCTGGGAAATATGACCTTGTGCGTCAAGAAAAACTGTAATTGTTAATTTCCTTGCTAAACAACCTTACTTCCCTATATAAATTTGGATATTTTCAAGGCATTTAGATCGGACACGACAAGAGGTGCCTAGTTTAAGTAATTTACAGCTGACTACGTCCAGTACAAACTGATCGGTGAAGTACGAGAGAGGTTATTCTGGTTCAGAAATAATAAACCCTGTGCGCTCTTTTATTGGCAGCTTTTTTATTATTGGATACCTGAGAATGAACAACGATGGTAGTTCGTTAAAACTAAATAAATATCACGGATCAAATGGAGTTGGCAGCATAAGTAAGCAAAGTTCGACATAGACCTGGTTGCGGAGAAGAGTTTTCTCTGTGACAAAAACAGATTTCAGTTGATAGTCGAACAATATACATGAGAAAGACGAAGAAAATACATGTATTTGAAAGATACAGGAAAAGAAACAAAGTTTTCTATAAACATGATATGAATGAAAACTAATAACTGGAGACAAGAATAAGATTATGACAAAATAAGTAGGAATCCAATAAAATTCACTTTATCACTCACAATTGAACTAATGAGTTCGGCGCGACACGCCCATGCCGAACTACAAAACTTTGCAAGAGGCAGTCAATTAACCCCGTTCAGTGTTGCAATGTATGAAACCAAAATGTATCATCCTGAATTTCCCTAGAACCGGACGGACTGCCAAGAAATGAATTATGTCTTCACGTATCTCCATGTTACAAAGCGCACAGTTTTGCCTTGATACATCCCCATCTTCGTAAACCTGTCTCCGACCATTCAGACTAAGTAGATCTCCACGAAATTTACTCAACCATTGAGGTTCAAACATAGATGCCCGCTGAGACGTCGCTGTCAATTCCATGTATTTACCTTTATGGCCCAGAAGAAAGGAAGAAGAAAATATGGTCTCGTCACGCTAGTGCACTGGATTTGGTGTTTTCCAACCAACCATCCCTGATTTTCATTCGTAGATAATCAAGCCAGTCTTTCACCAGTCCTATGATCATTAGACAAGTCAAAAGAACATCCATACCAACTACTCCCACAAACGTAAAAGGGCTTTATTCAAAAAAAAAAAAAAAAAAAAGTGACACTGCACTTGGATGGATTTTTAACATGGAGTGCGGACTGTCAATGAGTAAGCAGGTTCTATTCGTAACAGCTTCATTCAAACCTCTTCGAATACGGAAGTTTCCCCTGAGTGTAGCAGTTTCACGGGGTAACAACTACATATACCACGGTTATAATCGATGAACTTGACCGTTGTGGCGTTTTATGCATTACATTTATTGTTTTCTCTTATTCCCGATTCGTATTTAGAGAAATAGGTACAAGAATATGTAGCTACATTTAATCGAGGTGTTTCCTTAACAAATAAATATGTCACAAGCAGTATATCACAATGTTAGTCTAGAATAAGGATTGATTGTTTATACTGTGGCCGAGGGGAGAGAAAAAACAGGAGAAGAAATAGACGGTTGTTACGTTGTGGAGGTCGGAGGTTGTTAGTGCTGGGCGGGCGCAAGATGACACGGCGGTCAAGTGCCGGAGACCATCTCAAGTGGCCCTCAGAAGCGACAGATGTACGACGGGAGCAGAGAAAGAAGCTTCCACTTTCTCCGATTCACCTGGCATCACGAATCGAGCTATACCATCCCGAGTAACTGCTGACAGCTGCTAAGGTTACAACTGGATCAGAGGTTGGTACCTATCAGATTTGTGGACAATCAGATACCGAGAATCCTCCAGGATATATTATTCACTCTTTCAAGCCACGAGAAGCTTTCGTCTCTCAATTGTCTAACTATGATCAGTGTGTATCCTTGTAGCAAGATTAATTTATACTGTTTTCATCCAATGTCTAGGAACATTTTCGGGGAAAGCGTAAGATGGACCGTTGATGGTCCCCTATTACTAAAACGCCACGCGCCGTCCTAAGCTTTTCTCTGAAACTGCCGACCAAATATTTAGCTCAAAAATTGCTCAATTTATCTGAGGTGTACCAGTATTCTCGGAATCATGTTCAATTGACCCTAAAGGATAATGTTTGAGAGTTGAAATATTAAAAAATAAAAACCCTAAAATCTGTTTTATTTGGGTGTATGGTTGAAACAAGGACAAATATAGTGACCAACTTAGTGTATTAGGGAAACCATCGATTGTCCCCAAGTTCCAAATGAGAGATGCTTTTTCGAAATAAAAAGGGTTATAAGATGGAAGAGAGAAGGTCGATAAGGAAGATGCCGGGACGGGCGGAGAAGGGGTGTAATGTGCGGCGCTATCAGGAACATGTTATGGATTCAAATTCTATTCAGGGCCTCCGTTCCGAGTCAATCATCCAAGCGGCAGCTGCGGTAGCTTATTTCCTCAGGGCACACTTATCCGGTTTGGGTATACGGAAAAAACAGTTTCGGGGAGTTTCATTCTCCGGTCCATCCAAACCAAAACGGAAGGGCTCGAAGGCGCCATTATGATTGCGCAATGGAATCAAAAATAAATCAAAACGAGGAGAGGCACCTGATGCTTCTGAAATATCAAGATACGAATTACCGTCAACACGTGTGCGGATTTCGGTGTCATTCCGTCCTTCTATAATCCCCCTCCTGATCGAAAATCTGAATTTTCCAAGATTTGTTGCACAACTAGACCAAAAATTAAATTGAAAAAAATGTTATCTATTTGAAATATTCAATGAAATCGGAAGAAAATAATGAGAAAAATTAAGTTCATGTCATTTTCACCCCTTCCATTCACACCCTTCTTTAATTAAAATTTACTGTGCTGAAACTTGCTTAAATGTGAAATAAAAATGGTAACGGAACAAAAAAGCAATGGCAAGAAATCGATTGATATTCCTCATTTGAGTAACGGTTGAAAGGATGAGCCATTACCCTTTCAATTCCCCCTACAGTCAGCAAAAACGGGATTTACGAGGTTTTTGCGCAACTAGTCTAAAATTGGGATCGAACAAACAAGAAAGAAAATGTCATGAAAATCA
This sequence comes from Creontiades dilutus, assembly GCA_031894815.1. Taxonomy (NCBI): domain Eukaryota; kingdom Metazoa; phylum Arthropoda; class Insecta; order Hemiptera; family Miridae; genus Creontiades; species Creontiades dilutus. The sequence continues at coordinate 1,173,424 of JAVIWC010002863.1, read as the reverse complement.
GTTGAGGATTGTAGCCTAACGTCGACAAGATTGGTGGCAAAAAATGAAGTTTTTTGGAATTACCCCTCCATTTTTCTCTTCCGTAAAAAACTTCAAAATTACCGGAGTTATTGACACAACATGAGTGGAATTTTGATCGAACAAAAGCATGATCATGAAAGTCGGTTGATAATTCCAGGGTGGGGAGCGATGACGAATTAGTCAAATACACAAACAACGCATATCCTCATACACATACATACAATCATCGTTTATTTCATGGATTCGGTCTTGAAATGGTATTGGAATTCTAAAATTCGTCCCTCAACTGATAAAGCATTAGAGACTAATTGACGCTCACAAAATAAAAAAACGGAAACCCGTCCCAAAATATTCAAAACAACCACACCGCTCCTTGTGTCTATAAAACATCAATCATTGAGCTGTACAGGCAGAGTGTTCTTCTCGACTTGTCATTCTTCCGAATCGAATCTGGAGAAAGAGCGTTTTGTGTTGTATATTAGTCTACTATCCCCGTGCTTAGCAGGCAGTGGTCATCCACTCGACTAGGTCAGTTATATCTGCATCATACAAAGAACTACCCTATTACATTTTTGAACATCTTCGTTCATCCGTTCATTCTCTCCAAGGGCTACTTTGACAAACTTGGAACATGGTTTTCGCAATAAAATTTAACAAAAATCTAAAACGATAGTTTCGGAAAAGTCAGTCATTCGACCATGCACCATTACTAGAACTTTTTCGTCATATGCAGAGTCACATACCTATGATTTCCCATTTTTTAGCTCATACCTGCAGGTGTTTTCAGCCATATTCTGACATTTTACTTGTCATACCGATCTGAACTCCGGTCATATTCACGATTGAAACAAAGGGGCAAGTTCCGCGTAACTCATTGAGCCTTTAAGCTCAAAATATGAATGCTAAGATTGGAAGAATATTTATCCCTTTGCGATTTCTATTGGAGAATTCGAAGGTAGCCAACCTTAACAGTATGTGGAAATGATTGACAATCAGTTGGCATGGAGGAGGCGACTGGAAGGTTTGAAGGATCGAGGGTCGGAAAGGCCTCTCCAGTAGTGTTATACGGTAATGGCTCCCATGAATCAGTTCCCAGTCCGCGGCAGGAGGCCACTCGAACCCCCTAATGACCAAAGCCCGCTCTCATCACGGCGCTTATTAGGGATAACTTCTTTCGGGTTTGCGGTCGTTTGTTATCATTGTGGTTCTTGATCCACCAATACTTGAATCGATCGCAAGTTGTATTATTGTGTACCTGGCCACTATCCGGGCAATGGTGTCGAAATAATTTGGGGGTTCCCTTGTGAGAAAGCCTCACACACTTCCCATAAGCTCAAGCACGTAGTAGGCTGCAATGTAATTTACAATACTTATCAATTTAAATTTTCCTGATAAGGCAGTTGATGTAATTTACGTATTGAACCATTCGTTTTTATTTGTTATATATTTTCAATTGTAATCGGCCAAAAAAAAAAAAAAAAAAATCCAAATTTTTAATTACCTAACGTTTCAACTTAGTTAAGCAGGTTTCAAAAAACGAATAATGAAAATTATTCCGTCCACCAAACTACGGGACCGAAGTACACGAAATTTGCCGAAAAAATTCTTCATCGATCCGAGATATGCCGATAATCTAGGCCCCTAGCTCAATCAACCCTAACAGTTAATATTTAAATATAAAACTACTAAAAAATCGAAATCTCGAAGACTAACAGACTAACTTTTTGTTTGATTTATATGGGAATTAGTTCCTTCGGTAAATCAAATGAGACCACCTCGGTCGCTTTAAGATTATCCGTTCTCTCACGAGTCGCAAGTCTATCTTTAAACGCAAAATGGATGTTTTAAAAACATGACTGGTGATAGACCCGCTCCAAGGTAGACACTATCCCTATTGGTATCTCCGATCGAGTTTTTCATAACTTATTTATATGTTTACACAAGAAGTGTGGACACACTGATCAGCTGAACACCCTTGAGACTTTCTTTTCTTCCCCAATCGATCCACCGTGGTGAAATTTTGATGGAACATGAATGTTTCTGTTCCATCTACTATAAAATTACAATCCATGAAAGCTACCAGCTTAGATAATTTACCTTAGACTACTTACGTCTACAAAAACATATCAATTATTTACTTATAAATTTAAGCTAACTTAGGAATGATGAGCTGCGTCATAATTTACAGCGGTTTGAACACGTTTGAATTGTTTCAGAGCGAATCTTCGAACTGTCTTAGAATGATCACTTAGTGAAAATAATGGTTAGATAACTTCACATTCACACTTCACAAAATGAAACGATTTGCAGCTGAATTTTGAATCCTCCTCTGGTAATAGTTTTGGTTCAATTGAATGAAATGGAAATGATTTATTATCAATACATTCAGTTTCTCTGTTATTCATCAATCATTATTCAAAAACGTTGCCATTTTGAGTATTCACTCTCTGTTCGAAAATCGTGAACTGTGCTGGATGACCACTTTTAATATTTACGATTACAATCACTTCATGGCCCTAATTCTCGCAAAAAAACTGAGATCACGGTACCTCCAGAGTGAACGTGACTGCGCCAATGTGTTCACCACATGTTGACTCTCGTCGGGTTAATAAAACCAGCCCATGACGCCGCGAGTTCCAGAATCCATTGTCTAATGTTAACAAAAGCGGCACAGGTTCATTACCGGGGGAGGTCCCACAATTAACTCAGAAAGGTTGTCACAATATTTCATGGCGGGCGGAGTCCGGCCCCGTCCATAATACCAGAGGCGACTTTTGTTTTTGAGCAAGAAATACGACATGCGAACAAGGGAATGTACGGTACGGAGAACAGCGTGGAAACCAGGAAAAAAGACTGTAACGCGGAAAAAAAGAACGTGTAATTCATTTAAGTATAGTGCAAGGGGTGATTGTGCAGGCGGTTGCCTTGAAAACCAAAACTTCGTACCTCCAGGGTGATAAGGGACGACTCATTTTATGCAGGGTACCTTGGGCTGGGATTTATGAAAGGTACCCAACTTCCAATTTCCGAACTGGCGATCCACCCCGAAGAGAAGCGCCCAAGTTATAGACGCGTAAATTACCGCAGGGCGGGTAGGTTAGACGGTATTGGGGGGCTTAAAGCTGAGCAAGTTGCCTGGAAGGGCGGTCTCTTCCTGGCGGTGGGAAGCGTTATGCACTCTGGATCCCCTCCCAAGGGGGTAATACCTACCTAAAAGTCGAGCCGTTTTCCCTTTAACTCAGATATTGCCTAGTATGGCGAAGCACCCACTCGGCCCGAGACTATTGACTCTGATCTTCCTGACCCCAGTAGATAGCTACTACGTCATTGGGGTTGATCCACTTCATGGATTGTTCAACAAACAAACAGTTATCCAGATGTTCTCTTAGAACAAATTCTCAACAATATCACGTGTGACGTTCCCAGTTGTAGAGGATGCACGCACTTGTTGTCACTCTCTTAGTAAAATTACCAATTTGTTAAGAAATTCGACTAAAAATTTTCAATAATGAAACATTGTGATCGACCTTCGATAGAAGAAGAAAGCATGCATCCCGATAATATCCGAAAATTGCATCGAAAACTCCTTCCACTGTCCAGAGCTTTTCTTCGAACCTACTGGAGGTATGCTACTGAAAATTCCTCAAAAATTACAAATATGTTCTAGTTGGGGCTGAGTTCTAGCCATCAGGGTCTGTAAATCCTGAAAAGTGTAATCAAAGCCCTAAAATATTAAAATATCAGAACATCGAAGTTTCCTAGATACCACTAATATTTCTGTTGTTCGTTATAGATTGATTTCCCCTTTATGAATCAAATGAGCCCACTCGGACCAATTTTCGTTCAAACATTCAGTCTCTCTAAGGACAACTTTGACAGATAAAAAGAACGTCAACCCATATGTGATTGTGAACTTCCTTGCACAACTTGAAAATCGCCAAGTGAATTGTGACTAAAGAATCAGTTGATATGATTGCAATGCAATTTCCTCTCCTGGAGTGACTTTTGAAATCCAGTTTCTCATTACTTATATAATGTATAGCATTTCCAAGTGAAATGAAACCTTTTCTAAGACATATGAAACCTTTTCCATATCATATGAAACCTTTCCCACACCAAATGAAACCTTTTCACCAAAAGATGCAATAATACAAGTTAACTGGATATTTGTATGATAATGATGAGTGTGAACCCCCCGATTTAGTTAATTATCCTTAACGCAGGCAATTACGGATATGAAGGAACCACGTGCGATACACAACTTGGAAGTTATTTACGTTCTCTCGGCAATTATCGTTTTTATCTAAATAGTGCCTTGTGACAATATCTGAAGTGGATAATAAACGTCAGTGTCACAGTTAATCTAATTAGCTAATTACTAAACTGTGTCGTTATCAGTAGTTTCAGGTTTTTCTAAATTGGTTCTGCACTTACTAACTTGTTTGTATCATTACCCTCTAAATATTTATCGTTATCACAAAGCGCTTAATTTTTTTCTCTTTTTGCTCTGATTGATTTCAATTTAATTTAAAATGTTGAACAGGTTCCTAAATTAACTTCGTTAGTTAAATTAAAAATTCACTTCGTTCAAGCTCATAATAAGTAAGGCTCTTGTATGAATGAGCATCGTTAGATACTGACGTTACAACCCAGACCTTTGTACAATTATAAGATGTTGAGTTATTGAAACCATTCAAGTTTGTTATTTGTGTATTTCTGTTGAAAATAGTATCTTCAGCGATACACGAGCAGTCAGCGTTGCTGAATCAGCCCCGTAAAAGTTGATGTTCGTTAACATGTTTTGTTCTAAGGTATTCTTGCGTTTAACACTTTAAGGCCGGGACACACCCGTCCTGCACTCTTCCGATCCAGCTCCGATCATGCAGTAACTACTGTACTGTACTACTGTAAACTAGATGACGTTTTTCCTCCACTTATTGTAACAGTTCTCAAGAACTGTCGCTGAAGCCGTCATGTTGGACGGCAGCAGGGTCATCGAGTACACTGCCGCATTGACATGACACCGGCCTCATATTTTCTTAAGGTAAAAGCTCCTTTCTAGCTTTAATAATATTACCATCATTGATGGTTTATACGCTACCCAGCCTATTGCTGTCCTCACCAATGTACCCCTCAGTGGAGGTATCGCTTTACACCTATTGAGGTGCATTCAATATTCAAGCATGATGCCTTAGTCAGATTTCCACACCCGATACCTTTCTATTGGAGCACAATAAGATAAATCGTGTTAAAATAAGTGATTAATTTGTGCCTAAATTATTAACGTTAATCCCATGGAGGCAGTAGAAAAATGAGTCAAGAAAAATATTGAATATTCACATTATCGGTAGACGTTGTTGGTAATTTTATTCCAGAAACTAATATATTTTAGATTCAATTCTAATATTTAGCATCATACATAGTTCATTTGAAATATGAAATGTAGACAACAAGGGAGAAATGGATTGCCTCTACTGAAATCCATTTCAAAAAATCAACTCCCAAATTCCTCAATCCTTTCAACAGTTTCATTTTCTACAATGAGTTCAATACAGGAGAAAGATGAAGATTAGGATATACATATATCCATCACATGAAGATAGGGGCACAGGATACAGTGATGTATTACAAACTGAAATGTTTGATTAAAATATTTGCTTACTACTTGCTTTAATGAATTGACTTCGCCATTACTCATCCCTAATCTGATCTGTAGAAGATAAGTTGGGTATCGCAGATAATGGTGAGAGGGTGCGGTGATGTGTATTCATAATGTTTTTTAATGGGTCTTTTTTTTAACAACATTAACGTAAAAAAACATACTGATATAATTGGACCATCTACAGAATGGTGTCTAGGATAACAATCTATGTGCTTGAGTTATCACACAAGTGTCTCGTTGGGGGAAAACCCAAACAGTGACAAAGGTAATGAGTGGTACTGGCATCACATCCTTCAGAAAGGCTGCGGGGAGGGAAACGGATTATAATTACTCGACTGTCATTACCAGCTAGAAATAGACCGGGAGGGTGCTTGGCCGAGCCCACCTCCTCCGCCCACCTTCGTATTTTGTATTAAGTCATCAATTTTGAATTAGTGGGAGGACGGCTGTTTAGCGATGTCACATAATGTCGGGTAATAGCCGGGAGCATCATCATTAACTCTGGAGACCTGGGTACATTGTGTTGATGGGCGGAGGGCAGGGGTCGCTTAGACGAGGGATGTGAGGCGTCCGAGACGATTTTCCGCCATTTCAGTTGCCGATCGTGGAAACGGAAGAAACGGCGACTACCGTAATTGCTCAAGAACAAAAAGTATGTTGGTTCTGTAATTTCGTCGGCAAACTCGTGAAAGGAGATCAAACGACAGTTGAAGCAATTTAATGTGATGCACCATTAGGCCGTCCGTTATCGCTTCCAACATTCAAAAAATCCTCAGCTTCAGTATCGCCAGTTACTCGAAGATCGAGGGTAGCATACTTGAATATCAATCATGTAAAGTTTTCACTCAACACTGACAGACACATAGCAACAACATTAAACGTTTAACAATGTTACATTTTAACAAATCGAGTATAAGAACCTCAAATTTGTGGGTATTTCATGTAATGTAAACGTTATGATTTCACAAATATTATTCTGGGATAATACATGTACACGTGCCAACATCATAGTTATCTAAACTGTTCAAACTCAACCTGTAACTGTAAACTGTTACTTTCCAAGTAAAGATGAATAGTTTAGAAAGTTAAGAGAGCTTTTTCCCTTGTTATGTCATCGACATGTGGAATCAATTTAAGAACTTATTAATATTCAAAAATTAAGCAGAAAAACCACCGTTAAACTTGGTGTGCCGCTGAAGTGTTTAACTGTATTTGTGCGACAATAATTTGAAGTAAGATTCCATGGTGAGTTTGTAGGTTATCGGAATTGGAGCGTGAAGTATTGAAATCGGTTAACTAGGCAGTTCAAAAAAAAAGTCAGATATTTTATCATTAGGTTTCGTTTTAGTTCACTGTTATCTCTTCCGCCAACTTATTGCCACTTTATTCAAGAGCTTACCCTAATGTTAAATATTCGCTTCTGATACCAGCCTCGCTGACGTATCGATGGAATCCTGCAATTCTATGGACGTGCGATATAGAAGTTCCTTAAAAGTCTCCTTCTCTTATTATGAGATTCCTGTTATGCACCAAGATCCACAAACACAATTGCACAATTCATTCTTTCTAAGATTTCTGCTTCTTGACTGCAATGTTCCAGACAAGTTCTACAACATTACATCTTGTAAGCAGATGTTTCTTGACTGCAATGTTCCAGACAAGTTATACAATATTTTTCGTTTGTAGCATCCTTGTTACATCTTGTAAGCAGATGGGTCTTTCTGGGAATGAATCGTATCAACATGGTCCAGCGTACCCATCTACAAATTCCTTGCACAACTCAATCATAACGCAGTGGGTTGGCACACCATTTCCAGTATTCAAGCTCTCATCTTCCTCTTATTGAATGGAGATCACGGAATCCGCCCTCCCTCAAATTGGCTCACTAAGATCCCAACATCCATGAGTTGTGGGTTGATGTCACCAATCACATCCTTTAAACGACCGCTTCCTGGTACTGGAAAACAATAATCACAAATACAGTGAGAAGACGACCGGGGAAAGCTTAGTATTTAACACCCTCAAATTTTGGTATAAGCCAGCAATTAAGCGCAGGAGGGATCAATGGTTTTTCGCCAATGACGAAAAAGAAAGTTTCGAATGTTCCTTCCGAACGATTGACTCACATTCAGTAACAAGCGCCTGCTAGGTGATGTAAGTGTTTCCGGGTTGAGAAATTTCATTAAATTTTGTAATATCATTGCAAATCATGAAAAGATCCGTCGGTTAATACCCAAATACGGAGGTTTCCATCTAGGCGAGACCTTAATTTTTCTGCGTTTGAGTTTACACGATCTTGTATTACATTATACGGTCAACTCGGACGTGAGGAATTACAGAGGCTTTGCACTTAAACGATTCTCCTATCAATTTCAATACCGATTTCAAATTCGACACCTAAGAGAAGCTGTGACGAAGACCGTTCAAGACTAGAATGAAATTCGTTTAATAGGTTTTCTGCGGTTGATTTATTGGGACGACGGTCGAGCAAGTTTCCAGTTTTAACTCGTTCCAAGAACCAATTTGCTCCGCCGGTTTTCTTTCGGGAACTTGAGGGAACTAAACCGCCAAACTGTGCGGACCCAGTCTAATTGGGAGCGACTCGCGAAGTCGCGAGTAATGAATTCTCGCGGCCAGAAGATGAACGATGAACCCAGCTAATTGTTCAGACAATACTTCCATCTTTTGGGAGATTTTTTCGTTAATTGCTTTTTGTTTCAGCAGTTTTAAGTTTTATTATTTTCAACGATGAACCTTGGTGATCGATGAAGAAACAAATGTTAGAGCCCCTCAAAATTCCACGGATGTCCTTCCGGGTATCCTTTGGTGCCCATAGGTAAGCACAGTTCATGATTCCAGAATTTAAAGAACATGTTAACTAATGATACCACGAAGGATGGGTCAGAGAGAATCATTGTACCACCCTCTCACAGGCCTTCTCTCAGCATGCTGGTTTGTTCAAAGGTACTTGTTGTTTGTTAGTCTCTTGAGACATAGCGCTCCCCTGTTTCAGTTCCCCTTTATTTAAAAAATTTGCTCTTGGCCCCCCGACCCACTTCGTTTGTTCTTCACAATCTGGCTAGTAAAAAGTCGAAATTTTCGTTGATTGGTTTAGGTCTGCATTAATATAAAATCTTCCCCAAGCAAGTCTAAATAGACCCGTGCACGGAAGAGCATTTTCGAGGAAGCTGTTGAAATGACGAACCCGTCTACAATGGCAGTTATTTTCCTTATTCCTCGTAAGCGTTATATATACACTCTGTAAAGAATGTCTCCGTACTCCCCCGAAATTTGTCATTTTTTTAATCACCCGGGCTAGGTTACAGCTGATGTATAACATTATTTTTCTGATTAGGGATCTCGAACAAAAAAGTCATTTGTTTTAGAATAGGGTAAGAACAAAGTCTCCACAAACAAACTGGAGTTCGAATTAGCACAAGATCAATCAAGACTTCCCCCCGCAATAGCAGCTACCTGAGGTAGAATCATGAAAATTACAGGATCAGCATTTTTTGCGGTCACGGTCATGGCCGTCTCACAATACAGAGAAGTATAATATAAGTATTTTATGTACTCCAGACACCTGCGTGGCTCCCAGATAACATCCATGATGACTCAGAAACTTGTCGATTAGATGAAGTCCTATTTGTTGGAAGTTATCAAAAAAAAGGAGGGCCGACTAGCTATTAATCAATTTTATGAATTCGGTTTTCTAGTGTCTTTGGATGTATCTTTTTTTGCCTTCGTAAAAATGAATTCGTGTACATTTTATGACAATTTATCCTGGTTTGTTTAGTTGGAAAATTGTTTGACTTGAAATACGTTAATTAAGTGCTCTGTAAACACATTCTTAAAATTAGTATCAGATTGTTCTCGGGTCGTGAGGTTCAGCTACAATATTCGTGAAAAGCGAGGTGGTTGTACGGAAACATTATATGTTGAGTGTTGCTTTTTAATACATTTTCCTCTAAGAGCATACGAAGCAAGTTATATGGATTTACTTATCCTTAGGTAACGTTTTCTTTTTTGATTATGTCAGATGGTTGCAATGGTTTTAAATTCATAATGACAGGGTTCATTGGAACACAAATCCCTATGATATCATTGTTTCAATTTCCTGTTGTTCTGTAACAGTATTTTACTTGAACCTTTACTGTTACTTAAACCTTTACCTGCTTAATCTTGCAATGTTAGTAGATCCACTTGATTTCCAAAGAAAATTGCAGTAAAAGAACTGGACAGAAGAACCTGGATGATGATCTTCGTCAATTATTAATTTCTTCCGATCCACTGTTCACCTCTGTTTCGAAGCAACTGTACCTACTCATATCATTCTAAAGACTCATATTCATCACAGAATGCAACGGCAATGTTGCTCCAATCACATATTTCAGCCATATTGAGGTAAAGTCGCTTCTGGAAGTGATGGAATCATGGTTACGACGTCTGGAGCACTTTCGCTGCAGCCCCTACTGTAGAGCATTCTATTCGACAGTGGTGATTCGCTCCAGCCACTTATCGCATTAACACAAAGCTTTCCAGTATTCTGTAGTAATGAAGAAATGATCAGGAAGAATGAAGAACTCCAAAAGAAATTACCAACCATTGAAATTTTTATTAATATGTAAAAATTGTTCATTCTTCAGAGTAAACAAGATGACTGAAGTAAATCTCAATTGATGAATTGAGTTCAGCCATCATCTCGTTTCTCGCATCGAAGGCGCTTTTACGTACGATCGTCGGAGACAGAATACACGCCGTTTTGTATCCGAAAATAAACCTTTTAAAACGCGAACATCTTTCGGCGGCTGAGACGAAAATAGGGAGGGCAAGGAAGGATATTAAATTGCACAACCTTGTCAGGTTACCTGGCAAAACTCTTGATTCCTTGACGGAAGATTCGCACTACTGTATCGTGTTTCGCTAAATTACACAGCGGGGCGGCCTTATCTTTCCTGCAAGGTAGGACCCTTTTATGTAACTTGGAGCCCCCTCCGCGAGATAACGTTGCTTTTTCGGAATAACCGGCGGGGAGAGGCCTTGAGAAGAGGCGTCTTATTGCGAGCCCTTTTCTCATGTTTCACGTCAGAAAATTCTGCCCGGGAATCCTTTTTCCGAATAAATTAAGCGTTCCTGGTAAAAACTTCCTTCCTTCCTTCCTTCCTTCCTCTTTTGTGTGGTTTATAGTTAAAAAATTTTAGTTCAGGGACAGTGGAACATTTCATGACATAGGGAAGCTGCAAATGCAATAAATCGATTCATCTGTAGTAGAACCGATACAAGCTGTAGCTGATTGAGTAATAGGCACAAGCCCGAATTCGGCGTCCCTTAGGGAAATATTTGTACTAACTGCGGATTCATATGCACGTCTTGCTCCCTGCTTTTTGAAAACCGTTAATTTCTCGTATCAGCAGTGACAATACAGGGTGTCGCGGGAGTTACGCACAATCCGGCTCCTACGTGTTCTACAACTCATTTCCAAACAAAAATGCCTCGTAGCAATTTTTTGACGGAGGCCTCGTTTCCGAGCTAATCACGATTTAAATTTTTTTTTCGTGTTTTCGATCTTATGTCATTAAAACTGTCATAACTCCCTCAATTTCAGAGATAGCTCAAATTTGACGACACCGTTGGAAAGAGCGTTACATTTTCTATCTATTTGATGTCAGAAAACTTTACTTTTTAATCTCGCCTAGAAACCCCATGAATGCTTCACGCAGAACTGTGCTGGCTTAGAAAAACGTGCGCCAAAATGTCAGCTTTCCAACGGTGTGGTCGTTTTGGTTTTAAAAATATTTTTAGTTAAGGATGTGGTGTTTAACTGCCGAAAAACGTGTGGTTTCTGTTAAAATTGAGGTTTTTCCAAAAGTCTCAACGAAAAAAGGTTGGAGGCGGCATATACTTAACGTTTCTCGCTGAATCGAATGCTGACAACGCCAGACCTCTCAAGTGACGATTCAAGTTAGTTTTGTCGAATGCATATACCCGTTCGTTAGTGAACAACGTCAACGGCATTTCTAAGTTGTCCGGCCAAAGTCAGGATTATCGAAGAGCCCAATGACGGCTATTGTTTGTGTTCATCTACGATTGATTGCGATGAGTTGCATTCATCTTTTTGTTGACACTATGGACCCTTACCAAACTATTCCCTTTCGTCTCTTTCCTCGCTGTATTTCCTCCAGCGTTTTTTTCCTTATTGCATATTCCCATTCATCATGGTGCGCTATAGCTATTGAACATAGCTGGTAGTAATAACCAAAATATTAGTGAGAAAGAAAGATTAGTAACTAAAAACCGTACACAAAAATCATGTCAACATACTCACTTGTAATATAGCTACTCAACTGAAAGCAAATCATCGCAATCAATCGTAAATGAACACAAACAATAGCTGTCTCTCTTCGATTTTCCTGACATTTGCTGGACAGTGGAAATACCGTAGACGTTGATCACAAACGAACGTTTTCATTCATTAAATTCATTTTCATTTTTCATTTTTAAATATTTATTTTTTAATTTATATCTTAACAATCTTGCTTGAGCTTTTTATATGAACTCGACTTAAACCCCAATATTTTACCATTGTCCTACAACTGGATAACATGTTCGAGTCAATAAACATTTTACTAAAACTGTATTTGGTCAGAAACAACAAATTATCAACATTGCAACATAAAATGCTACGGGTAAATCAGATTGGGGTTGGTAATACACGGCGCACAAAGCAACCCCTCCTTCATGACCGGGAGGTCGTGCGGGTCATTGCATATCCTTGCCCCTGACCAAGACAATGCCTCCTCCGTAGCTTTCCCAATTTTCTAACATTAGGTATTTTTTAGTGATACAGGGTGTCCCAGGACTTATGAACAATCCGTCTCATACATGTTGTACAACTCATTTTCGAAAAAAATGCCACCTAGCAATTTTTGGCCAAGGGATTCGTTTCTAAGTTATTCGCGATTTATAATTTTTTTTCGTATTTTCGATCTTTTGTCATTAAAACTGTCTTAACTCCCTCAATTTCGGAGATAGCTCAAATTTGGTGACACCGTTGAAAGAGCGTTAAATTTTCTGAATGTTTGATGTCAGAAATTTTTTTGATCGAGTTGAAGATGTGTGATTGCTGCGAGATATGGCAGTTTTGTCAAAATCTTGAAATCGCATGTTTTTAATCTCGCCTAGAAACCCTATGCATGCTTAACGCAGCAGTGTGCCGGCCAGGTAAAACGTGCGCTAAAATGTCAGCTATCCTACGGTGTAGTCGTTTTTGTTTTTAGAAATATTTTTAATTAAGGAAATGGTGTTTAACTGCAGAAAAACGTGTGTTTTTGTTAAAGGTTAGGTTTTTCCAAAAGTCTCGACGAGAAAAGGTTGAAGGCGGGATATACGTAATTTTTCTCGCTGAATCGAATGGTGACAACTGCGGACCTCTCATTTGACGATTTAACTTAGTTTTTTCGGATGCATAAACCCGTTCGTTTGTGAACAGCGTCCACGGCATTTCTATGTTGTCCGCCCAAAGTCAGGATAATCGAAGATCCGAGAGACGGCTATTGTTTGTGTTGATTTACGATTGATTGCGATGAGTTGCATTCATCTTCGAGACTTTTGGGAAAACCTCAATTTTAACAGAAAACACACGTTTTTCTGCAGTTAAATACCATTTCCTTAACTAAAAATATTTTTTAAAACCAACAAGACTACACAGTTGGAAAGCTGACATTTTGGCGCACGTTTTTCTAGGCCTGCACAGTTCTGCGTCAAGCATTCATGGGGTTTCTAGGCGAGATTAAAAACAAACGATTTCAAGATTTTGACAAAACTGCCGTTTCGGGCAGCAATCGCACGTCTTCAACGCAATTTAATAAACGTTTTCTGACATTAAATAAATAGAAAATGTAACGCTCTTTCCAACGGTGTCATCAAATTTGAGCTATCTCCAAAATTGAGGGAGTTATGACAGTTTTAGTGACATAAGATCGGAAACAAGAAAAAAATCTTAAATCGCGAATAGCTCGGAAACGAGACCTCTGGCAGAAAAAATTGCTTGAAGCATTTTTGGTCGGAAATGAGTTGTAGAGCACGTAGGAGTGAGATTGTGCATAACTCCCGGGACACCCTGTATAAGAATACGAATAATAAATCGGATGTTTACAAACACTTCAGAACTCCTTTAACCATATTAATCAAATACTAATAATTTTTCAAGGACAATGTATCAAAACTACCATTAGCTAGTGATCAAACAACTAGATCAACTATTAGGTTGGAAGGCTATCAATCATCAATGATTTATTTAGACAGCTAGTTCCCCTGAACCTCAATTTTATTGTTCTTATCCCGACTATTTTCATATATTTATGAACTAATCAGTATCGACGGGTATCGTATTCGAATAATTAATTGTGAACCAGATTGCGATTGAGCGGTTCTAGCTCCGATTTCCAATGGCCGTCAGATTTTCATCAGGAACGGAGCCAATTTCTGTTGTTGTGTTTACACTGTAAGCACCGCTCGTCAACTAACACTAATAAGGTCACTGGTACCTAATATAACGCTTTGTTGCCGTCAGATCAGTCGGGGATGTAATAATATATGATTGATCACAACACACCAGGTCACAATCAATGTTAATAACGGCGAACACACGGTCAGTTCACATTTCTATCGCTGTGAAGCAAGCATATTGCCTATCACCATTTTGCAAGGAATATTCCAACACATTCTACTCTCGTCGACCACCTAGCGATATGAATTTGATAAAGGAAAACGTGGGATGATGCAATATTTTCAGAAATAGTTCGCCTCCGGTTTCACACACAGATGGTATAAGCAATAGCATCACGATGTCATTTGAAACGTGAATTTTGATTTTGACAATCCCAAGTCTTAAATTTGATTGATATCTACAAAAAACGTTTTCGGGCAATTGAAAGTGCCAAAACAAATTTACCACTCTGTAGGGACGGTACACAGTTGAAACTGTTTTTGATATGAGAACGTTGGTTCTATATTCCACAATACATTAAATTCTAATAAAACAAAAAATTGATTCTGAGTTATATTGTAAATTATAATATGGAAAACCGTCTGAGATACGTACGGTTAACATCGTTGCAGTTATTCAAGTATCAATAGCGATTTGTACCAGTTTAAATAAGTATTGAAGGTTGAACAGTTAATCTGCAAATGCATTTTATTTTTGATGGAAAAAGATTATATTGTAATAGCTTAGTTCCTTACGATTAGTGGATTAACTCCACTAATAATGATTTTTGTGATTTTATTCCCGAAGTATGCATTATGGCATCCAAAGAAAATGAAACAGTCACATTGCAATTTTGCAAACTAAATGTTATGAGACGATATCGACCTTGCGAGTTATTCACCCCCAAAGTTCCACGTTGCAGAAATCTCATTGATTGATTAAGCTTCAGTACCCAACTGCTTCTGGTCGTAAATGATGCCAGGTGGCTCTCGAAGAAGAAAAACCAGCCTGATTTTACATTTAATCCTCCCAGCTTAAGTCAACTATAAAGTGATGACGAACGTTGATGATGGCGTCTCTGATTGATTATATATTTGTGTCACTTCCGACAAAAGAAAGAATAATTTACTGGATTACATAATCGAAATGTATCATTCAGGAGAATTTTAGCAAATAATTAATATATAGTCGCGTTGCAATGTAGTTCACAGTGATATCCATAGAAGCATACAAGGACTGCTTTCTAGTTTTCGCAACCCAATCATCCCAGAAAAGCAACGATAGAAGATGTGAACTAGTCTTGTGCAGCGATATCAAAGTACGTTAAAATTCATGCATCTACTTCCTCTTCTTCAAATATCGTTGCTAGCTAAAGCCCTCAGCATGAGCAATCTTACTGCTACCAAATGAAAAATGTAAATGTCTGTGGTTCGATCAAGCAGCACATACCCTCTAGCTGCAAAGTACTGTATGTACAGGTGATGATCTCGGTACTGCTCGATTAAGGACCACATTTGCAAGTAATGAACCAATGTTTCAATCTCCATGGGTCACAAAGAGTAGGAAGCCCTTATGGTAAACTGCATGAAACTGCTCTATCCTAGATCTAGAACTAATCTTAATTAAGCTATCGGTCGTTGTTTGCGAATGATTCTTGTCATACCTAGATATTAATTGGAGCAATGACTTGTGAAAAATGTTGGATACCCGCTGAACACTTTTGCTGGAGCCATGATCCTTTATCTATTGCTGATATCCAGCGACATTTCCATCAGTGATGATTCCTTTCAAATATTTAAGACTTTCTGGTCAACCAATTGAATCCTGGCAGCCTCTTAAACTAAAACCTGCACTGCTAGGTATCAATTCTCAATGAACCTTGAACATTTCAGAAAATAATGACTAGAAATTAAAACTCAAAGTGATCCATGATTTTTGGTATATATAGTGTTGATCCCTCATTTTCCAAACACGAATGTAACATACATTTTTTTTAAACTATTGAGCCTCCTTTAATTTGATCCCGAACATAAATAGTTCAATTAAAAGGTAGATTAAACACAATATGCAACCAGGGGAACCAAAAGCCAACCACTTTTTTAGGAAAATGTTGAAAACGATGTTTCCCACTTGCGTGATTATTTGAAAACGACAAGCCTCTAATACTGATAGTTGCGGAAAAAAGCTAATGATTGTATCAATAGATGATCTTTTAAAGTGGTCAGAATGAATAGAAAATCAGTATCATGCACCAATAGAGTTGATATGATTCCGAGTAATTTATTATTATAGTAACCGCTCTAGGTAGGTCGTAACAATTTCCAAGCCCTGATATTATTGCACTTTTAAGATACATTATTACAGTTACTAACCCATCTACAGTTTAGAATTCTCATAATGGTTTCCAAGTTTCTAATCGATGACGTTTTATATTACTTGGATTATTCATAACAATCTATTGATTATCTTTTCTTAATTTCCAAATTCCATCAGCGAACTTGGAGGTTAAACAAATGTTAAAGTTTCCGTTGTCATAATCCTCAACTGAGGATGGACTGAGTGTACTGCTTGTTGCTCTAAACATCGAAAGATCGCTGTGGTTGAATTGGGAAAGTTGTTGTTGCAGAACGATAGGGTGGGTTATAACCGTCGGTGGGTCTGATTGGAAAGAAAAACGGCACAAAATAATTCAGTTCGTGATATCAGCGATAGGATTGCGTCGAATTATTTACTATGCGGTCTGCAGCCCTAAACCTTTGTGAAGGCGACGAGCACAAACAGGCCCTCTGCTCGAGCCATACAATGGGAATATTAATAAGTTTGGAGTCGAGAAATGTATTGGTGTAGGATGGGGGTTAGGGATATAGCATTTTCCAAGGAACAAAGGGCAGATTGTAAAACTGTAAAATCCGTAGTTAGCATCTTTAATGTGATTTAAAAATTAAATATGATTGAAAATGTCATGTAATCAAATACTTTTCTTATTACACGATGAAAAGTATGCAAATTATGGCACAAAAGTGTAGTGATTCTACACTAGGAAGCCCTTTCATGTTTATCAATGGTCTATATTTATAAGTTATTCACGTACCTATTCCATTGTTGTGTAAACCATTGATCTGTTGTTCTACTAAGTCTGTGGTACATTATCTAAACTGTGCAATTTCGTAAATTGTCTGCTGCCCCTACTTATAGAGAACGATTAGGAAGGAAATTACCCAAAAGGGAGCCTCAACTGATATAACTCTTTAGACATTAAAACTTTAGTATTCCCTTGGAAAGTAAGAAAAGTTGATACCTAAATACCAAAAATGGTATAATATACCCTTGATCGTCACTGTCGTTGAAACCCACGGGTGAATTAACTGAAATATAAAGAGGCAAAATGGATTACCAACCTGTTTTTCTTATCGCTTATATTCTACTATTGCAGACAATAAATCTCGACAGGATTGGAATAAAAACCTCTTGCTTGCTCCAGAAATGAGCAAAGCATCCTGAGCAAAGGGATGAGTTCGTCTGGTGAGTGGATTAAATTGGTCAAATTACAAAAATTGAAAAAAAAAAAAAAAAAATCAAAAGCATATCTAAAAATCTTTGGATTTATATTTTAGGGCGCATACTTAGAAAAAAATTGAAATCAACAATCAAGTTTATACTGAAAATTGATGTTTAAATTTTATTGAAATGTGCAAAATGATGGATTAGAAAGATAGAAATGAAAAAAATTATATATATTCGTTTGAATAAGCAACGTTTAAACTGCTCGAGCATTTGCAGCTAGCAAACGAGCATTCGTTCGTATCAACAGTCCCTTCGAGCCGAGCAATGCTCGCGCGGAAGGCTTGCTCTTGGACGATCCTAATCCACCCGATGTCGGTTTTCTGACGAATCATCAAAGGGATGCTCGTTCGTCACCCCCTCAGTGTAAATGGCCCGCATCAATGTTCATCAAATCAAATCTAGTTCCAGGAAAAAAAAAAAAAACGTGTTGTTAATGGTGTCACATTTCTCCCGTTTTGACGATCACTTTTGTCATTTTATGAATTGTTTCAGATTTGATTTCAACTGCTCTCGATAATAACACGGGTGCTCTGAACGTACGAAATGCTCGGGCTGTGTCGACAGTGGTGTTTGCTGTAATCGTGCTCGTTGAAAACCTCCAAATGCTCGATTGCAAATGCTCGATGCTCGATGTTTGAGGGTGCTCAATTTTTTTTCGCACAGTTTTGTTAGTTGGATTTTCTTGTATTCCAAAGAGCTCAAATTTCAACTCAGTTTAAATTGAAAACACACAATAATTTTGGAAAATTCGCCGGTATGATCATGCTACTTGACTGAAACTTTTTTCAGTTCAAGTTCTAGCCTTTAGAGATCCTCAGGGACGAACCCGAAGCACATTAGATTCATTGAAGGGATGTACATAAACAGCAAATATTACAAAATTATGATATTTCGAAAATTTGCGATATTCTCCATTTTTAATATTTTAGTGACAAAAACTGATGACTAGGGCTCAGTATCAACTAGACGCTATTTGTGACTATTGACCCAAGTTTCATTATTATTGGTCTACTGGTTTTGGAGAAAATCTCTGGAGTGGGGACGGATTTTTAACGGTTTTTCCGGATCCTGAGCATCTTGAAACGTAAATCAACAAATTTTGATAAGTAAACACTTCTATTACTGGAAAAGTGTCTTTTCCATTGAAAATAATGAACTAAAATGACTGTGATAAAACAAAACACCCTACCACTTTTCACTTGCATACGAATATATTACAAAAATTATTGTAATACCTATATTTTTTATTGTAATACCCAAAAATCATTGTAACACCCATGTTTCTGATATGGGTACTCGCATCATCCAATTCCTTGATAGTAAAATGTGTTTTCTGCAATTTCCAAAGTTTTCAATATTTAGGTCTTCAATATAAATGATTGAAACTGAAATTTCAGTTTTCGTCGATAGTCGAAAAAGATGTAGATTGTTTCAACAATCTCCTAACAGATTTTTCAGAAAAAAAAATAAAAAAAAAAAAAAAAAAAAACGCATCTTTTCTTGAATAATTTTTGGAATGACTTTGTTCAACTAAAATATTGAACCAAATAATGGGATGCCAACTGTTTACCAGAATGAATTGTCATTCTATCAAACAGAAGGGTAAATACAATCTGCTGTCCAATTTCCTCGAAAGCATATAAAAATACTCGCTTTCTCCGTCAAACTAATTGTATTTCCCTCCCTTTCACCCGCAATTACGTGCCGAGGTGACAGCATGACCTATTGCTCGAGTGGCGCCGTTTTGGTTTTATTGGTCCCGGGCCAGCAGAATGTTGTTGATCTCGTGGCTGAGCCAATGTTGCCAATATGTACAGTAGTTACTGTTCCTTAGGGTGATATATTCAAGTGTACGCAGAGAAAAAAAATCTGCATGAATAGGAATGCGATAGTTTTGAAGAACGAGAAATAACTTACTCGCAAACTGTTACCTAACTAGTTCGAAATTAACTAAAAACATCACCGATATCATATTGTTTTCCTCCTCACCCCACAAAAATGCCCATAACTCCCTAGTGACCCAGAGTAACTACAAATTCATTTTGTCAGTAGCTCAACGACATGAAATCAGTAGGTATATGAGTTAGATTATGCCGGATTGTGCATGAACAGAAAAGGTGACTCTGGGACATTTGCGGTTGGTTACCATTCGTGTCCTATTTACAAGCCGCGCCGAAATCATTATTTGATCAAGTATCTAATTAAAGCTAATTTGTCTCTCTACCGATAGAGATTGTGATGTCCCAGCTGGAGGTACATCTCGCATGGGATGATAACCCTAGGAAGTTATTAAATATTTTTGTTAATTGTATAAATGCTCTAAGATCGAGAGCTTTCTATCTGAATGGATAACATTTGTTATTTCTCTGAATATTGGAATGCATCTGTAATGGTAACCTGAAAGTTATTGTTCTCCATCTGTACAATTTTGAATTTTTTCTGTTACAAGCTCTGTACACATAAAAGCCATGTATAGTGTTGGTAGAGAGTTAAGTGCATAGCTTAACGAGAATGTATGGATCATTGAAATGTTTCAAACAATCTCGAAAAATTTAGAATATAAAATTCTTACAACGATTCAAAGGATTGAAATACCGCTAGACATGTTCCAGCGATCACGAAGCCATGAAAACGTTATTCGACGTTCATTTTTTTCTATTATTTTTATTATTCAACGTTATGTTTCGTACCAATAATTATTGGATTTATCGAATGAGTCACGTCGAAAATGTAGGTAACGCAAACAACGTGTAAGGTAAGAAATACCTATAGGTACTTCTCAACCTTACTGAGGTGGTATATTATAACCGGTTAATGTTGGATCACTGTATTTGGATCAATGGAAACTAAGCGCTTAGCGCATCCCACAATTTGACATTTCACACGAAGCCCGAAGCGTTCTATTGTTTGTAATTTATTTGTAGTTGCACGGGCATGTACCCAATTATGGAACTATTCGAGGGAAAAAATAGTAAGTTGACTTTGGTTGAACTCTGTCAACCTCATCATATTGTGAATTATTTACCTGTTTTATTGATCTAACCAGCGAATGCTAGAGAAAAAAGTTGAGTTTAGAACGACGTACGTACACTAGAGATGTGTGTTTTCAACACTTCATTGATGGACTACTGACTTTTCCATTCAAAACTCATACACATTTTGCATCTAGTTTATATTTCATCGTTATAATCATTAGAACTTCGTTCAACCTTCTCGTCTTATAAGGTTGCTGAAATATGAACGGGGATGAAATCACGTTTTGACAGCTCAAGTTGATGAAAATGATTATTATTCACCACCGTATGAAGTGTGTTTGTAAACCATCCACGTTATTTTCTTCGATGTTCTATGTTCTCCTACATCACTCATCCAAGTATCAGAAACGGCTTCTGTTAATGAACCTTAGACTCCGGAACTTTGGAAGGAGACGCCAGCTCTCAAAGTTTGATGAACGATAATAACACAGAATATGAACCAGAAAGCTGAGGTCGCCCATTTAGTACGAAGAAAGAGTAATGTTCTTGTTTACAGCGTAAGTTTGCTATGAGCTCAGGAAAATGGATCCGACCCAAAATATCATTAATATTTTATGCGTCAATAACCTCTCGTAAGTTCTCTCTGTTTAATTATTCAAAGTTTGTTTTCAACTTCGATTTCAGCCCTTCAATAAATTTAATACGAGGGGTGGAATTAATTCGTGAACAACCATGGCACTGCCTGCAGTTAATTTTATATTGAATCAAATCAAAATTGTATATTCGTACGAACCAATCGACAACAAATACAAACAGGAACATTTTCCTCTTTTCAACAAAGAAATACCAAATATCTAAGACGTAGCTTTGTAATTCTAACACAATCATTCATTTTTAATTCCACGTACCTGTGGAACCTCAGAGAAAGGCAAAGCGAATGGTACGGATAAAGAAATCAAGTTTCATATTAGCGTTTCTGTGAAAAATTAATGATTTTATTCGTTAAAAAATTGAAGCTCCGTTTTATCTTTTGGGGGATGCAGAACTTGTTTTTCTTCCAAATCATTTTCCACTGGCATTTTCGTTTCGTGTGTGTTGGAAAGACGGTTGATGGTAGAAACACATTGGTGTTTGCAACTAACGTGTATGCAACTAAAGTGTACGTTAGTTAAACAAAAATATTGTTCGGACAAATACAAAACATTGAAATAATGAAGATATGATAATTTATCATCCCTTCCCATTTTCCCCTTCCAATAAATAAACGTAAAAATCTAGAGTAAGATTCAAAAGTAGACCAAAGTTCTTCGTTGGGCGAAAAAATATTCAAGAAAATTGGCAGTGTACAAGTACGAGCAGTATGGATATGGAAATGGATTGCTCATTACCCCCGCCAGTCCCCCGTCTGACCGAAAACTGAAAATTCGAATTTTCGAGGTTCTTTCCACAGCTAAACTGAACTTGGAGTCGAAAAAGTGTTATTTGAAACAGCCTATAAAATCATTTGAAAATAGTGAAGAAATAAGGATTTATCAACATTACCCCCTCCAATTCAAAGTTGACATGCAGGATTGCAGCAAAACGTTGTGGTTATGACGAAAAAATTTGTACGAACCTGATTTCATACTTTCACCTGCTGAAAAAGAACACCAACTGTTGGCTGGAGCTCTTTTTCCTTTGTCACCATCGGTAAGGTTGGCAACTGATATTCGTTAAAAGATTCACCCGAATTTCCCCTACGTTTACTCCCATTTTCAACTTCAGTGATGCTAATGACTTTTTTCGTAGTTCGCCAGTTTTTCAAAGCATTATCTGCTATAAATTTCACAAAACGAGAAGAAAATTCTAAACAACCATGGAAACATGGTGATAGCACATCACTCATCAAAAAGCACTGAAAACTAAACCCTCTAGTTCAACCAGAAGCAGAAAACACTCTAGAAAACTCATAACCAATGCTGTGGGACAGTTACGGTGGATAATGACATTTTCCCACTTCTTCTTTGTCTTGAAGAACTTCTCGGAAATGGCCAACTCTGATGGTTTCTCTATTTTTCCTTCAAGAACTATGTTGCCAGAATATAGTGTATAAAAAATTTTCAGCTATAAACTTGTTGCAAAAGTTCCTTGTTCACCCAGGTACTACATCAATTGAAAAAAGTAGTGGTTGAAGTTGTGGGTTAGTCAGATTTCCCACATTCAAATTTGCGGAGGAGTCCAATCATTTCTACCTCATAATTTCTGATAGTTTCTGGTCACTCATATTACCCACATGAGTATATTAGTAGTTGGCGTGTCGGTGACACATCGGTAACCGTAGGCTTTGACGTGATTGCATGCCTACAGGGAAATTGAATCAATTATTGTAACGGAATTCACTTTGGATCGTTCACAGCGACCGAGTTCACGTCACAGCGGAATTTCAGAAGCAGGTTGCGTTAATATGTTTGGCAATAGGTCAACTGATCAAGGTTCTAGGGGTTTTGAGAATGTCAGGAATCCATTGAAATTATGGATTTTACAGAGTTTCCTGTAAAGGGTTTTCATTTGAAGTGGATAAAAGCAGTTCGAGGAAGATAATAAACAAATAAACAGTTTCATGACCTACGGATTTAACCAGTACAAACATAAATACTAACCCAAGACCGAAAATAGAAGAGGGTCGCAAACTTATTGGGTACGAAAAACTTTCATACCGTTGGATATACGGTGTTGAGAGTTTTGCAGAGAACGATAGATGCTTTACTGTCTTAAAAAACATGTTTTTTCATAAGAGTTCGCATACGTGGCAATAAACGGATATAATAATAATAAGTTGAATTGCAAATTTCTTTATATTAAAATGGAACACGTACAAAAAGATGAAGGAGATTTCGAGTTAAAGAGTGAGACTTTAGGCTAACTGCCAGTGGTGTAAGGTGCAAAGAGAGAATCTAGAGGGAAAAGAGTAGAACCACATCAAAATCAACCCAGACGAGAAAAACCTTCGCTTACACAGGGGTGCCCTCCCCCACCCCCCTTAGCTTTGTAATTTATACATTTCTGATGGAAAAACAAACCATTTTAAATTGATTACTTGGTTCCTTATTATTTACGTTCTATCAAGTGATCTAATATATTTTTGAATGTCGTCACGTTAAAAACTGTTTCAATCAACTTTACCCAATCCCCGTTTTTTGGTACCTCCCGCTAGAATTTCAATGACGCAGTCTTCGTCATAGCCAACCCCTTCCCCCCTGGGGGCACTCCTGGTAAAACAGTAGCAGATGCCTGTTGACGTAAAACCCTATTAATTTCTCCAACTTATTCCTCTCGTTGCATAGTAAAATTGAGCGAAAAACGGTTTCATTAAAAAACGGAACCTCGAAATATTTGAAGCGTTCGTAGTTTGAACCTTGCATTAAGAGATGAGGTGATACATCGTATCCGGGCTGCCAGTACTGCATATTTGGCAATTTACAGAGCTATCGGAGCCTTATTTGGCAAAGAATCTCTTCGTAAATAATGAGTAGCCATTTTTGAGATACAAAACACTCTTCCAAGAGCTAAAGAAAGAATTTCGAGGGCAACAACTACCGTAAGACGAAGACGATCTCTCAAAATCAGTCTGGCATAGATAACTGAGAAAGACATACAAGAATGCTGCTTTTTCCACTGATGAGATCTCCGCATGTCCACTAACTTTTTACATCTGCATCTTAAAGGATGCACTCCAGTTGGATTTCGGTTCAGGAAAATTTATGGTGAGGGACATCGATCTCTCAAACCGAACTCAGGAAGTCTAAATTGACGCATGGCTACGAGTGAGGGTTTCTATAACTTATTTAGATATACTACTCCATACATAAAAAATGTAAATTAGCAGATTATGACCAAAACCGTCACCCATGAGGTCTAGGGTATCCAAGAACTATCTCTGTCTGACAAATGTGATGAAATATTTTAGAAACCTAAAAACCAGGTTGTTAATGTGAATTGGCCACTTCGTCTGCTGATCCAAGTCAGATATGTAATGCATTCGTGCAAGCACAGGACACAATTTTCGTGGGCAAAGCTGCTCTCACCCATATGAGTATTAATAACTTAATTCACAGGCTGAAGTTGAATTCTGATGTACGAGTATCGCACAAGTTAAACGTTAGTACTTTGCACGTTGGTACAGAAGAACTAGTAAAGCGTAGGTTACTGGATTTATTTTCAATGTTTTCCTTCCCATAGTTGCGAAAGCTGCGTGTCATATCATCAGTAGCACAACGATTACCATACCAGTTAGCCCAGAAAGGCTTCTCATCCTGCATGGATCCCAAAAGCACACACTTTGCACACTATCATAAAGTGACAAGATGGGATAAGAATATGGTAAAGTGGTATAACTGTTCGCCATTTGAATTATTTAATTTTCAAATTACGGTTCTTTTCAAGGTAATTTTTGGTCAGGCTGTATTTAAGTTTATTCGCGTTATTTTATCATATTTGTTACTTGGTTTTTGATAATAACTAGGTACTAGAACTTGTTGAAGCAGTGAGATATCTCCCACCCGGTGTTTTGTCAGGTTGACTGATCTTGGCTGTCTATTTTAGTGACCGAATGGAGATGGTCATTGACTATCATGGCGAAATTCGCTTTAGTTGTTATCATACTACGGAATGGGTGGTTTGTGTACCGCCAAGTTACATTCCCATCATTCACAATGCGACTCTTCCTGAATCTAAAACTGTAACGAATGACAAAATGAACCCCTTTATTCGCAGTCGTCACTAGTAAAGACCGATTCACGTTAAGAGCGTGATTTGGAGCGAAACAAAGTCAGAGAAGGGAAGCTATGGCACACACAACTGGAACACGTTAACGCAGCTTTGCTGAAAACACCAAAAGAAATAAATGATTAGACTTCAACCCATCAGAGCAGTGATAAGGAAGGTTAACAGACGTCATGAAAGGTCAGAAACGTACAGTACGGCAAATCATAGAAAACAAACGTCAAACCTTCGACCTTTAGGTAGCTTATAACATTTGCACTTTTCGGTCAGTGCCGTTTGCCCTTTTTCCTCGTTCTATATGCTTCTCCCTCACAGGATAAAACAGAATTGTAGTTTTGGGCTCCACCGAATCGGTTTGTAGCAGTTATTTAATCTTAACATGTTAATGGTCATGTTAACACTGTTGTACAAAATTTGAGAACATATTACAGACTACATTTAGCCTACCTACCTTTAATGACGAAACTAAAAGAACGGGTTCTTGATCTATCAGGAAGCCTCCGTGTATAATGTTCTGGATTTCGGGGAGCGCTAATCTCAGGTCTGGACGTGCTACAGGACCAGAAATTCGGCCTGGAACCGGACAGATGTCCTCCCCTAATAACAATGATCGCGTCTCAACCCGGTCGTACCAACCAAATTACCGAAGTTACCTTCCTTTTTTCGAACCGACCACGTACGTCCCCAGAGCCGGGGGCCCCCAAATTAGCCCGAGGGGGCCCCTGGTAATGGATCCAGCGGTTTCCCCCTTCCCCGCTAAGTGGTATCTAAACGCATCTCCACAACGAAAAACCCTATTTACACTTGTCACACGCACATACGACATCAAGTCCCGCAGGGGTCCTCTTCGTCGGTTCTTAGGGCTTTTCTTGTAATCGCTTCCTTTCCCTTCTTCGTCGCCTTCAATTTTCAATTTTCAGTCATGTGCCGGCTTGAGTTATTACAGAAATCATTTAGCTTGAGTCAAGCTTGTGATAACCAGCTCCTTTCATCGCCTTTTTGACTATGTGAGAGGAAGCTTGATGTTGAACATTTTCAAGTCGCATTTCCCGGGAGGAACAGCTTCAACGTATTCCTAATCGAACAGCTACAACTACCTACTTGAAAGATTACCCGAAATGTTGGTTACAACACAAATAATTTGGCATAGAAAATTTGAGATGCTCCCACTCTCCTGTCGTCTTTTAAAATGCTGTTATGCATAAAATTCCTGGTTTTCAACAGTGCGTAGTCAGCTGGGCATTGCCCATACGAATCTGAAGGAAACATAAAGCACTTTGTTGTTTGAGTTATTATGTTTTATTCAGAGACATGTTCAGGGCTAAAGAACCTTACATGGGGCTGGAAGATTGGGCCCTTTTTTCACTTCAAAGAGATCATGTACATGCTCATCCAACATGATGGTGCTTCAATAAAATGAAATCAGGTGTATTGTCCTGTCTTGGGGCGGCCTCTCATGCAATGTATCCACAGGCTCTTTGTAAATACCTAGAAGCAAAGACTGCGTCACTAGAAACGATCAGGTGACAACGGGAGCCGCCATGGTGGGTGGGTCCGGCGCATTTACCGACCTGTATCATAAAAATTACGAGAGTCCAAAAGACCACTAAAAAACATGGCATGCTCAGGATTGATGGAACTGATCATGAGGCCGGATCATTGAACTTTTTCCCTCCTCCCTAAGACAAATAACATGCTCTGACGACAGTATTGATCCACAATTAGGAGCCGTCCACTGTTTAGTCCTATTAACGGGAGTGATCTACCTCGCATTTTTTTCAGAATTTTTCTAAACTTAGGCAAAGACTGCATTTATGCATTGATTATTAGCAAAACGATCAGGTTGCCTCGGGAGTCATCATGGTGGATGGATCCGGGCCGTTCGGATCATTCCACGTTTCCGAAACTCCGTGAACTTCACCAAAGATTCCAGAACTACTAACGACACCACTCAACTGTGCTTACGCAAAAGCGTTTGAAAACTTGAATGAATGAGTCGAATTCCTAAATGTGTAAGAACAAGCAGGTAGGGAAGTGGCACTGAAAGACCTGACAAAATCAATTATGAAAACTCCTCAACGCTACTCTATATGCTGTTCAACGAGAAGTAAGGTTTGGGTATTATTATTTGTGATAATGATGTATTTGATACCATAATTCAGAACTTGAAACTATTCATTTTAGAGACTTTTTTCAAAAACTGTTCAATTTATTCTCGGCATGGATATGAATTATGTACGTGTATGTGTACAGGTAACAGTAGTGCATATAGGGGAATACTTTGAGTAGATTCACAGTTTACCACATACAACGCAAATTTATGCACATTTATGCGCCCGCATGCGAAGTTTCAATTTATCGATCGACGCCACTGCCACAGCAGAGTATCTCCGCTCATTCATCCGTACGCCCCTGAAAAATGGTTATTTGGACCTGTATATTCATAAGGATGAGCCTCGGTGAAAAAGAAAACGAAAATGTCGGCGAACAACAAATTGCTGTCACCGTAAACGGTTCCTCGTGTTATATATTCATCGAATCCAATATGCACGAGCAGGTTGGAGGGAAGTAGGGTGTTTTACGAGGTGCGAATCTGCTTGGGAGATCAGGCGAGAGAGGATGGGAAATGAATAGAAAAGAAAGGATCGCAAAAGGCATCTGATGTGTCACAAAGGGAGCAGCAAATCAGCGGTAGGCGATTAATTTAAAACCGAGGCATCCGGGAGTAGTTAAAAGTAATAAGCCATTAAATCATGTTCGAAGGTGGAAGGAACCAAGGGGAAGAAAAACCTATAACAACCTGATATTTATGAGGTCCATTTGCATTGATTAAGGAGAGGTGGGGCGCAAGGTAAGTTTTCGAGAGTGGGGATAGAGAGGAGCTTCAAAAGCTTGGTGAAGGTCACCTCTAGCTACCATTATTATGCATATATCTGAACGATGGAGAATGCCGCGAGGGGAATTACAAGTCTAGGGAGCTATTAGGGTCGGTGGCTGAGGCGGACATGGGAAATGAGTGAAGGTGCATCCCAGGAGCTTAAACAGGCTGGTTGACGTTGGGTGCGGGTCATCCATCCAGCTCGGACAGGCGTTGGATACCGCTAAGCGGTGGTAACACCTGTGGAGGAGGAAATGGTAAATTATTCGAATTGTCAAGGACCTAATCCTCCCTTAAACAGACCGAAAATGGGAGTGTAGTACGTTATTCGTATTTAGATTTATCGTATTGTTGTTAATAAAAGCCACAAGTTCTGGTTAACTAACAACGAAACTTCATTGATGTGTACTCATTGATGCATTTCTTCGTTTGTATGTGTCGAAAATGATTCTGCTTCAATGTTTTTGCTGATAACTTGAAGGTACCCTAATTCTGGAATAAAAAGAAGATCAATTGTGTATTATATATGTCGACTGTTTTGGAGGTCGAAGGTGGAGGGCATTGACGATTTCTTCATCAACGAGGAGGTGTAAACACTATCTGATAAGCAATCTTGCTTTCTGACCTTTCATTTGAATCATTTATTGGGAAGCTCCCAACTTGGAGATACAATGATGGTAATTTTTGATGGCTTCATGTAATACAATAAGAAAAATAGTTGCAGCTGACCGACTCTCCTACTATCAAAATACCGAAGATGATGTCGACATCAATGCCTCTCTATTCCGAAAGATATTTTGCTTGTTTTCTTCATGATTATCATATTTCGTTCATGTACTTTTCAAAATTTTTCAAGGATTTCGGTAAGTACTTAAAACACTCAGTTGAGAATTGGATAGATTCAAGCATATCACTGCAAATTGGGATTCTCTAAAAAAAACTGATGATTCTAACACAGCGTTTATTTATTTTTATTTATTTATTTATTTTTTTTTTTTAATAATGCGTGGTTGTTTGTGTCATCATGCAGAATTCGATTTTGGAATGGTTTTGGTTAGTTTCTGTTCCAAAGTATCTATGCATGTGGAGTGATCGGGCTGGATAGAAATTAGGACTAATTAGACCCCGAGTGGAGTCTATTCGCGTACAAAATTCACTACCTTGAAAGAGCAAATTTTTTTGCATAATTTGTAACGTCTTTTATGACCTGTACGGCTGAAGAACATTGCAGGTATGATATTTACGCATCTTTGAATGCAAAACAGTAACATAAGGGGTTATAAAAAATTTTGTAGTGAGCGATTACGAAGGCTTTTTCTTTGGAATAATAAATCGAAAAACCCTGCTGAACGGAAAACAAAAAATCCCTCCATATAAAGGCTACGATGATATATTGGTGAATAACGTTTAACAAGGAGATAATGAAAGGACTTGATGTCTGTTCTAAGGAATGAGGCGATATGCCTGCGACACGAAGAGGATACCCCTCAAGCTAAAAAACTTCAGGTTCATGTTCAGGATACTTGTGGGGGGAACTATCTGCTTCCACCACATACTGTTTGATACCATATTTATTTATTCTAAAACGGGTCAAGCCCAATTCACAGAGTAATTTTACAGTATTACGACATGATATTAAAAGTATTGCAAAGAGATGATGAAATAGATTGGTCTTCCTTCCCAAGAGCAGAAGCGGTATGCCTGAAACACCCACAGGATGTCACTGATACTAAACCCCTTAGCTATTTGCTTAAGCAGTTTCCACAAACGGAAGGAGGGAACTAACCGCATCCAACTCACACGACATGCTACCATAAAACAAAGTGGTGACGGAAGGGAAGAGGCAAAATTCCTGCAACATCAAGATTAAACCGCTGAAGCTATTGATCTTCTGCTAACGTTTAGCAGTTTCAAGAAACGGGAAGGGAGAACCATCCACACCAATCACAGCGGTAACGATGAAGAATATAAGCTATCTGAATGAAACCAGCGCTGCTGATGATTGCCCAACGGAAGAAATGTAGATCTAAGTTGAAATTTTGAATCAACTCAGTAAAATATTCTCAATTGCAGGTAGTTTGAATCAAACATGGTACTGCTTTATATAACGATTATTAAGATATACGTAGACAAAATTGATGGTCAACGAAAATACTCTTTATCTTGATGAATAATGCATCAACCTGGCCATCTCTTATATGTCCCTGAGAAAGCGTAATTACGCCATCCGAGCGAGAATGACGCCGTCATTAAATAAATTACTGCACAATATCCAGAAAAGGTGTAATCAACCAAGATATCTGAATACTTCATAATGACAGATAAACTCTGTCATTCCTGGAATGAAAAGGACTAATGCCGGGTGTCCCGTTCAATTTTTACTTTTTCTCGGCTACGGATTCTTTCAGGTAAGTACGGTTTCAAAAAAAATGACGGTATAGGAGATGCCTGTACGCATTGAGCGATCTTCGGTAATACGAGCCCCGCGGCGGTACCCCTTCCGTTTTTATTGTCTCTCTAAATTGCTCATTAAGGATGAGAATATGCAGACGTCATAAAAATGCAGGTAGCCGGAGTTCGTGTTATCGGTACCTGATCTGTTGAGACCGGAGGCCTTCTGGTGTTACAACTGGAGCACTTACTCCATCCGTATGAATTATTAAAATTGTAAGTAGACATGAAAATCTACAGAAAATGTTTCATATACTTGATTTTACTCGAATTTTCCTAATTTGTTGGTAATTTTCAATAATTATTTTCCATAGCTACTGTTGTGATTGACCTTTAGGATTCGAAAATTGTCTGACACATAATCTTTTCTCTTTTTTTCGATTCGGGTGTTTGCTTCTGACACTACCAAGACAATAGAAGCTTGGTTTTCTCGTTCAGGAGATGTAACTTCTCCCTCAAATCAAAATGTCCACTCAAGCTGTGCGTTTGAAACAATAGTACCTACTGAGCAGTTTCGTCCGACTGTTTACAAGGTTGAGAAAATCCGCCAAAACTTGAAATACTAATAAGCTTCCTCAGTTTCTATCTAATTTTAAAAACCACGTTCACGTAGTCAGTGGTATTAGATGTAGAGGATCTGTGGAGTTCTATCCTACTACTTAGTTTTTTATTTTCAATAACGATTCATAGCTCGAAAAATTTCTGGAAGACAAATCTGAATTCTCTCACATTGCCTTCAACTTCATTTTTTTTAAATTTGGGTTTTGGTTTTTGCTCCTGATTTTGCCAAGACAATGGGGTCTTGTTCTCATATTCGAGAGATGGAACTTTTTTCTTCAAAATTCTGAACAGGTTTTCCTTTTTGATCTTTACTGTCTTTTTGCATACGGATCTGGGAATCCTGAAGATAATCATAAACGTATAGGTACAGTTTCAATTTCAATTTAGATTTTAAAGAAATTTCCATGTAATCTGAGGATTGAAATCCATAGGATTTGCAGTGGGTATTGTTCCTTTCGGTATACACTAACGTAAAATGTAATTTTAGAAAATTATTATTGTGGGGAGGGGGAGAGGTGGATCTCGTTGGACACTCTGTATATAGAGAAATACTAAACCAAGCGGCGCTCAATGCATGAATTTGGAAAACCACCCTTATAATAGATGCAAGTGAAAACGTCTATTCAATTTTATATTTTCACAAGAAGAGAGCGACCGACATTCAACTAACTCATCGGTGAAGAAAGATGCACCGAGACGTAAACCAACCAGCACGAACGAGAACGGACTTGCTCTTTGATGCGGGAAAAGCGAGGAAGCGGCTATAGAGAGGTTAAATGCTCATCATGGCCTTCCCTGTTCCCCCCACGCCGATCATCTGATATAAAATGAAAGTAAAAACACGATCCAGCCTTCTAATCCACGATCTCGGAAACCTGATCTTCCCATTCGAGAACGATTCGCTAATTACTTCACAGTGGATAACCTTTTCTGTCGAAGGAGCTCTGGCTTTGAACGCGGAATATTAAGGCTCATCTGATTGCGTGACATAATTTTATTGTCATTGATTTATTTGCGGTTGAGCCACTTCCAGCGAGTACCTCTCACACATCTGAAACGTCCATACATGAGGTTTGCTCGGTTAAGGAACACGAATCTATTCCGGCCGGAATCGCATTCTGGTAGTTAATGGGATTAGTTCAGAACTGTGAGGCGTTTTTCTGAAACGTTCGATATCAATACCAGTCGGAAACCTGTAACACGATAAACTGGTATCCTGAAACAATCAACGAACTGTTTGCAGCATCTGAATGAAAAGGACATTGCAAATTATACCTAGTGCAGATTAATATTTCTGCATTGTATGTCACTATCTATCTATGTATCTATGTTTATTAGACGTTTTCAGAGGTTCTTAAATAAACACCGAGCCTCTAGCATCCATTTCTTGTCTTGTCCACTCTTGATGACACAAAAATAGCCCGATCTGTATTTCAGCACGCTAGATCGATAAGAACAAAATTAGCCAAAAAGGGGGTGATCACTGAACCATACCTTGTGAATGACTGCTAGGAGTCCAATGACAGTTGGATAACTTCTTTTTGAATAGAATTCCGTTAACAATAACCTTTGCGAGTCCTTTTGTAGGAAACAGAAGCTGATATCAACACTTTTAGCTCACTAACCTCTGAACCCCAGACCATGGGTTATTCCATATCCTTCAACATCGATTTACCTCAAATCAACATGATGATCGTTTACTCGATGATCAAGAGCGGCTTTGTCAGATTTTATAGGCGCTACCATTCAAATTTCAGATGAAAGTAAGGATATGGAATGTCAATACCTACAGTGTTGCAATATACTGTATGTGGACACGTGGAAATCCACGACTAGAGCAACTGAAGTTCAGTGAGGTTTCGAAAGGGACTCCACAGAAATTATGTCAGCTGATACATATACTGGGAGATTTTCAACGTGTCCAAACACAATCACATTTCGTTTTGTGTTTAAATTATTTTCCTAGTCAAAGTTTTAGACGTTGAGGAGAGCCAACGGATGAACATCGCCGTCCAGGTGGGATCATTCGATTCTTTGAAAGCACTTCTATCAATGAAGAATATAAAAACAACCGTGTTATTTAGGAAGTTTCCCATTTCCAGATTTTCGAAATTTCAGCCTTTCGATTACACCCTAGAAGATTGTCTGAGATCGATGCCAAGAAACCAGCACCAACTGGAAACCACATGTGATTTTTACACCAGTTACAATAACTTCAGTTCTATAATTTCGGGAAAAGATGGATTTTTTTTTCACTCGAGAGGTTTGAACATTTTTTTGGGCAATTACAAAGGTGCATTATTGAAAACAAATGACTTACAAAATTGTTCCAAGGGCAGGGCATAAGCATCCGATTCAAGGGGTTCACCAGGTGCCTACTTCTTCAACCCTGATTCACAGCTGCCATTTATTCAGATATGCTTGGTAAAAGTGCAAAGCTGTTTTCGATATCCTTATCGCTCCCATATCGTATCATACCATTTCGCTGCTTGCGGAAATGCTACAGCTGGTTTTATTCAAGATTCAAATAGGCTGTCGAATGAGCAGTAGTGTCATGAATGCTTTTTACCGGCTTGGAAACCATACAGCCTGCCGTTCAGTAACTTGTTCTTCAAATATTCCATCAATTTATGCTTCTCACACATTTCCCTCAAGCCTGAAAAAACCCGGATGTATCGATCTCGAATGTCTGAATATCACGAATCAATTTTACAAATAATTTGCTATAAAAGTGCCATCGAGGAAGACATGTTTTTAGGCTTCGCTTTTTAGTAATTTCAATAAATAAGTACGAAACACATTCTCACCCGTGTACCTACTTATCGTTTTTCAGTCCATACGTCAAACTAGGTAATTGTTAAGTTTTCGAGGAAATAGTGAAAGAAATTCTTCGCCATTGTTCTGTCTACAAAAATCAATGCAGTTTCCAAGGAAAACACTCTAAAATTCCCAGCTATTCCATTCCATATTGTATTTTCTTTTAATTAATGAAAACAACGTATGACATAAAAAACTTGGTTTCATTCTGCGAAGTCGATCTTTTTCAACCAATTTTAAGAGCTATAAAACAATAGGTTTGGTATCGGTGTTTTTCCTCCACTTCTCTGAATGGCAACCCTCTCGGATCTCCTCGCTGAACAACTAAGGGATTTTAAACTTTTCATCTGGTCGGAAGGGCCGAATAAACAGTTGAACATTTCAAATAGTAAGATAGTATTGGCCCAGAACAGCCCAATTTGGAACCCCTAAACCCTCTGTAATACTTCATGGCGTTGTGGTTGTCCTTTTGTAACAAAATTAAGGCTACAATACTTCAGGAACCTACTAATTATTTTCAACCTAATACCACAACAATGGGAGGCGAGCAACTAACGATACACGGTAAAATTAACCTATAATACTTAATTGGAAAAACTTCTTGTCGACTATAATTCCGTTACGACACATCGTAATTATGTAGATTGCTAAAAGCTCATCAGGGTAAAGACACCAATTGTTGACTATGTCCAACTATTAACACTTGCTCATTTGAAGTTGAAAACTGAACGACTAGGATATCCTAAAAATAAAAGTCTGTCCTCAAACGGAAGTTTAGCTGGCCAGTATCAAATTCCTCAAACTGGATTTCTTTTTCATCCATCATGGTACTAACACTAGATTATTGGAATATTGTTTTCGACTGTAAAGTATTTCACTGTAATTTCACTGTCAACGACTTAGGGACTCCAAACTAGGCAGTTTACCAGTGATTGAACGGCGGTGTCGAAAATGGGGAATACCAACAAACGTGGATATCTTCTGACTTTCTGATAATTTACCTAATCACTTTCTTGAATAACGTTATTTTTAAATAATTAGTATGTCCAATTCTTGACAGGGGATATCAATAATAATTATTATTGTTTTATAATAATAATAATTATGTATATATAATATATGTTGTTATATTATATTATAGTATAACAATTATTGTTTTGCTTAGGTGCCAATAATTGGAATACTACAACAACCGGAGATTCTGGCATTTAATAATAATTATTATTATTGTTGTAGGAGTGACACTTAAGAAAAACAATTGACAGCTAGAACAACTTGTTATTGAGGCCCCACATCTCTCGTCGGATTCACAATATTCAGAAAAATTGTACTATTCTCATTAAAAATTGGAAATTCAATAAAAAGATTAACAAAACCAAATGGGGTTAAGCGTGATGAAAGTTGTGCGGAAGATCACAGCTAAGAATGGTGGTGTTCCAGTTGCAAACGCGATATGGAATTTCAGTATTCCAATTTACAATAGATCGAATGGGAACTGCTCAAATAATGGTAAGCTTGGCAGTGATAATGTTTGGAAACCAGAGGAGTGTAGTAAAGTAAAAAAAGTAAAGTAACAAAGGAATTTCACCTTGGATTTTCGTCCGACTACCCGGAGGTGTCGCGGACGTCGCCAGCCGTCCTCCAGAGAGGATCGGAACTAGGTCTGACGATTTCGCTCGTGGCTTCCCATTGCCTCACTCCCCTGGGTTGGGAGCGTTTTGGATTCACGTGACATTGAGATCAGAGGTGAACTGTCTAACGACATGA
This sequence comes from Creontiades dilutus, assembly GCA_031894815.1. NCBI lineage: Eukaryota > Metazoa > Arthropoda > Insecta > Hemiptera > Miridae > Creontiades > Creontiades dilutus. Next base: position 1,137,479 of record JAVIWC010002863.1, on the reverse strand, counting down.
CAGGTATACAACACTTGATTGGATTTTGGCCCTATCATTGGTGCCGGATTCGAACCGGGGCAATCAGTACTCCCACTGAAAGTAAACAGCCAGAGGACTGACGCCCCAGCTCGCTCGGACAACCTGCCCCCTTGGACACCAGAGGAGTGTATCTAATGCCTTTAAATTATGAAAATAGTTTAAGCAGAGTTTCCAGAAACTGATACCTACACGATTGAGACACAGTGTTGAGTATCTGGTGGACTGAGGAGAGGATCGTCATTCACACTTCAAGAACGGACATACTTCTGTCAGTGGTTAATCGAGAATCTATCTTAGAGTGGAGGTGATGTAACAAGATGGTCCCAAATGTATCAGTGAATTGAGAAATACCTCCCGAAAAATTCATTAGTCGATGCCTGAAGGATCCAAAAATAGTTGTCAATGGTGTCGGATCTCCGTTTTTCATCATTCTACTAAAAATAAAAACGATTTGGCACCTAAGAGTTGATTATTTTATCAAATTAAAGAGAGAAATAGAGGTGAATGGTTTTAGTTCATAGTTTCGGAATCAGCTGAGTGGCTAAAAAACCATATTTCTACTATATTAATCATATGAAGCTAAAATTCGAATTTTTTGTACCTATCAATCGTATGAAGCTGAACTGTATATAAAGCTCAAAGTTTGTTTCTGTTTGCTTCTATTTATCTATTGATGTATGTATCCAATAGATGGCAAAACTGCTGGACTGTTTCTGGCTGCAGACGTCGTAAAATGATCCGCAAGTTCGGGTGCAGAACAGGCTAGGGCAGAACTTCCAAAACATCCTTGTACTTCATAAACGGCACTATCGTTCGCAAACGATTTGTTTGGTTCCACAAATTGTTTTCATTATGCTTGCTAACAGGCAGTTCATTAGTAGCGGAAAATATTAAGAATTGGAGAAGAATATTATTTAGTGTGAAACACGGCTTTCCGGCTAGTAAAATATATTTTATGTTTGCTGAACGTAAACGACTCCCTTCGAACAACTTTGCTGAGAAGTATGAATAATATCGATTGAAACGAAATGAAATTGAATTTTATTCCGATGAAAACTACATCTCATCGAAAATTTTTAAACACATTGGAACACACCTGTGATGGATATGGTTGGTTGGCCCTTCCCGATTTTAGAATCCGTCGCCTTGGGAGATGAATCAGACGTTCTCATGCGTCTGGGCCATCCTCTGAGCGTGGCGGAGCACTATATCCACATTCAGCTCATTGGAAGGGGCACTTATACCATTTCATCACACCTCCACACACCCCTTAACCGCAGATCTCGCCCGGCGCGGTAAGGAGGAGCTGGCAAAGCTTATACAAAATTTAACAAGTCCTCCAGTATGGATATAAAACCTCAATACAGTAGGTACATAGGTATCTACTCTGACTACAGTAGTAAGAACATTTTTTTTTCTTTTTAGAATAGTTTGACGTATAATTAGCAGTAAAAAAAAATGAAATAAAGAAAGTAACAGTGATCTTAGCAGTGGTACATGCTTGGCAGTTGAGTTCAGAAGTTCTCTAAGCCCTCTGAAATTGACCTTGTGGAAAAATTCTTTTTGTAATTGTTTCGTCAAAAAATTGTTGTTTTTTTTTCTCTGAGTTAGCCTAAGAGCGGGCTTTGGAATGTTTGGAGGCACTTTGCTGTAATGTATAATGTCTAGTGTTATGTGTTGCAGGACTAGTAAACCGCCCTAGTCACTCAATGAATTTAACCGTCGACTCCCCGGAGGTTCGGTAAAGCTCCCGCGCGTCGCTTCCACCGGTGGAAAAGGGAAGTGGAAAATTGGAGGGCGAGAGGACCGAGAGACCTGACGGCGAAGCGCGGCTCTAATTGTAGCGCTCCGCCGCCTCCAGCTATCTTATTTAAATGAACTCCGGGCCCAGATGAGGGAGCTCCGATACCGACTTCCCCGAGAACCCCCAGCTTCACATTCGGATCGCTACACGTTCAGATCGCTGCACGTTCAGAACGTTACACATTCAGATCGAAGCTTCCAACCGATAACAAACCTCTCCCACCTCCATCTCTTACCGACAACCAACCCTCTCCTCTATCGCGCTGGTTCATTTTTTCCCTTCATCCAACCAATATACAGTGCAGTTCTGATGCTATCGTTAGCACCGTGAAAAAAAAGAGATAGAGAAATCAAACCTCTCTTTTCCCCTTAACCACATCAACTGTGATGCTTTAATTTTCAAAGATAGCAAATGAAATATATGTTTCGCAGTTCGCTCAGAGGGAATCCAACCAAACGGGGGCGTCGGGAAAAATTGATTTTTATTTCCATCCCTGCTGCAGCCATTTGTAAATAATCGGTTAGTTGAGATGATTTCACCGATACACGATGTAATTCGTTGTTTTTTTTTTCTTGCGAGAGTTTGATATCAACTCCCAGCCATGTTAATGGGCTTTTAATAGTAGTTGGTAATGGATATTTCACTGCTTTCAAGAAGTTTTCTCTTCCTTGATGTCAAACGGGTGGTGGGGACCCCTATATATATTCAGGAAATATAGCGTAATGACGCTTTACAATTGTTGGTTTCTTGCGAAAATCGGGGTTTTACATTCAAAGCCTTCACTGGAGTGTAACTTTAAACTTTGTATTCATTTCCGTACATGATAAATTTCAAAATCCATTCGACCCAACCATTTTCAAGACCGGACTTAGCAGTACTGAATATTAAGATTGGACAGTGCGGTTGTGAGATCCAGAGCTCAATTCGTATGTCACTGAATAATGTACGGAGATTAAATTTCAACTTTCTCGGTTGATTTGGACAGAAAATGTTGGTTCACCGAAAGTACCATTCAAAGTACAGATTTTCAAGTATTAGCACAGAAAACGGCCATTGACGGTTAACTGGAGGCACGTTATATTTACCAGTGGGGCAGGTCAATTTAAAGTCAACACAAAGAATGGTGCAATATAGTATTTTGAGGGTGAAGTTGCAACATGACCCACCTGAGATAGGGCTGGGCTACACAACCTGTCTGAGTTGGTGCTAAACAACATGATCCAAATGACATATTGCATTTTGACTATCTGGTATCGTTGGATGCACAATTTCCAGCGCTACTTGTTGGTAATGAGGAGTTAATAAGTGAATATATTTCAGAGTAGCTGCCGTAAGTATCAATCGAAATTGAAAGTAATAAATAATGTTGTAAAATACGGAAAAATGAACAGTTTTTTTCCTCTCCTGAAAAATTTCAATTAACACTTCGGTCATGTTGTTCAGCACCATTTCGGAGAGGTAGTGTCGTCCAGCCCTATCTCAGTGTTGTGTCGTCAAATTCCAGTTATTGTTGAGTTCCTAGTTACCATCACCCCTTCATATGATTTCTTGTTCCCTTGTCACTTGATAACACAATGTTCATTTTAGTTCAAAATATTCGTAGAAAATATAGCTACACTTCGTTCAATCCGCGTGCTCCTCAATTAAGGGATACTATACAGTAGGATACAACACTCAGGTAGGTCATGTTGCCACTTCACCCTCGATATGTGACAGGAATTTGATATTCGCGAGTACAGTAACTGAAATGTTGCGAGTTTAAACAAAACACCTACCTGCGCAAAACCCGTCCACTATTACAGTACATAAGACTTGAAAGAATCGATTTCAAAAGGAACACCTGAAACGAAATTCTACGACAATTATATCATCTGATACGACTCTCACTTGAAACTAGACGACGTTTACTATGTCCAAGCACGTTCACATTTTATATTCGTGGTGAACGTGTTTCTTCTATCAAAGTTCTATAACTTAGTCAAAGTGAACGGTCTTTTGAGCTAAATCAGTCTATCAATAAGGAACAAACATAAAATCTAGAATATAAAACCAAGAGTGTTGTTTCGAAAGTTTTCGATAATCAAATTTTTGTGCATGGACATCTCCTGTTTCGTACGAAGGGAATAGTACAGTCCAACTGTCTTCGGACATCTAGATGTCAGTTATAAGGTAAGAGATCATTGACCAGCCCAAAATTCTGTGCCTACTTTCGTACGAAATCTAAAGCACTGAAAAGTGTAAGGGGGCTCATTTTACGGCATGTAGACTACGTGTAATATACTGTCACTGTATTTTACGGCATTGTATTTTATATAACTTGTTTTCATTAAAACATTGAATGGATACCAATTGCTTGGGCCTTGATGTCGATAAGACCTCGTTAATGCATTTTTCTCTTTCTAATCGACTGAATGCAGATCTGTCAGGGGTGTCTTTTCATCAGTATTCATTTTTATCGAAAGAGATCTTGTAATTGTAAAAATTTGCCGTTAGCCTTTAAATGTAAATACTTAGTTGTTTTTAATTATGACCTGAAAATTAATCTTCACATCGAGTATTTGATTGTTATGCTGAGAAAGTTATTACGAGTATATTTCTTTGAAGAGGCTAGAAGCTTTTTGTCATTCAATCAGCTGCGATTTATTTACCTTGTTTCGGTGTTTTGTTTATTAAAATATGGCATTATTGTGTGATTTAGTGTTGGTAAGTTGATGTAGTCTTGTAGGTCGTTCAGAATATTTTTATTAGAATTGCCCCCAAGAAGACATTTATATACCCTAGATTTCTGCTTTACCGGGTTAATTTACTTGATGTACAAAAACCCTACACCTCCTTCCTTTTCCTTTGTGTTCAAAACTGGCTTTCCCCAGAACACAGATGTTGTACTTCATTCACACGTACTGTACTGTCTTCTACAACCAAGTTGGACTCTGAGAGTGCGAGAAAACCCGCTTATTACGAGGTATTAATTTTTTCACTCATGTAAAATTAACCCTGATGTCTATGAAAGTTTTAATATTTTAAACAAGATATTTTGTTCAGGCTAAAGGAATTTACTTTTTGAAGAATCAGAGTTGTAGTAACACGTCATGTTTAATGATTTAGGGTGTTAGGTCTGGGTTTTATCAATCATACTTCAACTTTCTAGAATTATCATGAGTTTCTGCTTTTGGTTGAGAGTGACTCCACCAGCACCCACAAGTTCCTGAGAAAATATTATGTTGGTGGATAGGAGTGAACTTCTAAATGTTTTTCTTCATATATAAAAATTATTATTATTCCTGCCAATAAATAAATATTGTATTCTATTCTATGTACATAGATTGGTGATTTATGTTGAAGAATTATTCTAAAAGACAAATAATGAACCTCTTTATAATAATAGGCAAATTCGGTTCTAGAATTTACTGTTCTATACAAAGAATTCGACTTACGTGTCCGAGCGTATCTGGGAAGCATTGTCTCTGGTTGTCAAGCCCACTCCTGGTAGTCAGATGGTTCAAAGGTTTCTCTGAAACAGAAATAATCAACCTTTATGTAATCATTCACATCGTGTTATTCGCTTTTAGAAATCTACGTATCTTGAAACGTAAAGGAAAAAATTTTGAGGGGTAGGTACAAATTGCAAATCGTTTTCTTGAAATCAAGAAAATTTCAAGAAAGAAAAAATCAAGAAAGAAGAAAGTAATTAATCTTAATTACAAAGGTTCATCATCGAAAAAAAAGTGGGATTGAAGGTAGGTTCGTTGTACCTATCCTGGGCTTGTACTTTCGAAGTATTTGCATATTGAGATGTACCTTGTCATTCGCATACCTGGTTTCCCTACTCATGGATGTAGAACTAAATTTTCTCAAGTACTTGGTGTAATTACCTAAATACTAATGCACTTGGGTATCCCAACTCTGATTAGGTCAATAAAACAAAGCAAATTTTTCAGATGTGTTCCGACTTTACAATGCTGAGAGCCCAATTTGAGCTCGTGTTACAGTACTGTATTTAATAATCTTCCATTTCACTTTACTGTCAATAAAATTTAACTAAACATTTTAAACTTGCTGAACATATAACGCATGGCAATAGAAAAATAAGCTCTTGAGCTCACAATGTCATGATCGTTAGCGGTAGTATAAATAAATCTTAGCTCATCTACATTACATTAAGTCGTGGTGGCTCGGAATAACTTGACCCGATTCTAGAGGAACTTGAAATACTGATTGCTGCTCCTGTCAAACGTGAGAGCATCACTCGATACCAGCTCCATCACCCAAGTCGAGATGAGAGTTCAACGACTTGTCACTCAAATCAGGTGAACTTTATCGAACGTACGCGTGACCTGAAAGTTCTAAGGAGGTCATCACGGACTTCAAAGTGCTACAGCATTAGGTTGATTGTTTTCGATATGAAATCGGAATTACGGTCTCCACGCGGTTGGGCTAAGCTACGGCGACAACGCCTACGATTCGAACTGAAAATATTAATAAGTCCGCGTAGGAAGTCAGAGCGCATTCAACCCTTTCATGGTTACAAGACTATTGAATTTCCCTCCCTAGAACCAGCCTGAAGTAATGTGTCAAACAGTTCCAGGCTGAGTTTCGTCGTGGCAAATGGAAGGTGAGGTTTTAGTGGGTTTGAATCCCACATAACCCAAAGAGCAGTCCCTTTTGGGTATCTTAGGAGATCCGACTTCCACCTAAGGATCTCTAGGATTCCCTCACCTACCACCGAAAAAAAAGACTATTGAATTCACTCAATCATTTGGGACAAGTTTTACACTTCAGAAAAATTTTCTCTGAAAAGAAATAATAAAATTCAGACAAGCTGTGGGTGGTAAAGAGTTTTCTCCTGTAGGCAACAGAAATGTGTGGATCGTTGAAATGTTTTTGATAATCTCGAAATATTCTTTATCTTAAAATAAAATTTAACCAACCATTTCCACTTTCCAAATTTGAACCAGATTGGTCTTGATGGATGATTTATGTGCAATGAAACTCAAAGGGAACCAATTAAAGTAACCTGCACATTTAGTGGAAACGGTAGCTATTAAGATTGTTATCGGGAATCACGTACCAAGTTCCATTGGAATATTCATTTGATTGGAAGGACAATGTTGTTTTGCATCTCATGAAATGTATGAACGAATGGAACGAAAGATGTTTAGAATGATCAAAACGTAAAATGCGAAGACAAAAAATGTATATCACTCGGATGTGAAAGCTATGTTTCCGTACTAACTGGCCCTTGAGGGAAAACTAATTTTTTTTATTTTCTTAAATTTGATAATTAATATGAATAATGACGTATTAAGAGAACAGCCATGGGGAGAATAGTTATAACGCCACCAAACTTCGCAGGTTTTGTTTTCCTATTCTCTCTTGCGCAAGGAACGGGAGGAGATCAGTGGCCGCTGGCGGGGGTGGAGGGACTTTTTTCGTTCCAGCTTCCACCGTGAAATCATCGCCGTGATTTCCCCTCCCAGATCACCTCGGTAAGACGCCGAGGAACGCTAAACACCCGGTGGCACAGGTACCTCGTCCGGCAGGCGCAACCTCCCTGCGACAACAATTAAACGCATTCCCGGCTCCCCTGGACCTCTTGTGATAGGACCCTCCGCTGATACTCGCTTCTCCATATACCGAGGAACTCTCTTCCTCTTGGGATGAACGTGAGACCTCTTCTTGGTCATCTTTCGTCTTTTATTTGTTCGGGAAAAGCCTAGTTACATTAAATCCAAACTACCAAGCAGAGTTTGGATACTCTAGTTACTAGGTCCTAGTAAATTGTGTCTAAAAACACTCAAGAACTTACCAACATCTTAGAGCAGATGATGAAACCAGTAGCAAGAATGACCACGAGGTATAACAGCCCAAGTCGCAAGTATTTCTATAGCACTTGCCAAGTACTCATAAGAGCACAATCAGAAGTACCTGCTACTCCACTGTTTGGTAAGTACAAGATGAGGCTCATGTAACCGCATGTACCAGCACAAGTACTTGTAAGGATAATCTCGTAAGAAGAAGGAGACATGGTGGAAGAGGGTCTGAAATTCCCAATCGATCTCCAAAGTTAGGTATTCTAGGTGAAAACATGGAATACCTTTTACCTTGTAACTTAATATCCTTGTACTTGGAATAGACGTCCTAGGTACACGTTCCATATAGTGCTTGCTTCATGGACAAGTATGTGTTCTTGTGGACTGGTACTTATGAATCAAATTACAATAACTTGCACGATGTGCTAGTTAACTAAATTTCAAGTGCAATTAATTGATTACTTGTACCTACAAGTACCTTGTACTTCGAAGTATACTTTCTCAACTCCGCTACCACAGGTAAGAAACACGTACAATAAATTTTAAACTAGACTGTACATTAATATTCAGTGCCAATATTCACTGCACACTATTTTCCACTTTCATCGTAAATTAAAATCGACTAAACGGCGAAGAAATATATTCAATTGAAATATATTGGGCGTTGGGTCTTGTGAGCGTGGGGACCAGGCACAGAAATTCAGCGTGGTGGAGACTTGTAATTTAGGAACCTGCAAACTTGGAGGTGCCAGTGAAGAGGTGCTTCATCTTGTTGGAAGATAAATTCATCAGAATCTTGTTCAATTTGAGCTAACAACCAATCAGCGAGTAAGTCTAGGTACGAAGTTCCTATCGCCGTAATACCTACAAAAAAGATACGCCTGTACACCTTTTCTATCGAAATACCACCAAATACATTAACCTTAGGAAAGTTACAAGTTGTGGTGGGTGCCAGTAAAACCTTGCTCCTTTTCCATTTGTTGCAAAACGAAGTCACTAAATTAGGAACGCCTTCCTTTACCATCAGGTTTTAGGACTTGTAAAAAATGGAGTTTGTACGGTGTATAATGTAATCCCCGACGCAGCATTCTTTTCGCCCTGTGACTTATTTTCATGGGGTTATGTAAAGGATAAAGTATTTGTTCCTCCAATGCCTACAACCTTAGAAGAGCTAAGACTACTTGCTTCACTAAGACTCTAGCCGCTCTGACCATCGACATGTTGGAAATTGTCTAGGGAGAATTAAAATATCTCTTCGACATCGCTTGTGTTTCAGGTGACAACCACCTAGAAAATTTGTGATATTAAAACAAATCGAGAAATACCTTATACTTTTTTGTACCATTTTTCTGGATAAAGTTATTGACAGTCGGAATCATTGCATTCTTTATGAAATACCCTGTATTTCGCAGGGTGCAGGTGAAGCAAGGATGCCAATAGCATCGGCCATGTCAGCATAATACTTATACTTGCAGGCTTATACCGCGACACAGTATTTACGCGCATCTAAAAAACGAGGGAACTTTATGGTTCTATCAATGGCAGTGAGCAGTGTAACTAGACTAGAACAATAGATAGCCGTTCTGAATCTGTACATAACAAAAACTCAATTTCGACCGAAAAACAGTTTTTTTAACTTGACTTCTCAATAATTATTTTCCACCATAAACCGCTTATGATTCTCATGTTTCTGATAGCATCGGATCCCTCCCCGTGGTCCCAGTGCTCGGATTTTCGCCAAAGTCACGCCTTTATCGTGTGCGACGGTCCGCCATCCCCGTCTCGTCCTCACCCCTCCAACTTTATTATAACTCGATCCAGAACGAACTTGGAACAAGAACCACCAAAGGTTCGGTATCAGACCGAGGATAAGAAGAAAAAATCGTCCTTTTTTCCTAGTTGGACCCCAACTCCTCCGCTTCCCACTTTATCTGAGAGGAAATCTCAGTGGGGGCTCCAACCCTTTCATGTCAGCGTACGACCTGCTCCCAGAATTTTCGAGATGGGGGGGCTGATAAGGGTTTTATCTCTTTGGAATGTTAAGCATCAGATGAAACGGCGCAGTCGAGGGCTTGTTGGAACGGTTGGGTGGAGATAACACAACGTTTATCTTTTGAGTAAAATTGCAATCAAAACGAGTTCCTCGACTACCAAACGCTGAGCGTACAAATTCTTCCTATAAAAACTGGGTATTTCATGTTCAAAGGATCATGATCCTTGGATAATCTTTGATTTAAATCGATTTATTTGATGGCATCCGCTGTGACCTTTTATATCTGTGACTAATTTTCTGGTGTGAAAGATAATGTGCATATTGCTTCATTTTTCCGTCAGCAATAAAGTTGTTTCCCTCTATTTAGCAATTTTTCTCCAAATTCTTTTATGTTTTACATTTTCAAGTTTCTTTCAAGTTTCCAAGTGCTTCAATACTAATGCATTTGCTGCAGCAACTGTTCATGGGATAATTTTGTTGGTTCTTGCGGTGATGACGAAGAGAGCTTTCCTTTTTCGTAGTATCTCTAGTAAATATATTTCCTGGATAGTCAAATGTTCTTGGTTATGATCGCACACAACTTTTAGTATCTTCATGCACTCAATTGGTTACGATCGCGACGCACCTCACCAAATCACGCGGTTTCGGAACTCTATAGCGGCAAAATCGAAATTTCTCGTATATCAGAGAATAAGCCTCACGCGTCGTTTCAACTATTTGAAGAGCCTTTCAGAAGTTGAAAACTGAACAGTGGATAGAAGAGATGTTACCACTTGACGAGTTACGGAAGGAAACGTGGAGATGTGATGGCGAATAGGAGAAGAGAACAGAAGAAGTGTGATGAAACGATGACGTCCTTGAGAAAACCCAACAGTAATTTCGATGGAAAAATTACTTTTTTAAACTTTTGTCCTGCTAGATAGGTGAAAAAAACAAAACCACTGTACGAGTATGTCACTTTTTAGTACAGCCTGAGGGGCGCTTGATTCTTACCTGCCAAGTAGGGTTTCACATACTAAGATCATTCAATCCTTAGTAAACAAATATATCAAGGATGTCACACATTCTCTCGTATTTTTCAAAGATAAATATATAACCTGCTTGATGAATCTATCAGGTAGCTACCGCCTTCTAGCTCATATCAACCAAGGAACTCTGTTACAATTACGAGTACAAGCTGTGGTATGTTCACCAACATGCTGCAGGGAAATACAAGTTGGTATTTATTGATTTTAATATCTATATTATAGATAATTTCCTATATCAATTCCTACGGTGCGATTAGGATGATAAGCTTTTCAGTTCTCTTCCTCAAAGACGGAATTACTTCGAGACGCGGCGGCCGAGACGGTTTTGATCACTTCCTGCCCGCTGGGTTCCGCCTCTATCCCTTTTGCGATCTGAAGGCCACAAAGGGCTCCGCTGTTCCGCCTGGTCGGTCATACAACTTACTGATTTAGTTATACCACGACTTAACTCTCTTCCAGAGGTCGGTCAACCTACACCCGGATAGCGAGTCTTCCTCTCGAACCAGGTATATTGGCCTTGATAGTTGTTTACACAATCGCCTTTGAGACCCAGAACAAGAGAATTTCATTTCTATAAATGGATTTTGTAAGAGCTGAGACGAAAAGATATCGATTTGGGTTCATTAATTTCCACGATCAGCCGTCGAGTAATTTCTACGCTATTTACACAACGAAACTGCAATTCAGTGTGCAGACTCTTTTGGTATTTCCTCTGACAATGCAAAGGGTCTCAATAAAGTTCAGGAACGGAAAAAGCGAGTTAAAAATTTCGATTTTGGAGAGGACAGCTTCATACTTGTTGCTATATGTACTACTTTCGGTAGTGAGGAAGTAGAATTGTCTGTATTTTAAAACTTGAAATCTCTCTCCCTGAGTGGTACGTACAAATTGAGGTTGATCTGGTGGATCTATTAGGGAGAGAACGGGGACGCCCGGAGCCTTATGGACCTCACATAATAGCTGGTCGAAGTTGAAACCGTAGATTCTGGCACAAAAGCCCCCAAAAAATAATGAGCGCTCCCGAAGACGCCAATTACTAAAAGGGAAAAAAGCGGAAGACATTGACGGAACCTATTATTTTTCTCTCGTACCGTGGTGTATCTTCAAAAAACCCTCAATGGGTGAAATTGGCGTTCTAATTGGCGCCGCACCCGAATTTCATAGAGAGGGGAGGTTGATGGTAGCTCGTAAAAGTGACTTTTTCGTACTTTCCGTTGAAAACTGGAGTAAATCGGCTGGGCACGGTTGCCGTATGGTTCCGATCTTCTCCCAACTTGTAATAAAGGAGAGACCTGGGCTTTCTCTGAAATTGGCCGATGATGGGGTGCCAGGTCGGAGAGTATAGTGGTAGTTACCTTATAACAGCTTGTAGGAGAGCGCGATTCGAGTTATTATTTATAATTTTTCTCTTCTTAAGAGGCCCTTCAAAACGTCGTAACTCATTCGATATAAAGTATATATATGGAGGGCGGCGGAACTTTCGCCGACGAACGTGGCAGATCCCGCTTGCCTTACTTCCTTGATGTTTGGTATTAGATGGGATGAGGAACGTGGAATGTGCAGGAGAGACCGTTCGGCACAAAATAGATTTAGAACTACCATAAAGAAGAGGATACCCGGAGTCAAGTACTTCCATCAATCAGTCTTAACTTATAAACATTAGGAAAATCGCCGATCCATTCTTCGGGATCTACCGAAGGAACTGATGGAACGATCGTGATGAATTTTATATACGATCATCGAAGTATCCTGCCACAACTAACCTCAAAATATGAGCGAGCTCTTATGCTTAGGTCGGGAGACCATAATTCTGGATGTATTTCAAGTTTACTCATGTACAAATTCACTCATTCATGTGCGCAGTTATGTTCTGCAGTCATATTTGTGGGAAATGTCCCTGATAAAAGACGATCACCTACAGCCTAAATCGCCATATTCCTGTGAATTTCTTGAAAATTGGATGAAACCTGTAGAAATTGAGGTTCTACTAACATATATACAGTCACCCACTTGTCTTGACCCCTTTTTCCCTCGCACTGCCACTATAAGCGTAATGGGCAATAGTTTTAGATACTGCCAACTAAAACTTGATATTTGCTCTGCCCTGAATGTTACTGATATTTTTCTTTGATTTACCTGGTTCTTATCGACTTCATTCAAATGCCTGAAAGGGGATGGATATTGCTAGTTCCTCCTACCCGTTTCTTGAAATTTTGAGACTGAGCATAAACCTGAAGCATATTAGCCGTGTTATATGTCAGCAGAGCCTGATTACCAACGATTGACCTGGGTAACATAAGAAACTTTCCTTTTCCGCACTCCCTGCAGCAGCATGTAAGAGCTGAGCGTGAGGGGGATTGTCTGAAGATTTTCTCCATCTTCGGGCATGCTACCTGGTTAGCCATCTGGAGACAGTAGAGTTGCGTGGTAATATCCCATCACGAAACTAGTACCACAAATTACACGGAGCCGGAACTGGCGAACCAGCAGTTTTTACTATCACAGTGCCACCAGCCTGGTCCTCAGTTGAGATAAGACTCTCGGTGAGAGTGGTGGACACATCCGAGCCCATGGGATCTGATCTGGGTACTCAGAGGTAGAAGCTGCATCACCAGAAACTTGTCTCCTTGCAAAGTTTTTCACTATTCAAGTTTTATTACAAACTCGGGCACCAGCTACCTTAGCTGGCAGAATTATTCAGGCGGTTCACCTCCAACTGCGGTGCCTCGGCAGGCAAGTACCTTAGGATAAAAAGTCAGAACCAAGCCTCCTGAATAGTGAGAAATGTCATTAGTCTTGTCATCTTAGGAGGCGGCAGTACAATTGAAGAACGATACGCACTCTTAGACTAACATCAAATTTTATCTGGAAGGGGATCCATATCCATCTTACAAACCCTCCAGTAGACTGTCCTGAGCCCCCTTCCCCTCGCATCGACACCATCTGCAAAATGAGCAATGTTTTAACCTTTTCAATACGGCTAGAAATTCAGTTGGTGGCGTATCTTTCTCTATCAGGTGAAGATTAAGACAAAATAAGTTTTCGGGGTAGTAGACTGATGGTCTTCGACATCTCCCATGTCCCAAACGACGAAATTGTACATTTTACAAGCGCACCTGAACTCTGAAACAGGATATGTACCTTCAACAACTAACGATTAAATTGAGGGAAGAGGAGGGAACTCCAGGTTCACTCGGTTTTTAATTTCCAGACATTTCCATTGACTAGGACTGATGTTGTCCCAGTCGTAATCTCAGAGATTTTTCATGCTGGGACAGTTAGTTATGTAAAATGGTTAAATACTGTCCTTACATGTTGCCCTTTCGCTAACCGTTTGCTATCAATCAGCATCTCCCCCGCCTCTCTGCTCCGTGACTACTCCTGAAGTGAGATAGATACTGTCTTTCCAAACTGCTGCCTTAGTATGCCTGAGCATAAACATCAAGCTTTTTAGCCTCAGGTGTATCCCTTGGACCTTGTAAGTTTATCGCCTTAGCACTTTGAAGGAGCCCATCACCTCCATGTTAGTTTGAGAACAATAAAAAGCTATGGATATAATCTTATATTAACTACGGGATAATTTTTTTCGTGGGGTGGAATGTATCAGAATGTAAATGAAAGAATTGGAAGTCTGCCAAATTGAGTGGACAATATACCTCTTTATTTACTCGGAACTTGTATATTTACCACAAATAAATATTAATAATAGTGATAATAATAAAACGACCCAACAATACGATGATATAAATATTGTCTTTGTGAAAAAATTCCATTTCATTCCATAGTTTTCTGGTTTAACTCAAGGTAATGAAAAACTCGTAGCCATTGCACTGAGCTATAAACATTTTGCAGACAAAATTCCTATTTGAAGAGGTAGAAAGTAAAAAAATGTATTGTTTAGCAGTGCACGAAGTAAAAACGGAATTAATCATACATATTAAATTCCAGTTATTGAATTATTAAATTCGGGGAGCTCATAGCTTCAACACAAATAACCAAGCTTAGCTGCTATGGCTTTTGAACCAATGGGTACAACTGACGTGAGTAATGGAATAGAAATTAAATCGCAGTGAGTTGGAATCAACGGAATTCATTCGATATTGTTTGTGTTATGTATGTATCTACTGTTCAATAAAGCCAAAGAGAATAAAGAGTTTGCAAGTGAATAAAGCGCTTGTCCAATTCCTCTCTAGTTTGTACTGATATAAGAGGATTATTTTCAAACCGTATTAACTTAAACCTGTCTCCAACACTCTGATCTGTAGCGTCAAACCGTAGGCCATTTTGGGTGCTATTCTAAATTTGTTTGAATGTGTCCTTCCCATGTTAGGTGCCAATGGCAAATACTTCATAGTCGTGCTAAAAATGAAGCAAAAAAAAAAAAAGTTTCAACAAAATACTTGCTTTTAGAGTATCAAAGCTTTCCTACCATTCTTGTTCCCATGTATGTTAGTCTGTGTAGTTGAAGTTATAGTCTGATTTTGAATCAATTATCTGGAGTTGTACAGGTTAGCCGGTGGATAGTATCTGCTATGAATTCCATTGCCATCTGCGCATGTGCGAACGTAGATTTCTTGGAATGTCGATTTCTCATGGTCTATTAGTCCATTTCCTTTACATATAAGAGTTGATTACGAATTTATGGACGCTGCCTTATTGATTGTTTCGTGAATAGTTGAGTAATAACTATTGTGCATGCCACAACAGGAATTCTTCTTCACAGGACTAAGAGCAAAACTTATTGACGTATGTTTATGACAATGTCAGGGATTATGCGGATTTCCTGTTGATGCAGGGCAATGTGTAGGATATATATGGATTAACAACGTCTGCTAAGTATGGTGGGGGATATGCCTTTCTTGTCGAGTTTACAAAAACGTATCGATCCTTTGGACTTTTTCAGATAATCTCGGAAGATGTAGAATGTAAGCATGTTACAAACATTAAAAAATGGCAAGAGCGTTTTTCCGCCAGTCATCAACACCTCAAAAATGTTAGTCGACATGTATTAGGAGCCTGTCACGCTAATTATAAAGCGGTTCGAATGATGATGAAATCCTGTTGAAATTGAAAGGAGATTATGAAATAGTTTTCCTCCGACGACACTAAATATTTCTGTACGATTGAACAATTAGAACCAGAAGAAATTATGCTTGGTAGATTTTCAGTTATCGCATTTGCAGACTAATAGGTATGTTGCTTTTTCATATTTGAAACTCATAAGGCACCTCCTACATTTTAATCCGCACATTATTTGACAATTGCATCAAAACCTGATGAATACTGTAGTACCCTCTTACAGGGATTTGACATGCGAGCACGAATCACCTACTAGTGATAGGAGACGAAGAAATTGATGTGAGCTTATCATATCGTTTATCTCCGACTTCTCTCAATTTTGAACGTTGTCGCACCACTAGAATTTCAGAAAACAATTGATTTTATGTTTGACAATAATTATTAGTGAATAGGTCAGCGCTTGAGGCAAACGTAAAAGAACTTATTTCTCAGCAATGAATACCTATCTATCCCAGCCAGTATGTTCCCTGACTATTTATTCAGGATCGGATGACAACTGTAGGAGTTAGCCTATTCAAAGGATTCACGGACACACTGACCTACAGACACACATACACATACAGACAGAAAACTGAGACGAGATGAAAGTTGTATAGAATGGTCTAAAATGCGGGTGGGCATTTGGATTTTGGAGAAAAAAAATCGTCCATCCCCCGTAAGAGAAAACAAAGCTTCCGCTACACATTGGTGGACTCGGAAGCAAAAGTTGGTAGAACTTGAAAAATTCTGTTTGGAACTAGGTCATCCGTATTTTTACGGTGCAGGGGCCTGAGAGAAGGGACGGCACTCATAAATAAAACCGGTATCGAGGTGGTAAGTGAAATATCAATGTTTAAAAGGCCATGTGATTGGGAAGGCACTGGAGTCCAGCGGAGGAGATGGAAGTAGAAAATGAGTTACAGCCCACCTTGTAAAATACGGCTCATTACCATAAAACACTTTTCTGAGACCCCAGGCCGGACCCTTTGTAGTCCAAACCGTCGGTTGTCCCCCAAATCTCATTAAAAGATTTATTCGTCTGTTAATAAAAGGAAGAAAGTCGGTGTCTGACGGTTTTTCAACTGCAAGGTTTTTTTGTAGGAAGTGCCGTCAAGGGTACCTAGTGGGAACAGATGCTGGAGCCCGAATAGGTGTCGAGGAGAATGGAAAAAAACAATATGAAAATTAATCGAAAACTTGGGAACAATTGAAAAAACAGATATATCGCCGCAGGGGTTCGTTCTTGAACCACCGGGTCTTCCTAGAATCCTGCGTGTTTTTCAGGGACCCGTCAATCAATTACGTTTACGGAACCGCCAAGAGAGTTTAATTATTGTGAGAATGAAATCTGATAGAAAACTAGATGGAACGTTTACTATTGAGAGGAGAGAATTCCGATACGACATTCGGTGGAAGATGCTGTCTACATTTCACATTCCTGACCTGCGGTTATCGTATAATAGAGAAGGCAGGAAGATCCAGATATTTGGCCGTCGGAATGAACCGTTGAAGCCTACCCAAAGGTTTTGTTCTAACTGATGATCCCAACACAGGAATTACTGAATAATATGCTAAAATTTAATTTGATGGGAGTTTGGTATTGTGAGCCGCGGTTACACGGTCTGCTAGCTTAATACAACCGACCCTTTATTCTAAACTTTTCATTTTCTAGACAATTTCCTTTTTTTTTGTATGGTAACAAAATTTTTGTAAAGTAGACCCTTAGGTGAGTGAACCCTAGGCGGAGCCCTTTCTCAGCGGTCAAAACCATATTCGTCGTTGTTTAACATCGCTAATTGCATGATGAACGGTCCATACCAAATCCTAACCCGCACAGTAACTATGCGCGTGAATGAAAAGAATTCATCTTACTTTCATACCCAGATATAATGGAAAATTAAGCATAAATAATGTAGGTAATAGAGTGCCAAGTGCCAGTCAGTTGTGCTGATTTATGGTTATCAAACACATGTTCATTAAGTGTTCCCATTAGCAGTAATATTCGTACTCTACCGTGAGCAATCGATAGCTTCCCGTGTGCCGATAAAAAGCTTTAATGGTCTCATGAAAAATAATTACAAGGTTTTTGTGTATAGTAAAGAGCTGTAAGTATAGTACTTTCTAATATCGTTATCTGGCCCGTATTACCCACATGCTGTATATGAATATACAATATGTGAATAATATGGTACCACCTGATGGCGGTGAGGTGGAATATACCATTCACATCGCTTAAGTTGACTCTACCGAAAAACCCTTTCACATGGTAAGTTTTCATCGTCACGCAAGAAGCTATAATTTCTGCATATTCGCACACCAATTCTATGAAACACACATCCCATAAGCAAGGTGCGTGGTACTTGACTAGTTTTGTAGTCAAGACTTGTCAAATGCAGCTTCATAAAGGGTGATGTTTTGCCAAAAGCATTACCTCTGCTGGAGGATTTCACATCTTTACAACATATTTCAATGGTAAGTCAAACGTTTCCCAGTGTGAAGTTCATTATTTGGGCGATATCGTAGCCGAACCGAAACTTTTTTACAAACGTTCTTACTTACAGTAAAGCTTGGTCGAGCGTATCACAATATCCTTGTACCTTTCGTAATATATCCCCATGACACCCGCCAATTTAGGAAAGTTATTGATGTTTCCACCCTCTGAAAAGGTATAGGCACTTCCTCGCCTGGGGAACTCGTCTGAACCAAAAAGTCGGTTTTTGTGCATTGTTTGCCCGAGCAAAAGTGCAGTCCAGCGTTGAGAATACATCTTCCGCGAGAGCTAGGCCGTCCAGAGGATCTTCGCCGTAAATTTGAAGGCGTCCGCAACAACTCATCTCGACCGCCCGTAGACTGCATCTTAATTTGCAGTTTGGACAGTTTGCGTCTGGCTTGAGCGGTGGGCGTAACTGAAGCTTCTTTTCAGCGTTGATGGAGTTATACATAATTGTTAAAACGGAATGTTGGTAAAAGTAATTTATTGGTAGATAGGAGTATAATTTCCGCCGGTAATTGGTTTGCTCTGATTACGATCCTGTACTCTGACTAATGAGTACCTACCATCAACTCTTGATATCAATATTCCAGTTCACATTATCGAAGAATAGAATTCTCAAAACACTCTAAATCGCCTGTACCTAACTATATTTTGAACAAGTAACAAGAAAATAATAATTCACGATGGGCACGGTTGCTATAACTCATACACTATTGGGACGAATTTATCTGCTTAATGTCTTGTTCGGAGTCTGCACATCCGTGGTAAAGACGGAGAAGGAAAAATAATTGTCCCCATGATGTTGACCATTTTACAAAATTCTGAACATTTGCACCTCATTGTCCACAAATACTTTTCATCTGTTGCTCGTCTTATTTAGTCTTTGTGGAATGTGCGGGACAGGTTCCACGGCCCCTTATCAGTTTTACTGATCATCATTCAACATTACTCTTATGCGGAAATGTGAAATCAGTCAATCAGTGTGAAAACGCGGCCGTGTTGCTCCGATTCGGGGAGTAGATGGGAAATACGGTTGGCTATTTTGATGCGAATTACATTACGATAGTAACATTAGTAACAAGAACAACATTCTCAGACAGAGCCTCTTAGAATTTTCTACAGATTTTGTTGAATTTTCAGTTGGTGATGAACAACACTCGCTGAACAACTCTCTGAACTCACTGGTTGCTTTGGCATATTAGGTTCGTTATCGTAACAAGTACCTGAACGTACGGTGATCCCCATTTATCTTTTAAGAACTACCTTCTACCGGAACATATGGAACTCAAGACGAACAGTCCTGTCTTACGAACTAACCGGTGGTGTGATGTTCTGACCCTGCCTTATGGCATTTGACGTGTTTTTCACTGTTTTGCTGGTTTTGGCAGCACTCATCTGCTACGTGATTTGAATTTAATACTTGTAAGGTCCGCGGTCTTCTACAAGGACACGCTGACAGGTTCATATAAAATATAAAAGCTGCACTAACTAGTGAGGACAGAGGGTTGATTTCAAATCAATGCTTATCTGATAAGTAAGCCACAAACAAGAAAACGGAAAGAATAAATACAAGAAATACCACTCATGATGATGATTTGGAATTCGTAATAGGGTATTGCGATATCGAACCATCACCATGTTCGAGGTATTTTAAGATCAACGTATTTCTACGGTATAGTTATCGATGCTAAAAGGCCAACCATTCGTATTCCAGTTCTGGTCTAACTTCTTCTCCCAAACCTGGCAAGCTGGATTGTATTTTTTCAATCTAGTGTGCACATTTCTCCCCCAAAACCTCTCCTCTTCAGGAAGATCATAAACTCGCGATAAACGTTCTTTCTGACTAACCCATTGGAGGTCTGCTCTGACACTGCGCCGTGGTATTTCACATGTTTTTTTTTTTTGGTTCCTCCTCTTGATTTCACCCATCAGCTTTGTGATTTGATCTTCTAACACTCATTATGTCAAAGTCTCCAACGATGACGTGCTGACAAGCATACTATGAAATTCAATCATCGCTGTTGGGAATGCGCCTTCCACACAAACGCGTTCTCGACCTTTTCGCACTTCCACGCCTCTGAAGTTTCAACTCTAATCTGGCACTATACAAGGGATTATAACCGATCAGCGCCCGTCGTTGAAGATAAATATCAAGAATTATAAGGCGGAGAAAGCGCAACACGGAGCTAAACAAAAAATCTGCCCCTGACGTTCCCACGCCGACAAACTCACAAACTTTGTCTAACGGTGTGTGGAGAAGTGTTAAGCTCGTTATCACCCCCAAGGCGTTGACCTTATTAGTACAATATTCTTTGCAAAGGCATACGTTCTACAAAACACAATTGAATGACATGAAATAATGTTAGGAAAGATAATACAAAACCTTATCAAATCGCGTAATGAACTAATAAGAGACATGCTGCTACGAAAGTTATGTGAAACAGCTGATGGCTAGATTTTACATTTTTTCACATGGTGTTAAGGTGAAATGACTTAAAGCTGATGAAATCAACTAGAAATTATCTGGAAGTCCTTATTAGTCTAGTCCTTATTAATTATCCAAGTAAGCAGTAAAATATTCTTCACATTATCAACGGAATCTAGGTGACTTGTGAATTGTACATACTAGTGTCTGCAATCTTGTCTATAACAGTCACACATTACCAAAAAATCTGGCTGTTATGAATATTCTATCGTTTACAGATACTCCTTGAATAATGGATTACTTGCTATCTCTGAGAACACAGAATCGTACGTCATTATAAAATCAGACATCTAGCCTCCTCGTGAGAACTTGTGTGTTTCTTTTCTTAGTAGGAATATCTGCTTGCGAGGCAGCTACATCGAAAACCGTCTTGATCGTAAAAGAAAAAGTGATATTCCGTTACTTATAATAAATAACGAGTATTTTGAGTAGAAAATGGTACATTTTTTCAATTTTTAACAAATTCACATTAAAGTTTTGTTTAACTGAAAGACAATCACAATTCAGTCATTAGTCAGCATTGGTTCAATCATTAAACAACATTTTCATCAATTTACCTATTCATAATCATGGTACTCATCATGAAATTTAAAAAAACTTCGCTGCACTCACATAAAATTGTACTTGTATATAGCAAGAACCGTATTTCTTCTGGAGAAGGTTCATTGTCATAGTGGGTTTGCTACGCAGCAAGCTCCTTAATTCTTCGTGTTCATTTTGAAATATTTGATAGGGTTTTTAGACATCTTCCTAAATTAAGGGAAAATCCTAATAAAAAAATGTAGGTAATCTTTATATAAAAAAAACCTCACAACAAAAAAAGGGTTCGAACTCAAACTAGGTGATGAACAGGAGTTCTTGGCAAGGATGCCAAGTTCTAAATAAATAAGTGCTGATGTGAAAAGAAATAATAGAAATAAAACAAAAACCAACAATGTTTTGAGGAACATCTGCCTCTGAGGAAGATACCAAAATATGTATTAGTGGGAATATCTGCCTGAAAGGCGTACCTAGATCGGATCGTAAAATGGACGGAACAGCTGGCTGCAGGCAGACTACTGCTTAAGAAAATGGCGATTGCCTGGACTGAACGATTCTGGTAGTAAGCAGGACCCTGTCACACCAAATAGATGATGCCGAATGAGGCACATGAGGACCGCAATAGCATCATGTTGACAACGTAGGACTCTACCTGTGGAACTAAAAATTGTATTTGCCTATCAAGCAGATGCACCGCGAGGGGGTTAAGAAAATAATGAAGAATCATTGGTTTTGAATTTAGCAGTTTGAGGAGGTTGAAGTTATCTATTGTCTCTCTGTTTTGTTGTAGCTTCAAGTCAAATGTTTTGAACTAACTGACGTTGAGTCACGCGACAAGTGGGTCCTCGTAAAAATGATTGGGAGAAGCTCTTTGAATGGAAGTTTATGGTTTCTGTGGGAATTGGAGTAAACTGCTAGTTCTTAAGTGATGGTGTTACTTTTATGATCGTTTAAGTTTTTTTATGTTTCCTTGAGCGTTTGAGCAATTAAGGGTTGGTAACGGTTTCAAAATTGGTTCAGCATATTTTCTTCAATGATGTGCAAGCCACAAAATCACTCTACTACAGTGAGTGCTCCTGAACGCTTCCATTGCAAGTATACTGCTCATTCTATTATAGCGTAGGTACCATGTGTGTACACAACGTCAGTTTCAAGTTGGTCAGGATATGTTAATTTCAATTTATTTAGACTCAACGGGTTCTACGAAAGGGTTCTCATTTGTGTAAGCCAGATATCTCTCTCCAATATTATTCAGTGCCCAGGATTCCAAAATTAGGCACAACTTACTACATGCTGCCAGATGTAGTTCCTGCTTTTTCTTCCACTCCTACTTCTAAATGATATTATGGTCTAGAACATGTAGTATCTTAATTTACTTTCGATCAAACCTTAAACGGGAGAGTTAAATCGACACTTATTGCATAGAGCAATGTCAGCAAATTCGGCTCCTGAGCCCGGGATGAGCTGCAATCAGTTTTCGATACCCCTCTCACCAAAGGTCCGTTTACATGATATCGGTTCCTTCATGGTATCGACCCTCGTTACGGTATGATCTAAGCAGAGTACTGCTCCAGCGGCACTCGCATTAGTACTAGTTATCAAGGGGAAAAGTAAAAAAAGAAATAAACATCGTCTTTTGGTCGAAGAATGATTCCACAGCAATAAAAATCCTGTGTGTAACCAACTGTACCACCTGAACTGTTGGCAAAGGATCCAATGTTTTCGTGTTTATACAAACTTCCTGCTACATTGTCAGATGCTGCTGAACCAGATGTCTCTACTGATCAGAAAGCGAGGTAGTACATGAGATAATCCTGTCCTCGTACGTCTCTGTAGAAACATTCCTCAATTCAGAAAAAGCCACCAACCTGCTGATGATGCAGTCCGTTTCTTATTTGTCCACGATCGACCTGAAGTTTCCAATTCGCTCTAGACAGTCGTTTCGATTGGGTGAAACTAATCTAAACTGATTGGTGTTATTGATTGATAAGAAAGGAAAGCTTGAGCAGGATGGTAATGTTGTGGGGGTGTCGCAACCATTCTAGGAGGTGTCCACACTTCTCCCATAGGCTCTCCGCTCCCGCTCAGGAAAAAGTGCTATGTGCGACAGGTATTAAAGTTCACATTGGAAAATTAAATAAAGAAAAGCCAGGCTCTTTAAAATATATTTCAACACTTTATGTACATCAGAAATATGTATCATAAACAAAACGATATATTGTTTATTATTGATAGACTTTGTGTCCTAGTGACGGATGGTACATCGAGTTCCTTCGGAAGTGAATAATGTTGTTATGATTGTTACTGAAAATATGTCATACAAAAACAACACCTGGAAAACCCTCTCACCAATCGATACGAAACATCAGGCTGAAAAAAGCTAACTATGATGATTATTGCTGGTAAAAAACATTTAGTACCTGCCATAGATCAACCGAAGTTGGCAAATTTTGATGTTACATCTCGCTTCACTCAGCTAAAACGGTCTTAACAATTTAGTTTTATTTAAATATTGATGTGTTTCAACGTTTTATAATTACTATAAACGATAATTATTATCTACTAACCAAGGGATTACGTTACAACGGTAATTAATGTTTTGTGTGTAATAGTTATCTGTTTTTCGTTCGCATCACTAATATTGTGTTTCAAAAAGTGGGATTGTCGGGTTGTACAATGTTTTTAAATGTCTTACTCACATACATCATCGTAACTATATCGTCGTACATTTGAATATGATTACCCTAGAAAGTTCCCCTAAAAGGGAAAAGTATGCCTGTATAAAGTCGATTGACAACCAATTTTCACGAGGGTTTTTGCTAAATGAACGCAAAGTTCCGAATCAAAGTTTAGGCTATAGTAAACTTTTCCGAATTTTGCCACACATGACGTTGCTCCCTTGAAATGTTGGTAATTAGGGAAAACTTAAAAGCGTAAAAACGGGGAATTTTTCATAACAATCATTGTAGTTGATAGGATATTAAATGTTGGTTATCAAATTTTGTTGACAGACAACTGATTGTTTTGGTAACGAACCCGACAGGGCCACTCTCAACAACTAAGTGAGCACTGAGGTTAATTTATATGTGAATAACCCACTGCAATTCGGAATAGAGCATCTTTGAGACTGCGGGACTGCAATTACGTGGACATAGTCACTATGGACAGCTGAACATATTCTAGCGCCTGTTGTAGCTTAAATGTTGGACTTTCCTTCCGGTATGGTGTGTTTAGCACACTTTCTAAGCTAAGAATGATTGAATAAGCTTGTAAACAATAAAGTGTAAATGTTCTTTACACTTTCTAAAAAATGCTACTCCAGTTTGGTTTTTACAATCGATGTTTCGACTTGGAGTATTGACGGCCATTAAGTTACCTGACCCTGGAGGGTACTAGGGCAAGTGGGGCGCTCGGATACGGATCTATGTAACACGATCCTAAAGCAATTGTAATAATACTGTAGAAATAAAACCCATAGACTCCAGACACGACACTTGTGCGGCTTGGTAATCTCTCTGCTGAGCTCCTCCTCAAAAAAAGGTCGAAAGGTTTCATAGTGAAGGGACTTAGAAGAGCGCCTTACCGGTTGTATTGAGAAAATTTACTGTTTCCTTTAAAATAGAATTATCTTGGCTGCGGATCGTCTAGGGTGAGATTAAGTTAGTATTAACGCTCTGAAGCCATTCCAGCATTAAGCACGACCCATATTTTCGTCATTTGAGGTTACTGTTTGTCTTCTGGTTGTTATGAGTTAGGTTTATGTTTTCGGGTGCGCAGATCTGGGGTACTCACAAAATTAGGAGATGATAATATTTCAATAGTTTATATACATCATTTTACCGTTGAACAAGATGGATAATGTAACACTGTGGCCCAGCCCGAAAAGGTGTTTTCTTTCATCTTGTTTAATGTCAGTATTTCCTCTCGTCTAGATATACACTAATCAGCTGGAGAGCTGATTTAGTTCAAAATCGACCTATGTAAAATTTCAATGCAGCTATTTTTGAAGCGTCTAGGCTACAATTATGGTATGGATCAAGGTATAGAGGAGCTACGCGCAGAGTTCATACTTTCTACGTCTATTATACACATGGTTAAATGATTTGCAAGGAATGATTATCCAATCCAGAAATGGTGGACCTTTATGTAATATTTTATTACCGAGGCGAAGTTACTACAGAGAGCCGTTTCGAACGTAAATAATGTAAGTTTCACAGTGATGTTTTGTAATGAAGCTATCGCTTTACATTTTCCCTTGTTCTTCGACAATACTCATTTTCTCTCAATTTCTAAGCAGTCAATACTTAATTTCTTCTAATTATTATTTTGAATTTTGTGAATGTTCGTTACAATAGCTACTTTTACAAACCCACGCTCTGTTTTAAACACATATATACAAACACGCAAATATTTGTACATTTCTATCATTTTAGAATACTGTGAGCAATTAATCAAATTGTGTTATTGATGATTATCGAATTCCAAAACATAATCTAAAATACAAGATATAAGAGAGTTGATTAAAATTAATTCAAATACTTAATATTTTATTGAGCTACCTTGATATTTATTTATTTTTACTCTCAGCATACATCGAATTCTCACCTGTTTTTATTACAATATTGATAACGCTTCGTTTTAATTGTTCCGTCCAGCCAATATGGTTTCTACGAAACGGTAAAAAGGGAAAGCTATCGAACTATCGACAGTTTTCAGTGAATGAGCGATTCGCAATTTGAAATAAATTCCTTCAGGGTAAATAAAAATGTGGATCGTTGGCCAACAAATAACTCACATCATCGTTTACAGAATAAATAAAAAAATAAAATTAATAATTGGCATTGAAAAACTGTCACAGGGCTTGAAAACCAAATTCGTGGATGATGGGTAGTCCTCGGACTTGAAACGCATCGAAAGAATTGTTCGTATCTACACTAAGAGGAGGAAAGCACTAGCGTTGTTATCACCATTAAAATGTGCCATAGAAATTCAAAGTTGAAGACAACTGAGATGGTGAAATCGGTTAACAATTTCTTCTAGAAGCCTATGCGTAATAAGGGACAATTGTGCAAATATGACTTAATCCGAATCTTGTAATAAATGTCTAAAGTACACTGAAAAGAGAGAAGCGACTACATGTAATCAAACGAGATTAGCTTGTTGATGCCGGTAAGTAGTTGGCAGTTTCAAACAGGTAGCAAAGTTTGGCCGGGTGAGATCACAGCTACCGGCCTGCAACTAAAATCCAAGCTCTGCCCGAATAGGCGGGCGGCCAAGTGTACACTCGACCGCTGTAAGTACTTTGAGAGGTTCCATTAGAGCTAGAAAATCAACTTGTACAAGAGGGAACAACAAAGTCGTTAATGGCCTAGTCCGTTTCTTGGGAGATTCCCCTTCAAGCGGAGAAATAAAAGATGAAGTAACACCGTTTTATCAAGTGAGAAGCTAGTGCGGTAAACAGATCAAGATCGATGACGCTAACTGAATATATACCTAGTGTTTTCAAGTGTACCTATCATCAATGATTTATCAGTAAGGTCATCGTTTTTTTCTTTTTTTCAGAAACTCTGTTATCAGTTTTGCTCTATGCAGAGTGTCCAGGATCGTCAAACTTCACATTTATTGAAAACATACTTTTGCTTTACCATTTTCAATAATAAGGCCGTGCAATTGTGTCGCTAGGCTCTTTTACCCCCCCCCCCCCCCCCCCATCAAACTCTATCACTCAATGTTTCAAGATCTGTTGACTCAAAATGTGTGGTGCCCGTCCGCCGAAGGGCCTTAATAGCCCTTAGAATTGATTTTAGAAAATCCGTTCTTTCGCCCATGGACTTCACTTGGGGCATTGTTTGGCCTTGCTAGTCCAATGAAATATAGAATGACATTTTTAAATATGAGATAACTGAGATCACTTTAAATAAACACCAATATTCTTGCATTCCATGTTTCATTAGTTAAGGCTGGGGTAACACTTATCCTACTATTTTTAGTTTCATGCAACAAACTGTGGTGAAGTTCCAAAGCTATTAGTGGGGATTCTCGATTCAATGAATCGATTTGCACATGTATGTAGAATTTAGGTCCTTTTTACGATCTATCTTCTGAAGAGGAGTACCGAGTCATAATGGGCTCCGCGAATCTTGGACTTGCGAA
Source organism: Creontiades dilutus (assembly GCA_031894815.1). Lineage (NCBI taxonomy): Eukaryota > Metazoa > Arthropoda > Insecta > Hemiptera > Miridae > Creontiades > Creontiades dilutus. The sequence continues at coordinate 1,110,093 of JAVIWC010002863.1, read as the reverse complement.
TTCCCATGGATCCCTTTGAAATGTACATTTACGCAAAAGTAGAAAAGACACCAATCCCGAGAAACATGAGCCGAAAGCAATATCCTGGAAGAGATTGGAACGACAATGCAATACGCTCGTAAAAGAGGGCTCCATTCTTGCGGTGAATCAATGTTATGATGTCGTAACTTGGGGTTTTTACGTAGAAACAAAAAACATTTCCCGTAAACACTAATGAAACTGTAAATTTTGTAATTGAATTGGGCCCGATATCTATTAGCTTCGTTATAGTATCAATTAAATATTTGAGAAATCCCGTTCTTTCGTGGAAAAGACGTGATGATATTGGAACCTACTACAATCAAATACTTATTTAGAGAAGCAAGATCTTATAAGTAATTAATTGCATATGTGTATGTGTGCATTGGACTTTTGCAGGAGGCGTTGGAGCGTTTTTATTATGCATTGCAAAATAAATTTGGCTCAAATATGGTAGATGATATGGTTGTTTATTACAACATAATTTATAACAAAATAGGACATGTGGCTAGTAGTTAAATAATATAATATATTATTATATTGTATTACTTATATTATATTATGTTATGATGACTGTAATGTAAATGACATTAGTGAGATGGTTCCGTATATCATGGGACTCTTCGAATAAATTAAAATAAATAAAACTATATCTGGCATTCGATTGGAACGGGAAATGGGTTCTTTTTCTATTCAAATTTAGCAATTCAGCACTCGCGTTATTAACTGTGATTTTGCATGGCCAAATAGCTCTTCAACAATCATCTATATTGACATGAACTTCCACACACACATCGACTAATTTAATATTTATTCCGTCCTTATTTAAGTAAAAGTTATTCCAAACTTAGAGAGAGTGCGAAGCTTTTATATTCAAACACCTGCCAATAAATATGTATCATATTCATATTTTATAAAAGTCGATCTTATACATTCGATGGTTCGACCTGCCGAAGGAAATGACGGTTTAGCGGTAGTCATCCGCGCTAACATCAGTCAAGAACCGTTGTCAATCCTTACATATGCGCTTATTAGTGAGGCTAGAGAACGAAAAAAATGCTAATGGTTTGCGAATAATCCAAGATCGTCTTTTGTTCCACATAATAAATTTAGTTAAATATATGTGAAATGGCTCACATGCATGTTAATCAAAAATCCTAATCAATGCGTGCAATTGAAACTGGGCAATCTGAATTTGATCAATATCCGTTTTAAGCCACTTGAGAGCTAATTAAAAAAACAAAACACCGAAAATCCAGAAACCAAGAAATTGTAAGAATACCTTTGCTAAATTGATTACGATTCTCTGTAGATGGTGGTAACGTTTTAGTTAAGTAATAGATAATTCGGAAAATAAATAGTGGATACCTTGCTTGCGTGAAACAAACATAACTTCGAATATCTTTATTGTTCTCATGATCACTGAGACATTGTGTACATTTTAAGAATTACATAGTAGAAATAGAGGAAAGTTAGATCCTGGAGAATAGAATGTATGTACCGTTGGAAGGACTGTGCTGCATTCTTCAAACCAAAAGGCCCTGTTAATGAACTTGTTAGGTTCGAGAGAAAAATCAGACAACCCAAATTGATGAACTTCTTAGGTTCAAAAGAAAAATTCTCTATGAAGCAAATGATGTGAAATAGAATTTTATACAACTTTAGAATTTGTTGTCTCATTTATATCAATGAGAACAGGTCATGTGGCGAGAATGAGTGAGAACAATCTGCCCAAAAGGCTTCTTGAAGAGGAGGTATACTCGTGCTGACGGCAGCATCTTTGATGGGTCGACGTTGTGTGGAATAATATCGGCTGTAACCTACTATGAAACCTACAAAAATCTCCAAGGGTTGTAAAAACCCTCTTTTTCAAAAATCTTCAAGGGTTGTAGAGCCACGAAAGAGAAGAAAGAAACGATTTGACACAGGAGGTTTGAGTTTTCACAAAACAAATACTGTTTAGTTGAAGAAAGGGTAGTAAATAAATTGAAAAAACGTAATTTCCATGAAATCCTCGCGAATGCACTTACAAAATCAGCATTCCACGTTACAGGTTGCCAGTTACGCGGCATCATTCAGAAAATATTCCCTCGCCTTTGCTCCAAACGGAATAGAATGTGGGGGCTCAATAGAAATGTGAGATTCAACATTCAAATCATAAGAGGATCGAAGCGAACGGTTCACCACGCGTGGGTGAGAGGACCAACCTCCCAATCAACTCACCAGAGCCAATTACAGTACGAAATTCAGACCAGGGCAGTAGGGGACGCTAACATTTTTTTCCGCCGGTAAATCTACATGTTAATTGAGTTGCGTTCCATTGTTGATCACCTACAAAACGGGGCGTAAGCGGAGAAGGGAGGTCAGTCTTATTAACGACGGATATTGAAAAATAACGCCGCAGTTCTGGACCAGGGTGCCTCAGGCTGGAAACACAGGGACGCCTAATGCCCTTCAGCAATTAGGAGGATACCTCGAAAAACCTGTCAAGTTATGTTTTATGACTTTTGAGCACCGGAGCCTGCGCTGTAATTGGTCTTTATGCTCTCTTCCCGGGCTTGGCTCCTCTTGATTGTGAATGATGTTTTTGTTTTGGAAGCGAAGGGTTAACTCATTTGGCGCTGTTGAGAAGCAGTTTGCCGTCTCTGGAAACGAGTTGTAATTAAGACGGTGATGGAGATACTGCAAATCACTTCACAACATGTGCTGATTGTTTCCAGCCAACTTCAAAGTAGAATGAGCTCATCAGGTTGGAATTCAGAACATTGAACTGCTGGATCTGCAAGTTGACATTTGCGAGAGAATAGTCGATGCTTGACGATGGATGCAATTTTTCAAATAACATAAACAGTAAAATATATTAGGTAATTCAATATTTTTCAGTAAGCAGTTGTTTCTCAAAATTATTCTATTTCATAAGGCCTTCTTGTTTCTTGTACGTTTTGATTCCAGCGGATCGCTCAAACGTAATTTTTTTCTTAAAGGCCAAGAACAATCTGACGGCCAAGTGGGTTTGGTAAATCAGTTCCTTTCTATAATTAAGACGATGCACAAGATCATTATAAGTTCAACAGATTGTAAATTGTGATCATTTGGCTGTAAGAAGGCAAGAAACCGATCAGTTCACAAGGTTCTTTTCTATCTCAGCAGGGTACAGTTGTCCGTCTCGTATGCAATTTTTTAATATTCACTTTGATGTGAACTAGCAGGACAACATAAATGTCATAAAGTTCAACAGAATACTGGGATAGCTGAAGATACTGAAAGGAATTCCAAAAATTCACGAATATTGTGATTCTTCAAATCCTACTTCACCGGAATCAGAATAACTATGCTGTAATAATATATTTGTATATTATAAAAGACAAATAGCTTGAATCAATAAATGCAGTTGAAAAAACCTTATGAATGATGTATGGTTGTTATGAAAATTATTTATAACGAACGAATACAACCATACATAACTTTTAAATCATTTCGTGTAGTGCGGTATTACGCTTCATTTTGAATTCTACTAAATTGATTTTGGGTGCAATTAGTCAACTAACGGTACTGTTTCAATCATAATCTCTGACTTTTTGTTTTGTTTTATTTGTTGCTTTATTGTAGATACAATATACCTTACTGACATAATATATTAAAATTACGTTCATTGTATATCAATAGTTAGTTTTTGGCTTAAACTATAGATAACATTTATCATTATCCTAATGTGACAATATTTCTCATGTTATCTGGCTTCTTCTATTAACATCATTCAGATCCTAACGTTAACATTCGATCCATGATATGTTTAGGTCGAGGCGACGATTGTGGGAGGTGGAACCCTTCCGCTGCTAAGGGGTTGCAATGGTCGAGATTTTGATCATAGAATCTTGTCATACAACTGAGAGTACAATTAGTACACTAACGGTACTGTTTCAATCATATGTAGTTCTTTTGGGCTGAATCCGAGCACGTTCCCCAGATAGGTAGCGATGACTTGCAGCAATGAAGAAAAAAAGTCTAGATGACAGATCATCTTCATGCAAACTATCAATGTACCCCGAAGTGGCGTTGGAAGTAGGCAACGTGCCACAGGTTGGTGAAGGCATTGATGGGCAAATGATGGGAGGAGTCAACTAAAACTAACTCCCGATATTTAAATTGTTGGTCGCCATCATTCGCCAACGCAAGAAGAATGAAACAGATAAACGTATATCTCAACCGTCTTCTGAAGTTACTGTAGTCTCGTTGAACGTCATATGTGAAAATATTCGGTATCGCTGGGAATATTCTTACAAACTGGCCAATTTGTCAACAAAACAGCAGTCACATTACAATAAACATGAACAGAAAAAAGACAGGAGAAAAATGATTATCCGGAAAATTTATTCGCCTAAACGGCTACATCGTATTGTTATGAATGATGATAACCATCATTTAATTACTTACTCCGTTATATTTTGCGAATAAAGGAAAAAACGAAAACCTTATTTTTATAAGGAAAACTGGACTTTGTGAGGCAAATTCGTCAAAGGCGTCAGGAGGAAAATTCACAACTCTCAGAAAACACTGCGTAAGATTCGTCAAGACAAAAAGATTCTATAACAATCTCAAACTGAATTCCCTCAAACTGGTAATACTAAGTAGTAAAACCTTGATTACTCGATGTTGTCACACTAACTGGTCTCACAACACAGTTGCACAATATTTCATCACACTATTCAGTTAGTTTTCAAATTGAACGTAAACGGGCTTGCTTGGAATTGATCGGGGATTATTACTAGGTAATCTAATCATTTTCCCTACTTTCTGACTTGAATATAATCAGGTGCGCTTGAAACTCCATGTTTAATCTAAAATGAGACCAGCTCTCCTTGTTTTCTTCCGTTAAAACGAGATGAGGCTGGTAAAGTAAGGAAGAGGAAAAAACTAATTTAACGAATTTCCCGAGGTGTCTCTTTTTAGTCCTTTTAACTTATTTATTCCAATTAGTACAATACCGGCTTAGTGGGCTGAGGGAAAGTCTACTTAAAGATTACTTTAAAAATTCTTTCCACCACGATGAAACAAGAAGGTGCCCGGTATAAGGAGGTCGAATGAGATGTTGGTAATTACTATTCCCGCGCCACTTTATATAGGTAGATTAGTGTATTCCATTAATATGAAGTCCATTCAATACGGATATGAATCCGGTTTTTATGTTTGAACGATCACTGAACTGGAAAAAACTCCGGCATGTGTGGCAGATTTAGATAGCGTGGCATGAATGTATAGATGATTTGAAGGTCTTAGATTATCTTTAAGGTACTACAGCGGCTCCCTTTGGTTGGGGGACATATTAAATTAGGGTAAGAAATAGAAAATCGGACAATCATACAATGGAAAATTGTTGTTAGGTGATACGTATGCATATGAGCCAAGGCTATCAGCGGCAAAAAAGAAACGGAGTTCATAGGAGCCGAACCGCACAAATCTTGCAAGAAATAGGGATGAGAATTGTAGATGTGATGCTCGCTGAAAGGGTTTCAGGTTCAGGCGAACTCAGGAGCTACTAATGATACGAACATGACGAAGCACACATGAGGTAATTAAATCGGAATTTCGGAACTATTCGAGCAAATTCCAACGAATAGGCCACGAGAAAGTGGGAAAAATTAATAATGTTCGATGTTTAAAATTACGGGATATTCGTATATACTAAGGAAATGTCATCAAAATAGCTCTAAAAAGTTCCAGTAGTTCTCATTACTAGGATATCAGATTTGTCCTTGAACACCAGCTGCTTAAAAATATTTGCACCCAAACAAAATGTTTCTCAGGGAATTTCATTGCAATCGGATGGAAACTAGAAATTAGGTAACTTGCATGGATAGATGGACACGCAAACTTGAAACGGAAGTTGTTCAGAATCGTCGAACTAGTAAAATGCGAGCGGAATTCATCGTACTTTATCGGCTTGTGAAAATACTTTTGCAGGGGTGCCCACAGAAGGGGGCAGAAATACTTAAGGGGGGCTAAAGTTGATTGAAACAATGTTTAACGTGACGACATTCACAACTATTTTACATCACTAGATAGAACGTAAATAATAATGAACCTAGTAATTCATTTAAATATGGTTTGTTTTTCTATCTGAAAATTTACAAATGACAATGACAGTGATTGAATATTGTCCATGATCACCCTAGTGTTTCAGTTTATGGCCTAATTCCTCTCCAGAAGAAGAAAGGGACTTTGATGCCAAGTCTGAGAGTGAAAGTGAAGAGTTCCTAGAGCAAATTAAGAGTTTTTGAATCACTAAAGGATTTTTGAAACATTAAGATGTTTGCTGCATTTTTTTAGCTTTTGTGTCCTGAAAGTGGTTCACACAACTTTACTCTCATTAGCAATTTTTAGTTGTTCAGCGGAAAGAGCAATGAGTCGAATTAAAATTCTCGAAAACAGGCTCAGATCAGCTATGGGAGACTCATGGTTGTCCAATCTAATGGTTCTAGCTGCAGAAAAATATGTACTTGAGGATATTCCTAATGAAGAAATAATCGAAAGATTTTCTTTTTCCTCATTCCAAAGACAAAAACTGCTTTGTAGGGCTTAAATAGATATATTTAACAATCTTAGACGGTACCTAGATGACTTGTAGATGGTCTCAGATTACAAATTTAAGATTTTGCCTTCAAACTGTCAATGTTTTTAGGTATTTAACGATATTAATAATCTATGTTTTCACCATTTTGAATGTTACCATTGAGAATACGATGTTACCTATGTAAAGAATCTCAAGAAATATACGCGTTTTGTTTATTGCCGGCTGGGTTTACATTTTTTCAATACCAATATGAATCTTCTTTTAGTTTTAGATAAAATAAGGGGTGGGTCGGTTGTTTTTTACATTTTTGTTTTGGAGAGGGGGTACCAACTTACCAGGGGGGGGGGGGGGGGGGGGCTGGTTTTAATGGGGGGGGGGGCACCCCTGACTTTTGTGTCACCCAAAAGTGAAAATAATGCTTCGGCTGCTGTTCGGTATACTCGGAAGCAATAAACGATAATAATTCCATGAATAAGTGCTGCTTGTCTTTGATTCAAGGTTGGATTTAAACGTCGTCGTTGTATTACGGTTTTGGATTAGATTGGAGGTTTGGATTTAGCAGTGGACCACTATGAGGCGGCCGTGTTCGTCGAGTGAATGAGAGACCTTTGTTCTTGAGTCTTGCTACAATCTCTCTAAAGGCCTCCAGACCCTGGAAAATTACGCAGGTGAAACGCTCCTCGTTTCGCGGTAACGGTAGATAATTTCCAGCGGCTATAAAACGCATAGCGCTCGAGAAAGACCACTAAATCAACGAGAGTAGTAATGCGAATAACGATGGGATAATAATACATACGCATTCGGGTTGTTACAGGTGAATGAAATTGCAAACGGCGTATTGCTAATTACTCACAAAATCATGAAATAAGGAGATATTTCTGACGATCCTACAGCGCAATGTTTCAATTATTTTTCGTCTAGAATCTTCAACTTTTTACTCGTGTCTTACATTATTGACATTTGTGAAGCACGCAAGGTAAGCAAATTTATCATCTCAGTAGTCGTTAACAGGTACATAAAGTTGGCCCCACCATATACAGTAGAAATCCCCAAATCGATCCTAACAAATTCCGAAACGTGACTTTTACTAAAAGCACACAGGCAGCAGAAAATTCTTTCTGTTTCAGTTTCGTAATTTGTGGTGCAAGTGGCTGGAACATGGGTAGCACAACTGTTGGTGGTGGTGATAATGACAAGTTCTAAGCCCTTATATTCCTGTTGTGCCGTACAAGAGAGGAAATTTCAAATAGCCCCTAATTCGGGTGTCGTTCCTCACCCTCCCCATCAGTCTAAATATGTTTCTGATATATTTTTTTTTGAACACCAACGAAATTTGAAAAATCAGAAACTCCATCTATAATCATCATTCAATGCTTCAACTGTATGAAGTTGACAACCTCGCAACTTTGATTACCCGACTCAGTCGTAACGATTCGAGTTCACCATGCCTAAAATGAGATTTATCTATCCGGAACTCCCTTTTATATGGAGTGGGTATCACTAAACTGTCATTAATAAATAATTCCCATTCGCTAACGAGGTAGGGTGAAGAATCGCAGTGCTCTTGAAGGGTCTGTTCGCAATGGGGCTTTTCAACACTACTTAATATATGTACAATTTCGTATTCCTATTTTCTGTAATACCACATTTGATTAGACAACTTCAAATTTGATAACCTTCGGTAAGAGGGTTAAATTTCCTGTTAAAAACCCAATTATCATTCCTCACATTAAATTGGAAAAAATCATTCTGCAAATCAAAATTTTTAAAAAAGGTAATTTTTTTATGTTCAATTAGCCTCTGCAATCCAGTGTGTGATTACAAATATGCAGCTTGAAAAATTCGTAATAATGTAAGCTTTTGATTGGTATGTTAAGAAAGTTTTTTTACGTTGAAAATGGGTGGAGAAAATTTCGTTTTAATGGAAAAACCCCCGTGTATTTTGAAGGAATTTTGGATTTCAGGGATCAGTTTCAAATTAATGGGCACTTCCAAGGTTTTGGATATTTATTGAAAAAAAAAAAAGTATGTTTTAAACCATTTCAAGATGTCGTTTTTAGGAAGTAAGTTCCAATTTTTAATTTCAGCGAATTGTCGAAATACCTCCATTTTGTTGAATGCACGAACTCATCATTTTGAGCATCGTGATTACAGCACATAGGAGTTCAAGGTGCTTCAAATTCATTTAATATTCGAACCTGACCCTATACAATAAGTGTATGATAGTATCATGTAGCTACGTCAGGCTGTCAAACGGTTCCATTCCGACCATGACACCCACGAGAAATTCGGATATTACGTGATTTTATTACATAGAGATGTATTATTTCTCTTTAAGAATTGATGTCAGACGAAGTCAGTGGTACATCATGCGAACTCGGCACGTCGAGCCTCCATGTCTTCTCTTGTCCAATCTACATGCATTAAAAAGAGCCCTAATTATAGATCAGCACGTTGTATCGATTAAGAACGGAATTATCCTCAAGGGCCTTCAGCTGATCATTGATCTCAATACCGACTTCTAGATGCCCAACAACTATTGGATGACTTTGTCTTGAATATAACTCCGTGAACACTAACCTGTATTTGTATTTTTGTTCGAAATTGAATATGGTATCAAAACTCAAAAAACGTACGAAGCTTACTCGCTAGACCCTGCATCGTGCCATAATACCGTTAAGCTTGAAATAGGTAAGCTTTTTTCAAGAGCTCATAAAGGTTTTTTTGTAGATTTTTTTTTCAATAGAATAATGTGAGCAAAAAAATACTGTTTGGTACTACAAAGATGAAAACTTCAACGATATTTCTAACGGAATAACCACATCAAGTTAATCCTTCAAATAAGGGAGTTACAGGTTTTCACTACTACTAGGTGTTACAGTTACACAGACCACTCAATTTATTTCAATAATTCCAAACGGCCTTAATTTATTTTCATCCCTCCACAGGTCATCAGTTCTTACTGTTGACAAGAAGTCCATCTACGCCCCCAACAAGTTCTCGAAAACAATGCCTTTTTTTTCCTCTACCTCACGCCAAGAGGCGACGCTAATGTAAGCTGAGGTACCGTTAAGTGAAAGCCATGAATATTAAAGAGTCTCCAATCATCTTCTTATACTTGTAGACAAATATTATCACATCTCTCCCACGTGATGCAGAGCTTATAACTTCCAACTTGAAGAGCTGAATGCCCCAACTCGGCTAACCGTCTCGAAGTTGGGACGACGAATTCAATAGCCTTGAATGAATTATTCAGTCAGCTTCGGAGCGTTTTAAATCGCCACGGTCTCGCCGTTTACCCTAAAAACGATTACTAAGAACCATCTACCCACGAACCGACAGTTGAATAGTTAAAAGGAGATTGCAGGAGAATGTGGGATGTCACCCGCGGGATTCCAAATACCTTCTTTACTGTTGAATTAAAACTCAAGTTATCCAAGTAAATAAAACACAATATTGTAATTTCTGACCAAATGACTCTCCTACATATACTTATCTACTATTACTATTCTCCCTTTAAGGCCACACTTCAATGTTAGCGGCACGTAGCTCATAGGAGACGATCGTCCTGCGGTAAATATGAATTTCCAATGTTAGAATTCGATTTCAAGTAAAACTGTTGCTGCTAAAAAATCAATAACCATAAAACTATTTGGTAGATCGATAAAGAATATTTCCTCATAATCCTAACTAATACTAAAGAATCTTGAGAAACCCTGCATTTTAAGCAAATGGTAGTTATTTCCGTATTAGATCATAGTTATGTGCAGATCACTGGCGTTGGTAGGTAAATATTAAACGAAGCCACCTGGAGGCATATCTTTATCAGGCCTAACTGTGAAGGTACGTCACGTTCCACCGTGTGATCGATACAATGGTTGGTACCGAAAGAATCGTTTTTAAATTTCAAGGATGAAGGTTTATGGATGAAGTTGTATACGAGCTCATTCAGGAAGTTCTCACACTGTAATTACATTCTCAACATTCCTTGCAGAGTCATTCTCAAATTTCAGCATCTCAGGTCAATTGGCGATGTAATTTCTTGAATATCTAAAAATCTTCATATAGGTACTGATACAATCAATGCTACAATGTTAGCTACACTAAATAATGTAGGCACAACTAACAATATGTGGACACATTCTAAGAAATGGCGGTTATATAACTTACAAGGTTTCCACAAATTGTGTTTTTTAGTATCCGATAATAATGAACAACAACTCGTGGTTTCATTATTTTACAGGTTTCTCCGTTGTTTCGTTGGAATTCGGGCTTCTATCAAATAAACCAGGACTTGGTGAGGAAATTTCAGTACGATGTGGATGTTACCCAGTTTATCTTGCTTACATGGAATCAACTAATTCTGTGATTATTGCCGAGTAAACACATTTTGGTCGCATTTAGTGGATCTGCATAACGAGGTAAATCCATGCTTTGTCAAGTGATCTGCTATTATAAAAGAATCCGGGGGATAGACCAAGGCGGTTCTCGATGCAGTGATACCAGGTTTATTGATTGGGCTCTAGCCGTTATAAATAGACCCCTTCTCATATATCACGATGAATGATTATCAGGTACCGGGCCCTTCCTTTACCAGCGGAGGCAAACGCTATCAATCAGGTTCTCATAACGAATTAAATGGGAAAGGCAGGCGGAGCCGGCGCGGCGTCGCGAATGCCGTCCCACGACCCTCAACTTGATGTGCATTACTCGCTACCTGCCATTAAGACCCTTCATGAGAGTTACACGATCCCCGTGAGTTTGATACGAGAACAAAATAATAAAGAGCATCACTGATTACCTTCAAGTATGATATCAATATGTCACGATAATGTGTAAATAAATCAATCAGCAAATCACTCTACAATGTAGAGTCTACATATGCCTATTGTAATATTGTAATCCAGAATGTAGGAGGTGTCTGCGAAAAGGTAAAATTTCGAATTAATGAGCGGTAGTTAGCATTGAATTATGTTGGTAATTCGTTAAGAAATAAGAACTATTCAATAACTCAAATTCGCTTTCCCTGTGTAGCCTTTTGCATTTTTGTCTAATAAATGAATAAGTGGATTTGGATTATTCAGTCTAAAACCATGTTCCAAGGTTAGCTCCAAATACGTACGATGTATGGAATTGATAGTGGACTGGTGTTAAATCTGTTTTTTTATTGCAATGAGTAACTAATGCGGGGAAAATGATCTAGGGGCGAAATTGCTCACTTCCGAACGATATCATCGACATCGGATTAAAACAAGTAAGTACCTTGTTACAGCATAGGGAGTGACATGGACTCAACACATGAAGGTGTACACGGATCCAAAAATTATCTACTTAGCATTGAAACGTGAATTGCAAACGGGCAAACAAATTTCGTCTACTCTTGGCACTTCCAAAAATCAGTCTTCCGTTCAGTAGGGAAGACAAATATTGCAAAAACGTTTGATCTGATTGCCTTGACAATGTTTACCGCTCGCAAAAATATTTCCATTAACCAGCAAGCATAGTAGTTGGAAGCAAAAACAACACGTTGCATTTCTGTTTATTGGATCTCGTTATATTTTTCATGTTATGTGACGAATTTTATAGGTCCCAGTATATAGTTTTTTGATAAAAGTGATTATGAAAAAATGGGAATCTATAGCAGCATTATGATTGTGCACTGTTAGGACATGAGTCTTTCAATGTTGAATCAGATCGGTAACTTCATTGTTGATTGACCGACGATTAGGTAACGTGTTTTAAATTTTGCATTAAGCTGTCAACTTATAATCGAAAATCGATCGAATTTACATAATGTGTTTTACACAATTTCATGAAGAGTTGTGGATCATGGAGGAGTCTCAGCACTACTCCTCAATCCCAGATAGGAACACTGGTTAATCCGGATGACAAAAATATAGTTGAACTCGACTGAAGGGAGAGAGAAGACTCGAGAATTGTAATCTCTAAAAAGGGAGATTCCGTCGGAACGTCTCAATTGGAGTTTCCATTGACTGGTGATGCGGGAACGGGCGACTCAGCAGACCAGAGGGAACCACCGTCCTCAACCCCTACGAGGGTTTACTGTCAGGGGAAGACATCCAGTAATTCGGCCGACGTAATCCAGCAAAGTCTGCATTAATTAAAGATCCAGTCCCCTTTCTTAGCTGCTCCCTCTTTTTCCTCAGCACCATGCAGATTTTCCGCCGTAAAGCGCGGATTTTCCTTTCCCGTAAGCCTTTTCGATCCGAACCTCAGTCGTCGTCCCTATTCGAGCCTGAGTTCCCGCGGATTTGGAGAAATTCGTGGTTTAATAATTGTAACTACTTCTTTTCCTCGTCATTCCGACTTGAGCCAAGCCGATTCGACTGGGATCGCTGAGTCTCCTCCGTGAAATCCGATTCGAAGTAGAACGGGAATTGAATTTGAGAGTATGAAATTAATTTGATTCCAGGGCTAGTATTCAATGACATAGTAAATTGGATTCCTGCGGCGGTTGGAGAAGTATTAATTATAATATGGATTATGGAGGAGCTATGACTTGGAATGAAAATAAAAACTTCCACAAATGGGTTAAGACCATTCCGCTCAACTTTCGTTTCGTTTCTGTCTGCGTGTTTTGTATAATATGTCCGTAGATTTTAGTAGCGGTCCTGAATTTGACCATTTCGATGACATTTTAAATGGAATGTGAGGATTGGACTGTAGATAGTCCCCTATGAATTTGATTGTTCAGAAATGAATGCCTGGGTCTTCGCATGAGCATTCCTGGCATCCACCATGCATCGCTTTATCAAATTTTAGTGTTTCGATCCCGCTATCTTGAGCGTAGTCATGGAATAGCTGTCTTATAATATCATATTGTGTTCAAGATAGGCAAATCTGTTTTTTGATTAATCTATTTAGACATTTTTTATTTACATATTGTGAAAATTTATTAAACGATCTGGGAATATTGTATAATGACGGTATTGGAAATTCCAAATAAACCATTTTTTCATAAAATCTCACAAGTATTGCATTTTTAATTGACTCTATCATAATTGAATTAGAATTGAGCCCGCCAAAAAGTCCGACATCCCTCCGTCGGAAGCACATACGACAAACTGTTCTAACCGATGTTAGCAACAATTCAGGTTTTTTCTGTTCGAACCCATTGTGTAGTGGGTATGTTTTTTTCGTCAGGCTTACACATTTCAACACCAGTGCAGACTTCAGCATCAAAACACACAGGCGAAAGTTTTATCACAGGTTCCGATCTGTTTGTCCCACTGATATATATATCGTTAGAAAGATTGTTTAGGGTATTTGTATTTTTGAGGTGCTAGCATGGTTATGCTCCATGTCACCCGACTATTCAGAAAACTGGCCTCTGTGTCATAGATTCCGATCTATTGGTCCAGCTGATCTATACATTACTAGAAGGCGTCTAAATCACTAAACTAACCAGGGCACTGGTTATTTATTAATCATCATTAACAGCGGCTTTTGAGCTCTGGTATATATAGCACAAACCATACTATCCACTTTATAGCACAAACAATACTAAGATCGACTGATGCATTCACATCGGTGGGCAGATTTTTCAAAAATTGCTGTGGCAGGTGAGGAAGTCTTTAAGATCCTAAGGTGGAAATCGAATCTCGTAGAATCCCCAGAAGGGACTCTTCGGATTCTGTAGGATTCAAACCCACTGTAACCTCTCCTTCCTTTTTTCTAGGTGGAACTGTTCAACACATTACTTCAGGCGGCGGACTGATAAGAGATAAATAGTGGTAACCTAGGTTTTTGAGCTCTGGTGATTTCACCTGATCTTCGCTGGGTAGCGCTGGTGCTAAGGCATCACTTTCTAACTTTAGACGCTCCTGTGGCGGCGTCACATTCATCATCAACTTGTTACACTCACACACATGTGGCCACTGCTGCCGGTTGTTGCCACCGACGTCGCATAACTGATTCGACGTCAAAACGTCACCGCCAAGGTGTGAAGGGCGTAAATGGGATGAATCGCTTGGAAATGAGGTGAAGCATTCTGATTCCGAAGGGTGTGAAGGAAATGATGCGGAATGGCGCAGGAAGGGAGAATATAGGGCTGGCTGCTGTGGGTTTCTCCCCATCCTCCAGGCAACTCCTCCGGAGGTCCCAAACTTATGACCGACTTTTCTCAGCAAAATGAATGATCTCGTTGAGATCATTCCAAGAGGCTGTCATGTAGGAAACCGTATGAAGCAAAATGAAATATCTAACACTAGATTTGGAAAAATCATCAGCTGTATTAATTATCATGTTTGAACAAGTGAGTTTCTTCACACAACTTCGAAAATATCAACCGTGATTTCAAATTTGGATTCGACATTTGAAATTTGTTTTTGCAGCTGTGCGGACTGTGATTTCAAAACGGCAACAAGAATTTTTAAAGGCGACATTGCTAAAATGCCTCAATGTTATGTCGTTCTGTTTGTATTCACATTTGTTCAATTAACACATATAAATCTGCACTTTAAAAAAACTTCATATCCAACATAATAAGATATTATCTTATTCCTCATTTACTGATGGTAATAGTATTGGTTAAATGTAAATCATACACAAACTCATGACAGTGGAGTAGATAGTTTTCCTTAGTTGGATGAGTTAGGATAGATACTTTATTTACATCAATTCACATGTTACATTTTTCAATTGAATAATACCTAACCGAAGACTGAGCTGGATAATGTAACGCTGTGACCCAGTTCGGAGTTGGTTTCTACTTCCAATTTTTATAAGGTACCTAAAGCACTATATTTACACCACATTAATTAATAAAACTTAGATTCCACTTCTATGGTATGATGTACTTAGTAGATACGCCATTTATATAGCTGATTTTATAAAAATAATTGATTTTCGTCCATTAAATACTGATGGAACATTGATTTGGATTGCATGTCAACCCTCCTCTACCTCTTGCTCTTCTACTATTCCTATTCCTACTATTTCTTCATGAGGACACTCTCGTTTCTACCCTAGTCTCTCCGCCATCTTGGCTACCCCTATTTTTATATTTTAAAGTGCACGTTTTCTGGTGTTTCCCATTCGCGGATTCGTGAAAACCCCTTTTCACATGGCTCCCAGTTTATATTGAAGCTTTCAGATGAAGGATTGCGTGCTTAACGCCTGCGGAGGGCACCAAAAACAAGGAAGACAGCATGCAAGCGTATCAGGTCAGAATTTTCATTTAATCCTTTCTTTTCATCTTTGTATGTTATTACTAAGTATATTGTACATGTTAAACCTCTCCAAAGTTCCACATTTCGGGGGCCTTCATTTAGTTATTCACGGGGAATTCACGTTATGGTCATTCCAACTCACTTTTTAAACCCTCGAAATTCTCTGCAGGATTCTAAAGTCCGAAACAACGACTTAAGTAACCATCCATCTTCAGGGTGTTCCTACGTGAAATGGTAAACCTTACCCCCTCTTATATTTCTCCGTCACGAACATCCAGTCATCATTTTGAAACATACCACTTATACATCCCTAACAGATTTTTTTGTCTGAAATCAACATTTTCGAGTTCACTAACATCCGCTGTACCTACATGTGTTTCAGCCTGATGATATTCCAAGTCCACTGAAGGGTTTTGGATCTAGAGTGTGCACTGAGTGACTTATGACGAAATGACGCGGAAAAAGGGAAAAAGTGCAGGACGTCACGTTTGAACATCGGCGAACCACAAGGGAGGTCTCATGTCCAACTTCGCCTTCATATATATTTTAAGGGTCGGAAGGGAACCCTATGCGAACAGTCAACCGATTGGAAATAGCCGAGCTTGATTGTCGCCCGAGTTTCCTCGGGGTTCTTTCACAAGAAGGTTTTGTCCCGAATGACGTTTTTCACGCCCTCCTCCCCTCTACTCACGAAAGGCTCTGAGGACCACCTCTGAGGGGGTTCCATAAGGGTGCCGACGTTTCACGGTAAATATGAAGGACAAAACGTCACAACAGACCAGGATGGGGTTGCAGAATGGCAAAGCTGCCGAAAAAGATGGCCCAGGTAGACCACACAGCCCGAAGAAACAGATTTACAACGTTTTTCCTAATAGTTTCTTCGATTGAAAGAATCAAAGATGCCGCCTTTTCAACTTTTAACACCCCCACGGAGTCGTTTCATCACCTTCGAACCGGGGTTGTTGAGAAGAACGGATATAAGAAAAAAACCATTAACATGAAATTATTGACTAAACAACTTCGTTCAATTAGGAACAAATGTTGACGTTGAACAAACTCCTAATAAGTCCGAACAATCCCTCATCGACGGTCAAAAACTCCCGGTGTTATGCTTGTGGCAAGGATTTCACGTTTGCGCATGCGCAGAGGCTACTATTAATCTTCATTTAGAATTTCATTCAACAACTCCCGGAGTTATGAACAAGGATTTCATGCGCAGAGGCTTATTGATCCGGGAATGAAACTCATAGGGGACCAACGACTTTTCGAAAATATCAACCGTGATTTCAATTCCTCTCTGTGCGGACTGTGATTTCAAAACGGCAACATTTTAAAGGCTTGCTAAAATGACTCAATGTTATGTCGTTTTGTTTATATTCACATCTGTTCAAAGCACGTTTAAAAAACTTCATATCCAACATAATAAGATATTATCTTATTCTTCATTTACTGATAGTAATAGTATTGGTTAAATGTAGATCATACACAAACTTATGATAGTGGAGTAGGTAGTTTTCCTTGGTTGGATGAGTTGGGATTAATAGATAGATAGATACTTCATTTAAATCAATTCAAATGTTACATTTTTCAATTGAAAAATACTTAACCATGACTGAGCTGGATAATGTAACGCTGTTACCCAGTACGGAGTTGGTTTTTACTTCCAATTTTTATAAGGTACCTATAAGCACTAAATTTACACCACATTAATCCGTACCATATATTAATAAAACTTAGATTCCACTTCTATGGTATGATGTACTTAGTAGATACGCCATTTATATAGCTGTCAATTTCATAAAAATAATTGATTTTCGTCCATTAAGTACTGATGGAACATTGGTTTGGATTGCATGTCAACCCTCCTCTGCCTCTTGCTCTTCTACTATTCCTATTCCTACTATCTCTTCATGAGGACACTCTCGTTTCTACTCTAGTCTCTCCGCCATCTTGGCTACCCCTATTTTTACATTTTTATATTATTACTAATTGTGCATGTTAAACCTCTCCATTTCGGGGGCCTTCATCTAATTATTCACGGGGAATTCATATTTGGGGTCATTCCAACTCACTTTTTAAACCCTCGAAATTCTCTGCAGGATTCTGAAGTCCGAAACAACGACTTAAGTAACAATCCATTTTCAGGATGTTCCTACGTGAAATGGTAAACCTTACCTCCTCTTATATTTCTCCATCACGAACACCCAGTTACCATTTTAAAACGTACCACTTATACATCCCTAACACATCCCTAACAGATTTTTTTGTCTGAAATTAACATTTTCGAGTTCAATAACATCCGCTGTACCTACATTTGTTTCAGCCTGATCATATTCCAAGTCCACTGAAGGGTTCTGGATCTTGAGTGCGTACCACGGATACTAGACTAAGAGTTAGTCTTAGTTTAGTATCCGTGGTGCGTACTGAGTGACTTATGACGAAATGAAGCGGAAAAAGGGAAAAAGTGCAGGACGTCACGTTTGAACATCGGCGAACCACAAGGGAGGTCTCATGTCCAACTTCACCTTCATATATATTTTAAGGGTCGGAAGGGAACCCTATGCGAACAGTCAACCGATTGGAAATAGCCGAGCTTGATTGTCGCCCGAGTTTCCTCGGGGTTCTTTCACAAGGGGTTTTTGTCCCGAATGACGTTTTTCACGCCCTCCTCCCCTCTACTCACGAAAGGCTCTGAGGACCACCTCTGAGGGGGTTCCATAAGGGTGCCGACGTTTCACGGTAAATATGAAGGACAAAACGTCACAACAGACCAGGATGGGGTTGCAGAATGGCAAAGCTGCCGAAAAAGATGGCCCAGGTAGACCACACAGCCCGAAGAAACAGATTTACAACGTTTTTCCTAATAGTTCCATCGATTGAAAGAATCAAAGATGCCGCCTTTTCAACTTTTAACACCCCCACGGAGTCGTTTCATCACCTTCGAACCGGCGTTGTTGAGAAGAACGGATATAAGAAAAAAACCTCTGCCAAGTGGGTGTGACACATAGCTTCCTCGTATCCATAACATGACCGTATAGATCATTGAAAATTATTATTGACTAAACAACTTCGTTCAATTAGGCGAAGTAAATGTTGAATTAGGGTAAATTTATTGTTATGCAGGAGCATAACTTGAGAAAATAAAGGTAGGCATGTTCAACTATTGAACAAACTATAAAATATACCTAATAAGTCCGAACAATCCCTGAAAATTTCATCGAAATCGGTCAAAAACTCCCGGTGTTATGCTTGTGGCAAGGATTTCACGTTTGCGCATGCGCAGAGGCTACTATTAATCCGGGGGTCATGAAACTCATAGCTGACCATCTACACAACAAACCGAACAATCCTTGAGAATTTCATCAAAATTGGTCAACAACTCCCGGAGTTATGCGCGTAACAAGGATTTCGTTTGCGCATGCGCAGAGGCTGCTATTGATCAGGGGGTCATGAAACTCATAGGGGACCATCTGCACATCAAACCGAACAATCCCTGAAAATCTCATCAATTGGTCAAGAACCTTCGGAGTTATAACCGTAACAAGTTTCACGTTCAGCAATTTGAAACCTATAGCGGACCATCTACACCCCAACCCGCACAATCCCTGAAAATCTCATCAAAATTGGTCAAGAACCTTCGGAGTTATACAAGGATTTCACGTTCGCGCATGCGCAGAGGCTACTATTGATCCGGGGGTTATGAAACCTATAGGGGACCATCTACACCCCTACCCGAACAATCCCTGAAAATCTCATTTGGTCAAGAACCTTCGGAGTTATACGGATTTAACGTTCACGCATGCGCAAGGCTACTGTTGATCCGGGGATCATGAAACTCATAGGGGACCATCTACACATCAAACCAAACAATCCCTGAAATTTCATCGAAATTAGTCAAGAACTCCCGGAGTTATGCGCGTAACAAGGATTTCACGTTTGCGCATGCGCAGAGGCTGCTATTGATCCGGGGGTCATGAAACCTATAGGGGACAATCTACACCCCAACCCGCACAACCCCTGAAAATTTCATCAAAATCGGACAATAACTTCGTGTAGTTTTGCCCGTAACAAGGATTTGCTGACAGACAGACAGCCACACAGACAGACACACAGACACACAGACAGACACGGAACCAAAATCGTTCAGAAAGGTCTAAAACGCAAAATGCGAGTGGAATTTTAGATTTTGGAGACAAAAAATGTTTCACATTCCGATAAAACAATGCTTCCGCTACTTTAGTAGACTCGGATGGTACCAGAAACTACCTCTACCTTCTGTTCAATTTCGGAACAGACAATTGTTAACGAACTAGAGGTCCATTAGGTGCATGAAACTTCTCATTTAGCCAAAATATGATTAAGCTGACTGTATACGAATAAAACGTAGGGCCGGTTTCACCAGTAATCCCTCATCAGGGTTAAAGTAGATCATTTTTTCGAGGAACTAGAGATTTGAACGTTGATTGAAAATAGGTGATTACACTGTTATCAGTAAGCACCGATTTACTGAGTAATATAAAAACCTATATTTATACTGATCGAAACTTAGATTTAAAGTTTAAACGTTGATTCATAGGATACCGAGGAGACATTTGCCCAACTCAACTTTCGTCTCATATCCAGGGATTACGTAATGATCTATTTTCGCTCTCTTTTTTTGGAGGATTACTGGTTGTTTTACTTAACTGCTTCACTTATTTCACTCTTCATATTTTGTTTCTTTAATAGTATTTATGTTCACAGTTCGTTTGTTGATATTGCTGTTGTTATATATCGCCTGGAGACGGAGAAGCTTGGGTTTCTCGTTAGCAGAACATGAACCCGAATTAGATTATCGTGGAAACAAAATAATTGTGCGCCTCGCGTCGTAAAGAATATTCTGCCTTCTGTATATTTTGTGGGATTACACCATTAAGAAGCTAATATTTGAGGTAACTTATTTAGATGCCTCCTAATCAAAGTTAGTATTTTTTTTTTTGCAATTCTTTTAATTAAAACTACAGAAATGCATTACAATGGAGTTTTTAAATATTTCATGAGTTATGAAATCAATATCGTCGAGCTCAAAATTCGAATTGTAAAATGTGCATCATTCTCGTCAAACTCGTCCTCAAGTACCAATACCTTAATCAAGACTATGCGGCTCATTTTTGATCGAAATAACCAATAAAAAAAAATAGAATAAAAATAAAAAATTACCGGACACTGCAAAATTACCACGATGAACAATTGAACAACATATAGCGAATCCTATCAACCGACACCTCTGATGTTATTATTTTCCTCGCTAGGAGCTTTGCGGCTGTATTGAACGGTGACCAGCAACACGAATCTCTTCTTATCACCCTCCCTCCTCTTCTCTCAACTTTCGTCCCATATCCAGGATGGTCAGTCCCTTTCTTCGCTTTATGCGGATCGTTTTTTGGACAATTATCGAAATTATCGAATAAGTTGAGCCGCACGTGAAACTACTGCTGTTTTTCTTTCGATTTTTCTTATACAATTCCTCGTCGCTGCACTGATCATCGCTGCACTGATTGTCTTTGCAGAAAATCTTTTCTTCGAGGTAAATATGAAGGCCTATCATAACTAGGTATCAGACTCCAAATAGAGTACGATTAATGGAGATGGCTCCAGCCTCCTCAAGGAAAGATATTTTATATTTTGTTCCTTTCTTTTGCCGCAGCCTCCCGATGACCAATCAATTTGGAGGCAACCTTCTCTGGATTTGGTTTCGATCTCATCATTCGTTCTCACCTATAACCCTGGTTTTTGGTCTAGTTCTTGGCTTCTACGACTCTCAGGTGCGATCTTTCCAAATAGACACTAGTCGTGATAATTTGAACCAAATTTATGACATGAACTAACTGTCCGGAGATATCTATAATTTTTCCCCCTTCTCGGGATATTGTAGCGTATTGTACCTTTTGTAGATGTACGAGTGGCCACTCTTAGGGTAACCATAAGAGAAGAACTTATTCTTCTTATATTTTTATTTTGGATCGGAAGAAGAAATCCGAATTTAACAAAATTTTATTTTCCTTTTCTTAATTATAAACCTAGCTTTTGAAGTGACGAACTAGTGCTTTATCAAATGCCTTATCTATCTTTCGAATCTCCCCTTCTCCACGGAAGCTGGAGGCGATTATTGAACCATTTCAAACAAGCTAAACGGAATTTTAAAATGCAAACAATGATAGGTAAAAGAAGTTGTATCAGACGTTGTTTATGACGCTAACCACCCATATTGGTTAGTTGGTTTTGATCTTCAATTTAGCTCGTTTGATCTGAACCGGAGTTGGTGAAACCAAACACTTGTTGTTCGATAGCTGAGAAAGAGTAAATAATAAATGTAATTATTTGTACGAGTTTTATGTATTTTTGTAATTTTGTCAGTACATCTTTTGAAATTTGATCAATTTACTGTTTCCAAAAACTACTGTCTCACTAGTGTTTTAGTTTGTTCTGGAATGCTTGATTTTTGGCTAAAGAACAAAGGTTTATCTGAATTCTATCGAGAGTTCTGAATTACATCGGGTATACATATAAAAAAAGCATGAAGATCCAAGAATCAACCCTCAGTCCTTCTAAATGGATTCCAACGAAATTTTTTTTCAAAATTCTTTGAACCATTTTAACAGCTTCATTATCTCTGAAAATTTGCTAAAAGGACTTAATATCTATACCTTGTCGTTACACTCAACTAGGCCAAGATTGGACTCGCCCAAAATCCAAAGAACTATTGCAGATCTGAACATCTACGGATGCTTCGTTTGTAAACTGATAAAACGTGGAGGAATCTAACTGGGCAGCATTAAATACCAAAAACAAGTCACTGAGATATTCAAGAAATCTCTAGTTTTCATACAGCAATCTAGACCTACGAAATTCAGCTCTCCGGGTACTAGGTAATCAATATAGGAACCTGTTGAAATTTTAATTTAGTTTTCATTGAATCAATTTTTTCAAATTAGCTGTGAAAGGAGTCTTATCAAAGTTCTCAATTCGTACATCAATTGTGTACAAATTCCTCCTTTTCAATAGGCATTTCTGGACCAAATCATACACATTAACTCAATTGAGATTAAAAAATCTTCAACCCGAAAATTGATAACGTCAAAATAAAGAACGAGTTCATTGAACATTGCGTGTTGATTGGAAAAATTCATTTCAATGAATATGCTACGGAAAATCATCAAGAATGGCAAAAACGGTAACAAAAATGTGTTGAACTCAAATTTGTCATAACAAAATAATCCATCTACATCTTTACCAACTACTTGTGGCTGAAGATAAAGAGGCAGCAACAGGGCCACAGTCCCTGTACCGGGCCTGAGACCGATCTCCCCTCTGGCGCCTGGGAAGGGCATAAAATCGGTACAAAGCATCATCTGCCTACCCCCCAAAAGCGGTTGGCTATGTGGTGGCAATGGCTGATTCCCCAGGCTGGCAGGCTAAACTTGAAATCTGAGGGGGAGGCACTCTCTTGGTAGAATCATTTATCAGGATAGTACTGGCATGTTGTTATGTGGCTTGCCAATAACTCGGCAGAACGCCCTGCTCTGCCTGCAGTGCCCACGTGCAAATAGGCACTTGCGTGGATCAGATGCGGGGCCCCCCACTATGGTTTCCGAAACAGTCACCGATTTCACCAGAGATTTTCCTCCTTGCTTGGAAGGGGGGAGGGAAGATGTGGACAGTTTGCTGAGATACTCCCTTTCAAATCAACCTCAAGATTTACGAATCACAGGGAAAAAGCTATTCATTACCAAATAATTTTGTATTTTAGCTATCTGTTCCGAGACCAACGATCTCGGGTGAAACTTCAGTATTCAACAATAATCTATAGCGCTACATTATAATTTGTTCTTCGCGTGATTTATGGTTCCTAAATGTGAAATTAGTGTTTTTCTGCGGTACCGTTTTTAAAACGTTGTCTTTCTAATGAAATGCTAAGCTCCTTAGATTGAATAAGGGGATTTGCATGGGCTCCAAAGTTTCCTGGGAAAGGGGTGACCGTTTTTAAAGGAACTAAAAGGGGTGGCAAAGAAAACGCCTAAAGTTGTGGACCCACCTCCACTTGAAGGGTCTTTTGGGGTCTTTTAAAACTACTCTAATAAAGATATACAACGTTGTCCCCTAAGAGGATTTGCAGAAAAGATATTTCCATAGTTCCCACAAATCTTAATGTAGTTAGTTTTATGGAAATACATTTAGCCGAGCAAGCAAATCACAAATCTATGAAAATGAAGATTTACGAACCGTCGATTTGATATGTTTTTGATCGTTGGCTGAAATTAATGTAGCACTTCAACACGTCAGGCTAAACTATTGTGGTTTTTTGTGATGTAACACATGATCAGCGCTCATGACAGGCTTCGGGTGACTAAGTGATTGTCTCTGCATGTTTTTAGAAATATTGGCATGTATCATACCAGAAGTAATAAACGTCACATAAATCTACCAGGATTTAGGATCTCCCTATTATGGAAAGGAAATAATAATGTTTTGAGCTATGCACAAAACATGATGAACTCTACCTGATGTAGTTTTGAGTGGCAACTCCCTGTTTAACTACGATAAAAAAATATTAAAATGCTTGAACGTCGAGTGAATATCTTTTCGAGCACAACATGAGCCATTTGTATTATAGTAACCATTGCTAGCAGCATTAGTAGATGCATTTACAACCTTAAACACAACATTACAGTGCATTTTCAACCTTATTGTCTTGAATGGCTTCGTTTAGCACTGGCACAGTTTTGGAAGAACGAGTTCATTAGACGACGTGCTTGAAGAGAAAACGTTTAAATCTAAGAGTTGTGGTCGTCTTGGATTGATACACGAAAAATTGGTTGGGATCTTTTAAAAATACAGGTATCCTTTTACTAATAGAGAGAAGAGCCAAAAAGAAAACCACTCCTGATTTTAATATAAATATTACCTCACAGTAGTTGCCTCAATACAGTGCAGACATAGTTACTATCTAAATACTATTTGATATAAATGTCTACCATCCCTAAATGTCTAACAATTGATTAAAAAAGGAGGTGATGGAATGAACTAGTGTGCATTAAACACCGAGAGGATGCCGAAGAGATTAAGAAGCTTCTGATTTATGTTCAGGTTGTACGCTTTCAAAAAACGGGTATGAGGCCACGAGCCACACTCACCACTCAACAAAATTCTCAGCTAACTGACAACAAACATTCGGTCATTTTGTGATGTTTTCGGATTTATTGATTTGGTACTTATCTTGAGTCGGGACGAAGGTCAAAATAATACAGAATTTAGTATCATTACGTTATGTAAATTTGCCTTGGGGTTTGAGAGTGATTATACATAAAATGGGTGGACAAATCAGCACATCACCAGGATGACGATTTGCACTCATTGCTGTTAGAATACAGTAAGATGGGGTATGCACTATTCTAACATGATATCATCAGCAGTCCACACATGTCCACAGTTGATTTTTGGCTCGTATTATGGATGTCTCGTGCTCCTGATTCGTAACTAGCTAACTGCAAAAGTGAAATCCACTCTATGTGTTTGGATATTACCCTTGATCAATAATTTAACTTCATTTGTTATTTTCAACAATGATTCCTTGTGGTCAATAAAAAATAACCAAGTCTCTTCGATCTCTCTTATTTAATAAACTGAAGTTATATCGATACGGGAGAGATAAACCATTCGTTGCGGTTGCAGGTCATCTGATTTAGCATACTTCAGTTGAAGCTGACTGAAGATTTAAGTTTACAGAGGAGTGATCGTGAGACTTCCATTCGTTCTGTTAACATCTGTAACATTAAATGTTACAAAAAACAAATTTTGTTTCCCTATAATTGTTCGATGCTTCACTTAGCTTTCGTAACATGTTTCGACAATAAATTCAAATAAGTGTAAAGATCAAGGGCATGGTGTGAAATCTAAAAGTCTCTGAAACTCGCAATATCCTTCTTAAAAGGAGTTCAGTCTTTCCTCTCCCTTAACATATTTATAACGTCACTTTCCAGGAATATATGAGAGAATGGAGGAATATCCTGAAAGGAGCGGTCCCTATTTCAGAGCTTCAAAGACGTTTGAGGACGCAAAGGCGTGCATCGTTCTCAATTGATGGAATAATTTGTCGCGCTTTGTCTTGAATCGTGAAATACCGGTCTTTATGTCGCGCCTTGTCAGACAAATTCTTGTAGAAACTTTCATCACTTTAAGCGGGTTGATCAAGTTTTCTCGTTATTTAATTTAAAGTTATAATTTTGCCGTGCCTCAGCTATTCAGGTTCGTATGATTTAATAATATATCTTCCTTATCACACAAAATGATTCTATTAAAAAAGAAAATAAATAAGAAAGCAATTATTGCTTATAGATGAAACTGTGACGTTCTTTGATGAACTATATGATGCTTGAGCAGAGCGAATTATTACTGTTGGATATTATCTAACTGTTTCAGACTAAATAACAGTGGATAGAAAACATGATCGTGTTCTGATTCAAAAGTAAATTAAATGTTAGTTACTCATAAGTATACTCTTATCATAAACTACGACTGCGGTTTAAGAATTTGTACACTCATCAGTTTAACAGTTGATTGAGGAACAAGCTAGTCTTGCATCATTGCCTTTTTAAAGTTTTTCTCTCCAATCTGACACCATACTTATCTGCCGATGTACAATACTCTGTCCACCAACCCACCTACTCCCAGGCTCCACTATGGTCACCAGCTCACCCTCATCTGTTGTACCGATTTTCCTTCATAGAAACTTGGTTTGAATCCACTTTCAGCGTAAATACTTCAATTTGGAATGTTTTGCAGTAACGCCAATAATGGAAATTTACATCTCAGAGGATATTTTTTCTAATTTTCGACAAACACAGAGGTTTCCTTTCTTTGCTAGAGAGGAAGAAAAAATTAAACAAGACTTCTAATAGTCTTTCTACTTCTGACCGAGAGTTCGTTAATGTAACCCAGCAGCGCATGAATCATCAAGACAAGGGTGAAATATTACTAAGAAGCACTAACGAATTGTGAGGGAGTTTGGTGAATAGTTATGGGTGCATCGTCCCCTTAGGACCCCGTTCATATGTACGTCCTTCGTGAGGAAGTGGCGTCGAGGGAGCGATACTTGAAACACCCCGGGTAATCCGATTATTAAAAAAAAACTTCTGAAGACGGAGCCATTTGGAAGGGGCGTGACGGGTCATTCTCTTTTTATGAGAGCTCGAATTGCGCATGGTGATGTGAAACGTCGCACGATACTGCCTCTAGAGTATTTGTGCATTACAGCTAACGAAATGATGACGGTTGAAAATTGTTTTATGACACATTTCGCCGTTGCTGGGTTTGCAAGTTAATGGTATACTGCGCATTTACAGAAATTAGAGCTGTCAATTATTACGCAGAGGTTTTTTATTTCTGTGTTAGAACAACTCCTCTCCGTAAATTACTTACCAAACTTAGCCTGCGGTAATCTTTCTAAAACCGACGGGCATTCATATATTGTAATTGCATTTCAGGTGCAATAAAAAGAGCACGGTGGTTCGATTAGCAAAAAATTACTACAATGGTCCATCAGGTGGTCATTGTGTCTCTGTAACTTGTAACTGACCTCTACAGTACTCAATAACAGTTGGATGGTTTGGTCTTAAATGTGGCTGAGTGAACTAGTCCCAATGTAAGAAACAAAACCTGATGTCAAAATACCAACGATAGTGCAGCACGCTATTGTTTGATGGATAAAATAAAACGCCTACCCACAAACGCTTCACCTGTCTTTAAGTATATTTTACCATGGATGAACGATTAAAATCGAATTTTGACGCAAGGTTGATCAGCTGATTGTATTTCCACACCTCACAATTTACTTCTGGAGTTCTCAAAGGTTGTTGGATGACTTCGTGTACCATAACTCCGTGAACACCAACAAAAGCCCATTTGTACGCAACAAAAGCTGATATGAAAAAAATCCTCAATGGTGCAAAATGCTGTATATGAACACAAAAAGTGCAAATTAAATTTCAGGAGACATAAAAATCCCCTTTCTACACTTCACTATCTTCACTTCTCCACAAGTATAAAACTCAAGTCTTGAGAAACTGGATTTCAAAAGGAACTCTAGAAAACCAAATTCCATTGCAGTTATATCGGCCGATTTGATCCTCACATGGTGGTTACTAGGTGATTTTACTAAGTCGATGTACGTTCACATTCACATTCCTATTGACGTTCACTTTTTCTGTCTAACTTCTATTCATTATGTAGAGTGAACGGACAAAAGTAAAGTGGTTCTGGTGGGCTAATTCGATTCATTAAAGGGACGTCTATCATATACCAGCATAAATACATTAGGGTGATTTCATACGTTTAAGATGTTCACGTTTTTGTATCTGCCCTTTTTTAACCCTGTAGAATTTATTGACAAAAAATCATTTCCAACTACCAACCAAGGGTATTTACGTCAGCGTACGAATTGCGTCACAACAGATAGTAGTATTTCCTCGAAAATTTCGATGAATGATTTATTAATTTATTGCATGATTTTCCCGTTTAGTCTTCATTTCGCCTTTAATTGATCGTTTGGCTAAAACTTGAAGCTCTCCTACTGGACAAATTCTTCTGTTCCTCAAATTTTACTATTGCACCCTCCTTGAGCACTCTACACCTTCACGTACGTTTTTGTTTGGATATCGAGAAGAGTTTGAACTAGGAAAGTGGTACCTAGGTGAGTTTGGTAAAAAACACCATTCACCTTCACCAGAAACGATTAAAAAACGCTTGGAGCGCAGTCCATTTATATATTTTAATATTCGTTCCAAGATTTTTTTACGATTACCTACGTGCGCCTTCCAATTTTAAAAAGACATTGCACGAGTTAACAATTGGACAAAAGACGCCGAAGGGAAGAAACTTGAATGAAAAGCAATTCAGGGTTTAATGCTATCTGTCACCCTTATTCTTTTTAATGTCAAAAGCTGATTGCTGCTGATCTGTATGCGTGACCAGAGTTTCATCATTTCGTGTCTGAGTAGCAGCATGCGCCACTAGAGGCTCTCAACTCAGCGAGGAATTACATTACCATTCGTGACATAATTTTTTCTTTATTCCTCTTTAGTTGTGTCATGACAACTATTACTGTTTCGGATGAGCACGGGAGAAAATAAGGAGCTTTCAATGCAATGAAAAATGTGCCAGCTTGCACTATTATAGAGTTGTCGTCTGTAACGAAATTGACGAAGAAAGTGACTCCAAAAACTTTAGGAGTGGTTGAAGGATTCATCGTTTTAATATTGGACATCTAAACCAATTTGTTCACAGATTGTCCAATCAATCTTATGTAAATATTAATTTTATAACGACGTGAGTTTTCGGAGAGGTAACGTGTAACATACAGTATGTTGTATGAGACATTGACATTACTTACTTTACAAGTTTTGGTCAAAGTGAGCGTCATGCAGATATTGTTACACCATACGGATTACAAAAAATGAACTACATGATACTCGACTGTCATCATTTTTGCTAGGACTCGATTATGAAATTTTCACTTGTCACTTTATTCGTAATATGAAGTTCTAATCGGTAAAAGGATGATTTTCGTTTTGTGAGCAGTGAATAAGTTGCCTAAAACTAAAACCACGATTACGTGTTCTTCAGATTTTAACCTAATTTGTACTATCACATGTGTCTATATGCATTGTATGTGTTTTTTAGTGTTCAGTGATAGATCTCACACATAACTGAAGGGTTATTACCCACTTAAGTATAGTAAACATACATGTGAACGCAATTTACATACGTAGTTTACATTGTATAATTTACAAAGCAGAAGTGTCTGTTTTATTGTCATTGGAACTTTTAGTTGAAGCAGTTTTTAATTTCTTATATTCTTCTCCTACAGTACATTTCACTTAATCAACGTAGAGTCTGAAAATCCAATAATGTCTTTTCTCTGAGGATTGGAGGTTATAAGGTATTTCAGCGTGCGGAAAAGCATCTAATAAAGCGTATACATGAATTATATACGACGAATTATTACTGGTTAACTTGTATTCATAAAAACTGCCGCTGGTATAAGTCATCTTGGTGAAATTGTTCAGTTAGTTCCTTATTGCTACAACAGCCTTCTTGAGCACAGGAGTCGAAAAGCCTTTAATGCATTTCCTAAATAAAACAAAGTGAATTAATCCTGTGTTGATGAGGAAACTGACAGAGAGTATTGATTAAAATGGGAACTAATTGACTGACTGATGCAACGAGATTACTGATGACATGTCCCGCAGCAAAACATTGAGAACCAGAAGTTCTTACTGTCGCTGAATAATGTTTTATGCTGTAACGGTCTCATGGCGATCTGTTTTAATTATCCAAGAATTTTTAAATGAATTAAATCTCTAATATCCTTAATGGATTTTACTGCTACTTGATATACTTTATATACTACTAACTAGGTATAATCAAATCTGGAATTGTTAAATGTTAGACATTGTTGGCAATGAATGGCACATTTAAAGGACATTTGCGGGACAGACAGACAAAAGTTGGTCAGATAGTAAGTATCTTCATTGTACCTTCCAAAAACATCTGCAGCTATGGAAGTAGGTCAAAATCAAGTTTGGCGCCTACTTCCACGATACAGCACATCAGCTCTCGTTATGTTACAACTATGATGGAATAATGTGGGGTAGGGTTGTCACGCAACAAAAATAATCGATTGCAACGCTGGGAAGGAAATCACGATAAGTTCCTGTCATTCTTCGGAAAAAGAAGGAAAAAATATGATTGAATGACTGGCAACAGCATTGAACTCGTTATTCAATTATTACCGTTCATGTGCATGATTGATAGAAAAAGATTGATTTCGGTTTAGGAAGGGAAAAAAAGTTTCTGTAAGGACAGACGAAAAGTATGGGGTGAAGCTTTTACTGGGTAGCGGCTTTTGAGGGTGCCACACGCAAACCGTTGGTCGATGTCCACCCCTAAACTTCCCACTACTGATTGTCATCTTATCAGGGAAAAGGCAAAGTGGCTGCAAGGGTAAGCTGGGGTGCCTTTTATGGCTTTGTGGCTTTGAATATGGTGTTGATATCTACAAGACGCCTCCCCTCGTGCGATAATACAAACAGTGTCCCCTCACCGGTTGTTGATATTTTGTTGAGGTTGAACATTTCCGAGAGGCGTGTGCCGCGTGGACGGTATTGCCGATAGCACGCACCGTTACATCGTTGAGTCCACTGCGGCTTGTAAGGCAAATATAGAAGAATCGCGCTTTACTACGCTTTGACTACTTTCTAGCTCGAAGTTCTTACTTTTCTGGCATCAGTACAACAGTATTTTGCTACAGTATCATTTTATCCTTTAGACTGGTGAGACTAACGTCGTCACTCCTGCTACACAGTGTATGGGTTCTGAACTATCCAGCACTCAGGACAACGTATCGTTTCAACAGATTTCGAAAGAGGGGATTAGGTCTTGATTGTAGACTATGTTGAAATAGGTAGATGAATGATGTAGTTTCCTGATAGTCAATTGGTGAATGATCCATATTGATATTCCCTATCTAACAATTCGTTTTTACCAACACTAAAGAAGACCAGTCCCTAATAAAAAAATTATGTTACCGAAGGTAAGATGTTGTTCATATTCTAAGGGTTAAAATGGTTAGCAGTTGTTCAGTTCTGTTTGAGAACGTTCCTAATATCAGTTGTATCCCCCAGCATGGAGACCTGACACTGGACGAAAAGTAGGCAAGCCTATCAAACTGGGGTTCTGCCTTGGAGAATCAAAGAAATGCATGTTTTTTGGAGGGGATTTACCATGTTTTAATGGTTAAAAGATTCCCATAACCTGGAAGTAAACCGAAAGATTTTGAAATGAAGGAATATGAAGAAAATCGTATGATTTGAAGTTGACAAAACATTTGAAACGTGACGACTTCATTTATTGTTGGATTTTATGCCCGCTCACAATGCAACAATGTTTTGAGGTATTGAAATGTTTGCATTGTTTGGCTAACGATACTGTGATTGTACTTCATGAGAACTAGCACATTGTATTTACAACCATATCCGGGGAGACCATACTCCACAAAAGTCGTCCACAAGAGGTGTTTAATTTTGATTCAAATTTGATCGGGGTCTAAATCGTTTAAAGTATTAAGAGGAAAAAACACATTCAAAAGTTTCCAAGGCTAAACGTAGATATTTCTGGTTCACCAATATTTTACAATAAGGTCCATTTCATCCATAACGGGTCTACTTTCAACCCATTTACCCAAAATGGGCTTTAGAGAAAAATTTGCAGTCAGAGGTATTTTTTGCCGCAGAATCTTTATCGTTAGATGAAAAACGGAAAATTCTGAAAAAGAAAGTTGTCAAGCGCGACTCATGTTGTTTTTTATCGGGTTCATTTACAGTTTATTTATTGGTCTCCTTCCTATTATAGATCTGGTATTTGGCATTGGAATTCTAAGCTATTTCCATAGGTATGTGAACACGCTTTCAAATGTTTCCTTCATCCGCGTCTCCCCGTTACCCTTCTACACTTCCCCGCTCCGCATCATTCCGAATCGATGTGAATCGAGCTAAAGATATTGGAACCGATTAGTTTAGTTGGTAGAGTCAATCATTACATCTGACTGCCTTCGATGAGAGTTTACACTCTAAAATTTTCGAGGTAGCCGAAACAGTTTTGACACGTTAATTATGTCCATTTATCTAACTGCAGATAAACTTTCACATTGTCCAGCTGAGATCAATCATCGCCCTCAACACTTACCTCCTGAACTCACGAAGATCCGAAAACCGTTGGATAAGATATTTTGGCGATATTACACGAAAACGTCGCATGATTCTCGCCCCCGGATTTGATTTATATTTTCTCAGCGACAACCACGCGACTGGAATAGCGCCAAGTAGGAAAAAAACCGACAGCTTAAGACAGGAGCTTTGCTCAAGGCGAGAATATTAAGTAGAAAATCTGATCCAGGTGCTCCGAATGGTGAGTGTATCGCCGGATATGTGGAAGAGTGTTGGGGTAATGCGCGCCCTCACATGTGAGGGGCACAATGTAAATCACCGGGACCCTTTAATATCTACATAGATGGAATTCTAATGTACCGCCCCGGGGACGCCCCTAGCAAGCGGCGGTTCCGAGGGCGGAAAGCATAGAGGGTTAAATCCAAACACTTAACCGTTAAAAGCCTTTCTGATCGATATTTGGAGTTATTTTTCTTTCAAATGGCATTTTTTTCTCCCCGATACTGGAGAACTGGTGTGTTAATATCTCTAGCTGTTATTTCGTCCTTCAAGAAATTTCTACAGATGCTCGATGCTATTCAATACTCGTTCATTCAACGGGAATTCGATTTATCTTAAACGCGACTGGGATTGAAATTACAAATCGTTTTAGTGAGACATATAGGAGTTCTAAACTTGTTTAATACGTTCGGTAGATGAATGGGATTACATAATTTTTCTCATTCATAAGACTTCATACTGTTCTCCATTTTATGGAAACACATTTCTTTGCAGACGATGGGAATTATTTATATGTAGATCGATGATCAGTGTCTTAATTATTGGAATGGCTTAATTAACTTGATTTGGTTTTTATACAATTTTTCAAACCAAAAAAATAGAGTATCGCGTAGTTGAGAAAGATTGGGAAACAATGCTTTCACCCAAAACTGACGACCGTTAGAGAAAAGTTTGCGTTCAAAACAATTCAGGAACAACCATATTTCATGAAAATCGGATTAATTGTATCACCCAGAACCTTCGTTTTCTTGACTAGTGGGATTCAAACTCCCGGTCACCAGTTACTATTTAAGCCGAATCGTTTCTATTGTATTTTCAACCATACATGTTCCCTGAAATACAAATTCGCTTCATTTGTACTCCCTGTAGCTGGGATCTTTGTAAAAAATCGAAAAAAACAATGTTAACTAAAAATTGAAACTTTTTACGTTTCAGAGTTTGCTGACACAAATACAGGGCTTGTTGACAACGTACCAAGATGTGTTTGCTGTGAATAATCAGGATTTGGGCCGTTGTGGGTTCGGGTAGCTCACAATAAATGAGGAAGGGCACGAACCCATCAAGCAGCACCCACGTAGGATTTGCAAAGTAAAAATCGTTCTACAAGAACTTCAGAAATTGCTGTGGTTTTATATTGATTACAGGGGAGTCAATGAAGTCACAGTAAAGGTTGCACATCCTCCACCCCACATACGTGATTTAAAACACACTTTGAAGGGAAGAAAGCGGTTCCGTGCTCTGGACCTCCAGGCAGGGTACTGGCTGATTCCAAGGGCAAGACGTGCTCAAGAGATGTCCGCATTTTGCGCAAGAGATGTCGTATGGAAAGCCTTTTGGTTTCACCCCTGCTATCTTCCAGCTAGCGATGAAGTTTTTCCGATTATCTCAAGGCATAGCAAGTTGTACAGGCACACCTCGATGACGTTTCAATACACACTCCTGTCTCACTGTCATTGAAATACAACTCACTTGCCTGTAAGCTGTCTTCAAAAAGCTGAGATGAGTCTACCTGAACCTGAATGGAAAATAATACGAGTTCTTTCTCCTTTCCTTGGGACATTAGTCACCCCAGAGGGCATCTGCATAGACCCCAGGAAAGTGGAGGCCATTGTGATCTGCCAACTTCCAAGTAAACAACAGAAAGAAAATTATTAAATGAATTATGCTCTAATTATTGGAAGTTTGTTCCCCATTTGGATAGCTCGATTACGATTCTGTACTAGGCCGAGAACTTGAAAACCTTTTGAGTGGTCACCTGCATGCCAGACAGCATTTGCAACACTAAAGAGTCTTACAGAAGGTGCCAATTCAAGGGAATGTAAAAACTGGCCAACAATTCGCTGTTGCTGAGCTTAGTAGAGGCGTTCAAGTTTTATTTATTTATTTTTTTGCCCTATTGACTGAACTTAGGTACATTTAAGAACGGACATTCCTCATAAAGACGGCTGATACAGTTCAAGAATCAAGATAGACAAATGGCTTGCTAGATGGAGCAAACTGAGACGGCACAGGTATGACTTGACATCCAGTATAGGTCAGGTTTGCGGCATGGAAATGTAGACACATTGTCATATAGACCATGTGTAATGTCAGGTTGTGCATACTGTGAGAAGAGAGTGGCTCGAACAGTGGATGTCAGTCAAGAGGATTTCCGTAAAATTCGACGATTAGGCTCTACTACCATTGGCTGAAACCCATCATTTGCGAGAGCAACAACTCGCCGACTCACACTTGGGGCCAATATCGAGGTGGCATTTGGAAAGTGGTCGTTCCAGCTGGGACCAGGTCTCTGGTGGAGCTTCTAAGACTGTTGTAAAACATAGAAATGTAGAAAGATATAGAAAGATTTTGTGTAAAACACACTGCGTCTGGTGCAAGGGGTCCTACACTGCATCGGGAAAACCCAAATGAGCAAACAACAAAGATGCAGCTCACACCTTCAGCTAGCTCGTGAGAGAAGCTATTACAACTGGTGCCCGAGTTTGCTCTTGATGGACAGCAACGGACGCTGGCAGAACGACGCCAGTCTACTTATAGGATAGGGATTCACAGATATAGACGAATGGTATGGACGTTTTGAAGTTTGGGAAATCCCCAGTGGGATATAGGCTGAGACTGGGCTACAATGAATAATTCCACTGGTGGAACTCTTTCAAGAGAGTTGGAGTAGGCATTGTGGCACCAGTGACAGAGAACAAGGCCATCGATAGATTCTGACAGTAGTGAATTATTTCACAAA
Source organism: Creontiades dilutus (assembly GCA_031894815.1). Classification (NCBI taxonomy): domain Eukaryota; kingdom Metazoa; phylum Arthropoda; class Insecta; order Hemiptera; family Miridae; genus Creontiades; species Creontiades dilutus. Next base: position 1,074,534 of record JAVIWC010002863.1, on the reverse strand, counting down.
GTGGCCTGAAGCATTAAGCCTTCCAGACTTCCAGACTCCGATCAAAGCAGTAACGTTGTGTCTGAACTCACACAATCAGTTCTTGGCTTGTTAGGAGCACACGATAGAACAACCCCCCAACAACCCTAGAGTGATGGACAGGTTGAATGCCTTCACCGAACACTTTACCACTGACTTTCAAAGATAATTGCCGATCACCAACCTACTAGGACCGACGGTTCTCAATCACCTTAGTAGCTCATCGAGCCCCAGTGAATTGCCTGATGTGCCTCGTTGAAGTAAAAAATTTCTACACTTTCAGTTCCAATATTGATCTTGACATAAGCTCAAGACAAGTCTTACTGAACAAGAAAATAACTATATACATACTGACATGTTTACATACAATATGTAATTTTTTAATGTGATACCAGCCGGTTTATACCGTGGAATACGTCTATGGATTCAGTCGGAGAAATGTAATGCGACATTCTGTGTATAATCAATATGCATACATACATACTTAAGTACTTTTTTGACATAGCAGTCTGTCTACTGCGTGGGATACCATCTCTCAAGATTGGATACCGGAATTGTTAAGGTAATATGTGGTAAACACAAATGAGAGCCAGGTACCAAACCTGACCCTTTGAAAAATTGGTTTTTGCATTTTTTCTTAAAGACGTCAGCCGGAGCTGGGAGAAAGAGAGGAAAAAGGATAATGACATTCATAGATAGGCTAAGACTGTGGTTTTTTCACCATGGATTTTTTTTTATTGCGCGTTTCTGGGAGTACGTATTATTCAATGGCGTTTTCCCTTCGGAGGAAAGATAAGTACGAACTTATGTTTTATTTAGAAGCTCTTTATTATGGGTAGGGGTTAATAGGGATGGGTATAGGTGGAATAATGGGATGCTGCCTTAGGGGACAAGACAACCCCTGAAATGAATAACAGCCCTGGGGAGAGCGGAGGGACCGACTTCGGCTGGCTCCTTCGGGTTCGGCTCTTCGCGAGGGTTACGCCAACTTTCTTATGCACTCTTCTATTAATCATTTTCTCCTGGAAACGGCCGACTGATCCTCCTAGAGACTGCACGGGAGATCGATAACTTCCCTTTTTGCAGTATGTTCGATGAACTTGAGACGTTGATGGGGGAAAACACTTTGACTTATTGACCGTAATTTTTGCGATTAGTAGGGGGAAACCGATCATTACGAAGAGTCATTACGTGATGAGTTACTCGACGGCGTTATTCTTCCATCTCCATCATTCAGGTGTGAGTTAGTTGGAAGGTATTTAGACAGATCCAAGTAGAATGAAGTAGAAATCTATCCGTTCTTGTCTATAAAATGAAACGACTAGATAAAATTAAAAAACGCTGCAATTTATCATCCTCATTTTTATTATTATTGTACGAGATACAACTTGTACGTAAATCCCTGATCCATGTATATTACAAGTCTGTAGTACATTACTCAAACTCGCCACCCCGCGCCTAAATGTCTAAATTGTATTCAAGATGAAAATACTTGGGCTGAATGCCGTGCCATAGCTGAAACCTCATGTTGAACGAATGTCGTACATTAACCATAGTGGTCTCATTCGATTCATGAAACTACCAAAACATTTCTACCTGAAACAAACAAAAACACTACCCTCTTACATTGGAAGTTTTGAAATTTCTTTTTTTGAAGTTTCTTTTTGAAATTGTCTTTTATAGATCAATCCTAAAATATAATCTCTAAGATCTGATTCTTCAAATGGATACTACTGATCGATATGAATTTTAAAGGCAAATTTAGTAAGCTTTGGTCCAGTAGTTTCTGAAAAAAAAAAAAATAATAATAGACGGCATGCGGCGGATAGACTGATTTTTCGTAATTCGATTTTTGAAATTTACTTATCTAGAAAAGTAAACCAACGATTTTTTAGGATGGCTAAACTTTTTTCTGTTTTGATTACGATGGTTCATTACTGAAAATAACAAACTTAGACATAAAATTAGTGATGGATCATTTGATAAATTACGTTCACACTAGCCGAAAAGCTACGAACTGCTCATCATAAGCCTAACCCGAACATTCCCGAAAATTTCATTAAAATCTGATGGAAACTATAAAGTTATGTTTGTCTTAAGGTACTACACGTTCACACGTGTTCGGCAGCTGCTAATGTTATGTCATACGGGCAATCCCGACTATTCCCTGAATTTGAGCGACATCAGAGCAAGCTGATATTATGCTTAATGAGTTCTTTCCGTTGGTGCACGCTCGCAGTGAAGTGTTGGTTCGACAACAATGAAACATATAAAAGAACCTATGTAGTCCAACTCTAAGACAGATTTCAGCAAAATTGTTCAGAAACTCTACAATTTAACCATGTCGCAAGGGCTTACCGATGTGAACGCAAATACCTTTAACGTCTAGCCACACCCTCCACGATTGTTTCAAATTGTCTTTCAATAAGCGAACAAAATTGGGTGTAGAATACAATTTTAAATACTGAATACGCATGATTACAAAATTTATATTTGTTTCATTATGAGACGTGTGTGCCGGTCGATAAAGTGAATCTTTGATAAATTAAATGTACTTTACCTAATAATAATTTAGAATTATAATATTGCGAGTACATTAGTACAGAATCATAGTACTGTGTCAATTTTACGGCAGAACAACAACGATTCGTTCGATTCATTGGGGTGGATCATTCGTACTACAGGCCTTTAGCACATAGCTGAAGATTCAATAAACGTTGAAATTGAGACATATCGAAAATCCATAATCTGCAATGTTCTGTTTTTCATAAATGTTTCCTGACTTTTTTACTCTTACATGTATAGGCTAGACAAATAATCCAGTAAGATAAATTACTGTACAACTTTGTACAATCACTGATTTTGTTGATATTTCAGGAAGAATGGGACATGTGGATTTTAGCTTAGGTACTGATCATGAGTACCTATTACCTACTTCTGTTATATATACCATTTTCGGTTCCTGGATATCCTACAACGCTTAAAATTACTGAATTTAAAATACATTTGCTCAACTCTACCCTCAATTTCTCCCTGTAACTTAGTTTAACCATAAAGTTTCATTTATTATTACAATCGAAATTCGTCATATATTACCATTATTCAGTTGTAGTATCTGCAATCACATGATCTACTGGTTCAATATTTCAGTCATTTTAATATTAAATGTTTGTTAAATATATATTCTTTTCCTGTTTGCTTTTGATGCTAAAGTGCAGTCAATATTGCGTCTCGAGTGTGAAAATACCTGATTGATAATTAATTGATGATCTTAAGGATTTGTTTTGAAAGGTGCCGTATTTAAATTGGAATTTCATAAAGAACGACATGACGTCCAAATTTCAACAACCTTTAACTATCGTCATGAGGTACCTTAGTACTCACATTGCGCTCTTGAAAACATTTTCGAGTGATCAATAACAAACTCTAGATCCAACTAATTTAATTTTCATTCAATGTTATCTACTATCAATGAAGGAAGGTCACGGCACGATCAAGTGGGAAGAACGCACATGCGAGGTATATAACGGCAGAGAAGTCACATTATTGTCCTTGTCTCCCTACAAGTAAACAACAACTAACAACAAGTGAGTTTCCACACACAATCACACTGTATATCAAATCTCTTGGCCTACGGATATTTTTTATTGTAGATATAAGTATCTAAAATTGGTATGTATACCAATCTACTGGATATTAATTAAACTTCACTGAACTTATTGAATTAGGCATTAATGGTGTTCATCCCCCCTGCCAACCACGGGCAGAATAAACTAAACAAATCATCTTCTAGTTTGAGACATAATTTGAGTGTTGATTTTTGGTTTTGAATAATCCATACAAAAGAATCCATGTACCTACGTTCTCTCGTCTTACTCTCTTTGATTTTCGCCCAAAACGTTAACTAAAATATTCTATAATTTGTTTCGTATATATCCAAAATGACGAAATTGTGATTTGAGCCATTCGGCATGCGTGCTCTATCTACAGCAGCTTTGTTTTTCCTAACGGCAACCCTTTCTTCCTTTTGCAGATTCGGATTCTACTCGAAATTTCATGAAAGTTTGACTCTTTCCCTATTTTTTGGGCCGTGCGGAAGCCGTCCAATAAGCTTGTAAAAATACGCAACACAGGGAGTTTTTGAGGAGGAAATCGTTAAGGTTTTGAAAATTATTAGGCGGATTCCAATAGAGTTGATTAACGAAGGTGTATAATATCTTCAACTTACACCATTCCATATCATCACAAAATTGTCAGTCTTCCAATCAGGTGAAGTAATCAGTGATAAAATAACAAACCGATGAGATAAGAGTCAACAACACAGAGAAAACACAAAGATTTCCTTAAATCACATTTTATGATTGGGTTGCTACTTCTTACCATACGGATTTATTATTTCATATCTAATTATCTCAAATGTCATCAGAAGACGGAAAATGTGGTAAAACGATTTTACCTGTAAGCTGACAATTTTATAAAGTTTTCTAGTTCATTTGTTACTATTTAAAAAATCGATGATCTCCTTCTCAAAAGTGAAGTCTCCTCTTTCTTGTCCATAAATGCTACTAAATAAGGTCAAAACAAACAAATTGTGTCACCACCCGATTCAGCATTGAAAAACAGCCTTGCTTCAGAAGGCCCTAAAAATGGATGGTTTCTTAATCTGGTAGCTGAGGATATTCGACCGGGTTCCTATGAGAATGAGTTGCATTGTACTGCACCCACGAGAACCAAGTATACATGACTGCTGTGTAGGGAAATACGGAGTTGATTGTTCACATTGCAAAAACTATGATCTTGAATTAGATCCACAGTACGTCCTAGTTGAATTTCAGTCAATGGAAGTATGCTACTGTTTCTTTTCTTTTTTTTTTAAGTAGCATTTCTGAAAGCATTTATCTATTTGTTTGATGACAGTATGTACACCAAGGCTTTCCTCCTTGTCCTCGTGGCCGGATTTTACATGTGCTCTGCGGCCCCAGCTGAGTCTGAAGTACCCCAGAAAGAACTCCACTCCTTCGAAGCTCTTCCGCTTGTAAGTATCCTCGTTTATACCGTGAAGTTCTGTAGGTGGATCAATTGAATGCAAATATAGAGTGAACATACGTAGTCTCATGTAGTATTATACAAAATATGAAACTATCCACAAAAAGAGCTATCAAGGTAATCATGCCTCTCATAAAGATATTATTCTCTGTATCGTATATTTCAAATATAACACAGTAACTAACCATGTAAAAAACGCTGCAAATTCTTTCACTGGGGTTTATTATTCAATTGGCTTGCGTTCATGATTTGAATTTCTACTAAGCTTTGGAGTGTGCGTATTTCACAGGTGATAGAGCGGTTATTGATTTTCAGGAGAAATGCATAGAGCACGGAAATCTGTTCTCAACCAAAATACCTATTTGGATTGATCCGTTGATCATATTTGTGTGCCTCATGAAATTCAATAATCGCTCTATCACTGCTCCTCACCTGAAATACTGAGTGCGCCCAGAAATCATCAGATGCTATCGCAAAACGCAAAAAAAAAAAAAAAAAAAAACAATAAACAGCACATAGTAAAGACACCAACATATACTAACCTCGAAAAGTTCAGAATAGAAAGTATGCACCACTGGCCGTTTGTTCTCTCGGCAGTATGCTTTTTACACTGGATGCAGAATTAACACGAATCATTTTGATGATTCTTCAGTTTATCGCACAAAGTAACGATTCCAGCAGGACTACTAACGAGTAGTGAAACCCGCTTGGACATTCAAACATGTTTGCGGAAAGGATTAGCAAACTCTGCAAATTCACGGGTGACAGTTCACACCGCACGGAACACATTTCTGATGATAGTTTGGATAATGCGAATAATGCTCGTTTTTTGTAAACCGGCTGCTCATAAATGGCTGTGAAAACTGAACAGGCATGATCTGAATCGTTCGGAGGCACTGATAACGAAGTGTTTAGTTCAAAATATACATGGGGCGTCCGAAGCTGCGAGCTAACGGATCAAAATAGACACTGTTTTGTTTTTTCGCGTTCTCTGATTGCTCAATCGCGTAGAACCTCCTTAGTTCGATCTAAAAACGCCCGGTACTATATCCTGCAATACTCAGGCGAGGTTGTTCCATTTTTTTTTAATAGGTTCAAAATCAGATTTTACAACAAACCTTGAAAGCCATCTTGACCTTCATGATAGTTTTTCTCGATTATTAAGAACACGCACTCCAAAATTGACTTTCCAGTCCAAAAACAAAATTGGAAAAACTAGCACCAAGTTTGGGTTGGATGCAATTCAGGCATCAGTAAATCTAGCGTGCGAATCACCCTTTGTGGAAAATGTTTGATTATGTCGATTGATGTTTGTTAATTAATACCTTCATAAAGAGCTTGATCCAGGTAATGAAAGAAAAAATGTATTACTCTGTTTATAGGCTCCCACTCTCCAACTATTCCACATCCACAAGCCCCACTTGAGCCATTTGATCCCACACAAAATTTCCGGCACCATCCACAAAGGACCTGTCACCATCCACGGATCTGTCAGCATCGGTCACCATCATTGAGGACGTTGTTTACTTGTAATGTTACAATTTAATTACCTATTAAAAAAAACATAAAAATGATTAACAATGCGTCTAGGATTTTTTGAACCAGAGAAGTACATCGTTCTTAACTACAGTATGATGTTGACGCTGGTGAGGAGTCAGTAATGGGTAAGTAAGGGGCTTAACCCCACTGGCCTAATTGGGTTCATAATCCAAAAAAAAATGACTATATGGGATATAATAATGAAGACGAACATAGTCAATTAGAGGTGATAGTACATTTCAGTACTTTTCAGTTTCATTACTATTCTAAACAAATGACGTATACAAATGAAGAGTTATAGCAAGTTGATGCAATGCAACTGATTTTTGGTAACACACGTTGAGCAAACAGTCATATTCAATCAGCTTGTGGACTTTCGGAAACACTTAGTAGAGGACCTAAAAAGAAGGCCAAACTGGCACATTTCACACTTTTTCTCCTACAATTTTTTAACCGTAGGTCTTCTAGCAATTTTTTCATTTCCATAGATACATGGCTGGTTGACTATCTACAAAATGACTCGGAACTAAATTACCTATACTCGGAGCGGGGATCAATGTAATAATATTCAGTTAATATCACAAAGTTCCATTTCTAGACAATAATTATAATTGTTGATTGTTAAGGAACAGTTTTAGTGGTGTTTTTCAAGTCGATTGGCACTTTTGTTCCAAGTATTTTTTTCAGACAAACAAAACTGTCAGTCGGTGGAAGTAGACTGAAATACCGCCCTGCCGATAGAGTTAAATAGTAACTTTACGAGATAAATTTCCCTTCAACGTCGCCTCCGAAACAGCACAATCAAGTCAATCAATCCCTCCACCGCTTTCCTCGGACTCTTTGACGTCAATAGCTGATTCCGTCACAGCTCTCATTTCTCTAGGAGAATCAATAGAACTTTTAGAGTAGCGGGGAGCAGTATTTATTCAACTTCGGGTTAGATATCCAGGCTGAATAACACAAAAGACTTCTGTCAAGCACAACGCGAATTGGCAGAGTGTGTTGCAACTTGTAATATCGTGATACTATTGTAGAAGAACATACTACCTTACATAGTCACCAACATATTGAGGTATGTTAGTCCTGTAATGAAGTATATTTAAGTTAGACATACTTAGTTCTTGGTTTTCATTTGTAGGTCGTCCCTCTGAAACCCTCAATAGAAGAAGGCCTAACAGAATTTATCGGTGAATTTTGTGACACTATCCAGTCTGCAATACAAAATTTAGCCTAGCTGTGAGACTAACTTAGAAAATTAGTATTTGCTAGGAGGAGGGGAATGCAGGAGATTATAGTCAATCCTCTAAATCGATGCTCAATCGAATAATCTCGACTGATTTATGTCATTCTTTTGTGTACAATTGAGATTTGTTTAGTATTCGAACAAATTTCAATACAAAAAACAGTGAATGAGGAGAGGGGGTGTTGGGGCAGAGATAAATCGTTTTACCTTCAACTGATTTTTTTTCTTTTTTGGAAATTTGGAATTAGCTGTCCGGAAGGGAGTTGGAGATCCACACAAGATCAATCGTGAGAAAAGTCTATATACCTAGTGATTTCCTGTTATGCAAATATTACATTTTCATTGTTTTTTAATTACAATTTTTGAGAGTAATGAACAGAAAATAAGGTATTTTCAATGTCTTTTCGATGATTCAATGTTCAGAAAAATGGAAAATCTGAACGGTAAGTTGAGGAATTCGTTATTTATTATACTAAATTTTCAAGAAAACTTAAGTTATGATGTTAATTAAAATTCAACTGAGACTATTATTTATCGTACCTTTTCATAGGGAAAATGACTTTATATTACAAATTATCTCGCTGATGCCGTCTTTTACACTGGATGTGCAACAAATACAATCCCTTTGAACTGTGATTTGTGTTCCTGTCCAGACAAATACTTTGGCATACGGCTTCTCTCGCTTATTTCTCAACATGTACGACATCCTCGTGATGAATGGCAGCAAATGAGTGTGATGCGTAGTTGCAAGAACTTACCACAGAAGTGGAGGGGCTCCGTCAATCTCTCGCTACCTGATCATATTTCGTATTTTTTGAGGCCCCTCCTCCATTAATTGTTTATTGGATTTATCATAGTGATATTTTCGAAAATATTAAATTTTAGGGTCATGACCTGGAATGTGGGTCACTCACCCCACTGGGTGCATTCCGCTGTTTTTCTAGTGGCTTCCGAGGTCTACTCGAACAAATTAGCAGTCACGTATACAAATGTCATCCATCCTCTAGTTCAGGTCTGTGTGCAACCCCTCGTCAGTGAAGAGGCCCAGCAGTCCACTGGGACACGTAAAATGAGTTCGTTGACATCCTGCGAGGGAATGCACCTACCAAAACAAGGAGCAAGTGCCGGAGTGGTTCTCGGTACTTCCCCCCGCTAATGCCTCACTAATTGGAGCCCCAGCTATTTTCGGGGCCCCTTTGCCAAGAGGTCCCTCAGTTCCGACAAAAAGGTAAAAAGCCTTCGTTATTTCAACTTCCGAATGAAAATATTCCGCTTATTTAATCCTCACGATCTCCAAACCATTCGGAGCTCAAGTTTCACCTTTTGAAGATCATGGGTTACTCGATTGTTTTCGCACGCAAACGTTTGAAACTCCCAAAAATAAGTTGACTGATGGGATTCCTTGACAAAATCGCTTCTTCGAAAATTTGATAAAGTTGAAAATTATCACACTATTTAATTATTTCTGTATTGAACTGTTATCCCTTTAATATTCGGTCTCTAGATACATTGCAAAAAGTTTACATTTACTGTAAACAAGACTTTTCGACGTCGTACTTAGCAAGATATGATAAATATATTCTCTTAAATACCGGTGTGCCAGCATCTAAGGTAATTGACACAGACTGGGCACCAATCGCATGAACTTCTATGAGGCCCAATAAAACTTATAACTACTGTTTCAATATACGGCAAAGTTATTTAAAGATACTCAAGCTTTTAAATTTTACGTCTTATGGTTGGTGATAAGTTATTTCGGCGGTTGTCAACCTCGTTTTATATGTTATTTTAACGAAAACAGAAAACCTTTTTCTTTATATTGTCTGACTATATGGTATAAATGTATTAAAAAAGTTGAATAAAATATTTAAATAATAAAAACAAAACAGTGTTTGTGATTTGATCGGTAAAAGTATAAATTAAGAATGTTCCCATGTTTGATTGGTGGCGTGGTCCTAAAGAGGCAACAGGTAATATGATGATGGAATTAACCTCTTCTCCCTACAAAAATGAGCGTTGAGAATGAACTAATGTTAGTATATTACGAATTGGGGAGTAGAAAGAGAACTAAATCCTATCTAATAAAGAGAACGATTTCTTCACGGACGTACTACTTGATAATTCAAGATTACGAAATATAAGCTTAGAAAATAGCTTAAATACCTACATCATTACTGGATTATTATTCAAGCCATTATTTCCTACAACACTGTTTCCATCTGTGAGTATTTTCCCTTGCAAAAACGATGACACGTGTGACAAGCTGAGCATTTCTCTTTACTTCCCAGGAATTCTACGACTACCTACAGCGAAAAGCTGTATGGGACGGACATGATTTTTCTGCTTGACAAGTGACTTTTTAACTTGATGTGGGGTCCGAAAAATAACACCATTAAAATCGCTTCATGTCACTGAGTACTCATAACAGCTTCTTTGTCGTTTTGACTGAGAGCTGTGAAGACCACCAGCGGTACAAAACGTCAAAGATTGAGAGAAAACCAGCACACACATTTTCAGACTGACAGGTGGTTACCTGCTAACCGTTCGCCTCTGGGAAAAAGCATTTCTTCGAACATATTAACTTCCATTGATCTCAGATCCCGCAGTATTTGCGTCTTCAGTCAATTATTATCATTGCCATTGGCTTAGCTTACGATCTGAAAGTCAATATTACCTACGTACCAAGTCTCATTCTGTTATCATTTAAAGCAGGACTAAAACGCTGCAAACTACAAAACAAAGACTTATTATGTAATTATATAGGTCTTATTTACATGAAAAGAAACCTTTGTTATTGATGTATTATCATTCTACGAAATAACTTACATTGAGCTTTGTTGGTTAATCAACTAAACTGTATGTTTGTAATATCCCATCGGATTTACGTAATATCACGCCTTCGTAACCTGGCAACATTGCTGCAATAATCCAGAAACTACATTTAAACCTCCTGAGGACTTTCAAACACCCTCTACTTGCAAATTTTGATGGTTCATCCCTAATCGCTTGATATCCTAATTCTAGTTAGAAGAACAGGTTCTTTATGGTGACTTTTAGCAAGCATGGCTGAGATCCTTGTTGAATCATCATTGATGCGGACTCTGAGATCTGTTGAGCTGGAGTGCCAGCTACCCCAGTGTTCCTAGGTATGGTCGGGCAATCAAGGAGATATAATAAGTCCCTATTTTCGTTTTCACCAAGTAAGTGTTTCATGTCGCTAATCCCCACAGTTGTACTACAGCTTAATAGGCTGCACGCCATCATAATTCCTGTTATACCTAGGTGCTTATCTCGATATTTTCTTTCTCAGTCTGGGAAACAGTCTAGTCGAATCCGACCTTTCAATGCCTCGACAGTCATTGGTAATGTGTTCTTCAATCACCTGACAAAAAGCGTTTTGGCGGGTCTAAACCCGCTTTCCAGAGGAGTGTTTCTGTAAGAGAGTAAACCATGTTTTTTTCCAGATGTGGCACTCCTTTTTTTCCTTGGAGGCTTTACGGAAACCAGAAGTTAACCCGCACGTACCTCGATACCTCAAAACCACAGTAATCTTTTCACGCTTCACAACGGTCAAGAGTCCACCACTACCAACTCATTTGATTCTATTTAATTCACTATGAAATAACCAAACACTGAGCTAAAAGAATCACCAATGTGGTCTAATTAGGACTGATTTTTAGCCAACAGTTTATATTCTATCACCTACAGAAGGTAAAGATACACACTGGACAGCCGAAGGAACCTTAAGGCTAATTTGTTTTCTTATGGATCTTCTTAGATGCAGTACTAATGGATGTCATTGGATGGTATTCTTTAAGGCTTCAAGACTATAAATGTTGAGAATGTAAGCTCCGAGTTAAGAAAAAGTACTACAGACAACGTTACTAAACATGGATAGGTGATTTACCTAGAAGGGGTAAGTATCTTTATATAATAATTTGCTGCGTTTTACTATGCTCTGCTTGGTTTTATTCTTCCTCATTTCGAGGCCCTTTTATCCTGATCTTAGGAAGAGAAAACGAATGAAATTACAGCCACCCGTGTGATTTCACTCAACTATTTAGAAATAATTGTAACATTTTTTTGTATTTTTTATTTTTATTTTAATTGTAACATGACTGACTTTTTTTTTTATATTTCAGCCTTCTAGTTTTACTATTGGTTGATCGAAAGGTGATTTCATATGACCAGCTAGACACCATAAACAATTGGTGTTACATACACTTACATTGGTTAGAAATTGTAGAATAAAGCATCTTGCAACGATCTGCATTCGCACTAAAAGAGAAACACAACACAAAGATAGACTGACAGACTCGGGACAAAAGTTGTTCAGAATGGTCTAAAACAAAAATGTGAGCGGAAATTTCGATTTTGGAACACTGTGTTTTCATCTCCCGAAATTGAAAACAAACCTCCTGCTACATATAATAAGACTTGAAAGTAATTATTCAATCTTCATGTGAGTTCCTACTAAAATAGCACTGTCGGTTCGGCGAGGTGTACTATAACGAAAATCTAAACCGTAATCTCTAGCCAAATGGATTCAATAGCAGCTGCCTAAAGTTCATTAGTTTGCCACTTGAGAGTTCATATCTCTGGATAGAGAAGCATTGAACCCAGTAGCAGCAGATAAAATTGTTGTTTGATGCGATCCAGAATATCTGAAGGTTTTCATTGACCAGAACAAGCTCGGCGGTCAGTTCAAGGGGATATTTTTTTCTTCTTCCATCTGAGAGAAATACTACTTAATCTACACCACGGACACCACTAGAAGGGCTCTTTATGAAACGAGGCTCTTTGCCTTAAAGTGGCTTCGGAGATCAATCGCACGACGGATAGAAAAGAGGCTTTTGTCGATGGCGAGGGACGAAGGGATCCCAACATCGATACGATAAACCTCTAGAAGCAATGCACACGCAATACTCCATCAGCTTAAGTGCTCCCGTTCCTAAGATACTGAATATGAAGGACGCCCTTTCATATTGTAATGATAACCCATTCGGATCCGTTTATTCTGTTAGAAGCTTCCGATCCCCGCATTTCATCTCCATATAGGCCGCTACAAAAATAACAGAAAAGCGGCAGAATTCCTTACAAATTTCATCGACGAATACAGACTCATACGTTGGGGAATTATTAAACGAAGAACGACGTTGTTTTTCATTAAGTGCCTGAAGCAAATCATCAAACAGCTGGTCGATGTATTTGATTATATTATTTTCAAAGTTCATCCACTAGTACCAGCGATACCAATAAACAAAAACAACGCTGTTCACTCTTCTATGCTAGCACTATAATTTATATGCTATTAAATATGCATCATTCAGACCACATCTCGAAGAGGACGTATACCAGAAGTTGTGCAGGTTCAGGACCAGCTGTGTTACTCCAAAAACTAATTTCTAACATACTAATCGTATGAAGCTGAAATTCGGAAATTTACCCTCCTGAGGAGTTATATTTGATGATTCATGGATCCGGGATCAGTTGAGCAGCATCAAAAGCAACTTTCTATTGTCTGAATGCTATTAACCTGCACTTTTGCTTAACTGAAGCTAACTTCTTTGCTTTTTATCGTACTAATCTAAAGTTTGGTTTGTACCCTAACTACTATCCATGCACATGGTACAAGTAATATGAGCTGCTTCTAAAGGTTCCGTACGTCTATCAAACTAATCTTTCTGCGTTCATTTCTGCTGTTAATCTTCATTGACCATAGACCTATCCATGATATATAATTCTTCCCAGCTGTGCTGAATTGCACTAACCATCAATCAATAATTCAGTCCTCGCTTATAAAATCCATCTAGCTTCATTCCAGCACTCTCCAAATTTCCGAACTTGTTTAAATTTGAATTTCAATCCGACTTCATTGTCGTGGCCGTCATAAAATTAACGCAGTTACAGAGTCGCAATTTAGGTCAATTCACCGACTTGAAGGCATCAATGTCTGTGGGAACATGTCTGAAAACAATTTATTTACGACTTCTTAAATATTTAATATTAAATAAACAGTTTGCGGAAGGTGAGTGCCACTTCCAATTTGATAGACATTTTTCTTATTTTGTTCTTAAATTCGTCTATACTTTTTGTTTCACTTGCCTTGATGCTCATGAGAGAAGCTGGGAAAACGGCCATCCGGGAAGAAACTGTGCATTTGTTGTTTTAAAAATTTAAAGCGTAGAATGACACATTAACCAATAAGGCTTAGGGGAATTTTCATTATTGATCGGGTAGAGATGATAACTATTCATTTTTAGCAATATTTTAATCTGCAATAAATTACTGAAAGCCTAAGAAATTAATAGAATTAAAAAGGCTTTCTGACTTATGTCTAGTTGAGGTTAGAAAAGGAACAGAAAGAAAACAAGAATTAAAAACTAAGACAGCCTCGAGGTATAGTATTTCACTTGAGTTCGGTTAGTAACTCCCCACAAAAACTTGATTGCAGACTCTTCAAACACTACGTACACTAACTACTCTTCTTCGAAATTTTCAAATAACAACTGAAGCTGTTGAGCTTTCCTTGGTTGTTATTTGGGAACACAACAAGACAAAGAAAACACAGGGGAAGATGAAAACTGGGAAATCACTCAAGTTATTATTGTTATTGCGAATAAGGGAGAAGAACAAATTGTGGAGTCGGGTGAGTGATTTGAGAGACGCCAACCAATTTTTCTCAGGGCAGTTAACTACACATGACAGAGTGGAGTGATCTTTCGCGCAATTTTCAAAAGGTAATTATTTTCGTGGTAAACACTTCGGATCTTTTCTTCTGAGTAAAGCCGTCGTTGGTTAATATCGGTTGAATCGTGGAGAGCTCCTCTCAAGACCGGCGAAAATGACATGACAACGTACCAAAATGAAACTTTCAGAATACACAAGTGAGCGACAACATTTGATAGAGAACTTACGGCTTTCGCGGTCAATTTTCCTCATTTCCCTTGAGTTTTCCTGAATTAAGGTTGATTCAATTCAAGTAAATTCAGCTTGTTACGCTACTATTTTGTATCTGGATTAATTCAAAATAAAGGGGCACATCGATGAGGCATATCCATAGCGAGTTCACTCATTGTTCGATTGGTTTTTAGAACGTCCTTCTGAAAGAAGGCTTCGTCAGTAGAAGGAAGCCTATTATAATTAATCAAAGAGGTTAGGGACAGTCCAAGCAAGAAAAAAAACTCAATAGAAATCCGTATCGGATCATTTTTAGACTGATACCGTAAAAAAGGTAAGTGCATGTGTGTGTTTGACAATGTTTGTAGAATAAACGAAGTTATCAAAAAGCCGAACGGACACGTGGATGCCCACGCTAATTCTGAACCACTCCTCCACATCTCTTTTCAAAAGAATTGTTTCGTGCAGTTGGCATAATCTGAACACTCCAGGCCGATTATTCGATTGAGAAAGCGCGCTCAAGAGGTGAACATTAAGAGTTATTGCAGGAAGCGAAAGATTTATGAGGGCAATGTGAAATGAGCTGAACTAGAGCGTCCGGTCTTGGTGAATCCGTCTATTATTTAATTTCCTTCCCAAATTCGAACGGGGCTTGTTCCAAACAGATCGGTAATGTGACATATCTGCCAAAGGCTTCGGAGTTTATAACTTCATTAGCACTGAAGTAGTTTGCAAACATATTAACAAGAGACTGACTAAGTGGTCAATCCAATCTGTTTCAATCAGTGAAATTGGATTCACAACAAATGACTTCCCCTTCTTTGACTTAAGAGCTGTTTTGTTATCGGAAAGAACTATGCTGCGAAATATTACCTAGTGAAGTGCTGTTTTGGTTTATCATTTTCAGTAGTGAAGACTGACGTATAGTCATTAGTTTCTTTTCAACCTTTTAATTCACACACTATTTCAAGAGATGAAATACTCACAAATAACAATAACAATAAAACACTTTCGAAATAACACTTGTTTTATTGTTCGTTAGTGATAGATGCATTCAATGAGCCCGCTCAGACTGTTCTCTCTTTTTAAGGGCTTGAACTTTTACAGAATAAAACATCAACAAGAATGTCGATGTGAACATCCTTACATATCTAGTAATAATTGACTATTTAATTGTGATGAAGGAATCTGATGATGTAATTGTGACGAGATTTTCTTTTCGAGAGTTCCTTTAGCAATCGTGTTTTCATAAACATGTTCCATATTTGGGGAAAAGTGAAGTATTATGTTTGCGTTTACCAGTGTAACACCACAATATTCATCAACGATTTAATCTTCAAAACTTATTGAATACACATTAGCACATCAAAAATAGCTGAATCCATGGTTACCAAAACTGTCACTTATCAAAGTGGAGGCGATGTTGTTTTTCAGTTATGACAGTTCTCCCTCATTTATTTAAACTGTTACAAGATTACAAAAAATGAACATCAGTTCAGTACATAGTCTCGTAGGTAATATGGAGTGGTTTAGCGCGGGAAGACCTTCGAAGTTCTTGTGCTTGTTGCTCTCTCACGCTTGGTTGTGTGGTTGTGCATGACTGCATCTTGAACAGCAATATGGTGCTTTCTGTCACATGATGTTCTGATACCGAGTCTGGGACTGGAGCGAATCTGACTGACTTTTTGGGAACTTCTGTCTTACGTATGTGTCTCTTGATTGTTCCCTTTTTATAGTCCAGCCTTGTCTGGTAATGTAGCTTCCCAAATTTCTGAACAACTGTACCAAAGTCCCAGGTTTCCTTATTGCCAGAATAATTTCGACATGTGTTGGCCCAATATGTTTGGAGCGCTTGATCGGTCTCAATGCATCTAACTCGCAGCGGAAGACACGTTAGAGATAGAGTTCTACTGGACTCTTGTTGCATGCTAACGGTGTTGCTCTATCTCGAAGAATAATTTGCCAAACCTTTTCAAGGAGGGCACAATGTCCTCTTCCATAGCAGCCAATCGTCGTTTCTAACGTTTTAACGTTCCTCTCAGCAATGCCATTAGTTGAAGGATGTCTTGGGGCGATTAACTTTTGAAAAATGCCGTTTCTTTCACAAAAAGATCTGAAATATTCACTCACGAAAATGGAAGCATTTTCTGAAACCATTACACTAGGGAATCCATGAACCGGAAAAATACCCATTAGCGTTTCTATGGTAGATGATGTCGTTGGAACATTTCTCGTGATCTCAATTTCTGCCCATCGGGATTTGGCATCCATCACAATCAGAAAAAAATTATCCTGATATGGATCATAGACAGCATAATCGCAGTGTATTCGTTCCCAGTTCTATTGTGGTTCATCGCATGGATGTAATTGTACTTTTGGTGGGCTAGATTTTGTCTTGGCATGGGGCTCACAAGTTCTTGAAATGCAATCGGTCTATTCCCTGCCAATACACATAACGTCGTGCAAGTTGCTTCATCTTAATGATGCCAACATTAGTTCGATGAAGCTCCTCCAATACTAATTTCTTTAAAATTTTAGGAACCATTATTCGCTGTCCTTTAAACAAGATACCATTGTCTGTTGTATTGATACCGTTGTCTGGATTGTATTACTTCAACAATAATAATAACAAAACTATTATAACAATTATTGTTATTATAATAATATTGATAATAAAACAGTAATTATTATCCTTGATATATAGTCATCCGTGGCTGTTTCCCTTTCAATTGATTCTGCTTTTTTGTCGAAATTTCGTTTATGAAAGCCATACATACTTGTCGAACTTCCTGGTTTATCCCTGTTTCAAGGGATTTGCGTTCTTGTGTGATTGCGAAGGTAGGCGATTGTATTTTATCTCGTTAAATTTCAGCCGCAACATTCGTGGCTTTCGGCTTCCACGTTGATATGCAGCAGATTGAACCATTTACGTATGTAGATATCAGTTGGTGTTACCTCCTAAGCGACTATTACAATTTTAGTGTTTAGGGAGTCATATTTATGCCGAATTCTTAATATGTTATTTAAGCCGGTTATATGGTGTGGATACACATTGATCAGCTGAAACATATTTGAGGCTAATTCGTTTCTTAATCGATCTGCGGAGTGATGTATAAATGGAGCTCTTTTTAAGGCATCTAGAATAAAATTGCAAGTTAAGTAATTTCCGATTGGATAACATACCAACACTATTCCTAATAAACAAATGAGCTTTGAAGAAAGAAATACATATATAATAAACTTTTGTGTAATAATTTGCAGTATTCTTTCCGCTGAATTGGGAAATGAAAATGAGATCAGTTAGAATATGTCAGAAATCGTGGTCAACAGATACCATTCAAACGGAATGAGATAAAGAGTATTGTTCAACAAAACCAAACACTGTCTCACTTACACTTCAGCTAAAGAAGATAATTTTTAGCGTTTTTACATCAATTCGTATGCCTTTTATGACGGCCGTTGGACGGGGATTGCAAATTTGGAAGTAAATAGTCAAACTTTGAGTGGTTTGTTCAAAATTATTGGTGTAAGAATACATGGGATGATTATTGAAAACAATCAACCAATGGGAGTAGAAGTGATGATTTTTGAAGAAAATAAAATAGTTGGCCTCCTGAAGTACAAATAATTTTGCCGCCGATGAGAAGGCTCAGATGGAAAATGTGTCACCATTCCCGAGCCTTAATACAACTACCCCCCTGTAACCCATCCTGTAAAGTAAGGGACCTAGGGATCGTCTTCGTCTGTAAATTAAGCTCATTACGCTCAAATACGTTCTTATCGCTTTGCATACGAAGTTCACCTGGACCTTTAAAACGTTCGAACTACTAATCGCCGGAACAATAAGCCGTAGAGGTATATAATTACGCACGATTATGAACAGGATTTTCCCGAACCGTTCTTTACAACTGTTTAAACAAGGTTTTTCCGAGTGTCAAAGCAAAGCTCTTCCTCTCCCCCGGT
This sequence comes from Creontiades dilutus, assembly GCA_031894815.1. Taxonomy (NCBI): domain Eukaryota; kingdom Metazoa; phylum Arthropoda; class Insecta; order Hemiptera; family Miridae; genus Creontiades; species Creontiades dilutus. The sequence continues at coordinate 1,055,825 of JAVIWC010002863.1, read as the reverse complement.
GTTTTTCGCCGCCCTCTCGCCCCTACGCTCAGCACGTGCTCCAATGATTCATAATGCAGAATCGCATGTAAACTCCGGTTAAAGCCCTACAAAGCGCAGCTAATGTTTCGAGCAAAGAGGGACCCTTCTGTTTACCTTTTTTTCAAACTTGGCAAACTAGCGCTTCTTCCATCCCAGTAAAAACCATCTTCGTGTAAACAGATTTTTCGATCCTCCCCCTCGTATTTCACTGTGCGGAAATCGTTCTGTTCGGCTTTCCCTCAGTCCCCAATATTTTCGCCGCGTGCCTAAAACCCTCGCCAAACTTTGTTGTTTTTATTCAAGATATTTACGACGGGTGCGACGTAACCCCTCCCCCCCTCCAACATCAATAGAGTGGGAGGATAAACTCATTTTCGCTACACCCATTGTTGTGAAGCTTACACTTCTTCCCGGATTTACTAAAACAAACTCTTGAAGTTATAATGGCCAAATGACTGGCAATAGCAAGTTCAGCATCATCAAGCGGATATATTAGGAGTTATAGTATAGTTTTATTCGTAGGAGAGGGCTAAAATTAAGTTTTACTTCTTATGCGACTATCCAAGAGTAATCCTTGAAATTTTCCATCAAAATCTCTTTCTTTCTAAACGCGTATCCGAGCGTGCATGTTGCAAGGTTTCTACTAGTACATTCTCAGTGATAATAAATTGATGATGCAGAAACGATTTTGCGATTCAACTGTTATTATTTTGTTGAGGAGCGATGTATTCGGATAGTTCCCTGTTCCCATTGCAAGAACCTAACAATCCTGAGCATGAACCTGAAATTTTCTAGGTTCAGGAGTATATTACTGGATGTTTCAAGCGTATCATCTACTTCAACTAATTGGAACTAATTGGACTAACTAGTCCAATCCGTCACTTCCTTCCAATTACTTTTGTGAGAACCTTCTTGAACAAATTGGACTATTTGATAAGTCTGTCAAAATGTGTACTTCTACCAAACATTCAAACGACCAGCCACAAAAACTTACGAAACACTTCAAGAATCACAGAGAACAAAATCGATACTGATAGACTGCCCCTGAATATAAAATTAAGTGAATACATAGGTTTCGGATCGAAAATAGTGATTTTCACACAAAACTTTCCCGATTATAACTTGGTAAACCCAAAATTACAGTGTACCGATTCCCAAAAGTGTGGAAATTCAAGTTATAGCTGTGAAGATTGATTTACTTGATACATTTTCATTAATGTTTTCGTCTTTATGGCGGCCTACAGGCAAATGGGAGTGAAAAGAAAGACGCTGAAAATTATATATTATATGGAGGTTTCTCATTTCTGAGTTAAAATAACCATTCATCGATCTTTGTGTGTTATACACACTACATTCATAACAATACCTCTAACAGTATAATATTTACAGTTATTTGTAAGTTTGAATATAACTAACAAGCGTTACCTATGAAAACCTACCTTCAAGGTATGTTTTCTTCCACGTTGGAGATAAGGTTACTGATAAACTATCTGATGCAATGAATGGCAAACAGAGTATAACTTGGCTTCAGGAGTATATTTAACTCTCTCGAAGATGTTTAAAACAGATTGGGAATCAAGATCCCTGCGAAGTAAATAATTATAACTAACTACGGGAGGAAACCAGAATTTGTGAATGGTCCCCACTCACAAAACAACCCTCCGCCCAACTATTTTATGAGGTCCGGTCAAACACATTGAAATCCGCGGAGCGTTGTCAGGTTCGCGAACAAAACGCTTAGTCACCGCTCTCAGCAGGAGACCCCCAAAAATGTGAGTTACGACCGTCGCCGACTGGGAAAAAACAAAACCCAGTTCGAGAGGGTCCCTATATTGAATCCGATGTCGGATATTTATTGTTCCGACGACACTCTCGGGACTGCTTGGATGTGGGAGGAACTACCGAATCTTCAGTTGCTCTTTTTCAGAATGTGGAAGGACTGGAATGGAATTATTCCTCGACTGTCGTAGCCATTTGAATAACTTGTAAATATTTATTTCAACGTAGAGTAAATTCACCAATTGTTGACATTGTTCCTTATGTTGACACTTCAATTTTAAAATGTAAAATAAGCTAATGAGTCACTGTAGATACTCGAAATTGACGTCATTCTGTTGATATCAATGTAGTTATTGACATTAGCCAGCTCCACTAGGTACATGTATAATATTGGTTGGTGGCTCGCTGAAATTCAACCGATGACAGTTGTATCAGTTACTCCAGCAGCGCCGTCCTAATGCTTAGGTTAGTGAGGTAAGTCAATAAATTTAGACTTTTGAAGTGAAATTTTATGGGTAAAATTAACATTTCATATCGTCTGCTCCATGAATAACATAAGCAAGAATACGTAACTAGTCTAAATGAAGCTTTGGCCGTATTATTGCGGAAAATTTGAAGAATATCTTTGTGTGAATTTTTTGGCAAAACGTTGCTACATCGATTCAGGCTGGGATAAAACTATGTAATAAGTTTTTCAATCTACGTCACTGTTTTTGAACAGGTGGGTCTCTGGACGTGCCTGAGCCCTTCCTTCATTCAAACGTAGAAAAGTTGGTCAACCAGAGATTGAACGGACGAAATAGTAGTAATAGACTATTTGGAGGAACAAGCATCCACTGGAAAAGATTCCCGTTATTTAGAAAAAAGACAGGATGAGGAATAGAGCTGATGATGTGGTGAAGTGTAGTGTGATTCTCAAAGTAAATCCTCACAAAACACCGACTGTAACTGATTACCGAGTAACATAGTGTTTGACTGTGAAGTATCCGACAAGCGAAACATAACGAAGTTAAATATTTAGTTCAGGGTGAGTGGTATTCACAAACGACTGAATGGTGAAGAGCAGATATCAAAGATACTGTTAATACATTAAGAGTTTCCAAAAAACTTGCATTTCTGGAACGGGAATTAATTTAGACGAAATGAACCATTTCTTCGTATACAGTGAATAGATAACATTATGTGTTCTTGGACCCTTTATTGGGAACTAGCTACTTTACCCGGCGTTGGAGAGAGATTCACACTCACCATTATCACAAAAACCAGGAATTTATTTTATTTTTTCCCCCACCAAGATTCCCATATTTGGGTTGATGCCTTTATAAATATAAAAAATAAAACATCAATAATAAAGACGTTTACGTTCAGAATATGATATCAGTATTTCTAGTGAACCGGAAAGAAATTAGTTACAGAGTTCACAAAGCCAATCACTCCGTAGTTCATAATTGTTATTCAAGAAGTATATATAGAATGATCAATATTCCTTTTCAAATTTAAAAATTGAACTAACCCTAATTCGCAAATTAATATTTTTTAGTGACTAAACTCAGTAAAGGTACCCATAAGTATTGAATTTTTAAACCCTCTTAACTTGTTATCGAGAAGTTGATCGGAATAATTTAGTGGAATTTACACGCAAATAATTATTTTCGTGTAAATTTCACTAATTATGATTATAATCAACTACTATGATTATAATCAACCTTAATTATACCAAAATTTACCAGTAGTAGTTTATGTTTACTCTTGCGCTCATCCTATCGCCTGTGTTGAGTAGACCTAATGAGTAGAGTCCCTGACAACTTCATCACAAATTCGTCTGTTAGTCTCACCGTTTTGTCTTCAATAACAATATATTCCTTCAATAGTAAAAATGCTACATTATATATTCTGTGAAGGCATGATAGATGTTTGGTCTTCAAACAACAGGTGGAAATTAAAATGCAACACCGATTTGGCGGACATACTTTTTAGTTCAGCTTGACTTTTCACTTTTCAACCATGGAAAAACAGTGGGCAGCTCTTGAACACAGTCCTACCAATTATCATTTCAAGATTCCACCTACTTTTTTTCTCGAGCCCTCCCAACCTTATTTATCAAGAATTGTATTCTTGTTTGCACTGTCAACCGAGCATTAAGATTATTTCCCTCGGCACGCAGGGCTCGGCCCAACTAACACAAAGGATTTTTCGGAGAGCCTCCAATCCTTGTTTCGGAGTCTTATATGCTAATATAGAACGGCTCGAGACTATTGTTTATGCTCCCGAAAGGGAGATGAGGTCCTTCTCCCTGAAAACCCCCGAAAAGACGACCCAAAGGAAACAAAGTAATCATATATTATTGGGACCGCTAACAACCTTTTTAAAGAATAATGTCCCCCGAAGAGAGAATGGGGGACCAGGTCCGGGCACCACTATATCATATGATGCAGAGGGAAGACGAAACCAGCGGAAACGACATTAGTGATGCAGATTTCGGTTTTTTCTTTCTCCCCCGAACGTTTGAGTTATGTTCACGTGATTTTGTTTCCATTCTAAACAGGAACAGTTACGAACTCGGAGATTCTTCTGTCAGCAACAACGTTCTTGAACATTCCAAGTTATAAGGGCCGTGGGTTCCTGACATCGCAAACACTACCACCCATATCATCGGTTAATATTACATTCCGATAAGATAACATTTATTCATCAACATTTAAATTCTTTGTTTTGTACATTTCAAGCTATTCGGATTTCAAAAATTGGAAAAATGTACCTGTCTTCTTAGGCCCCAGAAAATTTTTTCCGTTTCTGCTGAACGGCATTTTATGAAATTTGGCTAAAAATCAGGCATCGCCCCGGAACGTTCCATTGATCTCGTTGTCATGGCTGATAAATCGTAAGGGATGATATTTAAGGATTGGAATATTTGAAAATCAGTATCATAAAGTCATTGGATTTAAAAGAGTAATTTTTGTGCCAATTGGGGTATGCAACATCCATCTGAAATACATTAGGTTTACGCTCAGGCATAGCAGTTTCAAGAAATGGAGAAGAAAAGCTATTTATATCTGTCAAAAAGTACTCTGCAACAAACGGCTAACAGTTAGATCTTCTTCTTTATTGCTACGCAAATTCTGAACAGCTTCGGTAGTATATAAGTGAGTATGCATTGCCTCGTCTTTTCTGTGTGAAAAATTCATTTTATTTTAATAGATATATGTATGTTCTGAGTCAACGGAAACATTTAATACCTCCTCATTTTTTGCATTAAGTATAGAAGTGTTACTTAATGATACCAATATCTAGTTTTGCTTCCATTGAAATTCCAAATCCGAATTCTATAGAATCAAAACACTACGTACGCTTAAACAATGTTCATCAAACAACTCCTCCCAACATCAAGAGCAGGTCTAAATCCAAAAGGTAGGGAGAATGAAGGAAATTAAGATGATCTACGGAGAAGGTCCGACATGATGAACATATTAACGAATTTTAATACAATTGATCACATTCATATTAATCTCGTTCATTCTATCGAAATTAGGCCACATTGAGTGAAAAGTATTATCAATTATATTCATCTATTAAAAGCAATGGTTTGACTTTTCTCGATTTTTTATCACATCCTTAAAAATTGAAATAAATTTTTCAGCATAACATCATGCATACAATTTTTCAGTATTCTGGTTCATAGGTTTTTTCAGAAATATCTATCTCTATATATTAATCCAACAATTCTCAACGGTTCTTGTAATCTCGATTTGTTTTTTGAAGGTCATTAATTGAACTTCTACCAATTTACTGTGCTGAAAAATTGCTTTCTAACGAACTCATCCTTTCCTGTTGGGATTTGTTCTTGGGAAAAGAATATCCTTTCTTATTGGGATTTTCAGCAGTTTCATAATGACAGAAAACGTACTTCCTCGAAGAAAAAATATGAAAACACACTTTAACATGTAAAGAGCCATTCCATTGCTTTAATTTTTAAAAGAAAATATTCTACAAATGTGTTCAAATAGTTAGACACAGAAAATTGATCCAGACTTTCAAGATAATCATTCAACAAGACAGAGTGATATTATTGTTATCAATGTGGATACTAGACAACATTGAAATTCTAACGTACCCAAGCATATTTTCCATATTGTATCTTGCAGTCATTATTTGCTCTCATTAGACAAACAGGAGAGGGAGACCCCTAAACATCTTAGTCACTGAACAGCCCCCATGACTCAGTTGTATCAATACATTAGTGTGCCCTTTGCTGTATGAACGACTTAAACTCCCCCAATCCCTCCAACCCCCAGTTCCTCCCTCGGAGCATCTCGGTTTCATGGTTAGGCAAACACCGTGGGACATGTTCCGTTGCTGGGATGATGGATCACGCCAAAGCCCTCTTCCCTCTGGCGTTCCGCTGCTCTCCCGAAACTTTTGATTAAGACAACCTTTTCTACCGCTCCTTCCTCATCCTCTCTTTTAACCCTATGAAAGTTAAACGAACGCTTCTGAAAGGCAATCGCCCGGCACAAAGGCGACTCTATTGCGAGCCTTCCAACTGTCACGTTTCGGAAAAAGAACGGGGGCCCCTCTCATAACTGGTAAGCGCTCTGATGAGCTTCAATATTAAAGAATTATCAGGGCGGCGGGACCAGTTGCACGATGGAAATGGAAGACAATCTGGAGAGAAGCCAGGTCAAGTTATTAACAATTTCGCTTTTCTTTTCCATCTTCCGTCCCATTCACACGTTACCCCTGCGATGGCTCTCCAAAAAACAATTGCACAACAACAGATATCAGTTGGAGAATTGTGCTTTATTACTACTGTGATACTGACTTGTTCAGGTCTTATCAGAAATCACCACGTCAGTGATTTCGGTAAATTCAAATACTTCAGATACTTGAACCACTATAACAACAACCATCCATTGGAACCCTTTTACTTCTTCTCACTTTTTTTACCCAAATGAATGATTTTCCCACACTGCTATTTCCATGGAAATTACCCTTTTTCCAAACGCATGAATAACCAGATTCGTGACGTACCTAATTGCGTTCTAATCGTATAATTACGGCATTTTGGCTATTAACAACGTATTTTTAAACGATTAAACACAAAAACTCTAATCAGGTTGTCTGGAAGTTTCTCGATCTATGATCAGCGTTGACTTTGTTGAGCATTCAAACATTCAATTGTCAATCATGATGTGGATATGTGAATTTTCGATTTGAGTACTATTGTAATCAAGACCGAAATAGAAGACTTTTCATTCACATATGTGAATAAACTAACATGCTCATGATGAATTATAATTTAATATTATACCTAATTTAATATTAATAAATCCTATGTTTAACGTATGCAGTCGTTCCTACAACATTATTACTTCCGAGTCTAACGATAACTAGCTAAAGCACTGTTTTCATCTTACAAAGACAAATAAGTTTTCTCCTCAAAATCAAAATTACCGCTCGTATTTTACGTTGTTTAAGATCTACCTTAACAATGTTCGTTTCGTGTCTGTTCGTCGTATGTGGGCAAATCCTTGTAACCAGCTTAATTGGTGCAGCTTGTGTTTCATTCCTCTTTACTTTCGTGGAAATATAGACAACGTTCCATCTTACTCCGTTTTTATTTTATATGCCACTCATACTTGACAGACTATTGAACATTAAGGAAGAAAAGAACGCTAGCAATTATAACATAGGACTGTATTTTCTATTTTTTAACCCCCCCCCCCCTTCCCACAACCATAAAGTTTTACGTTTTAAGATGCTTAATTGAATAATACTTGATGGTTCGTGTCATCGCGAGGTTTGGGGATTCACTTTTAGATCTAGAAATTGCAATTATCTAGTATTGATGAACTTTTATCGATCTGAAACTTATCTCAGTCAATTTAGCGCCCAAAAATTACTAACAAAATAACAAACCCTTATTCCTATGTCAGTGGAAAAGTGGAAAGAGCACATTTTAGACCCAAAGCATATACGCTTGTGAGGCGATAAGGCTGGCTAGATGTTAAGACCAATTCCATGTGCGAAAGAACGGATTTTTTTCAAAAAATTCTGAGATCTTACATAGCCCAGTAATGCGCTTGGGGGACGGATATTGCAGATTTTTAACCTACGCGCTTTGAAACAAAAAATGAAAAATTTTGTCGGTAGATATAACAAACTTTTGCTACAAAGCAGATGATCTTAATTGCATTAAAATTATTTTGAGACAAGGTTTCATTGTGATTGTTATATGAAATACATTTCTACTTATCCAGATTCAAAATAACAATAGTGTAGATGCCATGCAGTTTAAAACTATTTTCCCATTTTCAGTTACAATCATTCACCGTTGTGTGGAGTAATGGTGAGGTTCGTCCTGTTAAATTTTAATAAGTTCAGTTTGTGTAACTCACCATATGAATGACATTCCACAGCTTCAAATGTCACCTCGGACAGGGGAAAACATGTCAGTTCCGTATCGTGACTTCGATACCGTTATCTTTTAACATCGTTACCACAACTGGGAAGTTTTATATTCAGTGACAAAAGGTGGGAAGAAAGCGTCGCAGCCCTGAAAACGGCAGCTGTGAGTGATACATAGGTGTGGAATATAGATGGTTATCTAATTAACAGACGGGGTAGTAGTTAATGGCCGGCTAGATACATTAACATCCTGCCTTATTACGACTGAATTCTTTCGTTGACTCGGGTTAAGGTTTTGTGTTGTGTGTGGGGCCGTCTGATGTTGGAGCCAACTGTAAAGAATACGATGACGGTTCGGTAGTTTAATTGACTGCATTGGCTGATTCATGGTTGCTGTGTCCAGGGTAGTTCTATTCCGAGTTATGAGGTGCGAATGTTCTATGACTGGATGAGGTTTTTTGTAGAAGACCACCTTTAGTCAAATATTAGCTCAATATACACCCGCCCTCCAATTTCCATTTCACAATGGTAAATTTACTTAATTCACCACCACAAATTGTGCTTCAGTTGGTCATCCAAATGTTATTTCTCCTGCTAGTTGGTCCTGTTCAATGGGATTGAGTACCTTCAAGTTCTGGTTAACTGAATCGATCTATAGCACGTTTTTATGAAAACCAATTTCGTCAGTCACAATAATTTACAAGTTTTCCAGGCAATTTGCCACAAATATAAAGTTTGGTCCACGACATCGATAACCTCCTAATAGATGATTAAACAACTGTTTCTAACATTCTACAATGATTCAATATCAAAATGATTTTACTTAATCATCATAGGTACCCACGTAGCAAACCAAGTAGTTTAAACTGAATTCAATCGAACCAAACGCTTTCCTCTCGGACTAATTGAACTATGTTTAAGAAATTAGACGGAATAATAAATTGATCTCTTGACTTTAACGTAAGCGGTCATAGTCACATCGTACGGAAAACAGGTTCAGATGCGAAAACTTCCTAATGCAGAAATATGGTCAAATTCAGACTACACTGTAATAAATTGGTCAATGAAAAGTTTTATTGGTTTTGTGCTCCGAAAAACCTTGGATAATACTACTCACTCAACTTCTACCAAAAATTAATGATGATCAAGTTGGTCATGATCCAACAATGATGTTTCTGGTCTGTTCTGTTTACTGGAGAACTATCGGTTGTGAGAAATTTTGAAATTGTTTAGTGATTAAAGAATTGAATTCAATGCTCTTAGAAACCGATTGCAAAATGTCTAGCGAAATACGGACAGAATCAAATGGACAAGAAAATCATGAAAAAAGCTGACGTTTCCCTTCAGCTACAATCATCTGATTAACGTCATTCTACCGGTTTCCAAAGTTCTCGTCGAGATCATTTAATCGATGGAATTATTCTAATTGGATTAGCCACATTTTAAGGATTTTTATACAGCGTGTTCATGCTTCACCTCGATCAACAATGATCCTGTTTGGTTCGAGACCTGTCAACTGCAATATTTGTTATAATCCATTTTGAGGTAGATATCGAAGTAGGTATTCCTAGCAGGCATGCCCAAAAAGTTTCTGGCCTAACAAAATAGATGTACATTAGAAAATAGATCGCTACAATCATTGATGTTCCTTGGAACATCATCAGCTCCACAAATCTCGTGCCAAATATAACGAATGTCATCTTCTATTTTTCTATTACAAGAATCTCAAAGGCCTTTTGACGCTGATCTATCTCCAAATACGAATTGGCCATAATGGTTGACAGAGTACACTTCGCAAATTTTCATATGTAACTTGTGAAAAAACATCGCCGTTTCCATCATCAACGGTATGATTCTATTCACCTTACCTATATTCTTAACCACACTAATGGCAATCAATGCAATAATAAAAGTTGTTGAACTATACAGCGTCATATTTTTGAAACCTTGAATTCCAAAACTGGATGAAGCGAAGGAAAAATTAACCCCTCTGATTCAACTCCGTGGAGTCCACTATATAACGAGAGTGCAACTGCTGAGAGGTGCAATAGAGACAGCTCGGGAGCTGAAGAGAATCCTTCAATCCCCTTTTCTTTGCAGAGCTCTTCACCGCCTTTGTACATCTCCAGCCGGGCGTTCCCCGGGGTCGGCGGAAAAACTTCGACCATCCTTCAACTCGCTGGTCTAATGAGACTTTGAACAAACAACCCACCAGATGATGTGCAGAAGAGGTATGGGATCTTGGGTATTAATATCGTGAAGCGGTGATATTAGTTGGGAAGCTGGGGATTCATACTACGCGTTCATATCGGCATTATCTTCAATATAAATGAACAGCTGCTTTGTTCAGAAGTTTGTTAAATAACTGCCGACATGGATCTGGCACTTATCTTCCTCATAGTTGTAAAGTAACTACAAGATAGTAGAAATACTTCAGATTATGGACAACAATAACGGACATTATATGGGAAGGGCTACTGACGACGCGTATATACTTCTGAAACAGTGCTGAAATTAATGATTCATTAATTAATGATTCGAAATGTTACCCACTAACCGGTCTCTACGAAGACCATTTTAAAATTAGTTGTTCAAATATTTTGAAGACGAATCAGCTGCTTCAATCGCTTTGACGGACTGTATTCTCAGGGGATTGACAGAGGTGGTGAGAACGAGATATAAAGCCATGTTCTCTAATCAACCACAGACATTATCAGATTATTTAAAAACGAACCCGGATTATCGAAGATTCGGATGATAATCCTAGGTTTCTTCCAAAAATAGCTTGAGTATTGGCCCTAAAGGCCTCTGCTAACATACATTAAGGTATCCAAATCAGTTTTTAGTTGTTTTATTATCAGCAGCAGGCTCATGGTATTTCGGACAAGACTTCAATGCCGGTGGAACATGTACGTTTTATGGATTTCGTGATTCAAGAGTCGTTTATTATATCTCAAGTTTTCAAGGATCATTGGTAGCAAAAACAAAACAACGACTTATTTTCTCTAAAAGTAAGAATTCAAATGAACTGAGAGGTGAACTTCCTTCAGGAAGGATCTGCATTTAAGCTGGCACCCGCATGTGATTGGAATACCCCTCAGTTGATTAACGCCCCAGACCTCTTGTCTAATATAATTGAATTGTGTCCATTTTGCTACAAAACGATGATAATATTATCTCGATTTCAATACAAGCGTTTGAAGCCTATTGTCCCATATTCGTAACCAAAGTGAGGTATATAGGTATGTACTTACACACTGAGAGAAACGCGCAACTCTTTTGATCTGAATTATTATTTCTAACACACTGCTGCAGTTTTTCATTCCAATAATACACATTTCTTTCAATCAATAACATAAAGTTTCTGTCCCACTCCTTTCCGTACATTGATGAAAAGAGAATTTGATGGAGAAAAAGCTTAAAGAATGCATGCAGTTCGAAAAAATGTTAAAATCTTCTCCATTTCACTGGAGTCGTTTTGTCCATATCAGGACTTGCTCAATACGCTTCAAACACTCCTCTTTGCTTATGAGTTGACAGATCTATTTAGGAAGCGAAATTTAGTTGACTGAACGGTAACTAAACGCCGCCGTTTCATTTAGGAATTAATTGGTTGACTTAACTCCTCGCTTGAAACCGTCGGTTATGAATTGAGAGGGCTGCCCAACAAAAAATGAAGGAAAAGTGAAGCTGAACAACAAAGACTAATTGGGCTCCATTGTCAAAACCCCAGAGCTGACAAGGGGTACTCGGTCTTGCCAGGGGGGATGGGAATTGTGACAGGAGATGATCCTGTTGATGATGGTGGGCGGGGGGCGAAATAGGACGGACGGAGGGGTGGTTTGGTTGGTGGCTCTCAATTCTTAACTGGAGCTAATTCCGTTGTCAGTGACAATGATGTCATCGGATATTAAGACGGACGAGTCACTAGACGGCCATTCTACCCAATTCCTGCGGCGTCTGTCTACGTCTGGAATGATGGTTAGTTGATAGAGATCAATTGGGGACTATGGGATATTAATGTCTGAATCTTTATTTTTGGATGCGTCTCAACGACGGATAAAGATCATAATTGCGAAAAGATACACTGCTCATTGTCAATTCGTTTTACACAGCTTAATAGATTAAAATTGTTGCCGTACATACTTTTCTGGAATGCAGCACTAAACAATGATTAATTTAGAGAGATAATTTTGTTCAACAATACTACACTAAACCATGAATGAAGCTCTTGGAACAGTGTTTTTGGACGCTGAGAGTGTCGACTGCCTGAAACAACATATAAATTGTAACCTATGTGGTTGGTTCTCCCTTTTTGTTTTTCCTATCCGTACACATAGCATATTTAGGGGTGTACTGTGAGTGTGGCCTAAGGCTTTAGTACCTCATTCCATCTCTTTCCGGTTGTAATAGTGATGTAGTTGTTGGTAATATATGATTCTATGTATTACTAGGTACATTTAGCGACTCTATAGGTTTTTTTTTTTTCGTGACCTATAGACGACAAATACATTCCAAAAAAAGAAAGGTTTGTGAATTTTTTGAAGAATTTCAGCAATTTTCGAAATGGAAAAACAATTTTTGAAAATATTTGAAAGAATAAGCTCTATTCTATACGAAAATCCGCCATCAACTCCTAATCAATAGTAAAATTGTGATATAAAGGGGTTCATCTTGGCGTTTTATTTCAAAGTAATAATTTGCAGGAATTGAGGAAAAATCTGCAGTCGCTACCACAAGGTGGAGACATCGGTACAAAATCATGACCTAGGTCAACGAGAAAGGCCGCCCACACGGCGAGTGTATCCGTTGATCCGAACCACATCACGTAGTTCCTACTGGAATATTATCGATTAAAACCCTCATAAACCACGATTTGAGAGGTTCCTGACTCATTCGTTCAAATATCATTTTTGGCAATATGCCATATTGTGGTACTATTCCAATCTTAGTATCATATGTGGCAGGACATCATCGTGGGCTCACCTCCACCAAGTAAGTCCATGAACTTACGTCACGAAACCTTCTATTACTGTGAAACTGTGACAGCTTTTTATTTCATTTTCGTTTGCTGGATGTCCAAAAATAGCGATTTTCGTTAAGTGAATATCCTGTGAAATTGGGCTTATTCCACGATCGCACATCGAAGTCCGCTGTACGGCGAAAAGCTTGTCTGGAAGGTTAAAACAGGCTGATGGCATTAGAACTGGAAAACTCACAGGACGTTGGTATGAAAGGGTAGGATTGTGGGGGGGAGGGGGGGGTCGTAGTCTCATTAGAGGTAGCGCCGCCGCGGGCCTCATTAAGAGACAGATAACCTCTAATTGCCAAAGCCTAAAAGGGCATTGACAAGGCTGACCCTTATCTCTTTATTGTTTTCTCCAGTTTCTGCGAGGGAGCGTCCTCTGGATAGGGCCTTTGGAAGGGAAATTTTCCACGAGGCTCTTCCTTTTATGCTCTCCTCCCAGAGGGAGGAAAAGCTAATTAACTCGACGGGTTTTATACTTTTCCGGTTCGCTGTGAGAGTGAAAGTCCAAATTTTCCAGGCCACGAAAAATCTGGAGGGCGATTTGCCGAATATCGAGGTTCTTGGTAATAAGGGCTAATTTTGAAAAATATAAAACGAAAGTAATCAAAATTTCTATGCCTTATTTCGCCCAATTTGATGTTTCATATATTGAATAAAATGCTGCCGCATATTCAACGATATCTGCCGATAATGATAGGATTTTCAATTTATCTTATTAACTTACCTAAATGTAATTCATGAAAATACACCATCAACTTAAACAGAATTCTAGGCAATTTGGACTGTGTCCAAGCACGTTCACATTCACATTCGTGTTGACTTACATTTTTCTGTCAAAGCCCCGAAGCTTCGTTTGGGAGAGCGAACGTAAGCAGTTAGAGTTTTACTACGGGCTCATCCGATTCTTGAAAGGCACGACTTTCAATGAGGAACATAAAAACTGCAGTGTTATTTCGAAAGTTTTCAATGTTTCGATTTTTGAAATTTCAGCCCTTCAATTTAACTCTTCAGGATCGATTGAGACTTATGGCTAGAACTCAGCGCCAACTAGATTGAATGCGTAATGTTTTACCCAACTCTCGTCAACTTTGGTCTGGTGGTTTTGGAAAAAACTCTAGTCGGCATAATGCGGCGGGCGGAACAGATTCTTAAAATTTTGTTTTATGGAAAGTTAGGCACTATGCATTACGTAGAACAGCCAATTTTTAGAGGAGGGGTTAACTTCTTTTTTCATGGTCGACTCAAAGGTTCATCATTGAACCTAATAAACCAAAATGTGGGTTTGCCGATCTTCTTTAGGTACCGAACAGTGTACAAATGTCTCATTTTCTTTGAAGATTACGACTTCAAACCGATCCTGAATGTAAGAAGTCAAATTATTAGTGTTCCTTCTCAAGTGGCAAAAAGCTACTCGTACTACCGTCCGACGTTTGCGACCGGTTCCACGAAATATCTTCATCTTTCTCCATTTTAATCTGCCGAAAACGAAACGAGGCGAGCTCCAATTTACTCGGAGCAGCCAGACGATTAGCTTTGTTGTCAAAAGGGCTGTAGAAAGAAGTTTGACCAGGGTTTGAAGTTCTTCGTTCCTGAAGCAGTCGTGAAGAGTGGTGGAAGTGTGAGGGGGGCTACATCAGGTGTAATGAAGAGGAGAGAAGAAAAACCCGACATCTGGGAGCTCAATAGGATGAAGTCAGAAAAATACAGTCCACGGAATGAATCGAGTACAAAAGATTGCCGAGAGCTCGTACCTTTCGTGCCGGGCTTACACATCGGCGATATTCCAAGTCGTTTCGTAGAACGTATTTTGTTTAAGATCGCCTTTATAATTATAATCTTTACGTGTTGCTCGGCACGGCATCTTCAAGTAGCTAATGTCATTTAGACTAAACGATATGTTACAACTGAAAGAAGACATTTGCTCTCAAACATCACCTTGATTACCACGTGGAAGTAACATAATATACAAAACAGTGCAATTTTTCTCACATGTGTTTATTATTTGTGAACACCCCTAACAACCACCCCCCCCCCCCCTTCAGACATTTTTAGAATGATAAATTGAACAATTTCAAAAACAATGTTGAAAGATGCAATGTTAAAACAATGTTGATTCTTGTTTTACTTTTAGAGTTTTTTTCATCAAAATATTATCCAAAAACAACTAAGTACAAAATGTATGCAATAAATAATTTTAAAAAAATACGCAATCGATGTGCTGAAAATATTAAGATTTTCAAAGTAATTTTAAAAAAGGAAAACCTAGTTTTTATAGATAAATGGAACTCACAACAAATATATTTCCCTTGTTTCTCGCATTTTAGGTGATGTCAAAGTCATAACTTAAAGATGATTCAATAATTTGAAAAAAATCGATAATGCTCCAAGACCGGAACATTTTTTGAAATGTTTACACACGTCATACAGTCAAATGTTCATATGACATATTTTCCAATCGAAGACGGATGTTCTTCATACCCTTCAAGGTTTTCTGGAACTCACTGAAACAGTTTTTTGAAAATGACAATAATTGTTTATCAATTATAATAAACGGTTTACTGTCGGCAGACCAAATGAATTGATACGATTCTGTTCCTGTTCCGTTGCCCTGGAGGCTTTTCGGGAGGTTAGCTACAGATAAGTTTCCTGGAACACGTCTGTCATGATAATGATTCATTGTAGTAGAGTTCTATTACTCCTGCGACATGAGAGGCTGTTCCAAAAACTAGAAGTTGAAGCTAAAGAAATGCTTTTAAGGAGCAATAAAATTGAGACAAAAGTGATTAAGCACTAAATAGCCACTAGAGTGAGAATTGATATTATTGATCCTCGATTCTCAATTCTAGTATTATGCCCTCGTCCAAGTAGTTACTTATCGTTTACAATAATTGTAGACTGTTCATTGATTAATAATGATTGATTCCAAAAGTTTTGTTTGACGTGGAAATGTAGGAAGTTAACGAGCACAAGAAAACATCTTGAATAAGCCGTGAAAAAATTGTGCAATGTTACAGAAAGTCATTAAAAATACGGAAATGTGTATCCTAATGATTTCGCAACACCGGCAGCACATATTGGTGCATTCGCTTTGCAGTGGTGTTCAATAAAGACTGGTTTACCGCTGTCCTAGAAACATTACTCTTCATCTAACTCATTTGTGTGTTAGTCACAACTTAAAATTAGTAATGAAGAACGGGTTTCTCAGCAAGATGGAAGTGGGACGGAGTGACGTACTCATGAAGATGTTCCCAGCTGATCTAGGGAAACAGTTTGTTATCAACGGCACGAGCTCAGCTATACCGGGAACTGGCAACTGTCATCACCATTAGGCTGACGAGCTTGTCCGATGTCATCGAGTTTTTACTTCTAACTAACGGTATTTTCTGGTTATAATTATACTACGATCGCTTGAAAAGTTCCTAGGGTGTGGCATATGACAATATTTGGGGTGTCCCCCTGATTAGAGGCTTCCTCAGTAGAGGGACGCCTATTGGGATTGATCTAAAGTGGTATGGGACACTACAAAGTGAGGGAATAAAAATCAAGTTATATCCGTTTTAGATAATTATTTTTCACGAAATCAGTGAAAAAGCCAAGATGTGAATGTCTAGTTGAAGTTCTGACTTTGACAACAAAGGAAATGTTTTTTCTAAATCCCGAAAAGTGAAAACAAATCTTTCTTTCCCAAAGAGTAGATTCAAAAGCATTTGATCTTATTTCTACACTGCGCGGGTCAGAATGATCCGAAAAGCGCTCATAAAAAGTTTTGCAGTTGTAAGACAAATTTGGGATCTTCAATAAGTGTCCAGTCAAGTTCAACAGTAATGGAGATGTAATGAACCTATGTTGAATGTTAGAGGCCTTGGACTATTCAATATACTGCGTAGGTTTCAGCAAAAGCAAATATGTTTCATACCGATTCCTATCACCCTTGTCGCAGATGAAAAAAAAAAGGTTCTTAGGCTTCTCATTTCTGCAGCTACCCAGAGCAAGAAGTCATCGTGAGAGTGATGACCCTATCTTGTATTCATATGGAGGAAAATATTCCTCCCCACTATCATTAACATAAAATACAGGAGTTGAAAGAATTTATCTGTAAAAAATTAAACTTCATTATTTCCTACTAAGGGATGGGATTTGAACAGGTCAATGTGAGCAAGGGACACAGACTGCAGCAAATCCCTGAGTTACACAGTAAGTATGAACCAAAGGTTAATATAGAGGTTTCAGATGTGAATTCGTGTGAACTGATCGTCGTTAAGTCCCTATCACATTCAAGAATTCACAATGGGTTCGGAAAGCAGCCGTTAAAGGTGTCGAACGCGGGTTCCTAAAAACCGCGGGAGCATTGTCTTTATACAAACTACCTCGGAATAGCTTCAGAAGCCCCCACAATTGTCACCGTGTCGGGATTGATGTATACGGGGCGCGGAGGGCTCGAACGGGCGAGAGGGGGGTGGAAGATTCTCAGCTTCTTGACTGTATTTGGTGGTGTCCGGTGGCCGAGTCGGGGACACACCCGCTTGACGGCCTTCCGCGGACATTCCGTCTCCCCCTTACAGGAAACACCCTCTCTTTGTCTCCGTTCTTTCCTCGTGTCCGCAAGAACGGCTGTCTCACTCGAGGGTCACCTGTTGACTAGGTTTCAAATGATCGCCGCAACAAGATGGCGATTAATCTCAAATTAACCATACCTTGAGAAAGAACATTAACCATCCAAAACGACTTGGCAGTCAAAGTGGGATAACAGCCCAGGAGTAAAAATGTTTGCTTGGTTCGAAACAATTTCAGAACTCGTTGAATAGCCGCCGCACAGTATGGCTGATCGCTTATCTGGGAGCTCAAAAGTGTAAAAGTGGAGGCGCTTAAATTCATAAAACTTCTCAAAACAGGCGACCTATAAGCAAAGAAATGTGACAGGTTGGGGGTTAAACTACTATAATTCAGAACATAAAGTAGCTAACCTCCTTTAAATGTGATTTTAATATGGTTAAATCGCTGTGAATTGTTTAGAAGTGGGTTGTGTACTTATATAAAAATTGAATTCATGCTAATTGGCATTTGCTTTCGTTTTTTTCCTGTAGAATGAGGTAGATGACCCAAAAATTTGTCACAGGACATTCTGTATCTCAAAATATAAAGTATAACGATTTTTCAGAATCATTGATACTCGCTCGATTTTCCCATCGGACGATTCTTAAATGGATTTTTACAATAAAATGTATACACAATAACAATAGGAATAATAATTGACAAGACAGTATTACAAGATATGACTAATAATATATTATTATTGAACGTTTTATTGGGATGATAAATGTAATATTACAAGTACCAACTGCATCACTGTTCCTTCACACCAACCGCCCTGGTATCCCTCCCATTTTATTGCTTTTTGACCTAAGTTACGTTTTTTTAGCTAGTGAACATTGAAAAGTAGGTGAAATCTCTGAAGCTTTTCAGTCAGCAGTTCGACACTTCAGTTAACAGCTGTTTACCTTAGGTAACAAAAATTAATTCCACTTTTTTTAATTTTCTTACAGTTCTGTATAATGCTAGGAAAATTCAAAAAAGTGAAATCACTTATTTTTCGTTGTCCAAAAAAATAGGTTTCAACACACATGGATAAAAGCATCAAAATGCGTGTGGTACCCTATGGCGAATCCAATCAATGCTGTTCGAGTTGTATAATAATTTTTCCCCCATCGTTACGAGCGTTAGTCAAATGAAATGAATGAGTCTTTTCATTCTGTTACAAGAAAGTTAAACATATCGTTTTGTTTATTCAGCCAGCCTTACAGTGCAAATAAAAACAAAGCAAGAAATACAGACAGAAGAAACTGACGGGAAATAAAGAACAACTCAAGTGATTAGGATTCAAAGACAGCCAAGACAACTGTAATAGACTGTGCTAACGAATAAATACTGGGATTTGCAAAACAAAAATGCGTTACAGAGTCAAATAGATTTTGATAGACTTGCAGTATGAAGAAAACAATTGGATTTCAATTCGTGGAAGCCTACTACACAGATGATTAAGTGTGTTTGAATTTAAAATAATAACTATGTAGTTTGGTGGATGGTTAATTCCTCCTGGAAAATGGTTGAATTTAAAGAACCCCTGACGACGGATGAAAAAAAAAAAATGCTTTTGTATCTTTCGTCTTATTCAATAGAATTTATGGATGGTTCTACAGGGCAAAAAGGAGTTACTAAATAGAATTACAGAATATGATCGGACATGAAATGAAATGAATCTGGTGCCTGTCCTGGTATGCGGTGGATAGATGATTATTAAAGTGGTAAAGGATGACAGGGCACGGAGCGCAAGAGAATTACGGGCGATGATCGGCCCAAAATCATCGAATTATCGGTGCCGGGGCTCTGGAAGCGTGAAAGCCATCTATCTGTAACTCCGTTCTCCGCCCACCACCTTCGGATTGACGCACGCCCACCTGACGGAGACGCAATGAAAGAAGTCGAATTGAAAAGTAAGAAGGAAAAGAACGACGAAGATGGGCGATCAAAGTTAACCACAGCTTGTGGCTCTACGGTCCGACCAAGTTGAGTTTATGATAAGCAGGTTTCTAGGGCATGGTTTCGTAGAGTTGGTCCAGTTACGCGCAACGAGATGCATCTAGGTCAATAAGCGAATTTGGAAGAAAATACAAATTCATGCAGATTAAACCTAATGCCTTGATTTTATAGTAAATTGTCTTCATAATTATGGGGTGTATATTAGTAAAATTTCTATATCAAATTTTCTGAAATATGCAAACGAATATCAATCTGTTGTTCCATAACGTAGTACGACATTCTCTGAGGCTTTCATTTCCAAAGTCGCTCAGGCAGTAATAGGTTTTTTCATACTTTTCCCGAGAGTGGAAAACCATTTCCAGCTAGCATACCAGCTCAATTATTACGACAATACAGATTCGTGGCAATGGCTTCTTTCAGGAAACTATTGATGCTTCCGAAGATCGTCAAGTAGAACTCGACGAGAACTTTGTAAGAGCACAAATCTTTCTTGTCTAAAAAATTGCTATCCATTTCGTTCAGTGGTAAAGGTTTGGCAATCAGATTCAGCATCGCGGTTTGAATACCCTTGACTATGACAAATGCATGGAAGCCCATACATCCGTGAGTAAGCTATCCCACATTCTTCCATAGATTAAATAAAAATTCCGACACTTTCTGGACTCCAGAATGATTATTAACGTATATAGACTTATTCCATGTACTGGGGAAATTACATTATCCACGCACAGTCTCCAGGTTTTTAGTATGCAGTTAAGCAATTCCATGAAAACAATGTGGGATAAGAGCGTCGTAAGTTCTAACCCAATGAAAAATGCAGATAACACTTATCCTCATGAATGAGAATAAAATAAGAATTTAGGGAATACTAAGGAAATCACACAAAATACTATGTACGTAATGAATTGAGATATTCTAAAATTCTACCATCAACTTGGTAGCAGAGTGATAAGATAGTTCTATCTTCATATTCTTCATATCTTCATATTCTAATAAGAATTTGAAACCTCAAGGTGAGTTCACCTTCTACATTGGAGCTTTCAGATGGACAAGTATTTGCCAACCAATCAGCAGCATGGCTTCTCATTCCTGATGTCCGAAGCCAGGGATAGAACCAACTAACGCACTTTTCTCGTTTCTGCACTTTACCTTTGTGGGCAATATTTATTATCAACGGTATGTACGCACACATTACAAACGTTACAAACTGACAATATTATCACAATATGAAAGAAAAGTGTGTATTTTAAAGATGGAAATTGGCAGTTGAAATGTAAGAATCTTACAACGCCCACCTAAATAAATCTTTAAGCCCGAAATTGGAAAATATGATTTCTTTCAATCTACTTTTTTACAAATCAAAATACCTACCCCTTTTTTCAGAATTTCCTACAAGAACTATTCCTCATAAAATTGATAACGTGGCAGCAGTTTCTTCTTTAAAAAAGTCAAATTATGGAGTCAACAATCTCATAACTACTTGCAGAGGTTTTCAAAGTGGATGAAGAGATGATAGACTTACTACTAGACATGTTGAGTGAATAACGACACCATGATATCATATCTATACATGGCCGTGCTGATCCACTCATATACATCAAAGTCTAATGTATTTGGTTGCATTGAGGTCTGTTCAGTCATCAGTTTCAATCATACGGTTGGCTCATCCTTATAAAGACAGCTTAAAATACTGGTGGCCCTTGAGCAACGGACAGAGATATGATTAAGGTAGAGTAATGATGATTCCCGCTGTGATTAACGTTCGCAGTAGCTCATAAGCTACCGCTATTACGGGTTCGGGTCTCGGATGCTCGCGGTGGAATCAACACCTGTTCGCTCCTCTTGGAGGAACTCGGAGCTGCTCTACCTTTTCATTCTATAGCTCCGAAAAACGGCAATCTTCCACTAGCCATCAGATAGGTGGCAAGTTTGTCATTCAGTCTGCACAGATAGCAAATCAATTATAGCAAACGGAAAAATCAAGACAGTCTCTCAGAGAGCAAACCGGTTTCACTCATACGTAATCATGAGTAACGAATCTAACCCGTAACAATGAGGTGGATTGATGGTTCATGATATTGGAGGCTTTATTCATCTCATTAAAAATGTAAATCATATCCATAAAACGTTTCCAATACCAAACACAACTGTAAATACATTTTTTTGTGACAATACAGTAGGTAATGGTATATTTTATTATATTATCTCATGTGATTACTGACCTCTTGACAGCTAGGCAATGAGTTGCGATAAGAAAAATCGAGGGAACAAATTCTGATTCTTCATTTTGGAGTAAAGTAGATGGCTTCCGCGATGCCGAGGCAGTCAAACAAAAAGATCTCTCTTGTTTTGGTACCAGTATCAACTTTACCTATTTTTTATCTTCTCAACCCCAGAACACAGCTTGTTCGGTGGTTGTAGGCTATATTATGCACAGTTAGGCAACCTTTCGCATGTATTCTGTTCTTAGTATGGTTTGAATAATCTCTTTAATTAATTCACTCCACGTTACGTACAGGAAAGTACAGTATGAAATAATGTATTCAAAGAATGATAATGACATACCACCGGTTTTCACGAACGAAGTGGGATGTAACAGCTGGAAACATCCTGCTAATAATAGCCTTTGTAACGACAATTTTGCTCATTTGGATTCCTGAGATGCAATATGAACGCTGAATACAGCAGGGACTCCTCTTGATTTACAACACACTTCGCGAGAATCGTCAAAAGCCATTCGCTCACAGCTGAATCCCGTTCCGGGCCGCATTGAGTTTGAAAACTTTTTGAGCGAACGGAAATGAAATCCATCGAATAAACTCTCTTATTGAACATTCGACGCCTAGACTAGAATAGGCGGGTGATGGAAGTGGTGAAATATTGGCGGCTGAAATAATGGAGGTTTAAAATTGTTTTCGGCCATGAATCATTCACACTGTCCATCCCATTGAATATTTAACAAGTAGGTAAGTGCTCTTCCATTCTCAGACATCACGACTAGCGGGTTTGTGTCCTCAATTTTTCAAAACGTCTCCGAGTAAGTACTTGTTTGTCAATCAATTTAACGAGGATCAACAGCCGTAGTGCAATATGTAGTTTGTTTATTGTGTCCACAATCAAACGACTGCATGCAGAATTCAAAATCAATTGGATCGTTAATTTTTATGGATTAGTCTATTACTTCTATTTATGGACTAATTCGTAGAAGGGTATAATACATCCTTTATATGTATTATTATCATTTATAATGAGTCCTCATCATTTTTGTGACTCTTCCTACCCATTACGTACACGATACTTAGGTACTTGAAATGAATGATAGGTTATTTTGGTACTGCAAGTGTACTTGCGAATAACGGAGGTAATAACTAAACAAATTAAATTAATAAAAAAATAAAGTCTACCATTTTTGGTGTAGTAAGTAGCTTCCTCGTCTCAGTAACTTGAGCAGATTAGTGAACTATTTTAAATCATTATTTCCAATAAGTTCCTTCTCAAAAAGGGTTTCTTTTTTGGGGGCTGCAGTAAAATAAAATGAAACTTTAAATATTAAAATCGGACAGTTAGGCAATGCAAAAATGGGGCTGAAGTGATGTTTCATTTCCGAATGCACAAAAAAGTCCCAGCCACGAAGGGGTGATGGACAGCTTGTCCATTTGCTACTACTTTCTTGAAAGTTTCGTCAAAATCGTTGTGCTTCTTACAAACAGTTGATTATTCCAGTACACGTTATGCAATCGAGATCAAATCTATATGGGGCAGTTAATCAAATCATAAATTATTAATTACCATACAAATTAGAGCGAGATTATAGTTTAATGTCACCAGAGAAAATGGTTTTATATGGATGCTACCTTTGCGCTCAATCTGTAATCAACGAAATTTATAAGGGAGAAACTACAGCTTAACTGTAATAGCTTCTGAAAATTTCATGATAACTGGGTGAATTCTGTGGAAATTAGGCTTGTTACAAAAAAGAAGACTCTGATGGAATAATGATAAAGATTAAAGTAAAACAAGGTCAATGATCTGATCTTGTAAATTCACAGGTTTTCAAAGTCGGTGAACCTCGAATAGCAAGCGGCATACATTCGAAACTCCCAATATATTGAGTAAATGATCCGGACTTAGGGTCGAACGAGAATACAATGATGAAAAAAAAAACTTAATGATTTATCAAAGTTACTCTTTTACATTAACCCAAATGTTAGAGAAATCAGAAACTCATGAAATATGTACCAAAACTAGACCAAAAGCCGATTGAATAAGAAAAAAAAACAAACAAAAAACGAAGGATCTTGATAATTCCTTTATAAACAAGGTTATCCGGAATTAATCCTTCCATTGCATCTGTTCCATGATCAAATTCAAGAAGTTTCTTGCACAGCCACACAAAACCAGGAAAAGAATCACAAAAATCTTGAAGAATTTCAGTCTAGGCAGCGTTAAAAACTTTCCTACTTTCAAGAAAATCCAGCCCAGAGTGTTGCTCGAAATGTTTTCCTGCTTTGAAATAAGACGTTCTTGGATAATCAAGTATTCAATGAACGATATAATAAATCAAGCGAATATATTTAAGAAACTCAGACACAACGATCACTAAATTTGCTGGAGCGAAGCAGACATGAGAAGAAAAAAATGCCAAATGTTGTCCGTAACATTTTTTCTCACAGTTAATCAGATACTACTTAGTGCCATTCTTGTGATTTCTACGTGTGAAGTAGAATTACTTATGGATAGTAATAATGAGAAAATTGAATATCAGGCGGTATTTTAAATCTAGATTCTGTGCGTGGAAAAAATTTAATTATAATTTTTTTCTTGAAAATTCACCTCGTAAAACATGGCCATGCTCGTTTCGTTGAACAGTTTATGTTCATGTAACCCTTCGGGATAATGCCACGTTACAAAATCGTACACAAAGGCCCGTTTTGAATTATTTATATCGGGTCAAAGAGGTATGTATAGCAAAAATGCGGCCCCTCGGGGGAAGAATCGGAAGAGTGAGGGGCCAACACGGGAGACCGGACAGCGTCTAATTACAAGGCTCCGCTCACACAATTACTGCCGCCCATCCCCGTCCTCCCGTCGTTGTCCATCAGTCACCTACACTCGGCTGGTTCTGTCGAGTAAGTCAAGTCTAGAGCTCGACCGAGTAGGGGATTGGCCCCCTGCGGACACTGCCAGCCTTACGGTACGCATTGCTCAGTCTGTAGTACTGCTTAAAAATATGGTGAGATAACTCAGGGCCAGTCACAGGAAAATAGCTCTACGAATTGGAAACGGTTTTGAAATTCGTTCACGCCAAGCCTCTTACATTCTAACAGGTAATCGGCCTATTAAATTGAAACTACACGAGATGGTTGATGATCACATACCTCTCTATTAGTCGAAGTTTGAACAGAAACTTTAAGATTATAGTACAGGGAATTACTACCGTGTATGCTGGAGTCGGTCTTGGAAGATTTGATCAACATGGACGATTTGTTTACTTTTCTTAACATTATCTTCTCATAACTAGTGTTTTTATTATTGCTTGTTTTATTTATTTTGTTTTATTAAGCCTCATTAATGTCTTTTCTTCAATTATCGTACAGCAAATAGTAACTTTGAACCTTCATTGTAGTAATTATGATCAATGATGACAATTGGTAGGTTAGCCAAAGGATTTTAGAAATCCGTAGACTGGGTTGCCTCTGCGGCTGGAGACGAACAAAACCGCAGCCACCAATTCAAAGCTGTGGATTTTGTCAAGCTGAAGAACGAAACGGGAGTTTTTTCAAGCGTAATTATTTCGGCAATAATCTTAACTCGCCTCGAGCTTGCAATAAAGAAAAATCTCCAAAATACCTGAATGTTGTGTTGAGTGTAAATATAATAGGTTTTCACCTAACACAAAAATCCGTACGCCTCACATTTGTAAATACATCCATGTTAGAGCCATGGACAGATCACCATTGCAATTGTAGACAAGTACTTAGCTCTACCTGACCCATCCCACGATCATCAAATAATAAACATGATTTGAATGGATTGAAGTTGACCGTCCTAGTTTTTTTTTTTGTACTCATTGAAAAAAGTGTATCGATTTTTGTTTTGTTTTATGTTTCTGTTTTTCTGAGTTGGAAGTTGGTTATAACGGTACTTGCTCCATCACGAGCAGAAAGGTGGTTCCATGCCTTTTAAGACAAGTTACTGGGAAAATGCAAAAGTGGGACTTATTTAAAATTATCTTAAAATATTTTCGCTCATGTTCACGATTACGAAAAACAATTTTATATTTGAAGACGGGAAATTACTAATGAGGCAACAAGAACATAAATCATCCCTAATTTAAATTATTGAGGGCTTCTTGATGTTGAACTTTGCAAATAATGCGATGCATTTGCCCCACTTTATTTCACATATATCCATACAGCAGCTTGCCATATACGTATAAAACCATTCATTGTAAAACTTCAAGGTGAGGGATTCTGGCTTCATGTATAAAATATTATTTGGGGAATGACAGTTGTGGTTGGGTGCTGATCATATGATCTCATGTAATGGTATATTGCCATTCCACTTGTATAACCTATTGCTAAATCATCTGTCGTAACTACACATTACATAAAGCTCAAACAACATTGTCAAACGTACGCTTATTGGGTCGCTTTATTGCTTTTGAAACCCACTGCTCACCTCTGATTAAATATCCACACAATTCATGTCAAGCACTGTTTTATTACAGTTTTCTGATTGATGATTTGGTAATCAGGGTGACTGGATTTTAATTGTAACTTCAGAAATTTAAGTAATTTGTGAACGGTGCACTCTAAGTTGGAGTTTCTCACGAGAATGTTCGATGCGGCAGAAGTGGGATAATCGGTGCCGTAGGTGGACACGCTCGTTCAAAGGTCACTCCTCTAAAAACCCTTGAAATACGACGGTGAGTAACATAAACTGCGGTTTCGGAAGTGGGTTTCTGGGGGGTTCCAAAACTACAGGCGGGACCAGGCGTCAGTTGTGGAATCAACCGCAAACGCGTCCGAGCGGCTACGTCACATTCGGACCGACTCCACCGTAATAACGCCGGGCATTCGCGACGAGGCCGTACAATCTCCGCTATATACCGAGCGGTGTTGGGTTTAACTGGATGGTGTGGAACATGTGGTACCTTCGATCTAATATGCAATATAGAGTGGGACTCCAATAACAATGGGACTCACCAGGAGGAACGGTGTCCTTGCCGTACTACCCGGCGAGTAATTGAGTTGGCTCAATCTGTAGATATGTTGAACGATATTCATCACTCCCCTAAGCACACATTGATACTCGGTGGCCTGCGGATTGTTAGTATATCAATGCTAAGTACGCATACGCGAACACGTATAGTTGCTGGTAACGCTAATGATTTTATCCGCCTACCCAGAAACCCACATATTCATTCCTGAAATTGTTTTCGCTCTAAAAAACAATTATTACACCCCCAGTACAGGGGTGCCCACAAGGGGGATGTGGGAAATGACGCAGACTGCGTCATTGAAATTCTTGGGGGGTTCCAAAAAAAGTTTTGGGGAGGTAAAGTTGATTAAACACTGTTTAACGTCACAACATTCAAAAATATATTATGTCACTACAGAGAACGTAAATAATAATGGACCTGTTATTTAATTTAAATATGAACTTTTCTATCTGAAAATGTATAAATGACGATGACAGTACCCGAATATTATTTTGCTTTTTTGTTGGGGGGGAGCAACAGATTATTCGACTGCGTGATTTTCTCAATTAGCTAAAGTTAAGGGTTTCCTTCAACCATGTTCTCAAGTTCACATTTACGTAAAATATCGGTACTTAACAATGCACTTTTAAAAACGTATAGGTCACATGAATGTTTACATCAATTTTATATTGTTAATACCTAACCCTAAAAGATCATGAATTTTAAAAGATGTGGAAATTGAGCTTGTTGCAAAGATTCACGGGACAACAAAGAGAGAAGGTTGACGTATTTCAAGTCTGTTGAGACTCTAATTCTATCATAAATACATTATCCAGACAATCGGCTTGAAGTTGATGTGAGAGTAAAGTTTAATAATTAAACCCACTGACTCTCAGCGGTATTCCAACTAGATCAAAGGCACAGAACGTGAGAAAATATCGTTTGACGGATTTAACGTTTTGCGCATAGTTACTCAGGCTGAAGTAATAATTTGTGAAGAACGAAATCCATTGGAGACCAATTGCAGTTTAAACAGCACACTCTCTGAAAACCCAACTCTGATATCAATATCAGATGAAAATTGTGTCAATAAAGATCGTCACAAGGATGAGTGGACAGATGGAAACACACACTCACGAAATCAAAGTTATCCAGAATTGTCTAAAACGCGGAATGGGAGTGAAAATTTTGAACGTTGGGAGAAATGTTGTCAACCGAAAATGAAATAAAGCTTTCGCTACCAATAGGTACCTACTAACGCGGTTCGCTACTAACAAGCGAATTACCATTCCATGAGATAAATGGACCACACCATCAATCGTGGAGAAAAAACGCTGCAAATTCTTTCACTGGGGTTTATTATTCAATTGGCTTGCGTTCATGATTTGAATTTATACTAAGCTTTGGAGTGTTCGTGTTTCACAGGTGGTAGAGCGATTATTGAATTTCAAGAGGCACACAAATATGATCAACTGATCAATCCAAATAGGTATTTTGGTCGAGAACAGATTTACGTGCTCTATGATTATCTCCTGAAATTCAATAATCGCTCTATCACTTGTGAAACACACACACTCCAAAGCTTAGTACAAATTCAAATCATGAACGCAAGCCAATTGAATAATAACCCCAGTGAAAGAATTTGCAGGGTTTTTTTTTTTTTTGATGGTTATCAAAATGCTTCAACCCGTGTATCGGCTACAAAGCCTTTTAGGAGTTCACTCCAGCATCCACATTACTACATCACTTCGTCACTAGGTTACTGATATCAACTCAAAAACAATAATAAACCAAAATAACGCGAATGTTGGCACCATAAATCGGGCCATAGATCGAGAATGGTTGACCTACGGACCTGGGGAAGGGCTCATTCGATTCTTCGAGGAGCGTTCTTCAAAAAGAGTACAAATTTAGGCCGCCCTGACTTTTTTTGAGGTTTTTAGGGATTTTACAAATCTTTGACAACCCTTAAAGGGCACTTTAAATTAAGTGAGAGCCGGACCAACATGGATTTTCCCTGAAAATTTCAGCTTTTTTGCTTCAGCCATTTGGGAGAAATCGTGCGTACGGCTCATGGCGGACGGGCAGAAAATTGTTTGTTGCACATTCGGATTCTACACCCTTTGAAACGTAAACCATGACATTTTCAGGGGGGTTAGATTTTTTTTTTCAACAACCATTACAATGGTTTTTTATTGAATAATAAACCAAAACTGAATAAAAGCACCAATTCACGAACTCGCGATCAGCAATCAGAAATATACGGCCAACTAACTTTTGTTGAATTGTGGGAATGGTCTCTCGAAAAACTCTAGAATTTACCTCTAGGTAGATCGATTCAACTTCAATTAAACTTTTGTATCATCGATAGTGGAGTCGAAAGACAAAAATTGTTCCCGAAAAGTTACTGCAGAGTGTATGGTAGGTAAACCTTGTCATCAATTGAACTATAAACACTAATAACGCTTTACCTGATGTAACTTGTGTCATTTAAAACGAATTGACGAAATGATCAAATCAAACTACTAGCTGTTTCCCATGCTCCGGGGAAAAGAGTAATTTATGATTCAAACGACCTGAACAATGGAAATTATAAACTTGAAATGATTTCAGTTTTCGATTGGTAGGATCGAAAGTTCCGCAACGAGTACATAAAAACCCTGATGGTTTAACTTGCGTCCTTCCGCGAGTGCTTAAAGTCCTGCTGTGCGGTTCTCATACACTCTATCAATAAATAACGAATAAAAGCCACAAAAGAAGTTATTTAAAATTACAAACAGATATTATCAAAAAATTTATTGAACAAAGTAGTACAACATTTTAGAAAAAAGTGTTTCATTAAAATTTAAATCTTTGAAAGCAACTAGCGATAGTTTTTCATAAACATTTTTAGAAATGAGTCTCTGAGTGTTATGAATGAAGTAGAAGTCAACGTTTAAGTTTTGTATGCGTTTCGAAAGAATTCAGCGACATACTGCCGGAACTCCCATTTTTTCTCAGTTTCCAAAGTTTTGTAATCAGGCAACAGCGATAATAAGTACAGACGGTCTGCGTCTTCTGGAGTTCGGGATGATTCAGTGACTGTTGAAAGAGCATGTTCAATCATTTTCAATTGCGATGCCGGACATGAGCATTGGACTGGGGCCGACTGAGATGAATTATCAAGAGATGATCTCTGGTTTGAGGTTTTTGACCTTGTTGATACTGATTCACGAGCAGGCGGCCGTGTTTCTGTAATTGTCGTTTCACATTCAATCATCGAATCCGAATCATTCTCTTCCTCTGAGATGTCGTCAGATTTGGCGTCTTCATCAGGAACACTGCACGGAAAAAGAAAAGGAAACCATGGATTATGTTCGTTTACGTAACACCAATAAAGGTGAAAATAACAATCCAGAAAAGATGTCCATATCCAAATTGAAAGCAGGTAATTTTTATCAACTGCGAGACGTACCTCTTGATTCCAACATCGTCATGAAGGAAACTCAGCGCATCATAATGAACGTACCGCTTCGCCGCTTTATTGGACTTAGTTTTGCATTTTATCAAACAGTCTCGGATATTTTTCCATTTTTTCTGCAAGGTAATCACTGAAAACCAATAAATATTAATTATGGTTTTATAATGCCATTTTTATACTTTTTCGGTTACTAAACTTATTGCCAACTGCATTTTCTTCTTTCCACATCTAAGTTGTCCTAATCTGGGCCTTCAAAATGCAATGACATAGACTTTTCCAATAGTTTAAACTAAGAAGGATGAATATAGAATACCAATTCTTAGCATTTGGACAGATTAATAAGAAATATTTGGTTCACGAGGCATACTAGTTGAATAAATAAATTTAAAACAACACTAACCTCAAGTAAAAACTGTAACCATTCAGAAATGATATCATAAAATATGAAACTGAAAGAGGGAATTCCCCAGTTTCTTACCATCAAAACAGAGAAACTTTCCCTAAAACTTGTTACCAGAGCAACCAACTTAAGGTGAAAATGTGTTGAGTGTTCCTTGAGTGCCACTCAATTCAAGTGGGGCCCTAACTTAACAGTGAACTGCCTCAGTCAGTTTTCGTTCAACTAAGAAGTGAGTTTGTTTATTTATTTGTTATTTTCTACTTAATTTTAACTAGCTGATCCGACGAACTTTGTTCAGTCTTAGAGGTTATAAATGAGCAGAATTTTAATTGTATCAACATCAATTTTTTATCTGGATAATTAATGTAGGTAAATACAAAAACGCTGCAAATTCTTTCACTTTGGTTTATTACACAATTGGCTTGCGCTCATGATTTGAATTTCTACCAAGCTTTGGAGTGTACCTGTTTCACAAGTGATAGAGCAATTATTGAATTTCAGGAGAGCACGTAAATCTGTTGTCAACCAAAATACCTATCGGATTGATCAGTTGATCATATTTGTGTGCCTCCTGAAATTCAATAATCGCTCTATCACCTGTGAAACACGCACTCCAAAGCTCAGTAGAAATTCAAATCATGAACGCAAGCCAATTGAATAACAAACCCCAGTGAAAGAATTTGCAGCGCTTTATTGCACTTTTGGATTCTACGCCCTTTGAACGTAAACCATGAAATTTTCACGGGGGGTAAAATGTTTTTTTCCAAGAGCGATTACAATGGTTTATTATTGAATAATAAACCAAAAGCAAGTATTTTAAGGCTTCTTTATTGGCTATGAACATTAGTGCATGCGTTCCACTTTTCATTGAAACACCTTGTGATAGACGATATTTTTTGTTTTATTATCTGGTGCAAGAACAAATAACGCTGAAGGTCTTCCGACCCGTGAACATGTCACATATAATTGATCATGGAAAAAACAAAGATTTTTTAGAATCAGACAACAAACTTTCAAAGATTGCCCTCGTGATTTGTTTATGGTCATGGCGAATGAAAGACGGATCGGAAATTGAGGTCGTTTAAACTCAATCCTTTTGAGGTTCCACATATCAATCCACATTCACAATTTAAAAAAACACCAAGGTCATGTTTTGTGCAAATTTCAATGACCTACTCCCAACGAAGTAGAACATCGTTTCCCATTGCTAAAAGAATCTGTTGCTGTCCTCAGCCTACATTGCACTACATAGGTTTGAGGCGTTTGGAATCAAAATCTGATGGTTCCACTTCAAGATTCAAAGCTTTTGTTTTGGATTTTGTTCAAGCAAAACCACATTTTCTTCAAAAATTCACCAAAAATTTGATTACAAGAACCTTGAACTTGATTTAAAAAGACCTGGATTTTGACTTGAAAATGCTTTAACGCTAGATTATAACCCTCTGTCTGAACGACGGGAAAAATGCGTTTTGCCACATTTCAAATCTTGAATTAACCCCAGGAAGTCACACTGGGGTCTGTCCTGGTTTTCTGTCAGTGGTGCTTGAGGTTCCGATATCTTTCTTTTTCCTTACCCTTTCCTTCTACGGCTACGAGATATTACTGTGATTTTCTGGCTTCTTTAGGTGAGAACTATTTACAAATTGGTTTTCCGCAGCTAATCTTTTTCCTGTTTAGTGGGTGAATATAGTTTTCTAAGCCCTATTCAGTAGATAATGCCAGTTCATATGAAACAATGTTTTCATGTAAGAAGAAAGTCGTGATTAGCGCAGATCCTCAAGAAAGGTCAAATTCAAGCTAGGTGTAACTTTAAGCTCAGTCGTCCGATCCTGTTAATCTTTTTCTCTCTGATACATGGTACTTTGAAATTTATGAATCAAATGATTTTTCTGATGTGACATCTATGGGTGTTTTTAAAATTGACAAGAATCGTGAACCTATATCTTGCTATTTTTGGAAGAGTAACTTTGGCTACTAACTTTCAAAAGGGATATTGACGTTGCCATAACAGTTGATTTATTTAATTCAATAATTCCCTGGATTGTGTTTAAATTATTTAAAATTGAAAATACATCCATAAAACGGCGTTTCGAATGTATGGAAGAATGTTTTCATATGGGGTCAAAATTGGCCCCAGCGTTTTGTCTGTGTTATAAAAGTATAAGGGTTACGTCCTAGGGTTTAATGCGAATTTCATCTTTAAAAGTGCTTTATTATCAGAGAAAATTGCACGTTGAACAGGTAGTAAGTAGCACAGGAACTGAGAAATGGTTATTGAATGGTTATTGAAAAAAGGACAAAAAGTTGGCTTGAATATGTTAAGGCATTTTCATTAAGGTCCTTAATGTCTGTTTGATACGTGTTGTCCTCACTCGTTCTTTTCATTGTAGATGAATGGCAAATCAATATAATGTTTTCTCTCGAATCCTCACCGAAATGCTTTGAAGATAGCGATCCACATCTCGTGGCGTCAGAGGAGCCTCAGAGAAGAGGAGAACGACAACACTGGCGGCATCTAGCGGTTCCCTAGATAAATGCTCACGGATCTGACACGTGTGACTCTCCGAGAATCCTGGCGTTGCATTTTCAGGCAGATCTGGCTGGTTTTGTATCAAGACCTTCAAGCCACGTAAAGAGGGCTTTTTAGACTTGCAAACTTCGTCAAAAAACATTTTTTTTTTTAAATGGAACTATCTGGTTTTGATTATAAACGCCTCATAGTAATACCTATATTTGAAATCATTTATATACTCGTACTTAGTGGAAATGAGCTCACAAAGAATAAAAAAAAATTGTAGGAGTTGCCTTACGTTTCAGTTGTTGTTCTTTCTTCGGAAGGGATTCCCAACTGTCGTCCAATGCTTTAGCTACCGCTTTCCAAGCTTTCATCTTCTCATGTTTGTCTTTATAGTTGTAGCATTTCTTGTCCCATATCGACGGATGGCGCTCAACGAGAGCGATAAGCTGATCGGTGAACATCAACAGAAATATAGAACAAACACGCACTTGAACTGTGAGTTTGATTCGTAGTGGAAAGCTCCCACTGTAACTGAGTCAACGGAATTATCGAACCCGCTGTCCTCGTGCGTTCCCGCTTCCCGCCCGTTCCGCCGTCTGGCCGTTACTGGTTCAGAATAGAAGGTGGTGGGGAAGCCGCTCGCCCGCCATTCTCGCTCGCTCTGCGGTTTTAGCCAGCCGCTCTCTCCCGTTTCTAGAAGGCCGCAGTGCGGGCGGTTATCCATTAGGTCGAAACACAACATAGCTGCGACTATATTGATCGTCCTCGCTTTATTCATTTTACAATAACAATCCAATGCAATATGGATAATATGAATTATGAAATCTACATCTATAATAGTATTACAAAGAGGTAAAGTTTGTGAAGGTGTTGGGGGTTTTCTCTTGATCTACTTAACCGAATCTGAAAATTCTTTCAACAATGTAAAGCTTCCTTATTTGAGATTGCTATAGGCTGCATGTCAATCCGGAAAATTGAAAGACTTTTTGGCGGCAGTAAGGTTTACAAAGAATGCAATAAGTTGGAGAAAAACTTCCTACAAAATTGTTACTTGGAAACGCTGCCTTGGCAAAATCTGAGGCTCTGCAGGGCCAGCACGTAGGTCGCTATGAGGGATGCTGCTTGACGTATTTCAAATTTTCGAACTGTAATAAGTTCTTATTAGAACTAATGGATTCCTTATAATTTTCTTGCAGTAATTGGAATAAGTCTATTGATTTTTGCGAAAATTTCCCTCAAAACGAAATAGACACAATACGTAAGATATTGAGGATGCAGTACATTATTCCTCACTAATTTTTAAAATCTATGAGCCCTACTAGTTTACTTTCCCAAGATCTAATGTTTCTTCATTATCATCTAAATATGATTTATATAATAAAGAAATCCAAGCTGATTGATATATTGAATGGTCCTGACTGGTTGGAGCTACTTATATTCCCTTTTTCGCCAGGCCTGTCGATACAAGTCCTTCTTAGTCGCTGAGTTTAACTTCAATAATTGAGAACAATGAATAATAATATAATAAAATTCTCCCCAAACTTGTATTTCTGCTGTGGTTCTGCAAGGTCTGTTTTTTTCCTTCCTTTGATTTTTTTTTATCCTTGTTTCTGTTTCTATGTTTGTTTTTCGATCCTCCTAATTGTGTCTTGCATTTATGCCTATTTGATTTCCATATTTCCTTAAACTGTTTGTGTGATCTAAAAAAAAAAAAAGAAAACAAGATCTCCCGCTGATAGCCTTAAAGAACAAAGAGTTGAATGTTGTGTATCTTCTCCCTGAATGGGTCATTGTCAGCTACCTATTTGGATAGGGTGAACATTGTATACCAGTTATTATTATTGTCATTCTGTTTTGTTTTTTGGAGCAATAAACGTGCTCTCTCTCTCTCTCTCTCTCTCTCTCTCTCTCTCTCTCTCTCTCTCTCTCTCTCTCTCTCTCTCTCTCTCTCTCTCTCTCTCTCTCTCTCTCTCTCTCTCTCTCTCTCTCTCTCTCTCTCTCTTTCTCTCTCTCTCTTTCTCTCTCTCTCTTTCTTTCAATACAAAGAAACGTAACCCCCCCTCAATGATGTTTAATGACAAAGGGACAACTGGTTCATCATAATTTTGTAGATACTTCCTTTGAAGATTCCTACATATTTACACGTACCGTTTAAAAGGCTGCAGTATCGCACCACTATCTCTTTTGGCCTCACTATCAATCAATCCCAGGGTCAAACATGATCTCTAATAGGCATTGATCTGAAAAACCAGTGTTTTCCCGTGAATATCCATAGGTCACCTTATGTACGGTTGAAAAAGCTGAAAGACAATACATTTTTTGTGTAGAATAATACAATAACTTCTGAAATAGTACACAGAGAAGTTTTTAACAATTAAAATTAACATAATGTATTCAATCTCAATTCGCTTCATACTAATTCATTCGCTTACTTGAATTATCACTCACTTTTAATTTTGTTCTATCAACTTTTTAATATCTATGTATCTTGACAAACGAATCACATAATTTTAAAATGTTCGTTTTCAGATTTTGTCCAAGTGTATTCCACGTGTACTAAATCCATTTACATTCCTCAATCAAAGAGGTACTCAACTATCTAGGTGAAGACGTGAAGAACTCCCTGAAAAATTCACCTCCGCTTTGTGTTCCACACAATATCGATATTCTCTTTTATTGGGTCGGTGTGTCAATAATTGACGTCAACCCCCGAAGGAGAGCTACCATTACAGGGGCATGATGAGGGTATTACGGGTCCTAATAGATACAAACGGCTCTAAGTGGCTATGAATGCGGGGTTGATTGTTGCGGTCGAGGGGGGAAGGAGGTGGGGGTAATATTTGTCTTTAAAAGCGTATTATCATGGGTTATAGACGGGCCATGTGGTGGAGGAGAGCGTAATTCTCGGTTACGTCGCAAACATGTCATCGACGTCGATGGCCGAGGGTAATTCAGTGGAGCCCCATTCAGCACATGTCATCCAAGCGATATATTCTGGGTCTATCGTTACAAACTCATGGCTGTCCAATAAAAGTCCCTCAAGATTAAGGCTTCTTCTAACTATACCGAAAATTGAATACATCGAATTATGAGCTAACCTAAGCGTCCGGTACTAACATGAATTTCATGTCCATAACGTTGTGTGAGCCAATTTTCCTGAATTATAATATTACATTCACGTTAAGTTG
Organism: Creontiades dilutus; assembly: GCA_031894815.1. NCBI lineage: Eukaryota > Metazoa > Arthropoda > Insecta > Hemiptera > Miridae > Creontiades > Creontiades dilutus. The sequence continues at coordinate 1,019,284 of JAVIWC010002863.1, read as the reverse complement.
TATCATGATTGGGGTACCGACTTTGCAATAAATTTAATAGCAACAGGAAGCCTACACTCCCTATGAAAAGTCAACATCTCTCCTAAAAAGAGGTATCCTAGCACATGATTATTACCCCAATATCTGCAGGACTATGAATTTGATCACTAAACATAACCAAGCCCAAATTCCTCTATCAAGCTGTTTTACAGTCTAATTCCGATTTCTTGAGTGTGGAAATGCAAACAGTAAAACGGCTACATTAAAAAACCAACCGGCCCCGGATAAAATGTCATTATTTACATACTTTAGTGAACTGCAATGGAATTCACAGCCTACAGTGGGTACTCCGTTTTTCCTTATCACCAAAAGGCATATACCAATTTCAATTTCATCGCTTATAAAAGAAATATTTTCAGATTTAAAAACTACTACGTAGTCACATATCCTGAACTACTTGAAGAATATATACCTGTCAAGGAAGAAGATTCGATCCGAGCACAGAAAAAAGAGTAAACTATTATATTGTGTGTTATTTATTCTACTTTCTGTGGATAAGAGTAATTAAAAGTATCGTTGTTCTTTTCAAGTTTTGTTTGTTTTTATCTGAAGTGTTGTATTGCTAAAGTGTTGTGCATACGTAAAATCAACCATAAGTATCAATCGTCCAAATGAATGAGGATTACTATCATGATACAAATATACAACTCGATTCCACACTTAATTTGAACGAAAACCGTTATTATGACTTAGCTATAACATTAAATTACGTACCATTGCGGAATTTTAAGGATAAAGCGTAAAATTATATATTATTTAGTTTGATCATAGATGGTAAATAGTTTTAGCAACGCAAGTGGCAATTCATTTATTGACAACTTAGGTTACACTTATTGTTCCATTTTAGGGAGAAATCTCCAATTTTCATGAAAATAAAATATGTATACACTGTTTTATTCGAAAAATGTATAAATTTTTAAAGGTTAAAAAAATTGTTAAAAGTGGCCAGGTATCTAATTAGTATTTGAGTTGAACCGAAATATACAATCGAACGATAAAAAAATATTATCTTCGCACTGGGTAAATATCATTAGTACGTGTTCTACAACTCATTTCCGACCAAAAATGCCTCGTAACAATTGTTTGCCAGAGGCCTCGTTTCTGAGCTATTCGCGATTTAAGATTTTTTCGCGTTTTCGATCTTATGTCATTAAAACTGACATTACTCCCTCAATTTTGAAGATAGCTCAAAGTTGATGACACCGTTGGGAAGAACGATAAATTGTATATCTATTTGATGTCAGAAAACTTTTTTAAATTGCATTGAAGATGTGCGATTGCCGCGCGAAATGGCAGTTTTGTCAAAATCTTGAAATCGCCTGTTTTTCATCTCGCCTAGAAACCCCATGAATGCTTGATGCAGAACTGTGCAGGCCTGGTAAAACGTGCGCCAAAATGTCAGCTTCCCAACGGTGTAGTCGTTTTGGTTTAAAAAAATACTTTTAGTTAAGGAAATGGTGTTTAACTGCAGGAAAACGTGTGTTTTCTGTTGAAATTGAGGTTTTCCTAAAAGTCTCGACGAAAAAGGGTTGGTGGCGGGATATGCGTAACTTTTCTCGCTGAATCGTATGGTGACAACGCCAGACCTCTCAATTGACGATTTAAGTTAGTTTAGCCGGATGCATAAACCAGTTCGTTTGTGAACAGCGTCTACAGCATTTCTAAGCTGTCCGGCTAAAGTCAGGATAATCGAAGAGACGAGAGACGGCTATTGTTTGTGTTCATTTACGATTGATTACGATGAGTTGCATTCATCTTTTTGCTGACACTATGGACCCTTATCAAACCAGGCTTCCGTATCATTTCCGTATCATGGTGCGCTATAGCTATTGAACATAGCTGGTAGTAATAACCAAAGCCTTAGTGACAAAAAACAATTAGTAGATAAAAAACAGATAGTTTACTAGATAAAGAAGGATTGATTGATTCATTCATTCATTCATTTATTTATTAATCTGTACATTATCGGACCTATGTTGGTCCGCTCTTCCTAATATACAGAATTTATCATTACAATTATAAATCAGGCTGTAATCTTATTATTTAACTATACAAAAAAATAAATATAAATATATTTTCCTCTATACTGTGCATATACTAAGCAAAACAAATTCGTTGGTAGTTCATTTGTATTTTTAAAAGATAAAGTAGAAATCAGAGCTTCAACAAATGTCCTTAATTCTGTTTATCTTTTATAATGTCCTTATATTTATTCTTAAAATTGTCATTAGTCTTGGATTCTTGAAATATTGATAAATTATTATTATAAATTCGGGAAGCTTGTATTAAGTAGGATTTACTATAAACTTCGGTTCTATGCAACGGAATTCTCAAAGTATGATGAGCGAAACGGGATCGGGTAGGGTTTAACATAACTTCAGCGGATATTTCAAAATTTTCAAATAGGTAGAGTGGTTGCTTAAATTTCATTATTTTATGCGTTAACAACGCAACTTGTAGTTCTCAGTGTACTGTAGAAGGATCAGTGACATAAACAATATTATCCACCAATTTTTTTTCCTCATACTATCCGACGTTTTCGCTAGGATGTGAGTTGTCCCTTGCTGCTTCAGAAGCATTACCTTCGGCAAAACCGTACACAAAAATCATGTCAACATACTCACTTGTGGTATAGCTACTCAACTGAAAGCAAATCATAGCAATCAAGCGTAAATTAACACAAATAATAGCTGTCTCTCGGATCTTCGAGTATACTGACTTTGGCTCGACAGCTTGGAAATGCCGTAGACGCTGATCACAAACAAACATTTCCATTCATTAAATGCATTTTCTTTTTTTTTTTTTTTCATTTTTAAATATTTATTTTTTTATTTAAATCTTAACAATCTTGTTTAAACTCTAACTCTTTGTAAAAACTCGATGTAAAACCCAATATCCTACCATTGTCCAACAGCCGGATAACATGTTCGAGTCAATAAACGTTTTACTAAAACTGAATTTGGTCCGAAACAACAAATTATCAAGATTGCAACACCCAATACTACGGCCAAATCAGATTCGGGTAGATAAAACACGGCGCACAAACCAACCCCTCCTTCAAGACCGGGGGGTCGTGCGGGTCATTGCATATCCTCGCCCCTGACCAAGACAATGCCTCCTCCGTATCTTCCCCAATTTTCAAACTTTAGGTCATTTTTATTGATACAGAGTGTCCCAGGACTTATGCTCAATCCGACTCCTACGTGTTCTACAACTCATTTCCGACTGCGATGAGTTGCTTTCATCCTCGAGACGTCTAGAAAAACCTCAATTTTAATAGGAAACGCACGTTTTTTTTGCAGTTAAACACCATTTCCTTAACTAAAAATATTTTTTCAAACCAAGACGACTACACCGTTAGAAAGCTGACATTTCGGCGCACGTTTTACCTGGCCTGCACAGTTCTGTGTCAAGCATTCGTGGGGTTTCAAGGCGAGATGAAAAACAGGCGATTTCAAGATTTTGATAAAGCTGCCATTTCGCCCAGCAATTGCACATCTTCAAACGCAATTTAAAAAAAGTTTTCTGACATCAAATAGATAGAAAATTTAACGCTCTTTCCGACGGTGTTATCAAATTTGAGCTACCTTCAAAATTGAGGGAGTTATGACAGTTTTAATTACATAAGATCTAAAACACGAAAAAATCTTAAAATCGCAAATAGCTTGGGAATGAGGCCTCTGGCAAAAAATCGCCAGGAGATATTTTTGATCGGAAATGAGTTGTAGAACACGTAGGAGTCGGATTGTAGATAAATCCCGGGACACCCTGTATAGGCCTACCTACAACTGGAATACTTGATGATCACATGTACAAATCATTAAAATCTTCAAGGTTCAGTGTTTTTCATTAAGTCATACCAGTCGACGTTCAGGCCACACTTGATATCAGCTCCAGCGGCTATACCCAGAACTTAATGTATTGATGTTGTTCGAATTACGAGTATAATTCTTGTCTGCACCAGTACCAGGGCTAGACAAACAGGATTTGTTAACCTGCCTCCCATCCTTACTTGCCCTTGTGGAAACCTCTCTAATTATCCCATCTTTTAAATAAATCAATCGAAAGTTGGCTCAAATATTCACTGAAAAAAAAAAAATATATATATATCAAAAACCACGAGAATACGTTGAGGGTTACAAAAGACGTTGAGTGAGGAACTCCGCTGTATCTTTTATAGTCTTGCATGGATGCGTTTATAGTCTTATAGTCAAGTATGGACTGAACTTCGAGTAGGTCCACCTACCTTATGATTTACTTTTGCAGAATAAGTTACGCAATAATGAGAGCACATAGATATTAATCTGAACTGTTCATTTCAGGAAAGTTTACGTTATACGTAGGTACCCCGATCCGCGAAGCCTTTCACGTCAATTACAGCGAACTGTTGATAGCAAAAAGCTTCTAATGTCAACTAGCTATGAATTAGGACAGTGTTCCATCAGTAGATAACTCGGCCAATGAAGTTCATCGTATTCAAACGCTAGGAGACTGTGATTCGCTGATAGACTCTAATACCTCCGGCTTTCGATCGTGATGACCGCCGGGACTCCGACTCAGATCGCGGTCGGCGGTGAAAGGTGCTCCTATTAAGTGAACCGTTCATATCAACACGGAACACGAAGGAACCAATCTCGGGGGCCGATACTGTCTGTCAAGGGTGTCCGCTGTCCTGGAAGCAAACCTTCTGTCCGCTTCTCTTATTCCGCAATCGTCTTCTCGACTTCTTCAATCGTTTTACATCCCCATTATGCCTCAGCCTGTTCGAATCAGTTGAGCTCCATGTATGTCACACAATAACGGGTGCCTTCCTAAGTAGCGATAGCATTCTTGGCAATCACGTCATCTTTCTTTTGGTTCTCTATGACCTATTTTGCAGCTACTCTATTCGCATTCACTTTCCGAAGGTCTCAAAGATTATAATGGTGCCTCAAGTTTTCCGTAACTTAATTTCTGTCATAGTTAGTGTATAAGTCTAACAGTACTATATGAAATCAACGAGTTGTCACAGTCTAGTATTTAAACCTCAACAACTAGCCATTTATATCTTAATACGCTGACTACATACATAGCGGTAATGCTCCGTACACTTGGGAATACACCTGAACTTAACAAGATGACACAAGATAGAAGCAACAAAATGCTCCCGTTGTTTTCCCCAACTGAACTGAAGCTGGAATGGACAACCGCTTTGTTCTGGTACAGTTGTAATTCAAATTTGGGTGGGTTGTTACGCAATATTTTTGCCTTATTCTGCATTTTGTTGGAAAACGAAAAATAAAATGAATACTTGCCGCCCTGTTGCAGACAAAAGAAGATAAGTAATCATTTTCACCAAGTTTTTCAGAAAACGGGAGGACCAAACATCTCTCAATCCAAGTGCCAAGATTGTTTGTGTACACAACGGCTGTTTGGGATTAGGCATATAAACGATCTATATATTATATACTAACAAATCTGGACCCCTGTTGAGGACTGTAGGATCCTTCTGACTCGTGTGTCATGACTCATGAGACTGCTCGATTGACTGGCCTTTCTTAAACTGACACCACCATTTTGACAAAAACTCAATTTTGCAATAGTTTCACAAAATTTATCAATCTTTTGTCTTTTCCTTTCTTAGAGTTGGAACGAGAACTGCAGCTCAAGAGCAGTTCCGGATACAGACTGAACGAGGTCATTCAAAGCTCTTTGTGAATGGAGTTCCCCGACACTAGTCTACGATTCACCATCTATTGAAGATAGATTTTCCTTGAAGTGAGTAGGACAAACCGTTGACCTCTTAGAACAATACTGCTGTTAATACCCGTGTAATGGAACCTTTTTGGGCACCTCCCACCGCTTCCCGTCGCATCCACCGTGTACTTTTTTTTCGATCCCCAGCGCCTTCCTTTGCGCCTTGGATGGCCGCGAACGAATCCGACCGTGAAACTGCTTCCTCCCCATCTGAAACCCTTGAAGGATGATGTGTTTTTCCCTGCTGTTCTCTTTCAACTTCGTAATCATCGCCTACCTTGCCGTCTCCGCTAAAAATCGACTTACCGTACATTGTAAAAGAGTAGGTTCGGATTCCATTCGAGAAATGAAACTATTATGAGTGAATGAAATGTCACTTCGAGATCCACTTATTTATCCAGCAGAATATGGCACAAATTAAAACATGAGGTAGCAGTATTAGCCATTGATAATTATCATTTAGACAGTTTTATTTCTATCATTTATGTGCCATGTACTAGATCATAAATTAAGTTCATTTCACGATTTTGGACAAAGCTCACACTACCATCTTGAACTTTTAAATGAAGTACTAATAACATTGCATGGTATTTCAAACCCCCTCCTATGAACTGAAATTTAACATCTTGTCCACAAACCGCCTAATCTTCTCATATATCCTATTATGAGACAAGTTCCAAAAATTTCTGGCTAAAAAAAAAAAAAAAAAAGTATTCTAACGCCAAATTAAGGTATATTGCTGATCGCTAATTGGCGTTGAATAAATAATTTAAACAATGTTTCCGATTGACCCCAAGAAAAATACTAGTTGGTTGGGTAAAGTGGTGGAAAAAAACTGATTTTCAAAATTAATTGTGTAATGAGGATTGATTTACGAAGAGATGGTATGCCTGGAATCATTCGGTTTTTCGCAAAACATTCTCGCTTTGTCATTAAACGCAAAGTTAATTAAATGCAAAAGTAATAATATAGGTATGTTTTATTAAATTACTAACATTGTTTAAAGTTAACTGTATCCCTTAATTGTGCCTTCAAGACGAACCCTTCGTGGAGAAAAAAAACCAATTTCGTAAAGATGATAATCATCATTCAACGATATATTCCATTGTGTAGAAATCGTTGGAGCGTTCAGATATAGGCTCTGGCAATCTTAAACTTTTCTTTGAATGCATGATGGATTTGGTAGTTGCCGGCTATACCTTCGGGTATAAACCTGCGAATTTCAGAAGTGATCAATATGGCTCTCGAACTTCATTGAAAGCCAATCACCTCCTTCTATTGTATGCTCAGAGGATATAAAAAAAAAAAAATTACTTAAAAAAAACAGGGCGGTAGCAAACCCTTCTACAGAATGAAAAGGCACTTTATTGATATTCAAAACGAAATTACGTAAAAAATAACGAAGCTCATGAATAATAAAACTTCAATTCCAAGAGGGCAGAATCCTTTGGCATAAAAATAACAGAGCAGTAATTATAACACGTCACAGTAACACCAATAATTATCAGATGCCCAAAGATAAGACAGAATATAATTGTATAACAATTAGTTCTTAGACATCCTAGATCCTTGCGAAACTTTTGAATGTAGTAAATTTTTTCTATTCAAGTTTTTAAGAATATGAAACACTTGCGGTATAAACGGCATTTGCTCGGATCGGAGATGAAGCTACTTTCGTTGCTCCGGCGCACAATGGAAAATATGACCTATTTAGAAAGACAAAATTCTGAAACTTGTCCATATTCAACCTTAGGGTTCCCAGATTACGGAAAAAATAATATTAAAAAATCTGATTAATTTTTAGACACGATTGGCGAGCATACAGTGGTCTAAAATCAAATTTATTTGCCAAAATTTGACTTAAAAAAAAAAATAAAAATTAAGTATTATACAAAACGCGAAAAAATCGCAAAAATTCTTTGCAACATTTAAACACTAGAAGGATTGATGAAACTAATCCTGCAAACAAATCTTTGGGGTAACAAGGGGTTAATATAGTTTTTCGTTATCGAATAGGGGCATAGATTTACAAATTGCTAAGTTAAATCAACAGGCAGAATGAAATTTATATTCAATAACGAATGTAGAAATTTAATGTCTTACCTGTCTCAGCAATGTCCATTGTTGAAAAAAAAGGAAATAAAACTTCGCGCTACACACACCTTGAAAATAATGAATGGCCATCGAATAAAGATAATCCCACTGCCGGTTATCGGGCACTTGTGTAAACATGACTGATTCACTCCTTTACTATTTATTTGTAAACACGGTATGGCGCGAAATATTAGTATTAAGAGTTACACTAACTGATAATAAAAATGTGAAGCACTCAGAAATTTCAAACTTTTGACTTGACTTTTGTCCACCTAAATGGGTGATTTTGACTTGATCAAGATTAGTTGACTTGATCAAGTTGAATAAATCACATGACTCCTGAGAGTATTGGAGTACTCGTAATTTGGCATCTGCTAAGAACTATGGCCGTGAAAAACGTGATCGTGAACAGTTATAACCTTAGTAAAAATTCCCTTATAAAGAACAAAATCGATTCAGCTAATTACAACTTCGCCAAACATGTAAAAAGAGTTGACAATCTCTGTTTTCAGTAGGTATAACCCAAAAACAAGATCAACAAATCTGAAATTCCCAGCGATAGGTTCATGCCCTCCTAATGGTAAGTCCGCGGTGGCGAGAGGTGATAAAAATCTATTCAACCGCTGCTCATACTGCAGATTACTTGTTTATTTCCTGTTAAATTGTGCGAAGAATTTCGTTCTAGGTTCAATGGCATTCTCTTGTCATTAAATTGGGTTATTATCGTCTTACAAAAGTATTGTATCTTTTGTTTATTATAGGGGGCTAGCGAAGAGCAGATAAGTAATCTTCCTGATAGGCCTGTGGTACACCACTTTGAAACTGAGCTCCTTTGCGACATATAGGATAAATAATTGTATTTATTAAAATTTATGGATATGAACTGTTCAGCCTAGTGATCCTTGTGTGAGTATATTATTGTCTTAATCGATTTGCAGTCCCGAAAAATAAATGGAGCTCTTTTTGAGGAAGAGATCAACGCAATTATAAGGTAAGGGATTAAGAGTTCAGACAACGTGCCATACACTACTTCAGAGAGATAAACATGTAGAAAGACTTTCTAATACCCACAGCAATAATAAAATTTTGTATAACATTTTGCAGGATTTTTTGGGTTCTACACACTTTGAAACGAAAACCAACGAATTTCCCGAAATCCTACATTGATTATGAAGGATTGAAAATAATAAACGAAACCAATTTAGAGAGAAAATATATCACTAATTTGTAGGAAAATTCCTCTGTTGTTCCAGGAAGTACTATGTAGGTTTGCTACATATCGACGCTCCTACCGGACAATCTAGACTTACTCACAAACTATCACATACAAATACCGTTCAGTATTAACATGGCTTAGTTTAGCTCCGTATATCCTAAATTGTAATCTCAATCACGGAAATATAATGAGTGAAATTTTAAAATTGTGCTTGGGTTTCCTATCTTTCAATTTTGGTGAATATACCATATTGCTTTTGAGTTTCACATACTGCAGAATGTCGTAGGAAAACTGTCGGTAACCTTCAGTTTTCATTTCATTGATAATGCATGCTTTGATTAAAAGAAAGCACGAGAAAGATACTAATCCACCATTTAAAAATATGTACCGTTATAGTGAAGAGCGACGGGGAGTACATGTGAACTTACACAATGTCGATGTTCGTTTAATTCGACGTCATCAAGGTGATCCAGGAGATTCCGCGTATTCCAATACTGTTGTCAATTATTGTTTCTAGATATAAGTTGTTATTATAAAAATACTGATTATGTATGTAGCAGGCGTCTGCGGAGAACATTTTGGAAGTGGACAATTTGAGTCAGTAATGATAAAAGTTTGCGTGTGATTCGAAGAGTCCGATTGGATTGTTATCCATATGGAAATCCGTAACCGCAGCAATGAAAATACTCGTTAGATTTTTATAAAGGTACTACGAGTACCATCCTGTGAGGTAACAGCTTTTTAACTAGAAAATTGTGTTTTTCTTAATTTATATTTATAAAGCCATACAAAACGTAAGAGGGTCGCTACGAATTATCAATGCTTTTTAGACTTTGACTCAAAGTAGCGGCTCTCGGAATTCGGTTGGCTTTTACTTGACTGAAAAGAGCTTTATTCGGAAAAGGGATACGCTGGAAACTAAATAAAAGAGCATGTTGCATGTCTTGTGAGTACCGATTTGTGTTATTAAAGAACCTTGCTGTCGTTTTCGCGTCAACGCAACGCTTTACAGTCTCGCTTATTTGATATTGCAATCAGTGACAAGGAGGAGTGGGTCCTCCACTGCAATATTGGGATGAACAGGAAAAAAGTCCCCGATGGTTAAGTTAGAACAACACACACAGTATGGAACCAATGTTTATATGGAGGTCAGTTTTCTGTCTTGTTCGGTGGTCTGGATGCACACCATACTCGCATTTCGAAAGTGAAACCCATAAAATATCCGAAATATATCTGGGAATATAGACGTTAATTTGGACAAACAGATCGGAATCTATGATGAAAACCAGCAAGGTGATAAATAGCCTGTGACGGAGGACTTTTTTTCGTTCTAGTGAGCACTTTTTCTATTGACCTTTTTTTACGCGTTACGAGGACTTTATTCCAGGGATTTTATCTCCCTTTACCATGAACGAAAATTATCGTGGGTTTCGCTAAGGGGATGGAAGAGATGCTTTTCTTAGCTACTTCACCACTAATTCAACTTTCCTATTTCTCGTTTCTCACTTCATTTGAAACTACATCAAATAAACACCTTGATAAACACAAATTAATGAAGAACCCAACACCTACCTACCTCAAAAACGTCAGAATAACACAGTACCACTGGCCATTTGTTGTCTCACTATATGCCATTTACTATACAGGATGCACAACGAACAAGAATCCCTTTGAAGGTTCTTTATTTCACCGTACAGAGTCACTAGGTATACCAAAAAGTGCAAAGCGTGCAGGGACGATCATTATAGTTAGTGAACAGGTTTCCCAAACTCGGTTCAGCGCCGGTGACAGTCCACACGTTCTAAGCCGCTTGCTCATGATGTTTCGGGAAACGTGTTTGCAAATAATGCTCGTTCATTTTACACGGTGATTAAAACTCATAAATAACCTCGAAAACCTAAACGAAAACTCACTGAAATCTGGTAGACTGACTGAGAGACAAGATAAGTTTAAAATACCGCAGGGACTCCCCTAGAGGGCAGCATAGGAGCCATCCTGCTCCGTCTTTGGTTTTTTCGAGCTCTTTAATGGGACAACAATTGTGCAATTATTGCTTATGCCCATCTCAATGCATGCATTTCCCAGTTTATTATATGACCTTGGACCAGGTGCTCAAGCCCTTTTGATTGGAAAGGTGCTCTGGAAGGTATATTTTGCATCTTGGTTCAAAAACTTTAAGGCCTACTTAGTCATCACTACCTTCATTGTAAAGATTTGTTGTTTATTATTTTTATTAATTTTGTTTTTGGTTAACTGGCTGGGGGTGCACATGAGCCATCAACACCCGCCTGATTGCAGCTATTGCGAGATTTCATACCTTTGCTTGACTAACAATGCATCTACTTATTCTACACTGTAGATTTGACTTTCTCTTACTAAATTAACATACGTGATATAACGTATTTTTGCGGATGTGTTATAAAAAAGAGTGTAACTATTATTTTTCATAAAATTATCGTCTCATTGGTTCCTGCAAACTTATTGAATCATAACTGTAATGTTTAACATAGTTACAACTTTAGAATATAGCATGTTGTGAAAGTATCACCTCTCGTCAAATCATAATTTGATTTCCAGTTGTCATTTAATTTTGAGACAGTGGGTAAGTACCTGACAGCATTGCTGAGGAACTGCTCTTTGTCAGACAATCTGGCAAATGGTAATATTTAATCCAAATTGATGATCGAAACTACTATTACTACTACTACTTCTACCAAAATCTTCATTGTGAATAATATATGCGGGTTCCTATTCAAAGGTAAGACTAACGTGAAATAGTAATGAAGACGTTCCTGGCACTCACATCCGCATGGAAGCTGCACGACTGGTACATTACGAGAGGCAGTTTTGTCGAATCGTATTCGAAAAAATAAAATTAAAGTGGTAAAAAAAATGTTACGGTGCGTGGCAGGAGGTACCGCTAGCTCCGTGGGCTTTTACCAATCACAACTGACCGAAGGTTTTTGATTAAGATGAATCGCTTAATTTTTTTTCCTCGGGCTCCATCAGGATGAAGATCGGAGGCTACCTGAGCATTTGAAATGGATTTCTTCCCTCCTACTACAGATAGCATGAGACTGGGAAGCCGCGGGCCGTCCGCATCAATCAACAGCTGCAGACCTGGCCAGCTCGCTTCTGGAACATTCGTCCGTCCTCCGAGCTGGATAAAAACTTAAGAATCTCCTACTGGCTCCTTATTGGTGATCTGTATACATCCCAAATATATATGTATTAAAATTGCATGAGCAGGAACCTGATTTGTCTATCAACTCAATCTACAGTAATAATTATTATGTCACAATTATTATGTCATCATGCTAAAAAATTGCATGACATTCACCATATTTCAAATCGATAGAACGGGGATCTGATCAGGTTTATCGGGCAGTAGAGGTCCATTACGCCACAGTAATACTCTCATTCCAAACAAAAAAGGAAACCATGAACTCATTCTATAAAAAGAATCTATTAGGTTCCAGCCACAACTACCATTCATACTGGCAATCCCCAGGTTCAGAAGAATTGGAGGACAATTAGGAAGTTTACAAATAGCTTTAGTATCAGGTTTTCCAACATGAGCGACCAAAGTGATGGGGCAAGTACCTGCAGTAAAAACTTGAGAGGGCAAATGGACATCAAACAGGAAAGGCACATCCTGTTTTAGGCTCATTTAGTTGCCTTGATGGACAATCCTGGAAGAGGCAGGTTGCCACCTGCTGACCACTATTGCGGGTGTGTGAGGGGATCCTGAAGACGAAAATTGAGTTAAAAATTCGTCAATCACATATTTCACTGGGTCTCTTATTCTGTGATGTACTCCTACAAGAAATTAATTACTACTTGTGTGACTGTGGCTTTATAAAGTAATTGAAACATAAAATTCATGTGACTTTCAGAAGGCGCATTGGAAATAGAGAAAAAACTTGAAATTATTACACAAAGTTTTATTATTTCTGTATTAAATGACCCTTCTTCGAAGGAATGAATAGCTACAGTATTTACGTGTGGGGTTAAGAATTATTATCAGACTCGGAAATTACTAGTCATTTCTAATGTTAAATTTCTACAGATCTCAAACATTTCTCAAACGATTCTGCATCCAAATTTACCACGGAAAATTCCCAATGCCAATGTCTGTAAGAACCTTAAAAAACATGTTGCCCTTAACAAGTAACCGTGCTAGGGAATCGGTTTAGCTGTACTAAATTTGAGGGGCTTATCAACTTGTATTCGTATACGATTGCAAAACCTTACTATTGATTATAAAAAAACTAAAAATATTTTTTCATACATAAAAAACATTTTTTATAGAAAAACGTAATATTTCCTATGAAGACTTTGAAAAGCAGGCTCATGGCCTTGGTAGGGCATTTGTACATTATTGATGTCAGCCAATTTAGGCAAACAAACTAATTATTCACTTTATTAAATTCTCTTTTAGCGTAGATAGAATTAATATACCCGCAATAGATGCAGTTGGATTAAAAACATGGTAGGAATAAAGTATAACAAAATAGAAGAGTAACAGTATACTGTGTTAATATAAAACTTATATTTAGAATCGTATTCAGAACTTCTCGTTGGAGTTTGAAGTAGGTAACCCAACTTAATGGCGCTCTTACATTCTTTGCGGTTGAGCTTAGCGGAGTTTGTATAACCGTCCGCAGAGTCGACATTACCCCCACTCCACTCCTCGCGCCCTGATAGTCCTGACTCTATTCCGCTACCGTTTTCATGAGCGGTTCACGATTCCTTCTCAAAAGTAATTTAATATAAAGATGACAGTTCTCTCGCGTGCTCGGATAAAATACGTTCTATTTTAAGGCTTTTCCTTCCCCTCAGGGCGAGGGGTGGGAAGGAAATTGCATTCCGCATAGAACTCTCCGAGGAAGCAATAAAAAAATACGAGAAAAGCGGCACAAAAAAAACGCGCTTTATCAAGTAAGGAGACTGTCTTGCTCCATATGAGTTGGCAGGAAAGGGGAAACCTTGTGTATTCGCTATTAGCATAGAAGGGTCGTCCTAACGTCAGTTAAAATGATGAGCCTGCACCAGTGGGATATAAGCTCCCCTGTGCATACGAGGAGGCAGCGTGATACACGAGCATATTATTTATAAGCGTCGAATCCTATTACTCAATATCATGATGTAAGCGAATCCTTTGAATTGATATCGGAGTGAATTTTTATTGGGTTGTGGTTGGTTACTTCGGCCCCCTACGTGATTTGTTATTCAGGGAACGCTAGTTCCGCAAAGGAAACGTTTAGTTTTCTTGGGATGGGTAGCAATTCACATATGATTCGTATAACCTTTTTTTTTAGTGAATTTTCAATCAAAAACAAAAATAAAGAAACAAACAAAAAATGAGTACCTACGTGTGAGTGTGTAATTGCAACCGGTCTCGCGAAGGACTGAATAAAAACTTGTACAACGCTTTCTAAGAAAAGCAATTTCAATTTCAGAACTTGGAAATATTTACTCGCAAACAACTGTAAGAATAGTTGTTTTACTCAAAAATGTGTAGTAACTGAGAAGTAGTTATTTCAAAAATGAATGTAAAAAGTTATTGTCATGAGTAGAGCAGTTGAATTCCTTTAAAATATGCAACAATCAACAAAAACCGTAACCACTTTGTGAATTCTACAGGTTTCTACAGATCAAATTCAAGTGACATTGACTAGTAGGAACTTTGTAAAGCCGAATACGATTTGGAAAAAAACAATTTTCCATGAAATTCATAGTTAACACATTTTTTTCAAACTTTGAACGCTTGAAATGCTATAATATTTCCATTAAGAATGAATTTTGTCCAAAAAATTGAGAACTACCTTTTTGATTCTTCATGGGAATTTGTTGCTGTTGGAAATTTCGAGTGCAACTCTTAGCTAGAACTACATACAATTTTTTAGTAGCTCATTTGATAACGATCATTCTACGATCGAACAGAAAAGCCTCATGAAGATGGAATTGGTTTATTCAGGAAAACCCGACGGGGTGAAACGCTACAGCGGACAGGAAAAGTGGGCCAATCCAATTATTTCAAGACGACAAAATCTTCATAGCGGACCGATCCAGCCGATACGAGCTTGCTTTGTGGAACGTCCTAGATTCTAGGGAGATCCCCACTCAGATCACTTGCACTTTTTAATAAGAATCGTATTATGCATTAGTGACGGCCAGTGGGACAACAATGTGACGAACGATGTTTTCCAGGTGACCGGAGGCCCCGAGTCCGTTTTCCCTATTGAAGGAAGCAAGGCAAATAAGTGGCCATTATTCCGACTGTTCGTGCGACAATGGTCCGGCGCTCTGAGCGACAAACACCGGCCGCAAAACGTCCACACAAACGGATCTCTTTTCACAAAACGCTTTCTAAGGGCTCAAATGTAAGGAGAGAAGCGGGGAAACGGACCTTCCACCTGTCCTGTCCTGGGGTGCCTTCCCTGAATACCAAAAGGACCTTATTTGAGGGGGTTTCCAATGGGGACGAGGGATATAATGGTCTGAAGGGTTGGAGCTTTGAGTCCATGGTGGTGGGAAAAGCTATTTAATATGTTATCCGATAGTACTCACCCACAGTAAGATATTTCCTTCTGATCTGTTTCACGGTTCTCAATGTACTGAGGAATAGGTTGCAAATTAGCAAAAAAATTCTAGTGCATATTCAGAACTTTTACCTTTTAATATTACAAATATTGTTGACCAAAATAACTATACTGAGTGTATCCAATGTTTAGAGGTAGATACGGAACATTACACAATCTAAAATTAATGAAGGGAATCGAGAATATTCAACTCCTCGATCAACTTGTTCACCAAAACATCGCTCCACACTGAGAACGTCTACCAAGTTGCATGTTGCACATGATGGAGTAAACCTTCGTATCATTTTATTATACAAATAACTAAAATTCATAATAAAAAGGACATAAGTGATTGAAGACCGACATTCTTCAGAACTTCATCAAAACAGGATGAACAACAACATAATGTGTGCATAAGAACAGATAGAACCTATTGATCTGGCTGTTATAGAATGGGAAGGAGGTGGTTTGCAGTGGTTAGAGTTGGTCTTGATCGTCATTCATACAATCCATGAATGTTTCAATGAAATCAGATGCATGATCAGATGATGTATGGGAGCATTTAATGGATTCATGATTTCACCACCTGTAGCTCCTCTTCATTCCAAATTGGATTAACAACGTCTAATGAAAAATGATTTTTTGCATTATTTAACGAAGCATTTAAGTTGTTTTTCGCAGTGCAACAACTTTTCAAATAGATTACGTATGGGTGTCAGCCACAAAACATTGAGCAGTTTTTGAGATTGCATATAATGTTAAATTAATGTTTCAAATTATTTCAAATTACTAAATTATTCAAATTTATTTCTTTATAATCATTATTAACGTTTTTATACATTTTCTGCTTTTTTGAGACGATATTCAGAGTTATTTAAATATTCCTCCAGCATTGCTTCAATATTAATTCTCTTAAATTGGAAAGAATTTGATTATGCATTTACCACTTCAGCATTTGGACAATTTTATAAATAAAGATGAGATAAAAAGGTGTAATAAGCCATCCCGACTGCCCGCAAAGCAATTAGCCTGCAACATCCACAGAATACACCTGAAACCAGAAGGCACGCATGCCCAGGTTTAGCAGTTTCAAGAAACGGGAGGGGGAGCAATATGTACCCATCATACTCCAGGGGCATTAAAAAAGTAATGGATGGAAGTGAAGGAAAGAGAGAGGCTTGCAGCAGGTATAGGGGGATGGCAATTTTCAAGGGGTAACATTTGAAACCTATGGCAGTTCTTGAATGTGGAGCAGTGTGAAGTTAAGGAAGTCAGGACAATATTAGCGGACGAGTGATTCGTGACCAAGCTATGCTTCCCTATACCAGCAAGAGATGCTGTAGTTACCCATTCCAAGGGTTTAGTCAATTAGCCTGCAAACCCATCGGATACACCTGAAGCTGAGAAGCAGTTTCAAGAAAAAAGAAGGGGGAACCACCCACATCCATCACGACTAGCCTTCAGCACATTAACATTTATGCGAGTATAATCAGCGTTCTGGATATCTGCTGTCAGCAATTAATTCACCAGTTGGTTAAAGAGTGTGCGTGTTTGTGTTATACATTAACGTGTACGTGTTGTTATCACGATTTATTACATCATTTGTTAAAACCTTGGTATCCACTTTTTCAGTGAAAGTGAGGTAAATATATTTAATACACACCTTTTGAATAAAGTCC
The DNA here is from genome assembly GCA_031894815.1 of Creontiades dilutus. NCBI lineage: Eukaryota > Metazoa > Arthropoda > Insecta > Hemiptera > Miridae > Creontiades > Creontiades dilutus. The sequence goes on along the minus strand of JAVIWC010002863.1, from coordinate 1,001,936 downwards.
GTTGCTATTAATAGAGTGAATTCCCAGGTCAATCCATCGTGTTCTAGTACGTGCTAGAGTGGTCGTTTCCAAAGGAGTACTTTCAAAGGAGGTGTTGTTTATTGCTTGCACTCTTAGGACAGTTTAATGACTGAAATATAAAAACTTTTACCAAAAAATTACGATATTCTCCCATAAAACAGTCTATCATCAAAACCCCAACTCGTGGAGAGACCCAAGGTAGTTCGCGAGGGCTTTATCTCTGTTATCTGGTCAACTATTGTGTTTGGGCCCCAGGCGGTTTTTCAACCTGTCATCCCAACCGTCTGCTGACATTTCAGTTTTGAGTGATCCATTACCCGATTGAATTTTATCCGTAGGACAAATCAATGAGCCCCCTTACCATCCAAAGTACCTTGGGACTGCACCCGCACCGGTGTTTCATGCATTATTCATTTATCTTTACCCCTTCTCCCGAATCCCACTCGCCCCCCTTTTTACTTCAATGATCCTAATGTGTTTGAGATGGAAATAACCCGTTCTACACTATCGGGGAAGCTCCATCTAATCAAATAACTCTTTTTAGTTGCGATCTTTATACAATCCGGGACGTTTTTTCAGTGTACTTTTTATCCTCCAGGTTTTTGTTTTGTTTTTTTCACCTTCCCGTGCACCCTGAAGGGGTGGGAAATCTCCTTCTTTCTGAATAAAACGTTGGAATGAATTTAGTAGAGCGGGAGTTCATTCAGAATACATTAATTAGATTCATTGCATTACCGTGGATCCTGGAACCTGCTTTTCTCAAATTTTTAAGTTACATCATGAATTATATAATTGCCAAAACGACTTCCATGCGTAATATGATGTTTTCTCGTTCAACGCTCCCCACCATCAACGTCATCTACTATTAGAAAGATTGTTATTGTGTATCAAATGATTCTACTATCAGAGCTGCATTTTCAGTTTTCAGAGCTAGGTTCACTTCAGCCTTCGTTTCGCGGTGTGTAATAATTCCCAAATCAGCTTACCAATGTTTTTTTCCCAGGTTTTAAATATTCACATCAATATAAACTCGAACAACAAAGAAATAGTATTTAAAAGGATTTATGATCAAATAAAATCAGATAGAATTTAATTTACTTAAAACCCTCACAAAAAATGCGCTAATGTTAACCTTAAGCAAGGAAACATTTATCGCTGTTTCTTCGGGTGCACTGAAACGGGGTTTTTGCCTAGTTCAGCTGGTAGGAGTTGAAGTGGATTTTGATATACCATGACCTTCTGAATAAGTGGTATTACAAGGAGATTAATACGAGTAATCTTGAAGAAATCTGGGTTTTGAGAAACTAGTGAATGAAAGGCCAATTTTAAAAACATATTAACAATAAGTAGTGCAACTGACGTTTTGTGAAAATCGTCCAAAAACACGAGTTTATAGGTACAAACATTTTGGCCCCAAATAAATGGCTTTTGGAGAAGAGCCTTTGAGATGTCAAAAAATTGTATCAGTTTCATTCGGTTTTATGGAGAATATTTTATTACAGAAAACTGTAAAAAATCTTGAAATTCAGGCGGTCTTACCCTACTCACCATATCAGGTTATATAGTCTGATATTATCGATAGAAATCCCGTGTATCATTGAGTTTATGATTTTCGATCACGATCGATAAAGCTTTTGTGAGAGTTGAAACACCATCTGGGTTCAGAAACGTGTTCTGGACAGTACCGTGACGGCTTGCACAGCACTTGCGTGAAGTTTTATCGTGTTATGGTGTCTGTTACAAGACGTGGTAGGTGGCTTCTGTAGGTAGAGCGCACCAGCTTCTGGTAGTCACGGTTCACCACCCAGCTAACTCCCTTCAACCGTCAAAACCCACAAACTAAAACAGCTCTCTTTACTGTGGGCAGACTACTTGAGTGAGCCCGCATATCTTCTAAACAGCATTTCTGAGTTATAACTCTTAGCACCCGTTCCGCAATGAGGGTCTTGGTAGGCGATAATCCGGATTTATTGTTCGTAAAACGTGTATTTCAAGATTAGAGTCGGCCTTCCATATCTCGAACCCTAAAGGTGGCTGCGTTATTTTATTTCACAAAGGAAGGAATAAAATGAGATCTCCCCCCTCTTCGTAAGAACTCTAGTGTCACCTTTGCATGGAAATCCCCTAGAACTAATCGTCAAAGTTTGGGTGAGCTTGACCCAACAGCTTGAAAGGTTGTTCTGTCGTAAAGTGTGGACTTTTTCCGATAAAGACTGTCTTTATTGCAGTGGATCTGCTGAAGACTTTAAACTGGACAAGGCGATAAAATTCGAAGATGTGTGCACCGCTTTGCTTTCTCCCGGCTCAGCCCATAGGCCGGTAATATATAACAGGCAGTAAAACTAGGATGGACATTTCTCAGGACCCTAATGAGCGGATTCGTTAGCGAAAGATGACTAGAGGATTCCCCAACCGGCAGGTAGCTGTGCAGCATGATCGTAAAACTTGTGGCTCTCGCTTCTTGATTTTACTCAGCGAGGTTGGACTTGTAATAAGAAGTAAAGAGGAAGCGAATATGGACACATCATAACCGTTAGAGAACGGCGATCAAATAATCAGGATACCTAACCTCATGAGTGAAGCACGAATTGGGTCAAGCGAATTTTGTGGACACTCTGCACTTCGTAATTTTTTATTGTCGAGTTCCATTTTATTATTAATTCAATGTGATTTTCATTGAATACTACTACTCCAAGGTATATTGGTAATGGAGTGAATGGTATGTAATTTTCGTGCAAAGATTATCCTATCAGGTGAATCCGGATAGCCATTAAGAATATCAAACATAAATAGAATAAGTTTCAGTTAAAAGAGGTTTCGGTACAGAGCAGTTGTTTTGAAGAATAGTAAGGAGGAAATTGTTGGATTGAGGAGATTAGTGGAATCATTGTGATAAAAGGAAATGTTTTGTTCTAACGAAAACCAATACTAAAATTGCCAAGCATAGTAAGGCAGATAAAACTACAGTGTATGAGTATTTATTTTGTACCAAGCCAAATGTAGAAAGAGTCCTTGACTCTTGTTTTGCTCCACACAAACCGCCGTAGCACTGTCATTACGACTTCGATGCAGGTTTTATTCTCCACTATAATTATTCATACGATCGTTAAACATGATTAATCAAGTAAAACGTTCACGATTTCAATCAATTAAGACTGTTACTGTCATGTTTAATTGAAGTAATTACACCCCGTTTCAACATTGCTCACGTTGAATGACGAGTCATTGACCCTGATAATTCCTGCTTAATACAATCCAGTTGGTGCACAAACTCTGTCATAAAAATTTTAGTAGTGGAATATGGTTGGATGGTTCCGTTGGTTCATGCTTCGAAGGTCCTCTACGTCTTGTAATGTATTGTATAGTCTTCAACTATAATCTACAGATTAGCCGAGAGCTCGTAATAGACCGCCATGTTCGCCGGAATTGACACCACCATGAGGCCCCTATAGCCCTGTTCCAACCCCCAGGAGATCCCAGGTGGTGAGGTAGTAACTAGCTCATGTAAAAATTATTAAATTCAACAATTTTGAATGGCAATGTGTTTATTTTGAATCTCATCGTTCACGAAAGCAACAATTAATCTGAGTCGTTAATATCGTTTGATGACTAAGTAAAAGAAATGTCTCTAAATGACATTTTTCATCAACCTTCCCTTGTCTAATCTGTCCATTATCTTTTCTAGAGGATCACGATTTTGCCGTTGTGTGGTAAAGATGGAACATCAGGAAATGTCAAGGGCGCTGACATTTGGACTGGACCGCAGGGCTGCCTTCCCCCGGCATTTAGCTTCCTATTACAGTCAGCCAAGAACTTCCGCAATTGATCAACCACTCCGCCGTAGGGTATCTCACTCGAATGGCATACATACGTTGCTTGTAACATAATCTTCATTCTAAAATCCCTATGATTGTAGGTGAATATATGAAATGCAATGTTATTTATATTGGATGTCAAACAAGGAAATCTGCACAAACGAAGATTCGGTAATTATGTAATGAATGCGTTGACAACTGAAGCATTGATTTGTATGATACTTCTGATTATCTATATAAAACATTTCATTGGCTAGGTACAAATTGTTTCTACAGAGCGGATTCTCAACTAAGTGTATTTTTCCATATACTATTACCTATGTATACAAATTAGCTTGAAATTCGAAACGAAGAGCCTCATCAAAAAATCAATTCAGACCAGTTCAAATCAAGGCTTCAGACCATTTGGAAATTCATAAAATTCCAGAATTAAATAAAAAAGTCGGACCAGCTCAGTTTTCCTACAAGAATACTAAAATCGTGACTATTCTGCCGCAAATACCCTGAAAATGAATGCATAACAAATTTAAACTATCAAAATTAGCAATTGTTACCTATCCTAGTGTACAATAATGATATGTATTAATAAATTATTCCTCAGATTCAAATAAGTTGTCCGTTCACTGGAAGTGTGCAAAAAAGTTATTCTATATCTACGTTCACAGGAATTGTGAACTCAATCAGGTCAAGTTCATGTTGTATTTTTGATGAAAATTCGACATTCGGAAAGAGTTTTGTTCAACGAATCAAACTCTCACTAACACACGATTTTCGATCTGAATTTTGAAATTATGGAAAAGAAGACGGAGCGACAGTGTTCTGATCGTCAGATCGACTGACGTACTGGAATACGTTGACGTAGCTATTTTTTGTGAATTAGCAGAATAAGTTAATGTACACAAGTGGAACCAATAATTTGTGAACATTTTTCCAATTTCCACTATAATTGAATGACTGGAAGCTTTCTTCATAGGGGAGGTTACTTGTAAAAAGTAAATTGTCGTTTGGTGGAGCATCTGGTGGTAATAACTTGAGCAATGTACATGTACGACGAGCAGTATCAAATATTTTACTCTTCCTTCAATAGAATTACTCGAGATGACTATCTTATTCCACAAAAATGACTTAGGCAACCCTTTCTTACCTTATGGGACCCAGAATGAAAATTGATACTACTAACCAAATATTCCTATGATATTCTGAAGAGGTGCTTCAAATTTGCATAATATTGACAACTACTTTTTTCGAATGAATAATGCAAACTAGCAAGCTCGTTCAGTCAGTTCAAGCCTGGGCGGTCAGGATTTAATTTTTCCACCCAAACGAAAACAGTCTCGGGTTTCAACTTCTAAAAAGTTGTTATATCCCCCTGGAAGACCGGAGGCGGGAAGTAGTGTGAAAGTGACAACCAACCCCAAGTTTTTTCTCAGTCCGCCCTCCCGTCTGTGCAGACAGAGAAGCAGTAGCCCGTCAAAACCAGGTCCTCGCTCCCAGTCCAAGGTGTCGGGTGTCTAGGCGCCTTTTTTGCCGCCCGGCCCTTCAGCATTGCTCGAAGTAGAGCGACAAAGGTACTTGGCACCTGGACTCTTAGGTCGAATCTTTTAATCGTATTTTCTATATTTCTTACGTTATGTTGCTGTATAGAAATTGCAACGATATCGATATAAAACCAATTGGTTCCTGTACTATTGGTTGACGATTTTTAATGATGAACTTTGTGACAAGCTGTTGAGGGCTGGTTGTCCATCCCAAGGGTTGAGGGGGATAATCCTGAAATACCCAGGAGATACAACTAAACCTGAAAAGAGTCCGCTTTTCGCTTTGGATTACTAGTTTCAAGAAACGAGAAGGGACAACTACCTATATTGACCTGGATTTGAGAAAACGGGTGGAGGGGGTGTTGGTAAAAGGGGATAAAATGCTCTTAAAACGCAAGACATAAGCTAATACGAGGGCTATGAAAATACTCAATATTCGGCTCAGCTAACGCATGAAAAAAAGGAGATAGAAAGGACTAGTAGCTGTATCCGAGGGCAGCACGCGTGGAACATCCGGAGGATACCTATGAAGCTGAACAGCATGAAACTTGGGCCGAGCCTGCTGCGTCACAGCCTTATCGCCCACCAGGAAGGGAGTAAAATGATCCGTAGCAAAACGATTTTTGTTCAAATCTGGCGTTTAACATAAAATTTCTAACAAAGTACCTCAACAACTTTCTAAAAAACATTTGTGGTTTTTTGGTTCATCATTTCCTATAATTAACTTTTGTAATCAATCCAGAGCACCTCCCATCCAGATGCAAAACAATCACAAAAAAGACTTATTAGAGGATATTCAAAAGCTGCAGTCGTAACTGGTTATAAACAGCCATACTGCAACATAACCAGCTTATGGACAGGAAATAAAACCCCCCAATATGAAAATGATTAAGATAATATAATTTTAAAAGTAGAGGTACACAGGTATCAAACACCAAACGGAGTTATACAAACTGAAATTAATAGCAATTTCCTGGAATATCACATCACACTGGATGCAGCATTTACACATTTTCACGGATGGAGCGAAGTTTAGTGACAGTGCTGGTTGTGCTTTCTTGGTTGTCAACAATAATTCTTCTGAAATGTTTAGACTCCCGTCATATTGTTCAATTTATTCGGCGGAGGTGATAGGAATTTCGAAAGCACTGAACTATGTGAGACGAACAATGCAAGAGAACCCGAACACCACTGCGGTGCCAGTTTTCTCTGATTCCTGGAGTGCACTTCAAGTGTTGAAAGCAGGAGGAAGGAAGATGTCTCAACATCAAATTTTCGCTGAGATATTTAAGATACAATGCAAATATAAATCTAGTATTTATCTGAGTGAAGTCTCACATTGGTCAAAACTATAATGAGAGGGTGGATGTATTAGCCAAAAGAGGAGCGTCTCTAAGGATTTTGAGCACGGACACCATCTCGAAAGAAGATTTTTATCACACCATCAGCGGACACTATAAAAATAGCTGGATCGGAGTACCACCGATCTGAAAATGGATGGAGGAAGAACGTCCAGGTCACACCATCCCAGAAACCTTGGTTTACTAGTGTTGCTTCAAATCGACGGGAAACTAGCATCTTATGTAGAATTAGATGTGACAGGGACTACGCGATTACTAATAGTAATATTACCTTTTAATTATTATTCTTTGATCAGCAACAAAACAGTACTTCCGATAATCTATAAACACTTGTCAGAAATAATAAAATTAGTGTAAAGCAACATTTAAAAATAATCAATGTTAATATAAAATACAGTGTTATAATATACTCGTAATAAACATAAAAAATACATTGTGATATATTTTACATGATGACTGTATGTACTGTGTATGATGCCAATAAAAAATAAAATAAAAAGTTTCGACCACTTCGCCGCAAGTGATTTTTTGGTCCTTTTATGCATTTTGTTACAGTCCAAATCTGCTGAGTAGTAAGTAGAATTACCTTTCTTCTCACCCCCAACGCATTTGCTTCCTGCATTCATTCCAGTATTTTCTGTGGGCCCTTCCTCTGGGTCGAGAATAAAGTTCGCAAAAGGGATGTCTTCCTGCGGGGAAGTATTGTCCAATCCAAGGTTCTACCGGCATTGTCCAGCTCAGGAGACAATCCTCCTCTTCGTCCATCCGTTTCTCGTTTTTTAACCTTCCTTTTATACAAAAAAAGACGGAACCCGGGGATATCGCAAATGTCCTCCGCAACAAAGAGGTGGGAAGCAAGAGCAGAAAAAGGATATTTGCGGACTACATCAATCCACCCTTGCTCTCGAAGGCATCTTAAATTAAGCCACGTAACAAGGTGATGCTAGTTCTGCACCTAAACAAATCCCAAAGCAGTTTCCTTGCTGGAATCCGCACCGTTTACGGCTTCGCAATGGTCCGCGAGAAACCTTTTTCCCTCTGTAGATATATTACTTTTCTTCAATCCCTGAGGGTGTTTCCTACCGCCTTGTTAAAGCCGTTTGAAAGCACCAGTAAGTGTTAAGTAGGAGATTCCAATAAAAGGTGGTTGGGACTTGGCCTTTATTGCCCGGGTATTCGTTGAGGAAGGTTAACAAGGAATGAGAGCGGGCCACGCCAACGCAGTCAGAGCTCTGCTATGTAGAATCTAATGAACCTAAATTGCGCTGAGCCCCCCGACACGGCCTCTTTTGATTCAGCACTTGATTTCAAACAGGTGTTCAAAAGTTAGTTTCACCCACACGAAGTAATATTATGACGAGTGTTTTGATGAACAATTTACCACACTTTACAGTGGAGACATTTTGATTAAGGCTACGTTTATATTGGCATCCTTTACCATCACCATTTGGCAACCTTGTTTTTGTGGACATTGTGGATCGTATATTTTGAGACTGATTCGATAGAATGCAGAATCTGTACAGTTCATATTATGATTGATTATGGTCTCTATAAAATGTACAATACTCCATGGAAGTCACAGTGTGATTTCAAAAGCCTATTTTAGCCATACAATAGCATCTTTTTGGTCATTTTATTTGGAAGAAGAAGAAGAAGAAAACATGTTTATTAAGAAACGATATCTAATGGGGGGGATTTACAATAATAAATACATACAAGAAAAAAGTAGCAGTAAATAAAGAACATGATTACGGCAATGGACCTGATGTCCGTCTGCCGGGATGGTACTAGCCGTCTTACTTCTCCTATAACAAGCAACCGTCATGTTTTTGTTTTGTGTTTTAATACAGTTTTAAGCATGACTGATATTAGGAAAACTTCACCAATTAAATTCATTCACCATGAATGCCCGATATGTCCATGCTTGGTACGCAAACTGTGCAACAATCAGCCAATGTTCCCTATTATTCAACAGCACCACCATTCGGTCCAAGCGCCTTCCCCTAAAAACCGTGACCTGAATTCGCCCAAAACCGCACAAAACCCGAAGAAATGAAGGATGTCTTCGTCTGCACCTGTATTGCACATTGAACACGTCCTTCTTGGGCTGTCTGATCTTAAGTAGGTTCCATCATTCAAAGCCAGCAGCGCACCTTTCAACTTCAGTATCCAGCGAAGTACCCATAGGGGTTTGTTTTCTTCCCTCAACAAATTTGCAGCTCTAACATCCAAGTCTAGTGCATGGTACAGGGGATTTCTCGATTCGCGGGCATGTTATTTGGAAGTGTGTAAAATGTATATTGTAAAAACGTTCGACTCAGTTAGAGAGAAGACTCAATATATTCTACCTCTTAATGTTTCCCATAACAATTTTTATATAAATTTTCCATGCCTAGAAAGAGGTTTATGACTTTATTTCACAATATCTATTCAATTTCTTGGTTGTCAATTTGTGCCAAATTAGATTTACTAATGTCCGTCATACCAATTGATTTTATCTTTTCCTATTTTCTACTTGGTCCCAAATAATGCTGTCAACCAACGTTTTTTGAATAACTTTACCTCATAGTGTTGGTTATATGGACCGGAAAGGGTGGAACAATATTCGAAACCAGTCTCGTACCACCACTGTGCTGGAAGTACAGTGCTTGGGGGATAGAGCTTCATTTCAAGTCTTTTGGTTTATTATTCAATAATAAACCATTGTAATCGCTCTGGAAAAAAAAAAATGCTAACCCCTCCTGGAAATTTCATGGTTTACGTTTCAAAGGATGTAGAATCCGAATCTGCAATAAAAATTTTCCGTCCGTCCGCCGTACGCACGATATCTCCGAAACGGCTGGAGCAAAAGATCTGAAAAATCCATCTTGGCCCGACGACGCCCCAATTCTTGAGCCAGCTCTCTCACTCAATTTAAAGTGCCCTTTAAGGGCTGTCAAGGTTTTGTAAAATCCCTAAAAACCTCAAAACAAGTCGAAGCGGCCTAAATGTATACCTATTTGAAGAACATACCATTAGGAATCGAATGAGCCCTTCCCCACGTCCGTAGGTCAAACCATTCCCGATGTATGGCCCGATTTATGGTGTCAACATTTGCGTTTTGGTTTATTATTCAATAATAAACCATTGTAATCGCTCTGGAAAAAAAAAATTCTAACTCCCCTGAAAATTTCATGGTTTACGTTTCAAAGGGTGTAGAATCCGAATCTGCAATAAAAAACGCTGCAAATTCTTTCACTGGGGTTTATTATTCAATTTTATTCATTTGGCTTGCATTCATAATTTGAATTTCTACTAAGCTTTAGAATGTGCGTGTTTCACAGGTGATAGAGCGATTATTGAATTTCAAGAGGCAAACAAATATGATCAACTGATCAATCCAAATAGGTATTTTGGTTGAGAACCGATTCACGTGCTCTATGCATATCTCCTGAAATTCAATAATCGCTCCATCACTTGTGGAACACGCACACTCCAAAGCTTAGTCGAAATTCAAATCATGAACGCAAGCCAAATGAGTAAAATTGAATAATAAACCCCAGTGAAAGAATTTGCAGCGTTTTTATAATGATTTTCACTTACAACCGATCGTTGCTAAGGAAATTTATTCTCGCCATTTTTCATCGCACAAAAATTGTTCACCACTTTTTGGAAAGCTACGAATTTATTAGAATATTTATTTATTTCTCCCTCTTTACATCCCGGAGAACCATTGGTTACTAATTTGTTTACTTAGCAATGCGAAGACGATGTTGGCAGCATAAGATCACGCCATGCATCGGGAATGGTTTGAGCCACAGACTTGGAAAAAAATTGTATTGCAGATTTGGATTCTACACCCTTTGAAACGTAAACCATGAAATTTTCAGGGGGGGTTAGAAATTTTTTTTTTTTTTTTTAAGAGCGATTACAATGGTTTATTATTGAATAATGAACCAAAATCAAAACAAACCCTACGACAAAATAAAACTAGCAATCTTCTAATACACCATTAGCTAGGTATTATTATAATTCGAAAAATAAATATATAATTTTTTCTTTATTTCATCCTCTGTTTCAAATTTAAAATCAAAATCAACATCTAATTCGTTAACCAGCCGTTGAATTCTAGTAAGCGGACTATTAAAGGAATAATTTGTGGTCTTATAATCTGGTACAAATACATCCCTATTCCGTATTTGATACAATGGACACTTAAAGTTCAAGTCCTCAAGGAGACTAGGAGCATCGTACAAACAATTGATCAATTTGTACACAAAGATCATGTCTACCACCTTATGACGATGCGCAAGCGAATTTAAATGAAGGGCATTCCTCATCGATGAGTCGCAAAACTCACCAAACCTGCCGACATCCTTGTCATATAATTTCATCTTGATCGAACTAGCGGTACGCTGTGCGCATGCGCTTACGTGGAATTAATTAATTTTCGACTTTACTGCCCGTCTCTGAACTTGTATTTGAAACGCAATGTAACCAACTAGATCGATCCAGACTGTTGAACTATTATTTTCGACCGTCCTTTCATCTTTTATCCAATATCATATCGTGGGTTTTCATCCGCCGCACGGTATGATGTGGAAGGACAGAAAAAGTAAGTTTATTCCTTTATCGGTTAACGACCTAGTCTTCCGCAGAATAGAACCACGTGTCAATAAAAATGTGCACTTAAATAAATAAACATCTATAAGTGCCTACTTGAGGGGGGGGGCTGGAATTGTGATACTATAACCCTTACATTTTCCGGCTTGCTGTCACACACCAACGATTAAACAGATTTTTAATTACTAATCACCTTTCATCTCAAGTAATTACATTTATTCAGTCTGTAAAATTTCACAACGAATCTTTAGGAAGTTTGACCAATTACCTCAACATCTTTCATCTGAGGATTTCTTTTCTTTTCTATTTTATAATGGTGTCACTTTGATTGTAACGAGGAAACTGGTGTGTCCTTGGCAGTGTATTTTTTGTATGTACTTATTTGATGATATTTAGAAATAACTGATTATTTTTAACACTTGTGTATTGTAAACTGTATTATTTTGGTGGTGTACTTAATAATTATTGATAATCTAATGAGTGATGGGAGAAACATTTGGAATCTATTCCCAGCGTCGAGTAGATTTTTGTTAATGAAGAAATAATTATTTGATAGGTGCAGTTTATTGTATTTTAATTTTTCCGTGGTGCGATTCAATCTGTTTCCTTTCAGTAATATCCAGGTTGAATCACAGTATGTAACTTCTATAATATAGAATAATAGTGTAATATCATTATTCTATAGTATGATATTATTATAGACTGCGTTTTGATAAATTGTTTTAACAACGTCTATTCACCAGTATAGAAGGCATCAGCGGCATCTGCTTTCTGCTATAACGTAACACTTACCTGCAACAAAACAAAATTGTGATTAAGATGACTGGAAAAATCGCACACAGAAATTATTGTATCTAGGAGTCATGAAATCAGTTGAACAATAACTTAGTCAGATAACAACTTAGATTCTATTTGGAAAATCGAAGAGGCAAATTGAGAAATAGGGACGATGGAGGGTAGTGAAGAAATGGGTGAACAGAAATGTAAGAGAGGAACATCTGCCTAGTTGGGGTTACATTAAGGTGACCATCCGTCCCGTTTTTTTAGGTTAGTGGCCCACTGTCCCCAGATTTACTCGGGGGACGCTATTATGTCCCGCTTTGGCAGGACAAACAAATAAACGTCCCGCTTTAAATATTATTTAATATTGTATGCTGAAATAAAATGTTCTTGACTGACTCCTTCACAATGTAAATATAAAAGCAACAAAGAAATTGCATATAGTTAATACTCAAGTTTAACGTATTGTTTATTTGGTTCCTAGTAAATTAAAGTTTCATGACAAAATAAAAGGAGAACCAGCTCTCCTAATGACATACATTCATCAAAAAAGTATGCCAATGAGTGAACGTGTGTTTTCCTGTTTTTAAACCAAGGGGGCTTAAGTTTGGTGTTCTAAACCCTACGTTTATCACCAACTTCTCAAATTCATCGCAGTGTGGTAAATAGTTAGATGTCACTTTAAACCAGATGTTGAATGAACATGTATTGCTTTAAATAATTAAAATATACGACTAAATTTTCACGTAAGTCAATGTATTCACTTGAATTGTAGGCTCGCTCACAACTGATGTATAGTGGAAGTCCAACTATAAACGTAGGCCCGCCTAGCTACTTCAAAGTTGTTTGAATGTAGTAGTGTTGAATGTAGTATAAATGTACAGTATGTAGTAGTAAAAGTATGAATAAGTAGATCATAGATTGTGTATATATTATGATGTCGAAATGCGCCGATTATGCTCTTATAGAGAAGTACATAGTTAGAAGTACTTAAAGTAGATATATATTATGGTATAACACTGATTCCACTAGTAATCGCAGGAGTAAGAATAGATGGTAAATAAATGGAGTGACTTACATTGTAGATGCTGTATCAAATATTCTGATTCATTCCAGGGTTTACAGGTGGGACAAAAGCTTTCTAATTTGTTGCTGATTATAGAAGTAAACGCGATCAATCCTAATCGAAAAACGACGCGCATGAACGTTAGAAGGTATTACCGCACATTTTTTGAGATAGACGTATCAATAATTAAATGCAAACCAAAACCGAAACACGAAAAGCGAGGAAACAAATTGAGCTGCAAGCAACTGCGGAAGCGGAAAGGTAAAAGCAGGCTGCACAAGCCTTCTAAATCTCCAACGCAATTTCCGAAATTCCGACGTAATTTCCGAAAAATATTCAAAATTTATTTTACTTGGTTTTTGAATAAACAAATCGAATTATAAAAACAAAAATTTTAATAAAATGTTACTTATAAGTAAGGGAGAAATAATAGAAAGTATAAAATAATACGCAACAGAAGCAACATGTATGGAGAAGCTGTGGTAGACGGATATAGTCGCGGCATTGGACCATGGAGAAGTAGTGTTCTGTCTTCAACCCAACGTTTTGCTATCATCGGAGTGATAAGAGAAACCTTTTTCAAGACGGTCAAACTGTATTTATGAATTGTGTGAGGAAGTGCGTAGGATTACGAAAGACGGTACCGCAGGACAAATTCATCATTTCCCTTAATGAGGTGAGTCAAAATGTAAATAATTAAGCAGTGAAATAGCAATATATCTGATATATATTTCTATTTCGGCGGGACAGTCCCGCTTTTTAGGTTAGTGTCCCGCTGTCCCCAGATTTACTCGGGGGACGCTATTATGTCCCGCTTTGGCCGGACAAACAAATAAACGTCCCGCTTTAAATATAATGTAATATTATACACTGAAATAAAATGTTCTTGACTGACTCCTTCACAGGATAAATATAAAAACAACAAGGAAATTGCACACACTTGCACGACTTGAACGTATCGTTTATTTGGTCCCTTGTATATTAAAGTTTCATGACAAAATGAAAGGAGAACCAGCTCTCCTTATAATCATACATTCATCAAAAACGCTGCAAATTCTTTCACTGGGGTTTATTATTCAATTGGCTTGCGTTCATAATTTGAATTTCTACTAAGCTGTAGCGTGTGCGCGTTTCACAGGTGATAGAGTGATTATTGAATTTCAGGAGGCACACAAATATGATCAAATGAAAACTATCGGCATCACTATGTTACAAACAAACGAAAATAAACGAAAAAACGCAAATGTTAGCACCATAAATCGGGATATACATCGGGAATGGTTTGACCTAAGGACCAAGATGGATTTTTCCTGAAAATTTCAGATCTTTTGCTCGAACCGTTTTTGAGATATCGTGCGTACGGCGTACGGCGGACGGACGGGAATTTTTTTAGCAGATTCGGATTCTACACCCTTTGAAACATAAACCATGCAACTTTCAGGGGGGTTAGCATTTTTTTTTTTTTTTTCCAGAGCGATTACGATGGTTTATTATTGAATAATATATAAAAATTCTCCGTCCGTCCGCCGTACGCACGATTTCTCCCAAACGGCTGGAGCAAAAAATCTGAAATTTTCAGGAAAAATCCATCTTGGTCCGACGACGCCCCAATTCTGGAGCCAGCTCTCTCACTCAATTTAAAGTGCCCTTGAAGGGCTGTCAAAGTTTTGTAAAATCCCTAAAAACCTCAAAACAAGTCGAATCGGCCTAAATATTTACCTATTTGAAGAACATACCATGATGAATCGAATGAGCTCCTCTGCAGGTCCGTAGGTAAAACCATTCCCGATGTATGGTCCGATTTATGGTGCAAACATTTGTGTTTTTGGTTTATTATTACTTGTTTGTAACCTAGTGATGCCGATAGCGTCGAGTTGTAGTGAATGTGGATACTGGAGTGATAGCCGATGTGGATAC
Organism: Creontiades dilutus; assembly: GCA_031894815.1. NCBI lineage: Eukaryota > Metazoa > Arthropoda > Insecta > Hemiptera > Miridae > Creontiades > Creontiades dilutus. The sequence continues at coordinate 986,836 of JAVIWC010002863.1, read as the reverse complement.
TTGTAGTTTATAGCCGATACACGGGTTGAAGCATTCTGATATGCATGAATCGCTGATAATATGTAGGTAAATATTGTTCAATATTATTACTGGGGTTTATTATTATTATAGCACGTAAATCGGTTGTTAACCAAATATTTGGATTGATCAGTTCAACATATTTGTGTGCCTTCTGAATTTCAATAGTTACTCTATCACCTGTGAAAAACGCTGCAAATTCTTTCACTGGGGTTTATTATTCGATTGGCTTGCGTTCATGATTTGAATTTCTACTAAGCTTTGGAGTGTGCGTGTTTCGCAGGTGATAGAGTGATTATTGAATTTCAGGAGGCACACAAATATGATCAAATGAACAATCCAAATAGGTTTTTTGGTTGAGAACAGATTTACGTGCTCTTTGCGTATCTCCTGAAATTGAATAGTCGCTCTATCACCTGTGAAACACGCACGCTCCAAAGCTTAGTAGAAATTCAAATCATGAACGCAAGCCAATTGAATAATAAACCCCAGTGAAAGAATTTGCAGCGTTTTTTGGTTTATTATTGTTTGTTTGTAACCTAGGGATGCCGATAGCGTCGAGTTGTAGTGAATGTGGTTACTGGAGTGATAGCCGATGTGGATACTTGTAGTTTATAGCCGATACACGGGTTGAAGCACTCTGATATGCATGAAACGCTGATAATATATAGGTAAATATTATTACTGGGGATTATTATTCAATTGGCTTGCGTTCATGATTTGAATTTCTACTAAGCTTTGGAGTGTCCGTATCTCACAGGTGATAGAGCGATTATTGAATTTCAGGAGATATACATAGAGCACGTAAATCTGTTCTCAACCAAAATACCTATTTCGATTGATCAGTTGATCATATTTGTGTGCCTCCTGAAATTCAATAATCGCTCTATCCTGTGAAACACGCACACTCCAAAGCTTAGTAGAAATTTAAATCATGAACACAAGCCAATTGAATAATAAACCCCAGTGAAATAATTTGCAGCGTTTTTTATTGAACCTCAATAATCCCCCCCCCCCCCCCCGTCGTTGAACTGATTATGAGATATTACAGTCCGCTTCTACAGGAGTCGTGAAATATTTCCTTTACCCGTCTCACGTGCGTAAGTAGTACATTTACTCAGGCCATCAATGAAACTTTCTGTCACATCTACTGGAAAATGGAATGTATTCCAAAGGGTAAGCCCCACAAAATACTTGGCTCTGAGGCGTTGCCTCATCTCTTGTGCGTTGGTCTCTCTATCTCAATGAGACGATTCAACTCTCAAAATTGAGTTATTCAAAGCCAGGAATCCCAAATCCCAGTATTTCTTGAAGAAGTACAAGTGTCGGGATCTATTTAATACGAACACTTATGTGAGCGGTTAAACATTTATGAGAGAGTTACAATCTTAAATTACCGTGTACAACTCCACAAAGGAAATTTCGCACCGTCCGAGAATTTTTCTGAGAAGAACTAAAAATTCCGTGTGCTTACTAACACTACATACGAAAATCAGCTCCAGATTCTGTTTTGCTTACTTAATTGTAAAGGATTTCTCACAAAAAGGGCGGACTGGAAGCAAACGTTGGTATTATCGTGATGGCATATGAAAATTTCCGTGAAAACCAATTCGGTGACTCGAGTGATTGTGAACCCTTTGACTGTCAGGTCGATGGATTATAAATATCCTAGTGATGTTTTATTTTTTGCCTTCTATTGCCCAATCTCTTGCGCGGGTTTTCGTTCCGAAAAATAACAGATTCGACAAGTGAAGGGAAATCGATGTGGGGGCCAATATTCTTTATTCCGTGACGCTAATGTCGGTCGACGGGTTTGACATGGAAATCTTCTTGTGATTTTTTCCACTTCAAAGACCCATTGAATAACTATGGAGCGATGGTAATCACCGTTTGTTTGACAACGGAATGATATCCACTAAGCGCTAATGTTCGTAAAGTTACTTATATTCAAAGTAAGCACATTAACATGGTATATTGCATACTCCTTCATCTAAAGGATGCTAATCACTGTCAACAACAAATAATAAAATCAACTGCAGAAACCAGTTCAACCGTAGTGGTATCGTATTGGTATTGCTAAGGTTCACCTTATGGATATTTTAACCGTGTGTTGTTCCAGTGAGCCTATAACGTTGTTCGTTAAGGATTGCTCGTAGACCTTCGTTCCCTTGTATGGCAGAAATTACGAAGGATTGTTACGTTGCAAGAGGCAGATGCAATGTTGAATATGCGCGGAGCTGTCGTATAAAAATAGTGCCTCCAGTAGAGCGGAACTGTCATATTGCATGGATCATTTTTGAAACTATGCATCATATTTTATGGGTGGCATATTACATTCGGTAAGATACGTTGAAATTGGAGGTTGAAGATACCCCATAACGACTTTTTTCGGTTCACAAGCATGGAAGTGTATCTACCCTTGAAATCTACTACCGATGTTATTCTCTTGCGGTAACCCATAAACGAAAGGTTGTCAATACCCAACTTTCCACGTGAGCGGGCTCCTTTCCACACCCATATCCGTAATGTTTGTGCAGGTAGGGTGCACATTAACCCCGTCATTAGCTTCAACAAAAAATAGGACGTTTTTCCAGCTAAGCGCAGGGTGATGAACCCCAATGGGAATCCTCCAGGGCGTGTCACCAGAACCCGCGCCCAGGACAAATAAACCTCACAATGCCCGGCGTTACGTTACTCTATTTTTCTCCCTCCCTGTTTCTTTATTCTATTTTAAATGTTTTTTATTGTCGAGCTGCGGTTTTATATGTCTGAAAACGCGGAGGGCGGTTGGACTAACATGCGTTCGATTTCAAAGGACCAGCGATTGTCGGGACTTCTAGCCGTAAAGCGTTCGATGACATCAGTGCTCCCTTTATCTCTTATCATAACACACGATTCTCACGGTATGATCTGGGATCGAAACCCAGCTGGCTAATACCTTCGCTCAGACCACACAGTGAAATGTGAACAGCCGCCCAATCATTGCTATTCAATTTTTTTGTGGACAAGTTTTCTTGGTCCTGGTTTCTTAAAACCTTCTCTTTCGTTTACTATGAGTGGGTACACCAATTTCTGGTGTATGAATTTGTTTCACGTTCTATAATATATTCCCTATGTATTAGCAGATTATTTTTTTCTTAAATGTGTGATCAGCGCAGTCGGAGATCATTACTATTTCTCCCATTTGGAGAACCAGCTACTTCGATGAGGACACTAAAGAGTGAAGAATTGTGTTTGATAATAATAATATTATTATTATAAATATGATAGTGGGACATTACTTCTCATAGTAGTGTATTTCCAGTCAATGGTAAAAAAAAGGTGTGGCTGTATAAGTACGTGAAAATTCGTTACTGTGTTAATTCATTCATCTTATTTTGATTTTGATACTATCAACGTCCCAGGGCGTGAGCACAGTAACTAAGTACTTTTAGCTGATGGACTACAAACTGAGGTTTTGTATATTCGGGAGTCTCTTTCAACAATTTTGGGTCAAGAGGCAAGAATGCACTAACTTATACTCCGATTTGGATGATATTTTTTGGCATTGAATCAGCAATACAAGAAGATTCGCTGGTAGGTGCAACAACTTCGGTATATACTCAAGTTCAATTACGATCCGACGAATCTTAAAGGTAATGTGAGTTCCCCCCTAGAAAGTACCGTATCAATTGCATTGCTGTTGGATGCATGGACAATCGACCGAATTGTGTATGTAGTCGAACTTCTATAGCTATCAATTGGTATCAATGAAATTCTCTGCCATTATGTAAAATTGATATCTAGAATGCGTCATATAAGTTGTATTTCTTCTTGAATCAAAGGTAGATTCTTCGTCTTCAAAACCGTGTATATCCTGCCCTGTAACCTGCATGATTCTTTCCCAGTTTTTCTCTCCATTGTCGATGAAGTACTTGTTGTTTGACAGAGATTAGTGAAAACGGATCCAGAAGATCACCCATGAATTTTATTCCTGGAATAAAATAAATGCATTTAGTATTGTTTGTCTTGATCAAAGTCAAGATCATTCTCGTTTTCGACGACCCCTTTGATAACATTAAAAACGGGTGGGCACTGTTACATCTGCCAGGCTTTTCACTATTAATATCAGAAAACGTGCAATAGTTGCAAGGTGCATTCCTAAGATTAGATGACATTTATTGCAATGGAAAAGATTAGGTAGCTACCTTGACGTCAATTTCCCCTGGAAAATGTGCTTTGTAGTGCTTCTGTAACTCGATAAAAAAGTAAATTAAAAAAAAAATCGTTCACCATTAGCTCAGTTGAATCTCTGTGGAAACGAATGATGCATCCAGCAGGGCTTCTTCAGAGCAATTACAATCGCCAGTTGGTATGCAGATGGGGAGTCCAGACGGCTGGGTGCGTATGAAAAGGCTCATTTAGTCTGTGGGACAAACAATTTCACTATTGTGCGTTTCAACGAGAACAGCTGGAAAAAAAGAAAACACTGCTTCCATTAGTGATAAATACCAGCTACAGCAAAATCAAACCGCAAAAGACAAAATTTCGTTTCCACAATTAATGTGTACTTATTGAAGATTGTTGATACATGTACTTTTCAATCGTCAAATGCTCTTGCGCCAGTAGTTATAAAAAATTACGATAAAAGGAGGAAAAAGAACGTTGTACGAAATTTAGACGTGTAGATCGTCAGTTGTACTTGAAATATCTTTCCAAATCGCATTTAATGTGATTAATTACTGAATGATCGAGTTTAAAACCTTATTTGAATTGGTCTGATATTTTTAACTCCTGTGCGGAAACCGTATTGAAATACTCATTCCGTCTTAGACCGGAGTGTAGCACCCAATTATTCCACCTAATAACTCTCCAAGATAATTATAGTTTTCCACACAAGTCTTGAGAAAACCTCTGACGGTAATTTCATTCGATCGATCCATACAAGTAACAAAAATTGTTCAGCAAGTACAAAAACACCACAAGGTGAGCGAAAATTTCGATTTCAGAGGAGATACGTGTTTTAGACCTTGCACGAACACAAAGCTTCCTTATCTTCTATATAGAGAAAGCAATGCACGAGTCGATAACATAATGATAAATTAATACATAAAGTAACTTTTCAAAAGTGATACCTGTACGTGACCTTTCCAACTTGAAAATTGAGAGTTGGTTGTCATTTCCAAACGCCATGTCTTGGGGCTAAAAAATTTTAAACTTCATCCAACAGAAAACAGCACGTTCTTGAGATTTCTTTAGAATATTACTTCCCGATAAGATCTGACCGTTTCCGAACAGGCAGAAATTGAATAGGTTCGGGGAGCCGTCTGAAAGTTGGGGACAGAGGCGGAGAGAGCGACAAGATATGTCGAGGGCGGGGAAGTCCAACAAAGTTGAGGCCGACCCTCTCAATCATCATATGTCATCGTGCCCTGGTGACAGAGGCCCTGAGCTCAAGGGATCATCGAAGTTTGTTGAGCTTCCCTACCACTCGAAGGGGAGGGGAAAAGTAAATCAATAGTCAAAATACATCTTTATATTGGAATGTGTCATACTGAAGACAGCCTGTTATCGGGTTGAATATATTTTCTCTTTTTTTTGGTTTATTTTCACGATTGATATTGTATTTACTATTGACTTGTAGGAAAATATATGGATAGATAGATTTTATTGGCACATTTGAATATTTAGAACAGAAAAAAACAACATGGTAAAGGTAAATACAATGTAACTCACATACTTATGTCAAATAATTGAAAAATAAAACGGAAAATAAAGGGATAGTAAAAAAAACATGAGCCTGCGGAATGATAAGTTCTTAATGAACTTGTGTTATTCCGTAGAGTTGATCTCTATCTCAACTGAAATGAAGTTTCATCCTAATCATTTATTAGGAGTAAACCGTTAAAAAAAGGCATTCCTCAAATCGTTTTGAGCATATTTTTACGAACAACATGCTGAACATCCCTTTTATAATTGATAATTTGTCTATAGTAGCCCAAATTTAAGCTATTGGTATGAAGAAAAGTTCAAAGCTACAACATACTCACTCCCGCTGAAAAGTTAAAAATAATCTTCGGTAATCTTATATTAGAACTGGTTCCTGTTCTTGTGCTGTATTCGCTATTATTATTGTAACACACATCTATTCCCCAAATGAACGAAATTAAACATGCTTCTTTTATAAAAGACAGCCTTTACATAACGTATATCAAACTCCCCATCCAATGCCTTGATACCTGAAGTACAATTTTAATTATAACATTTTTCGTAATATGTGATTTCCTTAAATTTGTTTTACTGGCTCCAATCCAAACAACAATACTATATTAAGATGTGAATGTATAAGGCCAATATAAATCATTTTCAGCAGTTTGATGCTTAGAAAACCTGATGAAATCTTGAAAACATAAGAAAACGTTCGTCATTTCATTACTAATAAATTTAAATGAAGGTCAAACTTCTATTTTTCATCAAACTGGGATCCCAAATATTTACACTGTTGAGCGAAGGGCAATGGCTGACACTAACATGACGAATTGCAATAACGATCGTAATTATGAAATTAGACCTCTTTCTAGTTACTAACATTGAGCGAGATGAAGGAATAAATTTGACAATTTAAGTTTTATTTATGTTAAGGCTCAAAAATTTACAATCCATCCATGTTCGGATCGGTCTAAATTCTTGGCTAGTTTCATTCATAACCATTGAACCTAATAACGGAAGCTGTAGCGTCAGCCAATTCAAACATCTAACACTCAAGATCAATATCCAATAAATCATTAATATAAGCCAAAAATAATAATGGACCAAAAACAATCCCGTGTGGCACTCCACAATTTAATATTTTTGGCTGATTAGCACCTCCGTCAATAAGAGTCACCAGTGCACGATCAGTCAAATAAGACCTTAAAAGGTCCAAGAGCAATCTTCGAATCCATTGTTCAGTATATCCAACAATGTTTGGTGAAAGAGAATCGAAAGAAATCCTGCTTCGGGACCCTCTTGTGATTGACTTCAGATATTCCAGAGACAATATGATGACATTGTCATAAACAGGTCCTTCAACATTAGTGCTTTACAAAGCCCTCAATATGTAGATACTTAATAAAAGCTGATACCTAAATATCAACAATGGTACAATTTATTATAATGTATGTCGACCCAGACGTTGAAACCCACGAATCGAACAATGACTATCGATCGTACAAATATTTGCGCTATTCCTAACCTCCGAATACTTCATCTCATTGATTTCACCATTTAGGGTTGTTCAGGTGATTCAATACCGTCCTGAGGGGATGTTATTTAATAATTTTTTTCTTAGCTGATCGTTCATTTCTGAAAATAATAAACCAAAAGGTGGAATGGGGCACTATTGAGTAAAATGGCCAATTTCTTATTACTCATATGTAGAGTTGTACAAACAGAAAAAACACGTGTATTTTCGCATGTGACCGGATATAATGTATTGACGGTCTTCGTCTCGATTTCTTCTCAAAGCAACCTAAAACGTTTTTCGGAAAACGAATATTTGTGTCCCCGGCAAAGATCATCAAGGCTTAAAAGGGACCCCCTGAAGCCTACCTATATTGGTAGGTAGGACTTACCATTGTCACCATTGTCCCCCTCTAAACATCTGTTGTAGGTACGACCTGAGGGAAAAGGACAAATTCACGGTTAATTCCTCTTTGTCGTATGAGACCAAGGAACTGCATTGTCACCAGATAAGCTGCCGGTCTATTCAGGTTGGAGTCTTCCAGGTCCTGCAGCCTCGAGAAGAAAAAAAAGGCCTCAGAAAACCCCCTTCCTTTTTTCTTAACCACTAAGATCACCTTTCCTATGAAGTTTGGCAGTTTCTTCTATGAAAATAGGGAATCTGAGTCCTTCATTCATGGTTGGTTATTCAAGTGAGTTGACAAGCGTGCGCCTGGTTGGTTTGCAGGCACAGGGAATCCGAACCAATAGTTTTCGAATATTTGGGGAAATGATTATAGCATATTTTCTTTCCACGTGGCATTGCACTCTACACTATGGATACTATCGTACTACTGGAACACGGTTTCCATGGAATTAGTTGAAGATGGAATCCATTGGAAAATTGAAAGTAATCCACATAGGCATTGCTTTGGAGTGTAGTTTGTTTTATTACTGTTGCAATGGAGGAGCTGCCCTTCAGTCCTGAATCCAGTAAATATGATCCAGATGTCCATTTTGAAAAGATTGCTGAATAATGCTGAAAATTACTCCATTCAACACATATTCACATACATAGAAGTACCCATCCTACTTTCTCTTTGAGTAAAAAGTAGCCACTCCGTATTTTCTAGCATTATTTGAAGTAGTACACCTCTCTCAATTTTCATTCATTGACGTCACAGACCCATGAAAACACTTGAGCTGATCACATTTTTCGCTATGATTGCCCACATAAGTATATATACTTCTCTATACTATATATAGGATGACATAAAACTCATATACACACTAACATAAAACTATCTCTGAGGTCATTGAAAATGTTGTTAAATTGTTTCGGAGTGTTGTCCCTAGCGAGGAATTCATTGCTAGTACAGACAGTTTGCTCAATCATACTATATTGAACAGAATTGGAATTAATGGTTAAATAGCATCAATTTCGGGCTCTTTTTAGCATTGAATCGTAGGAAATAAGTGACATTGAAATCATTTTCCACATGGAGAAACTTGAGTGCTATCTCATGCGTTCCAATTCCCATAATTTACCAAGTGGAAAACCTTCGATGAACTGTACAATGGTTGTTCAGCTAAATCCTGGTATATTTAATGTAAAACCGGTACATTTACTGTACAAGGATTGATCGCAGACATACAGATTGTTAAATGGGCAGATACAACAACGAAATATTGAAGGAGGTTGTGAAACGCAAGATGTGAGCTAAAATTTAGATTTCAAAAGATGAAAATTGTTCAAAAGGACATATCTTCCCTTCATTCATAAAATTACTGGTCTCATTATGAATGATTTTGTTAAAATCTTGATGTTCTGTTACTTGATTAAGTAGATTTCCATAAGTTCTACTTATTACTTTATTGTTCAAAGCCGAAAGAAGTAATGCTATGAATTTAGGACCAACTAAAGCCCATTTGCGGTGTGATACATTTATGTTCTCAATCTTTGATTCGGTAATTTACTACTCTAAGTATATTTCACTTGAATATGTGTTTCAGTTCTACGACTGTCGTGTTTGAAGCACAGTGTTTCTTATAATATTTTGAGGAAGATCTTAAAAAAACGAAAAGTTACTCAAATAACATAACGACTTTAGACTATAAATTCCATCCTGATAGGATCTCATAAATGGTTCCTAGGACGAAATCACATAATAGTATTCATTATACGGTACTCACTAACGATCGCAACAGGATCCAGGAGGAAAACAGCCAAAGGGATCTTCCCCGATAAATCTCCCTCGAAATGGGGCCATCGTATAAATAATTTATAAAATTTGGAGTCTGTTTACTCCCGCCCCTTCGCCTCCCCTCACCGTAGCTCTTATTCCCTTTATGTTCAATACGTGAGCCACTTACAGAACCCAGTAGATCCGTACTGCGATAAAGAGAGCAAAAGTATCCTTCAAAGGCGGTTTTATGGCGAACTATAACTCATCAGAAACATAGAACGGGAGCCATTGAATTAAAACTAGGTTACGTTCTTCGCGTTATGATTGGAAGACGATTTTGTATTTATTATACGAAAGTACAGATATTCCAGTCGCATTTCTATCAAGCAGTTTATATCCTACAGCCACTCTCCGTTATTTAACCAGTCTTTAAGAATGCTCTTTCTCAATACTCCCTCATTTTCATTGATCCACCTTCTTCCTCTCAATCAAGATTTCATTTAATTTTGGTTTATTATTTTCAATAATGAACCTTTGTAATTGATCAAGAAAAGAACATCATTTTAAGCACCCTCAAAATTTGTAGTTTTACGTTTCAATATGTGTAGAATCTGAAAATCGAATAATAGAAAATCAGTCTGTCCATAGTCGAGGACGACGGTTTTTCCTACGCACATAATTTATCCAGGTACATTAATGTCCATTAATCTATGATTTACCCTAATTAGATCCCTCCTTCGAAATTGAGTCACAAAAGTAAGGGCTCTTGCGAGTGTAAGAGGGTGAATTTGGATATTGCAAACGTTTCAATAAATTACAAATTTATTCATGATGGGGGCAACGAATCCAGATGGAGAATCCGCGAAGAGTTGAAAGACATTGTGAGCTATGAAAACCAATGTGATGTTTGGCTGGTCCAATCATAATTTGGATTGGTCCTAAAAACCTGGTAATTTAATCAACTTCTGTACTCTAGTTAATTCTGAATGTCTGGCTCCGAAATAGGAAGAGAAAAAAAAGGACAATTGGTTGATATGAAATGATATGGTAAGATCATCCAAACAGAACGTATTTTCCAACCAAGCCAGAGCTGGTTTCCGTTGTTAGATTGCACTTCCCAGGTACGTTTTCCAGGTACACAAATTGATATGTCAACCACATCAACATATTATTAATTATATATGGTTTGTAAGTTGAATTGTGGTGTTAAATATAAAATATACTTCAGTAGCTGCTCACGGTTTGGAGTTCCTATTTTGGATAATTAGGATTCGGATGTTACGTGTTGACCTAAGCACGAGAACGTAAATTCATGGAAATCATTTTTTCTGCTGGCCCGACCGTTAAACCAGGTGACAAAGCTATTGTAGGTTCCTGTTTAGTAGAAACCCATTCTCGGTCTTAAAATTCCGCCTGTGATAAATCGGGAAATTCGTGACAAACCATGAAGATTCCCCGTGAAAAGAAACGAACTCACGAGCCCATCTGCCGTTTTCTTAAAGGACAAATTCACGGTACATTCCCGAGGGTCCGTCGCTTACAAGAGATAAGGTCATGCATGTCAGAGTTGGATTAGGGAGGGGGGACATTGGGACAAGCAGCGATATCAATCAGGTGATGAAGCAGGTGAGGTAGGAAGGGGACAGGCAGATGGGACAAAAGTCCGTATTCATGGTCGCCGGCCTGGGTCGAATCTGGCACCCCCGTCCTCGGGCTTCTAGTCCCTTATCTTCCTAGGACATCGCCCAGGGAAGCCCTTACCGCGATTTCCACGCATCTCACTTCTTTCCCTTTGGGTCTTTTGCTATCGGGCCGAATCTAGGGAGTTTTTGTATGGGTGCAGATGGTAAACCACGGGTGCCGCGACTATCTGCGGTCGTCATCTTCTCTTTGAGAGTCTTTAGTAGTGACAATCTTAAACTGTGTTGGTTATAGCACTTAGGTGTAGGGAGAATCTCTCCTTACAATGAACAGTCGTAACCATAGTGTTTTGGCACTCGAACGTCGGTATAACCCCCGTCCTTTACTTTTGGATTCGTTTTCAGATGTCTCGTTCTAACCTGAAAAACTACTATGCTGGAAATTTAAAAATAAAAGCTTTAAATTTTAACTCATTGAATTATTATTCCAACCGAGAGAAAAGATTTGTTGCCCCCCCCCCCCCTCCTCCTCTAAAAACTTACTGTCATACGTTTAAAAATGTGCAGAATCCGAAAATCGAATTAAAAAAAATCGGTCCGTCTGACGTCAGGCTTTCAGAGATTTTCTAAACTACAGAACAAACTAATGAAACTTGGGTCAAAACCACATTCGGGGTCTAATTGTTCTAAATTCTCTTCATCAATCTAAGCCAACTCCAAAGAGAGGAATCAAAAGGCTGAAACTTCAAAAATCTGAATATCGAAAACTTTCCAAACAACACTATTGTTTTAATGTTCCTAGTATTCAAAGAATCGCATGAATCCACCCGGACTTAATGCGCATCTATGTAGCCCTATATTACTCTCTCAAAGGTTTAGAACTTCTACAGGAAGGAATGTGAATGTGGACGTGCTCGGACTTGGTGAAAATCTTCCAATATCATGTGATATCGTGTGTGTGTGTAATATCATCGCATCAGCTGATGTACTTGCTATTCAATTTTGCTTCAAGAGTTCCTTTAATATAATTGTGTTAGAAGTAAAGCGTAGGTGGGTGTTTTATTTTATCTCGCTGAATTTCAGTTGTTTTACAAATGAATTTCTTCGCTGTGTCTATATACAGTCTATTTCACCATAGTTGGCATTAACTGTGAATACAAAAAGGAGGAAATTTAAATCGATCATTCATTCGTAGTATATCATTTACGTTTTATTCGGTATGAATGAACAGTTCAGGTATTGTGCTCAGTTCACTTGGCAACAAAAACATACATAATAACCTTCCTCACTTTTTTCCACAGTAAATAGGTATGCGTCTTATAACGAATGCCAACCAGTGGAGTGAGCTCGGCTATGAGATGTTCAATTTGAGTGTGGCCTGATAGACTTTTGTTAAAAACGTCTCTCGACTAAAGTGCTGATTTATTCACACCTCTGAAAATTGAGTCCTTTCATCTTTTAGCAGAAACCAATTGGCTACAAACGGTTGCTCAATGATTACGTCAGATGAAGATCATTTGTCCTGAAGTGTTAGTGGTATTGAGGCAAACGTGATATTCGTTATGCCATCGGCAAACATGCAGTTGATAGCTATGTCGTTCCACCATAGGATCAGCTCAAAGCGACATGTATTACCAATATTCACATAGGAAATAGAGCACAGTTATTCAATAGGTATCCATTTGCTCATTGTACACGAATCAATAATGTGGGCTCAACTTATACAGAACGAGGTGGGATCAGAGATGATAACGTCAGAACACATAAAATATCAACTAGCTAAGAACATAGGCACCAAGACGCTTCATAAGAGAGCATGACAGTCATAAGTTTATGTTGTAGCTCCAACATGCCTCGTGACGCAGTTAAATTTGATGCGCAACTATTAAGAGTGTATATAATGTTCTATCCTCATCATGGGTATGTAGTCCTTACTATAATTATAATGAATTATTAATTATTATGTCAGGCTATGTGCAGTTAAACATTAAAAATTGAATGTTGATCATTCCTGGTACTCCATTATAATAGCTTAGAGGATTCACTCCTCAATATGCATACTTAATCCTAAAAACATGAACGAATGAATAATATTTGTGCATCAAGTCAACTCGCATGGGACGAGATATTATCCCTCTGCTCTAGGACGACCTGTTAATAATTCAAGACGGGTGATTATATTTGTGTTCTGATTCAGAACATGACGCTCTGCATCAAAATCTCGGATTATTTTAGAGGTGACTAATAACTCTTCAATATTTTACTCGCGAACTCCCTTCGAAGGACGCAATATAATCTCGCATCTGCATACTTCTTTCACTAGGGGATTATAATTACTGGATACCCCCCCCCCCCCCCCCCCATGATCTTCGTCCCATCGAATTTCTTTCAAAGTCTCCGGGAGTGGAAGCTGGAATGCGGACTGCCGCATGCATATTCATCGAATCCGGCCCGGAGAGCCCCCCTCACTATTTCAGACTGCAACGGATTTACCATCAGGGTCGCGATCGGAGGACATTATGCCGAGACGATCGCGGATAAAGTTTTGGAGGCGAACGGGGTCAAATTAGGGACGGCCCGGGGTTTCCTAAGGGTTTTTCTCCTTTCCCTTCCCACTCGTTTCGAATTAGTTCCAAAGGAGGAAGTTTAGAACGGACAGAAATCCGATTTCAGGGGCTTCCGTGTTCTTTGGACCGACGTCTGAAAACTGTGGGGTTGTAGCGGCGTGACTCACGTAGCTGTGACTAACTCAATCAGTCAACTGTTGACTTTCCTCCCCAAAGAACGTAATCAAAACTCATAAGTGCTATGCAGAGTGAAGCATCACCAATTTGATGACGAATTTTCCATGTCGCTTTTCACAAAGTTTGTTGTATGAAAAGTTTCACATTGATAGAACTGCCGTGCAATGAATATGATAAATTTGTTTACTTAAATGAGGGCACTGCCTGGCAAAGGGTATATATGAGGCACCCTCAATTGCCCCACAGGTTGAATAGCTCAAGCGAACAATTAGCGTGAATCAAGCAAATGTATTCCAAAGCTATCAAATTTTTTCTAATCAGTCAACCAAGGAATCAATTAATTACGAGAATTATAGTGTGTAACTAAAATGATTTTACTCTACTTACCATATTTGTTTCTAAAATTGATTATTGAAGAAATCGCAAATATTTAGAAATTAATTCGCTAAACAGTCCTGTGAAAGAGACCGCAGATACCAACTTAGAGCCTACAATAGAGAGATGAATCGTGGAAGTAGATTAAAACTAGCTACTGCTGGCACTCTTGTTCAAACATTGGAACGCAAAAACGTTGTTGAACCCTACTAGCTAAACTGTTTGGTTCCAGTGTCTGCTACCGTGGTGAATTGGTGTGATCGTTACTTATTCCCGTGACATATATCTGATCTGTCACACATTACAGTGGGAGAATGGCTTCCATGCAGACGCAGCGGTACACTGCTCCGTAAAGTAGGGCAGATCAGGTTAGAAAAAAAAAACAGTTCTAATGGGGTAGCTTCAACAGTATTCACCAGAATTTGGCCATTTCAAGCCTCCATTAATATTTTTGTAGGAAATTGATTTACTTCCCTGAGTCAATTTTTTGCCTTTGGGATGATACGTAACCAGAATACCTGGGCAATGTTCTACGATATGCGAGTGAACTTTTTTCCAACTCTTCAGGCCGTTATTCAATAATTCTCAAGTCATCATTCAATGTCATCGGTTTTGATTTAATTAGCCCTAGATTTAGATGATGTATCTAAAGAGGAAATACAGATCAGAATTGGAAGCTTGCAAATGAGCTGGAATCGGGTGCTATGAACCATGCATTGAACGCATTCGTAGTCATCTCTAATCATATTTGCTTACTCACTAAGAAAAAGTGAAAAGCAAATGATAGTTCGTTGATCTTATGTTATGAGAAAAGGGCAACAGAGAGTAACCATTCATGTTAGGTGCCAGATAGAGAACTAGTGTGGTGGTTAGCGGACGTCTTGCATTGGTAGTAAACTCAAATTACTATTACAAGTTAAACATTTCAGAAAGCTGAATATTGATCGGTAATGGAGAACATGATGTATAATATTACCAATATTAAATATGCTGTGAAGTATGACATTTTGACCCTACTCTGAGTGGGTTCAGTTTTTCGAGCGATATGAGTATGGGTAATTCAAGCAACGGCTTTGAGCACTTCGATTCTAATGTCATTGGGCACAAGCAAAAGTGGTGGTAAATGAAACACAACGGCATGGGGACAAGAAAATTGCGTTATGTGAGGTAGTTATTGCCTCCAAATACCCTTCGACTTTCGATCCCGAGACACTTTTATTTCACTTACGAGTACTTCGGGTGCTACAGTATCGAGTGGACGAAATATCTTCAAGATTTTATAGCCAACGTGGCAAAACGTTTTCAGGGCGATTCTCAAAAAATGGTATGTTATTATAGGATTTCTTCAGATAAATGTGATATTGTGTTGCATTTATCCTTTCAAAATATTTTAAATACCAATGTGCGGAATAATCGTGGTCAATAAGGTAGGTATGTGTCTATTCATAAATCATTTTTTTTTTTTTTTTTTTACGTTAAAAGCCAAATTTATCATCACCACCGCCTGTACAATTTCATTTTCTCCCATTATATCCTCTCATACTAAGCGGGATCGGTATTTTTTTGTTGAGAAATCTTTCGAAATTTTAAAAACGTTTACGGAAATGATATTACTTATTTTTTTAACTTGAATATAATGCCTAGAAACTCATTTTAAAGTTTGTAATCACGAAAATCGTTATTACCTCCTACCATTAGTTTTGACCCCCTAATGAAAGCAAACGAGGGAATTTCGCAAGACTGACGGTCTTGGAAGTGGATGGCAATACTGCCAAAAAGTTGAGAAGGCTTCTCAACTAACCTCTCTCTAGTTAGTTGCAAGCATGCATGAAAAGATTCAGCTATTCAGTTGCGTACATTTGTAGGTCTGATTAAAACAGCTCTATCAATTCTCAATATTGAAATGTATGCATGTTTTTGGTTAACCTTAAAATGAAACTGCGATTTCTTAAGAAAAGGCAGTTACAACAACTCCATATTCTCATTATCACCTATCAATCCTTCTGAGTACCACGATCAAATCATTGAATTCATGATTGAATTGGTTGAATTTGGAATTTATTATTTGAACTTTCGATTTGAGCATCTAATTGTTCTTTGTTTCGCTCTTTGTGATCTCTGGAAGCCGTATACAATTTTGAAAGAAATTTGGAAATGTTTCACTGTCGTACGATTTCAGCATTGGAAATTGCGCTTTTTTTGAGAATCACTCATAAAGGTTGGTGACTTAAAATACTCCTAATTTTGTATCAAGGCTAATAGGAACATTTAGTTTTGGCGTTCCAACCATAAATCAAGTCAACCGTATATCATTTGATATATTAGTTGCATAAACACAACTTCTGTAAACGTATATATTGATAGCTACATATAAAATTAAGATATATTCTCTTCCCTTACTCGCTTAGTTTCGCTTGTACCCAAAATAAATACCTTAAATTTAGTAGAGATGCATGAAGGTGGGTAATATTTGCCGTCAAAGACATAAAACATACATACAGTCTGATAAGGGCGAATACGAGTGAAGTTTAGTAAATCGAGAGAAATCTTCAACATTCTAATATAGACAGAGGAACAAATAACTTCCTTTGGTAGAATGCCTGTAAATCTGGTACTTATAATTCCAGCGATCGGAGGGCTTTCAACTTCATTGTCCGGAGAGTGAAAACAGCCTTGATTCTCGTGCCCGGTCAATTCCAGGTTCGTGCGATTCAGCTCGTGTGAGGCGCGTGCAGAGTGGATCGATCGATTGAGAGAGAGAGTGTTGAAACTGACGTATTATAATTTCGAATGATATGAGGAAGAACCACATACGAGAAAACCGTCTCAACTTATCTACGTGACCCGTCTGAAGATAGACCTGTAATAACGTTTAACCCCCGTCTCCCTCCCTCCCGTCGTTCTCGCCTTCTAAAGTCGAATACACGGTCAAAACTGGCCATCACGGGGTTCGGATGTGAAGGGGGTTTTCTACTTGAGGCAAGAGTAGAGGCAAAGGGAGGCAAATTGTAGTCATTTTCCTCACTCCTCCAGAGGCCAGAGTTGTTGCGGTCTGAGGAGATCACGGTCACCATCCCAGATCTCATTTACAATGCAACGACTTCCCTACAGAGGTTCCTCCCAGATAGTAGACGCCCCCGGAGCTTGTGAAATGCGGTGCCGCGAACTTGTTATTCGGGTGTCGCCAAGTCTTGCGAGTCCTCCAGATCAGTTGATTTCGCTCTTTTCTAAAAGCGAACCTACTTATTTCATGGATAGTAAGTGTTTTTCAGCGTTCATTTGAAACCAACACTTCCAATGTTTCACCATTATTTGAAACACTCATTACTTCGGGACAGATAAAAATAGCTGTTTGAAAAGTAGGGACCTGAACACAGTTATTTTAATTCTCTACGAAATTTCCTCTATGTGTACGTCCGATATGTTGACGCGGTTCACCGCAGGCCGTCTCTGCCGAGGCCAGAATGCAGAACATTTCGAACTATTTTCTTAAATAAAAACAATGGACTAGTTCTACTAGTATGACATCCCATCCAGAGCGTTCCAACCCTCCTATGCAAAACCGTTTTTTAGCGTTCAATCAAAGGTGTCATTCTCCCCGGTTTCCTTTGTTTTAAGTAGTGGTGGGATATTTTTTGCGTCACTATTGAAATCCACGTAGAAAATTGCAGAACTTGTCTCCTAGTGAGAAAACACTCCTTGTCGTGAGGTAGAGGCCAAATTTGTAAGTAACGGTACAAAATGTTCATTAAAAGAATTCGATTTTACAGCAGATTGAAAAACCAGTAAATTCCCGACTCATCTGCCACATTAGGCTAACTTTTTACCCATTAAACCTAAACAAAATATGGTTTGGGGACAGGAAGATAGGTAATTTAATGCCCTTTCCAACGGTATCCTCAGATTTGAGGTTTGTTAGAAAATGAGGAAGTTTTGCTGTTTTTGTGACGGAAAGTCAAGAACAAGAAATCTTAAACCGTGAATAACTTGGAAACGAAGCCTCTACAAAAATATTTCAAGAAGGCACATTTTGCCCCAAATTAGTTATAGAATTCATCCCTAGCCGGATGTTCACACTTAAGTAGGCCACCCTGTATATTGCACCGTTTTAGATATCTACTACCACATTGTAGTTACTTTTCTTACGTTTTGAGTAAATAGTAAAGTGTTGCTGCTTACCAAGTTATATAAATGTGACAAGGACGAAGAAATGGTATAGTATTGAGAAATAATAAATCTTCATGCAATAATTTGTAGCGTTTTTACATGTGCGTCTGAATAAGATGTGTCAATGTTTATTTCAGTGCATAGGTCGTGAAATGCATTGCAAGGGTTTGTGTTAGGTGAGAATTCTGTGTCTCTCCAGAAGGGAAAATTGAAAATAATCATTCGAATCCCGGTTTCGAGGTTAGATTCAATTGACTGCAATGTCGTGGGAACCTGGTATCACCTGCAATGCCAACAATTAGGGAGTTGAGAACTTGGGAAAAAAAACTGAATCGAATACCAGAGACTTCGGAAGGGTGAACAGTTGAACACCCTCCGAGGCGTTCATGCGTAGAAAGTTCGGTCGAATGGTGTAGGGGTGAATATAATGCACTCGTACCTAGATGTGTTTCTTTTATTCCCATTACCGCTCTCCACCCTTCTTCGGATCTAAAAAAAAATAAGGGAGAAGGGCTATTTAGTTAATGGTGGTTGGCTATGTCTGAATAGAGAGATGTGAGTAAAACGTCAGGAGGGTAGTGGCGAGGATACACGGCAGCTACGTGCAATGAATTTACATCGTCGATAGTTGATTCTACATAATGACCAGCGCTGATAAATGTCTTGTTCTCATTTATGTATCTATGAATTTAAAAATGTTGAACATTCACGGTGTTTCACGAAATATCTGGGAAACGTCATCCTTTTAGAGACTTTTAGGAGGCCCCTCTGAAGCAAGGCATCGACAATAGACAGACGCCCTTATAATTAACCCAGGGGGTGAAGGGCAACCCAAACATGGGAAACACAAATACTCACTATTAAGAATGATAAACCTCTTTTTTTAACGGTGTACTCAGAATTGGTTTTATTCCTCATATTATGGACGTTTGGGCTTTTCTACTGACCCCAGGTCAAAAACACGAGAAAAATATCTTAGAAGTTGGATTTTTTTGTGACTGAAGAAAACTGTTTGAACCGTATTCTGTCGACATAGAAACACGTTGGCAGTGGCGTAACGTTTTTCAGCGGGGCCCCCCCGCAAAATATTTTCGGGGCCCCTCCCTATAATGTTTTATTTTATTTTATTTTTTTTTTTTCGAAGCGTGCAGTTTTTT
The DNA here is from genome assembly GCA_031894815.1 of Creontiades dilutus. Taxonomy (NCBI): domain Eukaryota; kingdom Metazoa; phylum Arthropoda; class Insecta; order Hemiptera; family Miridae; genus Creontiades; species Creontiades dilutus. The sequence goes on along the minus strand of JAVIWC010002863.1, from coordinate 967,370 downwards.
TTTTTTTTTTTTCAACGGTCATCGTACATTACTCTACGATAACCTAACTAAACAACGCTGCAATTATTCAATTGGCTTGCGTTCATGATTTTAATTTCTACTAAGCTTTGGAGTGTGCGTGTTTCACAAGTGATAGAGTGATTACTGAATTTCAGGAGGCACACAAATATGATCAACTGAACAATCCAAATAGGTATTTTGGTCGAGAACAGATTTACGTTTCTATGCGTATCTCCTGAAATTCAATAATCGCTCTATCACCTGTGAAACACGCACACTCCAAAGCTTAGTAGAAATTCAAATCATGAACGCAAGCCAATTGAATAATAAACTCCAGTGAAAAAAATTTGCGGCGTTTTTTATTTTTTTTATTATTATTATTTTTTTTTTAATGGTTGTCAGAATGCTTTAACCCGTCTATCGGCTACAAAGCCTTTTAGGAGTTCACTCCAGTAGCCACATCTCTACATCACTACAAAAAAAAACAATAATAAACCAAAAAACGTCTGCCAAGTGGGTGTGGCGCATAGCTTCCTCGTATCCATAACATGACTGTATAGATCATTGAAAATTATTATTGACTAAAGAACTTCGTTCAATTAGGCGAAGTAAATATTGAATTAGGGTAAATTTATTGTTATGCAGGAGCATAACTTGAGAAAATAAAGGTAGGCATGTTCAACTGTTGAACAAACTATAAAATATACCTAATAATAAAAATTGACACCGACGCTGAATGGATAGATGACTGAAGTGATAAATAATTATTATGACATTTCCAAAAATAAAAACGTCTGCCAAAATTTCATCGAAATCGGTCAAGAACTCCTAGAGTTATGCTTGTGGCAAGGATTTCACGTTTGCGCTTGCGCAGAGGCTAGTATTGATCCGGTTGTCATGAAACCTATAGGGGACCATCTACACCCCAACCCGCACAATCCCTGATAATTTAATCAAAATCGGACTATAACTTCGTGTAGTTTTGCCCGTAACAAGGATTTGCTGACAGACAGACAGACACGGAACCAAAATTGTTCAGAAAGGTCTAAAACGCAAAATGCGAGTGGAATTTTTGATTTTGGAGACAAAAAAATTTTCACATTCCGAAAGTTAAAACAATGCTTCCGCTACCTTGGTAGACTCGGAAGCAATAACGCGAATGTTGGCACCATAAATCGGGCCATAGATCAGGAATGGTTTGACCTACGGACCTGGGGAGGGCCACATTCGATTCCTCGTGGAGTGTTCTTCAAAAAGAGTACACATTTAGGCCGCCTTGGCTTTTTTTGAGGTTTTTAGGGATTTTACAAAACTTTGACAACCCTTAAAGAGCACTTTAAATTAAGTGAGAGAGCTGGCTCAAGAATTGGGGCGTCGCCGGACTAACATGGATTTTTCCTGAAAATTGCAGCCTTTTTGCTTCAGCCGTTTGGGAGAAGTCGTGCGTACGGCGGACGGACGGAAAAATTGTTATTGCAGATTCGGATTCTACACCCTTTGAAACGTAAACCATGAAATTTTCAGGGGGGTTAGAATTTTTTTTTTTTTTTTTTTTTTTTCAAGAGCGATCACAATGGTTTATTATTGAATAATAAACCAATATTACACTAACTTCACATTGGTAGGCCCTTCACGTAGGTCCTTTTTTCCTAATACTTGATACTTTCATAATACAGAACTCTTAATGAAGTATGAACACTAAAGTGTTTGGTGAGACGTACATTCACATAGCGTAGGTATTTGACGTTAGCTGTATCCGCCTTCAACTAACTGGCAAGTACCAATATGATTCTTGGACTGAAGAAAAATCGTACCATGCCGGCACGATCGTTCTGCCGCAACAAAGCGCGATGCCGCGTTGTTACGTCTGACAATTCTGTATCGTATTGTTTGATCGCACCAACAGATCTCGATGGGCGCCCGCTCGCTCCCGTCGATCGCGTTCGTTTTTCACTTAAGACACGACGTCGAGGTTTCCATGACGCGCCTGCGGCCGGCGTCTGCCTTCATGTACCGACTCTGGCGCCAGCCGCGCCGCGCTGAAGGAGAGTTATCTCTCGAGAGGGGCGGCGCTGCAGGCGGCGTAACTAGGTTCCATCTTCAGTTGGGGGACTACTTACTGAGTCAGTACTACTGACTCCCGCACTCGCAAAAGTGAAGGGGCGTCTGGGAGGGCAGAACGTACTGACTCCCAGCCAGGGACGTAACCAGCCCGTATTTCACACAGAGCAAGAAATAAATTTGCCCCCCCCCCCCCCCCCCACAGACCCCGATATCGCTATATAGACTCGCCTCGTACGGCCGCTCAAGGCTAGTTCTCGCCTCGCGATGTATACGTTTTCTACGTATATCCTTTGTCGTTTCTTGTAGGCCTATTGCATTCCTTATTTATATTATTTTTCCTTTTAGTAAATATTTTCAAATTGTCAATGATCGAAACTGAAGGTATTATGTGAAGCTATTATGTTCAGTTTTATTCGTTTAAAATAATGGTATTACTTTGTTATTATTGTTTAATTCAATGGTATTAGCATAATGCAATGAAAGAATAAGAATAATAGCTTCACATTAATGAATCACGTTTCTATAATTGTGACTTTTATTTAGCATCCTGTTCCCTGCACTAAACTGGGTCTCGTTATTTACAAGTAATACACCTATTCAGAATTCCGACCCTTCTGGAAAACTACCATCACTAAATCTCGTGGGTTATTGTGATCACGATAGGAAGAGTCAGTAGGGGCTTACATCTTATACGGGGTATCCCAGGAGTTACGCAAAATCCGGCTTCTACGTGTTCTACAACTCATTACCGAACAAAAATGCCTCTTAGCCATTTTTTGCCAGAGTCCTCGTTTCCGAATTATTCGCGATTTAAGATTTTTTTCTTCTTGTTTCCAGCCTTATGTCATTAAAACTGTCATAACTCCCTCAATGTCGGAGATAGCTCAAATTTGATGACACCGTTGGAAAGAGCGTCAAATTGTATATCTATTTAATTTCAGAAAACATTTTTTTAGTTACATTAAAGATGTGCAATTGCCGCGCGAAATGGTAGTTTTGTCAAAATCTTGAAATCACCTGTTTTTCATCTCGCCTAACAACCCCATCAATGCTTGACGCAGAACCGTGCAGACCTGATAAAACGTGCGCCAAAATATTAGCTTTCCAACGGTGTAGTTCTTTTGGTTATTAAAAATTGTTTTAGTTAAGGAAATGGTGTTTAACTGCAGAAAAACGAGTTTTTTCTGTTAAAATTGCGATTGAGTTGTTTTCGACCTTACGTCACTAAAACGGCCGTAACTCCGGCGTTTTCGGAGTATTTGCAAATCTAAGGATACCGTTGGTTTCAACGGCATTACTTGAGAAATTTATGTTTGAGAACGGGCATCCATGGAAGGAATTGACGTTTAATCCATTCTGTGATGGTGAACTGTACCGAAATGACATTCTTCTCCCAGAAATAGAAAAAAAAGTTTTAGTTATGCAGGCTGTTTTTTTTTAAATCCCAAATGTCTTGAAAACACACGTTCTTTCCAGTGGCGTAACGTTTCTCAGCGGGGCCCCTCCCCATAATTTTTTTGAGAAGCGTGCACTTTTTCAACGGTCATCGTACAATAACGTACGATAACCTAACTAAAAATACATAATATAATATAACAATTTAACCTACCTTTACGTCGTAAAGTTTACCTTAAAGTTTACGAACTCGAGACTTCTAGTATTTTCAACGTAACTCGTTTTACAAGAGGAAAAATTACGCAAAAACAGACAATTTTATTTTCTGACTTGTGATACCCATTTCTCATTTTAATTTCAAAATTTTTGAGAGCTGAATAATTTTTTATTTTTTTGGCGAATTTTGCCAGTCTACCTTGTTTTATCATCAACTGCTCTATTTTTAACGGATTGAAATGTTTCCAATCCGATTTCGCCACCGTGTTCAGCGTGAAAAAAACCTTTATAAAAGAGAGTCACCTGCTTGGGGATTTTCGGCTAACTTTCCCACGTTTGAAATGCCCCAAATCTTCCCATAGAATGAAGCGATTGTGCTCATTTTCAAACATAGCCTTTTGAAAGCCTAGGTAGATTGTTGTGCAAATTTGAGTTTTAATCTTAATTTTATCGCGAGTTATCGTCTGGAATGTGTTTTTGGTGTCCGACAGTGGACTTGGAATGCTTTAAAACGAATCTTGATGCAAACACATTAGTACGAGAACAATAAGTAGTTTCTTTTTCTTCGAAAATTCGCTAATACTACAGCAGTTGAATATTTCTCTTTTTCCACGTTGGGTAGCAAGCAGACAAGATGGAATAGTTTCTGTGAACCAAAGAGAAAACCAAACCAAAGAGTAAACCAAACCGATGTTATCGGAGCCAACACATCGATATTATCGAACATGTGGCATCGAAGGCGAAACATCGTAATATCGTAGCAAAACATCGATATTTCGAAAATTTCGATGTCGATGTCCCATCCCTAGTACACACCTTCGTAAACTCTGATACCTTAGCTACTTTACACCCTTCCTCACCTGGTTATAAATAAAACCAAAAGATGATTGATCAATGAATCTACATTACCGTTGATGTTTATGAACTTGATGTTACATAATGGAATTTTTCTGTGTGTCGTTAGTTCCGCTTTATTCTTTAAAATAAAAAAAATTTGAATTTTGCAAGAGCGGGCCCGTTCCCGGGCCCCTTTGTATCCCGGGCCCCCCCGCATCGCGGGGTTTGCGGGGGTGTACGTTACGCCCCTGCACGTTGGTGTTTTCCGGATATAACGTCAGATCCATTGCGCAAGTAAGAACATGAACATGACATATAGCTAAGACACATAGAGCAAATAACTTAGATACAATGATTTTTTTCAAAATTCAATCCGCGATAATTCAACAACAAATGTGGTTTTGATATGGTGGATTGAAATTTGACTAACTCCTCCAACTTCAGTGTTATCTTTCCCACTTCTGAATAACGTGTGGGCTTTGTTGCACTATTAAGCAACCAAACAGTTTTGAGACTATGCTGTCATGAGTAACTCCTGCGCATACGATAACGTTAAATTCTAATCAATTATTTTGATGACATTTTAAGAAGAGATCCGGATGAGACTGTACATGACACCTAATTAGTTTCATTCCTATTAAATCAATATATCACTCTTTGCATTCGCAAACGTAAAATCTTTAGAGCATAATTGTATTACTTTTCAATAGTCTAAACTTGTTCAAATTCGGTAGGTGAAATCCAGTTCAATCATCTTATATAGGTATTTAAATTTCAACTGGATCGTATCATTATTATTCCCGCTGTGGAACCGGATAGACTTACCTGAACTAAATCATGATTCACCCATTTGAAGTAGTTAAATTCATTTGAAACACTTCAATGACCCATACCCAGAAGATTGAGTGCCACACCCAACTTGGCAGATTTGTTTTCTTTTTGTTTGCAGCGTTTTTAACTTTGCCCATTGATATTTCTATTAAATTTTTTGATATACACGAAAAAGATTAGAGTGAGACACACATCGTCGGAGACCCCGAAAGACGAAGTCCTTTGATGGTGCGGCAGAGAGACGGGGAGGGGTATCACGGTCGAATAATTCCTGAGGAGCCATTACGGGACCATTAGCTCGACATCAGACCCCAAGAGCGGATGTCAGTGAGTTATTTGGAACATAGCTGACACATCCGTGAATACTGATATCTCCTGGAGTCTTAATCTGATAACACGATTATACTACTAAGTTATTAATAAAATCTAATTCTTTACCAGGACCGGCGAGTCGTCTTTTATATCCTAACGTCTTCCTTCTCGCGCATAACTTCGGACCGTTTTGATCTATAACAATGACGGGTTCATAAATCATCTGGAAACTCCCCGAGCTTTGGATTCGCGTCCAGTCGTCCCTTTGATATTATGCCAATGAAGAAATTTCATGAAGCGGTGAGAGCTGCCAACAAAAAGAACGCTGCAAATTATAACAAAATGGTTTATTATTCCTGTATTAGATAACCGTTGGACAGGGATCTCAGGTCTACCAGAACTCGACTGTATTACCAGAGACAATGCTTCCTACGTACACTCGGAATACGTGTAACATAAAACTGACATTTAACAAAAGGTAATATCGAAATACCTACAATGGTGTAATATACTGTATACCGGCACGTCGTAAGAATCCACCTGTAGAACAATTGAAATTTAAATATGTAGAAAGATATCGATCGACGTCTCACTTGTCAAGCATAATCTCAAGCATATCGAATAGCATTCATCTTGAAACAGATCTGTATCAAACCAATTTTAAAATCCAGGCATTTGAAGATAGTCCTGCGAATTAGAAGCGAACGAATGATCGTACAACTGTGGTGGTGTCAACCGATTCATAGAACGGATTTCTCTCTGGATCGGACCAAATAGATTATTACTTAAATATAATCCCTTAGGTTGGATTGATCAAAATGCCAACATTACTAGCATATCCCGGATCGATTTTGGAGTTATGAGCCAAAGTTAATCTTTGGTCCACTAGTTTCAAGAGAAAAGCTTCGGAAAGTCGACAGACAAACTGATGGACTTTTTTTTAAATTTGATTTTGAAATCTACGTGTCTAGAAAAGTTACCAACAACTTTTGAGAGGTTACATTTTTTTCCTCTGTCGATCAAAAAGGTTAACTGTCGAAAATATTAAACAATTAATCGTCGCTCTCATAGCTTACTAATATCCAAGTAGGATACGGACTACGTCACTCAAGTGGCATTATTTGGTCCTCCCCGTCCCTTTCACCTCCCTGAAAAAATAGGATCTCAGTTCACCTGATCCTATGTGAGATGTGCTTTCTGTGATGTACCTTCACTTCATGTTTATTACTGATGATGACCTAACCGTCGAAACTGTGTAACCCAATATTTTCGTGGAAATATAGACAACGTTCTATCTTACTCTGTTTTTATTCCAATTAGGATTTTCGGTCAGATTTAATTCAATTGTGTATTTGCTCATGTTACCCTGCTGACTAGCTATTTTTTGCCGTTCCTCCTTTCTTTATGTATTTGTACCTTTTTTTCGTATAGTTAGAGACAATGTTATAACGCATTATGAACATTATTTGAAAACACTCATTCACATAGTTTTCGCAGAAGCTTCAATTTCTCTCTCCAGGTTTTTACCGATTTCCCTCAGTGAAGTGTTTGCTGAAATGAATTTTCCAATGCCCATCATTAATCAATGCTCAAAAGATGGGGCTCGTTAAATGCAGCCCATTGTGAATGAAATGCGCCTGTCGCTCCCCGCCGGGTGTGTAATTTATCAACAGCGTCACATTTCCAGTTTCCACCTCAAACTGTTTTTCTTGAAATCCCACAACTTCAACCTACCTATCCTACTATAACCTTTTGTTAATTCAGTAAATTACCATAAACTCTATCGTAAACCTACTCGAAAATGTAGACCAAATCGAATCGGGGATTACCCACCCACTCGCCGTTTTAGGCGGTACGTTCCAAACAAATTACTTTTGTAATTAGATAACATGATTGACAAGTTACACATATTCAACATCACCGCGCTTTATCTCAACCACTGTCATGTGTACCAGTTGTTAAATCTCTTCTGTTGACCACGTTGTAAGAAATGTGATTGTTAAAAGGTGTGGTGAATTCAATACATCCTATTGCGGGATACCTTCTGACTGAAAACCTAGAAAATGAGTAACTTCAAGCAAAGATCCACCCAACACATAATTTTGGCTCGTTTAGCCAATATCTGATTAAACCGAGAATCCCTTTTCAGCAGGAAATGCACCCTGAGAGGAAGGTGTGGCTTAAATCCATGGACATAAACTCTCGAGATCCGATGGAATAGTGAAAAAATGCGTTTAGCCCCATCACAGCTGAATAGTACCTCACCATCACATACTTAAAAAATCATTCAAAATTATTACATAGGCCTAAGAACTGAGGGGAAGTACCTGATCCCATTCATCCGACGAGTACTCGTTAAGCATCCCTCGACCAAAGTATTCCGTCAGGTATCCTGTATCCCCCAACTCCAAAGTCATTCTAAATTCGTTTACACCTTCAGACATTCAAGATAAATGAATAACAACAAGCTATATACACTGGACCATTCATAATAATGTCCAGAATTCCGCCGTTTAGGGTCTATAATGCCTATATCGTCAGGAAGATGACAGTGCCGAAAAATTTCACGATTTATTTTCGGCTTCTCGTGGTTTACCTGAACTAATAATTCTTACATATCGACATGGTGAAAAAGTGTAGTTTACTGTTCATTCCAACTAAGAACCTTCAAGTGAACACACAGTTTCACCATTTCGAACCATAAATACAAACCAGCCGCACTTACCTCATTTCAGCTAATTGCAGCTCACCCCTCCCTACGCTCCTGCCAGCCACAAGCAACGTAATATAATACTTTAGTTAAGTGGTCTCATATGGCACACTCATTAATGACACACTGCAGCACTGATTTGATTCTGATGTTCCTAGGTGGTCACTGGTTTCCTTACATGTTGTGATTTCCTGTTGCATAAAAAACTCAGCACAGCCCTCACGGGTCAGGGTATAGGATGAAAGCTTATGAAGCCTTTCCCCGTCGTACAATGAATGGATAACTTTCTGTTTTATGATCTACTCAGTTCCTCATAACGTTTATTTTCCAAAACCGGCCGCACACATGAAGTTGGTGACAAAGGGAGAAAAAGAGGGACATGTACATCTCCCTCGCCACCCGCTTCCGCGGAAGCTCAATTCCACTTGATTACAGAATGAATAGTCTGGGCACCCCGGAGTCCCCCTTCGCGTAGTAACCACCACCGAGCCGTTCACACCCCCGACGCGTTACATCGGTCAAACGCGTTAATAACGCTGTAACTTCTGCCGCGGAGGGTAATAATTGAATACCGAACAGCCTCACCCTCTCTCGGTGTACCGACCAGACTTTCAACCGTGGGAAGTTTTATCGCCGTTTTAGCGGACGAGGCCGCAGAAGGGATTGGGGTTTTCATATCTGGTTTTTCTTTTGTTGAGCTCAAAGCTCCCAAACACAGCTGGTTAAACGATTGAATGCGTCACGCGTTACATTAGTTAAATTCAATGTCACCGCCCCATTTCTCTTCTCGCCACAACAAAAGTTAGTTGAGTTAATCCTCCATAAATCATGATTAATATCAAATCTGGGTTATGAAAAATAGCGTAACTCATTGCCACTGAAATAGTATGTCCATTAAATGGTAACTTTGATACACATTCAAATGAAGGCCATTCGTTCGAACTCCCTTGCTAAGCTGGAGCAACCCTACAGATAAGTAGTACAACTACGAGAAATATGCTTGTAATAGTAAGTTGCTGCCGACCACAATGCACTACGTATTCCCATAAATAAGCTTGAAAGCCCCAACCTGACCACTATTCTGAGCTCGATTTGTAATAAGTTATTCTCGATCAAGACATGGTATCAAACCATGACATCTCAAATCTAAAGGTGAATAGCAACCATCACCCTGTTACGAAATTTTCATCAAAAGAAGTTGTGAACCATCTAGAGAAATAAGTACTCTATTTTTTCATAGTTTTGCTTGGTACATTCGTAAGTGCTCTTTCCTAGGATCAAAAATTGTGTTAAATAATTCGATCCATGTTCGTTTTGAAGGTCTTTGTCCGACTGAATACTAAAATGTCACTGCTATTTCTAATTTCAATTCAAATTGTTATTACCTCATAGGTGATGGTTTTTTGTGGATGAGACACCAATATCACATTACTTTTGTAAAGATTGTGGGTAGTAAAAGTGAGCAAATTTTATGCAGAAAAAAGTTTATGCACGGTAAACCTTGTATGTTATGCTCATGCAACGGATTCCACCGGAAAACTTCAATTTTCTACCACATTTGTGCATCCCCTTGTTTACTGGATCTTCTGGTGGATTGTTTAATGATTTGCTTTACATCATTCGTATAGTACTTTGGTGGTCCTAATCACTCTGGAAAGTAAATGCAGCCTACTATAGGTGTAAGAACTGTCTTCAGAAGTAGAGTTTACTTGTGCTCAAATGATGCTTGTGGAAACTTGACTTGCACAGTAATGTAATGCCGCGGAACGTTCTACGATGTTCAATTTACTCCAAAAATTAATTCTATTAGACTTGTGCTATCCATTCATAAAAGAAAAAAATTGGATCTTTATGCAATATTAACACGAATAACTTGCAGACTTTTTAGGCATACCTAAACGTTTTATTGGATGCAGATCTGATTGAACTTTGATCGAAGTCACACTATTATAATTGCACTCTCGATTTGGTTCGTTCATTATACTCTCAAGCGAAGTTACATTCCATTGGACCGAGAGTCTCATCAAATTGGGGAAGCTCCCTCTTTGGATCCATATAACTGAAAAAGGTCTTTCTCCTTCCTCCCTCAGCTGAGACAATAAAAGAAGTCATTAGACGAATGTACGACGGCAAAGGGACAGGACGAGGAGGGGGAGGGTCACAATAAAAAGACGTCCGTAGGGCATTCCTCATTGTCCGAAGATAAGTATAGGGCTCTTCGGACAGAAATACTCCTGAAGCAGATGTCAATTAGACCGGATAAAAGTGCGGTCTGGAGGGTAGGATCGGCGTGTGTTTCGGTTCACCGATCGCCCACGAGATTGTTAGGAGCTGCTACTCTTCAAAATACTCGGTGAGTTGGGTGGGAATGGTCATGAAGGGTGAAAGTATAGCATTTTTTGACACTTATTGGGAGCAATGAGAAGAAACTACCTATCACTGAAACTTTGATGACTCTATCAATGAGGTAGCCGGTTGCCCGTGCCTCAACATGATTAAGTGGATTGAAATGGTTTAATTATGATCGTTGGTTCAACTTCAAGTGACCTCAACATGTTCAACAGAACAATATTTTGCACTCAGTAGCTGTGTCTGAGCTTCCAGTAGCTCGAAATTTCAACTTTTTGTCATCACCCCTCCCCCTCCATCAACACTACCACCTTCTACGTTCAAATCGTCGGCACCAATTCTGTTTTCAATGATTTCCCCTCAAAGAACCATAAAATAAAAACGAAAAAAATGGACAAGATAAAATTGGGAAGGTTTACCCGACGCCGGGCCTTGGGATTTGGGAAGTTAAGGATCATGGAAGAGGTAGAGAGGGATGGACGGAAGTACCCCAGTAAAATGACCACCAGTTTAAGTAAGAACCCCGGTGATGCGGGTTGTGATACTACGAAGTACTCCTGACGAGGTGCCCAGCTCGAGTAACTCTATGGCACTTTTCTCGCTATGATACTTTTGCAGCCATAACCTTGATGTTATTAGGCTCCACTTCTTTTAGCTCAGATACCGCTTGCAGCAGGTTGTTTCTTTCATATCTACTTTTCTTAGCTTCTGCTCGATCTCCACGCAGCCACTGACAATTTGGGCATCCAGGATTATAGCAGACCTACTGGGCTTAATTGCAATGAATTTCTAGCTTCTTGCTCTGGTCACTCGGCGTATGAATGCACCTGCTATCTGCATGGCAACCGCATCATGACGGAAGTACATAAAGAGTGATCTTACGGTGACAGGTAGATTGATTGACAGGTAAGACAGGGGTTTCACCATACTCCACTGAGGCGCATGCAGAAATTGATACCTGATCATACTCACCATGTTTGTGTATGAATGCCCTAAGTGAGTCTGGGGCAGTGACGGCACTCTCTCACTAGTACGGACCAAAATGGATACAATACAAGAAATAGTGATGACTTGACAACACCAATTATGCGCTTTACGACATCAATGAAGAATAACCCGCTGTTTTCGGATGTATAGTTGGTAATTTACAAAACTTTATTTAAAAGTTGTTTCTGGAGGACGAGCTGTACTTTGTATGTGAAATCTACTCCGTAGTGTTGATGAGGGTATTTTTCTGTTAGAAATGACGTAGAAACAGCCAGGTTTCAAGTTTTGTATTCCAGCAACGTTTCTGCTTCTGAAAGTGGCGAGGCCCTACTCATACTAAACAAGAAGAATATAAGGATGTAACAATAAGCATTTAAATTCATAAAAAGTGCACTTGTCTTACGTTATGATGTAGAAAAATATGTACAGGGGAACTTTTAACTTACGAACACAATTATGAATATTGCTATCTTTTAAACTTTCGACTCAATTTCAACTTCTGGCATACCGCTGCGAGTTTTTGGCATATCAATTTATACTTTTCGCAGGTCCCAACTGGCCCAGCATTCCGCCCCATATAGTGGTCAATAAATTTGTTTTCTCTCTATTGCTATCAGTTGGTTGGCTGTTTATTGTACTAAACAATGGAAATTTGTTTTATATGAACATGAGGGAAAAATGAACTGAACGTTGGAAAAATGTTCTTTTTGTCATGGAGCTGTGTGACAAATAGTTTTACAAAAATAAACAAATAGAAAAACAGAAACTGATGAATAAAGACTTGTGGGTAGTGAACATTTTGTCAAAGAACATATTCTATTATGGATGGGGAAGCATTATAATAACACAAATTCATCTGTTTCATTGCTTTGGTTGTTTGCTTTGGTTTTGGTGTTGCTTTGGTTGTGGACCTTGCTTTGACCATTGAAATCTGTTTCATAATTCATTGCTATATTGCTATTAGTTTAATTGAATTTAACAAATTGTTTTATCTTAATTCCACCCACTTACTGTTTTTATAATTTATGCGTTACGTTCGGTTTTTTCGTCTTAATTTTTCAATTAGTCTTTTAATTTTTTGTTTTACTTACGTTCTGTAGTTGAGCACTTGCTCGTGAAATGTGTATAACAAACAATAAACGATACTTAAAACAGTGAATTGGCGTAATGTAAATTAATTTATTATAATTAGCCAATGAAAACACGCCCTCTCAGTCTGTTATTCAAAAGGGAATCTGCTGATTTCTTCACTCTTGGAACCAATGAAGCTTTTCATTAGTCGGCGGAAAAGCGCCCCAGAACGGTAAACTTTTTCGGCAGCCTTTTTCCTTCCATGAACGGGAGAACCACTTTTGATTTGCTGACGACTGTAGGAAACTTATGAATGAAATCCCGTTCGAATTCCTTTTCTCTAGATATCTCTTCTGTTCTTGCCATTCGGAGAAAGTAAATATTAAAACTCCCGCTCCAAGGGAGTTACTTCTTTTAATCACTCGAACCCTGAAGATATTTTTTGAAAAGGTAAGGACTCCTCAAATTATTCCGCCAAACACAAAACTTTTTCATTACTTGGCCGTTTTTTTCTTCTTTTTGTGTACAAATCATCATTTAAGGACCGTATAAAACTTTCCCTTGATTAATATTTTCCGCTCGGTAAAACTTAGGATGAATAGGTGGCTCTTATTTTGTGTTTCCCAGTCCAGCTCTCTCGTTGATACCATTGAGATTGTTAGGTAGATTATTTTATATTGGGAATAAATTTCAAATCTGTTCAATAAGTAAATAATCAAGAATTCTGATAGTACGCCAGTTCGTGGTTAAATGTTCCCTGTTTGAAATTCAAGTACTTACTGCTCTTTTTAAACATAAACTTAAAGCGTTTTAGCTTTAAGGATATCGTCTGTTATTTTAGACTTAGTGCCTTGACCCTAGTCCATTCCATCTATTTCTAGTTATAATTTGCTCTATGTCTTCTACAAGAAAAGGATTTTCTTAAGCATCGCTGGAAAATCCCACCATTTGCTTTTAAAAACGCTTCTTGTGGTCATCTCTCTTAGATAGGATCTGTACTTTACGGATTGGACATGGAACGAACTTTCAACTCCCATGACAAAGAACGTCCTAGAGATCGAATTGGGGTGCGTTGCGGGTGAAATCCCTCGTTGTTTGAAAAAGCAACTCGCGGGGAATGATGCTGGCATAAACTGACACCGTTTCCATATTTCCGACGCGGATGAATTACAGGCGCATGCAGTGCCATCCATCAAGAGGCTCGGGGTTGAAACAGGAGCTTCAGGCCCCTGGAGGCTCCTACCACAGTTTCAAAGCCTCGCGGAAAATCACGGTTGCTCTCGAGGAAAAGTTTCCTTCACTTCAACGTCATAAAGATGTCAGGAGGTATTAACGTTGCCGCCTCCTCAACAAGCGTAGTATGCTGGTGAAACATTGCCCTCATGATATTCCAGACAGTTTTTCAGGAATCGGACTCATGAGAATTGAAAATACCCGACACTTAAAATGGAATACAACATGAATGGTAAATACTTATCAATTTGGTCATCATTTGGAATCCCAAAAACTAGTTGAGTATCCCGTTAGGGGCTGAATAACTATCACCTTGATGAGATTATTGGCTGAGTCAATAGCTTCCAGACAATGTATTATTGCTCATACAACTGACTCATAGTATCATGAATAAGCTGCCCTCACAGGCGCTTCAACACCTCCTCCCCTTATCAGCAAAAAATCTTCAGTCAATGATGAACAAAAACTGCATCTTACTTCGGTTCCTTAACGGTATGACCTCTATCATTGAAGCCAAAATGACATAACTTTCCTGTGCTCGAAATTTAGTGAAAAAGGGTTCCTGCTGATTAAGCATTTCATCAAGAAATACAAACTTAACTTTTCTTTAAATCATTTCTGTTCCACATCATGTGCGAGTAATTACAAAACTGTCTTTCCCAAAATTTACCATTTGTCCAACTATCCTATAAAATGAAATAGTTTTGACTTCTGTAGCTGCCTCACTAATTCATGGATATAGAGTTCTAATTCGATATTTGAACCCCAGGTTCCGTAATATTTTTTACTACTCACTCCATTTTTCTAGGTTCAGGCTCCTTCTGAATTTCAACTCTATCGGGATTTTACTTGTAAATTTTCCGAGCTAACACAACCACTTGCCTGCTAAACCCCAGTCTTTTCTGCGTGTGGAAGGAATGGCGGAAATGTGATGACATCTGGAGCCCATCCCTAATCGAAAATACATGTTGAAAATACAGTGCCTTTGCCTCCAGATTCAGATTGATGAGTTCGAGCCTCCAGTCTGTAACTTTCGAAGTTTCCAGCTCCTTCCTGAAGTCAATAATCTCGTTCCGTTTGGGGATTTGTTGGTTTCATAGCATTATTTGTTTTACACAGTTCGCTGCGATCACACACGTTAAAGTAACCAAGTTGATGACTGACAGGGTACAATTCTATACGTAATGTCAAAACGTAGTGTCAAATGTACCACAAGAAATTACCAGTTCAGATCAGAATCTTTGTATAAATTGTATCCTATATGGATGGGTATGGAATTGTATCCTATGGATATGGATTGTCATGTTTTCAAGTAATTTTGAAAATTATTCGAGAGATTTAGGATTGTCCAGGAAAGTCTGCAGAATGATATAATATCCACAAAAGCTCTCTGCTAACGTGGTATCAAACTGACAGCAACTTGATAAATTAGGTAGGTACGAGTTGACATGCTGTGTGCTTTGTACTATGTCAACTATGTATGTTAGGCCATTTGTCCAACTCAAATGGCATCATAAGCTGATAAGAGGATGCCTGCCTACCTCACCTTGTAACGGAATGGGTCAGTTAGTCCTGCGCAAGACGGTACACCTTAAACAAACACTACATGCGAAACCCTTTGAAGCGAGTCCTCCCTCTACGACCGCCGTCTGAACCAATTAGAGTTTTATGCATAATGTATAGGAACGGCGGTCTGATGTTGATTCAAACGATCGATACGATTCCTCGGTAAGTTCCTTAATATTGCATTTCGTACGGGGTACCTCTCTAGTTCTTGTAAACCTTTGGAGGTACCACTTAGCTGAGAATCGTGCCCTATTAATTAACCACGCTGCCGTGACTCGTTACACCACGCCCTAAGGTGATAAAATTAAATACCAAGCTTCAAAATGCAATCAATCATTCTACCTATCTTTGGAGGTTATCATTGTAGATTTAAATTAGTCAAATGTGTGTCTTTTTTAATATAAAATGGATACGTTTATTGTTCCTCATTTCGAATTTAGAATGGTGTGCACTCGATCGAATTGGATTATCCATTGTGTGCTCTAAACATTTCTAGAAATCTTTCAAAAGATCTCCATATCTTGGAAACTTGTCTGCCTTAATTCGTTAGCCAGGTTATTGTGCAATTTGCACGTAACCCTACTCGCTTAGATTCAAAGGTCTTCGTTATATTGGAGTCGTTAGTTTATGTGAAACCCTTTAGTGAGCAGTGAATCCAGAGTAACTTGAGCTTTAGAAAATCTTATTCCATTTAATTTATCTTATGGTGGTTTGGAAACTCTTTTTTTTGCTTATTCAGCTGTATATGAAAGAACAAACAAATATTTTAGATCATTCTGCTTTCTTCAATAAAGAATGAAATTTAAATTCCTACATTAATTAAAGTGTTCATTCCGTTATTAAAACAAAGAAAGTTGTAGCTGAGATACTACAGCAATGTTCGAATAGCTCCTCTTTGTGTTCGAAGAAACGTAGTTAAGTCATTTTTGAATTATTCTGAATCTTTTTCGTACTGCATGGCCTACTTGTATTAACCTAGAATTATTACAAAGAGTCTAGGAAAGGATTCCTAGTTCGAGAGCACAATTCAGTGGACTGAAACCAACGCCTACTTGCCGCAGTAATTAACATAATCTGTTTGATTCGCTCGGACGATGGGGAGTAGATGGTATCTCGGGCCTCCTCCAAGCAACATTTTGATCTTATTAACTGGTCCGATACTTGGGACTGATATGCATATGTATACTCCAGGGGCTGGGGAGGCCAGTGGGAGTCTGCCGGAATCGTCAGTAATTGCCTCACTTAAAAAAATTCTCCTCCCGTACTTCGCTCCCAACGTCTCAGGACCGACCCCTCGAGGCGACATCGAATTTGAACTTTTTCAACCAAATCACGACCTGGGCCTCCCTCCTGGAATAATTAACTACGACTTTGATACCCCCGGGGTGCCCCCTTGGACACGAATCCGAAGGAAATTGTAGCGTTCGGGGTAAGGGAACATATTCGAAATGATCGGGTCTATGGATTCAAATCGAGCCTCAAAATGCCATTAAGGATATCCACCTGTGTCGGGGATCTTCTTTTTTCCCCCGAGTCGTTTTCTCGTCGTTTCCACCGTTCCAGTCAACCTTATCCGACACAATCTCGCCCTCGAAGATTGGATGTATCCCGTCTTTGTTTTTAGAAGATGAAGACCGGACTTTTCTAGTTCGGTCCCACTTAATATAATTCTCCTGGAGAACACGAACGTCTCCGGGGGTTTTTGATTGACATCGGATCGGAGGTTTTGGAGTACGTACGCCGTCCATTACGTGTCCAAAAAAACACGTGCAAGTTTTTGGGTGGTATCGGTACATCCGTTATTCATTTCTCTGAAATGTTTGACGTTTGGACATTATATCTGAATTAACATATTTCTTCAAGCATCAACTTTTAACTTATTGTGTTCTAATGAGTAATTAAATTAGTTCCTACCTAAGTTCCATGATTCTTATCTCAAGAATAGAATATGCAATTTGAAACAAAGTGGGTACCAAGTTGTTGATACACAAACCACAATTAGTCGCAAATCACAAACCTCACTGACAGCATAATGACCAGTATCAGCTGATAGTACAAGTTAGGTCTCGTGGAGCATTTACACCATAAACATCAATAACCGTTCTATGTAGAAGATTGTGTGAAGATATGTAGAAACACTTATAAAGATATGTGCTGGTCTATAAACCGTCACCACCGTTTGAGAATACTTATCAAAAGTATAATATTTCACATTAAAAGGGACTAATACGTCAACACGAATTCTCATTGGTACTTAGTAGGTATTAGATTCCAGAAGCTTTTACTGTTAGGAGGCACAAGTGCAACACCAGTCAATGAACCAATCAAACTAAACATACAATTCCAAAATCCCTACATATTCATTTCACCAGAAGATTACTCTGTTTCAACCATTACCCAAAATATACCTCCACAGCCTCTGCGCGGAATGTGGTTTAGGAGGAGTGCACCTCACCAATCAGAAGCGATCAGGATCAGATCTACGATTTTAGGTTGACTCAGGTAAACGTGGAATTTCAGATTGAATTGAAGAGGACTTGGGGGACTGACCAACCAGAGAGCTCGATAACCAAGTCAATGAGCACACTTATTTTTTTTAACACCGCTTTGGGTGTTACCTATCGTTTTCACTATCGGTGTTTTTCTGATCACTCAGCTCTATTTCAGTTGTTTTCAATTCTGTGTTTTTGAAGTTATTCCTCGGTGTTACTCAAGTATTACAATTTAAATTTAAAAAATCAGTACAACTGATCAAACTAAACTCCGTGGGCTGCTGCAAACATTGGAAATGAAAGCCGTGCCAATTCGTCTCGTGAGTTCTGTCTGTGTCTGTATTTTCCGAGATGTGTAATGGAGTAGAGACATTTCCCCAGATCCACCCAATGATATACGTTAAATGGTATGAAACAATTAGTTCCCTCGTAAACTGTTGCCAGGAATATTAGAATATGTGTGGTCCTAAAAACCCACCGATGGCACGCTTGAAGATTGGCCATAATTTCTTCAGTGAAATTATCGCATTACATTTGAACTGTACTTCAACAGAAATCATCCTTATAAACCACTGGATCTCCAACCAGATTGCAACAGATACCATTGTTGAGGTCCGGTTTTTTGGACTCGCAATCTGATCGGGAACAATCGGCGAACTAAGGTGGCCAACAGCTAATTCCCTTATTATCCCTTGGAGAATCATGTTTTGTCTCGGCTCGTCGTAAAAAATCATCACGACAAGCGATGCAAGGAGGAGGAAAGGAGAGAGAAGAAAGTCCAATTGTATTCATCCGAGTCGGTACCTTAGTTTGCATTGGAAGGATCGACCAAAGCGATAATGTTGTATAAATAATCTCGCCTCGAACGATCACGATATGGGTCAAAAGGGAGCGTTGGGTCCGGCCGCGGTGGGCCACCTTACCGACGTCGGCCAGCTTTTAGCTTTGCAGAACCCCGAGGGCTAGATAGTTCCGTTTGACTTTCATAACCAGGATACAGATCGGTTCACTTTTCGTCTAGGTCAGGGCCATTCCCTTCTTCATAAGGCATTTTCCAGTCCTATGGGCTCCTATGCAATTTACTTTCACCCTCTTTCCTCGGTGCCGTGGTTTCACGATAGTTCTCGAAGAGCGAGGAATTCCGTCCGTACGTGACAATAAGGGTGTTTGCCCTGGTCGTTTATGACTTGGCTGATCGTGATGCAGTATTGAGGAAATTGGTCGTTATGGACCGAAAAAACTGGTGCAAGGTTGAACGAGGCGTTTGGCTCTAAAACGGAAAGGATCGAAGGCAATCATCGTTCACCCACTATCTCCTCTCATCTCTTCGGGATTGAGCCCCAACTTCTCTTACTAGGTACTTCCGTAATAAAAGCTGTATCTAATAATTCTCAGATATAAAAATATTCCAAAGCTCCGTTTCCCCCTATAATATAAAAGCTGCTGACCAAAGTGTTTTCTGTGGTATACCATTTACTATAACTTGAGTAGTGATGAATAAGCTATTTAAATTCTGTGCGAACATTCTACTGTTTATCCCAAAACATTTTTTGAAATCTCAATCGTAAAAGAATGAATCATTGACAGTATGAAATGTGATGAGGTATTTCTGATCATTTGGGTGATTTCAAGGGCTATTTTATGTCCTCATCGAAATAGGAAGGTGACAGCTTTCAAACATAACGCGTTGCAGGACATGCATGACACATGGTCTTGCTTGTAAAGGTTCGTGCTCTATAACTTTTGTTATCAGTTTTATATCTCGGTCAAAGGGAGGAGTAATGGTTGGAGTTCACATAGTTAATTTTAAGGCGAAGCCATCTCACTCTTTGGACATTCTGGGAGCGAATTACTACGTATGGAGGCCAGTGGTCAACTGAATGTCCTTACGGCTAATGTTGTTCCTAATCGATTCCAACGGAATGGAACATAAATGGATCTTTTTATAGCATCTAGAACGGACAGTAGAACATACAGAGGCGCGAGGGTTCCAGTTTAGATAATGTACCACCGACTATGTCAAATATACTTACATCAATGACTCACGTGGGAAAGTTATTCCAAAACTGAAATAACAAACCTCTGTGTAATATTTTTGCACGTTTTTTGTTTGATTCAGACAGAAATTAGTTCCGAGAATCGAACGAAACTACCCGGACTGATGTACGGTTGTCCGTTCTTCCACCATTTGAAATATCGGTGAGATAGGAAGTTGACCTGCAGAGCCTTAACGTTCTTCAACGGTTGGCTGGTGATACGGGTGGCTTGCAATATACTAAGTAGGACGGTTGATAAAATACGATTGTACTACTTATCCACAACGCGATCTCCCAAGCTTCAACTCAGTTGGCGAGACCAAGGGAAAGCATTTCTTTTCCCTGTATTTTTAAGTTATGTTGTTACGTCAAATGTAACCTGAAAATTTCAGGTGGAGTTTTACTTTTGTTTTCGAATGTAGCTGGGAAGCTTTGCCTCTGGTTCGTTTCTAGTATTCCGGTGATCCGCGTAGAAGGGTGATCTAGCTGAGATATAATAAACCTTTTTGTAATAATTTGCAGCGTCCCAAATGTGCCTTGCTTTTTCATGTCTCCCTCGTCACCATCACATCACATTACTTATTCTTGAATTTTGAAACACACGTCAAACGTAGCGTGATGTAGGTTCTGCGAGGGTGTTTTCGAGGTAGGAAATGGATGTGCGTCTCCATCAACCAAAGGTAGACGCGAGGGTATGGAGATCCTTTTGTTATTTTCTAATGGTGACGAAAAGTAGGGGGAGGAGAAACGCACGAGGAAAAAAAAATTGAGAGGGGAAGCTGCTGGTAACGGGATTCCATAATATTTTGTGAGGGAGAGGGCCCTCCGCAGACGCAGGGTGTAAGGGATATACAGGGAGTTGTCAAGGGCGCTTCTCGTGACAATGGGAGGGAGCAAAGCACTTGAAGGCGTCTACTTCGCTAATTGCTGGAATCCGGTCCCCTCGACGAATGCTCCACCGATGTCGAAAACCCCGCTGACGTGAACCTTTCATGTGATTCTTGAACTTGCTACGGACGGGGATCGAAGTGCCTCCCGGAGCAGGGCTTGTAAAGTTGAAAGTGATGTTTTGAGGTGAGCTAAGGTAGAGAGGAAACACAGGTCGATAAGGACGTAACCCCCTATGACCTTCCGATGGCAACATCTTAAGTGAAACCACAAAAAGCTCGTTGTTTATTCTCACACATTGATATTAGATGCGATTCTGGATCTTATTGTCAACATGATGAAGGTTCCAATCTTAATATCGTTCAGACTTTGGTTCTCTCTAAGCCATCGTCCATCAAGCCAAGTATTATCCTTGTTGAATTCAAATCATATAAAGACGAGCTCCAAATTTTTAAGAACGTTGATGAATTGAAGGGAACCGGAATTGTGATACACGGCGACGAAACAGCTGATAGCTGAATCAAGTGTTCAGCTTTACTTGGAATCCGAAGGCATTGCAATACGATTAATAATACTATTATCAAAATCGGAACGTAGGTACTTGGAATGTATACTGATCGACGAATTCAAATTCCTTCTTATGATTGTTAATGGTTTTAGTACTAAAATTTGTGGAGATAGTTTTATCTATTATCTTAAATCATTTGAAATTTGTAAACTTTTTGAAATGTTTTTTAGGGAGGATAAATTGGATAAATTTAAGTCTTGTTTTTATGATTTCGACGTAACTTTTAGCTCAAAAAAGGAAAAATATTTAAATAATTACAATTAGTATAAGATAATTTGTATGAACATATAAAAATCGATTTGTAAATAATAAGTTTGATTTCATCAAATTATTCCGGCAGATCCGGATTCATGAAGGTTCTCGAAAAATCCTATTAGTTTTAATATGAATATTGTTTTATGTAAACGTGTTTTTTCGTTCAATAAAATAAATTTCTTCTTCTTCTCTCTTAATTATTCTCACTGTTAAGCTCTGTAGAGATTGAAGCAAAGAAAGTTGCAGAATTGGATAAGAAACAATGGATAATTTTGCTTAGAGGAAGAAGGTACATTCTACAAAACCTTAGGGAGGAAGAAGTGGGTGTGCAAGTAACCTATTTTCTAGTTCAAAATAAGCAACGATTTAATCCTCTACGTGACGATCTTCCTTCGTTGGTACCTCCAACCATCCAATTTTAACTTAACATGCAACATCGTTTTTCAAAATCGCATGAATGTGTAAGTTGTTCTTGTTCAGTGTAGGTGCATTTTGTGAAGATTAGCATCGAAGAATAAAAGGGAAGGTACTTCTCACAACCGAAATAAAACTTTTCAAATTTTGCACCAACTTTCTGCGGAGCGTGACCAACTTCTTTTTTTGGAACAAATAGATGAAAATGGGCATATACCCATTATTTTTAACCTGTGGGAAGTACCTACTTAATTATTTACTTGATTATCATCTAAAAATGAATGGTAGGAAATCTTCACCCAATATTGCTTATAAGCATAATCAGACGTCGTATATTATTTTCTAGATCAATATGGATGTGAGAGATGAAATGGATCCTCCCTCAAGTCTATCTCTGTAGTAAAAGACTCATAACCTCCATTCGCCTGAAAACGGGACATTTCACGTTTTGCAAGAACCTGTCACATGAACTCTCTTCTCAACATAGAAACATTCGCAATAACGGAGGTCCCAACGGGAGGATCACGACTTTGATTGCAATAAAACCCTTGAAAAAGTCAATTCTTCGCGCAGACATAGTGGTAAAACGTTCAGGACGAAAGGTGAGTGTTTTTTTTTTTTGTGAGATGAGGGAGGGGAGGAGAGCTTATTCAGCATACAGCCGGCAGGAGAGGTTGTTCCTTCCTGGAAACAATAACAAGGCCTAATAAGGAAAACCTAGCGCAAGGAGACATTGCCACCTCGCCACATTCCGCGCCGCGGCCAGCTCAACGCTCCTCAGGCGATAAATTAAACGGTCAGAGGGTCTTAAGTGGTTGTTTTCACAGGCTTGGAGGGATCCAGTCTATTGAAATGGACATTACAATTTGTACATTTTCATCGCCTATTACTCAAGTCTAAATACCATAATGAAAAAGTTTTGTTTCGATTGAGGAGACATTTGGATCAATTAAAAAAAAAAAAAGAGCCACTAGAAAATGAGGATTAGGCCAAGGCTCAAAAATTTACATCTTCTAAACAATTAACTACCTTTTTATGTATGTAAGCCTACCATTGGATGCAGAAAAACCTTCCTCAGCCTCACCCTCTTATGCCAGCACCATAGTAGGCGTTACGAAAATGTTCTGCTCACCGCTTCATTTGAAACAGTTGAAACAAATTAGGGGTTTTCCTTTTATTGTACCTTCCTTTTTAAAAGACTTGTTCAAAATAAAATATTGGAGCCGTTTTTCGTTTTCTCACACGGTAATAAAACGGGTCTTTGCTATTGATTTCTATTTAAAGTTATCATTTAACTTTATTTCTTCCTTGAATAGTTCATACTTTTTTTTCTTCACGTAAATATATTCATTGTTTACAAAACTACATTGTCTGCTACCTCTGATTGTCTTGATATTTACACACTGTGACGATTGGAGTCTGCATTGTGACGACGAAGTGCCTGAATGGTTTGTCCGTATGGTGACTTTAAATTCAAAATTCAACTCACCAAGAACAGCTTCTGGGAAAACGGCCATTTGGAGATAGTGAGTACAATAGTTAGGGTTTCAGGTAAAAATACTTCATCTGCTGAAGAAACACGTACTAGAAGGGAGATCAAACCAAACAAAAACAGAATGCCTCGATGAGGACAAAATTGAAAAAAGGCTGAATTTTTAAAGTGAAGGATCGTTTTTAAAATTCTTGCTGGTGCACTAAAAGGAATAGCCTAGGGTTTAGCTTCTCTGACGCGTTTCAATTTATTCATCAATTGCACCTTGAAAAAAACCACCACAATTGGGACACAATATTTTCGGTTTCTCCATTTAAAAATTTGTTCACCAGAGTTGAGAAACTCGTAGGAATCAATTTTAATCTAATACTTGACATCCTAAGCAACTTTCAACAGAGTAGGAGAAGTCGAAAGAATGAAATTCATAAGGCAGAATAAATTCGATGCTTAGATTCGGGGGTGGCACCCTTTTTTTGAAAATGACCCATTTATGTACAATATTGTTGATATTTCTGTCATTTCAAATGCTCTCAAATCATTGTGACGTCGTCAATACATTGGAAGAAAATAAATAAATAGTTACGAAGAACAAAATTTATATGGTTACACATATTTTTTCAGTTTACATTGAATAACTCAAGTTGTGTTCTTGATATTACAATTTTGAAGAAATGGAAATCTGGTAGTGTTCCTGCAATCGTAGCCATCGAATATGCAATCCGACCTCATCTGACATAAGCTACTGGTAAAGGCAATACAATTCGGTATGTTAAAAAACCTTGTCTTTGGTCCCTCTCCAAAAATAACAAAGTAATTTTTTTCACTAACAACCTAGGCACGTTAATAACTACATTAATAATACATTCTCAATAATTTCTTCATTCAACTGTTTTGGGCCTTATCCAATGAGCCGATTCCCTTTATATGGAACCTCTTTACCAATCTTTTTTTTGTGATTCTTTAATAAGTGAAAGGGATATCAGAAAGAAATTTCATCTCATTATGTAAAATGCGCAAGTGATTTTCGTCATGTAGTTACTAAGCTAAGGTTGGGTTCGTTTTAGTAATGGCATTCCGCATTACATACAAAATCAATTACAAGTATTAAAATTTCATTAAAAACTTATTGTTATTATTATGAACACGAAGTACTGAAAATTTCTATTACTATTCCTTAATAATGAATAGCCAAACTACGTAAATTAATTTTGACCGATTCATAACCTTTTAGAACTAAAGTTCAGCGGCAATTCTCTCTCTTCGGTCGTTTTCACTGTAACTAAGTCAGACATCGGTATTCCCGCCGGAGCAACTTGTGTTATTCTTGGGAAAGCGAGCGAGCCCGGGAGTGGTATCAGGGAGGTTGGAGTCTTGTTGTTTCAACAACTAAACACTGGCGGAGCACGAGTGGCAAAGTGGAGGAAATGCCAGCGCCGGAGGAGCTAATGAAATGTTAAGCGCAATGGATGCCTCCTCGAGTTTTGGGGGAAAAGCGACCCTCCGGTGTTTACGGTTTTTTCTTTGAGAGTCTCTTTGAACTGCCGACAAGCCTACCGTGGCGGGGTAGTGGAAATGGATATCCCCTCGAGGGGATGTTGCGGGTTCTGTGGCAGAAATGGCTTCGGTCTAAGTAAACAATAAGATCATTTGGAAGATTTATTATTTCCGAATTATGCTCCTCCTTTGTTGAACAGAAGTAAGACGAACCTTGGAAGAAAGATCAATACCCCTAATAATGAACCAATTTCTTCTTCAACATGGCTGACAAACATGACGCGCTTTGGTCTACAAGACCATCAGCGAGTCCCCGTCTTTTGGAGGCAAAACTCCTCGTCAACTAGCACTGAATTACATAGCAAAAACGAAAGAACATACACAGGGTACAACAAGAAATACAAAATTGAGGTGTTTAGAAGCCACACAGTAAGTTGAATAACAATAAGGCAACAACAATATAAATAACGTATGTAACTAAAACAAAAAAGTAGCTGGAGGGATCTTCGTGAGCGAAATTCTAATTAGTATAATTGAATTCCGAAATTAAGAATTCTCTATAACGCAAGCTTCTCGGAAGCATGAGACAAGAGTTGACCAATTAGGACCGTTCAGCACATAACGAGAGTACAACACGGCCAGAACACCTCTTGCGAATAAAACCGAGAATCGGACACTCGGCGAGGAAATGCTGCTACGTCTCATTCGCCCGAAGGTTGCACATCGATCACAGATGTACCCTGTTTGAGATCCAGGACTGGCAATTCAAGCTCAACACCTCATCTCGGTACTTCACCACTACCATTGCCTCGTACGGGCTCAATACATTCAAGTAGTCCACATCCAGGTCCAAATGGAGGTAGAAGAGGTGAAATCGTGAATTATTGGCTCTGTCCACAATGCTCCTTTTAAATGCAGTCCTCTGGGCTTTTAGAGCTGACTCTTTCAGCTCTCCAAAAGTTGAGTGACAAAAAGGATGTACAACTCTTATCATTTGTTCCAACTCCCCTAATATTGTAGATAAGATTGCTCCGTTGGTTCCTTAAATTGACACTAGAGTCACCGTTATTATTTCCTGCCTAAAGCAAGGAAAAGGAAAAGATGAACGTACAGCTATTCCATACCAGTCAGTAAGCTTACGAGATTTTTGCTTAGTGTTGCTCAACAATATCATCTCTCATCGTGGGTTTGTTACTAAATATGAGTCAATCTGGCTCACTTAGAGGTTTTTTTTTCGTTTTACAAACGTTAATCATTGGAAAAAAGATACATTTCGGTTCCCAAACTATTTAAACGGACTAAAGACTTTGAAGAAATTATGTTTATCAACTGAGTTCGTATTTACTCAATATTCTGTCGCGTAATTTTTCTGGAATTGATACCTCTAAAGTCAAAGCATCAGTGACTAGATCAGGGTTTCATCACAACAAGTAATTTTACGTTTTTTTTAAAATGATATTTTCCCTAGGAAAACGTTAAATAAGTGTTCTCCAATGAAGATGCCGTATTTTTTACATCTTGAGGCACCTTTACCGAATGTGATTTGTACCCCAGTGTTCGTGTGGTACATTGGTTCTGTGAATCGTATACAAATGTTGTCGCCTGATATTCAAAGTTATTTCTGAAAAGCGATAATTCGAATTCATTGGGTGTCGGTTGAGGAAGCAAAAACTGTGCAGATGTACGGGAACGGGAAACTCATCCCGTATCTCCGTATACATTTTCCATGAGACAATACCAAGAGGGATGGGAACCAAGTTGGCACTTTTACCTGAAGTGTGTGAAATGGAAAACATGAAGTCTTCATTTTCTGCTCCTTTTAATTCTACGCCGAGTACTTGCTTCAGGAAACGAACTTACCGCGGGGAATGAGAATAGCAGCACGAGGACCGGTTCATTAAGACCAAAAGAGTCGCTTGAAGGGGAGATGAAGGGTGGGACGGCGAATGGAGAGAAGGGAGGTTCCTTTGGTGGAAAGGATAAGAAAAAAAAGAAGGAAAATAAAATAACACAAAAGGCGCTGCAAGAGTGAAGTCCTGCTTGGGAGGTTGTTTGTAAGCTGTAGCGCCCCTTTGATCCCGAGTAATTGTACATGGGACTGGAGGAGGCTTGTAGTGTCGGTAGTTGTAGAAAGGAGTTCGGAATGGGATGAGAGCAGGCTTTTCTAAATATTTTCTTAATATCAATTCCGCGCTGGTGGATTGTGTCTTGGGATGGCAAGGACTATTGGAAAATAAAGATTGCGGTCGCCATGAAAACAGTAGTGGAAAAAGGAAGATGGAAATTATTACAAAAATGATCTATGTGTACTAGACGTAGCGGGAGGTGCACTATTTAAACTCGGCACTTTCACGTCTTTTAGATGACATAAAAAGAGAACCATACGAATTTTAGCGCGGTAGATAAATTAGGGAACAAATCGGCATCAACGGTGTTTGTTTGATCAGTGTGTCTTCATACCAATGGAGTTCTAGAACTTTTTTGTCTTAAATATAACTTCGTGAACAATATACTTGACTAGTTTCATGGTACTAAACAAAAGCTATTATCAAAATAAATGCAATGGTGCAGCGTGCTGTACATTGGTACGACTTGAAAATCTACAAATAGAACAAAATTAGTTTATTAAATATAACTGGATAAAATAGAAGAAAACTCCAATCCACGATTCAGTTGCCCAAAAATTCAAAAATATCCCTTGAGAGACTCGATCGGAGCCACCGATATGGCTACTACCATCCTACAGTACTCATTTTGCAGTAGTTACTTTTGCGTTTAAAGACCCGCTATTAGTGAGCAATTTGTGTGTAATCTTACATGTGTAATCTTATTGTGTGTAATCTAACGGCAACCAGAGTAGTTTCATTCGAGTCACGGAACTTATTATTGCCTTAATCACAACAAAAAACTACCCTGTTGGGTATATCGAATTTTTTTGTGAATTTGATTTTTAATTGCTAGGTTGTTAAATATTGTCCATTATGGTAGATAAATCACGATGTCATGATTACTCACACAGCCCGGATCGATGAATATTTTGATGGGAATTTTGTAAACTTTGATCTAGTACTTCCTTAAAGAAGCTCTGCAGAAATGATTTTTTAAAATCCATCTATTCTGGAACGCAAACCAACAAATTGAGGGGGGGGGGGGGGGGGATTAAAAACTGTTTTTTTCTGTAGAGTTTGTAGGGAAACACACATTTTGCACTTGAAGAAAAAATTGTTCATCTTCACAAAGGGAAAACAATGGTATTAATGCTATGCTAATATTTGTTGCCTAGTGATTTATGGTATAACGCTTGACGACGTCTGATTCATCTCCCAAGGCGACGAATCCTAAAACCGAGAAGGCCCAACTAACCATATCCATCACAACTTTCTACGAATAGCTGCCAGATAAAATAGTACTAGCAATAAGTGTCGTCCCCTAGAATGGCATTTGTGTTTAGAACGGATATTCATATGCTAAATATAACATATTTATACCTTCAGTTTAGCAACTCAATCCTCACGGGAACATACGTAAAAGGTATGTAGCAAGTATGTCGTCCAAACAGTGACTTTTACACAGGCATCCATTAAATCCATCTGTATTGAAAAATCCGTTGTTGTGAATTTCACAATCCCAAACTCTCATTGATCTCATTACTTAGGTATATTATTATTAATTTCCCACTAGCTATTAACAATTTTTGGTCATTCGTATGGTTGGTAACATCGTATGGTTGGCATCGGTTTCTATGAAATATGGAATTCAGATAGATCTCCCCCAATTCATTCACACAATCTCATTCCTAACAGAAGCACTAGAAGCTGAAACCTATTCTTGCAGGGGAAACGTAGAATACTCCAATTGTAGCCCACTAATTAAAAAGTTGGAGTAGACTTTCACTCTCTCCCTCTCCCTTTTTTTCATTTTATCCACCAACTAAATTTAATGAAAGAACTTTTTTTTCGAAAGGAAGTTGTGGAAACGGTGGCGTTTGATGACCGAGCGACCGCTTCAGCTTTTCATCTGGGAAAACCCCACATGCTTACTTTTACTTACTCCCCTCTCCCAGTTAGCTTTATGGGGATTTTTCGGAACAAGGGTGGATTTTTTTTCCTAATCGGATTAGTACCCTTTTTCAAAACTAACATGCATGAATTCGTCCTGGCTGGTAGGAATTTCTGGTGAACGTGTCTTAGTTACGGTCAATACCTCCGCCTGAACAATCCTCCACGTCTACCGGATGAACATGAAATAAAAATACTTGGTGCTTAACTTATTCAACAGTCTATGAACCCCCTATTTGTATCATTTTCATTTCGGGGATATAATTTCAATATAAAATATAAAATTAGGATTGCTGTAAGAATCATTCAACGACAAACATGAAATTCCTGTGTCTTGGAAATGTCGTTCTGAAATTTCATCCATTGTGATAGCACAATATACTGCTATGAAAAAATAACCATGTACATCCACTACTAAATTTCACCTGATGCAGCTTTTAGATTCTAAACGTGATTGTTCGGTTGTTACGAAGGGATCCATTACCTATCTCAATATCGTTCGCACCGTCAGCCACATTCATTTATTCATAAACGTAGAAAACAGGACGTTCATTCGGTTCCCTTGAGTTCTAAGACATTAAAATCGATTTTAGTAGTCTCAATAAATCAAAATGAATTTCCGGTTGAAGTAAATGTTTATTCCTCTTGGATACTGCATTGTTGTAATTTTTAAAAGCATGTAGGAAGAGATAGGTTTTTCTCATTACATGTTATATTCTCTAAAATCAACTACATTGTCTTACAAGTGTACCAATATAAATTTAATGAAAATCAATCAATCACCGAAACTAGACTAGTCTCTCTCTGCACATTTTGATGGATATGGTTAGTAGCTAGCCTCAGGAGATATACCATGTACATTGAATAAAAAGAACTTATTCAGCATACTTCAGAATTGACGTATATTCATTTCAATTATGTCACCTCAGTTCTTATTCCACACAGTTAACATTTTTGGGGAACGTGCAGATATCTGGATTACCAATTAATAAAATATATTTCCATGTATAGCATATATAATAAACTCAATTGTCGTAACTCAAATATAGCTTTTCCATCTATTGAATTTATTCAACCTGATTCAAACCAATTCGAGATTTGAGAATTTTCCACATCAATTTGAGAATTTTCCACATCAATTTTACATCAAATTTTCCACCAATTTGATTTCAAAGTTAAATCTATTGAATTTATTCCACCTGATTCGATCACAGCAGTTTACTCAGATTTCAATTATGTTCACCTCAGTTCTTATTCACACACAGTTAACATTTTTGGTGAACGTGCAGATATCTGGATGGGACCTTCCAATTAAATAAACTATTGTCGTAACTTTTGAATATAGCCAAGTCGAATTGAGAATTTTCCAAACCAAATTGAGATTTTAATTTATAATAAAAAATTCTCAAATCAATTTGAGAATTTTCCACATCGAGAATTTTCCACATCAATTTGAGAATTTTCCACATCAATTTGAGAATTTTCCACATCAATTTGAGAATCAAGAAACTTTCACTACTAAAAAGGAAGAGGGTGCTTCCATAACCGAATTGACAATTTTTTAAGGCAATCCAAGACTTTTATTGAAAACAAAATTAGTGAAGCAAAATGAAAGAATAGCACTTTATGAACTAATTAACATCGAAATCAGAAAGACAAAATGAACGAAGAATACTTCATAAAAATTACGGTCTTGTTATGAACAGAAAAACTCTGTGTTTGGCTGGTCTATTGACGTCAACAAAAACAAGAATTAGTGGCCTCGATTTTTTCTGTTCTTAACAAAAGCGTAATTTTTATGAAGTATTCTCCGTGCGTTCTGTCTTTCTGATTTAAATGTTAATTTGTTCATGAAGTGCTATTCTTCCATTTTGCTTCACTAATTTTGTTTTCAATAAAAGTCTTGGATTGCCTTAAAAAATTGTCAATTCGGTTTGGAAAACTCCCTCTTCCTTTTTAGTAGTGAACGTTTCTTAGATTGGAAAAATTCTTTAAAATTCTCAAATTGTTGATTCTCAAATTGATTTGGAAAAATTCTCAAATTTGGAAAAGCTATATATGAATCCTTCAATGCTACTCTTTAACGTAATCCAAATGTAAACGAGAACTCAGTCCTAGAAATAGACCTTAATATCCAACAGCTGCATGCTTGACGTACGTTTTGGTTCCTTTTCCTGCTATTAGGGAGAGTCTCTTTCAACTGATTCAAAAACAGCAAGTGCTGCGCACTTAAAATTGGGTTGAGCCCTGCCCTGAGCGAACAGTATTATTCTGAGAACGAATCTCTGGTTCCATAACTATGTGGGTATTCTCCAGAACTCAAACTACTGCAAACTTCACTGGAACAGGACTATTGCAAACTTCAACGGTATAATTGCAAAAACATGAATAATTTGAGTACGAGTTTATTTAATTGTACATCATATTGACTGCAATATGTTTACATTCTACTCTCATTTAGCGGTCGTTTCTATCAGCGTTCATGATTCGTTGTGTCAATGTGCAACCTGGAAAGGCGGTTTTGACTGATCACGATAAAACTAAAAGTTTCCGGGCTATTATAAAATCACTCTAATTGTAAAAATGATCCAAGAACGTAATAAAAACCGTGTCGGAATCTGAAGTCAGAAATCGCCATTCGAATCTGCGGTGGAATGACGTAACTAAATTAGCTCGAGTCATCAGTTAACGAAGTCAGCCTAAGGACTCAACGGGCGTTTATTGCATAATTACTATCCACATTCGTACTGTTTAACTATCTTTTTGATCTGACTAACCGCTCCGCGGGGAAAAAACTAACCTTGCATCTCCGCGCACAACAACCACCTATGCCGACGTAGAAAACAAACAAAAATAATTAAATTAAGGATTTCTCATAATTTTTTTTTTAAAGTTAGAACTATCTCTCTACTTCTATCTACAACGAGTTAAATGACCCACATGGCCGGAAGGAGAAAACATGTTACTCTAGCGAACACGATATCCGCGTTTGATAGTCTTCCCCTCGGGCAGCGTTGGAAGTATTATGACCGCGTTCCGAACCCGGGCTCTCATAATTCATTATAATTATTATAATTATACTTTTTCTTTTCCATTTAGCACTCATAATAATCTTCGAAATGTTTATATTCTCCTCTTCCGAGGAGCGGAAGAAAAAAAACTGTTGAAAAATCGAGTAATTTCGGCTTTTATGAGGTTCGATGTCCTCGGCCCAATTAATAACAGCGGAATTAACCGTGCAGTTCGGTCTTCGTTGAACTAATTTCTCAACATTAACTTGTTGCTACAATAGCTCATTATTCCTATCTTGATTATAGTTACTCCAAAGAATTAAGATTATGTTAGCTAGGTACCTACGTCTTTAGCCTTAAATGACCACGTGAAGACTCCATAATGCTTATGATACGCTTATTTTTCGATTGCTTGAAATTATAAATGTCACGTAGGTCTATTTCGATGGTGATAACTAATCGGAAGAATAATAATTCAAATAACAAGATGATGGATATCGATATTTTCCCCTTCCGATTTCTTGAAACTGTTGTCTGAGAATAAACCTTAAAATTACCATCTTCATATGTAATTTCTGGGTATCGCAGCTTTATCGCATCATTCCTAGGAAGGGTAAACTAATCCATTCCATCGCATCCTTGTTGAATGCTATCAGAGAATGGTTGGGATTCGTGTACATATGGTGCCAGCGAGCTTCCACTGATATAGGCCAACAACATTCAAAAGATACTACTGAAGCTAGTAAGCTGCCGATGTAGTAGTTTCAAAATATAGAAAGGGGAACTATTTTTATTCACCACATCAAGTCCCATCCTGTTAGTGCAGCATTTTTTAAGTATATATCTTCAGGTTTGTGCATTCAAAATTACTGGCAATAAATACAGATATATGAAAAGTCTTCATATTTCCAGAATTAGATTAAACACATGAGTAAATCACTGAGTTTACGGAGAAGAACTGCAAAGAACTTTTGGCACTTTGCGGGGAACTTCTGAAACAAAACAAAACGTTAGTTTGAAAATTATAATAGACCTAATAGATTATAGACCTACATCAACTTCACTAAAACTCAAATGATTATAATAAACTTGATGTCATGACAACGGAATTTCTTTTGT
This sequence comes from Creontiades dilutus, assembly GCA_031894815.1. Taxonomy (NCBI): domain Eukaryota; kingdom Metazoa; phylum Arthropoda; class Insecta; order Hemiptera; family Miridae; genus Creontiades; species Creontiades dilutus. Next base: position 933,972 of record JAVIWC010002863.1, on the reverse strand, counting down.
CGACTCTGCCCAGACTGCCACTAACAACCTTTTTTAACGATTCTTTTTCGTTTTGATTTCTAGTTTCAAGAGAGAAGAGAGCAATTGGAAGGGGAAACAGTCAATCCTTATAAGGAGTGAATAAAGGGGATAACGATGATACACCGCTATTTCATCACTATTTTCATCTGATTTTATCGATTTAGAAAAGTACTTTTTTTTTTTTTTCATAATTCTAGTTAATTGGCCAACGATTCCCAAGCTTTGAATTTTATGTTGGAATGGGGAATTGAGGGAGTAATAGAAAAGCCATTCAATTTCTTTTCCTCGAGCTTGAACCGTCTGATTTTTTTTTATTCGATTAACCCTTCATGTCCAGCAATTATTTTTTCCAATATTTCTAACGAAAATTGGTGAGGTTGTCTACGGGACATAGCTGATTATGAGGAAAATGGTTTTAAAATTAAACACTCCATTAAAGCGTCCAAATGGTTCCGTGCCCTTGATACGCATCCGCTTATTTGTCCGGCCTGGAATTCCCTTACCAGATGCTGTTGAGTTTCTTGACAGTAATTTCACTCCAGAAACATTACTTGAGCCTGCTGTGCTGATGGATGGTGCCCGAGTTCGAAGTTGCCTGCCTGATAAATGTCTCAAATCAACTCCTTCTTCTTCTTCAACAGCGTAGCAGCGTCAGCATATTCTCAGGTGGTTCAACATCAGCGGCTACTGGTAGTGATTTTGGAGTAACGAATCGAAGTTTGTTTACGCCAAAATATTCATGAGGCAGTCCAGTTTGTATTCGTGCTCTATTGATAAAAAGCACTGTTCATTTCCTAAGGCAGGAACAAGAATAAAAACGGACGAGAAATGAAGAGAAGGGTTCACAGGTATGACAGAACATGCTTTGGCCTGCCAGAACATCCTCGGACATGACAACACACTGAAGACTGCGTGTATGTTGGCCGTACACTGGTTGCACTGGGATGTAACGGACTGCAATAACTTTAGTCCTATTTTGAAACATTTTAGATCCTTGTCATTTAATTATAGAAGAGAGGGGGGGGGGGGGTTTAAGGCCGATTCATTCAAGCGATCCCTGTAACTATTATTAATTCCCAGCCAAATTTTCTCCTTATTTTATTCGAATAAGAATTTGTTAAAAAATACTCATTGTATAATTGTTTATAATCAATACATAATGTAATAATTCTTGTAAGTGTGACAGACATATGAAAACAGGACATAAGGACGATCCTGTAGTGCACGCATTACTCACCAATATGTTCCCTTACAGCTCCAGGAATAGGATGATTTCAAGCATAGGGATTCCTGAAGAAAAATGAAGATTAACATATTAAAACATATTTTGTCAATAGATTGCCAGTTAGCTGTAATCATATTCGAACGATGGGAAGTATTCATAATTTCCCCAGGATGACCACGAAAACCGTGATCTACTATACTATTCTATTTGGTTCTACATTTGGTACTAGAGCTTGTCAGTGTCGGCATTACTGATTAAATATGTCACATCTATAATAAACAGATTTTACGCCCTATTTGGACATACTGGATTCAACTGTGGGGCTGTGAAAATGCGAACAACTGCAAACTGAAAATGCATCTGTGGAAAGAAAATACAAACTTGCCAGAACAAAATCCTGAGAAGTATAGTTGGTGCCCCCTGGTATATACGAAATGATGATATTCATAGTGACCTAAAGGATGGAAACAATCAACGAAATCATCATAAAATACGCCCAGAAGCACGAAAAACGCCTACACCAGCACAAAACCCGGAGATCCTCAACGGTTTGGACAAATAAGGAGAACTGCGCCCCTCAAGCGAAACAAGCCATTGGACTTGACTGTGCTGTGCAAGTTATAGTGAAGTGTGTTCCAGTTAACAGTGTGATACACTGAAGAGTTGGTTTTTTGAAATCTCACCCTATACATCTCGTCCATTTATGAGATAAAATATTGCTAGATGATGTATCCAACAATCAGTTGCAGTAAATAAAATCACGAAAAAAAGTCTATAATGGGGTTATAATGGTAGGGGTGTAATATACATGAGAGTGGAGAGGCGGGGCTAGGGAGGAACAACGGTGTACTCTACAAGTGATATAACAGAAATGTTTCGTAGATAAACAATCTGAATTTACCTTAAATGTTGAATTATCTCCATTGTCAAGTGAATGAGTGTACCGGTTTTTAGTGTTCTGTTTTCTGGAACTCATTTCACCGCACGTTAAACATAATGGCCTTAGAAAATGCCTAGACCTTGACGTACTCCATTAATCCGAGAATAAACCCTCGAAAAACCCCACTGACATCTCCATTTACCTGATTCAGTTCCGAGGCTCGCATCTTAAATCTGAAACACGTCGAGGAGTCTGTAGCTTTAATAATGACGAACGACCGAGCCACTATCTCTTCAAAAGTTTAAACCTCCAGTAGTTAGGTAGTTGCAAAAGCTTCTTCATCATTCAGAAGGCGTGTCCTCTAGGGAGTATTTGTTCGCCGCTAACACTGCAATAAGCTCTCGTGATTTATGTGCCTAGATCCCGCTACAATTATAACACAACCGTTAGACTATCCTGTACTGACAAGGTTCAGTTCGGATACCCTACCGCCCTTCTGTTACTGTCTCGATTACGTCATCGGTTTAATTAATAAATTATAAATTCCATTTGGGTCTGTTGTTTCATTACCATTATATACGCCGACGGTCTATTAAAGGACCTCTCATATTATCGAGCCGTGTGAATCATACAATGTTAACAGGTAACGTCCATATGTGGTAACATCAATCATACATAGATAAAATTTCATTATACCCATTACATTTACATGAGTCCCGACGAACTTTATCAGAGTACATCTGCGTGGAAAGTACATTGGCAGTGGCTCAGATATGAGTCACACGAGAAACTTGAACGGGTTTTCCACATTCCGACACTAGCAAAGTTCTAACGATCATCACTTACATTATTTTTCTGTAATCTGATGTACAATCAGAATTAGCTATCACGTACACAAGGTGCTTTGAGTACCCCATTTAGTTTCATGTATCCAGGTAACAGTCAGTCTCGGGATTAAATTAAATTTTAATGTTTTATTTAAAAAATAAATAAGAGTGGTCTTACCATCTTAATTAATCAAATTGAAGGAGCCAGGCTAGAAGCAGAAGAACTACATCAATTAACAAAGTACGATTTTTTTATTTTTTCCCATTGCTAAGGTTTCAACCAAAAAACACTGGTTGTACCGGCGCAGACTGATTGCCTCTCCACGACTTTGACAGTTTAATAACACAGAGACTGGCAAAGCAATTAATTTAAAAGCTCCGAGCGATGTCGGAGTTGTAGATTTTTATTTAATTGATTGAAAACGGGCTAGTTTTTACGATTTTTTCTGTTCTGAAGTGGTCTTGTATCAACTCCGGAGAAAATATTTTGCCAGTGAATTGAGGCGCGAATTCCAAGTTTGAATTTCAACTGCAGTTCAGAACATAGCAAGGTTGCTGTCTTAGAGGCAATGACCATGTGTGGTAACCGTTTATAATATGAACGGTTTAATATATTGAATGATTTAATCAAAATTGGTACTCAGTAGCGGCTCATGGACATGATTTTATTTTTGATTTGATTTCATCTTTGGTAGATTACAAATTTTCATCTAAAATCAAAATTTCCGCTCCTATAGTGCGTTTTATTTGTTATTATAATTTTTTTTGTCGTGTATTTAAACCTGACTTAACATATTCAAATGAAACCCATTGGCGAACTTGAAAAATGTTTTCACATTTCACTTAAAAGTGACATACATTCTTGAGAAAATTGGATTTTGCAACTTACGACTGACGCCGTCTTTTCTAGATCTTTTCGCACGAATATTTTAAGACAGTAACGTCATTTCGGGCCAATCTCGTAATAACATTAGCATAATGAGGGCCATTGGCGTGGATCAGGAGGTACAAGTGAGAGGAAAAAAAAGTATAATATCCACCTAATTCCAGATAAATCGGTCGATTTGAATATCGTTTAATTAAGTGGGACGAGAGGGACAACACGGGTTCGACACACTCCAACGCTTCAGAAACGCCTCAAAACTGATAACGAGAACCAGTTTTTTTGTGAGGAATGAGATTTAGAGGCTTGGTTCTGGATGTAACAAGTTTATTTGAGTTTATATTTGAATTTTATGAGGTTGAACGGCAGATTAGTAAGCTAAACGTTTGTTACGAAGTTACATTAAAAACAATAGAAATCATGGTACAGAGGTGTATTGTTTCTGTATTGGCTCACCCGTTTTTCTAAATCACTGATCTAAGTTTATTAAAGTACTCTGAGGCATATTAACTAAACGTGTTGTCAAGCCCTTCCCTCATACCTTGTAACTTGATTTTGATTAAATTCAATTCAAAATAATTTTATTCCATGAGATGCAAAAATTACAAAGTAATGGTTATTAAAATAAAGAATCTACATAATAATAATTGAAATAAAAAGCATTGAAACATAAGAGAAATATAAACGGATAAACTATTGGAATCCACATGCGATGGAGCAAAGCTCTGTGGTGCATGTAGGAGTCTTAAAATTTACCCAATTTATTAAATTAAATTCATCTATATTTTGAATATTGTAAAAAAATGATTAGTAGAACAATGAGTAGAATACAATTTTATATCTACAAAGGGTATAAATAATGTACCCTATAATGATAACAAATTAAAAAAGAAAGACAAATTCTGCAGTTAAAATAAAATTATGGTCACTTTCTATACCAGCTCTTCAATAAATGCTCACCGCTATTTAGATCTCGTGAACTTAACCAAGCGGAAACCCGGTTTTTAATGTTATGTGAGAGACCATTTTAGAATTGAGCAATACAAAGAGTACTTTTACAATGTACTAAGTACAAATGTACAAATGTACAAAGAGTACATTTACTTACGATACGTTAGATCGATTAGGTTAGGAACCAGCCTCAAGGGCTCGTCAGCTGAGCAGTTTCTCTATACCTACCTTGTAACTCACTTCATAGTGATATAGACATCATGTCACTTTTGTTTTATCATTTCAAGTAATCGCACGATGTTTCAAATTCGTATTCACGGTGAATGACGCGCTCTACGAACAATTACGTTATGTATTTTTCAATGACCTCAAGGTTCACCAGAGGGGATTTTGTCTGATATATTCAACCGACATCAGATTCTGCAATCAAAAAGTATTGGAACTGAGCGCAGTCACGAAGTACTAGTACGCAGGGATAAATTCAAATGAGTCTACTGTTATAATGATTTTATTCATTCATTTATTTCTCAGTGTATATCTCCATCGATACAGTTTCGATCTCATAATGAAACGTTAGGGCAAGGATGAGATGCTGGCTCGTTTGTAACGGTTCCGGATCGACATAGCCTCGGAGATATATCGGAGAGAAGTGTTGAAGAATCGATAGCGATCAGAAAGTGCTCGAAATGGGGCCCCCGGGGGGCTCCTGAGGAAGAACAACCTTCAGCATACAGCACGCCCTCTCTTCGGCACGCGTTACGCGCTCAGCTCCCGACAAAAATTAAAAGAATTCCGTACCGTTACCTGGTGCATATCATTTAACTTCTCTCGGATAAAGGTCATTGCATTGTCTATGTTCTGTACGTGAGCATAGGAATCCTAGAGTTTCATATTACTAAAAAATACCCCCAAATAACGTCTAACTTCTTTAATCAAATGATTCAGATATAAGTGTCGCTAAAGATCTGGATACAAATTAGATAACAACAAATATAAAATACAGATGAAATTTTACTGAAGTAGAGAAAACGTTATTTCATTCGATGACAAAATAAGTAGAGTGGTTACAAAGCGTTTCAGAAAAGTATTACTGTTGTCAGTACACTCCAAATCACGTCACCAAGCCGAGGTCTTTCTGTACTTCATTCATGCAGATGCACCTGGCGTTCGTATCTAGTAAGGTGCATTTTTTTCAACTCTATACGTCTTAGAAGCGCCTTGTTACCAATGCACGTGAACTTTTCGAGCTCCAAAGAGTTTTCGTTACCTCCAAGATGAGTAGTATTATTACCATCCAAGGAGTAGTATTGTGATTCAGGAGTGCATTATCCCCTATACAGTGGTATTGTTGCCCCACTTCAAAAATGTTGTGTAACCTGAATCATGAAAGGTAATCAAGTCCAGAAACAAATAGATTGACAGAATGAATAACAATAAGAGCTAATGACGTTCATTTTGTCATTATTACTCGGCTTTTCGTGGAGGAGGGGGTATTATAGCTGTCGACAAGGCGTCAGTTTAGGGTAGGGATGCATTTTATCCTTTCAGATGGTGTAGAATACGTTTGCATTGGTCATTCATTTTCAGATTTCTTTATATGCCTTTATATATATTTTTTTTTTTTCAATTTAATTATTGGATTATTATTCAATAATAACCCATTGTAGTCGCTCTTGAAAAAAAATGCTAACCCCCATGAAAATTTCATGGTTGACGTTTCAAAGGGTGTAGAATCCGAATCTGAAATATAAATTTTCCCGTCCGTCCCGCCGTCGTACGCCATACGCACGATTTCTCCCAAACGGCTGTAGCAAAATATCTGAAATTTTCAGGAAAAATCAATATTGGTCCGACAACGCCCCAATTTTTTAGCCAGCGCTCTCACTTAACTTAAAGTGCCCTTTAAGGGTTGTCGAAGTTTTGTAAAATTCCTTAAAACCTCAAAAAAAGTTGAAGCAGCCTCATTTTGAAGAATTTTCCACGAGGAATCGAATGAGCCCTTCCCCAGATCCGTAGGTGAAACCATTCCCGATGTATGGCCCAATTTATGGTGCCAACATTTGCGTTATTTTGGTTTATTGTTGTTTTTGTTTTGATATCAGTAAACTAGTGATGTAGTAATGTAGGTACTGGAGTGAACTCCTAAAAGGCTTTGTAGCAGATACACGGGTTGACGCATTCTGATACGCATGAAACGCTGCAAATTCTTTCACTGGGGTTTATTATTTAATTGGCTTGCGTTCATGATTTGAATTTCTACTAAGCTTTGGAGTGTGGGTGTTTCACAGGTGATAGAATTATTGAATTTCAGGAGGCACACAAATATGATCAACTGAACTATCCAAATAGGCATTGTCATGCATATCTCTGAAATTCAATAATTGCTCTATCACCAGTAAAACACACACACTCCAAAGCTTAGTAGAATTGAGATCATTAACGCAAGCCAATTGAATAATAAACCCCAGCGAAAGAATTCGCAGCGTTTTTGGGAAAAATTTTGTGATCGCTAATCCTCCTTAAGACGGTTAGTTTGGATCAAATGTTGATACGTGGTGTTACCGAGTCGCAATCTATGCTCGCTGATTTTGTTGATAATGAGCCGTGATATGAATCGTTGTTGGCAAAATTGTGCTCAATTCTGTTACCACCTACATACCAATATCTGCATACTAGATAGTTTCGTCCCCTATATTTTCATACCTGTATTCGAAAACTTAATTCTAAGTTGATTCTGCGTAAGTGGTTTTATAATGTACAATCCCCGCAAAGTTACCATCCGTTCTAACATTTTCCTTGTTACTAGTCTTACGTTTAATTTTGTAATTACACAATATGTTGGCAAAATCGAAAATTGAAAAGTTGCGAACTCCACAATTTTTTAGGTATGTTGTACGACTAAAATTGGCGTCAAACAAAAAAAAATACATATATAAATAAAAATGTAAAACTTGAGACGTGTAGTTTTCTAGGGGTTAATTCATTGGTAAATGAAGACGTAATTTCAACTTTATCGGTTTAAAAAGCAATGCTTCACGGAGTCACCCGAAATGACTCACAGCTGGAATCCCTCGAAGACGTGGGGGAAAATCATAGTTTTTGTTGAAATGAGAAGTTCACTCGGGGAACTTTCTTTCGTGCTACCGAATGGAGTGTCAGCTTCTTACCCTCCAGTGGCTGTTGCAGGGGTCGTTTCCTTGAGGGTCTCTAAAACGCTATTTTATGTTGTGGGGGCACCGAGTATATGACACGAGGGTTCATCTAACGAGACCGGAAACCACAATCTACGAAATGCAAGTGGATCGATAGCGAATCCCCCACAACTCCTTTTTCCTCTGTCTTCGAGAATTAATTGCAACAAAAACGTGAAGGTAACGATTGAGTTGCTCATAAAAATCCCAATGAATGCAGCGCACAGGGATCCAGAATTAAAATCTGGCTGATCTGAACCTCAACAAAAAATTTATTGATAAATCTCATGTTTTCCTGTGGGTTTTGTTATGGTCCAGTCAGATTTAAGGTAGACTCAACCACAAAACAGATTTTAAGAGGGAGAGTAGTTATAATGACCAATGAAATGTGTGATTTATTTTCCTTCTTGATCACCATTGATTATGAAAAATCACTTCAATACCACCCCAATTATTTCAAATGAAGCAAAAATATCAATATCACATTCCTAATCGTTGGATCATCATTTCAGCATTATGCAGTGGGTCGCTCTTCTTCATCGGTGGAATCACCCGTTTCTCCCAGATCATTGGGTGTTTCTGAGAACGAAAAACATAGTAGCTCGAAAAGTAGGTAAAACTTGGTGGTGAAATAAATTTATAAAGAATCCACAACGGCTATTTATTACGACTAGGCCGTAAATAATACCGCCTTAAACTTCTTATGAAGGTGATCAATTCATACTAATTTTTGATAAATCCTAAACTGCTTGACATATAAATTAAAAAATTTAATTTGGGCGGGTGAATATTCCACTTACCTGTGCTGGTTGAGCTCATTATTCTTCGATGACGTCTGATATAGAACATGACTGTAGGGATGAGGTAAACACAGCAAGAAGGACGAGGACCTAATGTTCGTGCATCGTAGAATCAGTTCGCGGTACTTGATCCCTTAAACTTCATTCGGTTAGACGTTTGCGAACCCATTATAATTAGTTTATAACCACTGCCAAAGTATCATACGGCGGAAAGTTTTTTTGGGTTTCTTCCAGCTGGATTTGGATTCTGTACTTCTCTGCAGCGTCTGAGAAAACCCGAATTAAAGACTTAAAATTCGAATTTGCAAATTTGACACGATCCTAGTGGCAAAAACAATAACAACACAACTTTTGCATCCGTCTCTATAGAAGTTCTATTTGCTTACCATTTTTCTGGAGTTCAACTTATCTCGATTTACTTTCATTTCAGCTCTAACGGTTCTTCAAGAGTCCGTTAATATTGGACCGCCTTATGCAAATACCTCTTAAGTGACGAAATATCCTAATTCAAGTTTCTGGATTCTTCTCGAGTTGATTCATTTGGGTACTTGACAACCAAGAGGTAAAATTAAACAAACCTATTCATGATTACTAATCTCATTTATTCATGGTAACAGTAGTAATAAAATCAATTTCAAGATGATAAAATTTCGATAAAAATTTAGCAGCTAGCATCGTCGTATTTTATAATTCAAATTTTGCAACGTTTAGCCCAATCCGCATGGACATACGCGTTAACGTATGCCAACGTTTGTCAATGTTCCAGTCCGCAGGGAGCCCAAACGGATGAACGTACGGCAATCCGGATGATCGTATTCGAATCTTTGAAGTTATTTCAATGAATAAAAAATGTATTAACTCTATGATTTCAATGGTGTTGGAAGTCTAGAATCCTTGAATAGTACTCAGCTATTCAACTCAACAGTCTGTGATGAATCGAAAGTGATGACGGAACTCATCCTCAACCAAACCCCACTGCATGAGTTTGGTCCAGTACTTTTGAAGAAAGCTGGCGAGAGTATGGCGGACGGACGGAATTTTCTATTTGACTTTTGTGATTTATCTACCTTTAGGCGTAAACCGAAAAAATATTGAATAACGCCCTGAGTTGAAGCTTGTTGGTAACTGTTCAACCCCTGTTTTGCATAAAAATTAAACTACGAAATGAAGATGTAAGCATTTACCTGGGTAATTAATGTGTTACAGGTTCCGATTTAAATCGCCATTGATAGTGTTTCGTATGTCTATGTCTGGTGATCAAGAATAATTATGCTAGTAAAGAGTTTATTAACATTTAGTAGGCCATTGGACAAGAGTACATGTTTCTCAAGTATATTTCTGTGGGGGCCTTATACCGCCCTGCGTTCTAATTGAATCTCCTGATGTACTAATAGGATCAGATAAATAACCCTCGGAAAAAAATAAAAAAACCACCTGGAGGTAAAAAAAAAAAAAAAAAAAAAAAAAACCTTGAATACTGAAGGGTGGTAAAAAATCCATAAAAAGAAAAATGTGTGAAAATGAAAAGGAGTTGAAAATGTCACCAAGATGGTTTATATCATAGCGTTTTTTTCTAGAAAACATGAACATCAGGATCATTTCAAAGTTGTTAATGAAGCATGTTACCGATCACGGTACAAGAATGCCAAGCTGTCATGCCAAGCGAACGTGTTCCTGCAAGCATCAAAGCCTTGAAAAGGTTAGTAGTAATGCGAATTTGTCGCGCTAATGCTACATCGGATACCGTCATGATACGAACGTGTTGAAATTGATAAGAAACTATCACATTATTGATTACATTATCCTTGACTACCTTGTCGAGCCACAAGAACCAAGATAATCGTGCTTATTGGATATGACGTTTGAGGGTGCGCAGGCTGATATATGGATTTCTGAGAAATAAAACTTACGGGGGACCATGTACAACCTAACCCGCACATTCCCTGAAAATGTCATGAAAATTATTAAAATTGAAGGAGTTAACTCGCAACAAATACTAAACGTTCGCCTGTGATTTCTATTCAATCTACAAGTACACGTACGATGGTAAGCACATAGGTACTTGTTATTTTTTACATATGTTGAATTGTTTCTCGGGATTTTGTTTTCCGTGACCTGTAGATGGTTCCAGTAGAATATTCGTTTTTTCATAAACTATGGATGGAGTAACCATTTCCCCATGGAGCATAGAGGGTAAAAATGCAGCAACATCCTCCGATTGCAACAATGAAAATTCATTCTTGAATCTACTGACAATTTATATCAATTTGATAACAATACTATTCATGGTTTATGAATTTGAACTTTAGAAACTATCACATCGGCTAGAAGTGAATCAATTTCTGTCTCACGACGCCTCGTTATCTCGATAAAACAAATAATATTCCTTCTAACGAACTGGTTTTTCAATATCGAGCCCACTATGTAACGGGCGCACTTGTAAAGTTTGTTGTTCACTTGCGGAGTTGTTCCCTCCTCGAGAGTCATCCAGAAATAACTGGCGGCCTCTGCATGCAAATGCGAATCGATTTCGTAGGAGCCTGGACGGGAAAAGATTCCGTTACATTCAGATTAGTTCTCAAACGAAAGCCAATGATATATTCACGCGCGTTGGAACAACAGGGTTAATAGTGCGAATAATGTGTGTCAAACTTGGGAACTTTCTCCACCAACCTGATGAACAAGGGCAATGGATTGACCTTTCCGAGGGAGAGACGAAATGGTGTGCTTCGAATAACGGAACGATGTTGTTTCTTGAGTCACTCATTTGAACGATTGGGATATGTAATCAAGTTAGGAACTTCTCGTGGTTCGACAAAATTCCAAATTGACTTTGGTATACGACAAATACTTCGTAGTGTGCTAAAGATGCAATTACCAGTAATTTGGAATGAGAAGCCATACATCAATAACTTTTGTTGGATCTGTTTAACACAACTTCATGTGTATTAAGTACTATTTAAGGTTGCCTAACAAAATTTCTTGTGATTATACAGGGTGTCCCAGGAGTTATGCACAATCCGACTCCTCCGTGTTCTAAAACTCATTTCCGACCAAAAATGCCTCTAGCAATTTTTTGCCAAAGGCCTCGTTCCCGAGTTGTTATTACCTTTTCAAGATTTTTTCGTGTTTTCGATCTCATGTCATTAAAACTGTTATAACTCCCTCAATTTCGGAGATAGTTCAGATTTGATGACTCCGTTTTCGTCGTACACTTTTGGCTGTGAACTAATCGGCTGAGTTCCTTTACGTACGTCGCACTGCTTCTGATCTCTAGCTATGATATAACATCTAACCGTTTTAGCTTTAAATAATTTTTCTTTTCAGTGTACAAAGAAAATTTCGGTTTGTTTGTCTTCTTACAAGGATGTATTTAACATCTCTAGAATCAGCAGATGTAGATTTAGATAGCTAGACATACCAATTTGGATAGCTAGACATTTTTCCAGCTATTTGGAGAAACCACCTCTCGACTGTACCCCGGAAGTACCGACCAGACTTGTGGTTCCCAAGCAGGGAAGATGGGTTAAAAACTACCACTCTCTCTGAAATCTTTGACGGATGCACACCGTAAATCATTTCACGTGACTACATGTGAGGTCGGAAGCTCCCAGAGGACCTGTCATGATGGCATTTCGGGTGGTGCCCTTTCACCAACAAGTGTTCAGTGTTGGACACCAGGAGACAGATAATTGACGCGATCCCGTCCATAATTCTACAAAAGGGCTTTGAGGTCAGAAAGCACTTATTACTTTTTTGACCGCAAGGTCCTTCTGACGTTGACCGTTACTTGTCACAATGGGTTAGTCAGGTGACTTACATTTTCCTAGAAAAAAAAATTCTGAAGGAGGGGAAGGAAATTTTCGTGCAACCCTGTCGCGTTTATACCTCACAAAAGATGCATAAAGGAGGTTTGACGGACAGCTGTCCATTTTGAAATGCGTGACGAGTGGTTAGCATTCAGTAGCCATATTACAAAAATGAATTAGTGTTTAGAACTCAACAAAAATGTTTTTCCTCTTTTCCTTCTTTCAATACCAGAATGACTTTATACTCTTTATATTGCGGTTGTGGTTTGTTTTCATGAGTGGGCGTGGATCCGATGTTTCAATTGGCAGGGCGGCCGTGGGCGCTCAAATGCCGTTGTGCTTGATTCCCAAGTTCCGACGCATCTGTTCACCTATGCGGGCTCATTGATACGAAACTCCAGAGAGGGGACTATGTGGGATGACCGTCAATCATCAGTCATAAATAAATTCATTTATCATCTGGATAGGGTCAAAAATCCAACGACCTATCAATCGTTCTGTAGGATAACCAGATTAGAAAATGACTAAGTTTAGCCACCAACAACCCAATGAAATGAGGTTTTTTTTTTTAAATTGCATTTATTCAAAAATTTACATATTAAATATTACACAATATTGATACACTTCTTAAATGCTACTCTCCACTGTAAGTCGCAGACTTGTGCTGTGGGGAGAAGCCGAGAGTTGCGCAAGCAAATTTATTAAAACAACTTAACGGTTTTTGAACAAACAAAAAATCTCAAGATGAAAAATAATTTATCCCACTCCTAAATTAGTTTTAAGTACGTAAAGAATAAATGAAAAAAAAAGAAAAATTAATTAACGTTCTGTAGAGCACTGTGTTGCTGCCTGCACGGTATATTTTCGAATCTCCTTCTTGAAGGTCTCAATCTTTGGTATCGAGCGAATTTCCAAGGGTAAAAAGTTGAACAGCTTGGCCTCTCTATAATCATATGCTCGCTGCCCATGGAGAGTTTTCCGGAAAGGAACTTCCACGAGAAATCGTCCACGAGATCTGGTGATTCCTTCCTCTAGGAACGAAACGTCATCACTTCTCAAGTCCCTGAATATTTTCAGCGCAGTAATTTTGTCTCGGAGCTCCATAATTTTGAGAACGCCAAAATCCTTGAATAATGCTGCCGAACTATAGTCCCTCCTCTTCTTTAATAAAACTTTGATAACCTGCTTTTGGGCAGCGTAAACGTGGTTGATGAGCGTGGATCCACACCCACCCCATCCAGTCACACCATAAATCATCAATGACTGCACGATGGTAACCCAATGAATACAATTTCACGCGCTTCTAATTAATCAATTAACTGATTTTGTTTTAAAACAAATTTTACCCTAACGCATAGTGTTTACTTTTACTCCAACGCATACCCCACAATTTGAAACATTTCAGGGATATGTCACATTTTTCTAGGCACAGAGTGCGATGGCAGAGATAGGTAAGTTTCGACTAATTACAATTTTTCGAAAATTTACTCGTACGAGGCCGGAACGACGTTATGGGCCCCTTAACGAGCAATCGTATAGCCGAGAGCTCAGTTGGAACTAGTTGGAGTTACTACCCTATATCTTCAGTAGTGAAATGGTGGCACCCTTACTTAGAAAATCGAGGAGGGCATCCCCTAATAGCTGCCAAACGATACACTATTCAGTAAGGAGGCCTTTTTAATGTAGAATTTGAAAATGTTCATTTCAGTGTCGCTTCGAATGCGAGTATTAGGCTAATCGCAGTGTCTGCTGTAGGTTAAGATAAAACTTGAATGCTGAATCATTATGGCTATTGTTCGAAGATCTTGATTTAATGAAAATATTGGTGTCATTCATTTATCTCTTCCATGACACAAAAAAGTCGCTTTGGACATTTGGAGATTGACAAGTCTGTGATATTTATACTGCTTGTATGAATGCCATATTGGACATTGAATGAGGACTCACAATTGGTCTATTAATGATGATTTAGCCATGTGGGTTACCTATCAAACCCGCGCCCGTCTTTTGAAACCCTCCAGTTCGTGAACACGCGCTCTTCGGAGGGCTGGTATATGAAACATGAATAATTGCCCCTGTTAATCATATCGGTTGCTTCGATCGGTCTGGAGGGAGAAACTAATTAGATCAATTAATAATCCCTTAGCTCGCCGAAATGTTTGCATTGAAGGAGCAGGGCTGATGGTCTTGCGGTGATACGGCGATGGGGCGTCGCTCGTATCTCTCAGGGCTCGGGAATCACCTGAATTATGAAGGCGGTCTAATTTGACGGGAGAGCAAAACCGTTTTGGGTTATTGAGATGAATTCACATTCAACGGCTGATGGTTTGGGGGTTCAGGATCGCGTAGTTCGGTAGACCGTGCAAGATTGTACCGATCCTGGATTTGAATTTCCAAATACCTTTTCTTAAGGCACCATAATATTCCTGTACTAAGATACAACTCAAAATAAAGTTGAAGTGAGACTGATTGCGGGAACCGAAGGATATGTCCAAAATCCATCTTGAAACAAAACTCTAGGAAAAAAGTCGGGGAAAAAACCTTTACTAAATATATATCTCTATTAGGTAAAAACGCTGCACATTCTTTCACTGGGGTTTATTATTCAATTGGCTTGCGTTCATGATTTGAATTTCTACTAAGCTTTGGAGTGTGCGTGTTTCACAGGTGATAGAGCTATTATTGAATTTCAGGAGATATGCATAGAGCACGTGAATCTGTTCTTAACCAAAATACCTATTTGGATTGTTCAGTTGATCATATTTGGGTGTCTCCTGAAATTCAATCATCACTCTATCACCTGTGAAACACGCACACTCCAAAGCTTAGTAGAAATTCAAATCATGAACGCAAGCCAATTGAATAATAAACCCCAGTGAAAAAATTTGCAGCGTTTCATGGGTATCAGAATGCTTCAACCCGTGTATCGGCTACAAAGCCTTTTGGGAGTTCACTCCAGTATCCACATTACTACATCACTACATCACCAGGTTACTGCGATGAAAACATGAAAATAATAAACCCAAAAAACAGAATGGTTTCAGCTACGAACATGGGGAAGGGCTCATTCGATTCATCATGGAAAGTTCTTCAGAGAGAGTCCAAATTTAGGCCGCTTCGACTTTTTTGAAGTTTTTAGGGATTTTACAAAACTTCGACAACCCTTAAAGGGCACATTAAATTAAGTGAGAGAGCTGGCTAAAGAATTGGAGCGTTGTCGGACCAATACTGATTTTTCCTGAAAATTTCAGATATTTTGCTCCAGCCGTTTAGGAGAAATCGTGCGTACGTCGTACGACGTACGTCGGACGGACGGAAAAATTGTTATTGCAGATTCGGATTCTACACCCTTTGAAACGTAAATCATGAAATTTTCAGGGGGGTTAGAATTTTTTTTCAGAGCGAATACAATGGTTTATTATTGAATAATAAACCAAAACGGAAAAATTTCCAGGGAGCCTGTTTAGTGAGGTATGCTGAAATGGTCATAACTCCCTTAATATACTGAATAAATACATTTTAAATTATACTCAAAAAGAAAGTTAAATTTTCTTTAATTTTCATTCCATAAAATTTCCTCCCAAGTCACGAGGTACTTAGTTTTTTCTAGCCTAATCTTAATTTTTTTTCATTCTTCTGCTTTTTTAACAATTTTCATTGTTAATTTATCATCGAGCCATCTACTAGAAAATAGATGAGCTCTGCGGTAAAAAATTTAAACTTCATCATCTCTTTATCGACTTATCAAGTTTTTATTTTACAGCAACTTTTGATAGAAGAGTTGGTGGTTGAACGTTGAAAAACGAGAATTTTTTTCAATCAACGCAGCATTTTGGCATGAGATAATGCCTCTGGCGTTGGAAGAAATTGAAGGTGGGAGGTGGGATAAAAACTTCGCAATTTTTTTTGGCTGAATCAAATGAACGATAAAAATAAAAAAAAGAAGGGGGGATTTGGTTAAATCTGAAAGGAACAAAGTATTGGTCTCTAAAAACAATATATTTTTTCTAAAAAGAAGATCTGTTGTGAATTCTACAACAAGAAAACTGTAAAAAGAACTGGTACTTATTATTTTGTTTTTTAGAAAAGAATAAAAAAAGGTTGTATTTCAGATCAGATCCTTTTTCATTTCTGAATTTATCATCACCCACCCACCTATTAATTTGATTTTGATGACTTGGAGGGTTTCGGAAATTCAATTCAGCGACAAAAGTCATGTATTTATAATATAATAGGGAATATTATTCCCTTTCCACTTTCAATTTCATCGTACACCAGAGGCATTATCTCATGAGATAACGCTGATTTCCTGTGAAAAATTCACGTTTTTCCACGTTCAAACGCCAAAACTTGTAAAAATTTGCTATAAAAGAGAAAAATTAATAAACCGATAAAAAGCTGATGGAATATAAATGTTTCTACAGCAGAGCTCATCCATTTCTTAGCAGATGGTCTGGTGGTGAATCAGCATTGAAAATTGTTAAAAAAGCAGACGATTCAGAAAAATTTGGGTTTAGGCTACAAAGAACTGATGAGCATCCAGTCAAAAGCAAACATGTTGCTCGGATGTAATTTTTCAGCAGAGCGTAAAAACGCTTGTAACATGATCTAAAAACGATAACTGCACGGTCAAGTGTTTTTTAACCCAGTTCAGACCTCAAATTTTTAACCGACGTTTAATATAGAAAATATTGGTCATTGACCACTTTTTTCGGTTTTCCCAGACGCCCCTGGCCACGTACTACTATCACCTACATCAAACAGGAAATTTCCGGAAAATAACTTTGTTTGCTTTGACTGGACGCTCCTCAACTATGTACGACTTGACCTAAGGGAAAATTTTGTATGATGGAAACTGGAGAAAATTTACTGATCTTTTCAACGGTACAACTTGAAAATTACGTATTCAGCAAATTAAGGGAGTTATGACCATTTCAGAGAAGTAAGGTCGTAAATACGAAAAAAATAGGCGAAAAAGGAGAAGACTAAGAAAATTTGCTACGAGGTCAAAGTCGTTACAAATTAATTGTTGAATCGATTATTGAAATATCGTCGTTCTTATACCGAATACTCTGTATATAGACAATCACCATAAAATCAGTTTTATATTTAGAATTGAATTGTCTGTGTAAAAAAGCTGTCAGAATATAACAAACCCATCTTATAGTACCGTTTTCAATTTGATTTTGGGATCTGCATATATTGGAACGAAAAAAAAAAATCGAATTTTCCTGCAAATAATGAACCAAAATATTAAGAGATTTGTGCCAACCTCATCACATTCACACAAAGAATGAAGTAGCCAATGAACTCACGAAGAGTTTACCCAAATGATCGATCACGAAGCCAACTTTCTCTTGCAATAAAAGAGTTTGTTCTGAAAACTGATTATCCAATAAGGTATAAAAGTCACAGCTAAGTTCTAACCCCTTTCGTCCACCTTCCAACCCTCTTGAGGAAAATACTTAGAGGGAAACGATAGCCGTCACTTGGTGATATGACTCGGAGAGTAGGATATAACTTTAATTAAATACCAACCTAATTTTTTTATGCCAAATAAACCATGGAATTCATCTCTTTCCATTTTTGAAAATTAACGCAAAGTTCCTGTCGACGGGAGCTGCTCCCAGAAATAATTACATAAAAGATTTCTCAAGAATGAGAAAGAGAAAAGAATTTTTCCTCGCAAAGCTGTCTTGAGTCATGGGCTTCCGGTGAAAGAAATTTCATACCTATTAACTTCCGGGGAGAAGTAAATTAATTTTCGTAGCTCGAGTATCAAGACTATAATTTATTAATCTCGGACTAATTACGTTTAAAGGTCGGAACAGTCTGAAATTGAGGTAGAAAGGGGCTGTCTTCAAGTTGGGAAAGCAGAATCCTTTCATGAAATTAGTTTGTCTATGAAACTCTATTCATAAATACTAAAATGCTTACTTGAGCAAATTTCGTCATTTAGGATATTTATGACTAAAATCTCATTCTGAAGTTGTAATGGCTAACAATAGGTTTGCTGCCTACCGGAACCCCTTTTGAATCGCTGAAACTACTCACGTTCGATGAACCCAGAATTAACGTTTTTATTTATATCACCTGTTTTCTCCCCAGTGTGAGCCCTCTTAAACATGCATCAAGACAGTGGAAGCCAGTATAAGGATGTGTTCGTGAATGATAATACGGTGATCGAAAAAATAAATCCCCAAAAGAAAAGAGTGTAAAAAGCCTGTCACGTTGTGTGTAGCACATACGAAACACGAATGTGTAGGTCTTTTGATATGTATTTAGATATTCAAGAAAGATTTTTTGTTTAAATTAAGTATGGTTAAGTTTGGTTAGGTATGGTTTAAAAATTTAAGCAAATAGGTTCGTTACAAGGAATCTAGTTATATTTCCAGGACATATCTAGTTACATCAACGTCTTCAAAAGTTAGTCGACATGATATTCCCATAGTCCCGCTTATTCTACAGTGATATTGAATGATGATGCGATGTTAAAATTGATACGATATTATTATCAATCAATCAATACATTTATTTGTATCAAGTCACTGCTGACTGTTACAAGGAGTTCTGACTATTACATTTTAGATTAATTCATATAAAACAGGCTTTCAGATTGAATAGGAGAGCACAGAGTCCTGACATGATGAAAAAAGACGAGAACATGTCCGCGTAATATGCGGTGTAGAAATCGGTGTGGCGATAGGTGGCTCGGAACCAGAAGATGGTGATGTGGCGTTTATTGATTACCAGTCTTTTCTTGCATAAGATCTCAGTAAGAGAGAGCGCCAGGTGTATTGGTATACTGCCTGCATTTTGTCGTGGTTTTCCGATTACATACCAAGCACTTCTCATTGATGTCCCACACATAACTATTCTTTTGGTGATAAAACCGTACGGTTCTGTAGTAACGGCAATTGATGGGACCATTCGCAGTTCAGCAAGGATGCGCTCTTTATGGGAGTTATTGGAGGCTCCCAGGTAAGTCTGTCGCCCAATGAAATCCACAATTGACCGATGATGGCTGCTACAGTTGGAGCGAATGACCCTCTCTATGTCCTTGCTGCTGTCCTGATTGGAGAATGTGTCGATCGGCTATGTGCCATTTATTTGGTCGACGCTCACGGTCTGCCTGACACTCCAAGGAATCATGGAATCCCTCCTACTGACCCAATTCAGGTCAACACCTTTGCTTCCCAACACATGGCAGGTTGCTAGTTCTCTAGGCGAATGCTCGTCGCTCATTCAGAAAACTGTCGTCAGAAGGCTTTATTGAAGACATTCACCTTCATGGGGGGGCCGTTCTGTTTCTGGCCTAAGGAAGTGACTTGGCATGATGTGATATTATTAGCCCGTTCTTACGTTTCGTCTTTCGTTTCGTATCGCGAGAACGAGATAAAATGACTTATGCACATGCGCAGAGAGATGTATCGATTTGATATTAATAAAACTAATTGGGAGATATTTACATTTTAACCAAAACACTTTCTGAAAATTCCACCAAAATTGGATGAAACAGTAGGAATTAGGGTTGTTACAAGGCTTTCACATCCGCCTATTAATCCTACTCAATCATCGAGTATCCTCGCTATTGTTTCCGAGTCTTCCATAGTGCGTAAAAATTAATTCCGAAAAGTTGTAGAGCCCAACAGGACTTTTTCTCTCGAGGCTCCCGAATTTGATTTCATTCATTTTGTTTCAATAAAATAAATAATAATAAAATATATAATTTCGTCTGTTCATATCATCAATCTATGATCTATAGAGTTAGCGCCGCAAAAGACCTGCAATACGTGCCCTCTAAGCTTTAGAAGGCAAAGGTTGATGTATGAGCACACCCCTTGCCATTTTTCTCCTCTTAATCGTTGTAACAAGTTTAAATTCTACATCTTTCGAGACCATCTGAAACATTTAAAATGATATTTCCTTTCATGTTGCGTAGAACAGGAAAGTATGCGTCGCAACTAAGTTAGCACACATCAAGTTTATCCAAAGTTGGAAAATATTGGGGATTGTTTTCCCGGGGTTATTGTACCGGACTTTTTCCTTGATACAGGGTGGTGTTGAGGCCATTCTGAAACCACTCACTGCTCTCCCTGGGTTCGAACCCCAGTGACGACATCATTTTTTATTGCTGTACATTCAACACTCACTCCTAGAGTTAGTATCTACATCTAACCAGTTATAATGAGACAAGGTGGTCTAAACTTCGTTCACTGTTTGAAGCCTTTAAGTTATTTTGTTGACACTTTCGAGATGCAGTTTCCGTTACAACACATATTGCCAAGAGACGTTTTTTTTTTGTTATAGAAAATACAATTTTGATTCCAAGTTGACTCTCCAATTTGAACAAATATCTTTACTGAGAAAAAAGAAATCTAGAAACTTTCCAAGAAACTAGAAGTCTGAGTGCTGTCCAGTAGACTCTCCGCTGTAGGAATCTTAAAACCGAACTTGTTACTTTACGAGAGAATAAAAGAAAAAAAAAACCTTCCACTCCGTCTCGATGTGTCTTGGTCATTTGCCGAGTACTCGCCTCAACTTTGAAAGCCAATAAGGGAACCTCGAATATCCCAGATTAAAGGGTTTCCTCGTTCAACTGATCTTCCTCTACTGGACTTCCCTTGAAAGGAAAGCTCTTACAATCGTCTGTCCAGAAACCACTTACTCAGCGTCGGATATTGCATTTCAAAGTTTTAAACCCGATCGAAAAGCACTTATTGAGTTTTTTTCTGTCATGTACACGTTTGAAAGTCTGTGTGGGACCCTTCATTTGCATTGGTGGTAGGAGGAGACGTTTGAGATGGCTTTATTGCAACGTGTAGCTGTTCTTGCAAGCTTGATGAACGTAGGGGCGATTCATTGAAACTTTATTAATGATTAGAACCTTTGTGCATAACGTATGCAAATATATACAAATTTCGGCAAGGAGAATTACAAAAAACCAGTGGGCAATGGGGATTGATGGATATCACTATCAATTTTGAGGGTTGTAGGGTTGTTTCTATGTGCGAAGAATTTATCGCCACTTTTATATTTGCAAAATAACTCAGCATTTCTTAATAAAATGGAACCATAAACCAGGGAATTCTTCGTTCGAATAATTACCTAGGGGAAATCCAGGAACGGTTGACCATTGGAGAAGAGAGACCTCAAAATCACTTGTCTAGATCGTTTCCGACCGTCTTTTTTGCTACTGGCTATTTGATCGTTAGAAACTCACAACACCCGTATTTTTCTTTACCTTATCCACGCAAGGACGTCAGATACAGCTAGAGGAAAAACCTGTCTCCGTTAGGGAACGACAGTGTCAGATTTGTATAGATGAAAAGTTTCGAATCGTCCCTCCAACCATTACGTCAGATGAAAAGATTATCAGAAATAAATCTCCCCTAACAATATTTTTGCCTTACCCCAAAATCCGTTGGAGTACGCCAAATCCATCTTGAATAAATGGTATTTTCAAAAAAAATTCTTCCACAATTTTAACGAATTTACTAGAGAAAAAATCGTAATACTATGGATATCCAAGAACTTTTATAACGACGCCTAGAGACTTATGACAAAAAAAAGGCAGATTGTTATCAGCAAATTGTTATTTGTCATATGTTGTGAGCAGTCTCGCAGCAGTAACGACGTGGTGATATGATGATACAGTTACATCTTCCGGCGATCCAAAAATCTTTAGTTTAACGCACCGGAAAAGCAGTTTCAAGAAAAGGGACGGACAGATCATACCCAGAACAGATATTCTGCCTTCTAGCAAAAGAGACATCGTGTAACAAATCAATAGAAATTTTCATTTGTCACATGTTCATGCTTCTGTTTTACACCAAGATGTTTGAAGTCATTATGAACCGATAAGTATATTTATAGAAATCATCTGGATAAAGTAGGTACTCGATTGAGGCCATTTCATTCAATTCATGAGAAAAGGGAGGATGATGTTGAGGGTTGCAGCAATCGTGATACCCATTTCATTGAGGTAGCAAACTTTACATTGCCACGTTTAGCGCCTTCTGAGATCAAAAAGATCTACGGACGGTAGGCAATCATTGAATAGGGAGGCACCTGAAGTAGGTTAAGCGGCTCGAGTCACTGTACCGTTTCCAACGTCGTTTTCCACGTTTTGAACTGAAGGGAAAATCTTTTGCCACGTCATGCGTACATCACAAAGCTCCAACCTCTGGCTTGTTCATTTGCTTTGGTTTTAAAATACACTCACGAACCCTCTCTGCCGAGCTAATTCAGCCTATTTCTCTCGGTCGTTGGTCACGAAAGTGAGGCACTCAAATGAGTTATCTTCGGTGGTAGATTTCACTTTCAAAAGGCCGAGAGGACTGTGTATGGAACAGGTATGGAAAAATGTGCGATGAAAGCCAATAAAAGTGACTTTGAGCATATGATTTTCCTTACCTTTTTTAGTTTTTGTTTATACGGAGCGACGTCAACGAGAGCTCCGTAGTTCATCCCTGTTGTATTTATTTCTGCTCATGTGCCTCCGATAAGGATCCTTAAATTACCATGTTATTTCTGACCGAATAAAACCAAATTTATTTTTCAGGAGCAACTCATTGACGCTTTTCCTTCGGTCGGCCTTTTTAACTATTGCAGGCAACAGATCCTGAAGTTTCAATGGTATAACTAGTTCCTACGTGCGGAAGTCGTTACTCTACACAAAAAAATTCGATCAGATTAAAATAAACGCAGATTGAATGAACAATTTTACGAAACGGATCATCCGAATCCCGAGGATGAATATTTTTAAATTTCAACTGTCGTTATTACGTCCACCTTTTAATAACTTCTCGATAAGACGAAGACACAAACCATCTATCAACAACCTTCCTCCAAGGAGAGGCTACTGTAGAATAGAGCTACCATAAAGATGATGTACTAAGTTCACCTGACTTGCTGCAGATGAAATCTTGATATGGGTGCATGTAATTAAATGTTCCTAACGGCCACACATTCTTTCCGTTCCTACCTTCACAAATATTACACTGATAGCAAAAACTGTGAAAAATAAAACAGAAGTCAGAAACAATCAATATAAGTACCATAGTAACCGGTCTGAAATAACAAATAATGATAAACATCCTGCCGTTGACGTGGGAACCAAATGTTGGGGACTTGATTGAATATCTCTCATTTTGATGTTTGAATGGTGATATTTGGTGGATAAAAATGTCTCAGTTTTATTCAGTAATGTTTGTTTTGAGGGCAGACAATGAACTATTAGATGGGCTAATCAGTTAGTGAAAAGTTGATTGAAAATTAAAAGTGAAAGTTTAAATTTTGATTCGTCCTTTTTATCTAGGTCCCACATTACGAAACTCGAGGTTTACTCATGATAGTGGAAGTGGCCCAATACGGTACTCTGCATGACTTATATGACACTTATATGACACCCATTGATTCAATTTCTCGAATGGATGGATTTTCGCATTATGAATCTACTTCGTGCATAGACACATTCATAAAATATAAGAATTCCTGTGAAGTAATACGTACTAAAATTTTGTATTTATTCTTTAGTTAGTTAGTTCATTCATTCAGTTTATTCGTTAGTTCATCGGCATTCTGGCCAAAACTTTGGGTTGCTCATCTTTGACTGCTCACTGTAACGGTTTAGTTTCATGAAGATAATCCGCATGTTAAATAAAATTTTGGGTTTCTGTATTGAGAAAAAGTGCACTGGGCCAACTTGTTCTGGTTGAAAAAAAGGAAGTAGAATCATTCAATGCAAGCCATAAAAAGAGGTGACGTGTGCTTTTGATTTTTAATACCACACACCAACGAAATTAAAATAAATTTCAATTTTAAGGACCACCCAATAGTGCAAAAAATATTTAGATAGTTCGAAATTTTGGTTGTTTGTATAATTTTATGGTAAGGCATTAATAAATTTTACCATTTTGTAAATCATTGGATGAGGGACGATTTAGTGACCATAAACCTAACATTCTGCTATTTCCCCGATTTTAAACAGCTGTCATCTTTCAGAAGCCGTTGATAACAATAACCTGATAACGAGTTACTCATTCAATTTTAATTGGGATAAAAACGACAAAGTAAAAACCGTCGGATCGGAGGCGATAATTTGATAAAGATTTATCACGGAATCGGCCTCATGAGTCGTTAGAACACGGGATCGGAATGCCTCCCCTAATAGGACCACCTTATAAAACTCACCGATGGAACGTTGAACACGTTATGTTAGGGGAAACCCTATCAAGATAACTACCGAATGTTTGGTTTGTTAAAGGGAGTCCTTCATAAGCCTAAATCACCCATTTCTTGGGAGCCCGGCTCCGTTGTGAACTTCCCCTATCTGGGTCATCTCTTGAGAACGTCTCCGAGGAATGGGCGGAATGACGGCCGATTCCTCCAGGACGTCCTCTCGCCAGTAATTACAGCGAGGAAGCCCCGGCAACGAGATCCTCGTTTTGCCGGCGGTATCTCTCCGGGCTGTCGGCTAATTGGAACCGCTCTTTCGCTGTCTGGTCCTTTTTCGGCCGCCGAAAGATGACACGGGTTAGACACAAAATAGTTTTTCACCGAATTTTCATCCTAGAAAATAATTGGTTTAGGATACCGTCAAATAAACATACTAGATTCGTTTCAGATGTAAATACTGCCGCTCATCTTTCAATCATCCATCACCGTCATTCTATAATCAAAAAACACATATCCCAAATAGGAAGAGAGGATCTCCCGTAAAAAACTGTTGGTGGCAATTCACTAAACAATGATACTGAACTATTTAATGAAACATCGTTAACAAAACAATTAAGTAAATATATTCGTACAATTAATTAAACCCACTTACGTACACGTAATTGTATGTAAACAAATGTTGAAAAAAGGCCGAATGTATAAAATGCAAATGCATTGAATGAGATTGTGAAGGACTTGCATAGGAGCGTACAAATTACATCAATTTCACACTCCTAGTAGGGGGCCAGGGAATCGCAAAAATTAACAGATACCTACGAATGTATCTTTTAGCTTTTTAAAATCCATAAATCTTTTGGGATTTGAAAACGGAAAAGGAAATGATTTCCACACAAATGAATTATTGAAGAATTTATAAGTATTTTAAGAGTTTCGTTAACTGCATTGGTATTTACCCACAATAAACTAAGGCGCCTATTGTGTGTTTTTTAACATCCTAGGCAGGTTTTTCAACGAGATAATCTAAAAATGATTTTCATGGCTACGTTTCAATCAATTATCCAGTTGGTATTGTTGTGTGGGGGGGATCTTACTCTACGCATATATATAAGCTGAACATTGGTCAGAGGAGCATCTCAAAAATAATTTTAAAACCCCGCAAGTATCCAACTATGAATTTATAACAGGAGTTGAAAGTATTCACCCCCCCACCAATTATTTTTAAAGTCATTACTACATATGCTCCATAGGAACCCGAACATAATGCGCGAGAACCAGAGCATCATCACGCGACCCGCTTTAGATTGATTGGTAATGTAATGTCGTATCTCCAAAGACAAACCTGCATTTGACAAAGCGTAGCCCTCAATACACGATTTATATTGTGCATAGGATGGTCGATTCTCCCCTTAAGTCCCCACTTCTATGTACGCGTAATGCGTACAAGAAGAAAATATTTGAATGGTTGATGAAAATAGGCGTTGTAGAGGCAGAAAATATATGCAGCATATATAACTAATTTCCAATATTCTAGGTATGTTTATGATTAAATAGCTACTGTTAAGGAGATAACATTTAAATATGATTAGGAAAGGTATTTTAATTCTTGGTATATTTAGTTATTTTGCTATTTGGCACAACAGGCATTGCCTATGCCTCACAATAATGTTGTTTTTTTGTGTAATCTTTGTAAATGAATGTACAACATGAAATAAATACATAGAAACAATTGGAAATGTCACTTTCCGTTGGTCTCGCTTCTATTCTTACCCATTTGCTGTCTATACATTTTCTGTAATCGATCTATCATCGATTGATTTTCGTTTACCATTTGTTGTTTCACTAGCTCAATAGTGGACATTTTCCTTTCGCATTCCCGTTTCAATTCATCCGCGGAAATTTAAGAATTAGATGAGATCTTAAGTTGTACTTACCATTCTTCGAAAGCTAATCAGCTACGGTTTCTGAGATTAATTATAGGTAGCGGAACCTCTGCTTTCACTTTCTGCCGTTGACGTAAAAATTGTTCTCGCCATAGTCGGTTTTCGGGGTATAGATCATTCTGAGCAACTTTTGTATATTTTCTGTCTGTTTGCTAAACCTTATAACAAACTTGATGTCTACAGTTTTCCAGCGATTTTAATGGGGATGTGCGGGTTATGATGTAGATGGTCTCCTTTGAGTTGCATTGCTCAAAAATCAATTGTTAGTTGATCTTGTCAATATAGAGGAGAAAACTGAAAATTAGTGCATGACGGTTTATGAATCAGGTATTAGCTCTATCTTTTAACCGATTCACGAGTATCTACAATTATTTAATTGATTATGGTATCCACTAAACTCATATTTGGAGAGGGAGAAATATGATAAAAGGGAATTTAATATGAGTAGCTGGATGTTATAAGTTCATTGGGGGATTTATTGCGTTTTTCGAACTGTTCTCATTCAATCTCATGTTGATGGTAAAGTATGAAATAAATTGGGTTTGCAAAATGCAAACTTATATCGAAGGTGAAGTTGCAACATTACCTACTTGAGACAGTGCTGGACAACACAACTTTTCTGAGTTGATGCAAAACAACATGACCTAACTGATATTTCGCGTTTTGACTTCTGGTATCGTAGGATGCAGTTGTATAATATGAAAATTGAACATTTTTTGCCTCTCTTGAGAATTTCAAAAAAAAAAAAAAAAAAAAAAAACACGTCACGTTGTTTAGCGCCTTCTCAGATAGGTTGTGTTGTCCAGCCCTATCTCAGGTAGGTCATGTTGCCACTTCAACCTCGATATACCTATTCCATATAATAATGATGAACAAATCACGATGTCATCTTGTTTGTTTGAAAGTGTCAACTATGTAGTCTCATAAATTATAATACAATATTGACCTCTCGCTTTCCTATCCAATCAAACAATATTTTGATTACAATGGAATCACATACATCAAACAATTATTTACCTTGCGTTGAGTTTAACTGACAACTTCACAATTGTGGCGAATCACGAAACATCAAAGTTGACAAGGAATCAATTTTACCTCTGAATAGAGGAAGATGTGAAAAGCAATCGATAACAGTATCATCCGCCCTTTCATCTGTCGTATGAATATTTTACGAAGATCCCCAATAGGTTGGGAATCTGACTGGATTGACCTCCCAGCCTCTGGCTGTTTCAATTCAAAAAGATATAGAGGCGAACTGAAGTCATCAAAACTGAGGGCTGTCAAAGGATGTTTCTCCTTCGATATTTGATCGGCACAGCTGTATTTTGCTATTGTCAGTTTTACCTTATCATTTTATAATCGTACCTTTCCACGCGAAGCCATCGTTTGTGCTCATTGTGCAGTACGCCAATTTGTGGAATATTGAAGGGTGAAAAGGGTTGTATGCCCTTAAATCATTTGGTTTCCACTCGCGATAAATCCTATTAGTTGCTCTGTCGAACAGTAATTACGAAGGTAAAATTTCAAATGAACCACCTTTACATACCAAACTAGTGTGGTGTGTTTATCGTGGCGTCACAATATGCATCCTATAATCGAACCCACCAGTTGTTCTGCCATGTTTGCTCTCTATTCTAGGTGCGTTTACAGTAAAACTAAAGTTACTAGAAATTTTCCCTCCGATATTTTCACTAAATCCACTAGACGTTATTAATTATTTGGATGCTGTTTGAGTTATTATCGAACATTTGATAATTTCCATCCTTCATGGACAGAATGTGTACTAGATAAAAAGTGGAACAACCATAATAATTGCAACCCTGTCATTAGGCAGTGGATGTAATTTGGTGGTTGTACTGCCAGTCAGTTCATTTTGCTGGATTTCCATACGTTCGGTTTTTCTACGATTTACGGTTTCTCAAAAATTTGGGTTTAGGAGAGAATAGATTATGTTACGAAAGAAACCCTTGTCATTGTTGCCCTATCTACACAATGAAGTTGATACTGAAACGTTAATTAATTAATCATATTATAAAAATAGATTAGAACCAAATAAATTATTGATACGTATTCAGTGCTAACACACATTCAGGTGCATACCCTTATAGGTATACACATATAGGTTACAGACAAAACAATAGTGGTACCTATGTCCGTATATGTTAAATTCAAGGTTTGTTTCTAGCTACGTACCTTCATATTCCATGTATGTTCCAAACAGAAGGCTAAGATGCCAGACCAACGTTCGGATCAGATGCACAACATAGGATAGGGCAGAACCTCCTAAACATCTTCTCCCCAACCTTTACAAAGAAGTTCATGCCTGAATAACGCTTGGCATTGATGTGAAGGATTTGAGAAGTTTCATGAACTTCTGTATTAATTTACCGTGCTGTAAGACTGGGTTACAACCAACACATAAATTGATACATATTAGGTACTATCACACATATAGGTAATTACCTTAGCATTTAGGTGATCGTGGTCTCCATCTTGGCATTTCGATTAAAAAACACCATTTCTCTCTTCTCCTAGGACTATCCCGGGACTGCTTTTTGACAATATTGACTTCGGGATAGTCCCCTTTTCAACCTCATGAGGTTTCCTCCTGGTCTTCACTACTTCTACCTTGGCAAAAATTAGAAGTAAGAGCCATCTCCGGGCTGGGTCACAGTGTTACACTATCCAGTTGTTGAATGAAGCATGTAAAATGATGTAAATAAACTATCTATCTAGCTACATAATGAGTTATTGTTCTGTTACTAATGATGACCTAGCCGTCGAACTCGATTTACCGTTTTAACTCTTAGTGTTTGTGGAAACATACTACGTTTCTGCCATACACTCCGTGTTTTTCATGACATGGGGTTCCACAATTTCATCGCGAATGATTTGGTCGTCCTAAAAAACAATTGTACACAATAGCCGTAGCATGCTAACCCACTCAGATGGGTTCAACGATACTTCAAATGAATACGATAAAACATGACCGAAAACGGGAGCCTCAACCCAACACCTGTTCTTCTGTTTCATTTGTGACTATCGGAAACATGTCGGTTCCCATTTTTCCATCGCAAGCTGTTCCGCCGACAATAATTGACCAAATAACGATCTCCGTGCTTTTCATAGGGGAACAGAAAAACTCGTCCCATCCCATTATTCCATTCACGCGTTGAATGGCCCCTCTCCGTTTAGAACGCGTAAATTCCCAAGTCCTAATTCCACCTTCAAAACAGAGCTCGAAATTAAAAGACAGTTTTGTTTTTCACGAACCTATCATTATGAAAGGGGAAACTACCTCTCATTTCGTATTAAAGACTTCCGCGCATCCTTTCAGTGTAAACATTTTCTGAAAATAATCGTGCATTGTATGGACAAACACACGGAACTCTTACCACCTTTAATTGTATACGTGATCTATCAATGGATACATACGTATCCCTCACATAATCGTCAGAAATGATAAACCTAATTTAAAGTCATCATAGGTGAGAGAAACTGTTATTGTTTCAAACGGTTTTTGGTGATTTTTTTTTCCAGAATATTTGCAAGACATTAAAGTTTACTAAGTAACTAAACTACAAGTCTTGTAGTATTGAATAAATGGTAGTAGGTAATCCAATGACACCACCGCTTTTGTAGTATAAGTTTGTAATACAGTTTTGTTTCAAATGCCGTATACGTTTTGTTGAATTAAGAACATTTTCACAGAAAATTCAGATACTGCAATGGTTTCAAAAATTCCACAATACAAGATTTTACAAGAAAACTCTCCTTAGGGTAAATGAACCACCAACTTTGCCAAAAATCAAGCATTTCATAGTAATATCTATCAATATACTTTGAGCACAAAAAGTCGGCCTCACTTACAATTTTTCTTAAAACGTTTTAGTAACATGTAATATTTGTACCAAGTTATCTCTCCATAAAACTTCTAGTTGACAATTTCCTCGCACTGCAAACGCTAACACCTCATGACGATTTAAGATAGAAGCAATTAAATAATGATTACTTGAACATTTTTTTTAAACGGAGTATTAAAATTCAAATTATTCTCGGAAGCAGTTAACATTTCTAAACTTACCTACATAATGAGTTTGAGACATTTTTCGAGTTGGGTAGGTACCGAATTATATTTAGTGAATTTTGGCTAGTGACAAAGTCATGTATGTGGCGAGCAACAATCCTACCGTCGTTATTAACAGTAATTTAGTTATATTTATTTTACGTGTATGTAGCAACAAACGGATAATAACTTTGCATAACTAATGTTAGCAATTCATCAAATAATTATGAAATTAAAAATAACACGAACCCACACTTCGCCTCGATAGGTCCTTCAATTCCAGGTAAATTCGTCAGTTGCCAATTTACATTAGAATAAACTAGACTTTTTGAAAATTCATTCAATGTCAGTTGATTAAATTTTCTTAATTTGTGAAGGTGTTTCCACTTTATGAAAAACTCAAAATAATATGAATAGTGAAATTAACTCAATCAGATATTTTTCCTGAGGAAGAGCAAATCGATAAATGTACGTTGATACGGAAGGGCTTAATCGGTTGTTTGAAATGAAATCTGTCAATGGAAATGTTTTTTCGGGAATGGTGACTAGGAACGTATCGAGTCGAAATTTTCTTAGTCGATGATATGGAACTGAAGTTCATGTTACCAGGTGTAACCTATGCGATATTTTGTTACGACCGGGTGATTATATAAGAATTATGTTTAACATATGTTCCAGGGTTGTTCCAAATAATGTTTTAATCTCAATAAAAGATAGAATATCTTTCTATCTGAAGACCGCTTTTTAAAAGGCTATCGAAATAGCAGAATAAGTTTGATCGGTCTAGGGCCTGGACTCTAGGCGAAAAGCATCCGGTGTCCAGGGATGGAGTGGATGGTGGTCCAGGAGGTTGATTGATTTTGCTTCCCAAAAAATCGGTTTGAAGCTGCTCAGGCTACAATTCTTACCCGATTCTCACGATTTTTATCTTGTTCCATCACATATGAAGTCTTATATTGTCACGAACCTTGAAAATGTTGACTTTCACAAAAATAGAGAGGATAATGAGAAGAGCCGAAAAAAGGTGTTTTAATGATTGATTCTGCGTCCGAACAAATCAGTTTGAGGCTGCTCAGGCTACAATCCTCAACCGATTCTCATGATTATCTTGTTCCATACCACATGAAATCTAGTATTGCCATTAACCTAGAAAATATCGACTTCCACGAAGAAAAAGAGAGATTGTAAGGAGGAAAGGACCCCCGAGCAACGAAGAGCCGAGTTTTTAAATAACATTGTAAGATTCAGAGAAAAATCTTAAAAGCATGGACTAATTTTTTAATTTGATAATTGAATAGTACTTACCCTAAAACGCGTATGAACTTGTTTATTTAAATGCGGTTTTATAAGCGGTTTTTTCCCAATTGTAAGAGTTTAACATCTCATTATTTAATGATTAAACGATTGATGATGTGGATTCACACTGGTTGACGGATTTATCTAGCTATGACCATATCGTGAATAGGCCAAACATGTTGAACCATAGTCTAAAGAGAGAAGAGAAATTGGTAGTATAATGACGGGTTAGTGCAAGGCAACAGTCGTTCCACCACCGTCAAAAGACAATGGCATGTTGAAGAAAAATATCCTTCTCATGAGTTAATTGCCTGTAATTGCGTTCGAGACAGGTCACGAACCTTCCCATAAGTGACAATTCTGTTCGCGTATCTCCAGATGCTATTATCTCTACCTGTGGCAGAACACTAAACGCCTTTTTAGCGAACGAAATATGAAAGTCCAGGAAGCAGTAATTGTTTCAGGCAGGTACTACCGGTCGATGTATATGAGCGCAAAATGAACGGATGAGTTAGGAGAAAAGCACTTTAGGAGCGATCCTACGACGCAGTTCACTTTAAACCGTTTTAAGAAAATGTTTAGGAACCCTCGAGGCATATTGGTCATACTACCCATGAGACTTTAGCTGAATCAGACGAGAGAATTGCGACTATCTGCTCATAAAATCACTGTTCCGTAATCATATTTAATTTTTCCGATAAAAAAGTGGTAAATAAAATGATTGTAAATAAAATGATGATTTTCGGTATGAACTACAGTTGGTGACTAACAATTTACAATCAGTTTGTGTGGCCCTATCATTTTTTCACCTCGTACAACAGTAACTGTTATTGGTTACCTAACTTGGGTAAATATGTACAGACAAAAAAAAAAACGCTGCACATTCATTCACTGGGGTTTATTATTCAATTGGCTTGCGTTCATGATTTGAATTCCTACTAAGTTTTGGAGTGTGCGTGTTTCACAGGTGACAGATCGATTATTGAATTTCAGGAGATATGCATAGAGTACGTAAATCGGTTCTCAACCAAAATACCTATTAGGATTGATCAGTTGATCATATTTGTGTGCCTCCTGAAATTCAATAATCACTCTATCACCTGTGAAACACGCACACTCCAAAGCTTAGTAGAAATTCAAATCATGAACGCCAGCCAATTGAATGATAAACCCCAGTGAAAGAATTTGCAGAGTTTCATGAGTGTCAGAATGCTTCAACAAAGCCTTTTAGGAGTTCACTCCAGTATCCACATTACTACATCACTATATCACTAGGTTACTGCGATGAAAACATAAACAATAATAAACCAAAAAAACGCAAATGTATGCACCATAAATCGTATATATCGAGAATGGTTTGAGCTACGAACCTGGGAAAGGGCTCATTCGATTCCTCATAGAACGCTCTTCAAAAAGAGTCTAAATTTAGGCCGCTTTAACTTTTTTGAGGTTTTTAGGGATTTTACAAAACTTTTACAACCCTGAAATGGCACTTTAAATTAGGTGAGAGTGCTGGCTAAAGAATTGGGGCGTTGTCGGACCTATATTGATTTTTCCTGAAAATTTCGGATATTTTGCTATAGCCGTTTGGGAGAAATCGTGTGTACGGAGTACGATGTACGGCGGACGGACGGAAAAAATTGTATTGCAGATTCGGATTCTACACCCTTTGAAACGTAAACCATGAAATTTTCATTATTGAATAATAAACCAAAATTAGTTTTTTTATTTGTTGCTATGTGTATGGGAGATACTGTTGCCACTGGATCAGGCAACATCACAGCTCCATTATTCTGACTACTATTTCATAAAAAGAGTGTCGTATTACAGGAAAATCCCATCAATAACTGATACTATAGGAATATTGGAACAAAAAAATTCGGGGGAATATAGACGAAATTTCAAAATTGGCACCCAAACGGAACACCACCCGAAATTGCTTGTTTTACCTTTTTTATTGGTAGAAAACCGGTGAATTGTTGAAAAAGCGAGCGGTGACCTAATAAAGGGTGTTTCAAGAAGAACGCCGGCTGTAAAATTAATTAATTTTTATCATAAATCAATACAAAAAAGTGAGGATTAAATGTGAAAAACAAGATTGGGCATATTCTTTCTTGTACTAGCCCTACATTCAATCACACTTTCCATGAAATTAACCATAACCCGATCGCCCACATCTGCATCAATTTTTCCAAGGACACGTTGAATTCCATGCTTGAGTTCCTCCACATTTTTGGGTTTGTTCTCATAGAGTTTTGACTTCGTGTAGCCAAACTAAAAAAAAACCACATGGAGTCAATTCACATGATAGAGTTGTTTAGACTCGGTCTCCTCGCAACGAGATGAGTCGATCTGCAAACCTCTCGGGCAGGAGGGCAACTGTTTCTCTGGAAGTGTGGCACGTTGCACCAAAGGTTCTTGATGTTCATTTGATCCAATTGAGGCAATAGGAAACAGTGATCATTGTTCGGTATCTAACACCGTTCACAGTGACTGCATCTCATCTTTGTTTTCGTAGAAGAGCGGGCCGATTGAACCTCCACTCCAAATCCCACACCAAACCGTAACTCTTTGAGGATATATTTCTCGTTCTTGATCTACCCTTGGGTTTTCAGCTCCCCAAATTCGGCAATTTTGTTTATCAACGAAGCCATTCAAATGAAAATGGGCTTCATCGGTGAAGATTGAACGTTTACCGAAACTTGTGTGCAATCGGGTTATGGTGAATTTCGTAGACAGGGTGATTCCGTGTAGGGCTAGTAGGAAAATGAGGAAATCGGTAAACTAAAAATTCCAATGATCGAAAAATAACGAAAATAACAATAATTGGATTAATATTAATTATAATAAGAGTGTTTGTTCTTCGTTGTTCTTCTAATTTCTTAAATTTAATTTTCTCACGTGTTTGTTCACGCTTTGGGCTGCCAACCCCAACTGTTTTTGTTCTTATGTTAGGTACTGAATGAAATGTTTTGATATAATGGCCACCCCCGCCTAGCTGTTGCTCCAAGGCGTTTAATGTATTGAATATAGTTTGTTTGGTTTATTTTCAAGATCAAATGTACCTACGTTTCATCTATCCATTTATCTATCTGATGGCAAATGACGATGTGAGCGTTGTGCTGTAGAAGGAAAAGTAATCATTCTCAGGGGCGATTTAGACGATCGTATTGATTTGTGCAGTCTACATGACTTCCCGATAGCTACAACATACGAGAATGAGTAAAGAGCGACATCAACTTACCAATCAAACAGTACAATCTCTCTAATAGCAAATATAGGAGTCAAACAGTTCAGTTGGTTGAAAAATATCTCAAGACTCTCGATTCAAATTTTAAACCAGTGCTCAAGTTTGAACAAATTAGAGTCGGTTTTTTTTCATCGACTTGAAAAACTGTCTGAACATCTTCAACGCCACAGACATTACATGACAACAGAATGTTTTAACGTGCATATTACATCAGCTGTTCTACTCGTCGGTGTATTAATGACATCCTTTTGTATAAAATCGTCCTACATGACATGAGGTTGACATGAAGACCGCCGACAGCTGATTATGTCATTACCTAATAAGTATTATCAGACATTAATTTCACAGTACCTGGTATCCCGTTCGGTTTGTGTTTTTCGATTTAACGGGTTTCTGTGACACCGTAGACCCAGACTCACGCATCTTCGTCTTTCGACGTCAATGTGCACCAAAGTTCATTAAAAGAAAAAAAAAAAAACCCTCCGGCCCGCGGTCCCACAATTAATCGTTGGATTCTCTCTACATGATGAACCCCCTCGGCGGGACACCCCTCGCTCCGACAAAATGCAGGAGTCACGAGATGTGACGTGAATCCATCAAATATGAGAAAAAACCCTAAAGAATAAGGAGGAGGTAAAAAACATACATGGCTGGCTCACGGCATTTGACTTGTGTTGTTTTTTCTGCGCTTTTGTCACAGTTTTTTTTTTCAAGTTCACTCATTCGGCGCAAGTTGATTAATCTCGCATGAAAAACAAAATGAAGTTTGAATCACGCAACGCGGCTGTATACGGGGAATCACGATGGAGACGAATAATGAAATGATTATGATTTCAATTTATTCTAACTATGATAAAGGCTCTCAATTGACTAAAGAACTTTTTTCCCTCAATATTATATGGGTTTTTAAAAATATTGAACGTTTTTCAATTGAACTTTTCAAAATGTTTCACAAAGCAAATTAAACTTAAAAAATTATAATTAAACTTTTCGCTCTTTCAGTTACTCTTTTCGTAAACTGGAAGTTTCTGTTAGGTTTCGGAAGGAACGTGACAATTCTCCAAAAATACACACATTCCAGTTCCAGCCCAAATTTCAAAAAGAATAATTGTTCTCCAAAGAACAGTAATAATTATCGTTTGAATAATTTTTTATTGAATTCTCGCGAGTAGTGAAAGGATAGTGGATTCGTGAGTTTGGTGAGGGGGGTTAGGGGTTAGCTGCTCTGTGCTCTGAATGGAAGGGGAACACAGCGTTGATTGGATCCGGATCCAAAGAATGAACCAATGAGAGGGCCCAAAATAAAGCTCGCTTACACAGGAGCATAGAATCACCAAAACACACTCTTATCATATTATCAGTTGATTGTCCCTAATCCTTGTGACTGAACTGTATTAGCTGTAATACGAGTTCAATACAGTAAGTGCTATAAAACGTCAGTTCGCAAAATTGTCGGTGGAGCGAGGAGATTATTCGCGATGCAGGGGCCCAATGCTACTATTGACAGGACTGCAACAATTTTCAAAGGCAAGCAGAAATCGTTTCACGATTCGCAAATTCAACTCTCATTACTACGGAAAGGTAGACTGGCTCTGCGGATGTGAGTATTTAACTTTTCTGCTTCCTTAGTCTTCTTTGCTGCAATAATAGGAATAAAGCTTGGGATAAAGATAGAATATGGCTGTCACCTCCAACTTCATCCTTCTTAGGCAGATATGAATTTCAACTGCCGCATAACACGTTTTTCTGAAGTGCCACAATCTTTTCAGCATTTTGTTCAGTCTATATGACTTCCCGATACCTCCTACATACCCGTTACAAGTCACGTATGTTGTACGAGAATGGCTAATGAGCGACATCAACTTACTCCGGTAGCAAGCAGTACAATCTCTCTTGTAGCAGATATGAATCAACTGTTGCAAAACACGGTTTTCTGAAGTTCAACAATAATTTCAAATTTTTTTTTTTTTTTTTTTTTTTTGGTAATTATTTACGCTCGTACTTACTAGCAAAGATCTTTAAAGGTAGGATTGTGTTGTTTGTTTCAAGATTTGAAGTCGAAAAAGCGGACAAGATTGATCTCCTTTGCATATTGGTAGCTGAAAATTGAATTAGGCTGAGAAAGGCAAATTTTTGTCCCACGTGCCCTTCGTGGTTGTCTCCTCCGGTCTAATTGCCCTAACGAGGTTTCAGGGCAAGAGCCGCCACTGGTTGTGATCACAAACGCTTGAGTAACTGTAAATTTGGACCTCTGGCAGGCGACGATACATCCCCGATGTTGGAATTGAGAGGAGCTCCGCTACTGGGTTTCAAACAGAGCTTTGAGCGACACCTCTCGTCAGAGCAGGGAACTCGGGAGAGGAGAGATGGAATGGGAGCAGAGAAGCTCGCTACCTGCCATTAAAAAAGTGTACGGGAGAAAACAAAGAGAAGACATCACTCGACTCCAAGAGACCTTTGTTTGCCTGAGGGCTACCCGCGGGAACCTAATAAATGTGATTATTGGCCGAAAGGATCAGAAGTAGGAGGGGCCTGAGGGCGGAAGTGACGTCACGCTCTGGCGGTGTCTACTTTTTTTCCGTTTGCTTCTTGCCCAATTAGTTTTAACCGGTCAATTCAAGTGAGTTAGAAACAATTGGTACTAGCTCTCTCACCGTCGACTCTTCCCGAAGGTAGCAATGGCCGGCATTACCTGGGCTTTTTGTTGAATGATCCCAAGGCGTCCAGTTCTTGATCAAGGAATGGCTTATTGAATCTCCTATCAAATCTCGCAATAACTAATTCGAGAATCGACGTAATTGATCAGCAGCTTTCAAAAATGTACGTGTCTTCATCAATTTCTAATTCTAAAAGGCCCATTAACTGACTGATGTTGAGTAAATTGAAAACAAAGGTCTAACTTAACTTCCTTCGCATCAATGTAAAGATGTAATGGGGCAACCTTCTTATTCGTTCACGTACGATCTAATTTCGAAGTGGTAACGCTTTGAAGATAGAAGACCACCAGCTACGCATACTGCTAAATAATTCGTGATAGAACATGAGAAACCATCACGGTAGGTAAATATGAATGAGAATAGAAATCATGGAAAAAGGCAGCGTTCTGCTTCTGATTCAAACGGAATGATAACTGGTCGTCAGCATTCCGACGAATCAGACACGACACCACAAAACTGCTGCTTTTTACAAATGTGGATCGATCATACTTAACTGTCAAATATGCACAGTAACAAACCATAGTAATTGTCTACAAGGTAACAGTGAGATATTATTGAAATAGTAAGAACGTAGTAATAGTAACATTGTTGTAAGACATCTCCGACCCGTATCGCATTACGTACATTCGTTCACTCACCTCGGGGACTGGAACTTTGGCAGAAAAAAATAACGTCAACACGGATGTGAACTTTCCTGGACATAGCAAAAGTCGCCTAGTATCATAATCGAGCACTGAACTTGTCGTATGTACCTGTTGGAAATTTGTTGTAAGGTTTGATGATAAATGATCGTTAGTGTTAATTATAATTGAATTGAGCAAGACTTTGCAAAGGAGATGTTTTATATCGATCAACAACTTCAAGACAAATTTAATGAAAGTCCATCGTTCAAAACTAGAGAATTCAATAAACATCTTCAATCGAAAAGCCTTCCAAGTCATTCCAGCTTCCAACAGCCAGAGTTTCAAAGAAGTACTCGCACTTTCAAATAATTTACAGAGCTTGTATTCGCAATAGTAATAGGAATA
Organism: Creontiades dilutus; assembly: GCA_031894815.1. NCBI lineage: Eukaryota > Metazoa > Arthropoda > Insecta > Hemiptera > Miridae > Creontiades > Creontiades dilutus. The sequence goes on along the minus strand of JAVIWC010002863.1, from coordinate 894,908 downwards.
AAGGTAGGCAGGGGTTAGAACAGAATTGGAAAAGAAGGTTGAAGGCGGCGCAGTAAAAAAAGGCGAAGGATCCGATGGAAATCTATGCCCTACAGACGACAGCTGAGTCAGTAGGAGCAAGGCTGCCACCACCCTGGGTTAGGTCAGCTCGTGTTGAGTAGTGTGGGCGTGAGAGAGTCCAATTCCACGACCTTCTCTCTGCTTACAGCTCTATCCAATTGCTCTTCACGTCGGTTCAACTACTTGTAAATGGATGTTATCTCGGATGAACATGGAATGTTTTCAACACATTTGAACAAAGTCTAATGGATTAAACAAAATCGATGCAGTCTAATCGATAGAGGGCGGATCACTGGTCCGTTCAATTGAAGATACGTTTCAATCCGCTTTAAAATAAATGAAAAAACACGAGTTTCTTTGATAAGCTGCGTTCGGTATATAGGTAACTTCCTCTCGTTTGTAACACGAATATAGAATTTATGTTCGTTTTACAAATGAGTGGAAGTTATATGCCTCAATCAGGTTGTCAGACGAACTTGTCATATCACTATGTCTCATCTCCCAATGTGTTCTTTCATTAACGTGTTTTAATAAGAGATTAATAGAATATCATGTGCTCAACATTACTGATATTATGATTGGTTATGATTTCCAAAAAGCAAATGTCAATGTTATAACAAGGAGGAATGAACTATTTGCCCCTTCTATGGGCTGAGGCCTGCCAAACGCAGAGGATAACCCTGTCCTTGAAAAACTTGAGATTTTAGCTCAGGCAAAGCGCTTTAAGAATCGAGAAGGAGAAACTATCCATATTCATCAGAGACACGAATAATGTTTACCAAGTCGCCCGGCTGTTCTCTGTCCACTCTCCTAAGAAACAACAGCTCATCAGTGATAACATTTCATCGTCCACCTTCATCTTCTTCACGAGAAAACCCCCAAAAGGCCGCACCAGATCAGCAACCTTGGAACGGCATTCTTATTCGTCAATTCAAACGAGTGCCTTTTATCATACGATACGATTTTTTTCTGACACCAGTAGTGTTATAAAACATACAATATTGATACCAAAAAGCAACGGCACCTATCAATAGAAATGTACCGGTACATCATCAAAAATGTTAATTATTGTTCATCTCTAGGAACAATCCACAACTGACAATAATCTCCATCCATCCAAATCTTAAAGTGACTGTTTTAATATAACAAACTATAAATTGTATTTTACTATTCTTTCGGAATTAATTCGTTTCACCCATTTCATAATAAACAAATAAGCTATGATTGTTACAGGCACTTGAAGTTCGTCTTAGAAATCGAATCAGATCGGACGGAGAGGATATCAGGTAATTGTGCTCACTAGATTTTGGGTTTGCTTGGGCGTACTCGAAACTAACTATTTTCGATTGACTAAACGGAAATGAATCCTTTACAGCTCAATCCCCAATCTAACAGAAAATCTAATCTTGTGCGAATTCTGTAAATTTGCTTGTCTTATGATGATTTGCTTAATTTTCCAACAATTAAAACAATGGATCCGCTACGTTTAGGTTGATTCAGGACCACAACTTATATCCGGGACATCAGATTCTCAAAATCGGAGAATAGTAGTTGAACGGGGTTATTTTTTGTACGAGTGACCAAAACTTCTTGCTTGAACATTTCATCGCCTATTTTCCACAGCGGGGAAAAAATATTAACATGGCACAGAAATATGAACAAAAAAACGGAGACTTTGTGAAGGAATAGTATCAGATTGAGTAAATGCATTTTTTTGTCACAAATGTTTTGAAGAATTTTTTGAATTTCTTTAATATAAGATTTTCTTTAGTGGGTTTTGGGATGCTATGCGTGCATACATAATTTACCAACCATAGAACGTTGGTAATATAGTATTATAGTGTGTAAGTAGATACGATTATTCTCGCTAATTCTAACCCGATAAGGGTCTGTTACCTTTTGATCAACATTCGGAAAGTTCTGGAAAACGATTATCAGTTATCTAGATCATTTTACTGCGCGTGAGCTGAACACATTATTATAGCGGAAATATCCTTTTCGGTGCACATGTTGGATACTCTCATCTGAATCCCCAGTAGTGTAGATTAGTTCTGATTACAGGGCCGGGGCACAGTTAGCTTTTAATATCAACGACCCCATAAATATCATTATTCATTGGAAAAATAAGAACGCTTTCCTGAGGAGTGAGATGAGAATCTGCATAGCGAAATCAAAATGCATCAAGATATCGGTAAGCTAAAAAAGAAAGCAAAGACTGTCGGATAGAATGATCCTGGGGGAGCGATCTCCAAGGTCTATCATTATCATCGGGCGGAGGTGGCTGGTTAGAAGGCGTAAGACCAGCACCTTCTTATGCCTTTTCTCTGACCATCAAACGCCTGCTATCTGTCGGTGGCGGCGTCCACTAGTCTGCTACTAACCCCGAAGAGAGCTAGAGAATGAACGGACTCCACTTTATGTGGAAACTACGGGGGATTCAATACGGGAATTTGATCGTTTACTCCCGCCCGATTGAAACTGACGGAGTAAACAGGAATCCTCGCGAACAGCGATTGCAGTTTACGCCCGGCAGGTCAAAAATCACCGTTGTTATCGTTTACTCCGGCTCACATTTATTTATCACAGCGGATAGATGCGAGTCAGTTTTATTGCGTGATGGCAACAGTTCAGGTCTCGGGTGGCTCGAAACGAGGAGGAAAGTTGATTTTCCACAAAGGATTTAAATTTAATTATCACAAAAAGCTTGCGACGGGTGAAAGGTGGTATTGTGAGGCAAAGGTTACGTCAAAATGCAGCGCCTATTTGAAAACCGAAAATGGGAAAGTCACTTTTCATGGGACGTACACTCATCAACCTAATTTCGAGGAGAGTGACATTGCGGAAGTACAAGTTCGTGCAGCAGTAAAACGAAAAGCTGAAGTCGGCATTTCAACCCCGCTGAGGAAGATAGGATCTTATTTTGGTATATGTTGTAGAAGTAGGCAGTTTTGGGGGACGCTAAACCCAAAGTAGCGTTTTGTGATGTTTGCAGGAGGTTCGGCAAACAGTTTTGACACATCCTGAGGCTGAAGTCGACGACGCTGACATTAAAAATTTGCGATTTTCGATGCATGGACCCAGTGAAGCAAACCATTTCCTATCGAAGAAAATTATTATTTTTTTAAATATGATAAATTTGTCAAATGGCACTAGAAACTTCTTTCGATTACTTATTCGGTCTAGTTTTAAAAAAATATTTTTTATTTATTTTTAATTGTGTTTTTTAGTGTGATCGTATGAAAACCCGACGTACAAACGTCCATGTAATGCATGCATTCCCTACCAATACCTTCATAGACACGAGAGTACAATATTCCGATAGTAATTACCTAACATAACTATTTTCATTTATTACTACCATTATTACGTTTTTAATGTTTCTTGTACAATAGTCATGATGATCCTTCGACTTCAGGGGGTGGAGTCAAGAAATCAGATTAGATTCATTATACTAAAATACCGTTCATATGCTGAATATATATCTATCTTCGAACAACAGTTAGTCACATTTCAGTAAGCTGTTGTTTAGGAATGACGATTTGTAATGTTGACAAACTTTATAACTTTTGAGATACAAAAATGTTTTCATTGGATTAATTTGAAATTGTCTGCAAATGTGCGAGTTTGGTTGGGAATTGACCAATATCAATACTTTTCCTCTGAAAACTCTCAAGTTTCCACTTCTCATGAGCAAACCTAAAATCCATCAAAAGTAATAATCTCTCGTGGCCTTCGTACATGATATTCATTTATTACAAGGAGGCAATGGAATGCAATGGTTGCTCCTTTCAGTTGTTGACAAGCTTTCTTCTACCAAGGGTTGACGCGATAGGTATGCCAACAACGCCCAGATAATTTCCCTGATAACAGAATGACACAGGTTCGTTATGTGACTTAAGAGTTTCAAGAAACGCGAAGTGGTATCCATGTCCTTTACGCATTCTGTGGATTAAGATGCATTTACTGCGATTTTCCCGGTCTATTCTGGAATTCTTGAAACCATCATTCTCTGATGGAACTTACACCGAATTTCTGATGTAAGTAAGAAAGTGGGTATTAGGTATTTAACTTCCCCTCGTAAAATTTGTAACTAAAACGTATACAACTTTTACAATATTAAGAAATTAGTTCCAAGCTATAATCGCGATAATGATGTGGAATTCAAACGCGGTTCCAGTGATAGATACAGTAAAAAGTGGAGGGAGATGTAGATAGTTCTTCGAAATGTAAAAAGCGTACGGTGCGTTGCCTGACGCACGAACACATACGTACCCTTGATAAAGTAGCAGAGAGATTCTCGTGAAATTGATAACAACGTCATTTTTGCGGGAACTTGTCCATTTGAGAGGCACGGCATTTTCCCATTCGCTACAAATCATTCAAACCCGACAGTGTGAACATGAGACGCCACTCCGCACCCGTTTCCCTTATTTGCAGTTTTTTTCCCTTCTGGGTCGCCCTAGGGTTTGGGAATAATTCATCATTTAGCTTGTGTGAACTTGTACTGCAACATTGATATGTCTGATGATTGAATTGGGTAACAGAATGAGGAGCCGTGACTAAAATAGAATGGTTTCTGTCCTTAAGATATTGTACACAAATATTTAATACCGACATCAACACATTCAATACAGATACACCATATTCGAGAAAATTTGATCCATTATTATTTAAAGAAGAAAAAGAAGTCAAATAAGGAACGTTGTCTATTTCGGCAAAAATAAATTATTTGTCATTTTGGACCTGTTCCCACAGTTTATTCATCGTCAGTAGCAACCTAAAACTGTTTTTAAAGAAAGCTGATATCCAAACCCCCCTGTTAGCAACCAAAACCATACAAGTGAGCGGAGATCATTGTAACTTTGGCCAACGAAAAAAGGTGTTGTTTGGTGCTGAAGAGATAAAAGTTGGTGGTGTGCTGAATTGAAATCTAAAACCTGTTTTTCGCTATCATGTCTTGGTTTTGAGATATAGCTCATAAACGTTCAGTCACTGGAGTCCATTGAGATATCGCCCAATCGGATTCCTCGTCATGATCCAACACTATCCTTACGATTGTTTATTTGCCAGTAGAAAAGTGGTAAAATGCCATAAGGTCAAATGCAGTTTGTGGTTTTATAGCTGATCATTTCGGCCCAGAAGGTGTCCTCATTTGAATATTTGATAATTTAGTGAAATATCACAATAGAATCGTAACACCAAGGACGATTAGATAGTGTCCACTTATTGTAGTTTTGGGACTTCAACTATCACATGACATACAAGATGCAAGATACACTGTATCTTAGGTACCAAGTCCTAACTCGGAGGGGATAATTGACTAGACTAGGAATGTGCTTGACGTGAACCAGAGCCATCGACGAAGTGAATGTTCTACGTGTTTCCTTTGATTTTGAAGATGGTAATTGCCTTTATAGATTTTCTTCGAAACTGAAAATTATGGTGCATGTCGCTAAAGACATAGAACCATCTTTGATCACAGATACTACTTGATGTATAGAAGGAAGTTTCGATGATCGAACTTCATCCCTAAACTTTGGCCGAAGTGTATTGTTTCGGGTAACTCAACTCTGCGCCAATTTACCGAAAATTCCTTGTCGTGCAAGTGGAGGGAGAACCGGAGGGAACAGGATTCGCTGTAGGACTCGCTGGGAAGCGGCGGAGGTTAATTACAAGGAACCCGTTAATGAGGTTTTAGGGGGTTGAACCGGATGGTACTTGAGTTTGGGGTGAGCTGGGGCATCGGAGCATAGCCAGCTTGGGGAAGTCCCTTCTCGATCTTGCTATTCGGCAGTAACTCCCACCCCGGCCGCCCCTGGGACGCTATTAGCCCTCCAACTTCGGCCATCATCTTATGTGACACTCCTGATATCCTGCACCGCCACCCTCATCAAATATTATATCAGATTAGTTCTGCAATGTACCTGCGGCGGGTAGTAATTTGTCGGGCCCATTTCCTGAGGAACTTTGCCCATCTTTGCAACGTACTTCTATCGCCTCCCCCGACCTATTCCCTCCGATGATTCTTTTCAGACTTGTTGTGATTCGTCAATCAATAAACACAATAGATCGAATTAAAAAGGGATAAGCAATTCGTTTGAGAACTTGGATTAGCATAACAAATAAAAAGGTAATTTTTTGTGCTGGATATAATTGTAACTGTTAACAAATATGATCTATTGATAATTCAATGGGTTAAATGAAACGGTGTTGCTCTACGTTCATTTGTTAGCTCTTCTTTATTGTATCATAATGTGAAGAGTCAGGAGAAGCAAAGTTTATAATTCTCTTAAAGCTCTGCTAATGATATCACACAAGGTCCTCAGTGGTGTGCCCCAACTCTTTCCTGGTAATGATGTCGCATAGTCGAACCTTGGGGATGAAAGAAAGAAAGACATACTTCTTTTACTAACAGGGGAAGTAACAATTTCAAGTAATATATAAACTGGTACTTAGGCAGAACAGTAAATTAAGTTTGTGTCCGAGAGTGAACCGCCAACGCTAGCCGGGAGACATCACGAGAGAGGTTTTTACCAAGTGATTCACCATGTTCTTCACTGATTGGTAATTTGTCGTGCTAAAGGAGAGGAAAATATGAATCAGAATCAATAATGAAAAATCAATGGGGATCAGGGGTTTCAAATGGTTTCGAGAAGTGCAATTTACTGACAGAGTTTTTGTGAGTAAACTTTTTTTTTGCCATTTTAGGTTCTTTTTCTATTATTTGGCACGCCTTTGCCGAATTGCAGTGAGATTTATTAGCATCGTGGGCTCACTATTCTGCATTCCAACAGAAAACTACCGTTAATTTTCGAGAAGAGTTACATATCATTTCAGCTTTCAGTCTTTTGTCAGGTGCGACATAATTTTTCTTCTTGGTTTCTTGGGTTTTTGGCGTATATTTACCAACCAGTTAAGAGAAATTTGCAAGTCCACGATGAATGGATATTTAGATAGTGTGCCACTGATTTGCATCTGGTTGTAATCTGATACAAAAATAATGAGAATTCGTGTAATGATTCGAACTGCTTTTCATTGCACATTCTCCTCCCAAATCTAAGGGGTCTGTGAGTTGGAAAGCATTAAAAGAAAAGGCTAGTATGGGAAGTAACCCAATAACGGTATTCCTTGTACCCCATTTAGAAGTAAGGTCACGCTTCTTCCATCCTCTACCAATACTGTTTCCCTGATTTCAAGAAAGCAAGGTGAGCTCCGTACCTACTGGAGTGGGCACTTCATGGAGCAAAACTTCCTCATCCGCCTCCGCCGAGTCTACACCCACTCGACGAATGTGGAAGCAGTAGGTACTCAGCTGCGATACCCATCCGTGGTACCTCATGACTTCTAACGAGCTTATTTTTTTCGGGAGACGGCATTTTTGAAGAGCGCAATTATGGAGGAAGAATACGCTCCCGGAATACGAAACTATCGCGTATGAAACTAGCGCGGATGTCGCGGAAGATGGTCGGATACAAACTGGTTTTCTGGGTATTAGATCTCTCCACAACTGTTTCTGCTCTTGAATCCAGGTTATTCATTATTCTCAATACATTTTATTAAGTATTTTCGAATTTCGTCATTGAAGTCAGGTTCAGGAGTACAAATAAATTAAATAATTTAACACATAGGTACATCATTATACTGCAATTCGATCAGTCCCTGACCAGTATCTACAGAAGTATGAAATATAGATAAACAAACAATTATATACTTACTCATGTTCATTCCCTACAAAAATATTACAAATCGCCAATATTCTCAAATTGAAGTTCAATTTATTCAAAAACCAAAGAAAATCATATTTCGGTACAGAGAAAGTGAATTTTTATTTTTTCGTGTTTCCAATCGTACGTACTAAACACACGTAAAATATGAGTTACATCATCTTTTGTCCAAGAGTTCAGAAGTCAGGGGCGCCCACAAGGGCTATGATGCAGACTGGGTCATTGAAATTCTGGGGGGGGGTTTAAAAAAGTTGTTAGGGGGTTAAAGTTTATTGAAACAGTTTTTAACATGACGACATTCAAAAAAATGTTACATCAGTAGATAGAACGTAAATAATAATGAACCAAGTACTTAATTGATTTAAATATGGTTTATTTTTTAATCTGAAATGTGTAAGTGACAATGACAGTGCTCGAATATTGTCCGTTTTGTCTATTGCCGAATGGGTTTGAATTTTTTTCAATCTTTTTTTAGTTTTAGAAAAAATAAGGGGTGCTTACGATTATTTTTCACATTTTTGTTTTGGGGAGGGGTACCAACTTACATGGGGGATGGGGGATGAGCACCCCTGCAAAAATAAAGCTCCAGTCGGCGTACTAGTCAAATCTCTTCTATTATTTCAAAATTATCGATGAGTTTCGATACTAATAATGTTCCCTTACCCCAGACCGATTTTTTGTTGACAATCGGGTAAGATTTCAACGCTTAAAATGATCAGCTATTACCCTTACATTCCCCGGTATTGGGAAAAACTAAAATGATAAAACATCCAGCGTTGAGGTAGTTCTGGAAGATAACTCGAAACCCATCGAATAAATTATAAGCTGAAGAAGTCCACAATTCAATAAAATTTATAACCATTATTAATCCAAATTAACGTTTTAATGAAGGTTCATGTTGTAAATATGAACCCATAATTCGAGCGAAACACGATTTTGACCAATTAACAAGTTTTATTTCTGTTGTTGGGAAATTATAGCGGTTTTCTTTGGTACAGTTTTTGTTGTGATGATTAGAGTAATTCCGTCGCTAATCATGTTATATCACCCTCTTTCATATTTAATGGACTCCTTACGTGTTTTTGCAAGAAACAATCATCCTTCAATGAATTCAATTTCATTTCATGGTTGTTTAGGATAAAGAAAAGTTGCTAGAGGGAGGCAGAGTTTCAGGTGGTAAAGGCTGAAAACGATGGAAATAATTACACAAACTTAGAACTAGTGCAATACTGAACTATTCTCAATTTAAAGTTGAAAATTGTTGATTAAAAAAGAAAAATTATGTATTCAATTATATCGATAGGGTATAAGTACAGTATTCTCATTTACTATGTTGATATTTCTCCTTATTACATAGGACTAGTTTTGCCATTTGGCCTCATCAGGTACTGTCATTCAAGCAATCAATTTACTAGAATACAGAACTCCTGCATATAATGATTCACTCATAATGAACAATAAGGTGCAAGAAAACACACCATACATTTCATACATTGTGAATAATTTCCAGTTTTTTGAAATATATGACGCGAAATAGGGTACGTCATCTCCAATTTCACCCTCTTCACGCTCAGAGTCACCCTTGAGATGCAGGTTTTGATAGATGGAGGAATTTAGGTAAATTAACAAGGTTATATTTTACGGTTAGTAAAACGGGATTCTGGAAACGGGATTCCCGTTTCTCCTTTTTTTCGGGATTTCGATTGGTGTTAATATCGGCTCATCAACCTGGACCACTCCCCCTTCACTTCAACTGTATGGAAAACAACGCGACCGTCTAGTGCAAAAGGACAAACGGTACTAACACACCCCTAGAGCGCCCAGGGTCTCAAGGGGTTCTTCAGGGCTGTACCCCCACCATTAAGATTGTAAATGTTCTTTGATCGGTACTCTTTGAGGTTTTCTCGAGCGTACATTGACGACAACGAAGGTGGATGCTATCAGAACTGAAATTAATCCTATCGTACATTGATCCCATTCAAATTAAATTTACAATCAGAGTATTTAATGATCTGTCGATAAAAAGGCTGATAATTAGAGTTCTCCTCCGACATATATTTTGTGGTATCTCACACCAGTTCATTCCTTTTCACTGCTGTATAGCGTTTTATACAGAAGTTTTATATTTCTGATAATGTGTTGTTTGTAGAACTATACCAGATGGGGCCGAATGGAGAAATCAGCCGCTCGAAATAAGAAAATATATTGTCATGTTAGAAGAAGGTTCGTTGATTTCCACCCCCAACCTACTACTGTGAATAAAAAATTGCGAATAATCAATGATGATAAATGTTGAAAAGAGTGGTTGCATTTAGTTTCCCGTGAAGTGCTTGATTAGAATGAAACGAAAATGCTGGCATGTACATTGTTTCACCCTCTTCGTGCGCTATCTGAACTTTTCCAGCAAACATTATTACCAAAACTGGAAACTAACTTAGATATTTTCCCCCTGAAAATCTAATCCCAGAAACTCCTCTCAAGGCTTCCTCACTCCGTCACAATTAACAGCCGTAATCTCATATAGGAGCAGCATTACGACATTGGATTTTGTAATCTTCATTCCCGCAAAAGGCAACGGAACCCATTTTGGGTTACGCCCTGGGCCTCGTTATGGGCTGGATGGAGGGTGGGGGACGCACAGCGAGGGAAATGACAAAGCTTTTCTGACGACGCTAATCCAAACGCGATTATCCTTCTGAGACGTATCAAAGCGAATGAGGGCATAGGGTCCTTTAGGGCCCCCATTGAGGGGGATGTAATTAGAAACATTAGAGGGCACCTTCTCACCTTTGAAAAACAGCAAGACCTGAACCTATCCATTAAGCTAGGGTATGGTGTCCAGCTTAATCTTGGAGCGATTCTTTGGTCAAAATCAAGCATTCCAGTAGGTAATAATTAATTCAGAAGGTTCCGAGTAATAAGAATGGCTTAAAAAATTCGTTTAATTTTTGTATATTTCGTTTTGAGAATGTTGATTCTCAAAAGATAGCTCACTAGGATCGAGCAAACTTACAAAGGAACGTCTTGGTAAGATCAGCAATAAAGATTGTCGTATTAAACTGTTTTGTTTTTCTAATTGAAATAAAATGAAAATTTTCTTCTTGAATTTCTCAATCTCTGAAGTTGTAGGATGAAGTTTTTGTTTGTGATGATTGTGTTTGTTTGTTGAGGAGCGTGACATGGAAAAAATGTGTCAGACCACGTAGAATCTTGAATGTTGAAGAAACTAGACGTGTGACCATGAACAGAGGCTTTTAAAATATATGCTTCCATTGCAAGTAATATACAGTGATCATTTATCGGATTGTCCGGAAATTTCCACGAATTCATGGGTTTGGAATGGGCTACACTCGAAATGACCAAATCGTTTGGATAGTGAACCTGTCTTCAAATATGTATTGCATGATATTTCTGACTTTTGCAAATGCTCGAAGTAGTTTTTTAGGTAAGTGAGAGATGATATGTATGGTGCCCTCTCATAAAGTTTAAAATAACGCCATTGGAAATAAATGAAAATTATTATTAGTGGAGAAAGAGAACGTTGTTTAAGAAAGTTCGGCAAGGAAACCAGGATTGATCATTTCCAAAATTTGAATGTTGGTGAGAATTTCAATTTTACTACTAGGATATGATGCTCCTTGAAGACCTGAATCAGATGTATCGTTATTTTCCTATTTTCGTGGTCATGATATTTGGAACTTTATATTCTAAATTTTTTCGTTTGTTAGGGTTTCTTGCTGATTGTATTGCAGGTAAAATGACTCGGTCGACAATCGTCTCTCCGTCAGCCAAATGAATCCGTTGAAGTCCGGAAATCGGCAGGACAATCCCGAGGGAGAGCAGCGTTCTGAACGCCTGGATCGTGAATATCAAGTCACGATTTGGTTTCACCTATGTGCAATGCTCACTGTGTGTCAAGAACCGTGTTCTGCAGTAATTTCCAGGGCTGGTGTGGAGCAACTTCTGTCACAATGTTCCCTTCATTCGCTTTTACGTTGTTTGTTTTTTCAAACAAGTCCCCCAGGGAATGCTGACTCCAGTTGGGAATGGAGGACCTGGTTATGCAACAAACGTGATCCGCGTTTACTTTGTAGCCCAGAAAATTTGCAATGAATCTGTTCATCTTGCTAATTTATTCAAAAGGGTCATTCAGTCCAAGCGGTCTCAATAAACAGTCTACTACTTGTGGGACTACATAGGTAGTTACATATCTACATGTAATGATACCTACTCAAAACCACAATACAAAATTAAGTAGTTACGTAAATCAGACTGAAAAATCTTTATGGAAACGGATGTCAACAATGATAATAATCAATATAATTACTGTCTTGATAAGTAAAGTGACCTAACTATAGTCGCTAGGAATCGAACACTCCATCTATCATTCTTAACAACCGTAATATTCACACTCTAGTTCGTGAAATAAAACTAGGTGCCTACCCAGTGACAGCTATGTGGGTCCCGTTTGAAAGGTTTTCTGAAGAATACCACAAATCTGCTCAAATCTATCACGTAGACCACCATCGCTTCGCACTCCTGTCACAAGTCATCTGTGATTGTTTCTTTCGTCATCATCTGGTACATGTTCAACTTTTTCACTTTGTATTTCAACGACTGAATTGAAACACGACACACATTGCCCGTGTCTGACAAACTACCGAGTTTTTAACCTAAGTAGTTCAATCTGTATTTACTGCATGGTCCAGAAAATTGATTAAATACTTCCAGAACAATATCCTAGACCTGTTTCATTCAATAAATTATAAAAATTATAAAAAACCCTTCAATATTATTCATTTAATTATTAGAAAAACGGGCAATAATGTTGCAATATTCGTTATTCCTTCGAATGGGAGAATAAGGTCAACATTTCAAGTTGTCAAGCTTATCTCATTTACCAAGCTGCCGAAATCAATCATACGGATTTTGATTTCTAGGAATCGCGTATTCGGAAAAATGCTGCAATTATTTTTCGGAGTCTAAAACACCCCAAAATTCCACAAAATTGCCCAATTCCTCCGCAGACCGTAAATATATGTGTATAAACGATTCTTTCGCTAAATGGGTTGTCTGACAATGGAACACCCGACGTCCCCCCCCCCCCCCTACTTGGTGTGACTGTGACATTTATCTGGAATGATAATCAATCAGGAAACAAAGTGACTAACCTCCCAATTACAAAGTGAATTTTTTAGCCTTTGTTTCGAAATTCATAAAAATAAACAAATGAAAGTCTATCAGGTGATACTAACAACACATATCACAGGGCTGTTCCATGGTAAGATTTTCACATGATTTTGAGGAAATGCCAAATAGACCATGATTTTATTGGATGTGGCCCCTTCATTATAACCCATTATGAGTGTGCTATGAGGAACAGCTTAGTGTCGTAATACCAAATACATACTTCCATATAACCATCAACAAATATGAACTGATTCACCATTGTGAAATCGAACAGTAACTGAAACACGGAAATAAGTAGACAATGTGATTGACGGACCTTCACTATCCTTCCCTTACTACGCATTTTGAACTTATAAAGATGATATCTTCTGTATCTTTTACTTTATTGTTTGTTTCAACTAACTATTAAAAAAAAAAAACAATATAGGATTATTGTTTTTCTGATACCCTCAAGAGCCCAACAACCAATTTAGGGCAGCTCATCTAATTAATATATTGTAATGAATAAAAGAATCTCGGATTTAAAAAAAAAAAAAAAAAAATATATATATATACCTAGGATTATTTATATATGCTTCAATGACGTCAATTTAATAATGTTTCTTTAAGACAAATGAGGAGTGAGATCGATCGTTTTGGTGCCGACAACCTAAGGTGCCTCTTCTGATTCTGATTTCCGTTTGGAGCTACAGAGAATTATATCCCAATTACCAAGGCCAGTAAATCACCATATCATTCCAGTCAAAAAACACCATAGAGAAAAACAATATTTCGGTTTACCCATAACGTCGGTGATGACCAGGTGGAGATGGGCAGATGCTCGTCTTCCAGATGTTGGAAAGAGGCGCCGTTGGCCCCAGGGGGTCCCTGTAATGAGCGGTAAATACCTGCGGACACCTAAAACTCTACGATAGGTCCGGGATTCAATTCGAAACAATACAAAAAACCCCCGTACCTGCTGATACCCCCGCTAACGTTTAAGAATGTGTTTCGGAGAAAGAAAAACAATGCAGCAACTACTTTTCTGTCCTTACGGTTATGATAAAATTGTACAACATGGCACAATGTTGTATGAAATTCGATATTTTCTCATTGGGTATGCTATATAATTAATTATGGAAAAATATCGATATTACCATGAAAGTGGTCCATTTCTTTGAAAGATTTCATATTGGGCTGGAAAAAATCGTTTAATGGTAACTGATTCACAATTTTGGTGAATAAAAAACGTCAGCATTTGAGGCTATGTGTTTTTATTCTTCACGAAGTTGATGTTTTAACCGGTGAATAGTAATTGATAAATGGTAGGTGTCCTTCTGGACTGTTGAACTTGTGCCCGAACTGTGGTCTATCGTCTAAATTCCTACATGCCACTTCCCATGAACATCTGCCTGGTTCAGTTGCTCTCCATGTTGTGCTTGGGATATGTGGATCTGATTTACCCATCAGCGACTTTCTGATAGATTGCCTAGCCTATATGGTCAGTTTAGAGGCCCTTAGTGGGTTGACGCTCGATTGAGTTCAGACATGGTTCAGTCCTTGCTAACATACCTGAGATCGGCTATATTACGAACTATAATATATACGGTCAGCTTTATATTTACAACATTAATGCATAGCTCTTGATGTTTTTAAAGCCATCTTGTCAATGTTATAATATACAATCGTAGCAGTTTCTAAATTACCCATTGCATTGAGCTTTAAATCAAAGTGTTTGTTCAAGAAGTACCAAAGATCATTTTTTCAACATGGAAATAGGTAATACGTACTTGCTGTTTTACCTAACCCCTTCCCCTCCCCAGTTCCTACCCTGTAACCCCCTTGAATCAAAGTTGAACGTCCAATTTCATTGCAGAAAGTAAATAGCCATCAGCCCGAAACTCAAGCACTGGCTATATTTCATTTTGACGAGGTTTGATAGTAAATGGCACAATTGATTACGGAGTAGAAAATATTTGTTTGGTTATATCTAACAGGAAAAGGGCCGTTGGTGCAGTCGGATAACCCTCCCTGATCTCTCCCTGTTTTCTCGTGAGCCTTACCCCTCTGTATTACCACGTTTTGCGATTACCAACCTTGGAACGGGGCGTTTGGGTCATATTTGAGCAAGATAGGACACAAAGTCGCCCACTCCGATCGTTCTACCTTAACATTAATTTGCATCCTATAATAATCGCATCTGCGGAAGGGGCCGGAGGAGCGAGGTATACAGAAATGTTTGTCAAGTAGCGGGGCGGGGTTGAGGCTAAGGGTATAAGGTACTTTCTTGTATTCAAATGCCCCCCGTATTTCCATAATGCTCTCCAAGGAAGATCCTCTCACCCCACCGCGTCAACCTCCTTAAGCGCCGTATCGTCACAGAATACAAAGCTACTGTCCTCTTCATACTTCTATTGTACGCTTCTTCATGATATTTTAACAATAAATATATCCAAGCCACAATGAGTTTTCTTCTGCTTTTTTATTCTTCTCAAACCTTTGTGAATATGAATTCACCCCCTTGAGTAGCTTTTTCTTCCAGGGGATAATTTATTTGAATCATCTCTATCCAGAGAATTGAAAAGGTTCTTGACGAGAACTTAATGAAAGAATGTGAAATTAAAAAGGCACGTAAATGCTATTTCGCTCCAGGCCGTTAACCACAGAATGCTGTGACAAAAAGTTGTTGGAGTTTATATGAGAAAATCCAAACCTAGAATACCGGGTTTTGCTTCCAAATTAATCAATAGGTAACGGAAGCACTGTTTTAACGTTCAGAGGAATGAAAATTAAGACTTTAAATTAAATAATTTATTGGTCAATAAAAAACTTAGTTCACGTTTTAGAGCATTCTGAACATCTTTCGTTCCTTTTTTTTGTTTTTACTAACGATCTAAAATATGTTCACGTTGATCATCGCTCACATGCGCAAATTTGCGCGATTCACATCAAAAAAAATTTTTTTTTTTAAACCAGAACCTGCATTTTTTCATTGCAGATTCGGATTCTACGATCGGTTTCATGAAAATACCCAGCTGGAAGCTTCGGCACATCTGCTAAAATCTTTATTGTTGGGATAAAACTGTATATATCTTTCAATCTGGATTATCTTTGCCAAGGATTTAAAATACGACAACGTTAAGCACCTTCACCAAATTCTTCATTCGTTGAATGAGAAAGCCTGAGCGTGTATCCATTCGATTTAGCGAAATAAATACGTAAAATTCGATTTAATAAACTCGTAGCAAATCGATTTTGGGTGAAAAACGTCAAGTTCACATGTATTCCGCATGCAAGCGCCATTTTCTTCATTTCACCCGAAAACCCGTTTTTTCTTATTTTGTTGGAAAGTTGTAATTAATTTTTTACTGAAATTAAGTTCCTAAATTAACTGTCTAAATTTGCTTATTTGGTCGAATACAATGGCTCATTATTGAAAATAATAATCCAAGACCATTTATCATCACCCAACTTTTTCCTTTTTTTATAAGGGTGGTTAGAAATAACACAAAGGATTACAGTTCTAAAGCAGACCAAAATATTAGTATTTTTGGTGCAATGAGTTCAATATTTATACCTATCTCCTTGTGTTGAGATAATGACGATTTGGATCGATTGCAAAATACAATACCGCTTTAGCGATTTACATTTACATACATCGAATAAAAGTTGTCAACCTCAGATCGAAGTCATAATGATGCATTGTAAAACGGTTTAAAGCTGTAAGTCAGACATAATATGAAAACAAGGGTGTCGGACAAGCTAAGAGGAGACCGGCACCCTCTTCCCAGACATTCGTTTCAATTTATCATTGAAAATTGCCGTTCCCGTCATTCGATGAGGGTCTAGAATGATAAACGAGATCGTATCATTATACAGGTAAAAGAGGTTCACGGCACTCACACGAATTTTGACGGTTCAAGTTTAGACTGGACAAAAAGTGCTCAACACCTGCCTCGTAAAAATTGAGAGGAGTCTCAGTCTTGCTAGACCAGTCATTGTTAATAACTTCAAAAGTATGTAACTATGCTTCTTGACTAAAAAAGAAAAATAACAAAACCACCCGTCTTTAAAATGAAAGGTACTGTTTCACCTGGAAAATAACAATTTATGATAAAATTTGTCACAAATAGTACATAATATGTATGATATACTCTTCAGATATGGAGAATTTAACTTGAGGAGTGTAGAGTTTGAGTTACGCATTGTCAAATTGGACGTGGGAAAGGTTTGATTGGCGTGGAAAACGTTAAGACATGAACACCCTTACTATCGGGTTTTGGGTTACTAGTTTCTTTGTAATCTACTTTGTAATCGACGAGAGAAAAGAAAGTTAATCTTCCTCAAAATTTGTAGTTTTACTTTTCAAGATATGCGAAATCCGAAAATCGGGAAAACCATCCGTTTGCCAACCTCTGAAACTAATGAACAAGGTTAACGAAGCTTGGTTAAAAAAATCACACCTAGGATCTAGTGGGACTGAGTTCTCGGCATTGTCCGCCAATCCAAAAAAATTTCAATGTCACAAATTTGAAATAGCACAATTGTTTTTATGTTCGTTATTAATAGACATGCCAATGAATGACAGTAACAAAGATCGCCAACAAGAATGTAAATGTGAACGTGCTTGGGCATAGTAAAAATCGCTTCTTATTATGCGAGTAACGAACAAAGTGATATAATTGGATTGGAGTTTTGTTTTTAAGAGTCCTTTTGAAATCGAGTTTTTCATAGTATATTTTATATATATAATGACGAGGGAAGCGTTGATAGGTGTTTTATTTCATGTTATTACATTTCCGTTGAGTTCAAATTTCAAATCAAAATATCCATTTATTGGTAAAATTACATACATAAGTTTTACAACAATCAAGTTGACAAAGTAATCTTGTTACTTAAGTTTAAAATAATCAGAAGTCCCATCGCAAAATAAGTTTGAAAACTTGTGATTTTCGGAGGAGATCACCAAAAAAATTGCACATTTTTTTAAATGATTACTAAAATAATTATAAATTACACCAAAAAAAAACTTAGTGTATGTTTAAAATGATGGAAATAAATGAAGAATAGTTTTAATCGAGGAGATAAGTGTCTAATTCATTTTTAAATTACAATGAATTTCAAAAAAGAAAAATGTTGATGCCTTTTTCATAGAGAAACGTAAAGTTTGAACATTTCTTTCGAAAAATTCGGTCTTGACAGTTGGTAAGGTTCTCCGTGAGGAACCATAGTTTCGACTGCAAGCCGAGGAGGAAACGTGTTCACTCCTGATCCCGGAACGAAAAACATATAAACAAGATTGGGATACAAAAAGTTGAGATATTTTTTTTTACATTAGGTTGAACATGAAGGAGGGATGTCGGGTGCCTCATATGCTTATTCAAAATTATTTCCAAAATTCCAATGTTTCATTCGGGGGTTTAAAATTGGCGTCGATATCCTTTTTTTCCACAACTGAAGGCATTTAGATGTAAAATTTTGTTACGTACTGAGGGCCTAGTAAACTTCTAACGTTCTATGGTTTTTGGTATATCCAAAAGTCGATTGCAAGGTACACATTGATCAGCTGAACGAGTATTTGTTGCTAATTTGTTTCTTAATCGGTCCAATGAGGTTAGTTATAAGTGTTGCTCGTTTAAAAGCATCTAGAACACGATTACGAGGTAGGTAGGCGCCGAGTTTAAATAATGTACCACGCACTACTATCTAGTACCAGAATAAATAACCTTTGTGTAATAATTTGCTTATTTTTTATCTCTAGATAGAGTTATCTCGCGCCCCCGGAATGAATTCCAATAATCAATTCCAATGAGAGTCTCTAAATTGACGATGCCTTGCTTTCTGGACGTCATAGAATTTTAATTAGATCTGTAATTCAATAAGAAGGAACTTCGTTCGACGCCTTCCAGCAACACAAATTGTACACTACCACTATTATTCTCGTTAAATACGGAGCAGTCCTTTCTAGGTATCAATTAAATGCAACTACCCACCAATTAAATGTTACCAAACCACTCACTTAATGTCACGAAATACAAACGTCAATCTAATTTTGATTGCACCGTCTCATTTGTGATACAAACATACAATTGAGAAACTCATTTCAGCTCAGCGAAGAACTCAGTTGAACCGTAGCAATCAATGACGGTTATAGAATTACACGATTATTGTTTAATTTATCAGACTCAGGTTTAAGAGGTTTTTCACCGAGGGACGACAATTCATTCGTTTGAAGAAAATCATAGCAGTCAAACCGCAGGTGAAGCTTTTTATCGTCGGATCGGTGAGTTGACTGATTGTCGTAATTTTGAGATTATAGGAGATGCTTCTCTGAAAATATAGATGTCATATTGATATTGTTTTACTGACCGTCTTTATGTTATAACCAGATTTTTTACAGTAAGCCAACCATTAAGAGCAGTGTCACTTTTGTGCTCCTTGAATTAAACTTGCTCACAAAAAGCGAATATTTAAGAAATTGGTGATTTTATTATATAATTATTGCCAGAAGCTGTGATTTTCATTTCGACTAGTTCATATATTTTTTTGGATCTAAACTTAATGGACCTATCACTGTCCGGGGTAGACAGTGGCAGGGGAGGAGTAAATTCTACAATCTGTACTAAAATCTGTTGTATTACGTACTACGTATTACCATTTTATTTGTAGCAACATAGTACATATTTCAATCCGGTCAAAATACAAGTTTTTTCACGCTCAAGATTTTTCTTTTCTTTTGTTATTTTGTCAAAATCTCGATTTCAACTCTTTATTTATAAAAGTAAAAACAAAACTGATGATATCGTTGTAAAAAGCTTTGAAGTTCCTATCTTTGCAGTGTAACATCAATGGTTTTTAGGTCTGAGATGTGAAAACACAAACATTTCACAAATATTTATAAAATGTTTCGTTTTTTGTATTGTTTGTTTGCAAATTGAAGCTGATGATTATTGTTCTAAAACATGTAAAAAAGTTGGTTCAAAAGCTCAGTTTTCCAACGTATATCCACGGTATATCCAAAAAAATTATTTTCTCTCATAAGCTGTGAAAAACGTTTTTCTGAATGTTGTTGTGTCTGTGGATATTTATCGCATATCTAAGTGACCTTCTCGAGATTTGCGGGTTGAGGGTATTTTCGATTCCATTCCGTTGATACAGGAGCCCCTTAGGGTAATTTCCCAGAAGCTATGTTAAGATAATTTCAGGCAAAATAAACTAAGTTTGGGTAAGATTCAGTGCTACGAATTCATTAATTACTTCTGCAAGTCCTCACGGAAATGAATATTAGATCAAAAAAATTTCTAATTTTAACTAACTAAGGGGTTTAGTTTGAGATTTGTGATGGATATGGTTAGTTGGTCCTTCCCGATTTTAGAATCTGACGCCTTGGGGAATGAATCAGAGGTTTTCAAACGCCTGGGCCATCCTCTGAGCGTGGCGGAGCAATAGTAACCGCATTTACCTCATTGGAAGGGGCAACTATACCATTCCATCACCTCACAGATTCCAGTCTCAGAGTAAAACATTAGAAACCGAGCGTAGTTCTCTGTGAGAATTCAAAATATTGATTTGCTTCAGGGATGGGACATCGAGATAAAACATCGAATTTGATACCGATATCGATATTTGGAAGTGGCATCGATTTGACCTCCAATATCGGATGAAAACATCGATATTATCGATATTTTCGGTGTTTTCAATATCCCCCTCCTTATCAGTTAACAGTATCCTAATTACACGGTTTTTAGAGAAATTATGACGCAAATCAGGGAATGAAGGAAGCTGTAGTTTGGGGGGGCTATTTGATGTCCGAGATTCATTATCAATCGTAGAGAAATGGAAAGAGGTAAGGTTAGTGGTTCCTGCAGTCGAAGGAACAGCGTAAGCGTGAGCATCAACAATTGCTTTATTGGTTACTACTTACTATTTATGGTTAGTTCATTAAAAGCTATATTCAAGTTTTCCACGGTTTTCATGAATTACTCAATTTTTTAAAATTTCCTACGAATAAATGGGTGCAGAGACGGCTGTCTGCAACTGACCACGCCATCCGTTTCGTCATCCCTTCGAATTCGGTTGGTGGATTAGTCGATCCTTTACTGCAGTTTATCTTTGCCCTCCACAGTAGTACCATGCCTTCAAGTTCTCTTTCAAACAGAATTCAAAAGGTGAGGTCAGAAATGTCAGTCAAGCAACAAAATTTCAGCTTTGTCAGTATCCACCAAAACGTCGAAACATTTTGAGAATCTGTTATAGTTTAGTAACGTCGCACGAAGGGTGAGTCCAGATGTTATTCAAGTATCCAAACCAAATACTAGGTACCTGTAGTTCATCGTTGGAACCCGAATAAGGAAGAATAAATTGCCATAACTCACTTGCATTTGTCTCTCAACTCCCTGTTCTTAAGAAGCAATCACCAAAAAATCGGGAATAGCATCATTCGATTCATCAATAAAAATCACAAGGAATCACGTTTTCATCTTACATCGAAAGTTTTTGAGATTTTGATTTTTTAATGTGTTAATCCTTAATCAAGATCCCTTGGTGTTGATTGTTATAACATCGGGAGTGCTGCCACAATCAATGTTGGATCGATGCAGGATTTTTGAGCCAAATTTCGTAAACTTTGTAGCCCGGAGAAAAGCTTCGGACGGCGGACGGACGGATGGTTCTCTTAATTCGACCGTTCTACATTCCACCTTGGAACGTTAACCAACAACTTTTTAGAGAAGGTTACCTTTTTTTGCACGTTCGGTTACAAAGGTTTGTTATTTATAATAATAACAACGCAAAAAATCATGAAAGAGGAAAAAGTCGGATTTTATTCGCAGGAAAAAAATGTCCATAATCTATATTTTCTATTACCTATTTAGAATCAGTAGAAAGTGATTTCGTTCCGATAAGAAAAATGTTTATAGACCGATTAATAAATTCATAATGATAATAACAATACAATTAATTGGGTTGGCTGAACAGTTTATTACATACATCGGTTGGAATGGCAACCTCAATTAGCTGCGATTGGAAACAATCTTCATTAATTGTGTATTGATTTCGATTTTCTAACTTTCTTGAAAAGTGAGGTGTTTCGTAAGTGTCACTTTTCTCGTTGATGTGATTTCATCCGGTTCGTTTTTGTTTGAGTCCTTCATTTTACTGGTTTCTTGATCTCGTCGTCATTTTCTTCTTGAATTGTTGTTTGTTTTGCTGTAACTTGAGCTTTGGGCAGGCTGGGGAGACAAGGGAAAATCCTAGAGTGACTTCCTAAGACTGGCTGTCCAGTGGACGCGATTTCGCGTGAAGAAGCCAAATCGCCTCTTTTGGTCCCTTTACCTCTTCTCCAGAACTGACCCTTCCATTGGAGGCGAATCAACTGCGCAAATCCAGTCCACTTCGACAGTTTTCCGCTAATTTCCTTTCTACCATAGGTAGTTAGTAGTACTAAATCTTATCAAGAACTTGGCAAATGTATGCGTTGGACTTTCCAAGTTCTAAGAAGAAGACGTGGGGCCGAGTAGCTGGTGTCCGCCGTCAAGTATGGTGCTGGGATACTGATGACCGAGCGCGTACAAAAATGTGGCGATATAAAAACCGATTAACTTGATGGGCACGGAAGCGAAGTAGATATGCCGAATGCCCATGACTACCGGCCGAGTTACTCCTTATCTCACTTGGTCAATAAACCCTCAATCAGCAAGCTCGCCTTCAAACAACAAAAGTGGTAAACAAAAACGTATCTCCTCCTTTGCACGGAACTTGCATAAACAGCATGAACAGAGTACTTTTTACCACCAAGTCGACGATTCATTTCATTTAACGTTAGTGGAATTAATTGTTCAATATTTTCGAGAATAAATGTATAGTATCTTTATGGAATTTACTACCAGCGTTTAACAACGTAAGCTCAAAGACTAGTCGGTTTCTCAATAAAATTACGGAGAAATAACGTAAAAAAGCTTTTATTGTTTAAAAAAGTACTTGGAGATATATAAACATTCTCAATTTTTACTGATCGGATCCTCTCAGTCGCTCAGAAATTCGTTCCAGTACATTTCGTGAGAGATTGGAATTTTGGAATTTCATAAGAAACGCAACACTGCAACCAGATTGATAGCGATAACAACGAAACATACTGGTAAGTAAATCATGCATTACAGGGAAGTAATGAGTATGGTTTTTTGTAGGATCACACTTTTGACATATTTTCTTCAATATCCCTCTGAGTAGCATACTATTCCATCACGTCTTGAATGATTTTGTTCCAGTACATTCCAGATATATGGCCACAATGAATATTTAATTTTGGCAGAAACTTTGTATTGCTAAACTCTCAACTCGTACACTTCTCAAGATAAAACCCCATTCCTTAATGATACAAGACAAATATTGTATCACTCTTAGTGAACGAGTTGTAGTTCTACTTCTGAGCCTTTAACCTGAGTTTTAACCTATAAGAAAAGTTGTTTTCTTGGACTTTCGGAGAGATAGGTCATGAAATGGTAACACTTTCTTCATTTTTCAATTTCTCCTAAAATGACCCATATCCAAGTCGTCTCACCCTCCAAGCTGTGCTGGCGGTTTATGGAACATATCTAGACACAAGTTTTTTAGGTCTTAAGTCATATTTTGTAGTATCAACTGTTGATGAATGGAAAATGAGTAGACATGGCTGTACGAGGCGTTAAAGTGAAAATGGATATGTTAGTTTTCAATTGTCTTCAAAATATTCTTTGGGAAGATACTCAGAGGCTTCAGAATTCACCATAGAATTCAACAAGGAAAGTTTTGATCCAGCGCTCTGCAGCTGTCATCAATTTATGGTTCCGGTAATAAAGTCCTTTGAAGTGTTGAGTGTTGGGCGACACCAGCACCTGCGTTCTGTACAATTAGAAAGACGATAGGTTTCAGTCCACTAACACATTTTCAGGTCTTTATTCCCCTGACCTTATCTCTCGTTCGGGAATCCAAAGGAGAGTCTAAAGGGATGCGTCGATGGTCCTGTTTCAGATGGATTTTCCATGTAAACAGCCGCATGACGAGGCGCCGGTTCTAATCGTCTTCTACAGATACAAGGAGACACCTTCACCCCATGAAACGGGCTCTTCTGACACTTCGGGCAATGAAACCGTTCAGACACTGTGAAACCCAACCACTTCCACGCTCTCTCATAAATGACCAAAGATTACAACTGGCGTTTCATTGACAGATCGATGCTGTAATTGATCTTAGAAGCATCTTGTTCAAGTCATAAGTTCAGATTGAAGTATAGTTCATTAGGTACGCAATTACCTCTTTCAATGATTAGTATCGGGCTTTTCATTTAGAAGCTATGATGGCTATAAAAATTCCATAATTGGGGAAAATTGCACGATTTGAACAAACTGTTATGTGCTAATTTAGTTAATTAAAAAATACTATTTTAGGTATTTAGGTTAGACAATAGTTTTGTTTCATTATTTTCAACAATGAACATTTGTAATCGAGCAGGAATGAAAACTTCCTCCCCTCAAAATATGTTTTGAACGTTTCAAGATTAGTGGAATCCGAAAATCGAATTAAAAAACATCCGTCCGTTCGCCGTCATTATGATTCTGAGTCTGCGAGGTTGGTTTACCACCTCTAAACGGTTAAATCAAAATATTAAAAAATTGGACGCTTTAGAAATATCACTAAGTAATGTTTTCATGTGTTTTATTCATAGACTAGGTATATTGACTTGAATGAGCGGTTTCAGACTACGGTTTATGTTTTACGGTTATTATAATGCCATCTCTCAGGCTTCAAGTCAATTGGGGAGTAGAAGGGGAAGCTTTTTTGAGGGTCGATTTATTTTAACTTGTTAAGTTTCAATAGGATTTTTAAGTTTCAATCGGATTTTTAAGTGTGTTAAGCGTACCTAGGAAGCATCATCTCTGGATGTACAGTACAGTTCCGGTAGTCTAGTGATCGGCAAATGAGGGTTATCAAATATAAAAATAGTAAACTTTGTATAATAATTTGCAGCGTTTGTGTCGTACATTTGACTTCACCGGAGCAATTTTGAGACAAATTAAGAACTAACGAGGTACATTGAATAATGAATTTGGCAAGGATCCTACTTCAAGCAACCACGTCCAAACTGTAAGAATTTGATAGTTACGGTGAAGAGGCGTGCCGACATGTTCACGGCACCATTTATCAGCCTGATGCATGTTCCATCTTTTTCATTAGCTCTCTTCGAATTACTGGAACTGTAATTGGAAGATTTGAAGACACGCCTACATGCTGCAATGTCACCAACGACCATTAGGAACACTAACGATTCGTGAAGGTGAACAAAATACGACTCCGATCGAATCCCACTCCCTTTTTTTCATACGCTCTCCAAGTCTGAAACAATTGGGATGGTCTGTGGGTGTACTTACAAGATGCTGGGAGATTTCACCTGGTTATTAAACCCAGCCCTCGTTTATACCTGATCCTTGTTTACGCGTGCGCGGATCGTGTTGAATCCTCAGCTTCCCACTTCTAACGACCCTTTCTGGGATATTGATAAAGGGCCCCTTCTATTATTTGGGTTCATTACCGTACTGGACAAGGTGGCCGCTTCCACTCGGAGTTATTTGCATAAAGTTAAATTAGCCCATGGGTTCGACCCTCCTCCACAAAGAGGACTCATGCTAAAAGGGCTTCACCTAATTATTCTTGATCGCTATTTTATTATTATTAATTATGGTGACATTATTGGGAGGTAGTATCGTTCCTTCGCTGAACAAAGCTTGAATGTACCAATAATTTGGAAGATACGTGACTGAGAGCCAGAAATTCACGTACAGAACAACAGTAATGCAACGAGATGACGTGAAACACCTAATCGCGCTTCACTTTCCCACAATTATACTACATAAATATCGAAAAACTCGATTTCAAAAGGAAAACCCGGAATTGAAAATCTATTATAATTACCTGTATTAGTTGATTCGATCCTCATATGACAGCAGACGATTTTTATTGTGTCCAAGCACATTCGTGAAGCCCTAAGGAAGAGTAAAGCGATGAAGATAAATTGGTATGGATGGTCCCATTCGATTTCTTGAAGGAAAGTCTATCAATAACGAATATGAAAACAACTATGTTGTTTCGAAATTGTTTAATGATCTGATTTTTTTAAATGCCTATCAGACTTTGAGGTTGTCTGAGAGACACACCCCGATAGTTTCTAGTGCCTACTAAACCCCAGATTTGAATTTGATTGTTGACCAAGTTTCATTAGGTTTAACGGAGTATTCTCGGAGAAAAGCTCTGAGCGGAAGACGGACGGATTTGTTTTAATTTGACTTTTGGATTTTAGACATCTTGTAAAATTACAACGTTTAGGGGAGGTAGGGTTAACAATTTGTTTTTCTTGACCGATTCCATTGTTTAAAATAATAAACCAAATTTCAGTTCCTGCGAATCAAAAGTTATAGTCACACAGCAAACAGAAACACTTAACTATTTCATAAGTACGTATCACCCCGGCAAACAGCCGGACAGGACACACTAGCTCGATCGGAGAGAATCCTTCTCAGCCACAAAATTTCGTTAGGGAAACAATGAATACAAGAAGGACAGTGTTACTTTGTTACCATGTGTACTTTGTTTACCGTTTTGTGCAACACCAACCATTATGCATAAACTAAAATATAACAATTATAGGCGATCCTGTAACGTGTAAGATGATAATGATGATCATGGTCGAAGGCAGATAGACGGCAGATAGGAAAGACGATTCCAAAATCGGATTGAGCACGAAAAATCATGTAAAAAATGCTCTCTTTAATTTCTCAAATCTCAACGGTGTTGGTTGTATCTGTTTCATCTGATAAGTTTAATTTTGGTTTATTATTCAACAATAAACCATTGTAATCGGTCTTGAAAAAAAAAATGCTAAATAAATGAAAATTTCATGGTTTACGTTTCAAAGGGTGTAGAATCCAAATCTGCAATAAAAATTTTCCCTCCGTCCGCCGTACGCCGTACGCACGATTCCTCCCAAACGGCTGGAGCGAAAAATCTGAAATTTTCAGGAAAAATCAATTTGGTCCGACAACGCCCCAATTCTTTAGCCAGCTCTCTCACATAATTTAAAGTGCCCTTTAAGGGTTGTCAAATTTTCGTAAAATCCCTAAAAACCTCAAAAAAGTCAAGGTGGCCTAAATTTGGACTTTTTTTGAAGAACATTCCATGAGGAATCGAATGAGCCCCTCCCCAGGTCTGTAGCTCAAACCATTCCCAATGTATGGCCCGATTTATGGAGCCAACATTTGCGTTGTTTTGGTTCATTATTGTTTTTGTTTCGATTGCAGTAACCTAGTGATATAGTGAAAGTGGATACTGGAGTGAACTCTTTAAAGGGTTTATAGCCGAAGTATTCTGATAACCATAAAAAAACGCTGAAAATTCTTCCACTGGGGTTTATTATTCAATTGGCTTGCGTTCATTATTTGAATTTCTACTAAGCTTTGGAGCGTGCGTGTTTCACAGGTGATACAGTGATTATTGAATTTCAGGAGGCACACAAGTATGATCAACTGATCAATCCAAATAGGTATTTTGGTTGAGAACAGATTTACGTGCTCTATGCATATCTCCTGAAATTCAATAATCACTCTATCACCTGTGAAACACGCACACTCCAAAGCTTAGTAGAAATTCAAATCATGAACGCAAGCCAATTGAATAATAAACCCCAGTGAAAGAATTTGCAGCGTTTTTTCATTTGGAAGAGGAACACAAACATTATTTATTGGGTCCAAATGTTTATTCAGCAAGATTAATCATTATTAGAAAGTATCAAAAACGTATGTTCAGCATAAAAAGATCAATAGATCAATGCATTTGATGAATTTGTTGAAACTTACCAGTAGAAGGTGCTCGTAAATTGTGATGCACATTTATATGTTGAAGAGTATTTAACATTTTATTGCTCAATTAGCCAATTCCATTTTCATTCACTCCACATGAGTTCCCGATGGGGTCAGCTTCACACATAGATGCCAAAAACTGACCAAAAACATGATAAACCCGTCGTTTTTCCCTTTTTTTTGACATAGGCAAGTGGAAAGCCGCTTCCTAGTAATTTCGGAAAAATCTGATGGTATGGGTTTTGGACATTCCCAATAGCAAATAATTGAATGATTTAACGAAAATGATAAACCCGTGTGTTACAAATGGCAGCGTTTTCACCATTTACCTGATGATTGCACAACGCGCGGGTCCAATGATACCCACTGACTACTGTGAATAAGAAACGGAATTATATTATTGGAGATAAGAAACTAAAATGGTGTTCAAGAAAACACCTAACCCGGCGCGACGATGGTTCCACGCTCGCCCAAGCTGTTCGTAATTAAATAGTTGAATCGCCGAGCCGACTCCGCGGGACAAGAGTTTGCTCTTAGTGCGAGACCCCTCACGCGGGCATCAAACCCTCCCAACCTCAGACCCGCGGTCGACCTTGGGTTCAAATAATGTCCCTTGTGTACGATCTTGGGAAGAAAATATTTGTTCGGTGAAATGGGACGAGTAGGTAGGTAAATGAACTTCAGTTGTTCGCTTCTGTGGTGTTGTGGTTGTGTGATTTGGTTGCTAGCGAAATTACTGTTGTATTTGACGAAACTATAAACATGCAAATTACCGTTTTATATGTACTAAACGTAGACATAGACGTACTCAGAGCAAATTAAATACAACATCTACACTCCGCTAGTCCTGCTGTGCTTAACAAAAGCTGTTATCCGTGTACAATGGTATATCAGGAACTAAATACGTCGACTGGTCTAGCCCTCCATTACCTGAAAATTCCTTAAAAGTATCTCCTTTTTATATTTCTGCACCGTGAATTAGAACAGATCATTGCGGTTCCATACTTCGAAATCGTACTCTAGTTGTCGTAAAGGAGTTTAATTTCATATTTCAGAATCATAGATCGATCAACAAAGTGATTTTCCTCTGGTGCCAAACAGTTTAATTTTTGCAAGCGTATTTGTTAATTTTGATAACTATTGAAGATTCGCGCTTGCTGTTTTTTCCAACACCGATAATTGTTGAAATCAGATTTTATAGTGAAAAATCATATTTTGTAGAAAACCGCAATGATGTAGTCATTAGTCTATTTATTCTGAACAAACTCCCGTTTTCAGATCGAAAAAAGTTTTCGTGGAGGCTAAGAAAACCTTGTAAAACATTTAAAGTGATTACAGCATTAGAATGCCTGCTGGACATAGCAGCTGTTACTGTCCTGACGCTGCATCAACAGAGGTCAAGAGTTTTGGAAAGGGTGCTTCACCCCTGCCGATATTGCTGAGGAAACAACCGACTATCCCTTCGTCTTACAAATGAAGAGGTTATTAGAAAGGACCTGGACTGAAATGGGGGCAATGTCACGGTAGATGCAAGTGCTCTCCTCCAATCCCTAATAAGAGAAAAAATTCGCACTAGCAGCAGATATTAAAAGCAAATGGGCTATTTGTTAGAGGAGATCACCAACTGCGTGTATCCCACTCTCTCGCCCCTTATGTATGACTATCACCGTAACGATTATGTAAAAGTTATACTTATACAATACGAATCCTCCAATGGGTTAAAATCAAACGAAAAATGTATTCGTTCGAACCATTACAAGACGAATTCAGGAGCGAGTCGAGAGAGCACATGCCGCTACCACGGTACAGCCGAGGTGCTGAAGATCACTCCGGGCGTTGGCAACAGCTATCGAGATCTTCCCTATGGTGAAATTGTCCTGATCTCCACTCCAGATAAAATGCCCCGAGCGGCGTCGAAAGCAATGACTCATATTTACATGCATATCTGATGGAGATATTTGTCAGTGATGACCACCTATTTGTTTTACCGTTAGGTCCATTTATTAAGTCCGAATCAAGTAAGTGCGGAATGAATAATAGTTATGGTAAATGCTCTCAAATGCGTTATGCCATAACGGTGAACCTGGCGATAACATCTGAACTTCTTCAACAAGCATCATCTTCTAAATCTCGAAACTCACGTTTGCATGAGACAAAGAGTTTTGTTTAGGGAATACTGTTCCCGTGTCGAATAATTTTTCTCCAAAGCATCGACACTATAATATTTCCATGCTTACAGCAAGTATGATTTATCTCTCTCATTTCTTCTATGTAATCAGAATATGAGAAGTACAAGTTAAACCTTCAAAATGTTTTCCTTCCAAGCAAGTGTACATTTACCGCTTTATTTTAAAGACATTTTCTGGGACTGTGTCAGACCATGTAAAAGGTACTATCTGAGTTTTAACTGCACGAATCCAATAAAATATTTCAAGTGCTGACATATAGTCCATGAAAACAATCCATACATGTACATGGATGAGTGGTTTGCATAGAAGGATAATCTAATACGAAAATAGTGAACCTTTGTGGATAAAACAGGCGTTTATCGCCCAAAGTACTTAGGATGAGTACAAATGCATTGTTGTTATTTCTAGTGCGCATGTAAGTAAGACGTTCGTTCCTTCTGAAGTGGCGAGAGTTCGTTTGATTTGGGCAAGAATATTGGCCAAACAAAGGCATTGATCTCGGACATGCACGATTATTGTGAATAACCCTCTACTTAATAACTGCTGAAGGAACAAAATCCTTCAGATTTCATCGGGAGGGACAAGATTCATGTTTAAGTTTCCAATGAAAACCACACATATGACTAGAAACATGTGTACCTTCAATGATTAATAACATTGTAGTTAGCAAAGAAATGCACTCATCAGGAAAAACATACAGGAGTGTAAGTGTGTACTTCAAATAAAGACACGTGAGATTTTACTTCAAGTTGCATACCAAAACTAATAATTTTGGAGTCACTATTCTTGCTTTACAAAATTTCCCCTCAAGTTGTCAATCTAAGCCAACCTAGTTACTTAGAAAATCTTTCATGTTTGTCTCTTGGTAGGGATTTCGTTAACTCTTTATCGGGCATTTGAGGTATAGACAATTCCGAATGAAATGATGTCGCGTTGTGTTTCGTTCTCCCGGGGTGAATGGAGTTCTTGCTCGTTTATTGTGCCCCTTAATTATCCTTAAATATCTCAACACTTTATTTTAGATGTTTTATACCAAACTCGCCGATGAACTGATGAAGGTCGGTTGCCTCTTTTATTGCTTCTCCGAGGGACAAATATTCTCCTTTGAGACACGAAGCTTCCCATGTGACAGCCGTTCCTGCAATTATAAAGAAACCATAATAGGAGTCAGTCATTTTCACATTTCGTCAAGTGTCCGCGTATCCGTGTAATGGCTTCTTCCTTTTCCTGAATTCGATTCACCAGTCAGACAGTCAGTCATGTCAGTTGTTGAATTGGCTCAACAAATTATCAGCATTATTTCTAGGACTTAGGAGTCGCATAACCTAATAAATTAATAATTCTCTATCTCAGCAGAGACAAGCATTCATGAGGAAAAACATACAAGAGTGTATCTATTAACTGGCAATATAGACGACACCAGAGTTGTGGTTCAGGTTGGTACAAAAAAATAATAATTTAGGAGCCAAGCTTCATATGAACTGAGTAACATGTGTAAATATATATTATTTATTTTTCCAGACAAAAAAGAAATTTTTTAGCATTTGCGATACATAGTGTTGCATTATAAAAGTGTAGGTAGGTATACAGGGTGTCCAGCGTATGATCCAAAAAACTTCGCACACGTGTTCTGCAACTAGATTCCAACAAAAAATGCCTCTTGGAGTTTTTTTAGAGGCTTCGTTTTCGAGTTATTTCACTTTTAAGATTTTTTTCGTGTTTTCAACCTTACGTCAGTAAAACGGCTTATTTTTCACCCTTTAGTTATCTTTAAATAATTAAATAGGTACTGTTAAAGACTGAAACGATGGGAAATTCAATGCTCTTTCCAATGGCATACTTAAATTTTCAAATACTATGAAAACGCCGGAGTTGCGGCCGTTTTAATGACGTAAGGTCGAAAACAAGAAAAAAAATCTTAAAAGTGAAATAAATCGAAAACGAAGCCTCTAAAAAAACTCCAAGAGGCACTTTCTGCTGGAATCTAGTTGTAAAACACGCGTGGGATGTTTTTCAGATCATACTCTGGACTCTCTGTATAGCATTTATAAATTTATAGCATGTATAAATACCAATCCGACTGTGATCAATACTTATCTTGTCACATAATCAAATGAGCTTGGAATATTCGGAATTTACTCAAGTTAGATTTCAATTGCATCAATCAAACGAATTTATCGTGATTGACCAATTGGGATTCGATTGTTTCAAATACGACTCCAGATTAATCTAAAAGACGGGAGGAGTTTTACATCTTTCTCTCATTACCTTTGAAAAAACGAATTCAGTAAAAGATAGCGGTTTCGGTAATAAACACCACCTAACTATGTTAGACATTTAAGAGGAGTATGCACTACCATTACAGCCCGTAAACTCCCCTGAAAAATAGTTATGTTTCAATTCGTTGACCTACTAATAAACGGCTGTGTTACGATCGTAATGCGTTCTGAAAGTTAAGAGGGAGTTTTAAAATTGTCTCGAAGGTCAAATTCACCGATTTGGGGTAAGTTCCTTCTCAAGAATAGTAACCCCTCGAACTTCCATACCTTGTAATTGTATTCTAGGTGATCTGTTAATTAACAAGGTGCTGAAGTATTTAAGTTGCTGAAGGTTATTTAAGGTGATGAAGTATCAATACTTTGGCACCTCAAATCGATTAGGAAAGAAGTGCGGGACCTTCGGCTAATCAGTGTGTCCATACCTGGCAATATAGGTCCTGAAAACGATAGGAGTACTTCCTCCTAAATATGACTCCGTAAAGAATCACGTATATGTACCTAGTACGTAATATTCAATTCATTGAATATGCATAACGAGGATGACAACATTTGAGCTATTTTGAGATTTCTGATGAAATGGTTTTTGAATACTTCAGCCCCTGGATTCAAGCGATTCAGGATCATCGTCCCATTTGTAAATTTATATGGAACTTTTATTAACTTTGGGCCATTAATTTCGGAGAAAAGCTCGGGTTTTGAATCTACGCATCTCGAAAGTGAATACAAAATTTGTAAACCAACAGACGTAATAAACCGTTGTGTCTAATTCGAAACGTAAACTTACAAATTGAAAATCAAAATGGCCCTAAGAGTTTGTCTTTTACAACTTCAATTGAAACGTCAAAGTTTTCCTTCCAGGATGCGGTTAAGAATTGGGGAAAAAAAGAATTGGGCGTTGTCTATTATTGTGTCTAAGAATCACATGGTTCTGTCCATTTTGAACAATATGGTTGTCCCACAAGGCCAGGTGGTACCGTCTCGACAAAAAAGCAGCCGTTCCTTATAAAACTCTTTTCGAGATCAGCTGATTTTTTCGAAGTTTTAATGCATTGACCTCCTTTTGGTCTTGATTGTGAGGCTGCCAATGTTTAGTGATCTTTAAAGTTCACGGAGGAAAACGCTGGGGTACTAACCACAACCGCTATACCCGGTTTCAAATAGAAAAACCAACTCAAAAGAATGCCAGTCGGTTGGAGAGGAACGCAAGAGACCGACAAGAGAGACTCCCTCGTATGACAACAAATCCTCCAGAAGGGAGATCTCTATAAATAAATACAACTAATTCACGTATCATTATAAGAAAGGAAAAAAATGAGGAGAAACAAGGATGAAGACCCCGTTGAAAGAGGTTCTTGTAATGTGAAAAGGCATGAGACACATAAAACTCCCTCCCGCCTTCTCGGCATCTTTCTGGACAGCATCCTGGAATGCTTTGGAAGATTCCCGCCTCTGGAAGGCCTCCGCGTCAGTCGTCCCAACTTCTCAGTTCGCCTTCCCATGACCCGGGAGGGGAAGGACCAAATTGATTTCTTGTTGGTCAACTGTTTCCTCTCTCAAGCAGTTTCCAAAGGAATTTCCTTCGTTTCAACTTGTAACTAGGTTCTATTAAAACGGTTGGAGAGGTGGGGCGTCCCGCCCTGTCTTCTCCCCTTGGGGACTTGAAGGAATCCCATCTCCTTGGGCCAGGGAACAAGTTACTTCTTGAACTTGTGAGTTCTCCGACCATCTGGTCCAGGGTGACCGATTCGTTTGCAAGTTTCCAGCTCATCTCCCGGGGTGCTACGAAGCTCAATTCGATACAAGTTATACAGAGCGGGGGGACAGACTTCACCGTGGAGTTGATGTAGCAAAAGAACAATTTCGCTTTATGGGATATTTCAAGAACATTTTTTTTAACGGGAAGTTTAACATAACGACTGAAACAACAAATCAATAATGGTTGTGTATATTCTTTTTCACATTTTAAAGAATGTGAAATTAAGACGTTTCTTCACAATACGATTTGTTTGATGACTATTGGATTGTAAACCATTGTTTGAATTATAGGTACAGAGTTCCGTAAGATACGAAGTAAACGGAGAGCACATACCCGTACATTATTAAACGGTCAAAAAATCAAAAGACCACACTCAAAACAGTCCTGAAAACTAGAAAATGATTGCCGTTAAACTTGCCGTTACTCAATGTAATGAAATGCCTTCTTAGGCCACGAGATGTGTACAGGATCAGTGTACATTGATATAAAATTAATATTTTGTTTGAAAATGTACCTTCTATTCCGAGGTTACGTTTTATAAGAGACCAAGGAAAAATTCATTCATGCACTGTGAATGTTCAATTTTAGTTAGATACTTCAAAACCAATGTGACAGTGTTTCATTATTTATTTTAAATAATGAACCTTTTTGATCGACCGAGGAAAAAAATCCTTAATTTCCCAAAAGTTTTTAGATTCATGTGTCAAGATGTGTAAAATTCAAAACGGGAGGTGGACAACGCTTTTTTCTAATCCCATTAGATTCAACTTCAGGAAACCTATAAAAGAAATTTTGAAGCATTATCTTAATTTAATATGTTATACAATTTCATCCCCAAATTCCACATAAGTATTCGATGATGGTGCACTTCTTGGGTTACTGTTCGGATGAATAATTTAATGGGTTGGTACTAGCCTATAATATTGTCGAACACCGTTTGAAGTTCGTTGTTTGTCCAAGTAACAATATTTTTAACCCTCCTAAAAATCTGTTTACGTTTAAGATAAGTAGATTTCAAAAATCGAATAAAAAATCCGTCTGTACGCCTTCCGAAGAGTTTTTCCAAAACTACTTCACCAAAGTTTGCGAAAAATGATTCAAAAATCCATCATCAATCTGAGAAGAAGCCGATTTCCTTGACAACTTGATCATCAAACCGTAGGGGATTATGTCGATGGATTAATCTATTAGAAGAAAGTTCGATGTTTTGGTTTGATTCAGATAGGAATTCGTTTCGTGAATCTAATGAAAACAGTACAGTAGCTGTACGATCATCCCTTGGCTAAAATATCTTAAGGCTGTCTATAAACGCATGGATGTTGAAAGTGTCTGGAGACATACCTGTTGCCAAGATGATGTCATACGAATATACTAGTCACATCGCAGATGCATAGGAAATACACCACTGAACCATTCCTTCTAATTTATTGGAATTTTGGAGTCTACCTTACATTTGAGATCGGTAAGTTTTTCTGTCTGAGTGAACATCATAACTTTTAATTCATCATTCCATTCGAGCTGATTTTATTTCGTGCATTTGTGGAAGGTTTTAGGCTACTTCATTATCATTATCATTATCATGTTTAAAATTATCTTTGTAAAACGAGAAACAGGGGGAGACAGAGGAAATGGGCGAGAGAGGGAGAGAGACTATTGAACATAATACTGGCATAGAGTGTAGTTTTATATATGTTATATTACAACGATCGGTTTTTTACTATATATCACGGTGTATTTTTATACCATAAATATCAGATGATAGATGCATAACTATTTTTTGTATAAGGGGATTCTGATGTCACGGTGTGTTTGAACATTAGCTCTTGCTACTCATAGACTGGTAAGTTAGAGTTCATGTGTTTCATTAAATTCCTAGGATTTCAACGGCCATGTTTTTATATTTTGATAATGTATCTTATGCCTCGCTTAATAATTGTGGACTGATGATCAGTGAACAAATGAATGAAATGAAATATAAAATAGAACAACACATTTGTGTAAGGTCTGGTTCCTGTGAGGCCATTATGATTTTCCAAGGATCCAGTCCATGGGGAGTCCAGTCGGGTCTAGTCCGGGTTGTGTTTGATGTTTAACAACAATGTCCACAACTCCTTTTCCAAAAATTCTTATTTCAAGAGTCTTTATTTGTATCACCTAGAAATCGTGATCAAAATGCATCATCCACCTTGTTAATCCAGGAAGCAAAATATAATGTCCTCTCCGCCTGAGGTTGTCGTAAATAGGGAAGAAAACTCGTTTCTGCCACCGTTTAAACTCTGGTTTACTTCAGGGGTTGGTGTGGCCTATAGAGCTCAATTTTATCATGAAATGACCTCAGTCTGAGTACTTCTTAATGATCCCAGCTGCGATAGCTAGCTATCAACAGTAACTTTTGACGATGCTCTAAAACGCTGTACTTTTCAGAAAATCTACTTCGAATTCACCCGCCCCATCCCCTCTCTACAAACACTATTTTCTGAGCGTTTTTGCCTCACAAAGGAATAGCGCGATTCACGCTAAAAGTTCCTCGGTTCATGGAGCATAATTACTCTTATAAAAACCGGATAGCCCCTAAAAACTCGGGCAGACACCTCTTATATTCCAACATCATATACATATCGGTTTTTCACGTTGGACAATTTTCTTTCGAGTCATTAGGCTTTTGAATTGGCCGTTAAGAACGCCGTTACTTGGTACTGCGTGTTGATTAGCAGTAAAAAATAAGTTATTTGGAGGTTGATGCTAACGGTGCTGTGAAGAGTCACTGAGACCTAGAAGGTGCTTTTTAATAAGAAAATATCGTAACCAGGGTTAATTAGAACGGCTAAAAGCAATTCAGTTAAAACGATGTTTTGAATACCGACGAGATTTTTATAATTGTATAAATTATTTTGGTAAGTGAGTGAACCAAATCTGTTAGTTTTTTTTGAAAGAGTTAGTAATTTATCTGTTCCGGGAACTCTAATCGTGAACAGAATATCCGTGGAATACATATTTTGTATTGCAGGGAATTGAACTCTACTTGGGAATTGGCGTGAAATAAAATAGAGTTCTCCTATCCCAAGAATACAAGCCAGCGTCGCTCAGCTAAAGTTGGCTACGGTCACTACGGGTGCGAGTTCTGACGAAGAAGTTTCAGACGAATTTCCTTGAACAATCAGACGCTTGCTTTCTAAGGAAAGTGGTTACTGTGAGAGAGGAAGCCTCCTCAGAATAAGCAAGTCGTCTGATTGTCTTTCAAATCCTGGTCGGTTTCCTAACTTTTCAAGCACCTTTAAAAGTGATTCCACAAGTACATCCTTGTTTTTGTTAGCTCGCCATTGCGAAAAAAATAATTAGCTGACTGACAATTGATAACACATCACACCAACACAACCTGATGAAAAACAAAAAATACAGATATCAAATTGGTGGTGGTGTTAATTGAAGAATGAAAGATGAGGGGTTAAGGCCGTTATATTACCTCCTCCTTAAACTGCGTTTATTTTCCAATCACGTAGGTACTGAATCATTTTTAAAATCTTCCCCTAATCTCCACGGCTCTTGAAATCCCCAGAACCCCTTCAGAAACCAGGGGAAAAAAACCCAAATTTTGGAGGAAAGTCTCAATTGAGGCAACCGTCAAAGTGACAGCATATCTGTCAGTATTGTAATATTAAATATTACAATACAAATTTTGAGTTATTCCCTCACTTGCATGTTTTATGAGCTCACACTTTTTAATGCACATTTCTTTTTAAAATATGATTTTCTACAATCAAATTAACCAGACCGATCAGATAATACGGAGAAGCTGGAAATTGACTGTCGTAACAACTTGACAATGTTCAACAACACAACAACAGTTTGAAAGATGTAATTTAGATGTTTAAGGAAAACCCCCAGGGGGTTTCTTTTTCGTTTCCTTATTATATTCTCATGAATGTTTTACATTTATTCAAAGATGCTCAGCCAACTGATGAAGAATGTCTTAGGCTCTTGATTAGTAGTTCGCTTTGAATAGGTCTCGTTGGGTTTGTGCACCAAAGAGTTTTTATGTGGTGTGTAGTTTATTTAGTTTCCTATGGTTTTGGACCATCAATTGAATATTTCCTTCAGTCACTATTGGACCATCATCTTGTGGTTTGTTCATAAACCCACATAGTCCTTCTGAAGTCAGTTTTGATTGTGGTGATTTAACATTTCTTCTCTTGATGAAGGTTTGCTTTTGTGGGTAAAAGTGGTAGGCTTCCTTTAATTGTTTATTTCAGTTGCCGAGCGCTTTCACCAGTATGAATCCTCATTGGAGCTTAGAAATAGTTTTTAATTATTATGGATGGTCAATATGGGTTACATCATGGGTTTCCCCCTTGAATTTTACGAATTGGATTTTAAAAATCTTTCGTAAATTAGGTACATTTTTATTTTTAAGTTGAGAAACAGCCAGATTGGTAAATACTTGATCATTTAAATGTAGTTTTTAGTAAAGCAGCTGACTAAGGTCGCACTAATGTGTTTTGGAGCTCCTTCTTGCAAGCTCGACCGCCTTTTCGTTACCAGTTTTCACTCAATGGCCCGGCATCCACTCCAGGAAACGTGATTATGTTTGAATAGATTTTATAGAGTACAAATGCAAGGAGGAAAATGTCCAAATCAGCGTAATACTTTGCTGTTACTTTTCGCTTATGTACATTTCTTCAAGAGAAATACCTACTTTGTTTATCCTGTCTCTAGTTATCTTCATTTATATTCTTTTCTTTTTTGGCAGCATCGTGTATTCATTGTTATATCACGGTCTAATTCATTCATTAGGAAACAAGTATCGAATTCTGCTGTTGCCTCGTAATAGTACAGAATTCCAGGAGATAAAATGTTCAATTTCAACCGATGATGTTTGACATTCTCAACCCCTGCGAGGTGGGCGATTGCGAGGCGACGATGGCCCTTGGTCGCACGGCCGGGACATAATATATCAGCAGGCCATCAATCCCATTGTTATCGCCACCATTAACATAAGCCCGAGCCTCCCTTACACCGGCCCTTCCCTCCCAATGCTGTAGGGCCTCCCAGATAGACTTTCCCTAATTTATGGAGTCATCCTCGGCCCCACCAGCTGCCCGTGCGAGCGGATTTCTCTGATTTTCCTCCATTGTTCCGGATTTTCCCTTTATACGTTATTTGGGCCTTGGTTGGGTGTGTGGGAATAGCGACGCCACCCATCGATTCCGTTTGCTGTTTCCCTTAGTTATCTGATGGTTTTGATATCGAAACAAAATTCTACAAACGATGTGACAATGCTAGCAGGGATAACATATTAGTTTTTCGGCAATATAGAATTACTTTGCTAAAATTACGTGGAAATAGCGCTTCCTGCGGTAACTCGAGGAATCGAGGGCAGCTGTGTTTGAATGTCTAGTGAAAAAATATAGTGCCAAAGACAATCGTTGATATCGCAGTTGATTGGTACTACCTATAGACGTCGTTGTTTGTTTTAGCATCCTAGGGAATGAGTTTTGGTATTTTGTTTCCAATAATGAGCCTTTGTAATCGACCAGAAGAACAATGTTTAACTATGTCCTCATAGTTTGTTGGTTTACCTTTCAACACCCGTCGAATCCAAAACTTCAATGAAAAAATGTCATCCATCTGCAGTACACCGACCGGGCAAATAACACCAATGATATTATGTTCGTTGTTGATTGACATCCCTTCGATGATCTGATGAGCCCACCTGGACCACTTTAAATTTATCCATTCCCTCATACCAAGTGATTGAACTTTTACTAAAAACAATAACTTCAACAAGAATGTGAAGTAAACGTGCGTGAACTTGATAAAAATTGACTAGTAAATTGTGGAGACCGATTTAGCTGATGTAATTGCAAATGGCATCGTCTTCCCGGGAGTTCCTTTTGAACTCAAGTTATCAAATATAACTTCCGTTAACGTAGTTGAGTATGAGTGAAACATTAGTAGGTGTTTCATTTTATCTCGTTAAATTGTAGTTGTCTTATTTGCCAATTTCTACGCGGATAGAGGGACTAGGAAAGTGATGGTTACCTATTATCTAGGAAAGTGAAGGGTATTGACACCAATCTAGAAGGCCTTGCTCGTTGACAACACTCCAACGCGTCGCAACGGAGCGTTGCGGCTCCCTCTTTGCTGGCAAAAACCTAGTACTAAACCGCAAATATTCATATTCTCGGGTTTTGCGTCGAGTGGACCGTATGCTCCATGGGGTCAGTTGAGACTTAACCCTAGCTCACCTAGGATTCTCTGACTCCGACTCAAAAGAATCTCATTGATTACTAATCTCAGTTTGAGGCGTTAAACTATAATCTTTATTTTATTCAACATTAAAACGAAAGTCGTCTCGGCGGGAAGCTAGGTAGCTTGATTGATTTATTTAATTCAGCGAAATGCTAGAAATTCCCACTTTTTCGGGTGAATATTCTCATCTGATGCTATTGACCGTTTCAAATAATTTTTTTTCGTCTTGGATTTTAGTCTAGTTTTGCAACAAACCTGACCTGGGAATTATGAACTTTCTGCAACGAGGGAGAATGGAGGGGTTAATAGAGAATCCGTTGAAGTGCTCATCATACCGTTGATTGTCTTCCATCTTTATTTTTTTGACTAAGAACATTGGACTAGTTTTGGAACTGATTTCAGCTCATCCAAATCTAATTCCAAACGGGGTGAATGAGTTGGGGGAGGGTTAATGTGGTAAATCATAACTTATTCACTACTTTCAACTTTTTTTATTTCATTTTTATTTGTTTTTAATTGTTTGATTCCAATTTTCGTCTAACAAACCTCTCTTGAGCGATAAACCTCGAAAATGTTGAATTTGTCGACGGAAGGTCGATAGAATGGTTTTTGCCGATCCGTTCAAGTTCTGATCAAATCGGCTATGATTCTCACCCGATTTTCGTTCTTTTTACTTCGATTAAGATTTGATCTAGATTTTAAACATATTTATAAGTGTGATCATACCAAAATACCAGTGCCATAGGGACGCCCTTGTGATGCATGCATTACTTACCAATATGTTTCAGGTTAAGTAGAACGGAAAACAAACTCTGAATAAGATTTGTCGTGATGAAAAAGATCAAAGAGTAATGTCCATAATTTATTTACTTATTTATATGAATGGGCGAACCCAATTACAAGAAAATAGAAACATGAAATAGTGTTAGGGTCACTGGTAATAACAATTATATAATAATGGTAAGGATGTGAAACCACATGTGAGAATATAACTACAAATAAAAATCAAAATGTTAGGAAGGACAAAGACTTGTGGGGGCGAAACTCATGTAGAACGGAGGGGAGCTGTGATCGGAAAGACGAGACACAGGAGCCTATCTCTCCGAGTAGTGCTGGCGACACTATTGCTCCACTCGATGGGTTGTTCAAAATATCAGGCCTTCCACACAGCGTCGGCCATCCAAGGGCAAAAGGTGACATACCCAATCTGAACAGCATAATCAACGTCATCCAGAGGGATGCCAAGCTTGAAAGCAATATAGCAAAGAAATATATGCTGGACCCGTTCTAGAGCATGCTTGCAGACTGCGTGCGATGGTGACCACACGGATGAGGCATACTCCAATAGTGGCAGGACCAGTGCGTAATAGAGAACAGTGATAACCTGAATGTCGTTGAACTTCCGAGTATTTCGCTAACGAGGCTCAGGGCCTCACTACTCTACCAGCTGCTCTAATAATGTGGCGAAAAGGAAAGCTGCTGATCACGCAGCACCCCAAGGTCAACAATCTCAGACAGAAATTTTACAGTTCTGTTCTAAAATCGTTCGTAGGTCCCACTATATCAGGAATGTGAAGAGTTCCACACTCATTGTGCCTTAATATTGAATGAGAAATTTCTGGGGAATACCAGCATGAGGACAATCACAATATGAAACCCTTATATTGCAAGTATTAATCAGTGTAATTCTACGACTACTTATGGTGAGTAACTACAGCGTAGGACAAACCAGTTAGTTTCGTTGGAAGAAGCACAGAACAGAACTGTAGAGCTCGGATAACAGTAGAATTTGTCCTTAAATTTTGCTCACTGCGTAAACATGACTCTACCTATACTTCATCGGTGAGGGACCGCAGGAAATCGTCCCCAACTCCCACCACCGGTGAAATCGACACATAAATAATTGATCAGTTTACCACTTCAATTAATCCCGCCTCCCCATTACGCCTCTGCGCCTAATCGATTCCATTTCCCCGGCAATAGTGCAGTTTCCCCCCAGCAATACCTTTGCCGTGCACCGAACCCCACAAACGCTCCGCAGGGGGACATAGCATCGCTGCAAGAAGGCGAAGCCAATTTGGCGTGAAGCCATCCTGATCTCGTCCCTCACCCTCTATAACTTGTAATTGGTTGAAACTGTTCGGATTAGCCGTTTAGGAAGCGCCTCAACTTCGTAATATCCACACATTCGACGCTCGCGTCACCGGGGCCTCCAAGTTTAATTCACTTCGGTTACGAGGTTCAGGACGCGAACGTCGATAGTAGTTTGCTAATCATCCGCCCTCCCAGGCGAGGTATTTGCATGAACCGAACTTTGCCTTTGTTACATATAATTAAGTTGTGCCGCAGTTGCATTTAACCCCCTTTCAATTCGAATTTCCTCGCATCTTGAAGGAGTTGAGGGCTTAGCTTGTTACCCCTTCTCGTCAAAGGCTGTGGCGGCTCATTCAATTTTCCAACCTGGATTCATCGCTTTACTCGTTTCTGTTGAGAGTGGATTCCAAACAATACAAGATGAGCCAAACAGAGCAGTATTTATTCAAACCTCAGCATATCTGCAAGAACAACCTCATAGAAAATATTCCTAATTCAAATCCGTTTTGGCACACCACGGAACGATACATCAATATTTGAATTAATAAACAGGTATCTTAATACGCTTCATAAAAAAGATCCGTACGTTTGCGCCTAAATTTGTTATAGTTCTTGCTCGTCGTTGATCAACTTTTTTGAGTTGTCATGAATTAAAATATCTTTTTCGATACACGTTCATCCCTTCGCTCTCTGTTGGCAAATCGTAATGCGTAGGGTAAAGTGTATGCGTTGGAAATACTCAGAAACATTCTTGGGTACCAAGAGTGATACATCAGCAGACAACCTGATACTCTGAATGGAGCGAGCATGAGCTTGAACAATATAGTGAAATTCATTAGGGAAGCAGAAATCTGTCGAGCGTTTCTGAGAGTCCAGTTGAATTTTGTGTGTTGCATTAACTGTAGGCTCAGGAAGTTAACATTTCTGATTTATTTGTGTGAACGGAAATATTTATTGTACACAAAAATTGGAATCAAGAGGACGATGGTTGACTAATATTTACATTTTAAAATTAGTATGTTACTATTGAGAATATAGCTATTGTAAGCAGAAAATATAATTTGATAGATAAAGAGTGTTCAACGAAACTAACATTGAAATTCAGCTATGACGAGGAGTACGGATGTACAAAAGGAGGTGTGAATCGTGAAAATTGTTATCAGTCTCAGTACCTTAGGGATGAAAATAATGTAACAAGAATCAGCAATTAGTGTAGGTTTA
This sequence comes from Creontiades dilutus, assembly GCA_031894815.1. NCBI lineage: Eukaryota > Metazoa > Arthropoda > Insecta > Hemiptera > Miridae > Creontiades > Creontiades dilutus. Next base: position 851,282 of record JAVIWC010002863.1, on the reverse strand, counting down.
TCAGGCAACTACCCCCTGCGAGAGTGATAAGGGACCAGCAGTATTAATGTGTATTTTCGAATTTTTCAGCAGCAAAACGGGATATCGTCAAAACTGTAATTATTTCTGTTCACAATATATGAAATGAATCGTTAGATAGGGATGTGGGACTGGGATAACTATGATGTAATAAAAGGTGATGGGTTTTAGAAAACAATGTTACAGAATAAGGAATTTTTTAATTAAGGTAAATAAACGCTTTAGCGCTAGCTCTCTCTCCCTTCCTTCCCCTCCTAAAAACACCACTTTATTGAAGATAGAAGAAAAGATGAGAATATGTCAATATCGTTATTGGTTTGGAGTAATAAGTTATCACTACGTTACAATCTGGATAGTGGTCGGTGCTACATGTAATTAGTAGGTGAAAATTCAATTGATAAAAGAGCAGCATCCCTTGTGCGAGCCTGTGGAATTAGGAAGTCGATCCTAGAAAGAAACCAGGGCAATCCAGCTGGCCACGAATTAATTTGCACAGAAAAGACAGATCACTCATAGAACGGCTCGATCCAAGTGGCATCAAATTATAGGCAAATCACCAGCAATCGACAGGCAATCAAAATCGGTAGAGGGGACTTGTAACCGACATATCTCAGAAAGACTCGTTCGATTCTCCCGAGTTGGTCAATATGAGCCTCATAGTAAGGAGACCAAACTGTTTCGTAGAGCAGTTGAATAGAGTGAATATTGGAAAACTCTCTAGTGTTCCGCTAGAGGAAACCGAGATATTTCATGGTTTGTTTTGTTGGTGATGCCATCGATGTGATCATGAAAAGTCATTTGAACAACAAATCGAACTCCCGAGTCCATTATCTCGTGCACCCGTGGTTGGTTATTGGATAGAACATTCGGTGAAACGTAGCTGCAAAGCATTTATTCAAGTTCGAAAACAAATTGATTGCCGCACACCATTGGTATGAGGCATCAACGCAACCCTGTAAAGTTTGCAGTCACTGACAGAACTAACCTCACAAAAGATCTTACTATCTTCTAAGAACAGCAAGCATTTCACGCCTGGGAAAATCTCAGCTATGCTATTGTTCACCAGGAGGAATAACAGAGGCCCAATATGGGAGCCCTGTGGATCAATTAAGGAGGCACGGAAAGGTCTAAAAAAAGGCACCCTTAATCCTCACCACTAGCTATCTATTCTGGAGGTAACACGTAATCCAATTCCAGTAAGGAACCAAAAACCCCAAGAGATTTGAGAATTGCCAGAACATGTTGGTGAAACAGCTAATCAAAGGCTTTAGGGAGTAAGTGGATTGGCAATTGACTCCCAACCTCCTGTTACCAAAAACAAAATATCTGCTATTTGTCTCACTACTAGACAAAAAATCCTTTGATATTAAGATAGAAAAAAATAAGAATAATGAAAATAGGTTGAGAAACACCCTGAGTAGCGGCCTCGAAATCAGTCGCAAAAAAGAAAAATACTTTTTTTTCTTTTGGCACTACCCCCTCAAATTTCCCTCTTCCTTCGTGAAGTTCGCAATTTCCAAAGTTTTTTGCACAACTAGAGAAAATTAGGAACAAACAAAAAAAGGATCACAGAATTCAGTTATGAATCGCAGGCTGGTCATTGCCAACAAATTTGGACAAATTTGGCTGGCACACATACGTCCTAACACATATAGTTATTCTCACTATTCCGCCCTTAGAATAGTCTGAAACGGATTTTTATGCAGTATGTCAAGTGAAAAGTGCAGGATCTTACTATTAAATTTATTTTATTTAACTACTCTCAAAATCGTTAATCATCTGGCGTTGGAAGAATAGTTTTTAGGATGTCCCTCTTAAGCGAGCATTCATCATTAGAGGGGCACGTATTGGAATTGATCCAGGAGGGTATGGGACAAAGAAACATGAGAAAAAAATAACTGAATCAAAATCCGTTTCAGAGTATTCTAAGAACGAATCCGTGAAACAACGGTAGGCGTACGTCGGCTTGGGGTAGTACTTTTACACGTTTTCTGGAACCCAGTAAATCTATGTATGAACAATCAGAGAAGTCCGCGATACTTTATTTGAAAAATACGGGGAAAGCAAGTGTTTGTGATATTTATGTTACGGCACGAACATTCCGCAGGGAGCGAGGAAAAGAGGTGAGGGCGTAGCTACAGAATCGTTTTACTAGGTCGCGGGAGAGTTGGCTAGTCGTGGCGGCTAAAGAATGTATGTAAAACCCCTGGAAGCATTGCATGGAAGGACAAGTACCAAGTTCTGGGTACAAGCTTTGTGCGGGCGATATGCGGGATTTATTCATACCCAGAGCAAAAAGGGTGACGCGGGAAGGAGGGAGTGAAAAATCCAAGCGTGGGGACATGAAATAAGCGGCAACAAGAAAAAATCTGAAAAGAACACTTGATTATGTATGAGCCAAGTTGACTATGCCCCAGCTCGGCACTAAAAATATTTTTATGGGGATGTGAATAGAAACTGATTGCGGATTCATGTTCTAGGTGTATTGCGCCATCAAACATTCAGTCAACATGTTTGAGATGCTCGAGTTTGAAGCAAATACCCACAAATTTCAGAGCAACTTTAAAGAGTCCATTCATCCATACCCAGCCACATCTTATTTCGAGGTGTTTGAATCGTCCACGATAAAGCAGTTGTTCAGGGCTTTGAAACCAGTTAAAACTACTTATTGTAAGTTTTCCAATACTAAGTAGCCTAAAAACTGTCACCCGCCATTCTCCATTTTTCTTGCCGTTTACCAGTCCAACATTTTATAAATCCTTCTACCACTTATACCAAATCCTTATCCAATACTCCTACATAACAATACAACTTGCAAATCCCCTGCATTCAGTAAAAGCCACTACTTTCTCATTCATTCCTTGAGAAACCGAAATCCCAATGAACTCCGGGGTTTACCACGCTAAAATTACCTAGATCTTGTCCTTGTGCGTTACAGGTATCTAATGGCTCCCCGTTTTACCGTCTTTTTGGAGGCGTCATCAATAGTGACGTGGTAATTTGTGTGAAATATCGTGTTTAAAAGACTTACTTCCTAGCTGTCCTTGTAAACTGATCTTCTTAAATTGAACCTTTTTTATATTCCTCGTTTAAATTCCTCAAGTTAAGTTAAGCTGTGTAAAGTGTAAATATTGCGAAACACTGTCATAATTCAAATTAATTATTCTTAAGTGTGTGTTTTCTTAACTTTACAAGGCGTGACAGCAGTTAGTACCTCCATATGTTTACCTATTTTTTCAACTCAATGGTCAATTTGGGTTTATCATCTTCAATATTGAAAATACTTGATCGACCAAGTATAAACGGAAACATGAGTTCTACATAGCGAATTTTTCGATTGATAAAACTATCAGTGAGTCGTTTGGAGTTTCCCTCAAACAAGCGAACCAAATTTCATGAAATTTTTGTCAAAAATGATTTCTTACGATTCGTGGGTGGCCCTAAAACCTTTACCCATCCAAACCACCGGCGAATCGAATTGAAGAGTTCAACATTCGAAAGGATTCTTTACATTTACATTATAACGTATTGGTTAGTAAGACATGCTTTACGGCAGGGGTCTCCAACCTACGGCCCGAGGGCCACATAATGCCCTCCGAGCTTTTTGAACCGGCCTGCCGAGCATATTCACCTTTGAAATGCCCCCGCTAATCTGTTATTTGGGGCAAGAACAGTAAAACCAATGGAATTCACAGTTTTATTCACCAGCTAGCATCGTGCGGAAAAAGTGTCAATGTAAGTGAAGACATGGCAGTCGTGGTGCAAATGGTGAATTTCACTGGAAAACATGCACTGATCCAAAGTCAGTTCAAGAAATCCCTTTGCGAAATCGACAGTCTATATCCAGATGTACCTTATAAAGTGAAGTTCGTTGGCTAAGCAGGGGGAAAGTTCGACACCTTTTTCCATCTCCGGGTAGAAATATACATTTTCTTGACAGGAAAAAATCGGGCTGCTCCATAACTGTCAGATTCTTCTTAGCTATGGAAATTAGCTTTTCTGGTTGATGCTACTCAAATAGGTACTGAATGACTTGAACTTGAAACTTCAACAAACGTGCAGTCTGATTTTTCATTGATACTCCCATACCAAAGCTTTTAAAACGAAGCTGACCCTTTTCGAAACACATATAGCAAAGACAAACCTGGCTCATACTCCGACGTGCAACAACCGTAAATGAAAAATTTCCTAGATAATTTGCGATAACTCTTATCAGGTGCCTACAAAACCGGCTTGAGACCCGTTCTCAAAATTTAGAAGGAGGATCTTTGAATATCAGTATATTTTAAAACCCATTCACTTCAACAGTTGAAGACTTAACTCATGGTCTTCAACTGGAAGTTGAAGTTGCAGTTGAACTGCAATCGAATAACATTTACGAAAACAGATTCCATGATACGGATATACGAAAATGCTGTGGTCCCAGAAGAAGCTTCTTCAAGCCTCCGAGACTTAGCCTGCGAAATGCTCTCGCTCTTTTAGTTCTACCTACCTGAGCAAACATTCGAGGATGAAATTCACAAAATTTATATACAGGGCCAACTTAAGTGATGAATATTTGGAGGCGAGTTTCTCTTATAATATGTTCGACAAACCCATTCGAGGAAAAGTCTCAATTTGGCCCACCTAGAAAAAATGTTGGAGACCCCTGTTTTGCGGGGAGTCCCTGCGTCCAACTTTCATATATCATCGTTAGGTATAAACATAATTACATACACCTGTCAATATTTTCAAAAACTAGACCGAATTCTGAATTGAATAGGAAAAAAATACTCGAAAATTTCTTGAGTGGTTTGCCCATTCCTTCATTTATTTTCTAAGTAACAATTTTAGTTCTCTAAGGTTTTTCTATAAGAAATGTTTGTTGGACGAAAATTGAGAACAAACAAAATATATGAAATTTGAAAAACATTGAAAAAAGTGAATATATAACAATTTCTCAATAAAATACTACATCGAACAGACAAAAAGTAGTTAATATTAGGTATTCAATTCATAGTTCAATAAATGGAAGGGGACCAGAATCGCCGAACGTTTATTTTTTATGGCCCCTAATCAGAGAAGAAAAATTCCTGCCAAATTAGATGGGTACTATACCATAATTTATTGTTGAATTGATACTTTAACATTTATAGATGGCATTTCCAAGAAAAACACGTTTCTCGTCCTAAATATCTCTAATACCCAAATAAAGAATTCTATAAATATAAAAAGCAATAAATATATAATTATTAAGAAAATAAAATCTCAATATTACCGTATTGTACTCTTATATTTTATTTCTAAAATTGTCAATTACTGTGAATTTTCTTTAAAAATCAGTCGATACCTGATTTTTTGAAAAGATATTCAAATTCGAAATCACCGTTAGAAAGATCGTTAAATTTCATTTTTAGAAAGTGCAGAAATTATCATCTGCAGAACATTGTAAATATTTTAATCAATTTATTTGGCAGTAAACTTCGAGAGTTTCAAAATTTACGATTGAGATTAAAATTCACGTGGCGGTAGATGGAAAGGATAATTCCTTAGTGCTTACATTCTAGTTTTCTCACTGTGTTCAATCGTTCCCTTGAGGTCTTCGAAAAAATCCGAGATTAAATTTCCATGAAGGAGTTTTTATGTAGAGTGATGAAGTGAGATCAACGGATTCTCGAGTTTCAGGTTTGTGGTTCTCATTAATGATCCTTTGTGATTAATTGATCATGAAAAAAAACAGCTTTAACCTCCTCAAAATCAGCGGGTTTACGTTTTAAGACACTAACATTTCGGAAATCTAATGATAAATTATCCGCTGTGTAAGCCCGCCTCTGGGAGCTTTTCTCCGTAACTATTAGACCAAAGTTTGCGAAATTTGGCTCAAAAATACTACCTTCATCAATCGTAAACTAGCGATCATGATCAACAACCTTCTCATCCTCAAGGATAATATTCAGTGGTTGTACTATTGAAAAATCGAAATCTCAGCAACATCCGAAGAATGAGGTTTTCTTGTTTGATTCAGGTATTGATTGATTCGTTTCGTGAATCGAATGAGTACACGCGGGTTGCTGGAAGATCAACCGTTCTTTGACGATTTGGAAAAATCTGGAGGACTGAGCGGGACGCGTTGTTTGTTACTGTCCTCTGAACACGGTGGATACCACACAATTGTACCATCCATAACGCATTCTCCCGAGCTTCAGTTCAATCGAGTTATAGGTCGAGAATCGGAAGCGTTCATTGTTACTATATTTCATCTCGTTTCATTGCAGTTGTTCTATTCATGGGTGATTAATAACGTGCGTGTCCTAGTGAACCTAGGAAGCATTATTACTGGCTGTGCACTCCAGCTTAGAGAGATCAGTGATCCAAGAAAAAAATCAGTTCATTTGGAATGGTTGCAAGGAAGCAATTCATTACTTGAGGTTTACATCCATTAGAATATTAATCTATATGTCATTCTCACGAAAATACACAAAGCGAACAAGAAGACATCCATGTTAACAAGGAGATGGTGGAATTAGCAGTTGCCCCTTCAAGTGCTGAGGCGAATTTGGTTACAATACTCAGAGGATATCTCCCAAGCTAAAAGACATCTGTTTCAAGGTCAAGATCAGTACTTTCAAGAATTGGTTCTGAAATTTTCGATTTATTCTGACTAATTCTCCTAAGGAAATCTACATTAACTCATCTACATAATCTACACAAGTTTATAGGTAACTCAATTATACTGGCAAATTGATACAAGTATTAGACCATTACTGAATCAGTTCTGTTATACGCAATGTGCATGCAATACTTACCACGTGAAATCGGTTTCACCGTTCGGGATCAAGTAGGAGGATTCGATTCTCATGATATTTGGAGTAGGTCCAAATTATCATTCAACGCTAAAACAAAAAAAAGGTAAAAAGTATGGAACTGGGTACGGAATATTGAACTCTGTTTTGTGTAATAAGGATGGTAACTAAATAATAAAGTTGGTTCGTTGGTACTCACGTATTATCATTACAAAGGTTTGTCAATTTTCTTTATTATTATTCGAAAAATATTAATTTTGATGTTGCAGTCCGTTAAATGTGAGTGAAAATTTTGATTTTGGAGAACAACTACACTTCAATTCACAACGTGAAAGCAGTGCCACAAAAAATAGTAACTACTACAAGCTAAGCGGTGATCGTGATTACGCTTCCTGTTTCTTCAAGTTAAAACTTTTTGTCCAACAAAACAATGGGCAGTAAAATTAAAAATTTAATTAGTAGGATATTGAATACCGATTTCAAAAGAACTAAATATCAAACGTCTAGAATTCCAATTAGTGGTAAGAAGATTCCTCTAGGGCGAAGGAAGGTGAGGATATCAAACGTGGTAGTAAATACATATCGGTCTGGGAATTAGTGATAATGATCACTGTCGGTTAAGTAATCGATCGTTCTTTGACGGAAGACAGGCTGCATATGAGCTGAGGATAAAACCAGGAGGTCCAGAATGGTCTAATTGAGCCTTCTAAGGGCTCACCGGTATGCCAGCAACACGCGTAGGATACCCCTGGACCTGAAAGGCTTTTGGTTTACGTTCAGAGGGTGGAATGAGTAGAGAGGGGTACCAAAAGAGAATGGAGGGGTAAATATCCATTTTTAAGGGGTGCTATTTAGAATAGATTGCTCATTTTATCTATATCTATGCGGGACGTGCAAGAGAAACGTGAGTCAGGAGAATCAACATTAGAGAGTGAATCGTTTGTAATCAAGCATTGCTACTATAAACAGAAATTGCACAGAATAGGCTAGTTGCCACTTCCGAAGGCTAAGGCGATTTCGTTGCACACCTCGAAGATGCTCATAACGCCAATAACCTTTAAGTTTATGCCCAAGCCAGCATTTTAGCAATTTCAAGAACCGGGGAAGGGAAAACACCAATATCCAACACATACCTACTCACGTCCAACAAGTACACTAGGCCGTCATTCGAACGTCCAGTGTAAAACTTCTAACGATCGGTTTTTTAATCCTGTCAATATCGTTGCAAATCAGATAATATTGGTGACGTTATCGTTTCATTTTAACGTGAAACGGTGTAATTTATAGTGTAAAAATGTGTAGTTGTTTTTCAAGTCTCTTCAAAGTTTTCCCTTAACTATTGGCAACGAGGACACTAATTGTTCAGTTTGTTATACAACAGGTATAAATACTTCCAATTACTTTCCTGTTCATCCGATTGAAAAGCGAAATATCATTTTATTAGACTTGGTTCAAACTGTTGTAAAGAAATTGTTGAGACAGTGCACTCAACGGATACCAATCCACTTCGATATACTTACAACAATCACAAAATTGCACATTTTCAATTAAAATACTGTCAAACATTGGAACTGTTTTATTAATGTGAGTTTACCAATATGCGTGTTTCAACCGGTTGGCATGAGCAGTGTCCTCACCTTGAATTTATGACGTTTCATCACATTTCTTATTAATTTATGAATGGCGTTTTCGCATTCATCCCACACGAGATGTCCGAAAAAAATGGTTAACATTTGCGTGACCCAGGTTGTTATGATGGGTTCTGTTTTCCCTTCTAATCAGTTTTCACAAGATGATGGATGATACTGATAAACTGAGGAGACCTCATTAATACAGGTAGTGGATTGAATCAATATTTTTGTTTATTTTCCGTCCTGACCCCAAAAACCTAACTTTTACATGTGAACGTTATTCGTGCGTATTATTTAAATGTGACAGAGGGACAATTCAAAAATTTCTTTTCAATTTGTAACTGTGCTCAATCGGTGATATTGAGCTAGTGTATACTAGATTCAGTTCAACAATAATCTATTCAGCTATTAATTGCATAGAAGGTCTCTCTCATACAGGAATGATAAACCCTTTTAAATGATAAACATTTTTTAAATGATAAACAATTTGCAACATTTTTGAAACCACAAGATCTCTAATCGAAGGAACGTTGTTATATTTTGGATGTAGATTTGTTCTCCTCTCTCATGCTTTGTGGTAGACGTGGGCCTCCTTTTTATGTGGTTACTTCCTTAAACGCTCGAGCGGTTCGTTAGTATCTTGAAATTCGTTTTGCTGTTATAGGTAAAAGTAGTTTAAAATGTTACAAAAGTAATTTTTCTTTGGTTCCACCAATGACTCATCTCAAAGAATGATAAACTTGAACAAACATTAACATACATTGCAACAAATGTATTCTTTGGAGTGGAACATATTTATCTTTCCCTCTAATTCTTGGCGTTGAATCATTCATTTTGAACGGCAGCTGCAAGGCCCCTCATCGATTTCTTCCCACCTTCGACTCATCGCAACTCTGACTCACAATAATCTTTCCTCTTTAATGAACGCATACTAAATCAACGGTTTATTAAACATGCTGGATCAAACGAAGCGATTCATTAGGATTTTTTCTGTGCATTTCATTAAATAATGCAATAGGGGATGATGCCCCTTATTAGTGAGAGTTCCATCTTTTCCCCATCTTAAAGCTGATGTTTTGTTCATTATCTGGCCCCTTAATATAAAACATCCTAGTATAAAATTGTAAAACAACGTATCTACACCATATTTCTAATAAACCTTGAAGAACCTCTAATTCATAATAATAAATTAAGAGTTTGTTATTAACTTACCCAATAAACACTATCGATCAACATGTTCGTAACAGGGGTTGAAATTTAGTGATTATTATTTTTGGAAATCGCTCAACATCAAAAGTTGAGTATTATTTTTCACTCAGAAAATGATGATTACTATTTTAGTTTTATTTTTTCGCTCAGAAAATAATGATTATTGTTTGAGCGATATTTTTTCACTCAAAAATAAAACTCTATACGCGCTAGCTCCTAGGCCATTAACCTACGGATCTACCGTTGGTTTCGTTCGATTCAGCGTTCAAAATGCTACAAGTTTGATTACCCTGATCACTTCGAAAAAGTATACCTAATCACTTAAAAATAACAATCACTCAATTTCAACCCCTGGTTCGTAAACTTACCAGCCTGGGTGGAATATTTATAATATTTATGATACTAATAAAAAGTCTATCTTAACTCCACTATTAAATTATAAAAACTAAAAAAATTGTAAATTATCGAACACCTAGTGGATGATAAAAATAAATAACTGGAATAACACTTCACACATATAACCGATTCATAACAAATCATTGACAAACAAACTTTGTTTGTGGAAAATTCAGTGCAAATCTAAATATTTTAATAGAAATTCATTGCAGTAGTTAATTTATATTGTCATCCGTTCATTTAATTATATGGGCATATCCAAATACAAACAGTAACTATTGAACATGTAATATAAGTATAAGAGAAGACCATGAAAAGAGTGAAATAAGATTCTCATCAGGCAAAAAAAGCCTCAAGGAAATTGCTACGAAACCTTTTTAGTCAAGAAATTTCACATCAAGACTGCGGAATAACCTCGGACGCACTGCCCGTCAATGTGTGACAACGTATAATTCAGAGCACTCTTCACAATCTAGGCAGTCTGCACTTGGCCGTTGATGAGGATAGTTTGTAGAAGAGGTTTGCAGAGAGTCTCCAGAATAGGTCTACTATGCTTTATACTAGGTTAATACTTTTCAGGAGTGATGGCCAGTCCACCATAACTCGGATCAGCTTTATGAGGAAAATAATGTCAGCCAAGGAGTGTTAGGTTTTCTGGTGCGTCAAGCAGCACTTTGTTTCGAGAACGAACTTGTTTGCAATGAATCGCAAAAATCTTCTATAAACTCTATCAATCTAAATTATGAGGCATTTATAAAGAGGGGCCCACATGTATACCCTGAATTGGATTTACGTGTGACTTGTAGATCGCACTGATTGATGCTGTGATATCAAATTCGACTATGTTACATCTTTTTATTGTAGTCTTATCTATTGCTTTGTACTTCACCAAGCACATCAGTCTAGCAATACATGGTTCTGACGTATTTACATGATCGAATTTGTGTCAAAAACCGTTGGCTTGTTGCTCGTTCAGAAGGAACGTGAATGCACATTTTCTTCTTGCGAACCCATCAATTTAATGACGAAAGGGGATCTGCCTGATTATGGTATCATGACATTGAGAGCGTAGTAAAGAGTTTGATTTTCTCAGAAAAAATTCTTCTTTATCATATTTTTCAAATGCAAGAGAGTATACAAACGAATCAATAGTTTTCGAAGCTAAGAGGGTATCATATTTCTCAGCACAGATCGATCACAAAGGTTCATTATTGAAATTAGTGCACTAAAAAGCAAAAAAAAAGGATGCAGAATCATTGTCATTGTTTCGGTTTTAATGATCTTTTATGGATCATCTTCCAGTGTGCTGTCTGTTCCCCTTTCTTTGATTGTCATTCATTAAATATTTCCACACTGCCAGTACTATGATGCCATCTTGTTACGATGTCATTAAAACGAGTGCTTCGGGGAGGGGTTCGAAAACAGAACAGAAGCCCGCCTCGACGTCACAAAACAGATCTTCAAAAAGAAAAGTTTCACAGCTGAGGGTAGCGCAAGTGGTTATGAAAGGTGGGGTGAGGGTGGCAGAAGTTGTGGCAGGGAGGAATTCCGGAAGGGAATGAGCGCACTTACATGCTAACAAAGATTTAATGAGCAGGATACGCGCTGGTGAAGTCACTGACTAAAACCCACCCTTCCTTGTACTTTCAGGCTCATACGTGCGCGCGTGCGAACGTTGCGGTAGCACTTTTGTGCGAGCTTAGCTTGGGGGGTTGACTCAGTCTTACTCACATCAGTGGAACGTATAACGAGATCTCAATTAAAACTCCTTCTTCATTCGCGAGAGTTTTGTTAACTACTTTTTTGATGGTATGATTCCCTTTACATGTGACAATCTTTGCAAATGATTGGTAGAACTATATCGTCTACACCGTCTTGCTGGTGAACTCATGCGTGCTACAGGATGATTGGTGTTCGCAACGGATTTACATACTAAAAACGTCCATAGTAAAGTCCGTCACTTATGAGAAGAAGGTTATGGAGCGGACTATTTTCCGCTTCTAAGGCATGAGACGATAAGCTTGCAACACAAAGAGATGAATGAAAACAGAAGAATGAATCACAGTAGCTCGAGCATTATGTTGGTGCTTAACAAATGAGAAATTAAATTATTAAAAAACACTAGTCTAGGATGATACCTGCGGCTTTGAACTAGTGTTATAGACGGTCATTTCAACTAGAGGCAGTTTTGGAGACTGAGAAACAAGAGAGTTTTGGAACAAACCGCGAAGTTGTGGAGCCAAAAACTGCGGAAAGGAAACCGTTTTACTTGATTCTGATGACATTTTTCGATGGAGCGCGATACAATGCTTCAGAATCCACTGCTCACTAGATTTCGATAAAAATTAATGTAGACAGTTGTGGAATCCACCGCCTCAAATCTTCATTATTCGGAAAAGCTAAGTATTTTTATATATTTATACGAGGTAACCGTAAAATAATATCAGTTCCAATGTAGAGATATTCCAATGTAGAGAACTCAAAAGGTCACCAGTCACTACGGCTAAAGAGAAGAAATTGAAAAAATCAAGTGGAAAATGTTTGGTTAGGAGGTTTGATTCTATCAATATCAATAGTGAAATTTAAGGAATGGCAGAATCGTTGATTTAGACACCTATTTCATATTTTGCCCAAGGAGCCGTTGACATTATGCAGCCTGTGTAGCAATTAGGTATACAAAATCCCAAGTCAGTGTGTGAAATAAGTTCGAAGAATTAAGAAATTATGTACGTTTACTAAAACGACCCGTCAATCTAAGGAATTCCCGTACTATACACATTGACTGCCTTTTTTGTGGTGGCAATGAGAACATGCATTATACGTCCAGCAGTTTCCACGAATCAAGGTGGCCGCAGTTTACATAATTATATTGTTACCAAACAGAAAATTTCGTTCATCCAGGGGCTGGGATATGAAAAGGAAGAGATATCAAAATATGACATCATATTATGCCGAATGGCCGTGGAGAATGCTGATATAGTTACCATCAAACCCAATGGGTCTGCTGTAATCCTGGACGTCCAGGATACGTTTCTATGTGGAACTTGAGCGAAGCTGACGGGCTACGAAAAGTAAGTGCAGCAGAAATGAAAGGCAACAAACAATGTCTGATCTAAAACGAGCTGTGGCGAATATCATCTTGATCATACCAGCTTTCGATACATGACAAGAGGTGTGGAGTGGGAAAAGTGCCACGTACTTATTCGAGTTGAGCATATCGGAAGGATCGTTTTTTGGTTTCAATTTCAACTACCATAATCCCACTGACGCGTCGGGTGAATTTCCACTTTACAGATTGAAGATATTAACTGTACGAGTATATACCTATTTGAAGGAGCTTTCTTAAAAAAAAAATGCTGCAAATTCTTTCACTGGGGTTTATTATTCAATTGGCTTGCGTTCATGATTTGAATTTCTACTAAGCTTTGGAGTGTGCGTGTTTCACAGATGATAGAGCGATTGTTGAATTTCAGGAGGCACACAAATATGATCAACTGATCAATCCAAATAGGTATTTTGATTGAGAACAGATTTACGTGCTCTATGCATATCTCCTGAAATTCAATAATCGCTCTATCACCTGTGACACACGCACACTCCGAAGCTTAGTAGGTAGAAATTCAAATCACGAACGTAAGCCAATTGAATAATAAACCCCAGTGAAAGAATTTGCAGCGTTTCATGCATTTCAGAATGCTTCAACCCGTGTATTGGCTACAAAGCCTTTTACGAGTTCACTCCAGTATCCACATTACTACATCACTAGGTTACTGCTACCAGAACGAAAACAATAATAAACCAACATAACGGAAATGTTGCCACCATAAATCGGGCCATACATCGGGAATGGTTTTAGCTACGGACCTGGAGAGGGGCTCATTCGATTCCTCATGGAAAGTTCTTCAAAAAAAGTCCAAATTTTAGGCCGCCTTGACTTTTTTTGAGGTTTTTAGAGATTTTACAAAACTTTGACAACCCTTAAAGGGCACTTTAAACAAAGTGAGAGAGGTGGCTAAAGACATGGATTTTTCCTGAAAATTTCAGATTTTTTGCTCCAGCCGTTTGGGAGAAATCGTGCGTACGGCGGACGGACGGAAAATTTTGTGTTGCAGATTCGGAATCTACACCCTTTGAAACGGAAACCATGCAATTTTCAGGGGGGTTAGAATTTTTCATTTCAAGAGCGATTACAATGGTTTATTATTGAATAATAAACCAAAAGATACTCTACTAAATATTGCTTTCAAGACTACCTGTCGGTGGCGGAAGCTTTGTTTTCACTTTCGGTATGTAATTTTTCTTCTCCAAAATGAAAATTTTTACTTGAATTTTCGTTCAGGACCATCAAACTTGTGATTCAGGTTTCCGTATGTATGTGTATCTGTATACAGGTCCTTGTCAATTTCCGTAGTTTTCATCCTATCTTTATGCTATTTTTAGGGTATGTGCGGGTTAGACTGTAGATTCATTGCCAAAAATTAATAGTTCACGCTGCGCATGCGGAAATGTAAAATCCACCGAGCATCATTCCAGAAGCAAGTCGCAGAGGTCCAGTCCAAGTCGGGGGAAAACGATCTGAAAATCTCATATAAATTCAAACAAGCTAATATCATTAGTTGCTACTGCTCGTGAGCGAACACTAAATCTTTGCAACAAGACTAATTACTGCAATTTCCATTTGATTTTGATGACATTCTGGAATCTGCGGGTGAGGCTGAAAAGTTGCCCCTATTTGTTTCATCCATCACAAATCAATACATGACTCTGCTAATAAGCAATTGTAAAATCCACCATGAGGTTCCAGTAAAATCTGAGGTTCCAGTCTGGGGAGACCGGTTCATTGTTATTCTAACTACTACACAATTTACGGATCCGAACTACTTGTCGCACTCCCACTTAAGGGGTTGATGCCTGCGAAGTCATCCCCCATAGCACTTCTGTGAAGTGAATCGCACTAACAAGCTTGTATTCTACATCTTTTCATATTGTTTATAACATTTCTATGAGCGATATAGTCACGTTACCTAGACGAGGAAAATATGTGGCACACCAAACATGGCAGACGTCTTTTAAACAAGTGTTTGGCCATTTCTTTCGATCGTCTCAACCTATGAAAGATAAAATTGTTGTTAGCTGGCTTTACTTAAATGATTAATTACATGTCCATATTTGATTAGACGTTAATAATGTTCATATTTAATTAAACAACTATCGTTCAAACTAAGGTTTTCAAATCATACGATAGAGACACATCACGATAACATCATTTCAAGCTGCACAGGATCGAGGCTTTTTTTATCACCTGAATTTCACGATTCTGCTTCTTAGTTAAAATTGATTGACTGTAAACTATTATCGGCACAGTTCGAATCAGCAACTGGATCAGTGGAAGAGCAGAAGTATTCATTTGAAAGACTAAAGTAACTTGGTTAAAAATTCGAGATAACTTTCCAATAGCTGCACTTTTTTTGTAGAAAGCACGATTGGGGACACGAGTGAATAATATTGAGGGGATCCACGAACAGGGATCAGAGTCTCCCCAAGCACTTAATTTGTATCTGAAAGGTCTACTCTGCTTTCATCAGGGGCCCCTGACGTTTTATGGCCGCCAGATTAATCTCACCGGGACCGCCCCCTCACCGGCAACAGAAACTCACCCCCATCCTCCCCTTTAGTGAGGCCATTGCGAAAAAATTAAGCACCTCGATATATTCGGCAAAAAGGGGAGCGGACGGACGAGCGAACGCAGCTAAAATACCGCCTTTCCCCCTTGACAAGTTAACGCTCTGCCTCCCTCGCTGCTTTACGGCCGAAGGTCGGATTGGTTTTTGAATGGATGAGTCACGCGAAGGTTGAAATTTTCACCGTTCATAGGGTAACGCGTGGGAAAACGGTCGAACAAGAATTAGACCCTTCCCATGACACTTCGGGCCAGTGCCACCACCGCGAGTAAACTCTCGAGTCTTGTAACACGAGATCTGGATACGAATGGCGAGTTGGCGTTTTGATCTTCCCACCATCAATTTTCACTCAAAAAAGGTTTCTTCCCGAACTGGATACAAATGTAGCTACGAAAGTGTTTCACCACCTATTCCACCGTTCGTACAACGTGGTAAAATATGTCATGTTATACAGGGTGTCCCAGGAGTTACGCACAATCCGACTCCTACGTGTTCTACAACTCATTTCCGACCAAAAATGTCTCCCAGCAATTTTTTGCCAGAGCCCTTGTTTCCGAGCTATTCGCGATTTAAGATTTTTTTTCGTGTTTTCGAGCTTAAGCCATTAAAACTGTCATAACTCCCTCAATTTTGGAGATAGATCAAATTTGATGACACCGTTGGAAAGAGCGTTGAATTTTCTATCATTTGACGTCAAAAAATTGCATTGAAGATGTGCGATTGCTGCGCGAAATGGGAGTTTTGTCAAAATCTTGAAATCTCTTGTTTTTCATCTCGCCTTGAAACCCATGAATGCTTGATGCAGACGTGTGCAGGGCTGTTAAACCGTGCGCCGAAATGTCAGCTTTCCAACGGTGTAGTCGTTTTGGGTTTTTTAAATATTTTTAGTTAAGGAAATGGTGTTTAACTGCAGAAAAACGTGTGTTTTCTGTTAAAATTGAGGTTTTTCTAAAAGTCTCGAAGATGATTGCAACTCATCGCAATCGGAAACACGTGGGAGTCGAATTGTGCATAGGTCCTGGGACACCCTGTATCACTAAAAAAGACCTAATGTTTGAAAATTGGGAAAGCTACGGAGGAGGCATTGTCATGGTCAGGGGCTAGGATATGCAATGACCCGCACCACCCCCCGGTCTTGAAGGAGGGGTTGCTTTGTGCGCCGTGTATTTTCAACTCCAATCTAATTTGGCCGTAGCCTTGGGTGTTACAATGTTCATAATTTGTTGTTTCTGACCAAATTCAGTTTTAGTAAAATGTTTATTGACTCGAACATGTTATAAAAAAATCAATGTTGGTTCGACCAACACTCTACCAGAAATACTTCGACCATAATCGGAGTTCAGCTACTTGGCTTCGTATACAGAATACAAGTATCACTATGCTGAGAAGAGTAAGAATAGAGTCGTATCACGCATAGTTTTGGTATTCCGAAGCTATTATTGAAATGGTTGGTTCCCTTTCTTGAAGCTGTTTTTTCTAAACATATATCTGGAGTTTTTTATCTTCCAGGATACTCCAGGTGTTGCAGAGTAATTACCATTTGCCTTCCATAAAGTGATAACTTCTCCCTTCAATCATCTCCATTAAGTAGAAAAAGCATAATCTCACGACCGGTGATGTTTGCGTTTATGATTGTTACGTGGAAACTGAATGAATTCAAGTAAGAGGGCAGTATGTACTAGCAGATACAGCGGGAAAAATTCATTTTTGTCTGAAACGTCACAGTATCCTAGCAAGATCTAAGTGGCTGGTAGTTATTTTTCCCGATTATCTGAAGCCATCAATAATCCATCAACCTCTTGGGCTCGTTAACATCGAGGTTGTTTATTCTCTTCGGCGCGGGCGCATCAAATACATTTTACACCTCCCCAATCAACGTCGGCGTTCTGCTCTACTAAACAAACAACAACACAATTGAAATGTAGGCCATAATAGAAGAGGGTGCCTGATGGGTCTAATTTGGTTCGATTTATGATAACCTGCGGAACAATGGGTTACGTATTTCCAATTAAAGGCAACCCCAGGAGCGGTAAACCTAACAAGATTCCACTAGGATAGTGTCCACTCTTTCGCCATTTTCAGTCTGTATCTTCCCATTACCTTTATAATATATGCTCAACAGTTAGAAGAAACGTTTTCTAAGCACCTCAGTTAGTCTTGAATATTCACATTTTAACCACAGTTACCGCAACGTTGAAATATATTGTTTCAGGTTGTGCTGCTAAAAAATGTGTGGCACTATCATCCGAGTAGCCGCTTTTATCATATTGATTGCCCACTCTTCGGAAGCACAATATCAACCCTCAATGGCTGACTTGTTGAGGATAATAGCGGAACGACTCGGCGCAATCGAAAGTTACCTGCAATATCAAACTACAATTATGGAAAGAAACCACCAAAGCTACAGGGATCAAATCGTCGTTCATCAAGAGTACATTTCCAACGTCCAACAGCAGATCACCAACACGTTGTATGAGTCAAAAGTGCAAAATCAAATTGCTGCTCGTTTATTGGAAGATATCAAACCTATTGCAAAAGCAGCAAGAAGTTTCAACGCCAAACATTGATAAATAGGAAATACTAAAGCCAGGTCTGACTGTACATTCCATGAACTGATTCGACCAACTTGGAATCACATCAATGGAAAAGAAACAAATGTGGTATGTTCTATTGTGTAAGTAATACATATTTTTGAAATTAAGTTTACTCATTCAACGCACCCGTTTCAGCCAATGAAGAATAGCTATCCACTCAAGTCCTTTACTATTGTTGTGACAAAATAACCTGACATCAAATGACATGAAGAGGAGCCACACTTAAGCGAAATTGTGTTACACCTGTCGTGCCTGTTATTATGGCACTGTGAAATTTGATGTTTCTGTGTTTGTATTCTGTGTCTGTTATGTTTGAGTTCTTGTTATTTTGCACAGGTTGGGTCTTACATGTTTGGTTTATTAATACCTAATAAAACCTTTGTAGTCTGTAAAACTAAACAAAAAAAAATTAACCAACCTCAAAATTTGTTGTTTTACGTTTTAAGATTCATGGAATGAAAAAAATAATAATAATAACATAAATGAAGCCGTGCGCCATAACGCTTATAGATTTTCTTCAAAACTAGAGGACTAAAGTTGATGAAACGTGGGCTAGAATCAAAAATTCCATCACTTGATACCATTTTCGTTATTTGATTCTTGATACCAGTTTCGTTAACTGTAGTAGAGTAGTTTTGAATATCTTTCCAGTAGGTAATCTAATAAATAAAATTTCAATGTCCCAATGTTAGTCAGCTTACTCCTCCGAAACGGCTTCACCGATTTTTACCTAATTTTATGTGCGTATTCGGTAGGTCTGTGAATCGGCTAACATCTATCTTTCACAAACCTAAGTGATAAGGGTTGTTCGCACTAAACATTTTTTCTAAATTTTTGGTCGGAATTTGTTGTTTTTCTTTTTTTTTAATAATATGCATAGAACCCTAGATTTTTACTTTTTTATCACCAACCCCTATTCTTTAGAGCCATTTTAGTAATTTAATCATTATCATCCCACTCGATAACTGAACAACTGTAGTGCTTTCAACTGTACTTCAATTAAAATTTCCCTTAGCTTATGGCATATGTGAAATAATTTTAATGAAAATAAACATTTATTTTTATTATTGAAGTTTAATCCCGATTTATGCTTAGTGTTACCGATCTTAGATTCTAAAAATTTACTGCGCCTTTACTAGTGAGTGAAATGCCACACTAGACCGGTGTCACTTCCAAGTAAACAGCACGGAGTTGGGATGATACTGAGGCCTGCCCCCTGTTTCACTCACACAATAAGACTTCTCTCAAGTGTAGTAGTAACGTTTACAACTATCATGTCGTTATCTCCGTGTAACTCTCACATTAACTATTATTTATTACTATTTTATTCATAATAATAAAATTATTAATTTTGAGCGTATTTGGCACGATACCTATTTCACGCGTATACCACATACTTACACACTTTTGATAAGTAAGATACTTTTTGTCTGCACTAGGATTTATCTAGAAACTAGAAGTAATTTATAAGGCAAAACAACGTTTGCGGGGTCAGCTAGTTGTATTATAGATTCTTTAGAAAGGCCAATATCATATTTCGATCAGGAAAGAAATTATCTACAAAGGTTCTTCAGCCTATATGTTATCTGTATTATATATGACTCAAAATGAACTCATTTTAAATGTCAGCCCCGTAGACTCTAGACCCGATGCCCAGGGTGAGGCCTTCGTAAGGGGATTTTCATTTTCCGGATTTGCGGCCCTTTGAAGTTTTAGGAGCTCCTTTGTTTGATTTTAATTTTGTTTGGAAGTATTATTACCGAATGAATCAATATACACACACGCAAAGCATCAGAACTCAAATCATTCTCAATTTTCCACAATGGTTACAGTAGTTCGTTGACGCTTTTTTTTTATTTTTTAAAGGGCCCGGAATTTTTTCCTAGGGCCCGAAATTTCCCCCTCGGGCCCGGATTCTCTCTCGACGGCCATGCTAATAACAGTCGGAAAATCCATGTTGATGGATCAAATTCGATTTTTGTGGCATTCTTGGTAACAACAATAATTGTTTAAAAATTATTATTTATCGGGTGAGATTCTTTATTCAAATCACTTCCTCGAGAATCCATCCATAGCGCCGACATGGAGTCAAGAGAAAAATACCACCGTCGAGAAAGTGGGTTAGAAGCCGCAGTAAAATCACGGAAAGGTCTGGAATATGACCTACGGAAAAAGCGATTTGACGAGGAGGGGGCAAAAAAAAACCTGAGGAAACCTCATCGCTCAGGAGGCGAGAAAATCCGCTCAACTATCGAAGGCAGTTAGGAAAAAGCCTAGTAAAGTCAATAATGGGAGTCAGCCAGCACTTTACTACCACCAGTACTGCGTTGACCGCCATTGCTTCGCAAGTGCGAGTGTAAGTGCTGCCGTTTTCATCGAGCTAGTCTTCGGGAAAGCTCTTCAACCCCCCTTTTTTTTCTTCTTTTTCATCCCTCGATGGTGCCGCTTAGGGGTGGCGGAGGGGGGCACTTTTATTTACTGCTCTCTTGTCAAAAAGCGAAAGAGGTGGGAAAAAGGGACTTATCTTGGAATTTTTTTTAAGTGGTATTACCAAAGGTTTAACGCTGGTTTTTTTTTTGCATGGCAAAGACTTTCGTCTCTGTCCGCATTGCCGTCACCGGTTTTTGTCGAACCTTATCATTCATTAGTGGGGTAGGTTTGGTTTATTGTTTACATTCATTTTCGTCTTCTAGGCTATTTTCTTTGAGGTAGCCTTAACTCATTTCACGGCAAGTGAAAATGAAAACATATTTTATGTTTCATGTATGTTTAATGTTCATTTCATTCGACACCATAATTAATTAATGAATTAAATCTTAATGCCTCCTTCTTGAAAAAATGAACACGTCATTTTGTGAACTGAAAAACTGCGGGAGTGGATGCTTGGAGTTGGTAGGGTTATCCACATTTTCATGATTTTGTTGACGAGAATCCGAATGACTCACTAGTGGAAGGTTGCGTGAAAGGAGATGAAGAAACCACCCTATTTCCAAAGTGTTCAGCTCCCAGCGTTGGACATCTACAAACCTCCAGGGCAACAGCGACGCTGATCCTGAATTCCTGAAGCATGACATACCTGCATATCCAAAATGATGTATGGAGCCATTGCCATCGTTGAGCCACATCAAGTTACCAGTCGTACCGATTGCCTGACTGAGTTAATTCGATCAGAAAGGATTCGGAAAGTTCAGCCTATGTACCTAAAACGCTATGTCCTCCGTCAAAAGCAGAGGGAGGGGAAGAAAAATGTGTTATCAATCAAGTTATTACAATTCAAGATATCGCACGGGGTGTGTTACAGCCTGATCTTCATACGATTCATAACTTCGACATTCGTGTTCTGCCGTCGATCATGTTCTCAAGATTACTGAATCAAACCTTCAATTCCGGCATGTCCGTATAAAATGCTGGCAATTTAAAATATCAAACAAAATCTATATGAAGGGTTGAAGATCCGTCCTATATGCATTTTCCGCCGTATATTACAAATCCCAAGTCACCCCGAGCTTCCTTACTCCTTTCCTTTGCTCAAACTCCACACTTCACTCAACTAAGGTAAGAAACTTTTTTCATTTTCGTTCTTAGAAGCGAACGCCGCGCGTAGGCTCTCTTCATATATATTCGTATATACGTACGCTCCTGGGGATTTTGTTGCTCAAGTTTAGACGCACCTCTGAAAATACACGTGCCAGGATAAAGTTGTTTACTCAATAGAACACTAAATAAAATTTCTTGCACGTGGTTTCACGCTAAACATTACACGAAGCGCAGTTCACATCATACCGTGGTACATAAATGTTTTCTCTGTTAATCCGTTTAAAATGAAGCCTGCAAAGTACGTTCATCCCACAACTTCATCGCAGTCGGGTTATTATGGAGAGAAGAATAATC
Organism: Creontiades dilutus; assembly: GCA_031894815.1. Lineage (NCBI taxonomy): Eukaryota > Metazoa > Arthropoda > Insecta > Hemiptera > Miridae > Creontiades > Creontiades dilutus. Next base: position 829,080 of record JAVIWC010002863.1, on the reverse strand, counting down.
CCAAAAGGAATCAGTGGGATCATAGTCATGTCATAGAAATCGAGTGAAGTTCGTAGTCCAGTTAGTCAGTAACTGTACCATATCGATAAAACTCGTGTGAAGCAATAAAACCATCATTTTTTAACTACCCTACGGATTTAAGTGAGATCAGGAAATCAATTTTCAGGATTGTACATTTGCCCTAGCGCATAAACTAATATTGATAGCAGCCTGGTCCGATCAGGAACCAACGAATGTTCATGGCTCAATAAGCCCCTTATTACCATACTACCACATGTAGGGTGTTGCCCTATAACTAATTGACCGAAATTACAATTCTATTGACTGTACTTCCGAAATCTAGCCGTAATTTTCAACAGGATGGGCAAGAATTGAGCTCACATTGTACCAAAACCTAGTTCACATGGAAGGGTAGTATTTATGTGTTAAGGCCATTGTCCCGGAAATATTGTTTAGATTCCAGCTCAACGGCCAAAATGTGTAGCGTCTGCATGGTTGTACATAAAACAGAGCACACAAAGTAAGGTCGAGAATTGCGGTGGGCTAAGCATTGTCTCTCTGTCACCATTGCCATATCTACGGCGCCAGCGCCTGCTAGCCCTTCAGGAGCTCTAGCTGGAGGTTGCTCGTACTACTGCTGACCTTGATTTTGTCAGTCAGCAATTGTTGGTGGCACCGAGCAGCACCAACCTCTGCAAAACCCAGCTCTAGCTGCTGATCAGCATGGTTCAGTGAATGGTGAAGAACTCCGACAGTTCTCTGGAGCCTTCATTCCTCCCAGAACCGAACACTTTTCAGTTTTGGATCTAGGCGCAGACAATGAACTCGTTCCAGTTAGGGAGATCGTTACATACTCCACGTTCATCCAAATCCGGCAATTTCCTTTTGATTGTGATCAGTGTGAATCAACTGTGTCTCATTTACTACATGCTGAGGCTATTTCAATCAGTGTGAGCAAGTCATAGAATTGGTACTACCTAACAAAAAGGATATTAAAAAAAAAAGTAAATAAAAAAATAAAACACTAAATGGTCAATTGATTTTTGTTATTTTACTCGACCATCATCGTTGAAAATATTAGTACTATGACAATTTAATTGAACTAATTGAATGATATTATTGTGCAGATTGAAGAAGTTGTATTCCTCCCGTTAAAAGACCACAAAAGCCCATTCTCACTTCCGTTCTATCAACTGACGATATTTTCAAGAATGGTGGCCTAACAAGAGAAGTGTGCAGGCGTTGCTTATTCTAATGAGGGAAAGGGAGTAGAAAAGACGCGTTTCTGAGGCACCTCATGACGGAATTTACCGTCTTATTATGTTTAGATCCAACGAGGATATCCACAATTGGTGAATAGGCTAAGTGCTATATTGGAGGAGTCGGCGTGACCGCATTGTCCCCATGCAAACCGACCAGCCGATGCACCGTGTACCATTATAATAATTGCTCTTGTACCACTTAGAATATCAGGCTCGGAGGCCTATTGTGAGGGGTCGTGGTGCGCTGCTTTAGGTCAGATCCTGATGCTCTCATTACGAAAGGTGAGTGCTTAACTCTTTCCCGTTAGGCTTCGTTGCTATTCGATGAATAAGCGCTTCCTACAAAGACAATTTACCCATCCAAGTAATTTCAACTAAATAGCGCCAATCATTATTAACCCTCCTCCAACACGTCCCAAATTGCTAAAAGTGAAGTTATCGTTTAAGTAGACCTTATTTCCGGGTTAGGTGCTTCGTATGTTCTTCCTTCCGGACTTCCAAAGATTGGAAAGCTTTGCTTTAGTAGAAAAATGGTCGTGTTTAAAAAATGAAAATTATCATTTACTTATACATTTCAGAGTTTGTTGATAAATGTTGATTCCGTTCTGTCTGTCTGATTTCTGTCTCTATGTCAATAGTAAAGCCATGACACGTAAAACTGCCCTAACTTTTGGTCAAGTTTTCATATTTTCTGGTTTTGAGCGGGTGAACTTTTACAAACTTGAATGTAAAAGACATTGACTTTGGATATGCACTGTGAGCATAACGGAATTTTTAGCTAAAATTGCTTTATAGGAGTTTGGAAGGCTGCTGAATTCGGATACGAAGTCCGGAAATTTAAAATTATAACTCGTGCAAGCATTGTATTGCGTTAGCAAAGAATCACTTGTTTCTACTGTCCGTTGGAAATAATTTTTCTGATACATGGGTGATAATGCGGTAACTGGCATTGTATGTAAACCATCAGTACTTACTAATGGACTGGATAATTTTATTGAGTACCGTTACAATTTATTTTATTGAGTACCGTAAATAGTGTTTTTTAAGTATATGTATTTGTGTTGATGGGAAGCAAGGTACTATCCGACAACTACTACTATCTGAAAGAATGTTCATCTCTGCAAATAACTCCCACGTTTGGCTGCTCTCTGATTGAGTACCAACAAAAAAATTAAAATATGCATAACGTGTTTGCTACCTATATCCGGATACTTCCAGAAATGCAAATTGAAGTTAGTGACTCAAATAGACTCATTAATCCTATAAAGTTTTCCTGCCTCTTTTGTTGGTGCATAATGAACACGGGTTTGTGATTCGCTTTGGAACAAAACCACGAGCTTTAGCCCTTTTCAAATGACTACAACAAGCTGTATGCGGTTGTCGGTTAGTTTCAGCAAATACGCTATTAATATCTTAGTTCTTCATTCAAATCTCCATAGAAACCGTCGTAACTCCCGCCTCCGCCCGCGGTTTTCATAAATATTTTAATAATCGATCATGACAGAGCACAATGTCCGTGTCTAGAGGGAGACATTTCATTATGTGAAGGGGTGCATATGCAAATCGAAGGGGAACCGGGTATTATTGGAACGGCAAACAAATTATGCACAAAACGGTCGTCAATTACCATATTTTCTGCGTCTCCAATAATGAGCAATCAAAACCCTCTTTCTATTGATTTGATTGGCGTGAAACAGGAGATCAGTTTCATAATTGTATTTTTCATAAGAGGGAAAGCTTTTCAATCAGGCTTTCCACTTTGGAGCTTGACATCAGTATTAATATTCACATAATCCAGACGTTGTCAATTAAGTTCATTTATCTGCTGGTTTGTGAGTTGACCTAAATCGACCTTTACCGAATACTTACAATTTTATCATTCTACAAAAGTTACGGATCACCCAAGTAATGATAGTCAGTATTAACACAAATGATCAACAGCTTATCAATTAAAGTAGTGTAACTTACGGTTATTTGCAAAATACAGTCACTTAGTTTTATGTTTTATGTTTACCATATCAGGAAAGCTTTTAAAGTGGTAACGACTTTTCGCCGCCAAAAAACTGCATGTTTGTAAACAAAACAACAAAACTCGGAAAGTGTTTTACTATTCCTTTTGAACAGCAGTTAGGGCCATTAAAGGTTTGTTTTTAATTAGAAAATTAACTGAGCGTGTAGGAAATTCAACGAGAAATCCGAAAATATGGTTGACAGTAGACAAAAATTGTTTTCAAGTGGAAAAAAATTTTGAAAAACCTCGGGTACTAGCTGAAATAGAGAAGTGCGGTTGCCGGCGTTTTGCTAAATTGTTAGTCCAGTTTTACCAAACAATGTTTCATAATGAAGTTCCAGATAAAGGATAATAAACTTTCTGGAAGGCATATTAATTTAGTAGGTAAATGGATATTGTATGCTGAATACAGTAGGTACTTCATGATTTCTGACAATATATCGTATATATTCGAAGATGATACACCGCATACATATGTATCTATCTATTCAATCAAATTTAATTGAAACGGAATAAGGCTTCAGAAATACCATCTATTTGTTATTAAAATTATTTTTCCATGGATTTAGTCGAGAAGTTTAAGTTTGAAGGCTGAAAAACTCTGGATTTACCGTGAAAACCAAATTTTTTTCCACACTCGAATTTCTCCCCTAATTCCAGCGAAAAATAGTTTTCAATTAGTAATTGTCAAGTGGACTGCTTCCGATTTATTAGTGAGCCTCGTCATTATCAGCTGGAGCACGAGGTATCCAACGCAAAGCAGAATCTGCGATCCCGCGACTGCCACGATTTCAGTCTCGGTCGAGAATTCGCGATCCCACTTTTGAATATGACGTAACCTCTAGTTCGGTATACCATGTCTATTCCTACTGAGATCTTTACAATTAATAAAATAATCAAATCTCTAATGAAGTGTTAATTAATGACGTTGCTGTAATTAAACATTTCAACTAGGCACAAAGGCAAACTTTGTATGAGAACTGGTTGTGATTTCCAACTTTCCTCTCAAGTTGTACATTCGAAAAACTGTAATTTCTCATCAGAAAGACAAACAATTTAACGCTCTTTCTTTTTGGCATAGCCAAATTTGAAGTTAATTCACAAGAGAGTATATAATAAGAGAGTTAAAAAAATTTTCGGGAGTTGAATTCGAAAACAGGATTAAAGCTTGTGCACTGACATAACTCAAAAACTAAGCTAGATAAAAAAAAGGTGTTTCAGGACAACTTCAGTCTGCAAGTCACTTAGGTGAATTACCTTGAATATGTAGATAACATTGACAATCTCTTCTAGTGACGCCTTATTAGTCCAGAGTGGTCATAATAGGTGAGCTACTAGGGCCATTAAAATTACATCGAGTAAACGTACTAATCTGTTTTTAGACGTTCTCGCTCGATCAGAAAATACACCACACACCGTTTAGGGCGACTCAAGGGTGTGCCCGCTTACTTGTGAGTCACTGTTACCTCCAAAACATGAACTTCCTCAAAAATCTCCGTTTTGTTCCCTCAGGAACGCATTCTTTTGGGCCATGACAATGACCCTAGACCAAAGTGACCTGAATAAAGTGGTGTTAGAAAATCAAAAACTTGAAGCAGGTGTTGAAAAACCATTGGCAGCTGCTCTTCGGATGTAACTAAAGATGAGAGAATTTTCATCTAATTTTAAATCTCATGTAGAATATTTGAGTGGCTAACTCGAAATTGGGAACCTCGATACATTTGCAGGCCATGACAATTACAAATCAGGTTTTTCAACCCAAGAAAACATGGAAATTATATTAGCTTCCGAGGGTTTTTCTATTGGTCACTGCAGTATTCAAAAAATGTATGCAGATAAGGGGAAAAGTTGGAAGTCAGACGATTTTGAACAGCACAGCATGCCATTTACACGAATTTGCCCATGATTGAGAATAGCCCATTCATCTACTTATTTTCATTTTAAGATAATTCTGAAACTTCTCCTTAACTGACCACTAATGGTTCCAGTCTCTGATGCAAAATAAAAAATACAACTGTGGCTATTTCACCTTGCTATGAAAGTTTGATCTCTTTTCAGTGCAAACTTCTTCCTTTCCTTGCTCTCTAGAGAACCGTGATGTATTATCTATTCGTTGTTTAACGAGAAAAAGTTGCTACCCCCAGTTACCGTCCTCTGGATCTGATTTGTAGCTTTCCTCCCGCCCACTCCGCCGACCCATAAAACCGCTAAGTGTTTCCAACGGAGATCTCGCGAGTAAAAGCCCCCTAATGAAAACTGGGATATAGTCGGGTGATGAATGTTGCCCCCGGCCGGATATCTACGGCCCGAACGCATGAACGCGACACCAAAACCCGAAAACTTTCTCCGTTCAGGAACGCGGGAAAGGGGATTTCCCTCGGAACAAGCCGTTTTTCCGCGTATGGAGAGGAGAAAACGCTAATAGATGAGGCCGCGAACAGTTGCGCAGTATGGAAACTTCCATTGGCCCTCAGGCTTGAAATTAAGTAATGCATTACTCGTCTGAAATTAGTTTTTTTTCCTGGACTCTCTCAACGCGCGATGGGAATTCACAGGCAGCAATAAACTCCACTAAACTAAATTCATGGTTTCCAACATCATAACCTACTTTTTAACGCATTATCAACTTTGTATCTCTGGTGCCTCATCGTTTCATTACATCCCTGAAAGTTTCCATAGCGTTCGCTGTGTCGAAAGGGAAATTCAAATGAATTACCTTTCAGTTCAGGTTGTTCGATATTCGTGAAAATTAATTTTTTTTCCTTTCCTCCCGTGAGGTCATGTTCGGTTCTTCTAATTATGACTAATGCTGTTCAAACTCCCAACGTTCATTAGTTGCTGATAAAAGTAAGTACAGGATTGCTCAATTTGCCAAATTAAGCGAGAAAACGAAGTCGGTAATTTTGTTTCGGTAGAACGCACCTCCCAACTTTATGAATTCGTTTTATTTACCTAGACATGACTTTGCGACTGTCAGTTTCATAAGTGGGTATCCATGTTGATGAATAAAAAATACAATTTAAATTTAATAATTGATGTGGATATTGCTGGCCAGGAATCTTACCAGATTCATCATTTCCTGAGATCATTTACTTATATGAAGGCGAACGCAGGGTGTCGCAAGGTGAGATCACCCCACCTTTAAAAACAAAACAAAAATATATATATAAATAAATAAAAACGCGAACCCCCTAGTTTTTGATGGCCTATTCAACTATGTCAATTGGGCTCTTCGCACACGTGCATCAAACGGGTGCAATGCACACCAACTTTTGTTCTTTTCAATCTTAATTACTCTCAACTCTGTGAACATTTGACTCCTAAACCGATTTTTCGATCAAAAATGCACAACCACATAAGGATTAAAAAAGAATTCATTTTTAAATAGGTATGATTTTGTCCAAGGCTCTCAAATACCGACAAGTTGCGCACTGCTGGAGATAAAAGATAAAATTGTTTTTAGCTAAAAAAAAAACACGGTTTTACCTCGGGTGCGCACTGAGAGCGTTGTGTGAAAATCGGGCGTATAATTATAGGGTCAATAAAAAATGAGGGTCGTTAAATGAAAAAATAAACTGTGGTGAGTTAAGCACATTTGCAAACGTGTCACAGTTGAGTAGGTAGTACACCAAAAACTGGTTGGCGGGGAGGTTCTTTTGGATTTATTTTATTTGGTCTTTTTTTAGTCGTGTATAAATTTGTAGATCACAAAAATTAACATTTAACACAAAGCAATCTCTGAGAACAGTGATATTAATACTAATTGACCACAAGTCCTTTCTCATGGGGGTTGATGTTTTCTTTCTAGTCTGTGGATATTCCACATTTTGGCCAACTAATCTCTGTTTGCATTGGAATAGGGCAAAACCGATCTATATCGAGGTGTATGCAGCCCTAGTTCAGGATTTAGTTCAGACTAATCATAAAGAAAGCTCTGTATTTCGTCATCACCTATAATTGCCAATTACTGCACCATACGTGATACGGTGGACCAGCTTTGTTATGTGTATCCGATGTGTCTGCCTCATCGCTGTTCGCAAAAAATATCTCGTGCAAATCCTTTCCGTAGAATTTTTCCACAAACTTCCGATGAGAAAAACGGTAGTGGGAAGTCCGTAAGTGATGCTTGGGTTACTGTTATGCACATAAAAAGTTTAGTGCACTAGTTCTTATATGAAACGTTTCTATGAGTGTACATCGAACTGGTTGTTGGCAGTATTTATATTTTTCAATTAAATATTGATGAATATTCACTGAAGGAAACTACAGGTTTGTGAATCAATGTAGTACATACACATCCTGCAACAGTTTCTATGGCTAACCACTTCACGATTCAGCGCAAATTTTCTTCACAAGAAAAGAGACCCTTCTTGTTATCTCATTTTTCTTTCAATTTTCCTTTCTTTTATTTAACTAAATTAGGATTGGTATAGGTGAAAAAGATGACAACCTTCAAGAGCAAAGACAGTATCAGCAGTCTCGTGTGGGGATGGTTGAGCGTGTGACGAAGTCACAATGAGCTAACTCGATCAAACACGAGTAGCTTCTTCCCTCACCCTCGGGGGCCAGGGGCCCCAAAGGGCCCGCGGACTGGGGCCCGAATCTCGGAGAGGAGTATCGCCAGATTCGCCATTTTAAAAGCCTCGTGGAAAGTTTTATCTGCTCGTGTGCGATTCGGTTTCCCTGTGCTTCAGCAGATCATAAATTCTTGCCAACTTTTGAAAACCTGGGGTTGGTGAGTGCCCATTCGAAAATCTTTCTTTTAGCCTTTCTTTATCATTTCTTTGTTAAAATTACCGTTTATTAGAAGGCCGCCTTTTCCTTTGCTTCTTTCCGTTATTACATTATTTTAAATTGGTTTAATTATTATTATTTTATAAAATTCCCTTGCAAGTTCCTTTAGGAATTGGAGTTGCGGGTGTGCCTTTACCAGCACGCGGCATTTAGGAAAACACCCGTAACAAGCGAGAAAGCAGTCTACCTTTTTTATCTGCTAGTTTTCCTTGAAGATTTTATCACAGATGGTCTGGGAAAGCCTACCAGTTGTGGATCGTGGGGGAAGTGACGTTTTGAAGTAACAAGTAGCTATTGAGAACCCTGGCATTTGTCCTTATATGTAGCAGTGAAACAGATTCTGGGTTTTGGGGTAGGTATGTAGAATACACAGAGTAGGAAGAAGGAACAACCCCGTCTTGAGAGGAAGGATAAGATCAGCTGGGAGAATGCAGAACAATCAGGAGTACCTGGAATCTTATCCATTATCATGTATCGTACATCACGAGGAGTTGTTGGAGTGGACTAATTGTGTCATCCAAGGAATGAGGACACTCCACACATCCATTTCCCTAGTACATCCATTGCATGGTTATGCTCAAACTTCACAGTTTCTAGCGATGGAAAGATGAATCATCCACATCAATTACAGCATATTACATCATCACGCAAGACATCGAGAACTGACTGCCAAAGGATCTTAATGGTCTTCCGTGCCAACGTATTAACAATTAAGTTATTTTTACATTTTTCTAAGAAAAATGAAATATTGATTTATTATACTCAATGTTAGCATTTACTTTGGGTACATTTAAAATAACACTTCTTATTATTTTGGTTCTAAAACCAAAAACGTTAGCTCATGGTACACTACCGAATGCCGCATTTACCCAGTTTCATGCCTACCCTAGTTCGAAGGAATTACATCTCGAACGACTTCTAATCAAATGTTTCGTTTTATTTCCCGTTTTAAAATTAATGTTACAAATAACTTTGATTGGTGACTTATTTTTCGAGTCTTCAGAATACCAGAAAACGCTGTAAATTATTTCACTGGGGTTTATTATGTGCATGTTTGCATGTTTCACAGGTGATAGAGCGATTATTGAATTTCATTAGATATGCATAGAGCACGTAAATCTGTTCTCAACCAAAATACCTATTTGGATTGTTCAGTTGATCATATTTGTGTGCCTCGTGAAATTCAATAATCACTCTATCACCTGTGAAACAAGCACACTCCAAAGATTAGTAGAAATTCAAATCATGAACGCAAGCCAATTGAATAATAAACCCCAGTGAAAGAATTTGCAGCGTTTCATGGGTATCAGAATGCTTCAACCCGTGTATCGGCTATAAACCGTTTTAGGAGTTCACTCCAGTATCCACATTTCTACTTCACTACATCACTAGGTTACTGCGACGAAAACATAAACAATAATAAACAAAAAAACCGCAAATGTTGGCACCATAAATCGGGCCTTACATCGGGAATGGTTTGAGCTACGGACCTGGAGAGGGGCTCATTCGATTCCTCATGGAAAGTTTTTCAAAGATTTTTTTTTCAAAGTCCAAATTTAGGCCGCTTTGACTTTTTTTGAGGTTTTTAGGGATTTTACAAAACTTCGACAACCCTCAAAGGGCACCTCAAATTAAGTGAGAGTGTGGCTAAAGAATTGGGGCGATTCAAGAGATGATTACAATGGTTTATTATTGGTTTATTATTGCTATCCATTATTATATTTAATGGAGTCGCCTTGATTATTAAAATGACTCCAGTTGTTTGATTTTGTGCTAGCTTTGTCAACCAAGATTCAAATATGTATATACTTCACAGATACAACTCGCCTGTTTTCCAATAGAGCGGGTATCTTCAATAGACAACACTGTTTGTAAGTTTAAGGAATAGTTATAATAATAACTATTCAAAAAGCGTCAACCACTTGAAATCACCATTCACGGTTGAGGGCATAGAACGAAGTGAGAAAGAGTGGGAGTCTAGTATCACACATGTGTGCAATATTGTCAATGTAACAATACGAAATTATGACAACAAATTCTTGACACAGAACTAGTACCTACATAAATGATGATGTCAAGATTTCCGATTGAAGAAAAATAGAAACAATATTCTATACGCTAAAATACAAACCATATCTTATAATACACATACCTATCCATTTAAGTGGTGAAGCCAAACTAATGATTTTAGGCAGAACTAGACACACAATGAAAACATAGGAAATTAATGCTAGAAGTTACCTGGAACTATTTCTGAAACAGTGACATAGATTTTATTAATAACGTTAACACCACATCCATTTCTCGCCAAATAGTTCAATTACCAATCACTTAAAATTATATAAATGTGGTTTGTCAACTGAAGGTTTTAATTTATTTCCACCTTCTCTCGATAACTGACGGGATCCGGGGTGTTGAACACCGTATTCCATTCGATAATTAAAATCTTCCTCGTGTTACTCCGATACTTTTTACTCTATAATGATAAGGGTGACGGAGAGGAGTGGATTTCCCTTCTTAAAAACCTAATTGAGATGTACCTGGCAAAGCAGAAGATAGGTTCAGACGTCATATCAGACACCTATCTGTTAATTAAATCCAAACGAGCCAATTAGAATCGAGTTTTCCCATCTACCCCCTCTTCCATGTCACATCTCTAATCATTTCTAGCTACACGCTGCCAGTTGATTTTAATGAAGGAGCAGTAGTCGCCACCCCATCCAACGAAAACCAGCCTCCCAAAGAGCGGGGAAGGCCTTAATTAGCGCAATGGGTTCCTCACTCGCAGGGCAAATTTTGATGTCACACCTCGTAAGCAGCATAAGTCAGTTGGTCTTTAGGCTGAGAGCATTCATAATTTTGGATAGCAATTCAGTCACGGTCATGGAAGTCAAGTCCATATATTTGGGTGATCTCTCCGTATGCTCTCAACTTTGATATATGAGATGAATGATTTAGAGAAAAATACGTGAACATAAGTTTAACGAGCTGAATAACTCTTTTCTGGTATTGTTAATCTTCGAGATCGCCACTGATTTTCGCTTTCTCAATACCGGAAGTAGGGATTTCTAATCAATATAGTTTAAATGCAACAATTTAAATCTCAACTACAATCTGCATTACATCAACTATATTTATATCAAGACTTGTTTGTTTAGTGTACAGAAGTCTCAACCGAGTACTTTCTACCTTTATGCAAAAAACTCAAACAGTGATTAAGTACAGCAGCTCAATTTTGGTTTGTAGGTACAATAAACTTCGCCATGCGAACTTCAAGGTGATATTTTATTATCGTTATTTCTAACGTCGTTGGTGATGAGCGAAATGTTTATGGATTAAATAATGAGGCATTCGAATTAGATAATTTCCTACCGTTTGAGTTGCAAAGAGAAGTTTTCTGTTATAATAAAACTCAGGCTGTTTTACCATTAAAATCAACTGTTTTTTTAAAGCTCTTACTGAATTAAATGGTACCACGTGGGCAGTTGTGGCACCACCCTTCGCTCGCCATTATTAGATATTCAAATAAATACCTACTAAATACTTTAATATTCTGTAAATACCTTGAATATTTCTGCTAGAATGTTCAGCTAGTTACACAATGTGTGAGAGATGAAAAGGAGGTGTACCAGCCCGACCTGCCAGACAATGCAACTGCACTTCCCCTTCACCTCATTTGATACTTGTATCCGTTCTGTACCGAACGTTGGTTGGTGGGTACGTTGGTACCTTTCAGAACTACGATTGTTAAATATCCATCCTCATAGAAGATCAATTGGATATAGAAAATCAATCTGTACATAATAGCTTGCAGCGTTTTATCTACAACAATCCACTATATGTTTGGTATTTATCTTTATCTTTCCCGAGATACAATTTTTTTCTACATTGTTCCGATTGATAACCGCAATTTAAGCTAATGTGGCAATTGCGTTAGTAGGTGGTGATAAGCGAGTTGGTTCGAGGATTCTACGATGAAACTACTTCCACCAAACGTCCCCGTCACTCAAGTCGCTGTAAATGGATTAAATCACCGGACCCCCTTAACTAAGGGTAATCGCACCGGCCAGTTAGCATATTAATGAATATGAGGTGGCTTGCGTATTTGAACTATGTATGATCCTCTATCCTACCGTGTCGCTCTCTCGTACTGTTCAATCCTTCACAAACACCTTGATATTTACACAATGTTATTAGTAAACGAGTTTTTACGACACGAATGCCAGTAGGTACCAATAAAATGAATAACGAGTTACTCATTTCATTGTGGTAGAAAAATAAAATACATTCCTCCATGAGTAAATTTTTCATTATACGGATAAAACTGTTGACAAATATCTGTAATTGTATGTACTGGTATGTACAGGGTGTTGCATTTCGTTACGGTCACAGACCAGGAGAAGATTCTACGGAAAATTTCTGATCGAAAATGCCTCCCAGCAATTTTTGTTTAAACCCTTGGGAACGCGTTTTTTTTTCAATTTCAAGATTTTTCTCGTTTTTTTGACCTTATTGCATTAAAACGGCCACATCTCCCACATTCTGCGTGTGATTTCAAATTTAAACCCACTATTGAAAAGAGCGTTAAATTTCCTATCGCCCTAGTGCAGAACCAATTTTTTTGAGCTGGCAAAAAGGGTGAAAAAATCAGCTTGAAAAGGACACATTGTCAAATCGCGGAGATTTCGACTTTCTTCAAACGCTTATGAGTCCCTGTAATAAGGCATGCGAATTTTAGCCTGTAGTGCAAAAAAATGCGCCAAAATCTAGGCTTCCCAGCGATATAACCAGATTCGAAATTCCGTGTAGTTTTCTGGAAGAAAATCGCTTTTCAAGTAAGAAAAACGTGGTTTTTCACTGGATACTCCTGTTTTTCATCATGCGTTGATTCGTCTGGTAAAAATAATTAAATCATTAATGAAGCATTGTAATAAATTGTACATTTTTACTGTAAATACTGTTCAAAATGTCCACCATTCTGCTGAAAGCAGAGAAGGCACCTCCGCCGAACAATGTCGGCTGCTCGCTCCGGTGTTTTGTCTCATGTCGTGAGCACATTGGTGGGCATTTTGAATAGTATCTACAATGAAAATGTACAATTTATTACAATAGTTCATTAATAATTTTCGAAAAATCAGAGTTCGATTTTTTTTTCTTATAATTTCTTAGGGAGATTTCTTATACTGCTATTGAATTGTACAATTCTCATGCGGGAGGACTATGCGACAGCGGAAGCTCTATGGGTCTACCCGTACACAGGTATGTAATTAACAACAGACTAATCAAAAAAAAAAAATGACGCACACCTGAACTTTCTTGTAGAATGTCAGGTACTGAGGGGCTCGGTTCATTTCTCTTTTTATAAAGTGTTAATTGATGTTTGAAGTTAGAGGTGCCGTACCCAACACCACGGATCGGATAGAAGGATATGGACCTCAGATTTTATCCAACTCATTAAAATGTACCTAGTTAATTTCATAAATATTCAGAAATTCCACCGGAAACAAATAATCCAGAAACTTACCCGGCTGAGCTGCACTGCTCAGTCCTTATAGAGCTCCATAGACGATCGATTTCAAATGATCTATTTCATAGACTCAATTACCATTTATCTTTCGAATTGATTTTCCAATCCCAATCAACACCCCTACTCACATTACCATCCGAATCAATACTAGCTTCATTATACAAATACCAATTATTCGTATCCCGTTACCTCCTAGAATTTAATTAGTTAACAAAAAACTAGATATTAACCCTGATCATCAGGTAATAGCTAAGTAGCTAATCAATTCAACCGCACTAACCTCCAATCCTTTCTTACCAAGAACTCTCGACCGAATCATGTTTTTTCTTTTCCAATTGGAATTTTGGTTTTTTATTTTAAAATATTTATAGTAGGGGTAAATGCAATAAATGGTTATTTCTTCATCATTATTTTTGGATTTCATTGATATAATAATTTTTTTCGTTCATGTTTGACCATAATTCTAGTCTATTTGTGCGACAAACCTGGAAATTTTGAATTTTCCTGTCGGGAGGAGAAATGGAGGGGGTAATAGACAATCCAGGCACGCGCTGCTCATACTGCTTCCGATTTCCTTGATTCTTTTTTGTTCGACCAAGAGCTTCGGTCTTGTTTTGAAACATATTTCAGATACTTCTAATTGATTTATGGAAGGGGGTAAATCAAGGGGTGATATGATGAATTGTCCTTTTTTTCTTTTGATATCTACTATAGTCTAACAGACCTCTCTTGAGCAAACAACAAACCTCAGAAATTTGGAATTTTATGTCGGATAGAGGACGCGGGGGGGGGGGGGGGGCTAAAGGCCGATCCATTCAAACGGTCCTCATACCTACCAGAATTCTCAGCCGATTTGTATGTTTTTTTTTTTTTTTTTTTTATTACGAATTTGGCTTATTGCTTAAATAATTCATAAAGGTTCATAATTATGTTTATGAGTGCGATCACATAAAAAACCGGCCATAGGGGCGTTCCTGTAATGCATGCATTATTCACCAATATGTTTCATCAGGGGATCAGGGGATGTCACGTTTTCAATTCGAGTTTTCTACGGTGAGTAAACAGCACTAAAAACAAACTTCGAGCAATACAGCATTCGAGATGTCGTGACGTGATGGGAAAATTTTACCAAGCCATGTTAATTATTAGTATAAGGTTGAACTATCATGTAGTGTATTGATTCTCCAAAATAAAAACGTCCAGCAGTTTCATCATTTGTGGAATAAAAGAATAGTTACTAACGGTAGATCGCATTGCCACAAACGGGTGCTTCAAATGCTTATATGCACTACATCACGTCTTATCATTCCCGTAAAACATGCTTAAACGCCCTTCGTAATCTTCTTCAAGGGATGATTAATGTGACCCCTCAAGTGACAGGGGAACGTTTGGTTAGGATGACACCCGAAGCTGCTGCTCTTTGTTTATCGCCAGCTTGAAGCCGTGCGCAATTCAAATCTTCGCGCGGCTATCTAGATAACCCTGGGAAATTCGCCTTTTGTGAGTACGTTCGATTCACGCATCACCGGCCTGATTTCGAATAAGAAAAACGAGAAAAAAAAATCTCCACTGACAATAGACGACACCCCTACTTATTACGAGAGGGAACAGTTATCTGCGGTCGACCCATTTGGGATTAGGGCAGGAACAAAGGGAAGGGTTTAATGTTCCCCCACCCAGTGATGAGTCCCCGGTAGCAGATGCTGTTATCTACTTCGCTCACACACTCGCACATTTGGACATTCATACACCAAATAACACCCACACATGCGTCCGTAACTACTGTGTAGGCCAACGCTTAAAACCACCCTTTTCGTTCTCCTGCCCCCCAACGCCTTGCTATAGTGGACAGATAAAGGATAGAGGTGTTCTCGCCACACACCCCTTGTTCCTTGTGCCATCTTACTTCGTGAGTCCTATCCTTTTCACCGATAACGTTCCTCAAGGTTTTCTCTTCCCACGGTTTCTGAACGCATTTTGAAACGACCAAGATTTCACGCAGTCATTCAATATTAACTTGAAATTATGACCGCCGTGAAAAACGCTAACAATTACGTACTAATTACATTAAACGGATTTTTTCAAATTCGATTTTTGAAATCCACGTATCTTGAAACGTAAACCAACAACTTTGGAAGGTTCATGGTCGATTACTAACGTTTAATGAAAGCGATTCACGTCTGGCTTACGATATGGAGACATAAATATATTGTTTAGATTAGTACGGGGCTTAAATAAACAGAGGAAAAATCGTTATGCATTATCCTGGTATATAGCAATAGTTGAGATTTGATGTGCCCTGGTATGTGATTATGTGAAGAAAAATAAACGTGCTATTCATTCATTCAATCATTAATTCATTGATAAATGAAAAAATCAGTCCTTTCGCCTTTCGAAACTTTTCTCCGAAACTACTGAGCCTAAGCTTATGACATTTGTTCCAAGAATCCGTCATCCGGATCCGGATGTGCCAATAATGGCGGTATCTTGATCTATTCATCCCTAAGGGAGTATATTCAATAATTAAATCATCAAGAATCGAAATCTTTCGACGTAAGAACGTAGTAAGTAGTGGTAGTTTTCGTTGGATTAATAGAGAAAATAATTCTTTGAATCAAATGAGAACATTCTGGTTGCTGTGCTATTTTGTTCACTCAACATTTGAAAAACCTCATCTTTGGGTAATGAAAATCGGTCGTCTACAGTAAGGTAGACGGTCAAGCTGGACAGCCGGGCTGCAAAGCCAGTTCAACGGAAGCTGGCAATTGATCTAGATTGTGTGGCTCGCGACCACCCAAGTACTGTACTTGAATTACAAGGTATGGAGTCATGAGGTGTCGAGTTTAGATATTATACCACAGGCTACCTATAATATACATAGAATAGTAATTCACAAAGAATTGATATCTAATACGGAATAATTAACCTCTGTGCAATAATTCGCAGATTTTTCTTCGATTTAGATGGAAATTAGTTCTCTGAATAGAATGAGACCACTCGGGTTGTTGTTATATAATCTTTAACTCACCATTTGGAAAACCTCATCCTTGGGTAACTAAAATCGGTCAGGTAGGCAATCAAACTTAAGAGTTGGGCGGCAGAGTCGTTTCAACTGGAGGTATGAGCTAGATTGCGTGGTTCACTGCAACCCAAGTATTTTCATCTTGAAAGCAATTACAAGATATGGAGACGCGAGGTGCAAGAATTTAGATGATGTACCACAGACTGCGTCTAACACAGAATAATTACCTAGTTATTTACGCAGAAGCGCTATCTAATAAAGGAATTATAAACCTCTTGAAATAAATTTTGGGGTTTTTATTCGATCGGCCTGCATTGAAGAACATCCCGTTTCCCGTCTTTCCAAGGTCATCCCCAGATTTTAGATTTGTTGGCAAATGAGGAAGTTATGGAAGTTTTCCTGATGGAAAGTCGAAAACACGAGAAAATCTTAACTCATGAATGACTCGAAAACGAATCCTCTACAAAAATATTTCTAGGATGCACTTTTTGTCACAAATTAGTTGTAGAATCTCTAGTCGGATGTCCACCCTTAAGTGGGACACCCTGTATATCGACTTGCGTTTGTGATTAATGCAGTTACTAAAAACTGGAATCCCCCTCAAAAGTTTTCGATTTACCTTTCAAGATACATTGATTCCAAAAACCGAATAAAAAACCCTGCAAACATTTCAAGAGGTTTATAACTTCTTTATTAGAAAGCGCTTCAGCGTAAATCACTGATTAATCTGTGTTATACGCAGCCTGTGGTACATCATTTAAACTCTCGCACCTCGCGCCTCCATATCTTGTAATTAAATTCAAAATGAAAATGTTGAGGCCCTTTGTATATATATTTTCTTTTCCCAGCAGCCCATACATTCGAAAAGTTACTCTAATACAAATAAATACTCATTTGAAGTATAAAACGTATTACATCATTCAGATTACCCACCGAATTACATCGCAATTACGATCAGGAAAATGTTGGAGAACAATCGCCGATCCAGATTTAAAGAATCTTCAGTTAGCAGTTGTAATATGGCACTGAAGAGCTTATGAGAGGCTAACTAGAGTGAGGAGCCTACTTTCTTAGTTCTTCATTCAAGAACTGCTCGTAAAATTTAAGTTCTCGAACGCCTTGTACCTCTTATAGTTTTTGACAAGTACTATCATTGTTGGGTTTTTCTGTTCGACTATCCTTCTCCCACCACTCTGCATCCGAATTTCTGTCCAATATTAATATTTCCGATTATGGGTTGGGTATCCAAAGGGAGCTGTAATGATATTTATAGGGAGGTCAATCCTTCTAATAAATTATAGATTAATTGGACAAATAGATAACAATATGTGACATAATTTTGTATTATATTCATCTTGACCACCTCAATTCTAGATGTCCATAAACAAAAATACCTTCCATATTTGAGTTCGGCGTATAAAATCGTATAAATCCTGATTATTCCCATTTCTTCAGACATAGGAAACAAAACCGTTCTCGGCTAGGTACTTAGTGTAATTAAAAGCGAGCAGGCAAAGGAAAAAGAATTAGCTATTCATACTGTTTACCCCTCTCGAGTTTGAACTTTGGAAGAGTAAACTTCACGCCCCCTTCTTCTAAATCTTTTTAGAGGTTCCTTTTTCCCCTGTGTACTCCCACCGTGTTTTGACGCGGAGTTAATCCTCGCACTAATTCCCAGTTTAGTATGCCGCATCACACGATCGCTGTTGCTAATCCCAGAATTATAACTCTCATATTCGCCTTCTAATTTTAATCTTGCCTACCAGCCTCGAGAGAACTTCACGTTTAGATTGTTTCATGAGAGACGCTCTCTATTAACGAATTTATGTAAAAAATTGAGCAATTGTAATGGAACCAAAACGATTAAAAGTACAGTTTAAACCCGCCAAAGCCGGTTCCAAGCCCGTGTTTCGAAAGGGTGAGGAAAAATAGATCTACTGCCATAGTTGGTACTTCGGAAAAACTGTAATATTTCACCGAAAAAACATAGATTATGGGGATAATATCGATAAAAAGTGAGTTAAATCTCAAAACTGACAGCACCACGTGAATCAGCGTTGAAAAACAATGGATTCATGTACCACAATTGGGGTTTACATGACACCATATTTTGCGCGACTTGGTATTTCAACAAATTTGCATGCTCGTTGAATGGGTTGCGCGCGGTCAAAATAATCGATTGAGGGATCAAAAGTTCATGAAGTTGTGCGTAGAATCCGAATTTGCAACAAAAAAGGGGGGTTTCCATTTGAAATAAGAAAGTTGGTGTCAGTTTCGCATAGTTGCGCAATTGCGCACATCAAAATTTTTTCATTTTTGAAATTCTCGCAAAAAATATGAAGATTAAAAAAAAAAATGTTTTTCGTTTACCCTCATTTTGGCGATTTTAGGGGGGTGATCCATTGGATATAAGATCCATTCATTTGGAATTTAGAAAAGATTTAGAAAATATCAATTCCTCTTTTTTTTTCAGGTAGTTGTAACGGATTTCGGTACACACCAAAATACATCTGGAGACCAATTATTTAATAGCGAAGAAAATTGATTTTAAATCATTAGACATAGTGAAACAACCGAAATGAAGTTCAGAAATCGTTTCAGATAGAAAGTAATTTCAAACGCTCGCTAACATGAAAAGTTCAAGGATGTTATGTCAGAACGTAAACATATCTTTCTTCTTCATAAATGGCGCTCCCCAACGCATTCGATTTGTTTGGTTCTCGGACTTTTTTTATTATGATTCCCAACAGACATTTCTATAACGGTTATTGTGGCAACTGGAGAAGCCCTGGACAGAAAGGGTATATTTCATGAGAAGCTCGAGTTTTTTGGTAGTATGAATGGAGTTTTCATTTTGTATGTGTGAGTCCTGTAGGTATATAGTGTATAAGACATAGATAAGTACAAGAAGCTTTCCCAGAGAGGGCTTTTCAGGTTAACGTAGGGTGACTTCGTTATACCAGCTGAGCAAATGAAGTTCGCTCCAAAACGAAGATGTCGAACACCCACCCATCTTCAGGGCAGGCTGTTATTACCTGCTATTATCCCCGGTAACAACTTAGGGGGCCTCTAAGACCGTAAACTATCTTCCGTTCCCGATTCCACAACCCCGCGAACGATGGGGTGGGAGAGAGAGAAGGAGTTCGCGATTTATCGGAAGTCCCAGGCGAAATGCTAGCGAAGAGAGTTCGTGACCACGCTGGGGGAACGTCTTCACTAAAAACTCCGGCGCCGCGACCCCGCCCTTGATTGGCCGAATTAATGACCTTCTTTCCCAAGGGCCCCGTAATGACTCATTCCAACGATTAGATCCTCAGAGACTGAACACGATCTCGCATAAATGTCCCCAGGTGTGGGAGTGTCACGTTTATCAGTGATGGATTCCTCCGTAACTCATCAGGAAGAAACCTACAAATAAAAATCAACGAAAGAAAAAGCTAACAATAAGGTCGAAATTTGAAGGGTTTTTACCATGCCTGGGTAATTCCAGGATTTCGAATCGGGTTTTGGTTTATTATATTCAATCATAATCCTTTGAGGTAAAAAGCAAAAACTTCGAACAACTTCAAACTTTGTCACTTAACGTTTCAAGGTGCGTACATTTACTATCTGTGAACAGAAATGGATTACCTGAGTAATATTTACGACTCTTTCCACATAGTTTTCTTCATGTTCCTATTTTACGAATTACTCGACACCTCAATTCTTTATACTGCACCATTTCCACACTAAATTTCACTATATTAAACACAGCAACAGGTTTCCGCAGTTTACCTTTCCCGACGCCGGCCATTTCTACTATCAATTCGTGATAAGAGTAATGCCAACTCCCCGCTAAATATACTTGTCATACCGTCATTTGCACGTGCGTAATCAGCTGTTAATGTTGATAATCATTTATTGCAACCCGTGATGATCAATTTTGCAAGTAATGTTTTTTACACATGTATTTCCAACCTATTGTACATTGTAGGACAAATCAGCAATCTTAACTAGAGGAACCAATCTTTGTAAAACCCGATAATTTTCTCAGCATCCAAATTAGACAGCTTGGCGCCATTCTCTCACCTGGTGACGTCATGATTCTTCGACGTCACAATCACTCCGTTACCTTTATATCCAGTTCTGCCAACCCAGCAATTCGGCAGAAGTCTTGGCGTTTTTCCCGGTGCTATTCACGATCCGCGGCGGGGAGGCATTGAGTCACCATTAATGTCCCAACTTACGCCAAGTGAAGTAGGGGAAGGTGGGGTAATCAGAGACACGGTCAATAAGAGACATGAGGATTTTAAAATATCCCCCGAAGCTGTATTTTTCCAAAAAGTGCCTACAGAGGTCACCAGGGGTCTGATGTAAAATTTTAGTGGGTTAGGAAAATCCGCAGACACATTCCGTGGTAACACCGAGTAACCTACGAAAACCCTTCCTTTCAAAGTCAGGTTACGCCTGTCTCTTATTATCCGTCAGTGCTCCGTCCGCCCAACAACCCGGCTTTTACGAACTGGTAAGTTTTTCCAGACTTTTCTTATGCAATTCTCTTCAATATCTCTTTGCCGGATTCCTGTACGACCACTCCTTAATTATTTATTGCGATGTTTCTTATTGCCTCTAGCTGGTGAACAGCTGGGGCAATTGTAGACAGTTTGTCTCTTATTACCCCTGTCTCTATTAATATATAATTTGAATAGGAATTCTATATTTTTTCTAAAGGTTGGTTGGGATTCCTTCTAAAGAGGACAACGTTTCATAATGTTTTTATTTTTCTCCATTTGGCAATGCCAAGTTTTTTCAAGTTTTTCAATGTTCAAAAGAGAATCAGACCTTCCTATGTCAATAATTCTCAGTAAAAAAACGCTGCAAATTCTTTCACTGGGGTTTATTATTCAATTGGCTTGCGTTCATGATTTCAATTTCTACTAAGCTTTGGAGTCTGCGTGTTTCACAGGATAGGGCGATTATTGAATTTCAGGAGATATACATGGAGCACGTGAATCTGTTCTCGACCAAAATACCTATTTGGATTGATCAGTTGATCATATTTGTGTGCCTCCTGAAATTCAATAAATTCCTGAAATTAATAACTCTTAATCTTATGGTATGCAGCTTCTAATTACTTTCATTCTTTGAATGCTGTATCACTAGCTTATCTACAGACGGAAAAAATTATATTTAATATTATAGCAATTGATGTATTTACATGAAGTGGAAGGTTGCGTAATAATCCTACTTAAACCGATGGTAAGCAAAATACAGTTAATTGACTGAACTGCTTTGACATCCGTGGTGGGGAAGGGCTCGTGTAGTGTCTCTTCAATTAACAAAGTGTTATCTTGCATGTATTTCCATATTTATCACCCATAAATATACCAGTGTTAGGCATATTTTATCATTAAAACGAAATACCATGAGGATAGCGGAGAGCAGTTTCTCGGTTGATGTGACACGGTTTTCAACTAGGCTTATGAATTGCAATGAGGGGGCAGCCACACGACATTGGAACTACCTTTGAAGTTTGAAGTCACAGCTCGTGTTCGTAGGTCACATGAAGGGTTATTTCAATTTACTTATGAAACGTAGAAGGATTGTGGTAGGTTCTTCGTGGATCAATATAGTATGGTGGGGAGTGCTGGATTTTGAGGATAGTTGAACATTCTTTATGATGGTTGTAAAGTTGTTAGTATGTTGGTGAAAATCTCCAGTGGTGGTTTGATACGATCAGTAGCAGGCGTAATAAATATAAAACCATAAACAGCTATAAACAGTTCGGACTTTTGCAATTATTGGTTGTCAACCATAGTAGAATGCAATTCGAAATGGTTAATATTTGAATTATATGCGATAATATAATTTTCCGTTAAGGCGAACGGTGTAGTGACCCTTCAATTGGCACAGGCGGTAAGCATGCTTCACCTTAATGATGCTTTCGAATATAAAAAGATACAGGTTTAGGCTCAGTTTAGCAGTTTCAAGAAATGTGAAAGTGCTAGAGGGCAATATCCGTTCCCATCACAACTATGGGACTTTCTAGGAGCAAAGACAGAGGTATGGCCTTTTAGAGACTCGAATCACACAAATACTGAGTTGGCCAGATGATTTTGAAGTGCAGAAGTCCAAACAATGATTAGAGGACTAGCCAAAAATTAGCTTGACTTGCAATTGTTGGTAACTACCTCGTTTTGAAAGATGGTTCAGAGGTTTGAGATCGATGTCCTTGCTTCTTGATCTTTACAACGTTGAATCGTATAAACATTTTTGTAGCAAAAACAACTTTGAATTGTGACGATTTAGCCATATCTTTGAGACCGTCAGTTTGTAGACTAACGTTTTTGAGATTTCAGACAAAAGTTTGCTTCCCCAAACCGTAGTCACCGCTGCTGTGGTGAGGTACCATCACCAATAGTACCTCTTGAATGGAAAATGATGAATATCAAAAATATGCATAAAAAATACGGTTTTCGACAAAAAATCCTCATTTTTTTCATTCAAACTACATTTTCTCCCATAAAAACGGTAATTTTCTAGCAAAATTTAAAACACTCATTTCGCTTATTTGTTAACTGGTGAAACAATTTTGCTTCCGGACTTCAATCTGTCTGTCAAACGGTACCAACAAGTTTGAATTTATTTCGTGAATTAAAGGAGTTGTTCATTTTGAGTGACATAGAGGTCCAAAATACAAAAAAAAATGGTCTTTTCAGAGCAAAAAATTGGATTTTACGGTTTGAGGAAAAAACTTTTGACTCAAATTTCAAAAACGTTATTTACAAACTGACGGTATTCAAAGATATGGTAAATCGTCACAATTCAAATGTGTGTGGTACAAATATGTTTATACGATTCAATATTGTAAATTATCAAGTTGCCAACATCGATCTCAAACAAAGGCGGTCTGAACCATCTTTCAAAACGAGGTAGTTACCAACAATTGCAAGTCAAGCTAATTTTTGGCTAGTCCTCTAATCATTGTTTCGACTTCTGCAATTCAACACTTAATTGAACGAAGTTCTTTAGTCAATAATAATTTTCAATGATCTATACAGTCATGTTATGGATACGAGGAAGCTATGTGCCACACCCACTTGGCAGAGGTTTTTTCATTCAAACTACATTTTCGCCCATAAAAACGGTAATTTTCTAGCAAAGTTTAAAACACTCATTTCGGCTTATTTGTTAACTGGTGAACAAATTGCTTTACGGACTTCAATTTCCCTTTCAAACGGTACCAACAAGTTTGAATTTATTTCGTGAATTAAAGGAGTTACTACCATTTTAGTGACATAAGGTCACTAAACATAAGGTCGTAAAAACATCTTTTCAGAGAAAAAACGCTGCAAATTCTTTCACTGGGGTTTATTATTCAATTGGCTTGCGTTCATGCTTTGAATTTCTACTAAGCTTTGGAGTGTGCGTGTTTCACAGGAACCTGTACCTGAACGCACACTCCGAAGCTTAGTAAGATTCAAATCATGAACGCAAGCCAATTGAAATAAACCCCAGTGAAAGAATACTTATTTGCCCCATTAATAATATTGAATATAAACCCCAGTAATAATATTGAATAATATTTACCTATATATTATCAGAATGCTTCAACCCGTGTATCGGCTCCTAACTACACTACAAGTATCACATCGGCTATCACTCCAGTATCCACATTCACTACAACTCGACGCTGTCGGCCGGACATCACTAGGTTACAAACAAAAACAATAATAAACGAAAAAACGCAAATGTTGGCACAATAAATCGGGCCATACATCGGGAATGGTTTGACCTACAGACATGGGGAAGGGCTCATTCGATTCCTAATGGTATGTTCTTCAAATAGGAAAATGTTTAGGCCGATTCGACTAGTTTTGAGGTTTTCAGGGATTTTACAAAACTTTTACAGCCCTTAAAGGGCACTTTAAATTGAGTGAGGGAGCTGGCTCAAGAATTGGGGAGTCGTCGGACCAAGATGGATTTTTCCTGAAAATTTCAGATTTTTTGCTCCAGCCGTTTCGGAGATATCGTGCGTACGGCGAACGGACGGAAAATATTGCAGATTCGGATTCTACACCCTTTGAAACGTAAACCATGAAATTTTCAGGGGGGTTAGAATTTTTTTCCAGAGCGATTACAATGGTTTATTGTTGAATAATAAACCAAAATTGGATTTTATTTGAGTGAAAAAACTCAAAGACTCAAGTATTTGTTGAAAATTATTTATAAATAATTTCTTCATAAATTTATTCATAAATGAACCAGTTATTCAGGTTTGGTATATCTCGTCGACACCGTACATATGTGTGTGCACATATATACCTATACCTAATACTGGTGTACAATATAAGTAAATTATATACGTTGCCAACTATGAGGTTAACTCAGAACAAAGGCGGTCTGCAGAGAGGTTTACGTGAGGGCGTTACTAATATTTCTTTCCATTTATTACCTCCTCTCAATCGCAAGCGTTTAATCAGAGATGTCGGCAGGACCGTAGCTCACGGGCTCGCGGAACCCTTCAGCTTCTTATCATCGCCCCATCCGCAGATGCACTAATAATAATGTTCCGACGTCGATCTAACAGTTCGATCTGACAACGAGTGGTTTCCTGCAGTCGTCACGTACGATTGGGAAGCGTGATATTTCGATGGGACTCAACCGAACGATGTATCTTCCCCACTATTTCATTGAACTAGATTATGCGACTTGAAGTATCGTAACCACGACATAACTCGCATAAGTTGATGAATCGCTATGGAACCTACATTATTTCTGAGATGGTGAAAAAGCCCTTACGTATTTTCTTCCATCTTCCATTGTAAATCTGTAACACCCACAACATAATTCTACTGCATCTGTATCATACGACAACAAATTTTATTTAATGTCCTCTGTTCAATGATAGTTACTTAATCGATTTTGTTCTTAACTTCAATAAGAACCTCAGGTAGGCTTGTTAATCTTATGGCTCCACTAATATGTGATATTACCCTTGAAATAACCCAGGACCGTTATTTCTTTGTTGTTCTCCCAAAGACGCCTCAACCTATTGAAATTCTTTGTATAAAATTATTTTATGATCAACTCATAGAAGAAGTTTTGAGCTGTTTCCGAATATGCTCTTTGTTTTTATCCCTCACTTTTATCACTCTTCCACAATATTTTCTTCAAAGGAACAAATTTTTCATCTTATTCTTCAATTTTACAGTCGGAATAACACTTCATAAACATTTGTATAACAATAAAGATTGTACCTGGTTCTTGATTGATGGATTTTTAAGGGTTTGTCAGAGTTCAGCTTTTTTAACTATAACGTCCTTTTGCCCCATTTAACCGCAGGTGGCAATGGAATTTCCGAGGTCATCGAAAGGATTCTTTTCAACCATCATCACAATAGTGGTGCGAAGATTAGGAAGCATAATGTAAAGAAAAATGGAGATTCCCTCTATAGAGGCATACGTGTGAATAAGAGTAGGTGTGGATTGTTTAGAATCCGTCGTAAGCTCAAAAGAGCTGTGTTGGGCTAAATCCGTAAGTCGCGCTCGACGTGCAACGGCCCCCCGAGTCTCGAGTGTGGGCTTTGGGACGTTAACTGGTTCCATCATTAACGGGTTTCAATTAGATTCAATCAATATCCCATCCAATTAGGTTGAGCCAGATGGATACCGCGATTCGATGGGCGCCCGCTCTGCGATCGCGGTTCGGTCCCGAGAGCTCCCACTTGAGGGATATCTCTGATTTCCAAGGGGTCCGAGACCGTCGATTCCTCCGCTTTCCAGAACAAACAAATTAAACGGTTGCAATGTTAAACGTCCGCCACAATCAACCCCTTCGTGATTGTTGACTGAATCGAATTATAGCTATGTCAACAAGCAGAACGTAATGTAGATTGCGGTAGAGCCCTGATTGGTTCCACACGGGCGATCATTTCAATCTGAATTTTCAAACTTTGATTTGATACGACATAGTTCACTTGTCAACGTAACTGCAGAGGTTTCAGTTACAAATTAATGATATTTCCTGAAATAGAATATGCTACCAGCCCTGATCAATTTGACGTACAACAAACAATATCGCTACGAAATTGATTCAAACTTTACATAAAAAAGTACAGAAAAGTACTGCAGATGTTGTTACTTATTTCGGGACAAGTCAAGAAAAATTTTAAACAAAATGAACAGCATTTTCAATTGCACAGGATACAATGTCCATGGCACCTTCACAATATCAATTTGATAACGACTATACAGGGTGTCACACGAGTTGAGCCCCCCCCCCCCCTCCCTAAAATCGTCAAAACGTCAAAATGGGAGTGAACAAAAAAAAGAAATGTCGATCTTCATATTTTTTTCCAAGGATCTCAAATATCATACTTGCACACTCCGAGCAACTGCGCAACCATGCGCAATTGACACTAACTTTCTTATTTTAAATGAGAACCCCCATTTTTTATTGCAGATTCAGATTCTACCCAAGATTTCATGAAAATTTGACCCCTCAATCAATTTTTTCTATTGCGCGTAACCGGTTCAGCGAGCACGCAAAGTTGCGCAACCCCAAATTTGTCAAATAGTGGATGATGGTGAACTGTAAAGTGTGGCACATAAATTTTCATTGTTCTTAACGCTGATTCACGTGATGGAATCTATTTTTTGATTTCACTCAATTTGTGCGGAATAATAACTGAAGTTTGTTTAGTCCGTTTTTCTATTCTAGGTGCCTGTTTTCAGACTGTTACGGGGATTAATGTTCAAAGTCTGGTTGAAAAATGTAAAAATAGGAAATTGAAATCTTCTTCAGAGATAAGGTGAAAATGCCTGTGTTGTTGGATGAAAATGATGAGACGAGGGAGAAATAACTACGTAATTCTTCTCCCAAATTTTATTGTTTCATTCATGAATCCACGTCTATAAGAATGGGATTTGTGAGGAAGATGAATGTAATTTTCCGAGAACAAGGAACCATGCTGATTCTTGTATCTCGTTGCCGAGGGTTCAGACTTAGAATTTTATAAAAGAAATGCGTATGTCGGTGCTCTGAAATTTTTGTACGATAACGATTTGAATTTGTCATCTTTTCATAATTTATCTAGTTTTAAGAAGAAGTTGAATGTGTTTATGAAAGTTTAATTTTTTAATTTTTAGTGATATACGTTAAATTTTATGAGGGTTCTTTTTAATTTGTTCTAATTGGGCCTAAACTTCCACGACCGTGCCATAGATTGCGGCTCCTCCGGATAGCACAAGTTCTCAGGAACTTATTTTCTGTTGGGCATCAGTTTATTTATTTTAATTTTAAGAGAGTCGTATTTTCGTTCATTTCTGGGTTCTTCCCAATAACCAGTTTTTTATTTTTTTATTTCTACTTTATTATTTCTTCTACAAAATGTTTGTTAATTTGTATTTTGATTCCAATAAAAATTAAAAATAAAAAAAATATAAAATGGTGAAGGGGGGAGGGGGCTGCAAATACATTCGGGCCTAGGGGCGCCAGTTTGCTAAATCCGGCACTGACCACAAAGGCAATAACATCGAAGAACGGTTAACGGCTCGACAGAAGCAGGTTAACCTACAAAGTCTAAACAAATGTTAACGCGATCGCGCGGCAAAGAAGCGATTTGATAGTCATACCACGCGGCAAGAGGGTTTGCCGCGATGAATCCCACTAGCGCGATGCCGCGCTTTTACGTATGACAATTCTATAGAACAGCACAGTTTGATCGCTTATAGAACAGATCGCGTTGGAGGCCCGCACGTACGTTTTTCACGTATGACTCTGACCCGTCTGCGGCTGATTACTTTCATGTAGGTACGTACACAGTCGCGTCGCTCTGGGGGAGAGTTTTCTCTCAAGAGGCGCGGCGCGGCAGGCGGCCAGCGGCCCTGTACCTAGGTCTCAGCTTCAGTTTCGATCATGTTTTATTTGTTCAAAAAATGGTATTACTTTTCTATTATTGTAATTTGTTTAATTGAATGGTAATAGAATTTCCCATTTCTGATAGTTGTGTTAATACTAATCGCTTCCCACTCAGTTCATACCCAAGTTTTCATAATTTGATTCTTTGTTAAAACACTTTTTCACATAAATTAAATAACATAAAAATTATTTTTCCAAATACAGTGCCATTTCGGTTTATTATTCAATAATAAACCATTGTAATCGCTCTTGAAAAAAAAAAAAAAAAAAAAATGCTAACCCCCCTGAAAATTACATGGCATGGAAACGCTAAATTTCCTCATTGCTGGTTTTACCTTTGAAAAAGGCAAATTTAGCTGAAATTTAAATTCACCCTGTTTCATTTTCCTTCGTGTTCTCAGCAGCTCCTCCCAGTTTTTCTCGTAGGGCCATTTAATCCCTCCTATACATATTCCTAATAATACCCATGCTATTATATTAAACACATATGGTTTGTTTCTCTGCTTTATTCTCCTGTACCAAGTCTAAAATCATGGTACAAACATTATGGCTCATAAAAATTTAAATAAACTGGTTGAAAAATCATCTGGAATTTGGTTTGTAAAATCTTGAATTTTACTCGGTAGTGAGGTAATCCCTGGTCCTCACCTACCATTCCCTCTGTGGTATCATCTTACCTCAAATCAATTGTATCCGATATATTTCTAGTTCAGATTATTCAGCGAATCCTCCCTTATTACCTTTCTTGGAGTGACATTTAATGAAATTGATATTAAAACTTCCAAATCAGTAAGTTCATATCAGTATCCGTAACAGTTTGCACGTATCGTATAGAAATAAGACATTCTGTCGTGACTGTCACTGAGATTGTTAGTGGTCTTTGAGGAATCAGAACACAACACCAAATCTTCCTTAGGACATTCCATTCGTGACTTGTCGAAATCATAGAACTAGCGTTGATTCGCAACTGCATATGCCCCAATGACACTCGAACATTCAGAAATGTCCCACTAGGTTTGAAAAAAAGTCAAAATAAAAGAACGGGAATACTTACGGAATAAATAACCGACTCCAGATATCTAAATACGGGATGATAAAGGGAAGATGAAAGATAGAACAATCGGACATAAGTTCGGAGTTTGGCTCTGAGTTTACAAACGCAATAAGTTACCCACGGGGTTCTCTGCTTAAGTCACGACCTGCTCGGACGACATCTCCCCTCTCCTGCCGGTAGCGTCCACTCAAAACATTCCCTGATACCCCGTCTTGTAGAGGTATAAATAATAAGCCCTCAAGACCTATATATTTCCGAACGTATTTGCATTTATCTCGGGAACGAAGGCTCCACAAAAGGGATAGGGAAAAAAAAGAAAGACTTCCACCCATCTCCCGCGTTATTCTTCCCTTATTTATGACCCTCGGACTCCTCTCTCAAAAGCTAAATACTATATTAATTTCGATGGGCCTTTCGCCTCAGATAAATCAGAATATGCTCTTTGAAATCCGCGGGGTTTTTGCCGGAAAGAGCGTCTGACAAAAGCTTCTGAAACCAAATATTCATGGATGAAGTCAAATATCCGGAAGAATTAACATTTTTATAATGTCGTCCCTCCTCGTTTGGCTCGCTCCGTTCCATGCATACGTAATTTATTTTGATGGTCAAAAATTACGTTCCGTGTTTGTTTCAACGGGTTGTTGAGAACTCGTTATAATGCGGCTGTGAAATAGTAGAAAACGTTTTATTTTCGTTTTCAAGAAAAACATCTCATCAATAAACATTTTGGCTTGATATTCCAGATGAATGATATTCACGTCTGCAAAGAACGATATCCCATATGGTAGAATACGTCCATACATGTTCATTTACATGTTTATCAATTTAAGAACTTTCAACGTATAACCTAGTCGTTAATGGATATTTCCAAGACTTTACATTAAAACACAACTGAGAAAAACATAACGACAATTTTATATTGTAAAGAAATCCTTTTATACTGATTAATTAAATATAACTCCAACATTTTTCAACTCAAACTTTTCTCCACTTGTTAGAAAAGTCGCAAATTTTCATATTTTTGTCAATGGGAAACTGGAAAATTGTCACCTCATGGAACATCAAGGGAACCCGTTGGGAAACCTACATAAACGCTACATCATGTTTTCTCCGAAACAGAAAGAAAGGTTTAATGTTCTCTTCTTTAAATTTCAACATTCATTAAGCATAAAAAAATTCACAATTTATAGAAGGTTTTAGCATGCTTTGAAAACGAGTTCAATATGAATGAGTATACTCTGACACTGTGAAATATCTGGGTATGACTCTGGATTCAAAATTGGTATGGAATCGTCTCATCGAGAAGAAAAAGGAGGAATTGAAGATTAAATACAGGAAAATGTATTGCCTGCTGAGAGCGGATTCCCGTCTTTCACTTCACAATAAACTGTTTATCTACAAACAGATTTTAGGCGCTATTTGGACATTTGGGATTCAACTGTGCCAAAAAGACTAACGTAAAGAAAATACAAACTTGCCAGAACAAAATCCTGAGAAGTATAGTTGGTGCCCCCTGGTATATGCCAAATGATGACATTCATCGTGACCTAAGGATGGAAACAGTCAACGAAATTATCATAAAATACGCCCAGAAGCACGAAAAACGCCACCACATTACGATTCAGAGCTGAAACAAAGTTTGAGAGAATCCCTCAGCTTTATACATCCATGCTTGGTGATAGTTGGTGGGGATAGCTCTTGTGTTTTTGGTTTATTATTAAATAATAAACCATTGTAATCGCTCTTGAAAAAAAAAATTTAACCCCCCCTCAAAATTTCATGGTTTACGTTTCAAAGGGTGTAGAATCCAAATCTGCAATAAAAATGTTTCCGTCCGTCCGCCGTACGCCGTAATCACGATTTCTCCCAAACGGCCCGAGCAAAATATCTGAAATTTTCAGGAAAAATCAATATTGGTCCCAACGCCCCAATTCTTTAGCCAGCACTCTCACTTAATTTAAACTGCCCTTTATGGGTTGTCAAAGTTTTTTAAAATCCCTAAAAACCTCAAAATAAGTCAAGGCGGCCTAAATTTGGACTTTTTTTGAAGAACTTTCCATGAGGAATCGAATGAACTCTTCCCCACGTCCGTAGCTCAAACCATTCCCAATGTACTTCCCAAGGATTTATGGTGCCAAAATTTGAGTTATTTTGGTTTATTATTGTTTTTGTTTTGATTGCAGTAACCTAGTGATGTAGTGAACGTGGATACTGGAGTGAACTCCTAAAAGGGTTTATAGCTGATACACGGGTTGAAGTATTCTGATAACCATAAGAAAACCGCTACAAATTCTTTCACAAATATGATCAACTGATCAATCCAGATAGGTATTTTGGTTGAGAACAGATTTACGTGCTCTATGCATATCTCCTGAAATTCAATAATCGCGCTATCACCTGTGAAACACGCACACTCCAAAGCTTAGTAGAAATTCAAATCATGATCGCAAGCCAATTGAATAATAAAACCCAGTGAAAGAATTTGCAGCGTTTTTACTATGATGCAAGTCAGTCTTGTTGGGAACTAGTGACTGGAGGGGTCTGATAACTCCTGGTAAAATACCCCCTACTGCTCCCTATTTAGGTGTATTGTGGCTGTGCATTACTCGTGTCAGGTTTTCCCATTTATGGATCAAATGAACTGTATAGCTTTTGGTAAATACTAGTTGAGGTTCAAGTCCCATTGGGTTAGACTCTGACCCCATTTTAGCTAGGCAATCAGCTTCTTCGTTTTCCTCTATTCTCTCATGATCCGGCGTCCGGACTAACGTTAGTTTGTTGACCTGGCCGCAGTCTTGGGTGAGCTGAGGTAAGTCTAGGTCAGCTTTGAGGTTCCTCAGAAAGCGGGAAATTTCTTCTTCTTAAAAAAATGACAATACTTAAATAAATAAATATATGTTTGTCTAATAGCCGATAGTTCTGCTTAATAGCCTGACAGTATGCAGATTGTTGCACCTTTGTCGTGTTTCCTGACAATCTCTTGCGGGCACAAGATGAATTGCAACATCTATCATCATTCCAACAGGATAACAAAGCCTCAATCATTCCAACGACCAACATAATTCAGCTTCTTACTAGAAGCAACCCAACTGTCATTCCAGTGGTCCAATCATAAAGTAAGAGCGTTTGATCACAAGAGTTATTATTAGGAGGCTGAGTAGTTTGTGTTTGTAAATTTTTTTGATCTATCTGACAAATAAATAAATCCTAACTGTTAGAAGCCCTTGAATCGAACCGTTCGCTAAGCAGAAATAACCCAGTTGCCAATTCCGAGGCACCGATCTTACAATCTGAGCAATTGATCACCACAATGTAGTGAGATGTTCAGTTGCTCGTAATTATGGTCTGATTTTAATTTAGTAGAACAGAAAATCAAGGTCTCATTGTAACGAACGCACAAACGTCACAAACGAAACGGTTCCCCCGAGTAAATTTCATGTAAAGTCCAGGGCAAGAAGTCACAGTGTTTTATCACAGAATTACTTAGTAACATGCCTAGTGGCTTTTAGATGTGAACTAATTTTGGTCTACTCGTACTGAAAAACAATCTCTGTTGGCCGTTGGTTTTGAATTGATTTTTATTCATCCGAGCAAAAAAAAATCTTAATAGTAAAATCGCATAACATGAACCTGAGGCTTAGTAGACGTGAGCCAAATGTCTATTCCTACGAACCAACCGTGAGATTTGAGCGTTTAATCTCGGAAGTGAGTAGGAAAATGACGAGTGGCTTTTAGTTGTGAATCGATTTTGATCTATCCGAGGAGAAAAACAAAGCCTGAATATTCCACACCCAGACGCCCACTCGAAGTAACCCGAATGCTTTCATCGTCCCAGTTCGTACTATACTTTCTGTGTCGCTGTTTTTAATCTCCGCTGGTGCCTCCGGGCGATCGCTGTCACTCGTTGGTATTTCATCTCTTCTCGGTCGACTCCCGCGCCGCTTTCTCCCACAAGAAGTTTCTGAGTTTCTTTCGCTTCCATTTATCCTCTCACGTGAAGAGTCGTGATAGAAGTTCGAAGTATTTCCCGTGGGCAATACGAGCCGTTTTGCAGGATTACAACCTTAACATTGAATAGTAATTACGAGATGACAAAGTTTGTGACTTGCAATGCCCTAAGGGGGAGGACGGGGAGGCGCGTACTAGTCCAGGATTCGGCGAAACGGTTACGAGTACGTGAAAACAAGTTACAAGAATCTTCCAACAAAACATTTTTGACATTTGGTCAACCGTTTCGGTATATTCGATGCTCGTGCGTCCACACTGATGAGCTGATACGGTATGATACCCACGAATTCTTGTCATAACATGCTAGCCTTATAACGGTGACCTCGTGGCGAGATTTCATTGTTAGCTACTCATTTGACCCAAACCGATGTCATTTCTGATCAAGTAATTTTCATGGGCCAGTCTAAGCACAAAAATCCTTGAAACATTCAATTAACAATCAATATCTACCAAAAATAAGAATTTTAACCCCTCAACAATTGTTTGATTCACGTTTCAAGAGACTGGCAGAGCCCTTAAGCTAATCGGTGTCTCCATTACTTGTAATAGACTTCTAGACGCCCTGTTTTGTTTCAATAGCTCCTTTTGAAATTGAGTTTTTCAAGTCAATGTAATATACCTAATTGTGGACAATTGAAGCGTAAGTGGGTATTTTATTTCAACTTGCTGAGTTTCAGTTGTCTACGTCGTTGCAGGTTCCAGACCTTACTCTCACCTGCACTCCTGTATAATAATGTGCAGTGCTGTTTATTGAGTTCGAACCATTAAGCGATTGGGTGAAGTTGTCAAACCATCAAAACCTCAAAAACATGGATTTAACTGAACCCCAAATGAAACATATGAATTTCCATTTGTTTTCAATCATATAGTGTTCTCCATTTTCGGATTTGACAAAATTATAACGGAATAATGTCTGAAAATTTGGTTGTTCCAAGTCACAAATATTTTGTATTTATTTTATTTTTCATCTTTATTAGTTATGAGGCAGTTTTATTTAGTTTAAGGCCAGTGGCGTAACGTTTTTCAGCGGGACCCCCCGCAAAATATTTTCGGGGTCCCTCCCTACAATGTTTTTCTTCTTTTTTTTTTTGTTGCGAAGCGAGCACTATTTTAACGGTCATTGAACAATACACTACGATAACCTAACTAAAAATACATAATATAATATAACAATTTAACCTACCTTTAGTAGTCTACGTAGCAAGGCCTACCCATGTAGTACGCACCTTTGCAACTCTGACTGACATCTTAGCTATTTTACACCCTTCCTCACCTGTTATAAATAAAACCAAAAGATGATTGATCAATGAACCTACATTACCATTGATGTTTATAAACTTGATGTTACATAATGGAATCTTTCCGTGTATCGTTAGTTCCGCTTTATTCTTTAAAATTAAAAAAAGGGCCTCCTTGTAGCCGTGACCCTCCCGCATCACGAAGTTTGCGGGGGTGTACGTTACGCCCCTGTGTAAGGCACCACCTCTACCCTTAAATACTATTTTCTTACTATTGGAACTTAAATGTTTAATGAAACTTGGAGTCAAAATGACTTCGTCTTGTACTTTTGGTCTACTATTTTCAATAATAAACCTTTGAATTTCTAGCGTAGTGCGTAGTAGGGCAAGTTCGCTCCCATTTATGATTCGCTTCGAGTGCCACCTTAGTGTTGAGCTAATCGTCAAACCTTCTATTGTGCCCCTGAAACAAGTAAATGACTCAAAATGACTCCCGTGTCAATTAAGAAGAGTAAGGCACCGTCACTCTGACCCTCCACTTCTAATACAAGCTTGGTTGATTCTTTACATTGACTTTACAACACGATCGTTCATATTTCCAAATTAACTCGTCGTTCTCATCAACGAGTCCCTGAAGATTCTTGATACGGCTATGGCTCGAAAGATTCGAGATCACATTTTTTTGTAGATAATGAGGTTTTTCTCAACATTCTAATAAAATCCTTAAAAAAATAACGTTGAACTCCCTACCAAACCCAACCGAAGCTGACGCATCACTCACTTCGGATGCAGAGCAGAATCTTGGAACTTCAGCCACGCCAGCACCTTTGTTTCCACTTATAGAGTCTACTTCGGATCCCTCCACACCAGAAATAGTGTGCGCAGAAACGAAAGCAGCACCAGCTTTGCTAGGCACAATTCATCCAAAAACTGATCCTAAAACATTGTAACGTAATTTTCGTAATAACTCAAGAAAGAAACGCCGAAAATACGTTCCGGAAGAAAAATTTCATTATTACGAATGGTTGATAAGTGGTCCACATATACCCAAAAAAATGTGTTAGAATCACAGAAAATAGAATACATTTACTCTATGTTCTGTGGTTAAAATGTGCTATACGATTCTTCTTTGAGTAGATAACAAACTGAGATTGTGAACCGAATGGCTATTGACGTCAAAGAAACTTTTACGGACACTCAATTTGTTAATTTACACGACATAGGTAAATATAGAATTTTTTTCACGATTTTGTTTTGGGCTATTGTTGTGACTGACAGTTCAAACTGATGTAATTCAAATACGTAGTTGTAGAAATTGATATGATTGAATTTTCTTATCATATTTTGGTTTATTATTAAATAATAACCATTGTAATCGCTCTTGAAAAAAAAAAAAATTCTAACCCACCTGAAAATTTTTTGATTTACGTTTCAAAGGGTGTAGAATCAGAATCGGCAATAACAATTTTTCCGTCCGTCCGCACGATTTTTCCCAAACGGCTGGAGCAAAAAATCTGAAAATTTCAGGAAAAATCCATGTTGGTCCGACGACGCCCCAATTCTTGAGCCAGCTTTCTCACTTAATTTAAAGTGCCCTTTAAGTGTTGTCAAAGTTTTGTAAAATCCCTAAAAACCTCAAAAAATGTCAAGGCGGCCTACATTTGTAACCATTCTCGATCTATGATCTATGGCCCGATTTATGGTGCCAACATTCTCGTTATTTTGGTTTATTATTGTTTTTGTGTTGATATCAGTAACATAGTGACGTAGTGATGTAGTAATGGGGATACTGGAGTGAACTCCTAAAAGGCTTTGTAGCGGATACACGGGTTGAAGCATTATGATAAACATTTAAAAAAAACGCTGCAAATTCTTTCACTGGGATTTATTATTCAATTGGCTTGCGTTCATAGTTTGAATTTCTACTAAGCTTTGGAGTACGCGTGTTTCACAGGTTATTGAGCGATTATAGAATTTCAGGAGATATGCATACAGCACGTAAATCTGTTCTCGACCGAAATACCTATTCGGATTGATCAGTTGATCATATTTGTGTGCCTTCTGAAATTCAATAATCGCTCTACCACCTGTGAAACACGCACACTCCAAAGCTTAGTAGAAATTCAAATCATGAACGCAAGCCAATTGAATAATAAACCCCAGTGAAAGAATTTGCAGCGTTTTTATTCTACCTATGATTAAACGTTAGTCAACATTATAACTGTCTTTCTGCCACTTGGTAATGAGAATTTTTTGGTGAAAAGTGAAATAATATGGTTTTTTGTCAACTGTTTGTTTTTTTCTTTCAATTTTGTACATTTCTCACTTTTTTTTCACAATTTGTTTCTTTTTTCAATTTTGTACATACTTAATTTGTTAATTTCCACTTTTCCTGTTTTGAGCAATCGATGTGACTGACTGTTGTAATTCAAGCAAACTGATATAATTCAAATATTTTATTGACGGAATTGGAATGATTGGATGTCGTTATCATATTTTTCATTCCAGCTGTGATTACACGTGGGTCAACACTATAAAAATCATTCTGCCACTTGGTAAATAGAAATTTTTTGAAAAAAAGTGAAATAATTTTGTTTTTTGCCCACTTTATACATTTTCCTTCAATTTTGTTGGTATTAAAGTATATCTATAGTTCAGGGAGATGTAGTACTGGGTATTTCCTGAAAAAAACTGGCTAAGTTAACGGTTGTTTTTAAAGGCAAAAAGGATTAGTTGAGTTGATTGACAGCGTTACTGCCCCCCCCCCCCCCCCTGCAAGAAACAAAAGGTGATATCAAAATAACTGTAATAGTGCAATATACTGTATATGCACATTATATTACACCCCATATGGACTTGACATAGAAATCCACAGATGGAAAAACTGAAACTATTACGCCTGCTAACTCTTAATTTAAAGAATTCAATGTGTGTCTTGAAAACAAAATTTTCTCCTCAAAAACATCAGCTGATTCGATCCTCATGTGATACTGGGATATTTTTACTAGGTCCACCCACGTAAACATTCACATTCGTGTTCAATTCATTTTTTTCTTTCAAAATTCTAGCCATTATGGAGAGTGAACGGTTGAAAAAAGAGGTCCGAAAGCGGTCATTCGATTCATAGAAGCCGTGTCTATCAATAATGAAGAAATAAACGAAAGTTTTTGATATTCATATATCAGCGCTTTTATTTCACCCTTTAGGATTGTCCGAAAACTTTGGCAAGACTTCAGCCCCAACTAGACTCCAAACTTGATTTTTGACCGAAGTTTTATTAACTTTGTATCAATAGTTACAGAGAAATGCTCCGGACATTTTAAGGACGGATTTAAAAAAATACATTAGTCGGATTCTTAACATCTTGAAACGTGAAACTTTCGAGAGTGAAGTTATTAATTTTTCTTCTCGGTCGATTACGAAGATTCGTTATAGAAAATTATAAACCAAAATCGATAGGAACACATGAAGAGTTGTTAAACTTCGCAACTTTATTTTTGCACTCGAACACTACTTATAAGAAGTTATTTTGCAATAAAAATGTATCGAATGTGCTCTCATGGCATCACAATTTACCCTGACAGCTTTGGAAAACTCCTAAGATAATTCAGGAAAATTATTTTTAACGGCCATGGTGCATGACTTAGACGTTTCAAGTTCAAGTTTTAGAAAATTATATATTCATACGTATCTATTATTGAAAGTAAAAAAGGGAAATCAATTATTTATTATACATCGGGCCGGAAAGAATATGTTTTATTCAACACCCTGAAATGGAATCATACCCTGGTAATGAAATTTGCGTATTACTGTTTACCAGTCCGTTTATTTCTACAAGTTTTCTTAGATTTATATTACACCTATTTTATATATTATTGTTGACGCTGAAAAACGTAGAAAATGAAGTAGGGTATGTTTTTTGATCCGGAAAAATTATGAATGAAAAATTTAGTAAATGGGAGGCAACATATGGCTATGGGAGTGCATATTGATATTCATGGTTGTCAGGTGATTACAAAGTAAAAGGTGTTGATTACATCATTCAATAATTACATTCAAAATGTAATTAACGTTTATGGAATCCATACATATTCAGGTTATTGTTCCATCCATAAGATGGTTGTGCTAAAGCCGGGTAAGAAGAGGAGTCGAAATAAGGGTTGTAATTTCCATAACCGTCCGTCTTGACTTGATATGGAATGTTCATTGTATTCGTATAGTAGCCATCCATTGCGTTTCCATTTCCACCATATGCATATGGAGGTTGCATCGACTGAACGTAGGGATCCAACGATCTACTGGCTGCGTCGTAGTCTGTCAGCCCCAACAGGCGAAAAGCCACCGGTGTCAATTGGGCCGACAACATCTGAGATTGCCCGCAGTTCGGGTCTACTTCAGGAGATTTTACGTTGTTGCCCAATGAGCGAGTGACAGTTTCCATAGGATTTTGTTGAGGTTGATTATTATTTTGAAGGCATGGACAACATCCGGAATTACAGGGTGTAGGTGTAGGCACAGCAAAACCCAAAGTCCTAGCTCCACTCTGGTCACCATTTGCGTTTTCTTCTTTTTTCGCATCTTTCGTGCCGGATACCTTAGGTATCTTCAACAGCAAGAAATCGAATTTACCGCCTAGGGATAGAGGCAATGCTTCCGTTTTGGAGTTGATACTCCTCTCTCCACCGATGGCATCTATGATCTTGTCAACCGCTGAATTCAAAGAATCATCCGATACAGTTTTATCCCCTGATATTTCCAGTCCATCCTTCAGTAACTTCGTAGCTACCGATCGAGCGGCATCACCTGGTTCCGATTTCGGTGTCTCTTTAGGAGACTCCGTTTTAGTGACTTCTGCGAACAGTCAAAGCAATAAAAATAAAACACAAATATATACATTGGTTATACATGGGGTATTTGTACCTTTACGGGTGTAGTCAACAGTAAACAGGAAAATCAAGCCAATATTTCACACCAAAAAATCATCGAACTGAGGCATTAATCAAAAGAACACTAATAAACACCTCCAGCAGTAATTTGAAAATGGTTTAGTACCATATAAACTAACTATCAGTGATTAAATGGAGCAGTATCAGGTCACTGGTGTCTCCAAGAAGTATTTTGAACTGGTCAATCATTAAGCTGTACATTCAGATTTCAGTAAAGTAGTAATAGAAATAAGTAATAATGAATACGAAATGAAAGTGAATGGGGTGAAATAGGTGATCTTTTTTCGTGTCTTACTGTAAATATAGCTGAACACAGCCGAAGTTTTTTTCTAGCTACTGCTGGTAGCAACATATTTCAAGTTTTAGTTGTTTTTGTGTAATATATGCAGGCTGAGTGACAGTAGCCGTTACAAATGGAATAATTTACAAAGACAGCAGTGAATAAACCCAAAAAGTTCGAACCCGTGAAGCGCAATTGGGTTTGTTTAAAAACTTAAAGACATTAATCATATAAAAACCTATTTCAAAAAGTAAAAAAAGAAGATATTGTAAGAACGATTAAACTACCAGTTGCAGTGAATAAATGAAGAAGGCAGGCGTTTGAAAAAAATTTGAGCACAAAAAAAGAGAACAATAACTCTTAAATGAAGAACTATAAAATTCAAAAAAGTAAAATGCATATACATTTTAAAGCAGAATTATGTCGCTGTTTCAGTCCCTCCCTCTGTAGGCTGAAAGGGAAAGGGTAGGAAGAAAAGATAGGTGTTGTACACTTTTTGATGTTGGTACGCGATATGCCCAAAACCGAGAAACAGGTGCTACATCAGAGAGTGGTGTCTCGTAATTGGTGATTATGGACAAAAATGTCATTTCTCGGATTTGTTAACTGGAGTTATTAGACTGCTTTTATAAGATTTGGAGTGACCTGCTAACACTTTTCACTTTGAAATCGTGGATCACCAAACTTTTTATGAAACGTACACGTGTTACATTTTTCACAGGAGACACTTACGCACCCTTTTCATAACTTGAGAGAATATCGAATTAGTGCCTATCGAGTTGATATACATATTTTAGTAATGGGATTGTTTCATCGGAAAGTGGGCTACTACAAACTTCGTTTCCTTTGTCAACAATGTGTTGATTCAGTGGATTGTTAACAAAAATCAAACTCTGATACCAAACGTAGTGGAGCTCAAAATAAATTGAGCTCCACAAGAAACTAGAAAAGAGAAAAATAAATCCAGCTTGGGAGTGTTCTCATTTTGAATTTCGGGTTCTATCTTAACCTGAAATTTTATGCTCTACAATATGAGTATTGAGCCAATGCATCTGTAATAGCTGTTCATAAATTGCACTTGTTGCACCATGAGCGAACCCTATTTTTCAACCTAGTTAAAAAATTCGCCTCAATTGGACAACTATGTGTTGCCAAAAGGCTGAACTGGTTCCACTTAACGTGTATGCAGATTATTCGATTCAGAATTCTGCGCTCTTCAACTTTGTCGTATACAATTTTTCTCCTCAACGGTCGTTATCGAATTTCTCCTTGCAGAAATGTTGCTACCAATTTTAACATTTTGTATTTCACTCATAACAACAATTGCAATAAAGCTTCTACGGCATTTCGAGTCCACTCCCCACCCCTTCAAATCCTCCAGCGACTGGCCTTCGATTCCAAAGATTGATGGTCAGCGCTCTCAGAAGGATTCGATTCAGGTGCCGGATAGATTCATTCATGGCCGTAATATTCATTACTAGGACAAAAACTAGGATCCAGAAAGGAAAAAAAACGTTACTAGGATCCAGAAATTCATGACCCACAGGATAACACTGGAATAAATAAGGGTTCCGACTCATTTAACAATAGAATATAAACTGCTCGATGTTCTCCCTTGTTCAACAAAACAGATTCTTGTAAGTGTGATGTAATTTCTCCTCTTTGTTTCCATATAGAAGCAAACATTGACTAAAATAACCGCTTCATTGATTAACCGAATGTCCAAAAACACAAACCTGACTTAAGACTTAGATATTACGTTGGTACAGGTACGGTTAAAAGGCAGGTTCTCCGCTGAACAAAAACAACAAACATGTTCCGTTTCCGGAGCTAAAATTAGCACAATACTTGTAAAAACAGAAAAACATCAAAACATGTTATAAACGTTCAAATCACATAGTATGTACATTTCACAAGTCAAATCAGCACTCAAGCAACATTCTTTCATGGGGACTATATACATTTTGGGTGGGGTTACTAACAGCGTCCATGTTCCTCATAATGGCCAAAAAGTGCAAGCAAGCTTCGAGTTGTATATGTACATTTCGTATAACTACTGAAAAACCAGCTCCCCACCTCTAACCAAAAACAGCTATAATTTCTAGGTCACCTTCGGCATTGGCAGCAGCTGGTGTTGCTGGAGTAGTAGTCGTTGTTTCATCTGCTGGACCAAATGAAGTCAGTTAAACACAAGATGCGAGTCGAGTGGTAAAATGTAGGTAACAGTTTAGTCGGTTTGTAACAGAGTAACAAATAGCTGAAGCTCGAACAGTCTTAAAAAATAATCCAATTCAGTGGAACAAAATGATAAAATAGTCGGTGTCAAATGCAGTAGCTATTGAATAGAACAATGCATTCAATGGAGCGAAATTCTGGAAAGAAGTTCTGCAGAGATCCAACAGATAGATGAGCCATTACTTTGGAAAATACCAAACTTTAGGGGCACCTTCCTCTAAATAATAAACTGCAAGTGTAGTGTTTCGTGAACAAGTTGATGTTCACTATATTCTGTATAATTTTTCTTAAGACTACAGTGGCATTATCATGATTAGCTGCTGTTTATTTTTGGAAGTGACGCCATCGGTCACCCAACACCGTGAAGATGGTTCGTTCGAGTTATGGACCAGAAAAAAAAACAATGGACAAAAAAGAGCGAAAACCAAAAACAGAACTCGCCAATTTAATTACCTCCATGAAATAAAATCTGCGGAGTTTCGAATTTTAATTGTACTACCCGTAAAACTCAGCCAGAAAATGGCTATACGTCATTTTATTGTCCGCTGACGATCGGTTTTTTATCTCCTGCACATTAGTCACCTATAAATTCGGTAGAACGTCAAATATTTAAATAATACGTACCGAACATATGATAAGTGTTAACTAATGGGAAAAGGTTCATTATTTATTTCTATTTTACTTGTCCAGTGTCTCGATGTGACATACCCAATCTTCTCGGAGAAAGTTTTGGTCAAGGTTTTCTTCAGTATGTAACCCCCCCCTTAAAAGTTTGAAGTTTAAATTTCACATTTAAAGCCCACACTTCAATGGATACGAAATTTATGAAATGCATCTCCCTCTTCTACCTCCTCATCCGTTTTCAAGACTCACCTATGGATCTATAATTTCGAGATAGTTATTTATAGTTTGATACCACTAGCCTCGATCTAGTTAGACGTAATTTCCAAACTTTCGACTATTTCTTGGGCGTCCGTTTGCAAATCAGCGTAATGCGTTCTAGACTGGAATCTAGAGCCATCACTACACCGAAATTGTTCTCAGATGGATTTGATGGGTGTTTTTCTGCAATCTCTTTACTCGCTTTAATCAGCTCGTTACTGGATATTCGTTGCACTGATACCGTAGAGCTTCAATTACCTTCCGTTCGAAGAGTAATCAACTTCTGTTTTTGTTTCTCCATCCTTACAGTTGACCAGCACATCTTTAGATGTGGCCTATATAGACAATCATTTTGTAAGTGTT
Organism: Creontiades dilutus; assembly: GCA_031894815.1. Taxonomy (NCBI): domain Eukaryota; kingdom Metazoa; phylum Arthropoda; class Insecta; order Hemiptera; family Miridae; genus Creontiades; species Creontiades dilutus. The sequence continues at coordinate 785,557 of JAVIWC010002863.1, read as the reverse complement.
CAGATGAGTTTCAACAGACTCCATTCAAGGTCATAACTCTTCTGTTTTCTAGAGGAAATGTCTATACCAATTTGATCCTTAAACAATGAAGGTTTGGCTGAACTTTGCGGTTTTATCCCAGCAGAGGTGTGGAAAAAGAAGGAAGTTTTCAACCCTTCCTCCGTGTCAAAACGTTACTTTATTGAGAAAAGATATTCAAATTTTCTATTCGTGTTAGTTGGTATGTAGTTGCATATGTTAACACTCAATATGATTTTACATTTTCGTTTCGGAGAAGAGCGATTTGATAATCTTATCTATTTCCACGCGATAAGATAACTAGTAGCTATTCCGCATGCGTGAACTTGAAATCCCTATAACAAGTATAATTCCAACAATTTGGTTCAGATTTTGGTGATATTTTCAGGAAATGTGCGGGTCAATAGTCCTCATGTCCTCATGTGTTTCACATCGCAAACAGCACTCTGAGCATACTCAAATTTTGAATCCACCAAGCATGATTTGTTTTCAGGCTCTAAAGTTCATCGAGTTTGAAGGTAGTCGGGGGAGGAAGGTTTAATAATCAATCGTATACCGATTTCTACAGGATCTCATCATAATGCGAAAGTAAAATCCACCAAGAATCAATTTCTCTAGGTTCTAGAGGACCTATTGCTCAAATTTTCAGGGTAGGTGGGGAAAAAAGGTCTGACTTTCTCGTGGTATTTTTCTTTATGTGAGGTAGGTTTTAGTTAGTTAGTTAGTGTTATTTCTAATGTTCGTTAGTCTTGATTATCCTTAGTATGGTATGTTGACACTTTCGAGAAGTTTTTGTTTTATTTGCTTCAATATATTTTTTTTCAACTTTTCAAAATAAATTCACGTTTTTACACGAAAAGAAGACTTCTTCTTTTTCCACCTCTATTAGGGCTACAACCATCGAGTTCAGCCGTATAGTCATTATTTGCATTCATAACCTTCGCAATTAGGTTTAAGTAACCCGGATTTCACTTATATCTGCCACTTAGATTATTTTCGTAACCAAACCATACCAAATGGATTGCGTGAGCTACACAGAATTTCAACTTTCAAATTTTACTGCTGAACACTTACTTGTAGTTTGAACGCCTTAAAACAAATTGGCTGGGCTCATATTCTCCAGTTCAACATCAAACGTGGTGGAGAAGAGTAACAGCACTGATTAATATTCAATAGAGCTTTTTATGCAGTTATAGGAGAACTCCTTCGTCAGCAACGGTAAGAGGGTCAGCATCCAAACTGCCCCTCAAAATTTGAGTGTTCCGACCCTTCTCTCTCAAATGGAATCGTAAATCGTCAACATGCACGCGTTGTCGTTTGTTTGTTAGTTTTGTTTAATTGTGACATCGAAAAAGTTGAAGTTATTCGAACATAAAACATTAATATTTCAGCCGGATCGGCTCCTATTGTAGGTTCTGTTTGCTATACTGATTAGAACCGGAAAACAACCTGGGATGCCAGAGAAGCTAAGCCTATTAGAGATCCTATGTACCAATGTGAAGCATGACAGGTCGAACCGTCTTCTTTGCACAACGTCCACATGAGGCCGACCAGTAGAGGCAACTGCCTTTCAGGTTTTCCAGCACTTTGGCATGATATGAGCCTCTAATTTCTGCTTCTGCAGAATTACCGATTAATCACCGCTTCTCGCCGTAGCTTGAATCCACAGAATTATCAGCAGTTGGCTCTGCGTACAGATCGATCTGGGCCGGTGTCTGCTTCTCATCCATCCCTCGCTGGTTGTGAACCAGCACAAATACTGAGTGGAACGGAAAATATTCTAGATACCATAAACGCAGGCAGAGGTTTTCTGACGAATTGGGTAACGTTGGCTCGCCTAATCCTTCACAAAAACCAAAGGGTACAAAAATGTATATATTTCGGACCGAGTACACTACGTTTACCATATTTGGGACATACACTCACTACAATTTGTGAACAAAAATCGTAAATTCACTTATTTATCCATTTAGGTACTCTAAGCTGAACTGATATCAAGAATCTGTGTGTACAAGCTGTTTATGTTATGAACTACCAACGAATGTGCGAAGTTGATTTTCTCACCTTTAATAGCATCGTCGGTGGCTTGCGGTGCGCTTGCCACAAATCCGATAGCTGTAAACGAGAAAGCAATTTCAAAAATTGTGGAAGGATAGAGAAGTTAACAGTGGGAAGATGCTTAACAATGAATAGTGAAGATTGGATACAAACATGATTTAATAGTTACCTGTGAAACCTTGCAACTTTTGAGCGAACCGAATGAGGAAATGAAGATATTACAATGGCGTAAAGAAACCTTAAAAAACAATTACAGAAAAATTTCTTCCGAGAAATCCACTTTGATTCATTCTGGAATAATTCCTAGATTTTAACTAGTTTTAGCGAATTTTCTTTAAAAATTTACCTTTTTAGATGGGTTCAAATTTTTCAGAACCTTTTTAATGTGTTTATATGTTTTTTAAAAATATTTCTTTATATTTTCATATTTAGAGGCCGTATTTCCACATGATAACTCTAATTAGGAATGATAGGTAATAACGTTGTGCTTTCACAAATAATCAAGAATTCAAAAAAAAAAAAAAAAAAAGAATGAATTCTTTAGACGGCATTTTTTAAATACACTATAAAGGGGGAATTTTAAAAAACAGTTCAATACGAAAAAAAAACTAAAAATGCCATGAAATGTCTGAAGGTTGACAAATCTGTATTTTTTAACAGACAAATGGTAAAAAAAACTTCATACGCTGTAAAATGTATAATCGACATCACCTTTGTCTCTTCTGATCTAACATTTAGATGAATTAAACATTAGTATAATGGAAATCAGAAAAAATTCGTTCCTAAGATCACGCTGGAAGATTTTTTTTCAAAATGAATTTGGAATGAAAAGCGAATGGATTTCAAGAAAGGAAAATATTTGTGAAATCACATAATCTCAAATTTTCACCCATCCCCTCTCATCACATAAAATATGTCATTGTTGTTAACTATTTTGAGCATTATTAATACTCTCGTAGACAGCACGTGTCACTGGGAACTTTTAAATAATTTTTGACAGTACCCTGATGAGTAACACTATTTTGGGAAATTGGTTCACATACTTGGGTTAAAAACGTAAACCTGGTGACACAGTCTAACCATCAAAATTCAACCGAATGGCTACCTATAAGGATGGGTAATATGGGTCATTAAAAATAATTATCCGTCAGCTACTTAGAATGAATAAATATGATTGTGATTAATGTGTTCTGGAGATCTAGGTGATTCTCTATGAATAGAGAATTAGTATTCATTTATTGGTTTGGTAACGTTAGAGCAGCATCCCATCTAGCACAGTCCATATGGACAGGCCCGCACAAAATTTTGAAGCGCATCAAGCTTGATTTCAATGAATCGGAATCTACTACTGCTTATGGAATATATGGTAGAATGCAAAATGAGCTCTGAATCACCACAAACCACCAAGATTACTCACCAACACCTGATTGAGAAATCTAAGTCCTGCTGTGTAGTTAATGTACAACAAGAAACTCTATGCACTAAAAGTCAGTCTTGGAATTATAAAAATTTCGTAGCTTGAATTTAAATTTAGTCCAGATGGGAGACAAAACTACTATGGTATACACAAATTATCGAATTTTCTCGAAAAATGAAATTTGTCAAATGATGAGTACTTCGAGTGTGAAAAGGATTCGGTGTCGAGGGACACAGTAGAAGCGACGAATGCTTCAGATTTTGGCTTTTTTCTGATGTGATAACGAATTTTAAATCACATACCATGAACACATATCACACCGCAAGGCGGTTACACACATCGACAATCTTTTAAATATCAGCACATAATGAAAATTACGAATTACCTGAGATTAGACTAAGCACAAAGAGAGTATGGACCGATATCATGATGACCGGACCCGAACAGACAATTTTATAATATAAAAGAAGGATTTACGACCGTGCTAATACCCATTGTTCCCGGTTAATAGCCTATCTGGTGAACGAAATCAACTGGGAAGTTGTAAACTTCAGTTTCGCAATTCAATTATTGTCAACTACGGGTAAAATGGGGAGCAAGAAGGTAATTGCCCAACCTGGGGCGCGCTTTAACGATACATTGTGTAGAGGTTTATTTTCGCCTTCCGATAATCATCTTTCCTGAAAGAACGATAATAGTTTGCGTGTATAAAACTGGAACGACCACTGAAAGGGACTGATGCTGATGACTCACTTCCACAAACAGCCGGGGGACGAAGTTTCAACAATACACAATCATGGACCTCAATAAAACTGTTGCGTTTGGAAAATGAATAGAAAAGTTGATAACTTGACAGTTAATCAGAGTCATAAATGTGAAAAACCGCAGCAAGTTATTACACGAAGATTTATCAAGTATTTTTGTATTGGATAATCCTTCTATGAAATCACTATCTACGTTTATTAGACGTAGTCTGTGCTATAGTATATCAACTGGGCGCTTAGGAAATTAAGATCGATTACGAAAGTTATGAGCCACATAAGTTTTTAATTTGATCAGTGTGTCTTCTTGTTCATTATTTTATTGGCAAAAGAAACCATGACAAGAACATTGAATAGGTATACAAACTACAATAGCACACCGGCAAATTGTTCAGTGAAGAGCTTGAGGTAACCGGGGAGTTGATTGTTGAGTGAGAGTAACCACTAAGCACATACTAGTCGGGCATCAAAATTACTATAATAACGGAAAGTAAATGAAAGTAAACATTCTAGATTATTTATTTAGTTTTAATCATCATTTATTGCACCAAATATTAATTCACAAGCAATTTTCATTTTGACGAAATAATTTGTAGTCATACAAAACTTAGGTAGGTACTTCACTAATATGGGTTCTGAAAAGGCGTGATTCCGGTGCACTTTATAAACGTTCACCGAACGGTTCCGCAGGCCCGGCAATCAAAATTGTCGATCCATGATAAATTAACTCTGTACAAACAAGTCCTTACGCCAGTTTGGACTTATGGGGCGCACCTGTGGGGCTGCACTGCCCAAAGCAACCGTGACCTTCCAGAGGTTCCAAAACAACATACTGAGATGCTGTGTGGACGCATATCGGTACACCAGAAATATCCGACTACACAAAGAACTTTACATCCCCACCGTCAACGAAGTCATCAAAAGCCAGGCCATAGCCCATCACAAGCGGCTACAAGGGCATGTCAACGAAGAAGCTGTCCAGTTGCTGGATGTTGATGACCTACTCAGACGTCTCAAAAGAACGAACCCCCTTCGCCGCAGGCCTGGCTTTTGAAGACTTCGTTGAAGGTGGGGATGTGAAGTTCTTTGTGTAGTCCGTTATTTCTGGTGTACCGATATGCATCCACACAGCGTCTCAGTATATTGTTTTGGAACCTCTGGATGAAGTCACGGTTGCTTTGGGCAGTGCAGCCCCACAGGTGCGCCCCATAAGTACAAACTGGCCTAAGGACTTGTTTGTACGGAGTTAATTTATTATGGATCGACAATTTTGATTGCGGCACATCAACCAATACATTTTGCGGAACTTGATCGCCAGCTCAGCCTTCTTTATTTTGACGTAGATTATTTATTTACATTAGTAATAAGTTTCTCTTGATCACTGCCTAAAGCGCAGAAACAGATAGAAGATTCCCCTTCAGTAAAGAAGATCTGTTGAACGTTCCTAAATTTAATTCATTGATGTACAAAAAATGGATCGCTCTTTATTAGGATTTCTTTTGAAGAATTCAGTTCTCCAAATCGATAACCTAATACTGGATTACTGGAATGATCTTGTTTGACTTACTCTACACAAGTTTTCCCCCAGAACCCCGGTCGTATAGACATGCAAACAAGAATTCACAAAATCGGCTTAACATTGAGCACCCCGAATTTTCAATACAAAGCTGTGATGGAGAACCTAGAATGTTTATTTAAAACTATCCGTAGTCGTGTATTGTGAACAACTTTTATTTCATCTTATTCGCAGCCCCCCACACCAACCCACCATATTCTATTAGTGAACATATCAAAATGTGATATACAGACCTTATTTGTAAATTTGACAAAATACATCAAAGCTCCTTAAAAATATATAGAAGCTTGCGCGATTTCCTTATAGGAGCTGATATGTAAATCAAATTTGAGGTGGTGATCAAAAATAACACCAACATACTTAACACCAGAACTAAATGATAAGGGTACACATGAACAGAAATATGGCTGATGAAAACATTCAAATTGATGAAAATTTACACTTTCAGCACATGAAAATGTTATCGCACTCTATAAATGATTTGTATATGTACCAATGATGAATCATTCAAAAAGTATTAAACCGCAGGGCTTATTTCCTGGTCGGTTTCAAGGTTCCTATTGAAAATCATAGACGAAAATCTCTACAATAGAAATTTCGAGCTGGATCACTATAAATATACGGGGTCACCGCCAAGTCGTGCAGTACAATCAATGAGGGATAGATATCAGCTTAGAAGTAAATCCTTCTCGCCTTCCCATGATCTTATCCTCTCTTCGTGGCGGGATAGACCGTCAGCGAAAGCTTTTGTCCGGTACAAATGGTCCCTGCTCTTAAGTGAGAATCGCTGTTTTCACACCATTATCTTCGCTGGATCTTCACCCCAAGCTGTGTGCACTTTTAAAGGAATCTAACGAATACCATGAACAGAATGACCAACTTTTGTTCCCTTCACATTCAAAACTAAAAAATCATGTCAGCTGCAGCTACTTCTGATAAAATTTAAAACGTCTGCCAAGTTGGGTGTTGCAATTAACTTCCTCGTATTTGTACATACCTAGTGTAACAAACCAACAATCAAAAATCCAGATACAGTTTCCAACAAAAAATGCACATTAGACTTTTCTTTTTAAACTCAACATTTTCGAGTCGTTTCACTTTAAAGAATTTTTTTCGTTCCCGATCTTCCGTTACTGTAATGGCCATAATTCCTTCAAATTACTTTTTAAAATCAATCTGGGTGACACCGTTGGAAAGACAGTTAAAGTTCTTATCTCCTTACGGTAAAATATGAAAATGTCATAACATGCTTACAAGGTAATACATGAGTACGAAGATCAAATTTTAATAATTGAAAAAAAAAACTCCTTTTTTTCATTTTTTCCAGAGTAAATTAATTTGATAACTCTCACTTTCCAGAAAAAACTTCCCCACCACCTCAGCTTTCCGACAGTGTAACCATAAAATAAATTTTCATAATCGTATGAATAATCCATGAAGCCATTCGAGAACATTCATATTCTCGCGAATTTCGAATAGAACTACGGAGAAACTGTTTCTGAAAACTGCTAACTTGAAATCCAGTTGGTCAAATTCATCTCCAAATGAGGTCTGCCAATTTCGATTGATTATTTTCATCAAATCAAGTCTGGGACCGAATTTTTGGTATCGATCTCGGTCGACCCTAGAGGATGAAAGCAAAGGGCTGAAATTTAAGAAATCTGATATCGAAAACTTATGTTAGTTATTGGCAGACATGTCTTCATAGAATCGAATGAGCCCATCCGGGTTTATTTAAATGTTTTATTTGGCTATTATTTAACTGTCCCAAGTGGATCTTAAGTGAACCTTGAGCCTTACCAATCGATTTTTGGTGCCGCGGGGAATGAATCATCAACGCATCAGTTTGTTAACAATGAGTTACTCGAAAAAAACTAGCGATGATCGCTAATAGAAGGAATCCACTTAGTGCATGAGCAGTTGACATTATAAAATATAAATAACATTGTACTAAACTAAATATAGAATTGGTTACAAAACACAGATATTGCACCAGCTAGTAATTATTATAGAATATCCAAGTACGGTTACAATAAAAACAAAAAACAAATGACGCCTTAATTTGTGAGGAATCTGTATCAGAAGATCCATTCCCAATTCCAGCTAACGGCCGTCTGTGTCCTGAAGATGATAAGCCGTCTGAGGTGTCATTAGGTCGACAGGGATGGATAATTGTGCAAGGAGACGTCTTGGAACGATCGAGAACGTAGGTGGTCTTTCCTCTTCAGGGGACCTCATTACAAGGGTTAATGGTATCAACAGATAGGACACGAAGCCTCTTGATTCCGGCCTCTTCAGTCGTCCGCTCGGCTCCACAATATTATCGCTGAGCTCGATCAAACACATCCGCCAAAGGATACGCTTTATTTCAACTCACTTCCATAAGTAACAATGAAACGATGTTTCGTCAAAAAACATTTTCCACTCTCTGCTGTCAATTGGAATGCCCATGGAACAGTTCAAATTCAAAATGTCATTTTAGCTTCTCAAACTCTATTCATAACACCAATGTTTAGTCGGAGGTTGCATCCACACTTCAACTTCAGTTAAGATCGTAAAGATGAACAACATTGATACATTTTCAAGTTGTCTCCTTAGCCGTTAGACAAGCTATCTGATCGGTACTTCTCAAAATGTCATTTTAGCTTCACAAACTCTATTTATAACACCAATGTTTAGTCGGAGGTTGCGTCCACACTTCAACTTCAGTTAAGATCGTAAAGATGAACAACATTGATACATTTTCAAGTTGTCTCCTTAGCCGTTGGACAAGCTATCTGCCATCGAGCTAGGATAGGAGGTCTTGAGCCGTAATCTTAAATCTTCCCCAACCATCCGCAATGATCTATAGAAGTCTACAACCATATTTTCCTAGGGGTTGGACTAATCCGAAAACGCTCCAAAGTGCTGCGAAAAGATTAGAGGTAAGAGAGGAGGGATGTATTAGACGTGCAGAAAAGAGCTCCAATTGCATTTTAGCACGTCAGGCTGAGTAGGACCGAAAATACCAACTTGGTGACGCACGAGATTATATTTCCTGGGGGACAGGGGAAAGTAAGGACAAAGAACATCAATATCCACCACAGTGAAATACGCTGTATGTGAATAAATCTTAAACGTCTCGTATTAGAACAACAGAAATTTAACTAGGCAAAATAAAACACCTATCTACGCTACAATGACCACAATTAAACTGCATCAGACATGAAAAACTTGATTTCAAAAGAAACTCTTAAAACCAAATATCACTGGAGTTTATTAGCTGATGCGTTTCTCACATGATAGTAGGCAATTTTTACTATGTCCAGGCACGTTTACATTTTACAGTTTTGCAATTCTTAACAAAATCAAATAATTCTCTATAAATAAAAATGTATCTTTTTTGGTAAAATTGTTGAATAACTTACAGGATTCTCCACTTTTGGTGCAATTCTATTGAAGAACTGTAGTCTCTGCTGCACGAAGGTTTGGCATTCCATGATAGTTTGTTCGAGATTTCCATTTGGATCTCCGCATTCCCCGCATGATGTCTCTCTCCTGGCTATTCTACGCAGAGTACGCATCACAAATCACGGATTCTCTCTTGCACCAGATATCGTCTTGCCAAATCCCTCTGTACCTTATGCCCCGCAAAGCATGGTTTTTTGGGGTATATAAGATTGTATGAATTTGTAAAACTGCCCTTCGTGGCCCGCTGCGGAGTCGGCTCACAAATTTTTGCGGTGGTGCTGGGGTATCGACGGGAAAAAATCCTCAACCTCCGTGGAAATTGTCACCATGGTTCCAGTTTCTGCTCCCTCTTTCGCTAGTTTATCGACTGCCTCTGGTCAATTGACTATTTAGCTCTGAAAGTTTCACCATTGCTTGGCGATTCCTTCTCAAGTTCCAAAAGCTACATCCTACGGCTTCCCTTTTTTTGGATCCATCCGTTAATATCGAATTGGCCCAAAAATAAAACCAAAAGGGTTATTTCGAAAGTTTTCGACATTCAGATTTTGAAATTTCAACTCGTGGACTTCACCCGTAAGGATTGACTGAGATCGATGTCGAAAATTCAGTTCCAACTAGACCCCAAACGTGATTTTTGACCCAAGCTTCAATAATTTTGGTTCATTAGTTTTGGAGAAATGATCCAGATGGCTTTTTTCTTATTCAGTTTTCGGATTCTACAGATTTTGAAACGTAAAAAAAAACTAATTTTGAGGTTAGGTTGAATTTTTTTCTTGGTTCATTCTAAAGGGGCATCGTTGATAATAATAAAACAAAACGTATTAAGCGTGAGCAGTTAGCTCGATTAGTGCAAGAATCAAATTATCACCAACATACCTTTTAGGAGAATTCATAGTAACTAGCAGGTCAGGTTTTGTCACTCACCTCTCGGAAGAAGAATAGAGATGAACGTAAGTTCTATATACCGTACTTTAATAGTGTGCAATAACCCAAAATGTTAGTTTTATAATGATGAACACAGTAATAACAGGTTATGAGTCATAATAAGAATTATAATACGGAATAACAGTTTCAGATATAAATATAAAAAAGGTAAAAGTGGAATACTGTAGGCAGGAGTTGGGAGAGGGGAGGAGAAGGTCAGTGATTAGTAGGAAGGAACACAGTTCAACCGACCACATAGCGCCAAAACCGCATGGATGATCATATAATATTCAACAGTTAGAAATAATTGTGTTCTTGTCACTAGTGGAACTAACCCCTTACACTGTATGTTACTGTTTCTGTAATACCAGATAGAGCTGGTCAAGCTAAGACACTTAACTACACTGAACAGTACTATTCAAGTTCATAGCCTACTGTACTCGACTTACGAATTACGACGTATTCTCCAATAAGGTACTTAGTAATAAGTTAAAACCAAGAAGTTTCGACTCAAATGTTCAATATAATAAAATGGCAATAAAAGGTGGGGATATGCAGAACCAACTTCAGTGGCCAACTCAGAAACCACTGGGCTCGGGGTAAACATTCTTTTTGAAACTACCTAATTACTTTTCACCTTTGGCTGAATTTCGGAAAAGTAATGAACATTGTGCAGTTAGCAGTAGTAACAGCAGCTCTGGACCCACGGATACTTCTGGTTAGAGCCAACAGCTGAAATTCAAGAAACATGGGACATGCCTTAATAGCACTCACTTATAGTGAAGTAGTTGGAAAGCAAAATATACATTACTCAACACTCTATTGGTAGAGTAAAAACAGAAATTACTTTGCACTCTGCTAGAAAGGCAAGGGGTTCAGTAGTGTGGTGGGTGTTGGGTTGGTCTGTCAGGAGTGGGGGAAGCACGTGAGCTAGCCTCCTCGACTCTTTCAGTACCTATCCATCAAGACGATGACTGAGCAGGAGGTACTCTTGCCAATCGCTCAACGTATTGTGATAAAGTTTCTAACTACAGAGGAGTTAAAAATGAAAAAATCTTGAGCGGGTTAACTGCTCAATCCGGGGAAGAGACTTTATCGAGAGCCAGAGTGCTTTGCATGCCATAAACAGTTTGTGGGGAGTTGTGAATGTGTTGAAAATGAGAGCCACCGCAGACCCTGCATTACTGCGGACAACATTAACAGTGTCCCTAAATCTAGATTTCTTACATGAGCCCAAAACAACAAATACTGTTCATTATTTTCACATTTTAAGTGAAGTCAGAATTGTATATCGCCGCAAAAAACGAGACTTACCAATTAGAGAAGTTTTTCGTCTCCACGACAATGCTCTCAAAAGAAATCAGCTAGTACAAAAATGCATCAAAAACTTCCAAAAAACGGACTTTAGAGAGGCATCTGCTTGGTGTTGCTTGAAATAGACAGACAAGAGCCAGAGCCCGGTTAGTCCTGTTTTGGCTCTTTTGTCTTTTCATGTATGAACAAGTGTGGTTTACAACTAGGAAGCGTAATAAAAAAGATGTTCGGTAACCATTATTTCGCTCGTACTTCGTTTTATTTCAGTACACTACTTTCGGTACCCACAATTTGCTCCGGAATTCTCTTTTTCTAAACCGCTCTGTTCTCACCTGGAATTATTTTTCTATTGGGAGGAATCATTACTGTTCGAGTTGGTGATATTGTACGTGATTTAACTAATTATGAAAGATATACATTATGATACTTATTTACAAAGGAAGTTGTATTTCTTTGTAACCAAATAACATCGAAGACTGTTCAAAAACCAAAGAACTGTGAGTTCTATCTTCAATATACCAACATCCGCCGCCGAGGGTGCTTTCACCATTTGATTCAGCACAAAAAACATACATAGCAGGACTAAAATTGAATTTTCCTCCGCATAAAACCCTGCGATCAAGCAATGACCAGTGAATCGGCCGTTTCCCAACACCGTCAGCCGGGGCTCCCTTGGCCAAGTCCGTGGCCCGCTGAGCGTCAGTGACGGCGTTCTAGTTCACACATGCCCGAGTCACTATCAAATGACCTAATAGATAGTTATGTATCCATAATTCTCGTCTTCCGAATGTAAACATGTTTTCTAAAATTCGGAAAAGTGATTTTGAAATTATTGCTTTGGTTTTTCAAGAAGAAGAAGACGAAGAGCAAAATTTATGAAGAACAAAGAAGATTTAGGAGAACAGTACATGGGAGATGTGGTAGTTTTCGTAATTAAATTTTTGCTAAGGAAAAATGAAACCAGTAAATTCCGATTTATTCCTGCTGATATTATTGCTCTCTTCTCGTCTTTATTAATATACTTTTAAATATATATCAGTTTATAGCAATCGGTAAATTTATTTTGTAGTGAATATTTTTCCGCGTGAGTGAGAGAACGGAATTTGATTTGAGCTACAATGCCGTCGGATCCACCAGTTACGACCGTCACCAGCGGCGGTTCTACTACTACAACTACAGTTACCTGTACACAATCTAATTTTGAGACACTCGTTAAAACGGTTTCACAACAGATCAGAACTGTGTCGTCTCTTCTGGCTGAAATTACCGTGCAAAAAGGACAATCATTACCAAGAGAAGCATCCAATTCAGAGATTCATGCTCCATTTGAGGAATTCGGTGAACTAGTAACAACTTATTACGACCACTTGGATCGATAGACGAAGTAACTTGAAGCCAGAAACATTCCGGTCAACCCCATAGCTACTACATCCATGTGTTTTTCACCCCCCCCCCCCCCCAAGCACTTCACCTTCTACAAAGTCTGATGTACGCAGCAAAAATCAACACCACCATATTCGTTAAAAATGCATGCAATACAAGGATGTCCCTTTGTCCGGATTTCACATGATCTCACTAAGTGTAATCATTTAGATTGATTTATAAGTCTTATGGACATAATTATAAACACTTTTAAATAATTTTTTTTTAACTAGACCGACTTCTCATGTTCCGTCTACTTCCCCTTAACCATTCTAAATGAAAATTGAATTTGAATTGAACTAGTATCAAGTAACCTTATAGATGGCAAAGAACCTGCTGTTAGCGTCCGTACTTTGGCAAAAGCAGGAATGGGATTTGGTCAGACCAACAAAAAAGCATTCAGTATCAAGTGGGATGTGGCCAAGTTGTATCATAATTTGTACGGGCAATGGTTTGACTTGGTCACCGACCGTGCAGGGTGCAAACCAATCACACCAAAAGAGCTTAAAAAAGTAACTGCGCAGGACCTTGGGGTAAGAGTAACTAATGAGAAATTACTCGTGAGAAACACGATCGGTGGCAATGAAGGAAGGAAGGAGATCAACTCACCCTCCAAAGCAATACCGTCTAGAATTACATTAAAATTCATGTACCACAGTACATGAACACTCGCCCCTCGGTTGATCAAGGGGGACACATTTGAGTAGTGAAGACGAAATTACTAGCCAGGTCCTATGTTTATGGGCCACACATTGACAGAAACAAAAGGGAGCTGGCAAGGAATTTCTACGGATGTAGCTCAGATGCCAAGAATGCAAAACCAACCTGCTCAATATGACAGTAGAGAAGAATTATTGTGAGAGAAAATCTGAGGACAACCTACGGAACTCCCTAGAACAGCTGTTCCCAAATGGTGGTCCGCGGACCCCTGGGGGTCCGCTAGGTATAGCTGAGGGGTCCACAAGTATAAAAAACCAATATATTAACGCTAGCACACTAGTGCTGGCACTAGAACTAGGTGGGACCCTAAGCATCCTAGCCACGACTTTTAGAATATACTTCCCTGCACCTGACCCTGACGATGGTTGGATTCGAAATCCTTTCACCTGTCAAGCAATTGAACAAATCCAAGGCCTCACAGGAGAAGAGCAAGATAAGCTCGTGGATTTGTCGAGCTGTCGTACGATGAAAGTCGTTTTTAACGGCGAGAAAATGGCAGACTGCTGGGCAACAGCACGCAAGGATTACAAAGAACTTGGAGACAAGTCCATAGAAAAAATCTTTCCTTTTGCAACAACCTATCGGTGTGAGCAAGTATTTTCTTCCATCTGCTTCATGAAAAACAAATATAGGAATGGGCTTGATCGGATTTCAGAGTGAGTTTCAAGTTTAGAACCTAACATTACAGAAATTGTGGACTCTAAGGTCTCATTAACTGAGGAGTGAAAATGAAAAATAATGTATATGTAGGTACTCAGTATTTTAACAAATAAATCCTGAGTTGTATGTGTAGCATTCTTTCGATTTATTTTTTCACGTATTTTGACTCTCTTCAGGTTTTTTCAGGCTTAGGAAATAGTGGGGTCCTCGTCATTGCAGTACCTTGATGAAGGGGTCCTTGGAAAAATTTAGTTGGGAACCCCTGCTCTAGAAGAAAGAACACAAAGAGAACCGTTCAAGATAGTTTATTACATCAACACCCTGGGAAATATTATCATACACAAGAGTTCTATTGATGCGTGCATAGATTTGTAAACGGCTTTCAACAATCCCATTATCTTACTTTCAAAAGTATTCTCACGAATGGGTTCCTCAACATCCAAACCCACCTCAAGGGTTTTGAACACAAGAGCATCGACGTCATTCAGAAAATTCGAAAGCTTTTTGAATGTTTCTTCTCCAGCATTACCACTTCTTGCCTCTTTCAGTATATTTCCTAAGCGACTATATAATGTCCCGATGTCATGTTCTTTTTTCGTTGGGGTTTGCTTATTCCGCCCTGCGAGCTTATTAGTTGAATCTTTGCCTTCCAAAGCCCGCGTTCCGATGGATACCGCATTCCATTTTTCTGATGGAACGTTCCCTCGGTGCGAAGACAGTTCCCGGTTTTTTACATAATTCCCTGATTTCTTCCGCAGGTTACCATCTTGCTGTCGGAAGCCTGGTATTTTCCTTTTTGTTTTAATTTTTTTGCGTTTTGTTTCCAAGAGAGAAGACTGAAATGATCGTTTTCGCCTCACAACATCCACTGACTCTACTACTCCATCTGGAGACCGATCTGAAGCCTGTACATATTCTGTACTTAGCTCCCCTAATTCCAAACCCTCTTGAGAATTTCGGCAGGGATGCGACCCATTTCTCCGAGCTTAAGACGTTTTGAACTCAACTTCAGTTTTACAATCTCCCCTTGATGAGAGGGGTTTTCCTGTATTGCAAAACTATTTTCAATTGAAACTGTAGGAATTCCTTCATGAGATGCAATTTTATTAGATTCTTCGAACACCTGCCTCTCTTCCGACATTCCAAAATTCTTCTGACATTTCAAACCGTCACAAGCTCCACCTCCCTGCCTAACTTCGTCCAAAGGAGCCCAAACTTTGTCACGTTTTATATCCGACTTCGGTATCCTAATATTACCTGGAGTGTAGAATTTTCTTATTCTTGTTCTTTTACCTTCACTCAGTCCTTTGAATAAAGCTCCCCGAGACTTCATTTCAGCTGCTTCTGCTTTCTCCTGTGATTGGTCCCAGGACTTAACAAATTCAACCATTTTTTTGCCACAAACAGTAATACAGACTGATTCATCAGTCGAACTCAAGTCACTATTCCATCCAGATCGAGTCGAAACGATAGCTAAGACGAGAAAAAAATGTAAAACATGCATTCTATAGTCCGCGTCATACTTCTTTCCAATATATCCACGAGCCCGTAGTTGACTAACAGACACAAATAGTGTCTTTTACGATAGTGGGACGGATAACTGGGAAATGTGTTCCAATTATAAGAAACAGTTCGATTGCGGAGTTCAGAAATAAAATGATGAGTTATGGTCTTTCCAATTTCATCGGAAAAATAGGCCCAGGATTATAGTTGACTGTAGGCAATCATCGAACTACCAATTATTTTTTGTTCGTACAATCAAGCGACCAAAATTGATTTTGATACACAAGTGTTCAAAGATTTGACGATACTACACATACGATGTCTTCGATAGTTGAGATTTCCAAAGTTATGATTTACCTATTCGTCCAAATTCGGTAGCATGAGATAAAACTCCTGTTCTTGTTATTTGCTTCCGAGTACAGAAACTGCATTGTTTCAACTTTCAAGAGACAAGAAATTCTGGGTATATTATTTTCAATTATTAACCTGTGTAAGTGACCGTAAAAAGGAAACATTTCAACATTTCCTGTTTCAAGATGTATAGGATCCGAAAATCCTACTAGTGTTCATTATTTTCAGAATGCCCTATGACGCAGGTCACTGAACTGCAGATAATGATTAAACAGAGAGTATGGCCATTACGTAAATACAACGTAATGAGCACCAAAATACAGGGGAACGGGTACAAGTATTGAATGGGCCCAAAACTAATTTAAGCATTGCCAATGGTACGTAATCTTAACTCGCAGCCTCGATTCTTCATATCACGTCTTGTCCACTCTAAGATGTCATACAAAGAGCTAATGTTTTGATGTTCGTTAATGGTAGACTTCCAGTGTTGAATGTGCCTCGAGATTAATCAAAGATGCGGTTGCCAAACTGACAGCACCTGTTTTATCATCCAGTGGCTGGGATGTGGTGAGGGGGAGACTGTAGTATAGGCCGTGTGACCAGTCAAGAAGCCGAGTATCATTGCCATAACGCACTAATTTGCATAAAGCCAATGAGTCTGCCACAATCCTGGATGTCCATGTTGACACTGACAGCACACCTGCAGAGGCAAAATAATTAAACGTGATAGGAATTAGCTGCGCAAGCGATATCTAACCGAAGTGGAGTAGTACCGAATAACATCAGAGTCATGACCGCCACTGTTCCATGGAGCGGATTGTAAGCCGTTACCAGTGCCGAAGGCTTCTCGAATTTTGTATCCCAAATGAGTGCTTTAGGTATCACTACCTCCACCCTTCGAGCCCCTTACCTCAACTGGTGGTCGTTTTATAACAGCACTACCTTCCATCCCTCCCTCCCTTTTCCATCTTCCCCAACCTTCCAAATCCCTAGTCTCTTGTTCTTCTACCTGTAAATTCTTCAGAATTTATTTTATTTGGTTCTTTCAGTGCACAGCCTGGAACACTTCACCGATTTCTGTGATTCTTCTTTGTTCTATCACAGTTTTTCCCAATCTTTGGAAGAGATTTTTCAGGACTTCATGGTGGAAGAGACCCATTCCAATAGTCTCGTCTTTGTCATGCCTCCGTTTTTATTTATGAGAATTCGCTGAAACAGTTTTCTTTGTCATTATGATGCATGCGCAATGATTCGCTAGCATTTTTACCCCAGACTGAGCAATCACTTTCAGTTCAGAATTAATTACTCTTCTACTAAACTAGCCCAAACAAGTGTAATTTTGCCTTGAACTCTTTGTGTCGAGAGATAAGTACTCATTAGGAACACGTTAGATGTAGAGACTAGATAATCAGAAAATGTTGCTCCTCCGGTGACGCTCAAGCTCCGTCAGTGGATGTGTGTAGAAGAAACGAAATGGGAATACCAACACTGGGAATATAATAAGATACACAGTCAGTAAACATAATACTGTATATAATATGAACTCAGGTTCAGTTATGCAGCTTCTACTCCCTTACGATGTCAGGGTTGGCAAACAAGTTGAGACATATGAGCATGCTACCCATTGCACTCATGAAATCCTTTGCATATGGCCATAAAGCGCTGATGCCCGACGGTTCCTTCTCAACAGTTTGCTCTACTTCTATGGAGTCCCCAATGGACGTTTGCCTTGAAGTATCCGGAATCACTTTAGACTCACATGAGCACCAGATGACTGACAAAATGAACGCACAAAATACAATAGATCGCTGGTGCTTCAAACCCATCTTCACAGAATGAAAATCGGGAATTTTCAACTCTCTACGACACGTCGTTTACTTTTTTTTTGTTACCGAGAGAAACAAGTTAATTGTATTCATGGCTCGTAAAACTGCTGGCAATTAATTATTATTTATGATATTTTCTGGTAAAAGTAAAATAGAATGGCGGTACCACCAGTAGAAGTTGGTGGAACTGAATATATTTATGGTCCCGAAGGTCGGTACAATTCGAAATTGTTCAACTTTTCCAGTCAGTCAGGACCAATAAAACAAGAATTTTATAGTTCGGCAGGGGTGTAAAATTCATATTATTGGACATTATTGATCTTCTAGTATGACAACTGACGATTATAAAACGTCGTAATAAAAGTTGTAATATGCTCGATTAAAGAGCATCGTTCTAATTATTTTCTCAATAAATAATCAGAATCAGAATAATCAGATGATTATCAACGTCATATAACCATGATCTTCTTCGAATGTTTCCGAAACGATGTTTGAAGACGCTAGGAACCGTTCCATACTTTTATTGGTGTGAATAGTCTCACTGCAGCTGAAAATGTCCAAATGTATTATTTTCTTGTTTTCAAACAGATGGGATGATGGAAATAGTAAGTAACTGTAATTTGGCGTATGCTTTTTTATTGTCGCTGTCGATCAAGGCTTTCGTGAAGGTTACATCAGAAGGTCAGCGAAAAACCGCCTTGATGGGTGGTCCCTCGTGGCTCCATCGATCCTTGAATAACCAATGTCTTTTGTACCTCTCATCTGGACCGACTCTGAATTAATTTGCCACCAATGCCAAAGGGTATTCTCCATATATGGTTCAACGGAGAGCCGGTGTTTAAACTCCTCGTCTTCAAGTAATGTATGTCCTTCGGGAGTGAGACTATTGTCACCTCCGCCAGGTTTGCTGGTCTCGCTACCCCTTGTTTCATCCGACAATAAATATCCTTGTCCCTCTGGGTGACGCCAAATCGATCCCGGACTGTGAAGAAACTTCCCAAAAACCGAACCAAAAAAAGAAAGTATCCAATTCAGCTTATTCAGATCAAGAGCAAAAACAATTATGTATTGTTTGCATTTGTTTTTTCACATTTATTTTCATGCTTTTTATACTTCTTATTTTTCACAAATTAATTGACACAATGAGGAAGAAATTGACAACCAAAGTAGTTATTACTCAATTCTAGTGTTCGCTGGAACACGCTCCTCAAAGTGGTCCGCATTTGGTTAGTATTATGTATAATCACGACAGTAATATCAGGTGCATTGTCGGTTCACGTGCTTACAAATTATAGTCGGTATGTACGTAATTTTGTAAACTTTATTGCATTCCACTTTCCTTTGACGATGGCCGCTGCGATTGTATGAGACATTCGACTCCAATGTTACGTGGTTTATTAACTAGTGTTGTTTTCCACTGTTAATAGAGTGCGTTGAAAGGAAATTCACAAGTTCTTGGAATGTTTATTCATCAACAGTGAATATTTATCCGCTCATCGCTAAGGCCGTCACAGGTGGTATTTTCAAGGATACGTTGATCTAATAATTAGATCAAATAGTACTAATTATTAGTGACTGCAAAATTGTGATTTGGGTAGACCTATTCTATAGTGACTCCCTACTGTAGTGCGTCTGTCATATAAAAGTACAAAAGATTGTAAAATGAGAGTGAAGCGTACGTTCCCAGTTGTGCCAATGTTCCGTCATAAAACTCCGTGGAAACCCGACTGGAAATACAAAAGAACAAAATAAATCCGTAGATTTATGTGGTTTGGGATAAGTGGATATTCACGACTATTTGTGGAAACAGAACAAAAGTCGGTATTTAAAGCCAGGTCAACACTAAGGGATAATGCAATAGCCCTTATACAAACGTTTGAAGTAACGGAAAGAGGAGAGAGCAGAAAATTTTAAAGAGCAGAAAGGCTGAACGGGACACAAAAATTAAAATTTATCTAAAAACATTGGCGATTTGATATTTAGTGATTGGAAAGGCTTGCCCACCCCATGTAGAAGATGACAATTTGGAAACTTGATTCTGAGGTCCGTGCAAACCAGTTGAGTGGTAAGGGCGATTGAGCCTAACGAGTGATTCATGAAGGAACATGTTACAATATTGATGATGTGTATTAATATTTTTCTAAACGAGAAAAAATTCCTAATCAAACAAAAAAGCATAAAAATCAGCCGAAAATACCAGTAGTTATGAGGAGCGCTTGAATGAATTTACTAATACCCTCTCCTTCCCCTGCCAACAGAAACTTCAAAATTTCCAATGTTTGTCGCATCATTAGAGTAAAATTGGGTTTAAAATTAAAATTAAAACATTTTTTTCAATGAATTCTGACCTACAATAAGATCTGAAACGGATTGTTATTAGGCGATTATTTTTTTCTCTGTTTGGGTTGTCGTACACCCCCCTGGATCAATTCTAATGGGCGTCCCTTTACAGACAAAACTTTGCTTCTAAGGGACGTGCTTAAAATAGAGAAAACAGTCCTAGCACTGTCATGTGAGGGACAATTTGTAGAACATTTTGCCAAGCACCTTGTTCTTCCAGACCTTATATTTTACTTGACATATACTACAGGACATGGTTCTTCTGATTATGATGACTTTTTTAGGACTGTGACATAGGCTCTAATGTCCTTCCATATCATCTTCATCAGTGCATTACTAGGTGTGTGCGCATGAGTAAATAAGAAATTGAAACCAAGTTGGGGATGCGGTGGTGGAGTTGCCCCTGCCAAGGGCAGAGACGATTGCCGTGCAACATTAAAAGCAACGCAAAGCGAAGGGCCGTTGAAGCAAAATACTGTTGCAGTACCAACAAGTAGGGAGAGAGTATCCATTGGATAGTTAAGGATATTCAAAAATCTCAGGGAGGAAGCTTGCTATGGACAGGGCAGCAGGTAAACATTTTCAGTGATGCGACGTAAAAGCATATCAATGTCATTCAATAGCAGAGAGTGGGAGTGGTTCGAAACCAGGCTTTGGTAACATGTAAGAAGGAAGCGGCGTAATGGTGTCGTTTTTCCTCTCAAATGTCGGAGCAATTAAACTGCAGCACCTGATTTAGAATTTTAAAAAATTCATGGTCATTAGCTATTTCAAGAAACGGGAATGGGGGAATCTATATCCACTACAAATCCGTAATCTAATAGTTTACAATTCACATGTTATACATTGTATGATGTTGAAAATTTGGAAAATTCGATTATACGGTGACGCTGCTCAACTAATATTTCTTCCAGGTTTCAAGCTATGAACAATTCAACGGTCAACTTGCGCAGATAGAACAATCTCCGTCTTAAACCCCTCCCAAGAGCACTTTTCACCCTCAACCCTTTGGTTTGGATAGATAAGCCAAGCCACCCCTTGCGGGACATGAGTCACACGTCTTTCGCTCCCCCTCCCTCCTGCACCAATAAATAACGGCCCATCCCCCTGATCCCTATCAACCCCTATGACACCTGGCGCAGTTATGTGTGTCGGTGAAGCGGATGCAAAGGGGTACGTGCGTATTACTCCCTGAAATATAGGGCCAGTGCAAACAGCAATATCGATCCTGGAGGGCCCGATAACGGAAGTAGCAATAATAACTGTGCACGGTCGGGTTAGCTCCACAGAAAATGTAGCCACCTGTACAATGGCACAAAATCCTCCAGCTGTGTAAGATGGAAACTTATCTAAAACTGACTCGAGTTGGGATTTGTGTCAATTGAAACTTGAACATGACGATGTATGATGTAGTTGTGTTGATGATGTTGATACCTATTTATGATTTTCAAGATGTGAGATTGATTATGGATATTATGTTTACATTGGATTAGACTGCAGGATGTCCCATCTTTAAGGTAAAATATTTTGAATGTGAAACCCGCAAATTAAGTACTTTATTGTAGTTCAGCACAGAATACAACGAATCAATGTCACCTAGTTGTTAATTAATCTTGATCTGTTAATTGGAGCAGTCGCTATCCATACGCCATGCAGCTTGTCTGCATACCGCCAATATTGATTATCTACAATTAGAAACCGGTGGATATGATCCAGCGTGCTTGGTCACATTGGTGGAACGGTGACTGTTTGATTTGCAAATAGTTTGAAGCGTACGCCTGTCATTCAACGTTAGGATCAATCATAATTCTATGAGATGTTGAGCAACCAGTTAACGAGATGGGAGAGAGGGAGAGAGAGAGTGATAGAGTCGGTGGACTCGGCGTTTGATGTAACTGAGAGTCCATACCTGCCAATTATCTGGTGTCATGTCCGAACACAAGCTTATTGATTGTTCTGGTGTTACACGAATTCCCCTCCCCCTACCTTCATCGGTAGGGTTAAACGCACTCTGGAATATCAAGGTGAATCTAACCGATTATCCGTGCGGTAGCTAATCCTCTATATTCACTACTTCCATTGTCTGAAGTTCGTATTAAAATAAAATTAATGCGGTAAAGCAATCATGTAGACTTCACGTGAAAGTAAAAGGAAGTCGCTGTACAGCTTCCCCTGTGGACAGCTTTCGTTTCGTGTCTATCTTTAAGTCTGTTTGTCTGTTCGTGTGTCCGCAGATACTTGTACCTGAATACCTAGCCTTGTTACAAGCCTATTTCAAACAGAATTCCTTTGATTTTGACGAAATTTTCAGAAAATCCGAGATTTAGGTAGTAGATGACCTCTATACGTTATATTTCTTAGATATCAATAAATCAGTATGATCATGCACAAATGCGAAACCCACCATGCATGATTCTCTCGGAATCCATTGGTTCAATTAAGCTCAAGTGTTCAAAGTAATCCAAAAATGATCTGATGACCTCAAACCAATTTCAAATCAACAGAATTGTTAGTAGCTACTTCGTCCAAAAAAACGCAAATTGCAAACGATATCAACAGTTTTCATCAAATTTTTGTGAAATTTTCTGGAAATGAGCTAGTTGGGCAGTAGATTGTCTCCTATGAGTTTCATTACTATGAAATCCGTACTTCAGTTTGTTCTTGGGCAAAAGTAAAATCCTCTAAGCCTAATTTTTTCAGGTGTTTGTGCTGTGTTGTGTTCTTGTCCATTATTATAATTGATTCCGATTGATCATATGTTTGATAAGAGCCGTTCTCATGGATTTCCTAATTGAAGTTCAGTTGGCCTTTTAAAGTCTGAAAGACGAGTTTTATTATTATATAAATGTTAGGTAAATTCTATCAGTTAAATACTAGTACAGTTAGTTGTTAGATTGTGCTAAAATGTTAGCAGTTGTCGGGGAAGAACTTCTATAAATGCTATACTGATTTCAACACGAAGTCATCATCAATCTACACACTGTAGAATTAGCGTTTCATATCCGCAGTGCATTTCAACTAACCTTTTGGAGGGGTTATTAGGTACATGGTCGAACAATTATCGCTGCATTTCTGTCCAATGAATCGTTGAATTAAGCTTCCACTCTGCACCTTTCAAACTATGTATTAAAACATGTCAGATCTATACATTCGTGATCCAACTTCGAGATGTGTTTTCGTTATAGATATAGGAAAGTGATACATTGATGGCAATTCATTTATTGATGGAGAGTCTACATGGATCCTCCGAATCATGCCCCTATAGCACATTGTGCCACTTTTGATCCTTCCCGTTTAATGGGGAAATTCTTCAAAATAATAACAAATATTACAGGGAAGTTCTTAACATCAACTCATTTTCTACATTACTTCAGAACCCTAATTAACAAGATTGCTACCCACACGTAATGAAACAATCATAACCCTAACGAAAAGAAAAACCAGTATATAAAAAAGGAAAGAGTAGGTAAATGTGCTGTTAGCCTGTTACTCACAGTTAATAATCAACTATTTATAATTATTATAAATAGTTGTGCCCTGTCATATACATCCCTATCTGGGAAACTCATGGATAGTCTAATAGCTCATAAATACCTTCGATGAGTTATACCACTTACCTATTTCCACTGAAAGAAGTTATGATGAAGTTATTCATAACTCAGATCTAAAAGTATCTAACTTGCTTGAGCACACAGGCTGTGATATTTTACTACTTCAGTCCATGTTCCTTCATCCACTCAACGTTTCAATTCCAACTTTCAAATTCAAAACAGACCTCTAACCCCAACCAATGTTGCGGAAGCTCTTAACTCTCGTATCCCCTTGCGATGTATAACTATACATTACCCCGCCTCGAGTTGTGCTCGACTGTTAGCGATACTTCCCATAGTAATTTTCCCTCAACCCAGAAACTGCATTCCCCCTACGGGCTCCCCGCTCCGTATCCGCATCCGCGTTTTCTCCTGCATTAGAGGCGGTCGGCAACTCGTTCAACTAGATCGTACATTTTATTAGAATTGTTCGGGCTCTTTAATTAATTGTTGGTTGAAACTTTGTTAGGGAAGACAGTGAGAGAAATGTTTCCCTCCCCGTCCCCTCCGCCAGACGCGAGGGCGTTTTAATTAGAATGAAAACCGACTCGAATGGCCGGTTCGAGCTCTGCAGGGTTAACCAAAGACTCAGCCTTTGAAACCTAAAGCAACCATAAACTAAACAGAGTATTACAAAATCGTTAGTGAAATGAACTGATCGGAACACCACTGTCCTTGTAAAAAAATTCTCCCATTAAGAAATACCAATTCAATTTTATGTGGAAAACTTGTCTCATAAATTTCAGTAAGATCATTAAAATCTGATAAATTTATTCAGTTTCAGTAGAATGAAACTTATTAATTAACCTATCGACAAAGCTGCAACCTCAACAAAACAAAGCTTCCATTACCTATACCTAAACTCGAAAGCAATATACCAGTAATAGGTAAATAGTTGTTACAGTTTGATACAGTAGATCCAAACGTTGAATACAGAATTAGAATTTTATTTTTGGATCTTGTTCTTGAAGCACTTAAATGTGTACCAGATAGTATATTGTACATTTTACAACAATGCGTTGTAAATTTGTCAAATTTCAAAAATTAAATTTGAAATTTTCAGAAACTGTAATAATTGATAGTTATCAAGTACTAATTGGAACATAGAAACTCAATTTTCTGCTTATTAAATTGTGTTTTAAAAAACTCTGAATACGTAACCAAAATGGGTCTGCCATGTTGGGTGTGTGACTTAGATATTGTTTCACTAAAGTTATGAATCAACGTTTACTTATTAAACCGGAGATTTCTGCCAATGTTTTGTTAGTTTTTGGTTATTTATCAATTTCTTTAATGTTTTCCTACCGGTTGAGCCGTTCGTTTCATTTGGTTATTGTGATCAATTCGCGCTAGAAAATTAGCCATAGAGGCTTCATTAGGGCATTGGTACTTACGGACAATTTCGATGAGAATGGAGATTTTGCTGTTCGGATTTCAAGCTTGAAGATACTAATTTTGTGGCATAAAAACTATTGAAAACCACCATTCTAACGTTAATTTTCTCTGATTTTAATTTTAAAAAATAGTGCTTAACGTAGAAAATTGGAAGTAACCATAAGATAAATTACCAAAACTGACTTCCTTTATATTGAAATCCTACATTATATGCATGAAGAAGAATATTCCTTGTAACACTAGACGCACAAGTATTTCAATTTCTCAATTCTCAAATGTCGGTTTACGTTTTTACGTATTCGAAGTCCACGAACCCCTGCCCATGATTAGGCGAAAAAAGAATAAAACAATAATAACAAACGAAGTAAGAACATGAACAACACAATTAACGGAAACAGAAAACAAGGAGTTAATTAAGGCAAATGGTAAAGCACGGAGTATTCGAAACAAAACGGGAATTGAACGGAAATAGAAACGGTTGTTGGTAACGTTAACAGTGTCATCTCGTTATCACCAAACGCAAATACTTAAGTACGTCTTTAATGTCGTTAAAATTAACATTAAAACTTTAAATTTACGTTTTTCCCTATGAAAACGGGGTAAATCGCTTTTTATTGATGATAGTGTGATCTTTTATTACATCGGTGAAACCCGTTTGTTTTAAGTCATCGTAAAACAATGATCTTCTTCATTGTTCGTGAAACTGGCCCTTTGCTTCCTCATAACCTTAAAATGAACGTATGCTGTATGAAAAAAATGTGGTTGCTTAAGATTGAAAGAACACAATACGATATGGAACGCTTACTAGGTAATGTAACGTTATAAGAGTGGGCCTGCGTGGCCAGTGACCTTAGTCTCCTTCCTACACTCTACTTTCCGTCAAGTTGTAACTCGTTAATTCCTTGTAACGTCAAATAAAAGTTCTTTAAAAACTGATTCCATGAGTCTTCTTATTTAACTTGCACGTATAATTAAAATGGTGTAGGTAAATAATCACAATAAATATATACAGACAGATGACTTATTTTCTCATGTGCTGCAATTCTATACAATTTGCCTGCTCAACGAAAATGTGCGATGATTCAAAAATTCTCTCATACGTTCATGCTGCACGACTGGAAGTTTTTTTTAACCTATACCAATAGCCCGTGAATGACACCGGACTTCGTCCGAAGGCCAGCAGTGATTCATTGGAACGGTTTCTGGCGTGTGTCACACCACAAAATGTCCCTCAACCCTAGCGGTCGTTCCTGCACACTGAGTCGACTCGCACTATTAATTCTACGCCGAAAAAGGTCTCCGTTTTTCCAATAAGAAACCTCCCCCGTGAAGAAAAAAACGCCCATAAAAGATCATATAAAATAACGCAGAGTGCTGTTACCCTCTGTGCTTCGAGTTACAAATGTAATAACTCACATTTGCCGCCGTTTTTTTAATCCAGCGCACCCCTCACTCCTTCAGGCGTTTTATGCCGTTTAATAAAAACCGCCGGCTTTTAATATAATGGGCAATGGGGAAAATCTGTTTCAGTTCACCCCCCGTTGTAGCGCTCCACGCCGGAAGGGAATGCAACGATCAACTACGGATTTCAGTTGTTCAGACTCAAAATATTAAATGAAAACAATCGTGCGTTCTGTTATAATTTGTCGCAATGAACCTTACGGGCCCTTTATACGAGAAACAAAAGTTGCACATCACAAAGCAAGTATTTGTAAAATTGAGCTAGAAAAGTTGTACAATAAAAGTTATATCGTGTTAGGTCAAGAAGTTGCAGAGAAACAGTTGTTGTGCAATAAAGTAGAAGAATATAAAATGCTCAATTATTTTGTTTACAAGGGTGTTAACAGTTTGTGCCATGGACGGTGAAGAGGTGGTCGTCGCTGCTGCTGCTAGAGAAAAGAAAAGAATTTGAGAGCGTCAGTTTTTAAGCTGGAGAAAATGTGGGTTGGCTCTTACCTCTACAGCAAACTTCGTTCAAAATGTCAAAAACAGATTTTAAAAGTTAATTGGAATAGTTGGGCCCCGAATCAGAAGAGAAGATACGAATATGCGGCCAAGCATTGCAGTGGCAACTCAACTAGCCATCGATCTAAGCATTTTAGCAACCGGCGATTCATTCGGCAGCTTGATGTACAACTTCTCGAGTGCACAACTCTTCAAAAAGCAGAATAGTGCGGAAAGTGTGAATCACAAAAAAGTCGCACTTGGTTGTATCGTTCCTACTCTCGACCCCAGGACGAATAATAGCCGCAATAGTAGCAAAATTTGCCAAACCCCTTGTACTTCATTTCAACACGACGCAACAATTGCCGAGTAAAGGCCTCCTTAGTAATCGACCAAAGAAACAAAACTTTATATGAAATTATAACACCATTTTTCCCCGACGATTCTGAAAATTTTAACTCCACCGAAACACTAGAACTCGAGAAAATGATGCTTGGTCCCCGTACATGATTAAATACCACAGTGTTGACAAACGACCTACGAACATTAACAACACCATTAACAAAACTGAAAACATGGAGTAAAGCAGTTGAATTATTTAAAAAATAGGACCACAGACGGCTGAACCTGAGCAAGCAATCTTAGTCTGGATACCAAGGTCGGAATTCAAATAGAAGGAGCATGTCCCGAGAGGGACAATATGCTTTGTAGATATTGCTAAAATACGACGAGGCCAAACGTTCCCCATCTGGTTGCCTCCAAAACGACTGAACTCGTTCAAAGAATGCATTTATGTTAAAATTGTGGGGTTTCTCCGTATTTAGAGTATGGCACCCAATTGAGACGTCTAATTGTACTGCCTTTCTGCCTTAATAACGTGATGGTCAAGGAGACGGTAGAAACCGAGCCTTGGCAATCTGGGGTTTTCCACGTTCCACAACCGAGGCCACCAAGGAGGAGAATCCTAATCTTCAAGTGCGGCAGTGTTAGCTCAGTGCGAGCAGAGTAGTCCGGGGTGTTACTGACTAGAAATAAAAAAAAAGCTATGAGCTGGAACTTCTGAAATACCAGAGTCGGCAGGAAGAAGAGAGATGACAATAAAATTAAGGAATAGATCATTGCACTCCATGAGAAAAATGGACCACTACGAGATTTATGTATCAATGGGAGCGGATGTCACCCTTCTCCTAACACTACCTTCAGCATGCTGAACAAAACGCTTCGAAATAACACATACAATATTTCTCATTTGTAAATAGCTATAAGAATGTAGACGAAGATCATTAGCGTACAGAATTGAGAGGATGTCATGAGTCCATGCTTAGGGATAGTAGGTGAAACCGCCAATAAAAAGTTTATTTAAAAAATGTACATGATAATTTTACCTGTCAACGTAGCTATCAATAAGTGTGACATCGACGACATTGAAACTTATCTATTCTATTTTACCTTTAATCAATCTTCTCTGACCGAAACGAGGCCATCTGGTTGCGTAGAGCCAAATTGAGTTGAGTCAACTGATTTGCAAGCAGTCAAATGTTTCATCCCAAAACATGAACCCAATGCTCCCATAAACTACACAGATTCAAATGCAAAATCATAAAATAAATCACAATTTAGATCAGGTGTTTTCACTGAGTCACATCATTTTTGAATAGAAGTATTTGACTCAGCATTGCGGAAATGATCAAATTTTATGTTCTTGGACCAGCTTCTTGGTATTTCGAACGTTAGAGGAAAGCTTGAAAGTTATTCAAGGGAAGACTTGATCATTTCAGCGATGCCGCGTTCCATTTTCAACAGTGAAAGTTGAATGCCATCCCCTCACCATTATTAGTTGGAAACATAACTCGTAATTTTCTGTCTACAGTCCATTAATTTTTAATTGTTTTTATTGTTACTTTGCCACTAGAGAAGATAAACATTCGAGTAGATCTTATAGGAGACTTTTCCGGATTCATCGTATCACGGTACATTCAAATTAAATTGTGTTGCAATTAGGGTATTTAATGTACAAGACTGATATTATAGCGAATAATATTCCTCATAGTACTATTCCAGTGCAAAAAAAAATTTGTCATTTTCAGCAAATTGTATCCGTGTTCACATCAATGTTTACTTTTGGTTTATCATTCAATAATAAACCATTGTAATCGCTCTTGAAAAAACAAAAAACAAATCATGACCCCTCCTGAAAATTTTATGGTTTACGTTCCAAAGGGTGTAGAATCTAAATCAACAATAAAAAATTTTCCTTCCGTCCACCGTACGCCGTACGCACGATTTTTCCCAAATGGCTGGAGCAACAAATCTGAAATTTTCAGGAAAAATTCATGTTGGTCCGACAACGCCCCAATTCTTTAGCCAGCTCTCTCACTTAATTTAAAGTGGCCTTCAAGTGTTGTCAAAGTTTTGTAAAAATCCCTAAAAACCTCAAAAAAGTCAAAGCGGCCTAAATTTGGACTTTTTTTGAAGAACTTTCCATGAGGAATCGAATGAGCCCCTCCCCAGATTCGTAGCTCAAACAATTCCCGATGAATGGCCCGATTTATGCTGCCAACATTTGCATCCACCTTCACTACGTCACTAGGTTACTTCGATCAAAACAAAAACAACAGCGTTATTTATTATTATTTTTTTTTTTTTTTTATCGCAGTAACCTTAGTGATGTAGTGAATGTGGATACTGGAGTGAACTCCTAAAAGGGTTTATATCCGATACACGGGTTGAAGCATGATATGCATGCTCCGTCTTACGAAATTTAAAATTTTCAAATAGAATATTTTCCCATTGTAATCGCTCAAAAAAAAAACGCTTCAAATTCTTTCACTGGGGTTTATTATTCAATGATTCATGATTTGAATCTCCACTAAGCTTTGGAGTGTGCGTGTTTCACAGGTGATAGAGCGATTATTGCATTTCAGGAGGTCCACAAATATGATCAACTGATTAATCCAAGTTGGTATTTTGGTTGAGAACTGCTTTAAGAGCTATATGCGTATCTCCTGAAATTCAATAATCGCTCTATCACCTGTGAAACACGCACACTCCAAAGCTTAGTAGAAATTCAAATCATGAATCATTGAATAATGAACCAAAGTGAAAGAATTTGCAGCGTTTTTCATACTATCTACCTAATCACATTTTTGTTTGTTGTTTAAACTTTTTAATCTTCTGGATCAAAATTTCTGTACGCATTTTGCGTTTTAGACTATTTTGAACAGCTTTCGTCCGTGTGCCCGCAGGTCTTTGTAATAAGCTTAATGCACAAAGTTGTCATCCAATTTTAATTAACTCTGTAAAGAAAGTGTGGGTTAGGCTGTACTCGGTAACCTATCAGTTTCATTGCTGTGTAATCAACGCATAAGTCTGCTTATGCGCAAAATGTAAAACCCTCCAACCACCATTT
The DNA here is from genome assembly GCA_031894815.1 of Creontiades dilutus. Taxonomy (NCBI): domain Eukaryota; kingdom Metazoa; phylum Arthropoda; class Insecta; order Hemiptera; family Miridae; genus Creontiades; species Creontiades dilutus. The sequence continues at coordinate 754,879 of JAVIWC010002863.1, read as the reverse complement.
TTTCAGGTTCTAATATCCCAATCGCGGTCAAATGTTCAGGGTAGTCGCGGAAAAACAATCTAAAAACCTCATGTCGATTTCCATGCAGCAGTGTCGTTTTCAGCTTCTGCGATGCGCAAACGTGAAATCCTTCTACAAGCATAATTCCCAGTTTTGAATCATAAGGTATTGCGTAAATTAGGCTAAATTAATGTTCTTGGGGAGGACGAATTATTTGCTTTGAAACCATTTAATCGGTTCAAATTGAAGAAATTCATTGGAAGTGGTCTGTCCCAGTGCCACCTACGGTTTTCATTTCATTGCATAACCAACGGAAGGTTAAATCGCTAGAGATTGCCAACTAACAAACAGTGGTCAAAATGTTTCAGGACTCCCCAACCCTCGAACATTAAAAAATAAAATGTGATTCCGATTCAGAAACAAACTTCTAAAATGGTCGCGTCTTCATCCTCCGCATCTTCTTCGGTAACATGGCCTTTATTTCAACAAACACGCCTGTACGATAGTTTACAGCTCATAATATAACTTTATGGAGAGATTCGGGCCTAGATGGTAATGGAGAACCCGTGTCGACACTGGTCTTAATTACACAGTCTCGTTAATTTATTCGAGAGCTTGAGCCGCTCCTTTTCACCGCTTAAATATTTTACTTTATCCCCTTCCTTTTTTATTCATCTAATTTTTTCTCTCTCCATTCCCCTCCCCTTGGTATTCCCTCTCAACTACAAAACTGATAAAGGCAGCAACGGTTTTTTTTTCGGACAGTGTGGTACAAGATGAGATGGCGGAGTGATGTTTTCCGAAAATTAATCAAAATGTCTTTCCCTTTTTTGCTCAGGAATGTTGGAGCTTTGAAGTTTATTTTTTTCTCTCTCTCTATCACTCTCCCTTTTAAAGAGAAATGCTCTTTTAGGAATTCAAAACGCTTTAGAGAGCAAACATCCAAAATGGCTATCAGACGTGACTGAATTGTATTTATATTGCCCGGCAAATCTCCCAAGTACCGTAGGATCAACTACTCTTAGTTGATAAATTGATTTCTGTCAACAAGTACACAGTAGTCAACTATTGATTTTAATCACAGACTTCCCTCAATAGGGTGGTAGAATGCCTTAATTTATTCTTCTTCTCCCTTGCGACAATTAATTTTGTATATGCACTTTAAGGTTTCTCTATGTTCATCTAGTTTTAAATCCATATTTTTGTTGTGAATTAATTACAGCCTTGATGAATGGTGATAGTTAGCACTGGGGTTGCTAAACGTTTTTGCAGTGTATTCATACTGTACTTACTGATACAATACAGTGCACATCACAGTTACAACTTTACTTTAGTTGTAAAGTATTGTCGAAATAATTAAATTAAGGGAGTAAAATTAAGTTTCAATTGTTAATAAATGAAAGCCCACTTATTTTACTCTTTTCTAGACCCTTCCACATTTTATCATGAATTATTCCCAAAAACACTCAAAACATTGTATAATTTAACATTCAAAGTGTGTTGTTGAGTGAATTTGCAGATAATTAGCGCTTCTGTGTTTTCTAAATACTCGTAGATCGGGTTTCATGATGCTATTCAACCCATTAAACAATTTTCTTTATTACTGAAGTGGTTGTTTGTTGTTCTAAAACTAAATGTTCATATTATTTGCAGATGCAGCTGTCATTCCTCATATCCTATCGATGCCAAATAATCTTGCTAGAAAGCGATTCGCGAGAAGCAGCCGAAAGATCCTGAGGAAGACATTGACAATTTAGCGGTACAGCATATCCATTTTTCCAGTCGCAATGATTAGAACGAGTTCCTTACGCAAACCCTGGTCAGCAATCGCGAGTGTATGTTTCCCTCAAACCCAATTCCGGAGGGATACTTAGGGCGATTGTTTCGAACAAATTTATTACTTAACCCAAATCAAACATCCTTTATAATTTAGCCATTATTCTTTATTTGTGGATCTAATCTATCGAAATCTAGAAATTTCCTCTTGATAACTTCTCTCCTCGAGGGCTCACATTAGCCAAGACCCCCTAGTCAAAACAGCTCACTCCTCGACATCCAGATTGACTAGATATTCTGGAACAAAGAGCTCTAAGCGTCATTTTGACATTAGCGGGGTGGTAATATTTTGTGGGGGCAATAATCAATTCTGTCTCGGCGTTCGCGAGCAGTTGATCAGCTAAATAATTGAATTATTCACGGTTTTTTGGAGACCTACAAAGAAAAAATAGTATATGGTTCTTAAGACAATCTTATAATTAACAGAAGAGGTTTCAAGAAACAGAAACCATAATACATTAGGAAATATGTTCCCTTAATTTAAAGATTTACACTTTCTTAGCAGAAGAAATCACTGAAGTCCTTATACCTGGTCCAGTAGAGAAATTTAGGAAATTATGAGGATTGTACTAACAAGGTGGACTCTTAGAATAAAAGATTTCATTGCCACCACTAAATTTTCTCATCTTCTAAAAAATCGGTTGACAGTATGGAAAAATACTCTTGCTAGTACTACTGCTGCGACGTCTCTCCTGAAGATATTCATCGAAGGGCATATCAGTCATATCAGGTATTTCCCAACTTTTTCCTTATGTAGAACACGAAGTATCCGAGTTTGCACCATCGATTCCGAGAATCCTAAATATCATAATTTAACAATTCTGAGGGTCGAAATAAGAGGTGAGAAATCAACAAAGAAAACCCCCATTTTCCTCCCCCGACTCCGTCTTCTTCCTCTCGACGTAAAATGAGCAACACGGAGTAAAGTTAAACAGGGCGTGAAATCGTTGTAAGTGCTTTCCGAGACCCCTCTGTCCTGAAGCTCGGATGAAGGCAGTAAGGTTAGAGGACAGAGACATCTGTAGACCTACCGGTAATGAACTGCCATGTAAATTGCTTCCCTTTCCATCCCTTTTCCAAGCCGCTTTGAGAAATGTAAATTTTATTGCCGAGAGCTTCGCGGTGTTCCGACGGTCATGGATCTAGCACTGAAGTTCACCTATGAATATGTACCTCTCGCGCCTACTTGTTTCTCGCTCAGTCCTTTGTGGGGGGAGGATCACTTATTATAATTATCGATCTCCTCTCCGTCCTCATGATTACTCTAAGCCTTTGATCTCCGGCTCCCTGTCATGTGGTCATGGGAATATGGATAAAATACGATTGCGTCGTACTCTCCATTGACCCAGAACGGCTAACGGCCGTACTCATGGAGTATTACACTTAAGATATTATCGATATTTTAACGATTTAGATAGCGTGATAGAGTTGGTTCTTGGTGGCGTGGGTTTAGTGTAGCACCTTTTAGCGTGATACAGAAGACAGTAACATTGCATAGATATATGCATAAACCTTCAAATGGGAGAGGAAAGGAGAGCGACAAAGAGAATAATTTGTGTAAACAGAATAGAATAGTAACAGTAGCTGTTGTAGTAACAAGAAGTACCGTAATTATCGTCACTATGACTTCAATGAAGAGGAAAATGAATAAGGGCCTCTGAGTTAACCAAAACCCAGAAAAAAGCAGTGCAATTTGCAGAAGAAACTATGTCCCATAATCAGTTGGAGCACCAATCTACCTGCAAATGCCAATTTCGCTGCTGTTTTTCAAAATTGTATAGCCTTTAAAAGGCCAATGTCCTAAGCAACTTGACGAACTCAGGTACCCCAGTTAATCCGAACATCTAAGTGGCTAACTAGACTAGACACGAAGTCCAAAACTAGTGGTCCATCGTGACTAAACTGAGAATATTCAGTTCTTCCACTCTATCTATGACAGTCAATGCTTGAATCAAAGACTAGATCGAGAGTATGACAGCCTGCCTAGTCATCTTCCTGGACGTTGAAAGATGTCAACGACTTCATAACGATATTTATTCGTCAAACCTTAGTTACTCTTAGTTTGTTATCGTTTGTGGTAGTTTTGGTCGACAGTTCTTTCTGAATATCACATCACGAAAGGCTTAAGACCTCAAGAGCACTGAACAACAGTACTGCTGTTGTTGATGCGGATTAAACTTGTTGACATGGTGACAGTTGTACCACAATCATTGCTGCATGGGGGAGAACCCGACAAATTTTGCAAAGTGTGGCTGGAAAACTTCATACAAAACAATCTTATGGTAACACGCCTCAGACTCTCCTTGTACTTACTTTAATTGATTGGACATACACCTTGCAAGAACATACGATTTAGGGACAAGATAGGAATCAGTGCGTCATTCCTAAGAACTAACGCACATAGGTAAGCTACTTTCACTTGGGCTACGAATGGGATACACCCGGTTACCTAATGTTTAGTTGATGATACTAAGCTACAAATATTAAAGGAAGTCCTATACGTCTTATACAAATCTCATACGTAAGACAACAATCCTGTACTAACCAATAGTTTATATCGATATTTCGGGAGTAAAAGTATTGTCAAGCCCTGAATTTTCCAACTTGCGACAAGCATTTTCAATTTCTGAAGAACCATATATTAGTTTTGCTGATGTGGTTTTAACCAGTTCTCCGAATACTGACTTGGAGAATCATTATTTCTTTGCAAATTCACAAGTGCCCAGGGTTATCATAAATTTCCGGTAGTTCGGGGGAAAACTTTTTATGGAGCACTTGAAAATAAGCAGCCACTCATCATTAACCAAAGAATTGTCCTCAATATTAACGACAATTAATGTACAACAGAGGTTTAATAGGTAGTAAAACCCGTCGTAATAGGTAACAACGTATGAGGGGAGAATGATTGAAAAGAAATGAATTCTACACCAACTCAAGATTGTGAGACAGTATCGCGGCAAGATTAGATTCACGCCTCGAATAATTCATCAGCCTCCGAGATTTCGTCGTGAAATTAACCTTTGAATAATAACCGGGTGCTGGCAAGCTCCGCACCACTTCATTTGAGCATATTAAATATCAGGGAGAAGTCCGCGACAAGAGAACGCTCTGCTCATTTATCTGCGGTTGCTCTTGAGCGGGATTTACGACCAGTTAGTATTTCTGAGCGCATAGGATCCATTAAAGAGGGCTGGCGGGGAGCGCAACATAACGCCCGCAGTGTCCCCAGTCGATGGGGAGAATTATAGGTGATTAATGCCGTTATATAATATGCCATGAGACCATTGCGGTCATGTACAAGCGCCCCATACGGTCGTGGGGCAGAGGGTGACCCTGATTGTGGGGGTGTCTTTGTTGAATACGTCTGTAATGCAAGCTGCTCACCCAGCGATATAGTTATTCAGTCATGAAGAGGCTTGAATGATAATTCATCATAATGACTGATATCAGCGACGTCGCCCGACCCTGACATTTGGGTTCTACCTGGTGAATGGGGGTCTTTGTTGATAAAGTGACCGGTGCTTGTAGCCAGTAGCTAATAGAATGTGATCGATGGGGCTTTTGTGGCGTAGAGATATAATGACGAAATACAAATGAGGCATGTCGCATGTGATGAGGAGTCAGTCACTCTGTTGACCCACATTCCATCTGAAGAAGGACGTGGAAGCAACTTCTCAGAAAGTAACAAGAACAAGTATAAGAACAGTTTTTGGCGTAGCGCACTAAAACTCGCCCTCCTCATATTGCTGTAACTCTCTCGACCAGCGCACCAACGTTCTATTAACAAGTTGTGATTTTATATCAAATGTAAAAACCCCGCAATTAGCATTCGAGGAATACATTTCAAACAGAAAGGATATCTTCAATAAAAAACACTTTTTATAAGTTGAAAGAATAGTTATAATTACTATTCAAGAAGCAGTCATTCACTTGAAAGAATCAGGCACGGTTGAACGCATAGAAAAGAAAGAGACAGTAGTAGTCTAGTCCTACACACGTGAGCAGAATTGCCAATCACACAATAGAAAAATATGCCAACAAAATCATGACGCAGAATTAGTTCCTACATAAATGATAATGTCAAGATATTTGCGGCATACAAAATAGAAACAATATTAAATACGCTAAAATACAAACATATCTTGATACACATCTCCATTTATGTGGTGGAGCCAAACTAATGATTTTAGGCTGAACTGGGCACTCAGTGAAAACGTACGAAATGGATGCTAGAAGTTACAAGGAACTATTTCTGAAACAGTGACATAGATCTTGGAAATAGAGTTAAAACCACACATCCATCTCTTATCAACTTTATTTAATGTAAATTGTCAGTTAAATGTATGTCTATTCACTTCAGCGCTTTCTCAATAGAGGATTGACAAATACATCAGTACTCAAAAAATAAATGACACTACCAATCCATTTGAAAATACATTCATGTATCATTGGATGCATTTACCGGAACGGTTCGGGAACGGAATAACTCACTCCCCTTGTTTGGGTTAATCGACTGAGCAACATCCCTGCATCGATTCCGCTACCGATTTCCTCTGAGAGGAACAGGACGGGGAGTTTAAGCTGATTACAACCAACCGCATGATGTAAGTCCCATTTCATACCTCACTGAAGGTTATTTGAGAGGATAACGAAAACTCCGTGTCGCGTTTCTTTCAGAAATCCACGGATTTTTCCTTTACTCTTCCTCCCATCTGATTACTATGTCCAATATTACATTTTCCACATCGTATTACCCAAATATCCTCAGATTTGGGTGATCACGGAGAGGGAGTTCTTTTATTCTCGTAGTTACACTGCCACTGCCTCGATTCCAGGAGTATTGATCCGTTCCGATTTACCTGGCAAGATATAGATATAGAATCACCGTAAACAACACAGATCTTCATCCGTTCGAAATTATCTCTGGTAGCAAAAATGGTGTTCGATTAAATTTCTCGTTCATTCTATATTATATCATACATTCCCTCGATTGGCTGCTATGTGAATATGCAATCGACTAGAAAATGTCTGGTTAGGTGATTCTCAAACTACGGGCAAATTCGTGTGAATAGCAGGCTTTGCTGTTAAAAATCGTCTAACTTCCAACTTTCTCTCCTTATGTGCATAAATTTATTGAGTACTACATTGGCCAATAGAAAACCATCGGAAGCTAATATAATTCCCATGGTTTTTGGGACCTCGAAACTCAAATTTTCCATTATCATGACCTACAACTGTATGGAGATCCCCATTTCGAGTTGGTTTTTCTAATATTCTACCTGAGATTGAAGATTACATGAAAATCCTATCGTCTTTAGTTGTATCTAAAGAGCAGCTTACATCTAATTTGAATTTCGCGGAGAATAATGAGATGTCTTGAATGACTGGGCATCTGACATTGGTTTTTCAACTCCTGCTTCTAGCTTTTAATGTCCTAACACACCACTTTATTCAGGTCACTTTAGTCTAGAGTCATTGTCATGGTCCAAAAAGAATGTGCTGCTGAGGGAACAAAAAGGGGAATTTCGAGGATGTTCTTGTTTTGGTGGTAGCAGTGGCTCACACACACGTTGAGTTGCCCTAAACGGTAGCTGGTGTGTTTTCTGGTCGAGCGAGAACCCCTGAAAACAGGTTAGTATGACATACTAACATGTTTATTCGATGTCATTTTAATGGGCCTAGTTGCTCACCTATTATGTTTGATCCTAAAACTTTTCTCTGGAAGGCTGTATCAAGTTTCATTTTTTAAATTGTGATTTTCGTGACGGGAACCGCCACGCCATTGTTATTACTTACATCAAATTTGAATTTCGCAGATAATAATGGGATGTCTTGAATGACTGGGCATCAGAAAGACATCCAGGGATGTCAATTAAGTGATGAACATCCAAAAAATTCGTACTATTGTACAAGATTTGAGTGATACTGTGAAAAAAATAGCTAGTTAAGGTTTCAGTACTTGAGGTACGGAGGAAATGGCTTAATGAATAGGACCACATTAGACCTAGAAGTGCTTTTTTATTTTATTGAAACCAAAAAAGTGGGTGATGTGGGCAGAAAAGTATGCCTGAATTTGTAGATTCCTTGGAGTTATGAAATGACGCACGCAGGCCAAGAGGCCCAATGTTAAATATCTGTATTGACAAGGATTTTTATACTGATGATGTTTGATGTTTACAAACAAAAACTTCACTACACACAAAATTTCCCTTTCTTAGCCTCCACTGGCTCACCTTCCAAATATTTATGTTTATAGAATGCCAGTAATATTGTACTGAATATTATGTATGAAGCTACTAAATCCTTGAGTGCGTAAATACGAGCTTATAGGAGACTTCTTTGGAGAAGGACTTCCTCTTTTTTTCTTTTTACGCCTCCTCGAAGAGTTGAAAAGGCTCCGGCTATCTATGAACTCCGGGATAGAGTTTAACAGCTTCGGAGAGTCTCCTTGCTTCAACACTTTCAACGGGCATCGCCGGGGAACCACCTTCCGCCCTAAGCATCCACCGGCGTCCGTGAGCGGGTTAAGAACTTCCTATAGCCCTGGAAAAGGTACTTTATAAAGCCTGCACGCTCCTTCCCTTTCACGCCTCGTCCTAGTGGTCTTGGTACCCGTGGCTAGATCATTCTAAGAGCCCGTGAAAAACCCCGTAAGACCCACACCTATTCCATGGAATAATAAATGGACTCTAACGTTGTATCAGAGATACCTGCGGGACTCCACTGGATTAGGAATATGGCTCTATGGTGGATTTTTCTCTATACCACATAAACATCCACAATCTTCGACTTTAGTTGGCAGATATCACGAGTAACACTGGTTACTGAAAAATAACAAAACTAGCTAACTATGCTAGCGGGGCTATGGAATATGTACGGGCCTTGCAGTAACTCGTCCAAAAAGTCCGCGAGGGTGGAGAGCAAATGTGGAACGCGGGACTGTCACGGAATTTTTTAATGATTTCCCCTGACATATGTCGCTGCTGTGGTACTTCATCTTTGGCATTTTTAGTCGTACAAAATCGTTCATCATTCGTCTCAAAACTCTCACATTATGCATAAAATATAATACAACTTACAGTGGTTTTTGCCGTAAATATGGAAGAAGCAGGTGTGTACTTTTACTGTAAAGAACATTCGCAGTAAGGAACCATCATCGATTTAGTGGAGCTTAATTTATGTTGTGGGTTATTGTTTTTATGAAATGGAATCTAAGGAACCTGATTCCTGGTTAAATGTAATTTAAACACTTTTGCGGTGGAAAGAAAATACTTATAGGGAGAAGTGTGTGCCATGTTTTCTGAATTTTAGCGATGGGCTCCAAGCAAAATTATCCGGGGGAGGGGGGGATTCTTGTTTAGTAATTTCTATATTGAAGCTTTGTGATCGACCAAGACAAAAAATTCGAGCCCCTGTAACGTTATTAAGATATTGTATTATTTTATTAATTGTAATGATTTCAGAGTAGAAATAAACATGCTACACAAACCTGTGGTTAAATCATATTCAAAGCTAGATCGCGAATGGTCGACGGACACTAGAGGCGATGATGTGGCAGTCACTGGTTACTAATAAAATTGAAACAGTCCTCTTGACAACCCCACCCCCCTTAAAATTTGATGGTTTACGTTTCAAGATAAGTAGATTCCAAAAATAAATATAACGGGGAAGTTATGTTGTGAGTGACAATTGGTTGTACGTGAAAAACAGTAGAATTACGCGGTACAACTTAGTTTCCTGGGGAGAGGAGGGGTGGGTTAAGGCTAGAAATGTGATAATATTATGATGAAATTACCGTTTTGATTCAATTCTAGGAGCATTCTAACTTTCCTGTTTTCTTTAGATAGGTAGGTGGTTTATTTACATCATTTTACATGTTACATTCTCTAATTGAATAATAACCGATGACCGAGCTGAATAGTGTAGCACTGTGCCCAGCCCGGAGTTGGTTCTAACTTCTAATTTTTATAAAGTACCTACCTATAACGCTATATTTACACCACAATAATTATAAAAATTTAAATTCCACTTCCATGGAATGATGTACTAAGTAAATCATTGATTTTCGTTAATGAAGTACTCACACGGGTAATCTCTTATTAATAATTGAATTATTTACAAGTTTATTGACTATTCGCTTTCCTCTGCATTTTGTCGTCATTTCAGCAAATGTATTTCTAGTGAGTTACACTGCCTCTAATCAGGAAAATATATACTTTTGTGTTTACGAATTAGTTTTAGCAAATTCAATGTGTACAATTGATGGACAGTAAACAAATTCAAATCATGAAATAATGAATCACTGAGATGGCGCCTGGGCCTATTGTACATTGTCCTTAACGTCATTTTTTAAATCTTTAAAATTGTATCATTAGGTACTTGAAAGTGCTTTTACATATTACAACGGCATACTGCAAAATTGACTAAAACAGCGCTTGATAAATATTGATCTTTATTTCTTCTAATAGAAATTTGATTGCGTTACAGGCACATTTTCTTAGCTTTTGACTCAAACTTTGAATGTGATGAGTCCACATCATTTGAAAATCAGTCACTCCTAAAACATTAAAACCGCACCCCAAGTTCCCTCGAAAAGTGGGAAGTTCCGTGAGGCAAGGTGGAACCAGAAAATAAAGAACGTTGTATCCCACTACAGCGTAATATCATGGATTATATAAATGGGGTCATTTCAACACTGGCGGGACCTTACACATCAGGTCGCGTGCCCAAATGTGAACAGGAAAACGTGAACTGGGCGCGGGAAGGGCAGCGGCCCTTCAACGGGTAAATATATCGCTTGGCGCCTCCCTCCTCATACACCCTTACACAGTTCTAACCGTCAACTCTTGCAGCTCCTTTGTCAGATCCCATCATTCCATTCATGAAATGTTTTGTGCAATATTTACAAAGGTAAAAAGAAAACAGGTGCAAGGCTTTAACTTAGATTCTCAGCATGAATTCACCTCCTCTCACAGTTCTAAACAATCAGTTGCTTATCGCTTTAGTGATATCCGACAATGCCAAGCACAACATAATTTATAAAATATCTACAAAAGTACCTAATATATGTATTCATTTATAGATTCACAATATTTTTAGACAGAAACAATAACAGACAGCACAAACTATTTTTTATGTTTCGGCTTTTGCCTTTTTCAAAATAAAGAGTTCAACGATGACGAGTTTCAACTTCGGTGTTTTGAAATTGTGACAATGATATGCCTAGAGAAGCTTGCAATGGAGAAGTGTTGTTGCCCAGCTAACGTATGATGTTCAAACCTGGAGGATCATGCGCTCTCAATACATTCGCGTGGGCCTTCTCTGATCAAAGCAGCGTTAATTTATTCTCTTCGGGTCTCATTTTTTCAAGATTTTCAAGGCTACAGTCATCGAATGAAGCATCATACGACGAGGTATGGCGGCTTATGGACGGATCTCAATTTATTTTGACCACTGATGATATATGGTTATTTACCCTAAGATTCAGCGCCGTTCTGCTTTACCAACATAAAAGGCTAGACACTGTTTACATACCAACTCATGTACACACAAGGTATCTGGCAATCTGCCGACCCTTTGCATCTGTATGAGTTGGGGTTATTTGCTGACGTGAATGTGGTCCACAGTCAGTGGACAAACCTTACATCTGCGTTTGCCACAAGGATGCAGGCCTTTTAATCGTCATGTCCGTTTATATGTATATACATATTTCCATTCTTGATAGCACAACACAATGAAGTAGACAACTATTTCAGGTTGAGGCATTTCGTCCAGCTGGCATTAGAAGGCATCAGCTATCCTTCCAAGGTGACCCTGACTTCAAGGACCACTCATCAAAATACCACTGCACCAAAATATAATGTGTTAGATGCTGCAGTGAGAGCTACTACATCACTCAGGCAGAGATCTGGGGTTTGGGATAAATACCTAAGCGGATCTGCCAATCTTTCTTTTCCGAAGGAATTCGCTGTGCTGCTAGGGAATGGAAGACGACTGTTGTCCCTGGTGACATTTAGTCTGCTCTTCAGTTAACTCATGAAATGTTTCAAATAAAGGATTCTATTTCACCCAGATGATAACAGTAAGATAAGTAAGAAGAGAATATCTTTGACTGTCGAGAAGAGCAGCTAGAAATGATGTGGATGGACATGGCTGTGTTGCCCAGGTGACTTTAAGCAGTATTAGGCTGACCTCAGGCTGATTATGGAGGGGAGAGAGATTATGAAATTTCTGACAAGCAATAAATTCTCATAACCAGGTTACTATTGAGAGCTCCGTTAGCCCTAGAGATTCACACGGTTACAAGTCGGAAAGATTGGCTGTTGTTACAGAGTACGCGTAGGTTATTGGTACCCCATTCTTGAACATTCTATTTAGTAACCCATGGAAACTGCATTTATTGCACAATGAAGAGTAAGTAGAGCTGTCACACTTATCCACTAATAATCTATTTATCAAATTCTACGATATCCACCCCGTCATAAATAACTCATGCCACTCTACTCTATTTTGAACGTCAGGAATTGCTCAGGTCAGTCCTAATATGTGGTCTTGCATCTTTGTCAACAGAGGGGCATGCGAAACTATGAATTTCGAATGCACCTAGATATTTTTCACTATTTAAATGTCACAAATTGCCTCAAAACGGAGAGACGGTGGGTCACAAATCTCAATATCACGATCATTAATTCAACGCTCATTCAATAATGCGCTTGAGCAAACGTAAAACACATTGACTGAGACCAAACGTGCGCCAGGTACTTTTAAATATATTTTTCAAGTACTGAGCTAGTTAGTTGTGGAAGACCAAGAAAATTTTTTTGAATGGAATATTGTTTATTTCCAAGTAAATTCATGAGTGTGCATTTATTCATCATTGTACCATATATCTACCGTTTCTCGTACAGAAAAGTGATTAGAATTTGCTTCAAGTGCTCGAAGGAAAAAATTAGTTCAGAGGGCAGCTTCTTCGACTTTTTATTAAATTGGATTCTTATAGCTTAGAAACAGTTTTTTTTTTATAATGAAACAAGTTTTTTGTTCAACCAGAAACGCTCAAAATCGAAAATAATAAACCGAAATGATACCGATGGAAGGCTATTCTGTTGTGAAAATTACTCCTGTCCTTCTTCCCCTACGATTTTAACTGTCCTCTTCAATAAAGTCTTTCCGCCGGACAGTTAAACGAATCGTGGAATCCATAAATTAATGAAATGAGCTCAAAGTCCTGGGAAGCTGGATACTTTCCTTTCTTTTTACGGTACCCGGGATTTCATCGGAAACATACCGGAGTCGGAGATGATATACGTCCCCATGAATGGGACGAACAGCGCTGCGGAGATAAGATGAGAAATACGGCGGGAATAACCTTTTTTACAGGGTGAGTAAGCCGTTGGAACGGGCATATTAGGGCTCCTTTGTTCAGAACCACTCAGTAGTTCCCAATGGAGGCGACATTCTTGCTAACCGTGGATTCAACGAGAGTCTTAAAAAAAAAAAGAAAAACTATTTACTTCTCAAGCTTAAGTGGAATAGTTACTTCTATAAAAAATTATATCCTCCCTGACAGGTGCGCTAATTCTTATTGTTAGAAAGTAAGCAAGTTTACACGCAAGAATCACTCTAGGTGACAAAATAATCCTAACATTGAAACAAAGACATGCCGCACTCCGTTTTCAACCACAATACAGCGTGTTCAATCTTATACATAAAACTCTAAGTTTGTTTGTTTGCACCTGTCCATTTATGTTCTTAATAGATGGCAAACTTCCGAACCGATTTTGGCGGAAGAGGGGTTAAAACGGTAAGGGAGTTGCCGCACAATCCAGGTCAGAACGTCCAAAAGATCCTTCTACTTCATAAAGATGGGCATTCTTAGCAGGACGTTTCGATTGGTCCGGAACGTATGTTATGGTTGCTAACATGCAGGTTATTGGTGGCGGTAAATTGTGACAATTTGAATTTGAATTGATTCATGGCACATGAAGAAATATTTTTATTAGGTACCGCTACATTCAACTTAAAGTGCTGAAGTTCGGTGTGAAGCCTCTCCATTGCGGTAACCTATCTTGTGACACCCAAAAAACTTAGTCGGCATAAACAAAACGGCGCTGACACATATATTTCAGAGGATTGAAAACAGTGATTCATTGGGGCTGATAGCTATTTGACCAGAACAATGGTCATCGCAGAAGGGATGAATTTACCACGTCTTGTAACAATTTGCTTCGTTTTTCGATGACGATCCATCAAAGATCCGGACAATGCTAAAAAGGAGGGTCATTCGCCCCTCAGACCTTGAGATGGTTAAGCTCGTGTCAGAAGCTCAAAGGCATTCTGGAGATTTCAGATCAGACAGCGGGAGACAGGCGGCGAAGCGATCTCACCTTGACAGGGGGCGATCATCCGACGGTCGGATGTGGAAACGACAACGCCAGCCCGATGGTAATACAGACATTAGGAGCGGTAATGTGGATTGGCAGACCCACAATCTTCTCATCGGATCTCTTTTGTGACTCCTGCCTTCTGAGAGACTCTCCTTTTTTTCTGTCAATCAATTTCATTGGACTCCTGAACCAATTAGTTAAAGACTTCAGTTTTGATCCGCTTCGAGTCTCCACACACAGTTCGCGTTCTATATTTTGAAATCAAGCTCAACGTTTTTGGTGGTATAGTACCTAGGTATTTAGAATAGTACTGCTGAAACAAAAACGAATGTGCGAAACGAACTAAAATGTGATAAAATCAGAAGCTGAAGATGAGTGAACACTACTACTAAGATCTAATACATTTCTAGTTTTATTATTCATAACATATTTTTATCAATTTTTTTATATAATTTAATAAAAAGAAGTTATTTGAAATACTTAGATAATCGCATTAAAATAGTTAAGAAATAGCAATTTTCCCTCATTACTACCTCCATTCACCCCCTATCAAAATGAAAATCCAATGTGATGAAATATGTTTAAATGCTAAACCAAATCTTTACGGAATGAAAAAATGACAAAAATTGGTCGACAATTCCCGTTTGAGCTGCGAGGGTTGGCCTACCCTCCATTCCCCCTCCTATCAGCCTGAGCGAAATTTCCTAGATTTTTTTCACAACTAGACTTAAATGGGTATAAAACAAAATAAGAATCAATGAAATCTGTTGAGAATTATAGAGAAATCCTTTTTTTTAAATAACTATTTGTTTATTGTTACAGCTGTAAAGAATGCAACTTCACTTTAATTCACTTGGTTTCCTTTTGGGGGTTCATAGATCACTATCTGCCTCCACGAAAGCTACCAAGGGTAGTAGGCTAACTATTTAGTATACTATTATAACTAACTTAGTTAGTCTACTACCCTTGAATACTACTACCGATTCGTACTACGCCCAAGGGTTTGGTCCTCTTTAGTCGTCGCACCTCATCGATGATGTCCAGGAGTGAAATGTCTCTGACGTTGACGTGATTGTGGAGCTGATTTTCGTGATCCACAGCTCTTTTTCTTGTAACCTCGTCGGCCGTCTCAACCTCAAGGTCAAGATGCAGATCATTTGTTCGAATATACCATAGTGCATTTACAATACAATGCATACAATGCTTCTTAGAATTTTGTTCTGGACTATTTGGATGATTTTGCCGTTGCTCTCTTTGGTGCAGCCTATTTGGTGCAGCTTTTTTTGGTTTAATCACTTGCTCACATATAAGCATTTTATTGTGGACTGGGAGCTGTGAATTCCTTCCCAGAAGCCAATACAGTTTCTTGAATTTCAGGTTGATTTCTATCTTCTTTTTCTTCACGTGCTCTTTTGAGCTTAGCGTCCAGTGTCATACCCAAATATTTGGCTGTATTACAGTACGGTACCATTAGAGAGGTAATTTCAATTGTGGTGGGGTTCTGTTTTCGGTAGTAGAGAAATATTAAGAAGCATTGACAATTTTTTTTTCTCTACGGAATCGTCATAGAATGGTCTGAAACGGATTTGTATTTGCTATATTTTTCTCTTGTTTGGGTTGTCCCGCACCCTACAGGTGGCTCCCTTCCGAAGAAGCCTCGGTTTAATCCTAACAAAGCGTACGATACAAAAAATCGGCCATCCCAAACAGAAGTTTTTAACGTTTACCGTTAAAAACTCTTCAATTTCGTGGAAATAGACTACATTTTTTTCTGGAAACTCTGTGTTTTTCCAGAAATAATAAACCTTTTTGTAACCATTTGCAGCGATTTTACGGTTGTTTGCAAAATTTTTATCCGCCGAAGAAACTAACGTAACGATTTATTCGTTTTTCATCTGATTCATTACGGGACCATTACTCATTCGCTCGGCCATCAACCGCCTGATGACGTTCATAGTCGTTTTGTTGGATTTCCCCGAATTTTTATTGAGGAACGCTTTAAAAAAAGGGTTATAAAGGTATTCTTTTTCGGGGCTCCGGCAATATAAAAACGGGTCGAGGGAGATACATGTGGGAGCTCGTAAACGGAGGAAAATGAGTAAAGGTTTTAGTGCGAGCATCCCTGGCTGGAACTCTTTTGACCTCCAAAAGCTTTGACCCTTAGTTTTCAATCAATGGCGAACAGGACCTTGTGGTCGTGGTTCCGTTAGGCAGGTTACTGGTATTTTCGTGTTAACCGAGCCCTGTGAACGAGAACGGACTCAAAGGCTAATAAGTGAGCTAGAAAGGTTCAGTACAGAAAAAATTAAATAATATGAATTAAAAAATAAATGAATTGTGACGTGAATGTGACACAATGAAGAGAGTATAGTACACATATGTACAACTATAGAGTTAATATTTAAACGAAAAATGCACTTTCTAAAAATAAAATAAAAACTTCTAAATAACAAGGTACATGAAAGCAGACGGAGCTTTGACCGACCAGCCGCTCGTATTTCTCTGAGACGTGCACATACAAGGAAGAAATAAAGTTTGAGTGTTTCAATAAATCAAATGAGCCGACTCTGATCCTTTTCCATTCATACGTTCGCTCTAAACTGAGAAAAATCAAAGTAAACATGAATGTAAATGTGAACGTATTGGAACAAGTAAAAATCATCTAAATGGACTTTTTGGTTTATTATGCAATAATAAACCATTGTAATCGCTCTTCAAAAAAAATTCTAACCCCCACTGAAAATTTCATGGTTTACGTTTCAAAGGGTGTAGAATCTGAATCTGCAATAAAAATTTTTCTGTCCGTCCGCCGTACGACGTACGCCGTACGCACGATTTCTCTAAAACGGATGAAGCAAAAAAGCTGAAATTTTCAGGAAAAATCCATGTTGGTCCGGCGACCCCCCAATTCTTGAGCCAACTCTCTCACTTAATTTAAAGGGCCCTTTAAGGGTTGTCAAAGTTTTGTAAAATCTCTAAAAACCTCAAAAAAAGTCAAGGCGGCCTAAATTTGAACTCTTTTTGAAGAACGCTCCACGAGGAATCGAATGAGCCCCTCCCCATGTCCGTAGCTCAAACCATTCCCGATGTATGGCCCGATTTATGGTGCCAACATTCACGTTATTTTGGTTTATTATTGTTTTTGTATTGATATCAGTAACCTAGTGACGTAGTGATGAAGTGATGTAGTAATGTGGATACTGGAGTGAACTCCTAAAAGGCTTTGTAGCCGATACACGGGTTGAAGCATTCTGATAACCATTTTAAAAAAATGCTGCAAATTCTTTCACTGAGGCTTATTATTCAATTGGCTTGCGTTCATGATTTGAATTTCTACTAAGTTCTGGAGTGTGCGTGTTTCACGGGTGATAGAGCGATTATTGAATTTCAGGAGGCACACAAATATGATCAACTGATCAACCCAAATAAGTAGGTATTTTGGTTGTTCTATGCATATCTCCTGAAATTCAATAATCGTTCAATTGAATAATAAACCCCAGTGAAAGAATTTGCAGCGTTTTCAGTTTTCAAGTTGCTAGTTAATTTACCAGTAAACTCTGATGATGGGATGAGCAATGTGTGTTTCAAGGGTGCTTTTATACATAGGGTTAAATTGAAGTACAACAATGTATCTACTTTTCTGACATGTTTGTTAGGACATGCCATTTAATTTAACTTGCAAAAATAAGGCCAGGAAGGTGACGACCGTCTTCCCTGACGTAGTTTTCAATTCTGTTGAGGAAGCTCTGCCATACTAGCTGTATTGTTTCCTTGAACGAATTGCCTCCTTCAAATCTTTCAAATTTCGAGGTTTGCGTTAAAAAACTCCTCCTTCAAATGTCAAAAAAAAAAAAAAAAAAAAAATAGCAGATGTTGAGGTCGAGAGAGCGAGGAGGCCAGGGCACATCTAAAAATCTTGAAACGACAGGACCTGTAAACAGTTTCGCAGCAATGTCATCGAAACTCTTGCTGTGTGTGCAGTACTCCATCTTGCTGCCACTCTAGGTCCTGCTGCAAGTTGAGCATCTGCATTTTTAAGAAAAACAATCGTTGATCATTAGCACGTACCGATTCGCGTTCACTGTCACTGCAATTCCATCCTCTTCAAACAAGAAGGGCCTAATAACATATTGTCTCGAACCTGAACATTTTTGCAAGTTAGGAATACACAGAATAGAAGGATAAAGTTTAAACAATGTTTTCAACAGTTCCTTTTAAAATGGAGTTTATTGCAGGTTTTATTAAATATTTGCAGACAAATGAAGAGCATCGGTGTTTCATTTTATCTCATCCAGTTTAATTTGTTCCATTCGTAGATTCCTACGTCTGTAACTATTTTGATTTCATATACTGGCAGAGGGATTATTAAAGTGTTGATGTTTACTTATAACGATATTTATGCCGACTCAAATTAAAAATGTTGTTTCGGAAAATGTTCCGGAATCGTTCCACGAAAACAAACCGACCGCTTTCGGAGAAATTTGAAACTCAAGCTATTTTTTGACACTTAGAAGCAAATTATAAGATATGGAGACACATTGGACTTTTGAAGACCCTTTGTGGCGACCAAATGTATTTCCTAATCAATTTATGGTGCTGGAATGTGAATAAAACTGTTTTGAAGGCATCTTGAGTGCAAGTGAAGTGCTATGGATATAAACGTAGTAGGTGCGAGTTAGAGAGAAATAATAAACCTTTGTATAATTATTAATGTCGTTTCATAAATTGGTAGTAATATAGTGATTATTTTGAATAATGAAGTGGATAGTAGAATAGAAGATGAAATAATTTGTGAACCCAAAAGTCGATCTTGATGCCTAAGTAGGTATATCAAATCCAAGTATGTCCTAATAGGTACTAAAAGGATTTCAGTAAAAAAGAACTTTGCGAGAAAGGATTTGCGAAGACCGTCTTACAGAATTGTTTCGCAAATCTGGGAAATACATTTGGAAAATTGGGTTGGACCCGGGATTGAGTTGAAAACTTGTGATTGCGTTACCAAAGTCGAAATGGGGCTTCTCAATTTTAGCTTTGCGACTCTTCTAAATTCGCTCTGACAGCTTATTTGCAGGAATCCCCAGTAGGCTGTTGGAGGCGGGGAAGCTTGGCGCAACTTGTAAACGTAAATTTCTCACGGTCCCGGTTTGGGAAGCACAAGGCAGAAAGCCCGCGAGGTCAATTGCCAAAGTTCAGAAGCTCCCGGGAGGATATCTAGCCTGAAGAGAAAAACTTGAAAGGATTTGATGGGAAGGCAGTTGTAAATATATCAAGGAGTAATCTCCTTGTAAAGGGGTTTCGCCCGGTCTTGCGAGTATTTGTAAGGGAATGATGGGATGGGGACCAGGTATTACCAACTCTAACCCCTAAACACTTTATAGGTGGTCGTTATAAGGGATTTGTCTTGTACAGTCGGACTGAGCCTTCTCTTAGAAGTCGTTTCCAACTATCTGAAGGTTCCGGTCTCATCATTCTCCAACATTCTACGCGTAGGATCAGAAATTATTCAGCAACCACACAATAACTATGGAATTCATAAAATAAATCACAAATCCAAACTAATTGGACATCTACGGACCAACAAATCGCTAATGATTGTCAACAAAATTGTTCTTTTCTTTCAACGTTTAGGTTTATTATTCAATAATAAACCATTGTAATCGCTCTTGAAAAAAAAAATTGTAACCCCCCTGAAAATTTCATGGTTTACGTTTCAAAGGATGTAGAATCCGAATCTGCAATAAAATAAAAAAAAGTCGTACGCCGTACGCACGATTTCTCCCAAACGGATGAAGCAAAAAAACTGAAATTTTCAGGAAAAATCCATGTTGGTCCGGCGACGCCCCAATTCTTGAGCCAGTTCTCTCACTTAATTTAAAGTACCCTTTAAGGGTTGTCAAAGTTTTGTAAAATCCCTAAAAACCTTTAAAAAAGTCAAGGCGGACTAAATTTGTACTCTTTTTGAAGAACACTCCACGAGGAATCGAATGAGCCCTTCCCCAGGTCCGTACGTCAAACCATTCCCGATCTATGGCCCAATTTATGGTGCCAACATTCGCGTTATTTTGGTTTATTATTGTTTTATGTTGATATCAGTAACCTGGTGACGTAGTGATGTAGTGTTGTAGTAATGTGGATACTGGAGTGAACTTCTAAAAGGCTTTGTAGCCGATACACGGGTTGAAGCATTCTGATAACCGTAAAAACCGTCGCAAATTCTTTCACTGGGGTTTGTTATTCAATGATTCATGATTTGAATTTCTACTAAGCTTTGGAGTGTGCATGTTTCACAGGTGATAGAGCGATTATTGAATTCCAGGGGGCACACAAATATGATCAACTGATCAATCCAAATAGGTATTTTGGTTGAGAACAGATTTATGTGCTCTATGCATATTTCCTGGAATTCAATAATCGCTCCAACACCTGTGAAACACGCACACTACAAAGCTTAGTAGAAATTCAAATCATGAACGCAAGCCAATTGAATAATAAACCCCAGTGAAAGAATTTGCAGCGTTTTTTTAATGTAACTGCCAAGTTGGATGAGACACATAGATTCGTTCAATACTAATCATGATCATTGGAATGGTATGAATATATTCCATGACGTATTCATTTCGCTGACAAAGTGATGAATTAGGAGGGAGCATACAATTCAACTCCAGTCGATTATTCAATGGTATTCAGTAGATTAAAGTTATTCTAGCGATGGTTGGTTTTTGAGAACAACTGAGTACATTCATTACCCAGCAGTCATGCTCAGTAAATTTATTATCAATCGACTTGCATATCTTCATTAGCCTATGTGATTGGTTTTTAGGTGTTTACATCTATCGTTTTTCTTGTTTTCAATATTAAATATTTACAATCAAATTTGTTAGTTTTCGATTCATGATTCATAGAATTCAGTAATCTACGTAAACAAGAAAAAAATCGGAATATTGCTCACAAAAAGCGTAATCTTAGCACAAAATTAGACTGAAAGTTGTTCTTCATTTTACTTTAAAAACCGATAATATCTTTGTAATACAGTGTAAAACAATACGTTCGTTTGTAAATGAGTATTATTTTGAATACGTTTTTCTGCTATAAAATAATAATTATCAGAATTTACATTTTAATGGAATTGAAGCACAACTTTCAGCTTTAGTTTTAACTTCAATTTTTGAATTACCTGTGCCATGGTTCATAAACTTGTCTTGAGTAATTTTCAGAGGTTTTTAGTGCATTTTTTTAAATGTTGACCAATTCATTGTGCTCAAAAGGCGTTGTACAATGGCCCATTCTTTCTTTCTTAATGATTGATTTTTTGGAGATAGAAAGAAATTTTAATCTCAATCGTAGCTAGAGTTATCGCCTGGAATGACGATTAGAAAGCGTCAAAATCATTCTAGATGATTAAGTCTAAACGGATTTGATGATTAAGTTTCTGAAAACTTTTATCTTGATAATTTCGGAGGAATTGCAATATCTTCATTTTTATAGAAAATTCGCTCTTACAATCATGTTGCTTAGATTTTTCTTCGACCATCAAACATTCCATTTTATCAAGTTCCTTGACAAGCCAAACCAGCCAACTCGGCAGAGTTACAACTTCAAGAACCCGGCTATTTGAGACAATAAAGTTCTGAGCTCGGTCCAAAAGGCACGACCTCGTAAAAAATTCTGGGAGACTTCGCCGCAGCTTGAAAAAAGAAACACAAACTGTAAGAGAAAGCATCTCTTCTCAGACTGCGATCAAAAAAATTTCAACTTCAACATCATTTTTTATCATCAGTTGTTCCATGATCCTTTCTTACAGATCCCGCTGATAACTGGTGGTCACGAACCGGGTACGATATTTCAAAGAAAAAAAATCGGGACCCCCTTTTTGCTTTAGTCTGGCGACCTAGCATTGATATCTCGTGGTTTGGAGGTTCAAAGTGGAAGATTGGGATGCGAGCCGTGATCATTTATTTAGGTTCTGATAACTAATAAATTACTCGAACTCCAAGTAATTGCTCATCGTGCCAAACGCTGCGATCAGCCGAATGCCTTTCCTCGTATTTCAAGCTGATCGCTTCATTTGAAAGCCACTAGTTGTGGACTAGACGGTCAAAGATTAAACGAATTCAATTTTGTTAAGATGGTATCCAAAATGTTCATTCCATATGACACACCGTCATTGTGATGTCAGTATCATCTTTCTTTTGCTATAATAAAATTCGATTGGCACTTCCGTCACGTGGTACCTGAGATTTGAAAAAAGGTCACAATTTGCCCCAATAATTTTAGTTAGGGTGTTTACAGTGTTTCGTCTATATTAATTTGTGTTGAAGATCTTGTTAAACACTAGGAATCAAATAATAAAAACGTTTATGACATACATCAATAAATAGCTTTTCCAAGTCGAATCGAGAATTTTCCAAACCAAATTGAGATTTGTCCAAACCAATTTGAGAATTTTCCAAACCGATTTGAGTATTTTCCAAATCAATTTAAGAATTTTCCAATCCAAACCGAATTGACAATTTTTAAGGCAATACAAAACTTTTATTGAAAACAAAATTAGTGAAGCAAAATGAAAGCATTTTTGTTCTTGTTGACTTCAATAGACCAGCCAAACGCAGAGTGGCCTCGATTTTTTCTGTTCTTAACAAGAGCGTAATTTTTATGAAGTATTCTTCATTCATTTTGTCTTTCTGATTTCAATGTTAATTTGTTCATGAAGTGCTATTCTTTCATTTTGCTTCACTAATTTTGTTTTCAATAAAAGTTTTGTATTGCCTTAAAAATTGTCAATTCGGTTTGGGAAACTCCCTCTTCCTTTTTAGTAGTGAAAGTTTCTTAGATTGGAAAATTCTCAAATGGATTTGGAAAATTCTTAAATTGATTTGGAAAATTCTCAAATTGGTTTGGAAAAATCTCAATTTAGTTTGGAAAAATCTCAATTTAGTTTGGAAAAGTTCTCAATTCGACTTGGCAAATTCTCAATTCGACTTGGAAAAGCTATATATATACTGTTTTCGTTTAGGCATTAACTAACGTTGCTGGGAAAGGGTCCACATATATATTTTCCTGTCTCCTGCGCAAATTGCATCATACTAGAAGGGCAAAGTTTGAGTTCCACCCTATTTTTTCGAACTTCTGTTTACTTGGAAGGAATTTCCTCCAAGTAACCTCCCTGTTTGCCATGGTATCTGCAGCATTGTTGCCTACGTTCTCATAGTTTCCAGTTCTTTAGACACACAGACTTATTGCTAACCCGTTGTAGTGGAATGTAGCGTCTTCTCTACTGAGTGAATTAGGTGGCTTGACGCTGTCTTGACATCCATGACCATACAACTAAGTAAATGTTTTTTTTTTCCAAATGTAAGCTGGAATCGAATACAGAAACAACAGACAAACATACTGTAAACCTGGGTTGACATTACAGACACAGAAGTGTTATGGTATTTCATGAGTGTTTTGGGTACATCTGATCATTCAAAATACCTCGTTGAATCTTTCCAGAAAACTCTAGAGAAGGTCTGTCAGCCAGTGGAAACGGATTGAAAAGATGAAATTGTCTATTACAGTTCGCCACCATTAGAAAGGCTCCATTCCAAAGGTCTGAAGTTGAATACAAGTAAAAATATTTTAGACCCTTAAGCAGCATTTCAATTTTATGTGATTTCACGATGGAACAAGAAGATGCGCGGTAACAATCCAGAGCTAATCGGCTCCAATGATGATGATGATGAAATACGCGTACGATCTCAATTTTGCGATTGTTTGATGACACGTTCGTCGACATGTCTCTTCAAATCTCTCAATCCTCATCCTGATTTGCATATTCTTCACAGTAGAAAGGCATGAATTCCTATTTTTAGTGATGGTTATCTAACTGATCATGTACAATGAGTAATAGTCACATAAAAGCTGGAAATATCGGTCTCTTTAGCTCTCGTAATATCCCTTAACGTGATCATTGTCTCAGAAAAAAACCGCATAACAGCGTGATCTAATAAGACCATAAAGAGGGAAGACCGGCTCAATGAGAGTGTTCACCCGAGCCGCTATTACATCCGAACCTATCGTAAGTAGATCTAAGCAAGGGACCTTGTGACCTGAAGAACGCCCGATCTCTCAGCTAGATGT
The DNA here is from genome assembly GCA_031894815.1 of Creontiades dilutus. Taxonomy (NCBI): domain Eukaryota; kingdom Metazoa; phylum Arthropoda; class Insecta; order Hemiptera; family Miridae; genus Creontiades; species Creontiades dilutus. Next base: position 730,538 of record JAVIWC010002863.1, on the reverse strand, counting down.
CTACCTTAAGCCCGACGCTTCCTTTTTTTCCTATTTTCACAAATATTTGAAGGAAGGGTTTTACTGTTTCCTTGTTTAATATAAGGATCCTTATCCTATAAGGGGCCGAAAGGGAGGGGTTCACGGAGTTTTATGGTGAGACCTCCATTGTTCGAGAGATGATCAACCTCGCGCTTTGGGGATCGTCCGATCACGCTTTCGTGGCCTCACGATCTTTCTCAAACTCCTTCAGTGCAAATAATCAACTAATTGTGTGTAACTCGAACCTCTTCTCCCGAGGTTTGTATCTTACTGACCCGTCCTATTGCCTGTATATCCCATTTCCTAATCACGATCGCTTTGACGCTTGACCCCAACGCTCGTACCCTTCATTGTCGTCTCATTTTACAACGCTATTATTCACGCCCTGGGCGACGACCTCTCAAGTTCAATATTTTGACGAACAGTTGAAATGTCAAGCATAAAATTGCTTTGTTAGACTATTGCTCGAACTTCTACCTAAATATTCATAGTACACTGTGGAAAATGCTCACTGTGGACATTTGAAGACCTCAAAAAAATATACCTACCGTGTATCACAAAAACTCACGTTCACGTGCGAATGGGCGAAATGTATGGTAGTTAATCTAACGAACTTACAAAAACTTGCAGGATTGGAGATGGTTATTGAATTATTTTTGTTGATTAATTTTGCTTTTTTTTAAATAGGTAATTTATTGATTTTTGTCCCTAATTTTGATGTGAAAGTTGGGAATAGATTTTTATCCAGAAAATTGAGATTTGATACACTTTATTCTGGAATTCGATAATACTGGAGGTAGAAATTTCTGTGTGGTTTCTAAATAATCGAAGTGACGAGAGCTTACGACATTTTATCGTTGGCAAACGAGTCCACTCGTCAATGGAATTGTTTGGGAAAAATATGAATCGCTGATTCATTCGCCATTGTGATCGCTCCATAGGGCTCTAGGGATAAAAACAAAACAGCTGTATCACCGTAAAGTTGGTTGAATGCAAAAACTCAAATATGTATTGCGAATGGCCTGAGTGACAAACAATGAGAGTGGTAGAAGTATAGGTGGCCGTTGAGCGTTTGAGGGGGATGAAAAGGGAATATTTTCGGGCAGGGGAGGAGGGGAGGGTAGGTAGCCGGTTGATCAATGGACGCCATGGGGTTGTAATCCCACTGGGACTGACCCCTTGGTGTTCCGACGCTTTTTCGAACTTCTGGCAAATGCCTTCCCCCCACCCTAACACACCTTCCCGTCACAGCCAAGAGCCATTCTGTCAGAGTGTCCTAATTGATCCCTGTCACCATTTATTGTTTGTTTCGAAGATGTCAAAAAACCTTTGTGCGGTAGCTTCTCTTCATTTTTGAATTACTAATCAATTCCCCTTTTAATTCAGAATTTAATTATCACAAGCCACAGTAGCGCTAAGGCTTACAGTGGGGCAAAACGCCAACAGACATTGCACTTTCATGACCTTGAACACTTTCTTTTCAGCCTGAAGTAATGTGTCAAACAGTTCCAGGCTGAGTTTCGTCGTGGGAAATGGAAGGTGAGGTTTTAGTGGGTTTGAATCCCACATAACCCAAAGTGCGGTCCCTTTTGGGTATCTTAGGAGATCCGATTTCCAACTAAGGATCTCAAAGATTTCCTCACCTGCCACCGGAATAAAACAACATTTTCTTTTGACACGTAACCTTGAACATTCACGGTTTTGGTTTTTCTGAAACCGGCTTTGAAGTCAGGTGGTCAGTAGAGTCAGTTTGTTGTCCCGAAAAAATGAGAACATGCAATAATTTCAACTTTTGATTCTGCTCCCACACTCAAGTGTGCTGTTGTGTGCTGCTGAACAGGAATAAGCCACACATGATGGGCTTTAAATGATCACATGGCTGATTCTCAAACTATTGACAATTTTCAGTTCCTGACATTTTAAAGATATAATTGTTTCTTTTACTAGGTTATTGGATGTTTATCACTTAATTGGCCTCCCTGGATGTTTTTCTGATGCCCAGTCATTCAAGACATCCCATTATTCTCCGCGAAATTCAAATTTGATGAAGTCATTACAATGGCGTGGTGGTTCCGGTCGCGACTATGACAATGTTTTTCGTTTCACTTAAATAACAATGACAATTCTGACTTTCAACAGAGATTCTTCCAATACTATTGGACTTTTTTTTGGTTTTAAAAGTGCAACGAGATACGGCCTTCCAAGAGAATAAGTGAGTAGAAGGAAAATTTTGGGGTCAAACATAGGTCAAACAATAGGTGAGCAGCTAGGGCCATTAAAGTGAAATTGAATAAACACACTAACCTGTTTCCAGATGTTCTCGTTCGATCAGAAAACACTCCACCCGCCGTTTAGGGCGACTCAAGGGTGTGCCCGCTTGCTAGTGAGCCACTGCTACCACCAAAACAAGAACTTCTTCGGAAATCCCTGTTTTGTTCCCTCAGCAACACATTCTTTTTGGGCCACGACGATGACCCTAGACTAACGTGACCTGAATAAAGTGCAGTGTTCGGAGATTAAAAACTTGAAGCAGGGGTTAAAAAGCCATCGACAGCTGCTCTTCAGATGTAACTAAAGGCGAGAAAATTGTCATGTAATTTTGAACGTCAGGTAGAATATTCAAAAAACCAACTCGAAATTTGGAACCTCAATTCAGTTGTGGGCCATCACAATGACAAATCAGGATTCCTTGATCCCAAAAAACATGGAAATTATATTATCTTCCGAAGGTTGTCTATTGGTCAATGAAGTATTCAATGAATGTATGCAGACGAGGGGAAAAAGTGGAAAGTCAGACGATATTGAAGGCCATTTTTTGAGTGCCATTTACACGAATGTGGTGAAAATGGGCAAATAAACCTACTGTTTTTGAATAATTGCCATAGAGATTATGAGGATAACAAAAGTTAGATCAAAAGATTTTATCTGCTAAAAAAGATTTTAAAAAGGCGTTTTTTAGTCCAAAAATTGATTTTGGTTTTTTTCTTTTTTGAACAATTTTTCAACAATCGATTCATCACACAAAAAAATGTGTGATAGACACCCGACATGCTCTTATTGTTCAAAATCAATTTTGAGACATATTTTTTACCAGCGAGGTGGACGAATAACTTGACCTGTTGGTTACAACAACCGAATTATTGGCGGTGGAACGAAATTTGTTTCTGAAAAATTGGGGCAGTTATATTCTGCAACTACAGCCTGTATGTATATGTGCATTTCTACATATATCATTCAGTTCTAGGGTTGTGCTCTACGGGATGTAAGACGGATTTCTAGCGGGAAACCCGACGGACGTTTTTTAATTTTTAAAGCCTCTGAATATATCTTTTATTCTTAGAACACTCACTGGTTACCACTTTTCTCAGAAAGGTGAGAATATGTGGATGCTCAATCAACGAGATTCGTTCAGAAATACGTAAGGAGTACGAGGAAAACTCCATTTCTGGCGTTTTTCCGAAATCTCAGAAATGAACGATTTGCGTATGAAATAGAAAAAAACACCGTTTGTTCGACAAAAGAAATCCACACGTTCCCAAAACAATTAACTCACCGTCAATTCCTTTCAGAAATATCAGGAAACACTGGTAGTACATGTTTACATTTGAACAGGTTAATAAAAAAATTTCCAGGAACGCGTCCGAATACTGTTCGAGTTACTAACTAAACCATACGGGCTACCCGAATCGCGTAATTTGCTCATAACACTCAAGTTCATTCTATTGTACATTTTCCAAATCTGCTTTATATTGCCTCGACAATTGATTTTCCATGTTCCCACGAGTACTAGGGATAGCTTTTCACGGTGCCATTCATTTTTGCGTCTGTTCACTTGCAAATCTCATTTTACTGTACATTGCTGATTGTGAATAAAAGTTGTGGACTGGTGAAGAACAACAATAGCATCCAAGATAAGGTTTCAACGCTCTTCCAGCACATATAAGATTCGTCTAATTTCTTTTATACTATGTATTCCATTTGAATATCAATTTCACGATTACAATATTTTATGAGTCATAGTAAAAACAAATAATCAACCAATCAATCAAAAAATTGCAAAATAAGTATTGATTTTTCGACTGATTGCACGGACTAATAAAAACGGAGTAAGATAGATCGTTGTCTGTATTTCCACGAAAGTAAAGAGTTACACAGTTAAATCGATTTCGACGGATAAGTCAACATCAGTAACAAACATGAACTGACTGATGATGACTTAACCGTAGAAATCGATTTAACTGTGTAACTCTTTACTTTCGTGGAAATACAGAAAACTATCTATCTTACTTCGTTTTTATTGAAATGGGTTTCCACAACTTCATCGCGAGTGACGTAGTCCGTGCTCGGACCAGACTGACTCGTTCTATCTTGGACGATCTGGTTGGATGATATTCGAAATGAATGTTCCATTTTTCCAAAATACCTCACGAACAACATGAAAACATTTTCTGGAACAACCTGGAACTTCTTTAATAAGCTCATATTCGCAGAAGGAAGTGACGAAATTCTCACGTTCCTCAGTTGTTATAACTCGAGCAATAATTTTTGAACCCGATTTGTACTAAATCACATTCGGTTAGACGTGCATGATCGAATGATGTGTGTGTCCACGACACACCAGTCCTCGTCACAAAATCTAAATCAATTACAACCGTTAAGCGAATATTTGCCTAAATCTTCCTCTTGGTTTAACTATTCAAAACGCGCATTTCTTGTTATGCTTATACATTATCCATATACTAGGTATGTATACTATGGATGTATAGGATATGACTCAATAGTTTTTATTATTATTTTTTTAATTATTTAATTAATTTTTTTTTTTTTTAAATTGAAATCATCATTTTCAGTTTTTGGTCATTGCCGCGGACTTTTTCTTCCCACTATGCAACTGGCATCTCTCGTTTTTCAGTCGGTAACACTGATTTCTTGTTGTATATGCAAAATTCTGATGAGTTTGAGTCGAAGTGGTTGGGTTCAGATAATTATATTCAACATCAACAACAGTGAAGAAAATTGTGCTTTAAATATCTAGCTATTGGGGAACTCCTTCCCTATTCCTTCATAATTTCACTTTATTTACTTCACTTTGCTCTCTCAATACTGGAACGTTTGGATATATGACGATTCGCCGTCTGTCGTATTAATTTAAATTGTATTGTATTTTATGGACTCGAAGTGGTAGTATTTGAAGAATAGGTGTGTTGAACGTTTGCTTATAGTAGAATTAGTTCAGATAAGTGAACCGTACAGCAAATTACCTAGCTCCCTTTGCTTACGTAGAACGGGAAGACTGGCTGAGAACTCGTGCTCTTAGTAAATGAATACATAGGCAGTAGGGAATATAGAAATACTAAATTAAATTGTCGTTTAAATGAGACAACTCCGCAAGGATATCTCAATTTGTCTCAGTTCATATAGGAAGCTCTTTCAGTTCACAATTTAAGCTTGACAGAAAGGTACCTTGAACTCAGTCTCCACTAACCCTCTTTGTGATTTTTGACCCAAGCTTCAACAGGTTTGGTGTCCAGTAGTTTCAAGAAAAGGATTTTTTCCGTTCTGGAATTCTACTCATCTTGTAAAATAACAAATTTTATTTTTTTTTCGTTTGATTAGGTTCATTTTGAAAATAATTATTACTTCTCCAGAATTTATTAACCAGAATAATCTATTGAAAAACTCGAAGGTTTCTCAAAGTTCCCTAATGACTCTTTTAGTAAGGTAAATAAAAGGGAATTATGAAGCGTATTATTATTATTTTTTAAACTTCGTCCTTATTCTGGTTCCAAATTTCAATAGTACAACTCTCAATTAAAACAATGAATTATTAAAATCATTAGGTAACTTACACGTTCATTTCAGGAAACGATGTATCAGATTATTAGTAATTTTAAGAGAGGTAAATCTAAAATTCGATGTATGTGGAAGCTGAAATCTCAAATGTAGCTCTGAGCATCATATTATTTTGAGATAATTGGATCATTTGGGTGGAATTCACAAGGTAAAATGAGTCGTGATTGAGCACTGGGCATGAAGAGAGAAATGAGGGAAGATTGAAAAAAGGGGTGGGGGAGAGGGCGCTACATTACGTCATTTCTGCAAACCTGGCCATATTTCCCCGACGTCGCACTCTCTCTGCCGGCAACTGATTTGAATTTGTTTGCAGTAATTAGAGGAGCCCTTTATAAACATTTGAACACGATAGGGATTTAATTAAGACCTAAATAGAAGGTAGTCAAAGCTCGGGGATCCATAAATCACGCGCGGGGGCTCCGCCGCTTCGGGAGGGAAGTGCGTGAGGGAGTTGGCAGCGCCAATTAATTACCCGCCGAGGCCTAAAGATGGTGGGAGGGGTGTTTCGCCGCGAGCGGCGGAAGAGGGCGAGAGTTGGGGGGTTGTATTCCGCTCCTAAGTTTTGCAACCAGACCGTGAAAAAGATCGTATCAAGTAAAGCGTGGAAAGGAAGGCTTTTTGTCGAAAAGGCCCAGCGAGCCTAGTCAGCTGATATCACACCTGATACTGGGGCTTAACCCTGGATTTCGGTCTTATCGTTAGAAGTTCCCTGTAAAACGTGGAACATCAACTAATGATGCTATTTAGAGGGTAGTCGGGAAAAACGATTCTCTAGAAAATTCCTCAAGTAGGTACTTATTAATTAATGATTCCCACACCTGAGCATATGGTGGATTCTGCACTTTCAAAATCGAACTACTAGAGAAAGAATTCTGTTCTTACCCGTTCTAGGAGATTATTCTGTAACTCTTGGAGCCACGGGGGCAGCACCAGGTCAGAGAAACAGGAACTGAAAATTGTCAATATCCTCATTTCCAGGGAAACAAGATCTCAATTTTCGGTCGCTAAGAACTGTGTATTTGCTTGACTGAATGGTAGCAACTGCCTATTGGTTTACTGTGAAAGCTGGAATCACTCAATCATTAATTTGAAAAACAATAACAAATGAGGAGGTGTTCTTAACTTTGGCATATAAAGCTAATGGAACCATCTTGTGTAATAAGTTTTCAATGTTACACAAAAGTGCGAATGTTTTCAACTTTTTCCAGTTGATTTGCCTGTTGGTAGTAACTATTCACAAATGTCCGATGTAAAACATTATCATTATCACGTGATGTAAGAGGAATGATTCCAAAATAGATAACAACGATAAAAATTGTGTACTTTGATGTAATCAGGGCGAGAGAGAATTTGGGATTTCCAAGAATATCCTTCATTACATTCAGGAATTTGGCAAAGAAGTTCATGACCGCAAACCACAATCAAACCAGTCATGACTGCCTATTATAATGTTGAGCAGAACATGGAAGATTGGGCTGGTGAATTTTTTTCAAATCACCGAACCTTGTATTTTTCTAACATTCGACTGCCACCTAATGGATGGGTCCAAAATTGATTGCCTGTACCCTATTTGTTGACTGTCACTTTGAGGTCCATCTTTCTGGCACCATTGCACTTAGCATATTTATATATAGTTCGTAAGATATCAATTTTTTTAGTGGTTTTACAGTGATAGTTGAGACATAATTATGGGTTCCGTCTTCAGTCGAGCACAATGGAAAAAGGTATTCCACTGCGTTTGTTTAGCTTCACGCTTAGTAGTGCCTTATTAGTACTCGTATATTAAGATCATGGAGGATTTGATGGCGCTAGTCCATTCTTTACTTCGGAGGTTATTCATAGTCGACAATCAAATTGCCTGAGGGAGTTCTACTTCAAGGAACCCCATTTCGTATCTGTCATGGAACTGCCCACTTAATTCAGCGCAAAATCTCTCGGTGGGTAATTTAATTTTAGATGAACAATAATAATTTTTGACGACGTAAACTTTATGCTTGACGGATACTTCTCAGGTTGCACCAAACATTCCTAACTCACGACATCCGACACGCGTTGTTACAGTAACATAATAGTGAATGCAGTTGGTTTAAGAAGCGAAACCTCCAAATTCTAACGTATAAGGAGGGTCTTTAGACTGTATCTCTGCAATAAAACACGAACTGCACTCAAACCCAACCTTCCTCAATTCGATTCGCAAACGGGTCCCAGAACTCCCTCCTCTTGAATTGAAGTCCGAGACCTACTGGAATAAAGGATGAGCACCGATTAAATTTATTCCCGAAGGAAGTTTTAAAACGCCTCCGGCTTTAATTCAAATTTTATCACGCCCCAGGAACCGTCTCAAAAGAAGAAAAAACCAGGTTGATTTAGACACAACCCCAGAAGGATTTATTACACGGCTGGAAACATTCGTACAAAACAATATCCAGAGCTTCGTTTCTTTCATGTGTACTTCCAGTTGCTAATTCCACCACGACACCCACTCGCATCGTGACAGGCTCATGAACCGACCTGTTTTTCGAGTTAGTCCCGGCTGTTTTATTGTCCATGTTCAATTTTATTGAGACGATGCGTATTCAATATTTACACTCGCCTCGGAATTCAAATTAATTTATATTCGGCGCTAAACAAATTATCATTATTGAAATGGGAGCTTCGCTTAAGTTTTCAAAACCGATATTTCGCGAATAACGACTGAGATATTTTATCCACGTTAAAACCTGTATTTCATTATATATGACGAGAAATGTGAGGAAAACGAGATTCTTACTCGTGGTTGTTCCAACGAATGTCAATCATATTATATTCCCTACATAGTAGATTATACCTACATATTATGTATATACAATTGTTATAAAGCTCATCCTTACGTCAAACACCACGAAACAAACCATTCTTGTTAGAAAAACAGGTCATGAAACGTTGTTCTAAAATCGCCTTATCATATAATGGAATGTGTCGAACCTTTTTTATTTTTTTATTGAGCTTATGTAAGTACGAAGACGATGTAGACAGTACTGCTATCTTGAAAACTGCGTTCACTTTACGTTGCCTGTGTATAACTTGCTGTGAAATAACTGTTCGTTCACATAAGTGGGTAGATACATATTATTTAGCAAAACCACAATTATTATTTGATAGGCAAATGTCATCTGTTTAATAAATTACTATTTGATAGTCGTTTTCAACCGAAGTAATGATGCTCATGTACTGGAGATGTCAGGTATATAAATATCTATATTCAGATGCGTTCTTCTGGCGATGTTGGCAAATTCAAAATATGCTTCGCACGACATACAGAGCGAGACCTCATTCTAAAAGTCACCTCAATAATCCAAACACCTGCTTTCCGACCCCCGTAGAAATCGAGGGAACGGCAACTAAGCCTGACAATTTAATCCTAATTTACGCCTCACGGACTTTTGTTTATCCATACAAACTACCCGTATAACGCAACAAATAATATTATTAAATTCATTACGGCGTGCTGGAAACTCAAACCGTAAATTTCTCCGTTGGCCGGTGTCAAGGGATCCCCCTTAATAAAAATGTTTATACATCCGATGACGAGATAGTGCTGTCAGAATATTTATTCGTCCGCTTCCCGGCCCTCACCTTCATTCAAGAGTTGGAATAAACGTTTGTCGTTGGACCTGAATGTGTGACTTATAATAGAAATGTGTTGTTTTTTTATCGCCTTTTATTAAAAAAATTATGTGTGTAGATTCAGTAGGGGAGAAACGTCGCATGGTGACAAGTTCTTTTTTTTCTGAAGGTCGTGAGTGGTCGTTTTTATCCTGACACCCCATCAGACCTTTTTGCCTCGATGGTGTTACGAAACAGGAATTCCGTTTGATACCCAGTTTGTAACGTAGGAGTAATTTCTTCCTAACTAAGTACGTCAGAGGTGGTACGTCAGTACGTGGTTAACACCATAACTAAACAGAAATATTGAATAAATTACTTTAGCTTTCTTCAAACTCATACACCTGTCAATAATTGCTTCAAGGAAACACCGTATAAAACATAATCAACACCTCTAATAATCAAACTCAAACTAAAACAAATATTTTTAAATAGCTTCATCGAAAATAAAACACGAACAACATAAAGAAAATTCGTGTTTGTTGGCGTCCCAAATTTATATCCTATGACAAAATTTTTAAATATAACAGTTTTTTGTACACAACGGTCAACTCAAAATGAACCCCTAATGGAATTGCAAGTTGAACTAGTAAATTAAATATTGTTGGCAGATAGAAGTGAGGATCAAATTTATTATGGAATTTACTAAGTACTCGAGAATTCGGAACTGGTTAGAATTGGTAGAATGAGGATGAACTAGAGGAGTTTTGATGTATTGACAATAAAACCGAGCTAAATCACAAAGAATAAAATACCAACGTAAAATATTTCTGCCTCCTGGAAGAGTTGTTTACTTGAAAATTTGTTAGGAAGTCACATTTGGCGCAGTCGGTTGGTACAGAAAATTTAATGTGTAATCTTAGTGGAGCCGGACTACGAACGTCACAACGCCTGTCTCTTAACTTCCTCAGGCAGAGAGTTAAAATCACATCATGGCAATCACATCTCTCGATTGCTCCTTGTAACAATGAGACAGTCCATTCGCTCAATCATAATTCAGACGAGGCATCTGGTGTTTGACTTAATCGAAATCTCACGTTCAGGGAAAACTTCTTATATCGAAAAGGTTTGAACTTCTCCCTGGGAAAGGCTTGAGTCTAAAGTCTGCTGAAGTACCAATAATGTTTTGGGTCGCTTCTCAATCTCATCAATCAGCAGAGCCTGACTACCTGACTATCTGTACGTACAAAACCATAATTCTTCCTTAATATCTCTTTCCAGTAATGTGCTAACTAGAATCTGATTTAACACAGATGCTCCAGACGTCCTTCTGCAGCGCTCTTTGCGCTCTCTAGCTGGTGGCAGTGCCGGTTGGTCGCCCCGATTACCTGATCATTGTGAAGGTCACATCCCACTTATCATTTTTGGAACCTCAAACGTTCCCATTCCGAGTGTTATCAGCTCAGTTTTTATTAAATTGTGGTGAGACGTGGTTACAATGGCCAAGTTGACCGATGTCGTTGTAGATGGCTAAGTACTGTGTACTTTGTCTAGTACTATATCCCCCATTTATGGCTATTTTCAGTTCCTTACATGTTCGACGATAGATGTAGTTGGTTGTTGAATATGATCAACGTGTTAGATGGGGGAAAGTTGGAGAACCTTCAAGAATGACGTCACTACAATTTGTTTGACTTCGGTTTTCAGGCGGAATCTGACACTCTCTGAGCTTGTCACGATCCTTGGGGATGATGATGGTGCAGATATTGACTGTTTTGACGTAATGTATCCTCCTGCAACTGTCATTCATGATGTAACTGATTATGAATCCTAAACTATTTCGTCGTGGCACAGACTCCCTAGACCAAAGTGGCTAGTCCCGAACTCCTTGAACACATGGCGAATCGCGAGAAATTTAACGTGTTCCTCTGGGATGCCCTTACTGCACATCGCACATCTGGAACGAGGCTCGTCGGGGGAGTCGTACGGTGTGCAAAGAGCATCTGAATCTCTCGTCGTACGGAGGGTCATCAAAGAGCATCTGAACCTCAACACCTCCTCAAGATTTTCAAAGACTGTACGGTTGTCGCTCCTTGAAAAAATCACAAGGTTTTGCCCGACGATAAAATCCTTTGGCTAATCAGTAATTATCGAAAGTAGTAAGTAGTGGAGATGTGCATCTTTTTCTTCATTAATTGTAGTTGGTAACTGCTGAATATACTTGAATGTTGATATACGGGAGTACTTAAATTTTGCCTCAAACGTACTAATAAAGTTTCAGTTATGTTTTTTTTTTTTTTTTTTTAATTTTTTTTTTTTTTTTTTTTTCATTGATACCCACTTGATGGATGCTACGACTACGTAGGAGTAATTACATTTAATCTCTACGTCCTCTGCTTCGTTTAATAATATTACCCGCCGGCCAGTTGTTCTCATTGAAGGACAACTTTATACAAAAAACATTCAACTTTGAAATAATTTACTTCATCTTATTTTTAGTAATAAGTACCTAACTGATGCCTATTCTGGATGTAATTTTTAATAGAATAAGTGTTTAAGCGAGTTCTTCATGAACCGCGGACTTTCTAATGGTCGTTAATTCCCAATATCTTGATAATATTGAGTGGTCGCAAACGCAATCATTCAAGTGTCATTTGATGAAAGGGAGGAGGTTGGGCCACCCGGAGCCGCTCAGTGGTTTTCTTGAGTGCCAGTCTTTCTACCTCGTTAGTGACCGTTTACATTTCCAATTACCGATCCACATCGCCTACGCTCTGATCGCTCTTTCTTCCCTCAGATTTTTATTCGACCCCAGTTTCGTTCAGGGAGCCCCTCTGGGCCCCGTTCTCTTCTCCAATTTAAATATTTGGAGCCTCCTCCAGGGTCTGACCCCACTGTTTTTGTTTCAGATTTATTCGCGAGTGTTAAATATGCCTTATATACGGTGGACGAGTGCTGTAAGGGATCGATGTAGCGGAGTTTTATGGCGGTATTCAAAAGAGGTCATTAGAGGAATCCACTCCACAACACCTCTGTTTTAGTACGGGCGGCGAGGGCACAGTTATAACAGCTTGAAGTGCTATGAATACGTGATAAGGCGTGGTATTCATTCGAATGAATCAATAGTCCATATTCGAAACACAGATAATGTCCAATAGACAATTCATTTGGTAACTCGGATTCATACCAGGGTTTACACATACCTGTTTAAACAATGGTACCCAAACCCATCATACAGAAGAGTTTTATATTTCTTCCTTGTCGTGTTTGGGGTTTAAACTAGACTAGTTCAGAGGGCATTCGGACTTTCAACCTCATCGTCACAGTAAATAACAAAACCTGTACCTCTTGAGAGAAGACTCTTCATACAATCAGTATCCGTTGGCGTTCCTGTTTTAATCAACATAAATGTACACCGGTCTTGCTGAACTTCAAACTTAGCTGGAATGTTCAGTTGCCAAACTTTATTGAAGAGGTGCATATTACCACATTCCCCTTGATCTTGACCCGTGACTAATTATATAGTTAGATTGCACGTTTAGTGGAAGAATCAAAACTCTAGCGCCACCAACACGCCAAACAGACTTTAGGCAACACTGCAAATGGTTATGATTTTTAATTAACAGAATCAAGAGGGGCAATGTTGTCAACGAATCTAAATTGTACGCAAGATGATATATTTAATCAGGCTCGTAATCTTCATTCTCAGAGGGCGATAAAAGGTTTCAGTAAAACATTCACAGCAAAAGAGATTTTTTCCGTTTATTATTTAAAATATGTGGGAGACTTATAAGTCAAGCACCTAAAGAGGATTTGAATGTAGTAAAATTAAAATGTACTCTCTTAACAACAGTACAATATTCTGGAGGTTCAAAAGCGGTTTTGATGTTTTTTTGCTAAAATAGTCGCATGAGTAGACTTATCCATGAAATGCAAATAAGTTTTTATAGCTAACGGTGTGGGTTTTATAGCTATGGAGATAATCAAGATCTTTTTATGAGCATAATAATTTGGTTGTGCCAAGGACCACCACTTTGGTCGGAATATTCAAGCGAGCTCCCACCAATTTGTTACAGATAACTAACAAACAGGATTTCACCAAAATAATGCAGAACTTCCACCAGAATCACGGTGGTGAGTACAAGAGAATTGACCTAGTTGATAACCACACTAGAGCATGCCTATCTTCCTACCATAGGATTCCTATTGGAGAGTGGCAAGGAATGGTCGCTTGACGGTTTACTATCCATGAGGTACAAAAGAGCTATGGAACTGATTAAATGTCAGTAGTTGGAACTGGAAGTAGTAGGGACATCGAGACAAAACATCGATATCCGTAACGATGTCGATGTTTGAGATCGGCATCGTTATGTCTTCCAATATCAACGATATTTTATATGTTTTCGATATCGATTTCCTTATCACCTAGCAGTATCCTTATTACACTTTACTACCGTTCGCATCTAGCCAGTATTCTGAGGATTGTGTGACACCTCATTTTCATTTTTGAAAGCTGAAGAATTCATAATTATATTTTTTTTAATCTTTATTAACGGTACCGAGTGGCCAAGTTGAATCAGTAATGACTTTCTTCAGGACTCATTTATATTTCTTTAACATATCCATTGTCCTATCAAAAGAACAATTTTTTCGTTTTTTATTAATTTTTTCTCACAATTTTGATCTAGTAGTGGCCACATCAAATTACGAAATTTCCAGTAACTGCATGTCTCAGTAGTGTCCAGAGTGTTTAATATCATTAAATTCAATACCAGATGAACAAAATTGATTCTATCCAGTAGAAGCTCTAGGATACAGTCCAAAACTAGGGACGGTCATATTGAGAAGTTCACCACAATTTCCAATGATGCTCTTCGCACTCCTAGTTCAACCTCTGACTACAAGATGACATGAGCTGTACCTCCTGCAAGTTTGAAGCCACTAGGAGACCGGGAACCTTTATTTCTCAAATATAAACTTCAAAATGGCCACTACCGGTGCCGTTACCTTACCTCGTGTTTTTTTTTTTTTTTAAATATTCAAACTGCCCTGGTTTGAACTGATTGAGATATCTTCAATCCGATTTTACCTACGTGTTCAGAGTGAAAAAACCTTTATAAAAGAGGGTCACCTGCTTCTGGGTTTTCGGGTAATTTTCCCCTATTTGAAATGCCCCAAATCTCCCTTTTGGAGTGAGGCGATTGTGTCCATCTTCAAACTCATCCTTCTGAAAGCCTAGATAGATTTTTGTGCAAATTTGAGCTTTTAATGCCATTTCTATCGAGAGTTGTCGTCTGGAGTGTGTTTTTGGTGTCTTTTGACAGTGGATTTAGAATGCGTAGAAGCGGATTTCGATGCAAACATTTTTTGAAAATTCACATTTTACCTAAATATTTTAGACCGAAAACAATAGTTTCTTTTTATTCGAAAATTTGCTAAGACGACAGCAGTTGAAAGAATTGTTAATATTTTTTCCCCGTTAGGTAAACTAGAATTTTTTTTGCGAGTGAAGAGAAAACCAAATCGAAAAATCCTGACAATCCGTTGGGCAATCAACTACCATTCAACATAAAACTAAGCCATTTTGTGACGGTATACGTACGGTTGGAATAGGTCTCGATGGCCGTGATACAAGTTTCCTGAGTCAAAATGAATATGACAAATTTTCATAATCCTTTGACACTCCATGTTTCCGCTTTACCAGAATGATGAAAGGGAGTTGATCAAGATTCTGAAGTTTTAGCTTTAAAAAATTATCGGAGATTAATTGCTAGTGATTCAACTTGATGGAACAGAACGTGCTTAGTACCTAATGAAATTTTTCTAAATTCAACTGCCGATAGCTTGTATAATTAAACTCCACCGATCATTAGCTTCAGTAACGGTACTCTCAGTTAACCACCAACCTCTTCAGATCCCACAACCACCGATTGATTGAACGCCATGTCCTTTACATTTCCTACGAAGAAAGTATTGAGGCGGTAAAAAGCAATATTCTTCGTTTCTGTGGCCCTCACGTCAAGAAGTGATTCTTCGAGTATTAAAGTAAACAATAGTTAAGGCAACTGGGAGGAGGGGCTTAACAAAGTGTAGCGGTTGGAGGGAAGGGGGGATATCACGAGAGCTGGCTTCCAGACATGCGATGCAAAGATTCGTCAGCGACTAATAGGGGTTATTAGGAGAAACACGTTGAAACGCGGAGCTGTTCCGAATTATCCTATTCGAGAGTATTAAATTCACCGTCCTACATTGATATTTCTGACCAGGCGAACATTGGTGTAGGTGGCACACCTATCAATTTTCTTTCTTTCGCTTGATTACTGAAATAGGTACCATTAAACCAATTACCGACTCTCTGGCCTGAATTGAATTGGAGTCATTTCTTCAACAACCTACCTATTGAAATTTTGTTGACGAGAGTTATATAAATACTAGCAGGAAAGCTCGAGCTCAAGAGCCTAAAAGAGAAGACGGTATACATTTTCTTCATCGACGGGAAGAAAGAATGAACCGGCTCAACTTGGTGGCTTTCTTTGAGAATGTATTGAGAAAATTCAAATAGCTTTGACTAGCCAAGTAGTTCTGTATTTTTTATATACAATTTGTTACATTTCGTGACGGTCACAGGCCAGGAGAAGATTCTATGGAAAATTTCTGATTGAAAATGCCTCTTAGCAATTTTTTTGACACCCTTGGAAATGTGTTTTTTTTTTTTTTTTTTTCAAGATTTTTCTCGTTTTTTCCACCTTACCGCATTAAAACTGCCATATCTCCCACATTTTTCACAGGGACTCATTAGCGTTTGAAGAAAGTCGAGATCTCCACGATTTGACAACGTGTCCTTTTCAAGCTGATTTTTTCACCCGTTTGGGTCGCTCAAAAAAGTTAGTTCCCCATTAGAGCGATAAGAAATTCAACGCTCTTTTCAATAGTTGGTTCAGATTTGAAATCGCACGAAAATGTGGGAGATATGGCAGTTTTAATGCGGTAAGGTAGAAAAAACGAGAAAAATCTTAATATTGAAAAAAACCAAATTTCCAAGGGTTAATATTGATCAGAAATTTTCCGTCGAATCTTCTCCTGGCCTGTGACCGTCACGAAATGAAACACCCTGTATACATTACTAAAATTATCATTGTATCTACATTTTAAGGAACACAAATGCTTTTGATATAAAAGGATAAAATTGGTTAATGAAAGTGGAAAAAATATGACTCAATTCTCAAGAAGAATTATAATTCATGGTTATGGTGAAATCGCAACTTCAAGGCAAGTCAATTAAGTAATGCGAATTTAATTTTGTTCTTGCAAAGTCGTTCATAAATTATGTAGGTACAACTTTAACCGTGTCTTCCATAAGAGAATAGGATTTTCATGAAAATAAACCTATCAGGAAAATCGTGGGATTTTTTCCTGGGAAGAAGTTTGACTTCAGCATTACGTTAACATTATTCGTGCACTAACAGAAAGTAGGTAATATGAATTCAATAAAATATCCCACCAATATAATGTATTTTCATCGGTTCCTTGAACAGTTGCCAAACACATTAATAAGCTACCAACAAATAGGAAAGCAACTATTATGATTGTGGAGCAGTCATGTAAGTTTCAATTCATCTAAGTGATTCCAAACTTGTTTACTGGTGATGAAGAAGAATCGAAGGAGTTTACCACAGCCCAAATGTTGATCCGGAACTTTGCAACATTTTACAAAAACGCTCAACAAAATTGCTAGCCATGTGTGGCGTGAATTTACCCAACACAGACAGACAGACACACTTACCTCATATACAGGAGGATGTTCATAATTCGTAGCCTCAAGCTATTGCTTACTCTGATCAATAATGAGTTTTGTATTAGAAAGTACGACATTTCAATATGTTGGTCGTATGTGTCGTCAATTTTTGCAACGACTCGGAATAAGTTGATTTAGGTTTCAAGATATTTAGATTCCCAAAATAAATAGGTACCTTCTGAAGGCTTCTGGAGATGAAAGTAGTTCACAAGGTTCAACTCAAATCCGTTTTCGAATTTTATTG
Organism: Creontiades dilutus; assembly: GCA_031894815.1. Taxonomy (NCBI): domain Eukaryota; kingdom Metazoa; phylum Arthropoda; class Insecta; order Hemiptera; family Miridae; genus Creontiades; species Creontiades dilutus. Next base: position 713,040 of record JAVIWC010002863.1, on the reverse strand, counting down.
AATACAATATAACGGCTGTTCATCATTGGAATAAAAATAAACTTGCGGGTGCTATGAAGCGACCTCTTGTAGCTTTTCGACGTTCAAAGCTGAATACCAAACGTGATGCGCGGTGACGGAAGACGGACGATTCGTCGTGCATTCCCAATAAAACCGCTCGAACTACTTATCGATTCTTGTCCTCCCCCTTCTGAAAGGAAGAGAGGTCACCATTTCGAACGGGAAAAAGCCCGGAAAAAGGTGTAAAGTGAGAATAAAAAATAAGAAATAAAATAAAAGGGACAGGGCGACAGGGAGCCCAGGGGCGGAATGTAATTCGATAGGGGGAAAAAAAGGTGCAATGGGTAGTTTATCTGTAGGGAAATGGCCAACTCTAACGATGGGAGCAAACGTGCTGAATCATCAAACTCCTTGGATCCTTCTCTTACCAATAGTTGTACGTCGAGTAAGGTAACAATTCTACCAGCTCGTTCGGCAGAAAATCGATCATCTGCATTGTTTTACCTCTCTGACCGACTTTTTACACTTACTACAATCATTAGACATCTCTGAGCTGAGTAACTGAATCGTGGACAAAAGTTGATTGGTTACCAAAAATTGGTTACGAGATGACAGTAGCGAATCCTAGTTACAAGTAAAATGAGAACGAATGCATCGATTGTCCGTGCTGTTAGTAAGTAATGGAGTGAGAATGTGTGCCTGATTATCGTGAAGAAATCTACTGCGATACTAGTGTAAGTTCAGTGTTATATTAAAGTAGGATCTTAGATTTGTAGATGGGTATGTGTGTGCCAGAATGTCAAAAACCGGTAGGTTATTTATTATGTTTACGATTTTTTTTTGCCGTTCTACTGGTTTCAAATTCTTTTAATTCACAGTTCTTCCTGGGTTTTGAAACATCATTTAAGTTTTCGAAACCCTACACGACAGGACGGGCAATAGGGTGGGCTCGTGGATGCCGGTCAGATTTTTCCCCCAGCTCTGCTGCCTAGTATGACAGACCGTGTTAAAAGGTTGTGACTGTATTTATTATGTGAAAGTGTCTGAGATTGTAGCAAATAATGGATCTGTGATAATAAGTGCAATTTAATAGTTTAGGAATCTTGTATGTAGAACGGATTCATGATAGGTTGGGAGGATATTCAGTATTCCTCTCGTCCCAGTCCTTTTTCAACAAAATATGGATCTAACAAAAATGACACCCGATAATGGAAGACCACAAGTTAAAAGAAGAGGTGGACTAGTACCTGGGGGTCATTAACACCTTTCCCTAATAAATATTGCATCCCATAAAAATCTGGCACCACCACGTGGTCCATCCCGGGCACACTCACAGAGTGTGTCTAAATGCCAGAGGTAACAGGAGAGCCTGTTGTATCATCAAGAAACAGTAAGGGAAACGCACTGCTGCCGTCAAGTCCTGCTAGATTGTATTTGGCCAGAATGGCCCTAGAAACAATCTAACCCACTCTGATTCAGCAGGTCGTCAATAACGGATGACAACAAAGCATAACATAACATGATAGGAGGTATGGGTTGTCAAACTTACTTTAACCATATACTATTTCCAAGTCAAATGAACTACCAACCCGCGAAAGAGAAGCTAGGTACCCATTCAACTTCAACATTCTTTTCCTACGAGATTTCTTAAATTCACGTTTTTTCCTAATCTACTGTTCTATCTAAAATAGAGCAATCGCATCAATTGCATCTACTTACAGTCTACAAGGTATCCACCCAGGTACCTCATTTCGATCATTTCCTCAATAGGTTTATTTTGACCTAGAAAGAGTTTCATTTGACACGGTAATCTATTTATTAATAATAATTCATGATCATCTCATATATCACACCTGTAACTCAATATATGATCAACTTTTCTAGGTGCAGGAGATATGTAGAGGGGTTGAGTATATTCAAGAATTCAGATATAAAATATTATCTTGTAGAAAGAGATGAATGCATAGCAACATGGGTGGTCTCCTCCAAATCAGAGCATTAGAAAATATCAAAATATGCGCATAAAAGTATCATATAAGTGAACATTTGACTTTGATGAACATGCATTTGACATCTCCCAAAAGAGAAAAAAAATATCTCATTTCCTACAGAAGAATGAAAACCCCGTACTTAAGTCACAATTAGTCGGAAATGGGAATAAACAAAAAATAAACCACGAAAATTGGAAAAGAATTGTAGCACAACAGCTCATAAAATCCACGTTTCCCAGACATTTTTTCTCGTTCGTTGCAAATTTGAAAGGTCAGCTGCTGCGAAAACAGGAGAAAAAACAAAAAACAGTGTTGGTTGCTATGCCCTCATTGAGAGCAGTGAAAAAATGTCAAAATAAGAAGCGAACAAATTCATTGCTACGAAACAATTTTCTTGAAAGAAATGTTGATTCGTTTAGAAAACGATAAATATCCTTCTTATATTACATTATATAGAGCTACCATGGAAAATCATTTAGGTATAATAAATAAATGGAAGAAAAGATATAGCCTTATTTTATTATAATTGTAACCGAATGGTTTTTATGACAGCTCCAACAAACTTCATGCTAGCAGCTAATGGTTTAAGAGACAGGATAAAACGTACCTATTTAATCCGACAGATATAAAATTGACCTGTAGATCATCGAAGTATTCCTGATTGAAAATCGTATCCCGGATGTCTTCCAGAACGGATCAGTTGCCTTTCTAAATAGCTCACTGCTCAATTTTCGAAAAATCGCAAGCGATTTAACACAATAGATATACATTTCGTTGAGAGCTTATATCCAGTGGTTTAAATAGGTGGTACCCTGTCGCTTGGTCTTTAAGTATTTATTTCGTTGAGACCTCAACGTGATCGACTGTGTACTCCATCGCTGACGCGTCCAGGGTGGTAGTGGGGTGAAACGGGAGAGCGAAAGAACAATAAAGCTATTTCACGATGAGGCACTGCTGGGGCGAAAAATCGACTGGAAGTCCATTTGGAGAGCGTCACTCAAGCTAGTGTGGACAGTCGTTAGCTACCGGACGAAACTCTTTATTAGCACTGCTCAACAAACATATCAATTTGTGTAATGCGGGAGAGCCAGAGTGCGGTGGCACGATAAGCGAACTTGCCGACTCTAAATCACACCGGCTCATTCTGCGGGGACGAGTTTTTCCCTTTTTTCCGGCGTATACGCACATTCGCGTAGCGGTGGCTTCGGTCGCGATATTACGTGTTTATTTATGGGGGCGGTACAAGCGATTACGCCTGAGTTATATACTGGGTTTTTCAAGAGCTGCCCGCTGGGAGTAGTGTAGGGGTGTGACCACTCCATACCAACTTAGTCTACACTTTTCAACTGCAAGCAGAAAAATACATTACCGTCCTCTATTTGTCCCGGTTATTCCAGTTATTTATATGCAATTCCAGTTTATCATTTTCATTTAAGTTCTCTAAGAGAACGTTCCAAGTTTTATAGCTACTTATTAAGTTCAATTGGTTTTGGGGGCCCATATAGATTGATCTCCAACCTGGCATTCTGTACAGTACATCAGTACATCAGTTTATGTCTACAGTTGATTTCATTACTAAGAAGTCTTCTTGATTTTCACAGGTGACGTCAGCTGAAGTTCACGGTCCTTTTGAGGCTTATTCATGAAAAAACTCGGTCTCTCAGATCGTATGGAAGAATCTTATGAGCGGCGACCAGATTATTCATTAGTCCTTTCGGAAGAACAGCAAATTCAGCCCTTTGAAGGAAACACATCCTCCGATTTCCCTCTTGAAGAATGGAAGCGAAAAATCCCTTGATCTTGCACAGTTGACTCGTGTACCCATTAACACTCACCAACACCTCGAAATATAGACACTTCCATGGAGTGCTACATTCCTGAACGTTTCAATTGCTTATCCTATGAGCGTGGTCCAATCTATTCTCTTGTATGGCGCGGGGGTGTGGGCAGACGCCTTGAACGTCGCCTATTACCGCAATAGAACCGTAGGAGCACTACGGATCGCCTGTGCATACAGGACTGTGTCGGAACCAGCCATACTTGTTATTGCGGGAGTCATCCCAATACTACTCATGTCAGCGAAACGGAAACGTAAGTTCGATAGAAAAGGGGAAACAAATAAAAATACAGTCGCCAAGGAAGAGAGGCAGCGCACGATGGCTAACTGGCAGGAGATGTGGATAGGAGAACACCGAGAAGATGGACTGCACGCCTAATACCCTGTATCGACACATGGATGAACAGACCACATGGGGAGGTGAACTTTTTCCTGACGCAGTTCCTCTCAGGCCATGGACTCTTCTACGCCTACTTGCGAAGTGGATGACCCAACATGCCTGTATTGCAAGGAAGAGGATGATGAACAGAACTGGACCGCCGTCCTGAAAACATCCTGAAAATAAAGGCTGTGAAGGAACGGGAGAGGCAGAGCAGAGAGAACAAGGACCGAGAGGAGTAACAAATCCCTCCCTAGAACCAGCCTGAAGTAATGTGTCAAACAGTTCCAGGCTGAGTTCCGTCGTGGGAAATGGAAGGTGAGGTTTTGGTGGGTTTGAATCCCACATAACCCAAAGTGCGGTCCCTTTTGGGTATCTTAGGAGATCCGATTTCCACCTAAGGATCTCAAAGATTTCCTCACCTGCCACCGAAAAAAAAAATTTATATATATCGCTTATCCTAACGCTTGAATTTTACTCATTCTGTGCTATTTTCTCAGTTTCTCTGCTAGATCTTGAACTATTTTAGTTACTAACAACATTCTAACATTGTAGCATCATCGTAGCACATGTGGAAAAGGAAGACGCTCGAGTAGGAGGTTGAACTCTTGCCCAGGGATATGGGAAAATCGCTGATTTCTGGAATATTTTAGTCTTGATCTATCTTTGGTCACGCCCCCTCCCAGACAAAAACCTTATCGATCGAGTTTGATGATATTTCCCGGGACTTTCCTAGAAATTGTTGTCGTTCAAATTTCTAAAGACATTCTTCATAATGAGAAATCTGTTTTGTTTTTGTCTTGTTCCGTTAAATGTCATAGTCACTAATGTAAGCTAACACTGCCGAAGTCTCCGCTCGCTCTTTCAATCAATTGTAGCCTATACACGGATGTCGGCAGAATTTCTGATAAGGTGAATTGAATGCCGCTCATCAAAGTTCCCAGCCCTGTTATCCAGTCAGGATCCCGCCTATGCCTTCAAAGATTGCTATTGAGCCTGTACTTCGTGCCTTAACCTTTTCATCGGACGCGTCAGAGTCGCGAGACAAGAAGGAACGGTACCAACACCTTAAGACATTTTTTGGCACCGTGATTCGTGAAGCACCTTTCACGCCACGAAGAACACCAGACCTTTTGTCATTCTAATATCCCTCCATCATGAGCCTCCGCCTCATTCACCAATTAAATGTTACACGTATGAATCCGTAATAACCTCCCCTTTGAATAAAACTGCCTAATCAGAGGCAGTCACCGAGCCCGTATCGAGGTTTTCTTTTTTAGTAGGTAATACTAATGGAGTCGAATGATTCAGCTTTTCGATGCCCGTTTTAAAATAATGGGTTATTACCAATCCCGTGTTTCTCGCTTCTGACGTCCAATTCGAGTCTTTCTTTAATTAATAGGCGATCATTTCAAATGTGTCCCTTCAAAGAACTTCCATTGGAGACAACCTTGAATCAAGCGCTGGGCATCAGGGCGAGCCTTCAATACGTCCATGGTAAAGGTTATAATTAAACCAATTAGAATACTTTTAGAGCTTTGTGATTACGTATCCACTCTCAGAAATAAAAATTGCAGTGGAGCAATTACAGGCACAATTGGTACGAGTGTAAAAAAAAAGGTGAAAACCACTAAAGAAAATACTTGATTAGTATTGACTAAATAACTTGAACTTGACAAAACACCCACAGTTACTAGTAACTAAGCATACTTTGTCAATAAATTTGACTGCATATGCTAATAAAAACCCAGTAAGAAGTCATTAACTCAACCTAATCATATTACTTTCGTCTACATGTATTCTGGCGGCAGTTTGAAATAATCTCAAAAATGTATAAATTCTGTTTTATGTGAAACACATTTTGGATTTCGGATGCGCTCTTGGATAATTACAACCTTCAAAAACTTACTCGGGATTTAGGAATACCTACTAAGATCAGAATCAGTATAAGATCAAGAATGCTCATCTTGCCATCATCTTCAAAAGCTGAAACTCGACACCATCGTTACAGCTTAACAGAATAAATAAAGCTGTATTAATAAACGAATATGTAGGTATTTCCAGAGTGGGAACCTCAGCGGCACACTCCCTTAATGACAATCATGCCCTAATTAGTTGTTTTGTTTATTTTGATTCGAGAAAAATTGACGCTGAACAAGACGTCAAACAGTTATCTAATAATTTACTCGCAATGAAATTTAATAGAACGTATACGTACGTACGTTGAATTGTGACATATGGAATCATTTAGAAGTCTTAAAAGATATCTCAAAACTTGTAGGGTTCTCAATTGGTTTTTTTCACGATACCTACTTGATTTTTAGTAATACATGAGTCATACTCGTAGAAGAAAGTAAAAGATTGGAGTTTGCTGGTAAGGTAATAAGTAAAGTCACGAAATGTTTTACAGTACCTAACTAGCTGTCCGTTCTAAACGTTCAAATAACACCTACATTGTTGACATTGTTTTTTCCTGTTCCACAAGTTGACTTTTTTCGCTATATCATGAAAAAACGGAAAAGCCACTAAGAATTTAATGTGATTTGAGTTGAGTTTCATATACGATCGACCTCAGCAACGAAACAAACAAAACCTACAAAAATTTGGTGGCATCTGGTTGTGCAATGCAGTATTTCATGCGCAGTAATATCCTAGGAAACCTCATGACTTTATATATGAGGGAGACGTTAATCTTCACGTTTCAATATCCAAACATTCAACGGCCTGCTTGAAGACATTGTCTTCGAATTTAATTGAGAAGGTTTGGTTTCATAACCATTTTCTGAACAAATAGGTCGACATTTAGGCAAAAAGTTCAAATTGCATTATATTGTATAATATAATAAAATACAGGGTGGATGGGGATCAGTGTGAAAATTTTTTTGGGTAAAACTACATCGAAAATGGAGTAGAATGCCGTCCAGAAGTGGGGCTCCTATCTCAGTCCATTGAATAGTTATGATTTTTTTAGTGCTTTCACGGTCAACTCCGACCTCACGTCATAAAATCGTGTTTTCTGGAACACTGAAGCGTCCATTTTAATTTTATTATACATTTTCGGATTCAGCATTAAATTTAATATAAGATAAACATAATTGCAACCTTATAAAATTTCGATAACTCTGTTCATAGTCGCAGTGAAAGGGAAAACTTGAAAAATCTGAAATTTTTCTATAAAATTCGAAGCAGAGCCGACGTTCCAAAAATAGGCCAAGAATTTGTCAATTCTCATAAAAACTTCCTCATTTCATGAGCTTTCCAACGGTATACTCAATTTCAGGATTACGACATTTTTTCTTTGAGAAATTAAGTTTCAAAGACAAAAAAACCAAGGTGGGGGCGTCAATCTTGGTAGGGAAGGGGGTGCAAGGAGTTGACCCACGTTCTCATTTCTCTCTGTTTCTTTATTCTTATTTTCTGTTAAAAAAAAAGCTGCAAATTACAACAAACAAAAATGAATTTAGGTTAACATTTGTTCAAACTGACGTCCCCTGTTACGAATGCATAACCTAGCTCGTTTTCGAATAGCTCTCACCTAGAGGTCCCCTGATCTCTACCCCATGGACTTCTTCGTTTGGGGATTTTTGAATCAAAAAGTCTACAAAACGCAGGTGAACGCAGAAGAAGAGTTAAGGGGAAAAATTGTAGCAGCAGCTCAAAAACTTCAGGAGAATTTAACACTCTCAGTTACTGTGAGAGCTATTCGAAAACAAGCTAGGTTATGCATTCGTAACAGGGGACGTCAGTTTGAACAAATGTTAACCTAAATTCATTTTAGGTAATTTGCAGGTTTTTTTAACAGAAAATAAGAATAAAGAAACAGAAAGAAATGAGAACTTGAGTCAACTCCTTGCACCCCCTTCCCTACCAAGATTGACGCCCCCACCTTGGTTTTTTTTGTATTTGAAACTTAATTTCTCAAAGAAAAAATGTCGTAATCCTGAAATTGAGTATACCGTTGGAAAGCTCATGAAATGAGGAAGTTTTTATGAGATTTGACAATTTCTTGGCCTATTTTTGGAACGTCGGCTCAATTTCGAATTTTATCGAAAAATTTCAGCGATTTTGAACAGAGTTATCGAAATTTTATAAGGTTGAAATTATGTTTATCTTATAGGAAATTTAATGCTGAATCCGAAAATGTATAATAAAATTAAAATGAACGCTTCAGTGTTCCAGAAAACTCGATTTCATGACGTGAGGTCGGAGTTGACCGTGAAAGCACTAAAAAAATCATAACTATTCAATGGACTAAGATAGGAGCCCCACTAACTCCATTTTCGATGTATTTTATTTACATGATCCCCATCCACCCTGTATAGTATATCATATAGTATCTTGCAGTAAACTCAAATTTTGTTATATGCACCTAACCATGTATGAATGTACATTCCCAACAGATATTTGAAAAATCGTTCGTTGTTAAAATTTGTAAATAATAGCCATTTAATATCATAACCATTTACTATCCCAATGTCTAATCGAATCTGCGAATTTGGACTTACACGAATCCTGATGGCACTGACTATGTACTATAGTTAGTGACTAGTTTACATTCTATTCTCCTCCCACGAATGTACACAAACTAATAGATAAAAAGCTGTTTCCCGCGGGGTGCCCGTGGGCTTAACAAAGGCCCTCATTTAAATGTTGTGTATGACCTCTCACACCGTAGCTCATAAGACGTCAGTAAAGTGGCCGGTAATGGCCCGATAACTCAGCCGCATTTAAAATCTGGTGGGCAGACGGTTTGGAGGTGGAAAAAGATAAAACTGCGGGTGGACAAGGAGGTTTTTACGCGGCTAATTGACCATATCCCACGCCTTAAGTCGGGTTTAACCTCGAGTTATCCCCCCGCCCCGTTGATTTCATTAGCGGGAGTTAGTGGTTTGTCCCCGAAGGTGGTACTTTAGAAATAACAAAGGCCATTGAGGATAATATACATGCCCAGGTCGGACTTATATCATGGGCTGCGCGTCCTGTCATCGAGGGACTTTTGCTGTTAGTTCTACAGCCACGTTTCCCTCCAAACATGTAACTCACAAAAGTAAAAAGATTATAACATTAAACTGAATGTATTGAAATCGGTAAATAGTGATAATCTAATTACTGTATTGACTGTTCAGTAAGAACATATTACTTATTCATGATGATGATGTAATGAATTCTGATACTTCCGAGACGACCTGTGGTCCCGTCCTCAGTGATGAAAAAGGATTTTCAAGTTTTACTTTCTCTAAAACTCCATCGGTTTAATGGAAATTATGTTTTCCCAAATTTCCCCAAAATATGGGTCTACACTGAAAACCATACTTGATGCTGATCATTCCGTAACAGAGAGATGTAAATATCAGTATAGGTATCTCTCTTTCGGTCGGTCAGTAAGGAGTGTTCCAACTCAAAAAACCAAAAATGAAAACTTGTATCGGGCGTTTTGAATAGATAAATCTAACATATGGAGCTTGGTCAAAACGCATCCACCTTTTTTCAACAAATTTGTACTTATCGGAACTTGGAACTCACAACAGTAAGATAAATGTAATTCCTACCTTCAATTTAGAATGACTTTGAAAGTGACAATGGTCGTTCTTTCGAATAGAAAAATTATCGTAGCCACGAGGATGTTGAATACAAGTTAGGAAAGTTGGGTGAAGCCTTGCACGTTTTCTTTTCATCTTGTATTTTGTGTTTTATGATACACCTACATATAATGGTGTGCCGAATCATGTTATGGGGGAGAGGAGACTATTGTGTTGCAGTCACCCAACAGACATGTTAAATGTGACATCTGATCTTGGTATGCGAGTGGTACTTGTGGTTCACCCGACGTTTGTCGTTTGCCATATAATTTTAATTGTACACAAAATTGTTTATTTTAGTCAGCTTCTACATGGCCTCACTGGAAGCGTTGAAACTAGTTGAGGAGGGACAACTAGCGGAATCTTCTCCCATCCCCTTAGTGATCTCACTAACTGCATACCTCGGCCCCCGCATTTCCAGCTTTAGGATAATATTTGGACATCCGCCCTCGTCCTAGAGCCATCCCAGAGATAACGTCACTTCCCCTGAAGAGCCCTTGAAATACCATTACGTAATTACCGTCACTACCGTAAGTCACGGCCGCTCTGCACCCTCTACGGCTGGACTCGTGCCGTTGCAACCCCTCAGCCCACTTCACGGAATCACGTCTTTCAACAAGTCAGCGATACTAAATTTATGACTATGAAGGGACTGGAGAGTTGAAAAGTCGTGCTTTACCGAAAATTTACACTTTTTAAGTTTAAAGTTTATCTAACATGAGTCCCTCGCAAGAAGTTAGTACAAACGAAATGAACTGAATGTAGAAAGTGAATTTGGAACATCAGCATGCTTATATTTGAGTAACACTAAAACACCATCGAATTGTATCAATAACCTCAAGTAGAAATTGTTGAATTTTGCGTCGCTGACAGTACAGGGTGTACAGGTAAGCATACCACTTGTAACACATCGCCCGTAAACCATCTGTATGATTCACAAGGCCACTTTCCATTTCAACCTAAACATTCTCAGTTATCCTACGCGCATATTCATATCAAGATTTACAAGCTCAAAAGCTTACAAGCTAACTAAATATAGCACTTACGATGGTGATGTTAAAGAACATAAATTATGAGCGTGTTTTAAAAATCTGTACATACGCTACAAAAAGGACAACAGCATGTGGGCGACGGTCTCCAAAATAAAAGCTACACGTAACCAACGGTATCATCGTATCCCTTAATCGCGCTTTATAGCTCGTTTTCTCAGAAGCGTTCCAAGCTCGAAATAATAATATACTCGTAGTTGTCCTATCGGATACATGAAAAGTGCGTGTTCTTTAACCAAATTATTAAAGTATGGACATTGTGGGGATTTAATATGTCTGTAAATGGCAAAAGTATTGCAGATACCCCTTGCCATGTTGAAGTGCAATGGATTCAGGTTACATATATTTTTTTCTCTTTGAAATGACAAGGGACGAACATCTAGGAACGATATTGAACTGGAGTTGGAAACATGATTGTATGTTTCCAATAAGAGCCGTACAAGTTAGCCGTTTAAAGGGGTAGAGGAAAAGAGTACCTAACTGACGACAGTCGGAGGATAAATAGGCCATAAATAGGTAGTTGTTTATTCCTATTTAGGGGGAGAAGGACAAATTATAAAAGTTGCGGATTACCTTAACCTGGATTGCCAGATGTACCTACAGCGAAGTGAGACCCTCGTTCGCGGTACTGTGAGCTCGAGTTAGTTCGTTGACACATCTTTTTAAAAGTTATAAAAAAGAAAAATGTTTGGAGATGTGGAATTTGTTCAATACAGCAAAGTTTCAGTTTTAATTGCTGATGCCATCTGCATTACAATTAATTCATTACAAAATTGTGAAATGTTGGTTATTAGTTTTTGTTTTTAAGTTTGTAGGCAATGTGCTATATGTAGCACATGAAGCAATGTCGAGTAATCCTGGCAACAAGTATTTTACTATCCAAGCCATAATAAATTAATAAACAAGTTGGCATCCCGGGACTTACCTTACACCTGCTTGTATCTTGAACTATAGGATTTTCTTGCTGCGCTAGTACAAGATCCTGCGCAAACAAAAACGCAGGTTGATGAGGTGACGCAGGTTGATTCAACACAGGAAAAAACTGCCCGCAGTCGGCAAGCGCAAAAAGGAACGCAGGTTTTCCTTCAGTCAAATTCCTTGGTGATTAAAATAAATATGTTCGTGAAACCTTATGAAATGAATGGCAAAACAGTCCAAAAATTGCTGCTGCTCAATGATTTGATGATTTGATTTGTTGTGGGCTTTGGCTAAAATCAGGTCAGCCACGGAAGGCACAAAGGAAGCGGGCGTCCCGTGGGAAATTCGCCGTATCAAGAAAATTAAAGGAAGTTCAATTCTCGATCTACTTTCGTCTGACTCGGCAGCAATTCTTTGAAGAGCAGGAATCAATTACAAACAAAAAAAAAAAAAAACAAGTTTGAGACTTCAGGAGAGGACACAACATCGATTAGGACCAATTTTCCTTCCATTTCGAAATGTGTACGCCACTTTATCAATAAAAACCACCTCACCCACTAGAGAAGATCTGCTGCTTGTCGGCTGCGGGACACAGGTCGTGGAGACGTGACTGTGATTTACGTCATCCCACTGATGTACCATTCACTCTGACAGGACCAAATATTCAAACGGTCAACACTGATAATAACATTGTTCTATTCATTTGGCAATTCACATATTCATGACCTCGCCGATGTATAAAATATACGGCCAAATTTGGATCTAATCAGAATTGCAACCATTACAGAGTGAATCGAACATGTTTCAGTAAATAAATGTAGACGCAACATACAATTTGTTTAAAAAAAAATAGGATATGTCACCCATTTTAACGATACTTTTTGTTGTTGAGTGGTGGAAAAATACAGAAAGCACATCTGATGATGGCAGCATCAAATAACTGTAAGTAACAAAAATGCAATTTTACTCGAACCTCCACAATGTGACGGATTGCCCTCACTCTTTAACTATCGAAAGTTGGCTACAGTCTCCACGAAGGCACTGTAAAAATCACGGGACACCTCAACAATAAATGCACGAATAGTGAGAGATATGCCTGCATTCTTCACTTTCCAATCGGTAATGCATTTGTCCAAGTATTTTCGTGTTTGGTTTTGTTCATTTTACACAAAAACTATGAACCAATGAGTACAGTAAAACATCTGGAAAGGTTAAGGTAATGTATATCAGAAATGTTTAATCAATGTCATGAGAAACATTGGGGTTAACGAAAATGTTGCGTCAAATGTAATAGCCAGAACTGTGATGGGTAGAAGTGATGCTTCCTGTAAAGCTTTTGAAATCAGAATATTTTCTTCATGGGAGACACTGAATTATTTTAGAATGGTTATGGTGAAATCTAACTCTATTATGATTTAGGAGGAGGAAAAGGATAACTGTTTCTTTAAAATACACTGAGGAGCCCCATGTATTAAATGGATGGTGTGTCGAGTTACCGAATGACAACGAAAGGATTTGATAGTGAGGGATGTGATACCCGAAGAAAATGATCCAACTTGATGTTTGAGAGGAGTAATTAGTCAAGTCGCAGGAGTCTCCACGCGGATTTTCAACTTCCCATTAACGGTATTTCGATTTCGCGTATCACTTTACACCGCAAAAGTCCATTATTCACATCAAGGGGGAATTCTCCGTTGTTTCAAACTAAGACGGTTGAAGTCCATTAACGAAATCCCCCTCCTCTTCTTCCAACTTCCTTCCTTCACGTCGTCATCACCCAGAAGGAATTAGTGAGCCGCAGAAACCTCCCTGAAGAGAAAGGATGTGGAAGGACGATTAATAATATTAGTGTTAAACAGTCTTGTGACACGTCTTTCATTCATGTTGAGGCCCCACAAAGGGAGAATTGCCGAGTCACGGGACCCGCCTTCCCGGACATTCTTGGAAAATTGTCGAGGAAAGCGTTGGGGAGGTTAGAGACTTTCCTTTGCAAGCCCTCTCCTTCGGTCGATCAATCTTCATGGGGGGAGCCCTTTTGTCTTTTGCGTGTGTTCGACTAATGCAACATTAATGTTGGGGTGGGAGGAACATAAGATGGCTTGAGTTTTCATACATGAGGTAGATCTGATAACCATGGAATGTTTCCTGACGTCAAAGCTCTTTTCACGCTTACACCCACCTCTTGTTTTGTGAAAGCTATAGTCATACGGGCGAGTTTACCACAAACTAAACATCTTCAACCAGGGGAAAAAGCATGTATAGTTTCTGTTGTTGACAAGACCATTTTTAAGTCTACTAAAGTCCTTTCGAGTTTTTTTTTGTCTCCAAAATCAAAAATTCTTTTTGGTTCTGTCAAGTTACGGGCAATTATAGTCCGATTTTGATGAAATTTTCAGGGATTGTGCGGGTTGGGGTGTAGATTCCCCTACTAGGTTTCATGACATCAATAGATCTTTTCCTTGTTAATAACTTCGGTAGTTCTTGACCAATTTCGATGAAATTTTCAGGGATTGTTTGGTTTGATGTGTAGATGGTACCCTATGAGTTTCATGATCTCCGGATTAATAGTAGCCTCTGCGCATGCGCAAACGTGAAATCCTTGTTACGCGCATAACTCCGAGAGTTCTTGACCAATTTTGATGACATTTTCAGGGATTGTTCGGGTTGGGGTGTAGATGGTCCCCTATAGGTTTCACGACCCCCGGATCAATAGTAGTCTCTGCGCATGCGCAAACGTGAAATCCTTGTTACGCGCATAACTCCGGGAGTTCTTGACCAATTTCAATGAAATTTTCAGGGATTGTGCGGGTTAGGGGTCCCCTATAGGTTTCATGACCCCCGGATCAATGGTAGCCTCTGCGCATGCGCAAACGTGAAATCTTTGTTACGCGCATAACTCCGGGAGTTTTTGACCAATTTCAATGAAATTTTCAGGGATTGTGCGGGTTAGGGGTCCCCTTATAGGTTTCATGACCCCCGGATCAATAGTAGCCTCTGCGCATGCGCAAACGTGAAATCTTTGTTACGCGCATAACTGCGGGAGTTCTCGACCAATTTCGATGACATTTTGATTTGTTAGGGGTCCCCTATACGTTTCATGACCCCCGGATCAATGGTAGCCTCTGCGCATGCGCAAACGTGAAATCTTTGTTACGGGCATAACTTCGGGAGTTCTGGACCAATTTCGATGAAATTTTCAGGGATTGTGCGGGTTAGGGTATAGATGGTCCCCTATGAGTTTCATGATCCCCGGATCAATAGCAGCCTCTGCGCATGCACAAACGTG
Source organism: Creontiades dilutus (assembly GCA_031894815.1). Taxonomy (NCBI): domain Eukaryota; kingdom Metazoa; phylum Arthropoda; class Insecta; order Hemiptera; family Miridae; genus Creontiades; species Creontiades dilutus. The sequence goes on along the minus strand of JAVIWC010002863.1, from coordinate 698,001 downwards.
AAATCCTTGCCACAAGCATAACACCGGGAGTTCTTGACCGATTTCGATGGATTTATCAGGGATTGTTCGGACTTATTAGGTATACTTTATAGTTTGTTCAATAGTTGAACATGCCTACCTTTATTTTCTCAAGTTACGCTCCTGCATAACAATAAATTTACCCTACTTCAACATTTACTTCGCCTAATTGAACGAAGTTCTTTAGTCAATAATAAATTTCAATGATCTATACAGTTATGTTATGGATACACACATTTTTACTTTTTGAGCCAAGGTGAGTTAATGATATATTTTACAGAAATCTTCTTAATGTTAAGGTACGTGTCATCGTGCTGTCCTCAAACTTTTGAAACTTAAGAAGAAGGCCTGTCCTTAGGATATGCCAACAATATGTCACCTTTTGTTATGAATTCAAAACAGAACACATCACATAGCCTCCCATCAGTCATCTTGCTTCTGGGATTCAATGTTAAAAGCGATGGCGGTTCTTGGAACTCCATTTATTTTCATAATTCTACCCGTCTCACACATTTCCACTTTCCTTTATGCAGAAATCGAAACCCCCGAAAACAAACTATGCTGTTCTGCTCACACTTGAGTCCAATGTCTATCTACCACTGATAGTTGTGCTAATTTTGTTCATTCCTACTAGACAGGAAGTATGTTCCGGGGTGTGCAAATATTGATTGTGTGAACTTGTACAAATCTTCAGCATGCCTCAGGGAACTAATAAGATGTTCTTCAGCTCGCCTTCTTCATTGAAGTAAATACAATAAACCTAGATAGAGCCCAGCTGGTTAAACACAATTGTACTGTTTTTGTGGACTCCTTAGAGCAAAGGAGTAGGTGATCTCTATACATGGAGTCTATCTATTGTCAGTTTTGGAATAATATTGTGTTCCACTCGTACTCGGTAAGGAGTATACCCTATCAATTAATTGATGAGTGTTGATTGCTATGGGAGAGTGAAGCGAGACCTGGTGGACCCTACTGGCAATTCTTGGAGGGCAAAGAAACACGAAGAACAACTGAGGATCTGATATTCGAATGGGCAAAGCAACCGCGTACCCCTACAGGTGCAGCTGGAAATTTATACGCGAGTCTGTTACCGTGAAAGCATCGTATGTATATATACATTCATAAATAGCATATATACATACCATATATGCTGTAGTCGCTTCCAGTCACCACTCCACTTTCTTAAGAACATACTAGAAAGACCTAAAGTAAGGAACTCCACGCAGAAATACTTATTACACTACAGTGCATTTTTATAGAAATATGTGTAACTTTCTTTACATGTATAATTATTAACTATCCGTAAATCAGGACTAGTACTCGGTAGAAGAGTGGCTTCAACCACATTAAATTCCTCCTATAACTAATTTGTAAAAGATGAAATGATTTGATGATGATGAAATGAAATATGTTAATTAACAACTAATATTGTTTTTTGCCTGATTTAATATAAAATCCAATCTTCTTAGTTATTCCTATATTATCTTTATGAGTTGATTTTTGAGAATCGGCTCAAGCAGAATCTTCTTAGTTTGTAGAAAATGTGTCAAAGTATTAGGTAGGTACATGTATTGCCGTGTTCACGAACACACACAGTCAAGGTTCTGCTAGAACGCTCACCAGTCTGTAACAAGGACTTTTTTTCCCACGTGGATTTCGTACAAAATCTTTCCGGATGAAATATTATATTCATGTATTCATCCATATTTTTGATATTTTTCGTTCGCTTAGGGCCAGAAATGTCTCGCCCACTGAAGTCAAGATATCATTTAAGTCTCTTTTGTGAAGGGGTAATCCAATTTCCTAAACTCCTTCGGATATTCCTTTTGCTTCGGTAATCTCATCGAGCTACTTTATAATTCAAAAATGTCTGAGATCCTTTGATCTGGTACCTAGTGATTGGGCAATCAGAGCGCACGCACCAAAAAACCCTTTACGAGATCTACCCTTGGTGGAGAGCTTATTATGAATATTGTATATAGAACTGGCCTGAAAATAGCATGTCTGGATGCTTGTCTTTGTTCGTACACTTCATGCATATTATAACAGTATCTGGAAGTTTGATTTCGATGTATTCCTGCAACCAAAGTACCAACTTATATGAAAAGTAGTAACTGTGATGGTGATAGGATTGTGGCTACCCGTATCTACAGATGTAAACCTCTATTATATTATACGTAAACCATTGTGTTCAGATAATTACACATCATACTCGAGAAATCTCTTGATTTCTGCTGAGAAATGTCTAACGGCTTCAACAGCTGAACCCATTCCCTACTTCTCTAAACATCCCTAAACATATTTCGCCAATATTCAACTATTTTGATGAAACAGTGACCGCCTCCGTTTGTATGAGCCCTACTCCAGTACAAACAAACAATGTAATGATAATTTTTCCTGTAAAAACCACAGAAAACAATGCAAATGACAAAACTTCTCACCCGAAATCGGACCTACGACCTCTTCCACTGGACGGGGTTACATTACCAATGAGCCACGGAGTTAGTTACCTTTAGTTTCGGTACCTACCTGTGCTTTAAGTTTGATTATATCCGCTGTTGGTGCTAATATCATGCGGCCTACCATAGCAGGCGACAACCACTCCTACGGGTGAATACCATCGTGGGTCCAGCTTCTGCACCACAACATGGCCCCATTCTATTGAGTTCCTACCACCCTTACGCACTGATTTCCTATCTGATTTAGCCACTCTTTTATAAATCTATTTTTTTTTTTTTTAATGCAATGCCTGGCTTAGATTCATTGTTCCCGCTCCTAGAAGATCGAGATTATCCCACTGTAGTGGCGTCTTTGCGAGCCATTTTGAGGAATGGCTCTCTTCAAATTGGTGTTCAAGCGATTCAAACAATATTCTTTTAAACTGCAAGCTAGACTCGAATTAAAACTATTGACATCATCGTTTAGCGGAAAAATATCCGTTTTATACATCAGGAGCATGAAGGAATTCGTTGATTTGAATTGGCGCCTGCCACTTACGACGGTTCAAGCCTCAGATTCAATCCTGCATACGGATTCCTTAAATCCCCAGACAACTTTTAAAATATTCCGAGGATTACCATAGAAAATGTCCAAAGTTACGGCTCTGTTGCCTCGACTTTCGGAATGGGTGCCAGACATAGTTAAAACAATAGTCAAGACAAAATTGCACAAATAGGATAATAGTGAACGAAAAGTGAATCGCCCATTTAGAAACCCAAAACCCCTATTTTGGCACTAGCATGCATGGTGGCGACCCCCTTCATTACTATCTGATGTTTATAATCAATGCCCAAACATTGGACCGTTGTTTCAAACCACCTCTTGATTCCTGTGAAGGATTAAATGTCGTTTAATCTGGATAAAAACTAGTTGTTCAAGATTCTGGAACTGAAACTGAAATTCTATTATAAGTACTTGAATTTTCTATCAGACTTATATACAAACTTCTCTTTATAATCCTGGTCTGTTTAGTGACAAGACTCTTCAACTGCCTCTGCCTTATGATGTCTATGACACTTTTCTCGTTTCTCTACGTTGAAACTAATTCCAGATGCAAAACCATACAAATTCTATATGGTTGCCCACAGTATTTTCTCTCAACGAAGAGTGTATCTACCAGTTTGCTCTCATTCTTACCAACAGTTCTTAGAACGACATTTCAGTGATAGATACCATCGATGGAAAGCAACTCTTTTGAAAGGGTTATGGTGAAAGCAGATATTTAGCCTGAGGACTTTTTTGTGAGCTCTGTAATTTTTTTTATTGTATTCAATCCATTCCTGCCCTTTTTTATATTATCAATTAGATATCGGTGGGAATAAATCTTGATATTTTTGTTATCGAATTCATCATGAGTTATTTTGCAATTCTGGTTTTAAGACAATTTTTTACCGTGTTCAGAAATGTAATCCCATTTAGGTCTTCAGTTCTAAGTGTTTTGCTTGAATTTCTCAATGTCATTAAATTTTGTTTACAATAGAAGTCAACAACATTTAAGTTTTTCATTGCTATTTAGTCATTTAATAGGTGAGACCCAGGATTCATGAACAAGCCATCTGAATCTACTTATGTGGTACTCTCTTGGTTATGGATGGTGGCCTCACTCTGCCTAAAAAATAGAATGGAGTGGAGTAATTGGAAAACTTCTGCAATAAAATTAAATAAAATTCGGGAGCTCCACAAGGTTGTTGTGATGAAAAAACATTGATACTAATTAAAAATGCTGCCTTTTCCAACACATGATCTCACTACTTCTTGAGCAATTTGTGATTGCTCATGTCGGAGGTGGGGGGGGAGGGGGCTTGATTGTATGTTCAGAAATTTCAATTATTTGCTTGGGTGAATTTCCACGGATCAAAAAAATATCCCAATCGAATTTTCATCTAAAATTTAAATGATACCCCACTTGCAAATGGCAGTAAAGACCTCAAAAACCACTTTTTTCAAGTTTTGACTGGTTTTTCGTCCCAAGCATCTATGCTTGTGAGGTGATCGATATAGCCAGGATTAAGTAGATCTTTTTTAACATTTTTACTATACGATTACAAAGACTTAGTATTCGAAATAATAAACCAATATGCAGAATATTGAGACGAAAACATAAAAGAGACTTGAGGAACAGTCAAAATACAAACTCTTGATTTGCATTAACCGACAACCTACATCCACCTATGACCCTCGAACTGCGAGCGAACCACAATATTCTGGCCATCTCGGCCAGGGTACATATTAACACATAAATGAGTAACTAAGCAATCAAGTGCGTTGATGAAATCCCGTCATCTGGTAAAAGACAATGGGCGGATATCAGAAAGTGGCTGTATAACGTGAACTTGTCACCAGAAAGAAATCATGGCTATCTCGCTTAGTCCTGTTAGTCATTCTGAATGACTAGAAACTCAATAAACTTTACCTACGAGAGAAAAGAAAACATTACTTCTACCGAAGTCCTACCGACAGGATCATCAGATATTCAAAGATCGTATTTGAAGACAGCCGTCTTTTTATACCGGAACCTTTGGGTAAACCGCCTACCTGGACGTCCTTTGGGAATATCAATGGCCTTATAATTTCGGGAGAAGCGAGCGGAATAATAAAGTCCATTTGTTATTTTGTGGACCGGATGGAGTAATTTTCGAATAAAGAGTCTTGGATTAGTTGGATTCGACGTGAAATGATCACTTTCCATAAAACTGCTGAATCCGACTCTGCTCTCGGAACACGTTCTTCTTCATGAGGTCAAATCCGAATGCGAATGACATTAGACAATTTGACAATGTACACAAGGATAGATATAAAATATGTCTGCATCTTCCACCATCACCAAATTACAAGAAAAAAGTTGTATTTTAAACGATTTATAATGATTTTTAGCATAATTATTGCACAGCATGATGATATTAAAATGGCTATAAACCTTTTGATTGCCATTTTCTTTAATTTTTTTTTCAGAAATTCGTTTTTCATCCAATCAGATTTTAATTGTATTGCTGCTTAGCCGCTATGGCATCTAGTTCGCGTTTTTTAAAGAAAACCACTCCATTTTCACGACAAAAAAAAGTTGAAAACAGGGATGATCGAGCGCCAATAAAAGGAAATAATTTGCCACATGTAATACATGTACTTGTGGTATTTCTCTGAACTGATCCCCGAAGTGCTGTTCATTTATTGATGTTCGAAAGAAAAGAAACGCCATCAAATTGCCATAAAATTATTACGCATTTTTATTGTAGCGATCAAGATAAATGTTTAGTGAAAGAGACTTTGAAAATATTTAAAGGAGGGTGTTTTGAAGAGTAGCTAAAAATTCCAGAGAAGGATTTAAATTTCTTTTGTTTCATTTTTTATCTTTATTATTCTTATTTTCAAATATTTTTTACTCTAAATATAAATCATCATGACAATATCTATCGTGTATCACATGAGATAATAATATTGCTCCGTAAAAGTGAAGATCAGATTGCACCAGCCAATATTACAACTTTCCCAAGATGTCCCACACATGAAAAATTTCTACAGATGATAGTTTTGTATTCTAATATGATATCAATTCGAGGAATTTACATGGAAGAAAATATTATTTGGAAACGACTAAAGCTGGTTTCAGAGGCATCAAACAAATATGTGGGTCATTTTCGAAAAGAACGGACCATTAGAAAACGAAATCGACGCCAAGGTTATAAAATTCACATCTTCCAAACAAAATAGATAAAAACAATCCGAAAAAACAAAACTGTGCGGGAGAGTCTGCAGAATGTTGGGTTGTTTTAAAATTTTGATTTTCTAAATTTTGGGTGGAGTAGCTAAATTTAAAAGGCTCAAAAGTGTCCACATTGTGCTTGTTCCCAGCCAAAACCTCTAGTTTGGCAAGTGTCAAATATATGGAAAAAGTTATTGTAAAATATTTAGAATATGGGTTCTTATGGGATCTTCAACGCAGTTTATCATGGTGACCTTTGTTTTACTGTATTTTAACCATTTATTTGTTGAGTCTCAAAAACTTTGGTGAGCCCCCAAATTCTTTCTCATTGCGACGTTCTCATTGTGAAGACGATTATGGCAGTCCTGGGAGGGATAGAGGGGAAATTTGAAGATCCTCTGTAAGCCACACTGGATATGTCAAACTGAAGTTTTGGTTGACGCACTACTGTGAAGGGTCTCCATGTGACGAACCATAAAAATAATGATGAGTAGATTTTAATGTTTTCGCCATTGCGACGCTAAATTTCATTACCCGACACTGTCTGAACTAGCTTTAGCATTTGCCTGTGATGGCCCACGTGCGTGGGTTTCTTTATCCATTTTTGGACTAACCTCCTTTGGACTAAGCAAAGTGACTTTTGAGGCACGTTGCTGTACTTATTTGTCCACATTGCGATTCTTCTTCATTGTGACAATGCTCTATTTCTTCGTCATAATGAGAATGAACAACTGGGGCAGAAAGCGATAGGGAATTTAGGGTTTTAGGGTTTTTCCTTCTATAGTGTCTTTCTTTCCAAAAGACTTGTTCAAAATAAAATATTGGAGCTTTTTTCCTTTTCTCACTCGGTAATAAAATGGGTTTTAGCAATTGATTTTGATTTCAAGACATCATCAAAGTTAATAGTTTACCTATATTTGTATTTTTTTTTTTTTTTTTTCAAATAAATATTTGCAATGTTTACAAAATTACCTTGTCTACTATGGAAGTCTGCATTCTGACGACGAAGTGCCTAAATATCCTCATTGTTTGTCCCCAATGTGAATTTGAATTTAAAATTTAACTCAGCCAGAACAGCTTCAGGGGAAACGGCCCTTTAGAGATTGGGAGTTTAATAATTAAGGTTTCAGGGGAAAATACTTTCTTCTGCTAAAGAAACACGTAGTTGAAGGGAAATCAAACCAATAAAGAACAAAAAGTCATAATGAGGACAAAATTTAAAAAGGCTGAATTTTGTGTCTAAAGGGAAATTTTTAAAATTCTCGCTGGTGTACTAAACTGAATAGCCAAGGGTTTAGCTTCGCTGAAGGTACGGCACTCCAATTTTTTCAGACATTGCACCTTTGAAAAATACCGTCAGCGACACGAAATTTCGGGTTTCTCCATTTAAAAATTTATTGACTCGACCAGAGTTGAGAAACTCACAGGAATCGATTGGAATCTAATAGCTGACATCCTAAGCAACTTCCAACAGCAATGAAATTCATTTGGCAAGGAAATTCGATTCCCAGGTCCGGGGGAGGGACCCTTTCTTTGAAAATGACCCATGTACTCTAGTACACATTTTCGGTACGTTTCTGTTTGGTGGGTTCTTGTTTGTAACAGAAAATATCAATCCAATATTGAGCTGGGGATGTGCTGTCGAGCTTTGAGTCGGTTCCAATCTCTTCATAATTTTATAATATATTTCAATAGGTTACTTACAATGGGATTCGTGTCATATAACTGGTTGTACGATTACATTTTTTTATTATTCAAGATCTGCCATGATGACAAGGTTGTCGATACTACATATCCCTTTTGTACTATCCACGACGTAACCTTCGACGACAAATATATATGCTACTAAGAGAACTTTTATTTTTCTAGCTTTGTTGATGGTGGTAGAACTGAAAGTTTGTGTCAGTAGGTTCAAATGTACATGAACGACTTGAACCTAGGTAGGTTCCTAGACCAGAGGCTTCCGTGCTACTTGACACGTGATCCACCCTCAAACCGTCGGAAACATGGCCCAGAACGCCATTAGGTTTCCGTTTTTGTGGTTCGACTGATCCGATTACCGAATTCCCCAGGTCTGGTTCGTCCATTACGGCAGGCTGGAAGTGGGCGACTCTCCAACACGCGAGCTATATGGCATCCAGTCTTATGCGTTGTAAATTTTCTGCTTTTTCATGGAAATGAGCTTCAAAGTAGACAATAGGCAGTAACAGGTGTCCGCATTGCGTGACCATTGCCAGGCTGGCGGGGAAGGGTGGCGTGCCGGCTACCAATATCTCCACTGCCCCATCGAGTGAGAACCCTCCCGTATTCCTTCTGTGGGAGAGTTTTCGTTTTTGGTTAGTTTTTTTTTCCAGAGTCCGAAACCTTTATTTTTCATTCCGTCGTTTTTATCTATCAATGCACTTTCCGTTCGCGAGAGAGAGCTTATCTGTGCGAGGGTCCCAGTTCTCCTGTGTCCCGTGGAGGTCCGAAAAGGCCCCGAGGGGACTCACATCTTTGCCCACACGGATCGTGTGAAACCCACGGGAAGATAGCGAAGTCGAGTCTTGGCCTGGCTCCCGGTTCATTACCTCGTTCAACTCAACCCCCCCCCCCCCCCCTTCAGCCTATACTCACCACACCCCCATATGAGAACTGTAGGATCAAACCAAGCAGTTTCATGTAGAGGGTATACAAAATTCAAATTCCACTGGTGGATCATTTTAGGTTCCGCTAAAATTACTAATGTCATCAGTAGACGAAATAAAATATTAAATCAATATCAAAAGCTGAAAATTGGTCTGTTTAAAAAATATAAAATGGAAAAGAATTTTGAATTTTCACTAAATTTAGATATTTAAAGACTCATTGATACTTGAGCTGGGACTTACTTCCCTGGCCGGGGTTAGTTGTCTTGATCCATATTTCAATATCTCTCTTTCCAATGATTAAAATTTGGGTTCAGGGAATCTTAGGCGTCAGCATTGAAGTCTCCGCCGGAAGATTCTCCTCCTCGGAGGTCTTTGAATGTTTCCAAGTTGTTATGTTAATCCACAGTTCAGGGCGTGCGACTAGCAACAATTCCAGAAAGCATACGAGTTTCTGCCACATCCATACAACTCCCACCGTCGGAGTAAGTAAAGCAAATCTGCGCTCTGCGCGCCCAGCTTTACCACTTCTCCGTCAACTCAAGCACTGAATGATGAGCTAAGGTGGTAAAACCCCCCATGAATCTAACTTCAATTGGTGGGTAGGCAGTTGGTGTCGTGACGCCTGTTTCCTGGTGCTCCCACTGCCTGCAGTACCATTTTATGAGATAAAGGCACAAAAGGTACTAACTATCCCATTAAGGCTAGAATGGTTCCATCCCGAAACAGACAATGAACCTCTGCATATACCACTTCACCCTCTCCGGATCCAGCCAATAGATAATGTGTGCTGAAGGGTAGGAAGCCATTGATGCTCACCTATATCGCTGTCCTGATCCAGTATGGATGACCAGGAAACAGGAACAGATACTGATCCGCTACCACGTGAACAAAACCGGATCTTTGTAAATTGGGACGAAGCAGAGTTTTATTATTAATAAAAATGACAAAACGAAATTACTGTTTCAGAAGTGAACCATCAAGTGCACTGTTAATAGTATGCCAATGTTAATTCCATCAAAAATATGCCAATAAATCATCGTATTGGTGTTGGTATTATCACAGCTGATCAACTCAATTTCACATCCATCTACAATAACTATTTGGTATTAGATTCATAAATAAAAATGCCTGGGAAACACAGTCGGTACTTACACGATTCTCATTGCCTACACTTTCGTTATTTTACGATTTCCCTTTCATACTTAAGTCAAAAACAGAAGAATTGCAGGAATCCATCCGCTGTATACAGTAAGTACCACCCTAGCCTACTAATTTCTTGACTAACAAATCGGGTTTTGACAGGCCTAAGATGGAACGTTTTTGAGTTCTTTCAACGACCACAGTCACTTAACGAGGAAGCAGTTTTTTGAAATGTAGAAAGATAAGACAGAGAGAGCGAGAGATAGAGTGATGGAGAGGGGATGGGGTTCATTTTCACTCAGAAAAATATTCAATCGGTCGATGGTGAAACTCAAACTGCGGGAAGGTGTCCACGCAGTTTCTGCCCGATGAGTAAATTGAATTGGCATTATCTAGCCATTTGTATGCATCACGAAATATCACCCTCGTTAAGGGAACAAGAGGGCTAGGGATGCGAAGGGCTCTCAGGAATCTCGGCAAGGCATAATCAGGTGTGCAAATCCTTTCTATCTTTTAGCTGCACCTTCTCAGTCAATATACATGAACACGCATAGCAGATAAAAGACAAATAAATAAAACGAGCCACGCTTGGGGTTACAAGCGAGTCAAAGGAATCCACTTATGCGTTGCTGCCTTTTCTTTTGTGACTCTTGAGTTGAGGGAGAAGGAACCGCCTTACGGAAGTCGCGTGGGTTAGAGTGAATTATATGAAGGAACTTTGTAAATCGACGCACATTGGTCTTGAATGTAATCTTATTTAATGTAATGGAGGGATCTGAAATCACTTGACGAGAGGGTCGTTTGAGCTCCCTCTCTGAAACAGGATGAAACGAAAACGAACTTGAAAATTATATTTTGAAGGAAATTATAGACACTGAATTATGTGATGATTAATTGTGAAATGACCCTCATAAATTCAATTATCGCCATCTTTGACTGATTTTCACTCACTCCTTCCTAAAAACCTATTCAAATCAATGATGGTTGGATGAATATGTGTAGGATGTACAGTTTATGATTAGGATGGAAATAGAGCGCTTCTTTAGAGCGATAAGGAAATGATGTGTCATGGTAGATAGTATCACGTTGCAAAAACAAACAGTAGGCTGCTAAAACAATAATTGATGTAATGAATTAATAAATAGTGCCTTACATATCAATACATAGTCTAGCCATAAGTTCAGTCACATTGTTTTTGACTTGACACAAGCCTTGAGATGACGGGGCCAGTAGTCAATCGCTGCACGCACCTTATCTAGAGGTATTTCTTCAGCGGCTCTAATTAATGCGCGTTAGAGGATTTCCATGTTGGGGAGAGCCCTTCTACAGGCCATAGCCTCCAATTCGAAGCATGATTTGTAATCCAAGGGATTAAGGTCAGGGCTCTCCGAGGGCCACACTTCAGCGCTTATGAACTCGGGCACATTACCTCTCAACCATGCTTGTGTGGTTTCGGCCTTGTGGCTGATGCCGAATCCTGCTGAAACAGCCAGTGCTCTCCATTGAACAATGTCTCATTCAAGGGAAGTACGACATCTTGTGAAACCCCAACTTATTACAGTTTGGTATTTTTTTCATCTTTATCGACATATTGCTTTGCTGACACAAGGAATTTCTAAAAATTCGATTTCCCACCACTTTGATTCTCGCGGCTGTCTGAACAGACTTTGAACGCCCCTTCCAAGGCTATCCTTGTATCCCTGAGTCTCATTGAACAGGTCAATTGTGCGATAAATGAATCGGCGGTTGAATCCCATTGGCTCGATCTTCTTTAACTGATCTTTCCATTGTGAGAACAAGGTGTCAACTGATGAGAGAAGCATATTTCAAACTAGAATTAGTCGTTGTAAGCACAGATAAAGAAGATCAGGTTCTACCTTGCTTCTAGACCCGAGTTGTCAACATTTTGTGACAGATCTTATGGCTAAAAACGGTACTGATTGATCACAAAAAATTGTGTAATACTATTAAAGTATAATACTATAATGCTTTAACTTTTAAACTCACCCACAATAACAGTTTTGTCCAAATTATTGAGTTCAAATTAAATTAATCCAAAAAAAATTAATCGTTTTCATTTAAACGGTTTGATAGTTGAGTTGAAATGATTAAGGTATAGTGAGTTCGATTAAATTAAACCTTTTAGAGGGCACAGTTACCATAGGCGGACAGGAGAATTAAGTTTTTTCCAGGGTCCAGTACAGAGTACCCGAAAAAACCAATTTCCAGAGGAAATAAGGAATATTTTCACGAAACTATCGATAAAATGTGTATTAAGATCCATGAGGAACCTAGACATCAATATGAAATTCAGTAAAATAAATTATTTAGCTTAAAACTCATCTCCGCTTTCTTCCCATTTTGTGTAAGTCGCCAGGCATAAATCCAATTCTAAACAGCTAAAAGCTAGCTTTTTAGCGGGCAGTGTTCCGCTATTTCTTCACCAGACTCCTCAATCCTCATCCAGTCCGCTCACAGAGAGATTGCTTAAACCGAAAAATGATGAATCAAGAGGCAATGGAAAAATCTAGCGTGATTTTCGGAGCTTTTTCGTGTAAGTGTCCGCCACTGGAGAGGCGTCCGACCCACAAGGGAGGGTATGACGCACACTACGTCATTGAAATTCTTGAGAGGTTAAAAAAAATGTTTTTTTAAAGGGGGGGGGGGGATAAATTTGATTGATACAGTGTTTAACTTGACGACATTCAAAAATATATTACATCACTAGATGTAAATTCGGCTTGTTTTTCTCTGATAATGTACGAGTATACCTAAACGGCAATGCCAGTGCTCCGACAATGACCCGATTGGGTTTGAATTTGTTCACATCTATACATCTGTATAAATCTTCTTTTAGTGTTAGATGATATCAATTGTGTTTTTGAGTATTTTTTACATTTGGGGGGGGGGGGGGGCATATGTTTATTATCAAACTTTGAATGCTCCAAATGTCTATTAACAAATTCTAGTTTACGTATTTTGGTTTAATAAAACTTTTTACAGTTCAAAATCAGTCTACCTGCAGTGATGGAACCGATACTCATGCAGACTTCAGCGTCGTGAACGTGAGGTAAGGAGTATATCCAATAGGCCGTATGAGCCTGTTTCTTTTCCTTTTCTTTCTTTTCAGTTCACTAAAAATATCGTAATTTTATCTGGAGCCCGTAGGTATTTTCTTATTGCCAGCGTTTGGTACGCATTTATAGGAATAAGGACCAAGTTATGGAGAAATTGAAGGAAAAAACGCTGCAAATTCTTTCACTAGGGTTTATTATTCAATTGGCTTGCGTTCATGATTTGAATTTCTACTAAGCTTTGGAATGTGCGTGTTTCACAGGTGATAGAGTGATTATTGAATTTCAGGAGGCACACAAATATGATCAACTGAACAATCCAAATAGGTATTTTCGTTGAGAACAGATTTACGTGCCCTATGCATATCTCCTGAAATTCAATAATCGATCTATCACCAGTGAAACACGCACACTCCAAAGCTTAGTAGAAATTCAAATCATGAACGCAAGCCAATTGAATAATAAACCCCATTGAAAGAATTTGCAGCGTTTTCCTGAAAATTTCAGATTTTCTGATTTTTTCTGAAAATTATCAGAATGCTTCAACCCGTGTATCGGCTACAAAGCCTTTTAGGAGTTCTCTCCAGTATCCACATTACTACATCACTACGTCACTAGGTTACTGCTTTCAACACAAAAACAATAATAAACCAAAATAACGCAAATGTTGGCACCATAAATCGGGCCATAGATCGAGAATGGTTTGACCTACGGACCTGGGGAGGGGCTCATTCGATTCCTCGTGGAGTGTGGTGTGAAATTTAGGCCGCCTTGACTTTTTTTGAGGTTTTTAGGGATTTTAAAAAACTTTGACAACCCTTAAAGGGCACTTTAAATTGAGTGAGAGAGCTGGCTCAAGAATTGGGGCGTCGTCGGACCAAGATGGATTTTTCCAGAAAATTTCAGCTTTTTTGCTTCAGCCGTTTGGGAGAAATCGTCGGACGGACGGAAAAATTTTTATTGCAGATACGGGTTCTACACCCTTTCAAACGTAAACCATGAAATTTTCAGGGGGGGATTAGAATTTTTTCCCAGAGCGATTACAACGGTTTATTATTGAATAATAAACCAAAAGTGAAAAATAATTACAAAAAGTTTAGCTAGGTGGTGTGATCAATCACCAATTGTATTGCCCTAATCTAGTCAACGTAAGGCAAACTCGTTGTATAATTCGATGTAATATCAGTGGGTCCTTTGGCTCGTAAAAGAAAATACGAGTAACTGTACTTGAAGGCTTCGAACTGATTCCTGTCAAAAATATTTCTAGACATAAGTCAGTAAAAAACAAAATGGAATTATGAAACTCTTTTGAATACATAGGCAAGTTTCTTGAGAGCTGAGAGCTATTATTCCCGCTCTATAGGGCATCTTCAAGTGTCTGGAAAAATCACCACAAACTACCAGCCGCAAACGTTTCCCCCAAGTTTTTCAGAACAGACTTGAAAAGTTTTAAACATCTTTCCCTCGCCTTCAACTCTTCCTTTACCCTGGGGGTAAAGTTTCTTCAAAGCTCTCTATAGATACCTTTTGTAGCTCGGTGACCTACAAAAATAAGATAAAAAGGGGGAAAAAATAAATAAAGGATTATATCGTCTCCGAGACCCCTTCCAATACTTATGCCCTTTTTGATTAAAAGCCCATTAGCCCCGTACAAGCGCCGCTTGATATCTGCTAATGCGTAAAAACTTTTATCTCCCGCGAGACCCATCTTGGCTCCGTGACCTCTAAATGCCTTAGTTTGTATTCCCCCGACCTCTTCCGACTATCGTCGTTGTGTATTTTACCCCGAGATTCGCGATTTCGTATTCGACTACTTTATTCGGACTTTTTATCATCTTTGCTTGTTTTGTTCTGTCTAATCAGATGTAACTCTCCGCTACAAACCCTCAAAGATTATTTTGAAAAGAAAGAGAAATTGTTGGAGAAACAAAACAAAAGATTTCGAAATAACCAAGGTATCTGACGGAATCTGCGGATCTTAATCTATAGCTTTGTTTGTAGTTTTGGGCCATGAAACTTTGTTTTCTTTGAAATCAAAACTTCCACTCACTTTTAACGTGATAGACCATTCTGAACAACTTTCGTTTCGTGTTATCTATGTATGTTTAACGCGCTTAGGTCTATCGCCCACTGAGAGGAAAGCTGTGAACTCAGTTCGCCAGAAAACGTACGAACGATCCGAACGTGTGATCCGTTGAAGGCCGCATCCATAATGACTGGATCGTAAGTCTGTTTCTGAACGAACACGCTCGAATCTCATTCTGCTGTGATTTTTCAGACGAACAGGTAGGAGCCGAGGTTGAAAAATATGGTTGGTGAATAACTTATTGCTTCCGAGTCTACCAAAGTACCGGAAGCATTGTTTTCACTTTCGGAATGTGAAAATTTTTTTGTCACCAAAATCAAAAATTCCACTCGCATTTTGTGTTTTAGACCTTTCTGAACAATTTTGGTTCCGTGTCTGTCTGTCTGTGTGTCGCCTGTCTGTCAGCAAATCCTTGTTACGGGCAAAACTACACGAAGTTATAGTCCGATTTTGATGAAATTTTCAGGGATTGTGCGGGTTGGGGTGTAGATGGTCCCCTATAGGTTTCATGACCCCGGATCAATAGTAGCCTCTGCGCATGCGCAAACGTGAAATTCTTGTTATGCGCATAAGTCCGGGAGTTCTTAACCAATTTCGATGAAATTTTCAGGGATTGTTCGGTTTGATGTGTAGATGGTCCCCTATCAGTTTCATGACACCCGGATCGATAGTAGCCTCTGCGCATGCGCAAACGTGAAATCCTTGTCACACGCATAACTCCGGGAGTTCATGACTGATTTCGATGAAATTTTCAGGGATTGTTCAGACTGATGTAAAGATGGTCCTCGTGAGTAATAAAGAAAAAATAAAGTTTTAGCCTCGAGCTTGATTGAACGAAGTTCTTCAGTCAATAATAATTTTCAATGATCTATACAGTCATGTTATGGATACGAGGAAGCTATGTGCCTTACCCACTTGTTTTGCTCGTGCAAGAAAACCACTGAATTTTTATTAGACGTTTTCCAGGATTATGGAGGATTTTTTTTTTCTTTTTTTCATTTAAAAATGAGAGAAGAGTTGATTCTCGTCAATTTGAAGGTCGGGTCATAAATCAGAAAATTTTCCTTACTCTTTTCTTTTTTCGAAAATGTGGTTGACCCACATTCCCCGTCTTCGTTCACGAAATTGCTCTTTTCAAGAATAAACAGAGGTGATACTTCCAACTCTAATAATACCTCTTCAGAATCATTGAAAAAAAATCTTTGTAGCGAGTCATCATGTCTACGACTTTGGGCTTACCGAGTGAGTCGAAGGACGATCACCGTTGCACGATTTCAAGTGAATGGCGTTCGCAAAAATTCATTACATACTCTGAAGTTCGCAGCTTTCCGCTCCCAGTGGACTACTACCCTTGATTTATGCAGCTTTTATTCGATTTTTATAACATTTCTATTGAATATTCGGCTGTAGATTTCCTTCTTAGAATTACAACGCTCAAAAATTAATACTTAACTGTGTGTTTGCATATGCGTAAAATGTACCAAGCTCTATTTTCTCAGGTTCTACAGGTCCCATTGCTCTCGAATTTTTTGAATAGCAGTGAGAGAAAGGTCTCATCTCTCATTTTAATTTGAACACAATAGGTTTCTAGTGTTTGTAGTTGTTTTCCAAACAAATTGTTAAATCATATTCCTACGTTTTGTAACGTTTTGCACCATTTTCATGTGTTGAATAACGTTACGCATCACATAATAAAATCAACCAACAGCCAGGAAAACCCAGGGCTTAGGTTCATTGAACGGGGAAGGCCCTTCTCCCTATCCTGGTCAGACACGGGACGAGAAGGGTACCTAAGAGAAGGCGCCTAAGCTAAGGGCGCTAATTGTTCTCCCGACACTTTCCGGTGTGGAATGGCTATCGGTTTCGCTCAAACATAGACAAAAACTCTGTTACTTCCAACTACCCCAAGAGTGAAGTACGTCAGATTCGTCTAGACGATAAACCCACTCTATTTAGGAAAAAATAGTACGTCAGATCCGTCTCGAAGAAAGACTTTTCGGGGACGTCTGAGATACGTCTACACATGAAGCTTTCCACCCCATTAACCAAATACGTCAGATTCATCTCGACATACAGGTTAACAAAAGACGAAACCTCCCTAAATTCATTCCCTGCTGAGTACGTCAGATTAGTCTAGACAAAAAGCAAATGTTTTCAAAAACCTCTCCGAATTTGGTGCTACTAGTCTAGGCACGAGGAAAACTGCAATTTCGTTTACGAGCCTTAAAAACACGTATCACCTACTGACAGAGAAGTACGCAATTTTGAGAAAAAAACTCGCCTTCGGCCTAAAATTCAAAAAACATGGAACGTGCTTTAGACATGCTATCATGACTGTAACATTCGGCTGTACACTGAATAATTCTTTGGACGTTTCCACAACACAAAATACGGCGTGTGTTGACGGTGTCTTCACGAGAAACGTATCCAATGTACAAACGCTTGCTTATGTTCCCACTTTACACACCATCGACCACTACGTATAATGTAAGTCGTGTTTGTATCTCAAATTAAAACAAACTGAAATGGTCGGTTGGAGGTAGACACTTTGATATGATTACTCACAACTTCTTATAGTTGTATTATAGTTATAATTCCTATTGTAATTCGTGTGAGTAACTATGAGATGTAGGAAGTTTTCCATTCCGGTGAGCGGTGACAACCAAGTGAAAGCAAAACAAGCGGCATTGTTTACTACATCTATTAATAACATTAATAAAATAAATGCGTCGCCTTTTTCGCGTACGTTTTTCGAGTAGTTAGTCAAAGGCTAAACCATGTTCCATGCTAAAATCACAACAATCGTCGTGAGTCTTCGATAAAATCCTGTTTTTTTCTAATAGGTACCTGCTTATTTGTGAGTTGCCATTTCCTCTCAAAAACACAAAATAACCACTTAGATTCGGATGACGGTTTCTCGAAAGTTTTGGCCCTTGTGTTTTCCACTCACATGCATTCTAGTTGCGAACTTGTCCAGACATCGTTTTCGTATTCTCCGGAATCGTTCGAATCCCTTGCTTGGTGGCGTAGGAAACTTCGTCGAGGTAACGTGGGTTTTCAAAAGTACAGGAGCTTTTAGATACCCACAGAGAGAAAAAAATCCCACGGGGTGATCTTATGAGCAAATTTTATGAGCGAATTTTCCAACATTATCGGAGGCATTATTTTCATGGTGAAGTTTGTTGAAATTAAAACAGCGTGTCTGCTCAAAAATTTTAATTATCAATTAGATTGAAAAAATTTGTCCTAAATAATATTTTTCTAAAAACAGATAAGGATTATTAGGATTATCATTGATTGTTCAACACATTCTAACTGAGTTTAGGTAGAATTTTCAACACAAATGAGGATGCAGAATCTGATTACAACTTTTCAAGGATTTTTTACGTCTTTTCATGCTCAATTCCGATAAGCCCCTGGAGCTTTCTCGAATAATAGATTTTACGTGATGGCTCGCTCCGGTATTAACTTCGTCGGACGTATTTTACGGCTACGATGAACGACGAAGCAGGGAGGATTCTGTCGAACGGGGTTTAACAAAAATTTCTCGTGAAATCACCGTGTGCACATGAAGATTGATCTTTGTTATTAACACATTTAGAAGCACAGACGATTTATTTCAAGGATGTTAGGTCAATAAGATAGCCAAAATCAGTGTTATCGTGTACGAAAGAATAACATTGTTGCGACTAATGGTATTCGCGTCGCTGGCTTTCCGCTGTTTACTGCCACCACCGGTATACCGATTTACCAGGTAAGTCACTGCTTCCATGTTCCCCCATACGGCCATGTTGCTGTTGTCCGAAAAACAGCCCATACCCCAGCTGACTGTCCCGAAGAGCATTCCGTTGCAGACGAGAGGTCCACCGGAGTCACCTTTACAAGGTGTCCCTTTAGATGTCGAAGTGCACGCCATACCTAAGCGTCGGAGATTCATGCCACACATCCCGCTGGACAATAAACAAGTACATATAATTGTGTAAAATTGTATTCTCCTCGCAAATTTGATTAAGGAATATCAACTAGTTCAGGCAAGAAGTCATTTCTCATATGGAAACCTCATGCATACGTGCCATTTGTTTTAGAATTGGAGATAATATCACTATATTGTAATTGATTACTAACTCAATGACTAGGTCACTGAATGTGTATGTAAGTATGAGCTCGATACATTACTCGAAAGACGAGATTATTGAATGCATACTTTATTGCTAACCCTAAAAACTTAAAAAGTAAAGTATAAGTTGTGTGGGTGTCGGCAGTCCCCACTTACCACCTAAAAAAAGTAAAATCGGAGATGCTTATTTTGACTTTTAACCATATTTATCGAAAGCAGCTCAGGCTACCAATTTTTGCTCAGATAGATTCCATTCGTTTAAGTGAAACAGCAAAAATGCCTGATTAAAACTTCAAGGTGTCAGATGGGCTGAACAAGTCGGAATCGATGCGGTAACTGGACGCTCAAACTTACATGGGCTAAATAAGATTATATTTTTGTGAATAAGATCAAGGTGGAATTACACAAATTTAATTTTTGATGTAAGATTAAAGTTTTGAGTGTAATTGATATTCAGATTACTTATTAAGGATGAAAACAGCCTCTGGTTGAGTTACTATGATGTTTCATGTCACCTTCTCTGTGTGTGTTATCATCATCAAGTGGTTGTCCCATCGTCCTTGATAATGTTTTTTTATGACTTTCACATCTTGGTGAAACCGTTCATGTTGTTCCTCCCTGTAATCCCCCAGGTTGCCCGGGATTTCGCTCAAATGGCCATAGGGAAAGTGAAATTTTATGCTCATATTATTTTGTATTCAAGAAAAGGACTGAATTCGAACCAACTCGATGTAGTTGTCATTCGCACGCATGTGACCGACATCCAATCATTCAAGATAACGAAACAGTAACGTAGAGCGTTCGCTATGGTAATCATCAGCTTAAGCAGTAGCCTACGGATTTTCAAAACCCGTGGACATGGTTCCCTCCGCGGCTCAAGACGTCATGGCCGCAAGCGCCAATTCAAATATCCGAATTTCGATAAGCTCCTGACGGATAAAAACGACACTTTTTCCGTAAAATTATGACATCATTAGTCTCAATTCAACTGTAGCTTAAAACAGAAAGATATGTGAAAAACATGAACCCTGTTATCGCCTCGGGGTATATCATCATAAACATTCACTAACTAAGATATCCTGCATAAAGTCGGTTGGCAGACGTCATTGGTCAATAGCACCGATTGTGCAGCCAGCATTCTGTCCGAGATGCCCCGCGCGCCGGTGTCACCGAATCCCACCACGTAACACACACTGTTGCTCTTCGCGAGTCGATCGAACTCGTTTAAATTTGCTTCGAAATCCGTGCTGAAGAGTTTCAAAGGCTGAATTTGTTCATTGTAGGTAAACGCTTTTTCCATCGTCAAAACTGCGGTGTCCCAAGCTAACACAGAGTCTTGGTAGTAATAGCAACTGGGATGGACTTCAACCCATCGCGCATAGTACCACTGCCTGAATGGTGAATTCCCCCATAAAAAGTCGGATCCAGCGATGACTGAAAAACGATCGCCCGGTAATGGTTGGCATGCGTACCCTGGAAAACGAAAATACGGAATTACAATAATTTGCATCACTGAGGTGAAACTCATAGCGCACTACATTCTACGCATATTTCAATATTTCGCCGGACAGTGGTTCATGTTGTGCGATGTACTTCTAGGAGAGCGGAATGAAAATCGGTGTTCGTCTGATCATTTTTGAAATACTTGTAACATGCACCTTTGTTCCTTTAATTTTGGTCTTACTGTGCACTATACTCACCAAAACCTATTCTTGAAAAAATGTAATAATTGTTGAAAAGAAGTTGAACATATTGAAAGTGTCCCTAGTTTATCATATCTTGTTTAGCAGAGATACGGTTCAAGTGTCAACTTTTTTAGCAGCCAGGAGCTTTATTGGAAATGTTTAATGTGGCAAGAAAATTTACCCTCCGAACTTTTTTGTTCCTAATAACGAAAAGTACCTTCCTTTTCACAATCTTAGATATGAAACATCAGTTATTCCAATTTTTCTTTGAGTCGGCTTTATAATATTCATGAAGTTCAACAATTACATTGATTGTTCATTCTAACGTGGATCAGTTTTTTTTCGTTGGAAAGACCGGAACAAAGGAGGCATGACACACAAAAAACTTTAACGCTGTTCGGAGGCTGTAACTTTCATATTTTTACAATCATCAACATTGATAGTGCGACAGCTAAATTTTTTTAGGCGGTCTAAATCGTTGTGAGTGATAACGAGCTTCCTTTTATAATGAAAAGTTAAAATTCAAACAAAGAGTAATATTTCGATCCAAAAACGCAACGGAGAGAACGGAGGATAACTGTGTGTTAGAGGGTTGACGTATCAACGAAAGTTGAACACCCGTTTGTGTACATGTGTAAACCGAATTACGCTGGTTTTGTTGGTTTGACATGTTATAAAATGGAGTATAGTGTCAAAGATCTTCACGAACTGAATCACAATAAATCGAAGTTTTGAAGAAAATTTAACTGTACCCGGCCGACCTACCTATTAAATTAACTTCAACCTCTGCAAATTGTATATTTATATTACACTATATCATATCATCAACGTTCAATCAGAATGATAGTGAGGAGTTCACTACTTGTAATAAAACCAATTCTTCGATAATTTAGATGTAACAGCACACATAATGTACACATGAAGTTATGGCAAAGGGATGATCTACCATATCTACGTTGCGGAATATACTTTTTTTCTTAGGACAGAGGAATCCAATAAGTCAATCTTGGGAGCTAAAGACACTGAAGGGGGGGGGGGGGGGGGGGTTACGAAGACATTCAGATATAAACGAGTCGTATTGAAAATTCAACTCTAAATCTTAAGATGTTTTCAAAAGTTGAGAAAATTTGTTTTAAAATGGAATGAAAACTTTTAAGATCCTATCTCGGAAACAGATTGAGATGGAAACGCATGGTTGGCGGCATTCGAACAGGCTCTCAGTATAGCTTTGAACTTTTTAAAATTTTTATTCTTTCCTGTTTCAAGGTTGAAACACCCTGAATATAACAATTTTTGTTCTCGTAAGTTGAGATTACACTATTCAGGACGTCCAGAGATGAATGAGGTCGATTATTCTAAGCTCCATCTAATGGTAATGTTAAGGAAAGAAGTATGATAAATTCTGTCACAAAATCAACAGTAGTTATCATCTAAAGAAGGAATTTGTGAACAAGATATTACCCATATTACAACTCAATTTTAATAATTTTAAAATATTAATCAAGCTAATAATTAACTATCAACTGAGTACATCATTAGAGGAAAGAGAATTAAAATGTTGAGATAAATATCTAGCCAATATGAAAATTACCAGTGATCGTGTGTAAATATAGTTTTATTTGAACTTTATTTAAATCGTAAGAAAGAACCAATTCCGGCTGCGAAACAGTGTTCAACTATCCAGCTCGGTCATCGGTTCTTAGACAAGTGAAATAACTATAACATCTAAAGGAAAAGATGTAAAATACACCACTTGTCTACCTCGAAGGGTCTATGAAGCCTTCAGAAATAATGTTATCAACAATTCAAAATGTAACAGCAATAAAGATTCCATACATCATATTCTAAAACTGTTTTCACCTCGAGCGCCCGGATATCTGACCACGCAGTGAGCAGCCGTTAAAACAGCACCTGGGGTGATAAGACTTCCTCCACAATTAAAATCTCCATTGTCTAGTATTAAATGCGTAGGACATGAGGGACACCAGGAACGGATAAGTTTTATGGGACGTTTCGCTTCCGAATAATACTCTGGGATCTTCAGTTTGATTTGAATGCAACCTCATTGACTTGAGTGGGTTCTTCAGGATCCTTAAGTGGCAGTGAATCGACACACACGACGTGAAACATCCACAATTTGAAAAGAATTTTGTTCATTTTACGAAATATTCTACTCATTCTTCTAAAAATCAAAGCTAAAAACCTGACTGTCGTTCAGTTTATGTGTCGTCAACGTGAAATAAACTCAACTTCTCGTTTCCACGTAATATCTCGTAGAGGATATTTCCGTTTTGGCATATTATTTTCTACAATGAACCTTTGTATTCCAACAAGTAAAACACATATTGTTTTTGTTTTAACGTTGGAGAGAAGAAACAATTCGCGGGTTAGTCGTGGATGGTCTAATTTCAAATACATCAAAAATCAATATTTCCCTCTTTGCCTGCAGTAATGTAAAATCGTTTGTGTCACGATTTGAAGCAAACAAAGCGGATAAGCTTGATCTTCTCTGCATATTGTTATTTGAAAATTGAAGTTGACTGAGAAAAGCTCATTTTTGTGTGACGTTCCCTTCGCGGTTGTCCCTTACGGTCTCGGTGAACCCCCGGAGTTTCAGGACAGGGGCCTCCACTGGTCATGACTTTATTTGAAGTAGAAGAATACAAATTTTATTTGGACTACTAGTAAGGATCCGTAGTACTCGTACTTCGTACCTAGTTCAACGTATGGGACCATTAGGCCTCACACCTCGCTTGCATGTAGGTTGACTACACCGACTAATGCGTCGTTCTAAATCTATTCAAGGGAACCGAAAACGACGTACTACATAGTAAATACAATTATGATTGATTGCCTCGAACAATGAAAAATGCCTCGCCTCTGCTTTTATTGACTCACATGTGAGTATAAGGGACAGCCAAAGCTCGATTTTTCAACGAGAAACATCCTACGATTCAAAACGTTCTGGGAGTGTAATTACTATTGAGCCTTCAACATCAAAATTTTCACTAACAATAATTGATACTTCTTAAACAATTATAAGACGATTATGCACAATTTTGTTCGATGTGTACGCAGGCAATCATAACAGGCCTAATTCATACAGTTGTCAATCGATTTTGACGATTTTATGAAGACTTGTTCATTGGCTGCAAACGATTATACCAGGCCCATTTCATAGAGTTTTTATTCGATTTTAGCATTTTGATGGTTCGTTAAGAGCCTCACAGTTACTAAATCACTATTCACATGGACAAATGTAGATTCTACAGATCCGTAATTTATTCCGTTCTAGCTATTCTATCGTGCAACAATTCTTACGGTAGTAGGAGAAGAACTAAATCTCGTATTCATTCTCATATCGTAATTTCTGTCCGCTTCTGTCCTCTAAAAATTGGCGTAAACGTTACACTACAAGTAGACTAACCTTATGAAGGCGTTGGTTCATGCCAAATGTCCGGCACCATTTCTGTCCCTGAATTGTTGTAACAGCCATACATTCCACATCTGTCGCGTTTATCTAAAACGAGTTTTAAGAGAGATAATAACAAAGATCACTAAAATATAAAGCGACTTATACACGGGCAAGAATGTTTTCGGCACAGGTATGAAACGGTGAGTTCACTGGAACTGAGACAAAAGCATGTTGGCATCGGTTTAAGGCAGTGTTGGTACGCATGCGCCGAAATCTGCCCAAGAATCGTTTTCTCCGACTCGCAGAATTCAAAATTTGGAAAAATATGTTCGCCCTCACTTTGTACGTTCTCCGGAAAAATGCTCATTATGCCCACAAATATTTCAGGAGTAAGACTGTACGTTAACCGAAATGTACGTAGTCCGAATGTACGTTAAGCGGGGTATTACATAGTGTAGTTTTTACTTCTAGAAAAGGACTAAATTCTAACCAACTCGATGTAGTTGTCATTCACCATAAAAGAGAGCCTGATTTTATTTTGAATAACCTGAATTCCATCTTAAATCTTCCTACATCAAGAATTACATTTGTATACGTCCCAACTTGATCTTTTCCAACAAATAAACGTACGTAAGCATGAACATCCAGTTACCACATACACCCCGACTAGTTCAACCAATCCGATCACCTTGAACTTCTAGTCAGGCATTTGAGCTGGCGGGAAAGACGTCTGATGAAAATTTCAAATTGATTTTCGTCTTCGGGTACTCTAGAAATTATGACATCAATGGTCTTAATTCAACTCTAGCTTAACGTAGAAAGATATGTAAAAAACATTAACCCTGTTATCCCATAGGGCTACATCAACTACATTCACTAACTAAGATATCCTGCATAAAGTCGGTTGGCAGACGTCATTGGTCAACAGCACCGATTGTGCAGCCATCATTCTGTCGGAGATTCTCCGAACGCCGGTGCCACCGAATCCCACCACGTGACACATGCCGTTGCTCCTCGCGAGTCGATCGAACTCGTTCAAATTCGCTTGGAAATCCCTGCTGAAGAGTTTCAGAGGCTGAATTTGTTGGTTGTAGGTAAATGGTCTTTTCATCGCCAAAACTGCGGTGTCCCAAGCTAACACGGATTTTTGGTAGAAATAGCATCCTGGATGGATTTCAACCCGTCGCGCATAGTACCACTGCCTGAATGGTGAATTCCCCCATAAATAGTCGGATCCACCAATGACTGAAAAAACATCCCCTGGTAATGGCTGGCATGCGTACCCTGGAAAGCAAAAGTACGGAATTACAATAATTTGCATCACCGAGGTGAAACTCATAGAGCACTACATTCTACTTAATTGAATACGTTGCCCAAAGGGGGGACATATTGTGTTTCACAACTTTTCAGGAAAGTGGAATAAAAACTGACGTTCGTTTGATCAAATAGTAAAGGAAGTTGAAAAGATTGGGGGAAAATGTCTCTGGTTTATCCATATAGTTTAAAAGGGGTTCAGCTCAGATGTCTATTCTTGTTTTTGCAACCAGCACACTTTTATATTGGAAATGTTGAATGTAGCAAGAAAATTAACGTTCGAACTGGTTTGTATCAGACAAAAAACAAGAAAGTAAACAGTCTTTGAGATGAAACATAAGTTTTTCCTATATTTCTTTGAGTCGGCTTTAAAATATTCATGAAGTTCAACAAATACATTGATTGTTCATTCTAACGCAGATCAGTTTCTTTTCGTCGGAAAGAACAGAACAATGAAGAAATGAGACACAGAAAACTTGTCCGCTGTTCGGAAGCTGTAACTTTCATATATCTAAATTCATTAACATTGATAGTGATTGTTGTGATTGATAAATTGATATATCTCTATTCATATTATACTATATCCGTGTCATCAGTGTTCAATCAGAACGATAGTGACGAAATATTTACTTGTGATAAACCTACTTGTTCGATATCTTAAATGTAAAATAATATTTATAATGTACGTGTTACAAATGAAGTTACGGCAGAGAGATAATCAACGGCATTACGTTCCGGAATAGTATGTGTTTCTTAGGACAGAGGAATCCAGTAGCCTGAATTCTTGAGATATACAGGACACTGAATGGGATTTAAGGACATTTAGGAGTTCGTTTCAACATTATGAACGTGTCTAGTCCCATTGAAAAATTAACTTTATATATGATAATCTTTTCAAAAGTTGAAAAAAAAAAATGGATTTAGAATGGAAGATCATATGTTTTTATGGCAAAAACCAGAATTTTGGAAAAATAGAATAAAAACTTAGAAAATCCTATCTCGGAAACAAATTGAGATGGAAAGGTGTGGTTGGCGGCATTCAATCGCTTTTTGGTTTATTTTTCAATAATAAAACATTGTAATCGCTCTCGAAAAAAAAACCTGAAAATTTCATGGTTTACGTTTCAAAGGGTGTACAATCCAAATCTGCAATAAAAATTTTTCCGTCCGTCCGCCGTACGCGCGATATCTCCCAGAACGGAAGAATTTCTACTAAGCTTTGGAGTGCGGGTGTTTCACAGGTGATAGAGCGATTATTGAATTTCAGGAGGCACTAAAATATGATCAACTGATCAATCCAAATAGGTGTTTTGGTTGAGACCAGATTTACGTGCTCTATGCATATCTCCTGAAATTCAATAATCGCTCTACCACCTGTGAAACACGCACACTACAAAGCTTAGTAGAAATTCAAATCATGAATCATTGAATAATAAACCCTAGTGAAAGAATTTGCAGCGTTTTCAGTATAGTTTTGCACTTCATTTATATTTTTTATTCTTATTCTTTTTAAAATATTTATTATTTTCTACTTCAAGGTCAAATCGCCCTGAATATATATATTTTGTATTCTCGTAAATTATGATTACACTATTCGGGATGTATATAGATGAATGAGGTCGATTATTCTACGCTCCACTTAATGGTAATGTTACGGAAGTTATGATAAATTCTGTCACAAAATCAACCGCCATTGTTATTTAAAAAAGAATCTTGTCAACTAGCAAGAGATAACCCGTGTGAGTAGTTTATGAGTCAATATTAATGATTTTATAATAATAATTATTATTCTATAAATTACTCATCAACTAAGAACATAATTACAGGAAAATGGAATTAAAATGTTGAGATAAATACCTAGCCAAGATACTGAAAATTACCAGTGATCGTGGTTTAAAAATTGTTGTATTTGAACTTTATTTATTCATTCATTGTAAGAAAGAAACAACTTCGGCTGCGAATCAGTGTTCAAAAATCCAGCTAGGTCATCAGTTCTTACACGAGTGAAATAACCGCAACATATGAAGGAAAAAATGTGAAATAAACCGTCTGTCTACCTCAAACGGGTCTTCAGAGATAATGGTTTTAACAATTCAAGCTGCCTAAGGATTCTGAAACATCAAATTTAACATTGTATTCACCTGGAGCGCCCGGAAATACGACCACGCAGTGAGCAGCAGTTAAAACAGCAGATGGGGTGATAAGACTTCCTCCACAATTAAAATTCCATCGTCTAGTATTAAATGCGTAGGCCATGAGGGACACCAGGAACGGAAAAGTATTATGGGACGTTTCTCTTCCGAATAATACTCTGGGATCTTCTGTTTGATTTGAATGCACTTCATTGACTTGAGTAGGTTCTTCAGGATCCTTAAGTGGCAGTGAATCGACACACACGACGTGAAACAGCCACAATTTGAAAAAAATTTTGTTCATTTTACGAAATATTCTACTCATTCTTCTAAAAATCAAAGCTAAAAACCTACTAGTCGTTTAGTTTATGTGTCGTCAACTCGAAATAAACTCAACTTCTCGTTTCCACGTAATATCTCGTAGAGGATTTTTCCGTCATGGTTTATTATTTTCTACAATGAACCTTTGTATTCCAACTAGTAAAAAACATATCGTTTTGTTTTAACGTTCGGGAGGGAAAAAACTGTGCGGGTCAGTTGTGGATGGTCCCCTTTGAAATACGTCAAAAAATCAATATTTCTCTCTTCGCCTGCGCTAACGTAAAATCCATCAACCATAATTTTTCAAGTTTCACGAAGTCCGATCTCTCTTATATTTGTAGTATGGTCCTAAAAGATCTGTCCAATAACCTCATACCAATTTCAACAAGGTAGTATCATATTTAATTCAGTGTAGAGTTATCTCGACAGACCTGCAGTATATTTCGACACATATTTGAAGGCGTTTGTATCCGCGAAAACAATGTCCCAAATCATTTTGTTATATCAGTTCACAGTCGGAGTAATGTGATAGTTTTAGAACATTCGATGGGGGACAGTAAGAAATTCACAGAAGGGAAGAGTTTCCCGTTTGATTTCTTGCGTAAGGGTCATGACCAGGGCCAGCTGCTGACAGGAGCAAAGGCGCATCTGCACCCTCTGACCAAAATGAAAAAGATTCCAGATAATAATCATATTAAAAGTATAATATTACCATGCTGTTTTACAACTTCTCCGTATGAAGCCTCATTGAAGAGGAGAAAAGTTTCAAATCGAATTCTCCATCCAAACAGAGCCCCAGGATGCGTAAGAGGATGACGGAGTCGTGAGTTTGGTGAGGGGTTTTAGGGGTTCGCTGTCTAGGAGCAACAATCCGGCTCTGCTCCCGAAGAGCGGAGCTTGGACGTGAAACACAGCGTTTCACGCTGCTTTATTCGATCCGGTTTCAATGAACCAATGAGAGCGCTCCGAAACAAATAGCGCAGAATTGACCTAAGTGTCCGCTCACCCGCTGGAAAGCGTGCATCTAATCACCAAAACGCACTCTTATAATGTTATCAATTGCTTTTCCCCAACCCATCGGGCTGAACTGTATGACCTGTAAATACGCGATTAATATAGTAAGTGCTATAAAACGTGGGTCGCGTAATTGTTGGTGGAGCAGAGAGAGATTATTCAGGATGCAGGGAGATCGATGCAGGGGGATTGACAGGACCACAATAAAATAAAAACGGAGTAGGATAGAACGTTGTCTATATTTCCACGAAAGTAAAGAGTTACACTGTTAAATCGATTTCGACGGTTAGGTCATCATCAGTAACAAACATGAACTGAAAGTACATCACAGAAAGCATATCTTATATAGGATCGAGTGAGAGGAGAATCCTATTGGCTCAAGGAAGTGAAAGGGGGCGGGGAGGACCAACCAATGCCACTCAAGGCTTACAAAGTGAAAGGGGCACAAACAGTATCATTATAGAGAGGCGGAACCAAACAAGAAAGAACCCAATAATGGAGAAATATTTTGAGGAATGACATCATTTAAACATTTTCCTGACCTATCACTTTTGACAATTTCGAATTTTTTTAGCACATCCAACATACCTCCCTTTGGGCAAAAGTGAGGAAATTCTACATATTGCCTGTTTGTCAGATCAAAACTGAAACTATGATTGGATTCATTCAGATGACTTGCAAAGGCGGAATCACCCTTATTGTCCCTGAAATCCTTTTCATGCTCTTTTATTCGTTCCCTAAATTTCCTACCAGTTTGACCACAGTACTCAAGCCCACAAGAACATTTTAGTTTATAAACCCCACTTTTATCCTGAACGTTAATCTTATCCTTAACCGTACCCAAAGAATATTTGAGATTATTTTTATTCTTAAACCCAACGTTGAAACCCCTGGACGACAGAATTTTACCGATTTTATCCGAAATTTTCCCATAATAAGGTATACTAATCCACTTTTTCTCTTCCAACTCAATTTCTCTCACTAAATTACACACCCCTTCCCTACTCTTTTTCCTAAGAACCTTATTCCAAATAGAATCAACAAGTTCTCCCCCATATCCATTACTTACGGCTATACTTTTAATAACAGATTTTTCTTTCAATAAATTTTGATCATTCATTGGTATGGACAGTGCCCTATTGATCATACTATGGAAGGCGGCATGTTTATGGACTAAAGGATGATTTGAAGTACTATGAATAGTTATATCACTGTAGGTATTTTTTCTATAAATGGAGAAATCATGCCTTTTGTTAATTAATGAGATAGACAAATCAAGAAAATTTAACTTATTTCCGCCCAATTCAAGGGTAAATTTGATGAAAGGATCCAAATTGTTGATTTTTTCCAGAAAAGAATTTAGTTGTCTCTCGGTTCCTGTCCATAAAATAATTATGTCGTCTACGTATCTATACCAATACAAAAGGTTACTGGATTTATATTTTCGAAAGATTTGTTTCTCAAGATGATCCATGTAAATATCTGCAAGCGGAGAACCCATCGCTACCCCAGGTTGAGTATAGTATTGACCCTCAAATAGAAAATAATTCTGATCCATACAAACAGACATCAACGAACAGAGTTCATTCTTTTCAAAAACATCGAGATTAGAATCATGGATAAGCCCATTAACCACATCTTTGCACTTAGCGACATCAATATTGGTAAATAGGCTCACCACATCAAAAGAAACAAGTTTGGCATTAGGTGCTTGAATATCTTTAATTTTTGAAACCAAATCTAGTGAATTTTTCACAGTATTCTGGGGCCGAAAGTTGAGTCTATTTCTGAGCAACGTATTTAGTTTTTTAGCCAATTTGTATTTTTACTTTCGTGGAAATATAGACAAAACTCCGTTTTTATTTGAAATGGGTTTCCACAATTTCGTCGCGAGTGACTTAGTCCGTACCACAATAAACCTCAAAGGCAAGCAGAAATTGTTCTACGATTTGCAAGTTCAATCGTCGTTGCTTCAAAAAGGTGGGTTGGATCTGCTTATGTGATTTAAGTAATAAAATTGTCTGCTTCCTTTGTCTTATTTGCTTCAATAATTTGAATGAAGCTTGGGCGAATGATGGAATTGGGCTTTCACCTCCACGATGATTCTTGAAGGGCAGACATGAATTTCAACAGTTGCAAAATACAATTTTCTGAAGTTCGACCATCATTTCAGATTTTTTTTTTTTTTTTTTTAACCTTGAAAAGGTAGACTGATGTAGAGGAGGCACACAAATATGATCAACTGATCAATCCAAATACGTATTTTGGTTGAGAACCGATTTACGTGCTCTATGCATATCTCCTGAAATTCAATAATCGCTCTATAACCTGTGAAACACGCACACTCCAAAACTTAGTAGAAATTCAAATCATGAATGCAGCCAAATGAATGAAATTGAATATTAAACTCCAGTGAAAGAATTTGCAGCCTTTTTTTTCTTTGGTATTTACGTACCTATTAGTGAAGTGCTTTAAAAGGTAGGATTGAGTCGTCTGTTTGTTTGATTGAGCCGACAAAGCGCACAAGACTGATCTTCTTTGCATATTGGTAGTTAAAAATTGAATTTGACTGAGAAAAACACATTTTTCTCTCACGTTCCTTTCGGCCTTGTCCCTTATGGCAGGGGTATCCAAACTATTTGCCCCAAGGGCTGAATCGTTATGTGGAGATGGTGGGGCGGGCCAGCAGGGGGGTCTGCGGGGCTATTCCCCCATGACTAGAAGAGGGGGGTACGGAAAATTTTGAAAGTCTGACACTTGAAAACAGTGTTTTTAAGCACTCCTAGACGAGTTTGATAAATTCAAAATTAGACCTAATACAAGAACCAGACTAGGAAGGATTCGTAGTACTCTTACTTCGTACCTAGTTCCAAGTAAGGGACCATTGGGGCTCACACAACGCTTGCATTCAGATTGTCAATTCCAACTACTGCGTTTGCGGTTCCCAAAAACGGCGTACTATATCGTACAAATTATTTTTACTGACTGCCTCGTACATTAGGAAATTTCTCGTGTCTGCTGTTACTGACTGCACATGTGATTATAAGAGACCGCCAGAGTTGGATTTTTCAACGGAAAACATCTGACGATTCAAAAAATTTCAGGAGTGTGATTGCTTTTGAGCCAATCTCTAGACAGAGGAAGCTTTGTTGTCGGTTTCGAGAGATGTCATGATGAGAAGAACGGTCAATTAATCTCGTATTCATTTCAACCGATCGTATCATCATTCTGTCCGCGATAAAATTGGCATAAACTGATCCACAAGTAGACAAGTAGAAGGCGTTGGTTCATGCAAGATGTCCGGCGGTATTTAGGTCCCTGAATTGTAACAGTCATACGTTCCACATCTTTCGTGGTTATATAAACCATTTCAAAACATCTATAGATCGTATTGATGAAACCTTTAGGTACGATCATGTCACCCAAATTGTGGAAGCCAGAAGCCAGTGGTTACCAGAATATTGGCGAACAAGAAACAAAAGTTGTTCAGATTTTGATAAAATGAAAAATGGCATATCCCTAAAATTAGAACCATGCTTCTTTTATCTTGCAAACCAGCTGACTTCAATCAGGAACTTTCATCCTAATACACATACAAAATTTAGTTCAAAAATCATACATAGGCCGGGTATTCGCTGATATGTAATATCTTCTTTTCGCATCATCACCAATAAAATCAAAACGTGACTATCCCAATTTAGGAATTAGGTACTGCAATTCCCTCTAATAAACCACTATGTGCAACTGTAGACTGATCAACATTTTGTGGATCAATGTTGTGGGAGAAACCGAACAGTCTTTGAGATCCTTTTGGGTTATCCCTTCGGTTTTCTCCTCTCTAACGATATCCCGAGCGTGTCGTGCGGCAGATGTTATCATAACAGCGTTAACTCCGGAAATTGCAGCTTAGCACCTTCTGTCGCCACGTTGCTCTAGCGTCGAATTATTTTTTAATAATGGGGTTCATATGACATGACAGAAGTTGACAGCTCACACGAATCTAGCGGATGGCTTTCGTTTGAAAAACATCATCATGAAGGGTGTGACAAAAAATTTGGGTGTGGCACAAAGCTTCTTCGTATCGGTAATACGATATAGATTGAGATGTTTTCAATAATCTTTTACGGTTCTTGATCTCAAGCGATGCTGAGTCACTGGACAAAGAACACCATTCCGGTTTGTTCAAATTACTCTAGTTATAAAAATTCACTAGACATGTTCTCGCATCCTTCAAGCCGGTGAGTGAATCAGTACTACTGGCCTGCCTGAATTCTACAGGTTGAGCAGTTGTGAAACGACTGAGTTGAAGTTAAAGTGAGAGGAATAAATTGTCCTTCCTTAACAGTTTTCCAAGTTTGAGGGACGAAACGGAGAGATTCGTAGAATGAACTAAGATTAGGATGCAAGGAAACTGAGGGACCCGCACATTCTCTGAACATTTCATTCAAATCGAATTAAAACTGTAAAAATTGAGCTTGTTACAAGAACACCAGAGATACCAACAGATCGTCACGAAACAACCGCTATTCAGACAGGTCAAAAATGAGTGGACATTTTGATTTTGGCGAGAAAAGATCTTACATCTATGATACGTTATTTTTAAATAATATTTTTCTTTTCGCTCAACAACCCAACAAGCCTCCTAATGCTTGCAGCATCCTGAAATAGGACTAGGGATTAGAATAATTCCAGATTAAATTACTAGGATCCCGAGAAATCTGCTACTCTCATACTCTGGAACGAGGATTCCGCGATCTTCTCCAAATCTGCTTGGTGTAAATGAGATAGTCCAAGATATTTTCACGTACGCATTTAGCATCCTTCTTTTGAGCTCCAAAGTTATCCATGTCAGCTTGTACAAGATGATCCTTCAACTGCACGGACCAATCGAACTGGGGGTGGGGAAATCATTTGAAATTGCCACAAGCCTCTCGAAGCCAATTCTTTTTGATCTTTCTTTGGGCATAGCTGATAGCTTAGCACACCAATATTGTGTTGCTAATTGTGTTGTGATTGTTTTCTTTGTGATCTGAGTTCCAATTCTACTCTCACCATAAATTCGGTCGTGTTGAATGCAAGACCCACGAAAGACGTAAAAGCTCTGACCTGTACGAGGAAACCTAGACTTCAGAGCCGTGAAGGTCTGCTACCGCGAACAGCCCACGCTAGGCCTCTACACTTGCCGATTGGATTTGAATGTAATTGGCCAGATATTTTTATAGGCGGCAGTGCTCTTATTAATTGCTTGCCCTGCATGTTGGTAGGAGACGTCAGATTTGGAAAAGCGAACGCCTAAGTAAGTGTGCAATGTAACTCCTTCCAGCTCTTCGGTGCCACACCAGAATCTCTCCTGAGCCTGCCTCCCTCTACCATAACTTTTGACTTTTCTGCATTCACTGCAGCTCGTTCATAGAACAATACTCACTCAAAGCCTCCAGTTGCTGTACGATTATCCACTCGCTCACAAATAGCTTGTTTGTATTTAAACGCAAGAGAGGGTGCTAAAAAAAAGTGACAAGACAGATGGATACCATACAGCCATATCGCTTTCTCCGATGGAGTCATACAAAACTTATTCACATATTAGTTGATAAGTGTTTTATTTTTCTAGGTTAATTTCAGTTTCTCTATTCTATTCGTGGATATCTCAAACATCACATCATTAGTAGGTATTTTGATATCAGTTATTACATCTATGTAAGTCACAAAGTTTCATGTTCAGGATGTTATAGTTAAGATGAAGTCATTCTAAAAGTCAATCGCAAGGTACGGAGACACACTAATCAGCTTACGGAATCTTGTTGCCAATTATCTCCCTAATCGATTTACCGTACTGACACTTTAACGGTGCTCTTTCGTTCCTTAGAATGTGATTACAATTCATGGAAGCGCCAAGTTCAGATAATGTAGCGCAGAATGCGTCTAATAAACATACGTAAGTGATTTACTTAGAAAGGATAATAAACAGAAGCAGTAAAACAGAAATAATAAACCTCACTGTTTGTTTGCAGCGTTCTTAAACTATGTTTTGAAATTTCAGATCATCTGCACTAAGGTAATAACTTTTCTGTCGCAGTTGCTGCGCGTTGACCCACAAGCGCTTGAGAACTCAACTAATGAACTCGTGGAATTGATTAGAATGAACCAAGTCCCCGGACTGGTTAATAAGCCTTTACGAACGTTTTGTACCCATTTACCCTCATTATTTAATTCTGATGAAATTGAAACAGAGCTGTTTCCCGGTGTGAGAGGTACAATGAGCTTAGTATCACTTACATTAAATGTATAAATTTTATACGTTTTACAGCTGCAAGAAAAAATTAAATTAAATTCCTTTGAAAGCTACGTATGGTTTATGAGCAGGGTTCAAACCGTATACGACCCACGAAGCATTACCTATTGCATTCGCTGTAGGGCTAAATATGATTTGACCATGTCGCTTAATACATTTTATACAGCAACAGAGGATGCTCGTAATAAAGACGGAAGAAGAATTGTCAAATAGAGTTCGTAATTTTTCAAAGTCAAATTCAACAGCGGTAATCATAATTTATGCTTAATTATGTAGCTTTGCAAAATGTGCACTGTGTTCATCCAACACAATCATGATCTATTTGCTTCTCTCACAGAATTCCTATTCCAACCACAAGTATGATTGTGTCTGTAAAGCATTCATTACTAACTTGGTGATCCGCTCATAATAAACGAAATAACAAATAAGTGACCTCAACATTTATTTTGTTCTTAGATTGGAAAAACGCGAATACGGAAACATTGGACATGGTGTCAACGGAAACCACGTTCTGGTGACTCGAACAGATCTATCAGAATATGTTATGCGATTGACCAACGCACCAGCTGATTAAAATCTCTTTGATGTTGAAGTATTCTCATTTTCCTAATAACAGATTCGATAATATGATAATGTGTTATGAGTGACTGAAGATGACTCGTTGATCCGTTTACGGCATACAGATCCCACAAATTTGACCAATGAGTCTCGACTAAATGTGGGGTCGTTATCTATGCCCAATCGACGAAATAAGAAACGTGTTTCTTTTATACTAAAGGGGTAGTAAGGTTTTTGAATAGCGAAGCATTGTCAACGGGGTAATAATCAAAACCTCATTCTGGAGTCGCGCACAGATCGATTAGAAAACTACTGCGATTGATTTGCCCTTACCCTCATTGCACCCTGATCAGCTGCATCAGCAGAATTACTGTGAAGAAGTTATATCCATAATAATTTTGGTCCTCTGGTTACACAGTCAATAATCTGATGGTCGCAGATGAGTGACATGTGTTTCATAGTTCCGCTTAAGGCATTTAGGCCTCCACTAATCCATGTACCACACCATGAGATGTCACCATC
Source organism: Creontiades dilutus (assembly GCA_031894815.1). Classification (NCBI taxonomy): domain Eukaryota; kingdom Metazoa; phylum Arthropoda; class Insecta; order Hemiptera; family Miridae; genus Creontiades; species Creontiades dilutus. The sequence goes on along the minus strand of JAVIWC010002863.1, from coordinate 661,484 downwards.
CACAAGAACGTAGGATGGTTTTCCATACACAGTCATCGAAATAATAAACGCACGAGTTCAAATCTAGACTTCCTTCCAGGTTTTAGGTAATTTCAGAAATTTATATACATAAGCATTGGAAATGAGCAAATAACAGAACTCATAAGCGATTGGTGTTCCCATTTCCATTAACGTACCATTAGTAGCATAGTTACGTCTCTGAGGGGAAATTGAATCTGTTGAAACTCCGATTCTCAAGTAACTCTTTCAAAAATCTGATGATGGCAGATGAGTGACTGAAGCTGAGTCCTACAGTTTAGTTTATGACGCACCGGTAACATTAGAGTGACGCATGAACCTTAACTAATGCATTGATTTACATGCCTAATCAACGAAACAAGAAGTAGGTGAGTTTAACTCTAGATTTCCTTTTCGTGTTGAGGTGTAATTAGGCACTCAAAGAGAGACGCTTTGGGAATAAGGTAATGGAGCTTTTCAATGAACCAGATACCTATGCGGTGAGGAGACTAATGAAAAATCATCTTGGGTCTGGCTCATCGCCAAGTCTTTAAAGGATAATTAATTTTGCGGTTCGACGGCATAACGCTGGGAAGGTGGAACAGATTGTTGGAGAGTTGGCGTGGTATTGGACTAGCTCTCATCAAGCTGTCGGTGCTCTTTGTGCCTGAGGGACCCGGTCCCCACATCGCTCATCTGTTACAGACGCGACGGGGGTTCGCGAGCGGAAACAGATTTCCCGCGCTGAACCCCCGACTCCACGTCCACACTGCGGGAGGTGATTGATCTTCCGAAGCTGGTCCCAGCAGTCTTTTACTTTTTTTGTCGGAATATTTCGCTACCTGGCGGAAAAGTGGGACGTCTAGGAAACCTTCTGCGAAGCGCCTCTGGTGTTGAGCCAAAGGTGTTGCTGAGATAAAAATAGTATGAACCGAATCGAATATTGTACTTTTAATATGACTGATCAATACCAGCAATCAATCCAATCACAATTATCAATACAATTAGAGGATAGCAAAATTATAAGTAATGTAGAAACTTTGACGAGTTGATTCGACCAGTTGTGTCGTCAGTGTCATTTTGTAAAATTGTCTGGTAACATTAACAATCGAATGGAATGCTTGGTGACTCAAACCACCATGAAACGACCATGAATTACCACAATTCCTGGGGTCTGTTACTCCCCGTTCTCTCTCCGTAGTATTGTTCCTACCAGTGGCGGCTCTTGACCTGAAACCCGAGACCATAACGGACAATCACGAAGGGGACATGAGACAAAAATGAGCTCGCCCAAATACAAATTTCAAATACCAGTATGCAAAGGAGAAAAATCTTGTCCGCATTCTCGGCTTCAAATCGTGAAACTAACGACTCAATCCTACCTTTAAAAGAAGTTTACTAATAGGTAGCCATAAAAATACCTAAAAAAAAGTTGAAATTTCTAATGCTAACGTAATGGACATGGCGCCCCGGGGGCGTGAGGATCAGCGTCTACGGTAGCACACTCGGAAGGGCTAAGCCAAGGAGATTAGCAGCGAATGTGTTGAGAATAATGTACTCAGCCATTACCACATTTCGGTCATGCTCTATGAGCAGAACTTGATTACAAAAACATAGAAATAGACAATGTGATTGTGTTCTTGGCTGTGGGTTGGCTCATATTGCACCTAACAGCAAATATCTTCCTGCAATAAATGGAGTGCATGACGAACACCTAAACTGTTATATTTTTTCGGCAACATGAAAGGACTTGAATCCATTACCCTTCAAATGTGCGGCATGAGTGAGACGTGAGAACCTCAAAGTGATTTGCTCCTTCCAACGAAACAAGTTATTATTCCTACTCGAGAGATAGAAGGAACACTTTTCCCCCCCGTGACATATATAAAAACATGAGAGCATAAAAACGTGTGAAACGGGCGGGGTGGCACAAATTTCTCCATGTCGCTAATCGGCTCCTTCAAGGCCCCAGATGAGATAGCGTCTCCACAAAAGAAGACGAAGAAAAGGAACACGGGTGGGGAAAAAAACGTATGGAAAAAGCACACAAAAAAGGTGCAAAAGGTTTCGAGTGCGGGGAACGGAAACCTTAGACGATACGCGGGGACAATAGGAATGATGGGAACCCTCTGTCACAACGTTTGCCATTGATGCCTTGGATGGAAAAACACACATGACAAATGCATCTCAACTGAAGCTCCTCTACACTTGTACTAAAGCTCTTGGCGATGAGTGGTTTGTGTGGGTTTAAGAAAAACAACTCTCGTTCTGATGCTGGGGTTCACCGCCGGACCTTCATTTCTCTCCCTTCTCAATGTCCTCCGATTCATGTTATCATTTATATCTGAAGGAGTATCGTCCTGTCAGTCTAGATTATGTCAAAGGTTGATGATTGTTGGAACTTTAAAATATCTTCTTTTTCATTTTGGTTTATTATTCTCAACCATCGACCATGAAACAGCCATTGTTAACCTTCCTCAAAATAAGTTTGTTTACGTTTCAAGATGCTGAGAGTCTAAAAATTCACAAAAATCAGACATGGATCCGTACGTCGCGTCTTACGTCACATCATCTTTAGCCATTCTTCGAAAAAAATTGTCCCGGAATAGTATTAAAAATCACAAATTATCCGATGATAGTCCTGAATCATCAGCATCAATTTTCATAAACCAATCCTAAAATGTGAAATCAAAGGGTCGATCATAAAAAAATCAGAATATCGATATGCAAATGTGTCACGTTCGTTATCGACATGTATTCCTTCAAAGAAACGAATGATTCCACTCGGATCTCTTTACGTTCATCCATTCGCACTTCCCACAAAGTTTGACAACTTTGAGAGAGAAAAGAACGTAAACATGAATGTAAACGTGCCTGAAAAGAGTAAAAATCGCCTAGTAAATTGTCAGAAAAAAGAATCAGCTTATATAATCTAAATGGAATTTTGAAATCGAATTTTTTTTAACATACATTATATATTTGTTGATAAGTGAAGGGAATTGTATCTTTTTTTCTTGAAAAATTCTAGTTGTTCTATTCGTGGATTTCATCGTCCGTGTAGATATACATTATATTGCATATATATCGACTGTATATACACTGTAAATTTAGACATCAGCTTGGGTTCTATACTAAGTGACCAGTAAAGTAGTATTTAAACAGGTATCTATCATATTTTTTATAACTAACAGTCAACTTTAAGGAGTTGTTACACACTGATCAACTGAAAGGCACTTGCGGCTAATATGTTTCCCGATCGGTCAATGGGAGATAAGTTTAAATTTGGCTATTAAGACATCTGGAATAGAGCAGAGATTATGAAACCAACCGCCGACCACGTCAAACGATCAGAACAATCATTTACGTCAAAGGGAATTAACTAGTATAAATAATAAAACTTTTTGTAATGATTTTTATCGATTCTTATTCCATTTTCAAATTCCTCGCATCATCATCGCAACTTAAAACAACCAATTTTGAGATGTCATACTTCTTTGTTCTTGGTCGATTACTGAGATTCATTATTGAAAACAATAAGTCAAAATATCTACAATGGTTTGTTTTTTCTTAGGAGGATTCTCGTTAATTAGGACTGACAATATCCACTTAACTGAAATAACAGATCATGAACATGTTCCCAATTATTATGAGTGTACTACGGCTGATGCGGTCAATGGTAGCTTCCTTTTGATGCACATGAAATCACAATCATAGAATTGTCAATTTATTGTTATTCAATAATTGATAGTTATTGTTATTCAAACGATCTCATCAGCTCGATTCACGACTGTCGATCAGTTGAACTTTCGGAGTATTTCCATTTTCTTGGATGAGCTCAGGCAGTTGGGGCGTAGGCGAGGTCAGGCTTTGTGAAGTTAAGACGTTGATAATTCATTAGCTCCCACGAGATTTTATTCATGGCTCCGAACACAATAAATAAGCGCGTTCATTTAAAATTTATCACGCTTCACGGCTCTAATCTAACGTTTTCGCCTTGATAACTCCGACTAGTTGCCAACGAATACTGACGAGGTAGATAACTGTAAAACAACTTGCTGCTCGATAGACTGAAAATTCGTGTTTAGAAACTTTTGTTTTGACAAAATTGAAACTTCCACTTCGTTCTGTACCATTCCGAACAATGCCCGTTTCGCGTTTGCCATTTTCCTGTGTTCTCAAATCCTAGTAACAATTTAATGCTCTACAATCATCATCAAATTTGGATGGAATTGTCAGCAAATAAGCTGATTAGTTTGCGGATGGTCTCCCTCGACACTCATCAATTTCATATCCTCCTCCGCCTGCGCACTTGTCCATCAAGACTCTCGTTTGTCAGATCTCGATGAATTGTATAGGTGACAGGAAAAAGACGATTTATTTGATTTATAATTTGATAATATCACCAGTAATTGCTGAGCATATGCAAACGTGATATCCTTACGAAAAGCAAAACATCCCCACTTCGGTTTACCATTTTCAGTCATGAACCTTTTAAATTAACCAAAAAGGAAAGACTTTAACAGACCCTCAACATTTATTCGTTTACGCTTCGAGAAATGTAGATATCAAGACTCGAGTGAAAAATACTTAACCAAAAAATCCACCCATGCTGTACAGTGGTCCCAGAATCGTCAAAAAGCGCTCAAAATGAAAAAACTTTTCATATAGTTGAACTGGAAACTTGAAACTTCGCACACATGCGAGTCCCAAAACATCAAAGAAGGTGTTGATAATTAAATCAAATGTAAAGAACTTACAAATTTAAAACTCCTGAAAAAAATAAAATCTCTTCTAGATTATTGATTAGCGGTTTGAAACTAATATATACCTTTAACTTTGACAAATCATTTAAAGAATAATTCAATGGCAATATTTTTAAAATCCGAAAGTTTTTTCAAAAGGTAAAAAAAATTAACGAAAATTTTTGAAAAATAATTCAATTTGATTAAAAAATTGAAAACAAAAGTCGAAACAAATTGAGATGTTAAAAAATATTGCTTTCCACTTCATCAACCCCTATGACATTTAGGGCAGTTTTGTATCCTACTTTCTAGACGTAATCAATTTCATCCTCAATAGTTTTTAGTCAATGATTATCGACATCAGCATCTTCAACTGGTGATGCGGATGCTGCAAGGAGAAGTTTGTTTTCAGCTTCCAGTTCTAAAGTAAGTAATAATTCTTACTGAGGCCGTAAGGAAGAGAGTAGACGGTTAGGCTGTACGAAAAGGTAATTAATAAATTCCCGCTTGGTCGATAGACGAGAGAATTCCTCGAACTACTCGAAAATCTCTTGAAATTTTTATTTCTTGCCTAATATCGGTCGTCAAATAACAGTTCCAATGTGTACAACGTACGAATCCGCTTGGACGTGTCTAGGTGTACCTGTTTGAATCAAACAGGAATTATTGCTCCATTACATTTTCAAAATGATCGTAACTACGCAAATAACCGAATGCAAAACCAAATCTCGGTATAGCATTTAAGGCTTATTTACTGGTTTTTTCGTGGTAGTTGAATATTGAATTGTTACGAATAACATTTATAGAATAAGTCACGGCTTCCAATATCATTTTACTATTAGCTGTATAGCACTACACTGCGCCAACTCAACCACTTCTGTTTATTGTATCTAAAAACCCCTACCATGACTTCATATTCCCTCCTTCCAGAAATAAATTATGCACTTTCTCATTTGGGCTTAGCGGGCGCCACTCGAGCCTCCGCGCTGCCAGAAACAAGAGCGCTTGTGGTCCTCACAAAACTAACAAAAGACCTGCCAAACAATCCAAGGATGTTGGGGAGTTTAAAATCGACTGTTCACAAAGGGACCTCCGAGGAATAGCCTCAAGTAATAGCTATCTGGGTTTGAATGGGCAAACATTTGTTTCGCTCTTTAATCCCAAATCGGCGTCTTTCCACTGTAAAATTTACGAACTCATTACACCTGAACTGAATAGGGAACTGGTTGCCCCCGGCTTCGCAGATCTTTCAAAAGCAGTCTTTCGATAAATGAATGAGTAGAATACAACGGGAAAAGCATTAACGCTCCTATGATAATTACTCCACTGAATGGATATTCTGCTTCAGAATGAAAATTCTTTAAGGTCATAATTTAGTATTCATGTTACATCATTAACTTTTCTTGATCATGATTAGGAGGTTTAACCGTTGATAACTGGCAACATGTGTACACTCGTATATGTGATGCTCCGATGTACCTTTAAAGTCTTGAGTTACAAGTATGCCTTTCAGGCATCAACAGAATAATCCTTCAAGCAGAATCATTAGTTGCCGTATTTTAACTTTCTTTAACAAACAAACATATAACAAATAACAAAATGACTTTGAGCTTTGAAGAGAGTGAGAGGGAGAGAGGGAGAGAGAGATAAAGAGAGAGAGAGAGAAAGATAGAGAGAGGAAAAGAGAGAGCGATTATAATATTTTGATACTTTCCTGGTTGCTCCAAATAAAATTTGAACTGTGGCACCTAGGAATTGACCGATATCGGCTTCGCCAGTGGCCACCGTATGTAGGGTCTGACACAACGAACCTCTGACACTGTGACAATCTGCCCACGAAGGTGACTCATCGTGGAATAGAGATTGAGGAGGATTATGGAATGGTATTTTTCGGATTTTTAGTGGGTAACATTAAAGAAACACTTCTCACAGTTTTTAACACAAGTGGAAATTATTTACAAACCCAATTGATAATTTGTTTTTCTATATTTAGTAGTTTTTTTTTAATAAAACATGATGGATAACCATTGCGGGAGAGCTATTTCGAAACGGTTACATAAATGGCCACATAGAACTTGCAAGACATGTTCACTTTACTTGCGGAGGAGTGGAAGGCACCCCAACCCTTGGCGTACATAACTTCGAAGTCAATCGAATAGTTGAATGTTAGCAATGATGTTAGGAAAACTTTCGATCTATTAAAGAAATTTTCGGTTTGATTCAACCAGAAATTAATTCCTTGAATTGACGTTTGACCATTCGTTTGATTAAACAACCATCCGTTCTGATCGAGAACCATCATTTGAAAAAACTAGTGGGCGACAGCCCCTTGAGCTCTGTGGATGCTATACTACCCAATTCATCCACTGACCCACGTGGCAGGGCTATCTGATATAGAAGTAATAAACATTTGTGTAATAATTTGCTTTTTTACATAAATCTGAATGACCAAAGAATTATTGAAAAAAATTTATAACATTGGAGAAATTCGGATTCTTCAAAGTTTCATTATTATTATCCAACATTCCAAAAGAACGAATTGTTAGTTGGCTTTTCCGTTGTTTCGAGTTGATTGACGTTTTTTTCTCAATTTTTCCATTCACTTCTTTTTGAGGATTTAATTTCCTACAAGCGTATTGAGATAACTCCATTGTCTTCTAGTACGAAGAAAAAATCGCTATAAGCTATTTCCCAAAATTAAACCCCGGAACGAGATGCCTATGATAATTCGCCACCTTATCGGTTTCTGGGTCACAGGTTTTTCCTCTAGGTGGTCACATTGAATGCAAATGCCGAAATAATGAAATGGAAACTTCTACTTACTCGCCATCTTCAAGGGAACGATCTCGGAAGGTGAGCACGTAGAGAATCGAATAGAGATCGGATGCTCGTACGAACAATGGGACCGTGGCACGTAAACTGACTTTCAAACGGGGTTTATTGGGGGTGAGATTGTGTTAAGTCGAATATTTCCCAGTTATCTACCCAAGAGAGAGAGATAGAGAGACAGCACTTATTCTAAATTAACCCTTCGGCCGATTCAGTTTAAATGGAGCTCATTTCCATCCGCTCGTTCTTCAGTAACTTCAGCCGCATACACGTATGGCACATACACCTTTGCCGCAAACGTGTAGTTCCCGACAGCAGCTGTTAAATTTCACTATGATTTTAAGGGGAAGTCATTCTATTTTAATAAAACTAATCGTGAGTAATTGTATGAGAAAGTTTACGCCGAGGAAATACACGATATCGAAATAACTCCAAATGAACCTCGTATTGACAATAAATCGAATCGAAATCTTTTACTCCAACGTTGCAATGAGAAATTAACATAAAGCAAAAGACCTATAAAATTTTCATGGGGAAATAACAAGCCTTTGAGACCTACATTGACTTTATAATAAATAGTGAATAATTTTACGTTGTTATTTTGAATAGTGAAACTCCGTAATCAACCCAGAAAAAAGTTTATTACCCCTAATGGGTTGGTTTACGTGTCAAGAAGAGTAGATTTCAAAAGTAGAATAACTAATATCCGAAGCTTAACTCCAACACTACTGGGCCAAAATTTACAAATTTTCCTCAAAATATTGCATCAATTACAAGTACAGTGTGCTTGTATTTTCGGCGTCTTGATCAATTAACCATGAGGGTTTATATTTAAGGACGATTGAGCTAATAGAAAATTTTAATCTCAAAAACTTTCGACGTAAGCGGTTAGTTTTTCGCTTGATCCAGATAAAAATTAATTTCGTGAAATGATTGAACCCATTCGCTTCCCATTTAAAAATGATAAATTCGAATGGTTGCCTTTAATAAGATGATGAGCAAGAGCAGGTACCAGAGTGACGACAGCCACAGAAGATGTTCGATATCACTCTAATTATCTACAATCCGCTGATCTGCGTTGGAGGGCTATCTGATACAGAAATAATAAACCTTCGTATAATAATTTGCAGCGTTATGCTACCATGGTATTTCTGCCAAGTCCGACAAAGGCCTAGTGAAATGTTACAGATGAAAAACCAAGTTTCAACTTACAATTTTATGTTTGTGAAATCAAAAATAATGTGAAAAATAAATAACTCCATTCGTTCAGAGACAAATTCTTCATTCTGAAAGCTTGTGAACCTTACAATACAAATATAGTTACGTGTACATTGCATAAGTATCCACGAAGAAAAAACCAACGAAAATACGGAATGGTGCAGATGAAGAAGATGGAATTTGTCATCAGCATTACAAATTCATTAAAATACAGAGAGAGAAATTCGTTTCAGTGAAACAGTTACAATATCCAAATATATTTACGAACCTCCTCGGTTGTTATCCCATGCTAGTAATACCTCCGCCTGACATTTCACACTTTCACACCATCATTGCGCTATGTAATCAGTCAGTGGAGTCTTGTAATAAATGATAAATTGGACATGAGAATATAAATGAGCCAGAGCAACTGAGAAATGAAGTCACAAACTTCGATCTTGATTTTCTCGAATTCAACATACTGGCGTTTGGCCGGTTCGTGGGCAACACCGTTCATTTTTTTGTCATTTACCAAAGTCTTAGACGTTCCACGAGCACATCCTGATGTAATATTGGTGGCATGAATCTATATATCATTGAAATGTTTAATGTAATCTTAAAAGTTTTGTAATGTCAAAAGGTGTAAGCACTTGGTTACGCTACTCTTTCGTGCAATTTTAGCTTCCCTCCCTCAACAGAACCCGTGTTAATTCCAATAAAACTTCATTGTACCCGAAGGTGATAAAAAATCACGTTACAAGGTGAAGAGCTTGAGTGAGTTACATGCTGTTAAGTGGCCCGAGGTTAAAAAAAACCATAAACAAATAATGAGCGATAATTCCTTTTGAAAAAAGCCTATAAAACTGTGGAATTAAAATAAACATCCCCTCCTCTGAAAAATGGAACCATCCCTTTGAACGTTGCAGCGATCAATAGTTTTTTTCATGAATTATGCCGTAGTCGAGAGGAGAAATCAGGAAAAGATTAAGAAGAACATATTAACATTAGACATTAGTATGTAATATTAATATTTGATGTTATCATACTATAATGTGCCAAATGCCTTGTATTGCGTAATTCAATTTTGGATCTCACAGCTCAAATAGGAAGAAACTAACTGTATCTGAAATCCTCTATCTACCATTTAAACTTCCATAATAACGGTAACCTGATAAATGGCTCTTCGTCCAGCTAATGACTATTCAATTCATTCTCGCATCAATTCCAACGAGAAAAATGTTATCGACGTTCCTTTCGCCTTTTCAGAAAAGCTTTCATGAGATTCAATTAAGTTAATTGAAGCTACTCAGTGGCTGGTCGCCAATTTCATTCCAATGAACGGGGTCTGTGTTCATTAATTTTTATTCCCTTCCCTGAATTCATCGTTACTCCCATATTGTGCACTTAGTATTGGTCGATTATGGGCTGTAAGAAATAGGTACTGTTAAATATGGTGGGAATAAATCTATATAAACCAACAGAGGTGAGAAATGGTGACTAAAACTCTATTTTTCGATAGATCAGTCACTTTACTTGGCTACTTCGTTTAAATAAGGAAGGAGTCATAATACGTCACTTGGTCATGTCCGTCAGGAGAAAAGAAATTGAGTCAAAAGAGGTGGATTAGGGTGTCTACTGTAGGGGACAATTTAGCCCTTTACAGTTCTTTGATCATAAAGTTAACTACACGAATATGTAGAGGGGACTTATTAATAATAACGGAGTTACATATAACGTTGTCTGTATTTCCACGAAAATAATGAGTTACACAGTCAAATCGGTTTCAACGGTTAGATCATCGTCAGTAAAAAACATCAACTGAAGGTACATCACAAAAATCTCATCTTATATAGGCCCTGGTGAGAGAAGACTGAATCCTATTGGCTCAGGGAAGTGAAAGGGGAGGGAAGGACCAACCAATGCCACTTAAGGTTTACAAAGGGAAAGGAGGACAAACAGCAACATTGCAGAAAAGGGGAGCCAAACTTATTGGAAGAATGAACTCAGTAATTGTGGAATATTTTGAGAAATCACTTCATTCAAACATTTTCCTGACCTATCACTCTTAACAATTTCGAATTTTTCTAACTCATCCAACATACCTCTCTTTGGGCATAAGTGAAGAAGTCCTACATTTTGCCGGTTTGTCAGATCAAAAATGAAGCTTTGATTGGATTCATTCAGATGACTGCAAAGGCAGAATCACCTTCATCATGTTTTTTTATTCGTTCCCTAAATTTGACCTCATTACTCAAGCCCACATGAACATTTTAGTTTATAAACCCCACCTTTACCCTGAACGTTAGTGGTATGCTTAACCGAACCCAAAGAAGCTTTAAGATAATTTTTATTCTTGAACCCAACATTGAAACCTCTGGACAACAGAATTTTACCAGGTTTATCCGAAATTTCCCCATAGTGAGGTATCATTTTCCCATAGTAAGGTATCATTTTCCCATAATAAGGTATACTAATCCACTAATCCAGGTATTTCTCTTCCATCTCAATTTCTGTGTAGTATAGGCATGTGCAAATGTATATGTATTACGAATACACACAAAAAGCGTGTTAATCCAGGAATGGTTTTAGAATATTTCAAATTGGAATTCCATGGAGGAATTATTAGGTCATTGCAATAGTATTATCTTCCATGAATATCGGGTAAAAGAACCACTAATTGGGAAACGGCTTTTGGCGTTTTCCATTTATCGGAGCTCCATTTGCATTTGAATTTTGCATGGTATCACTTCGCCACCTGTTATGTCGTGAGAACCACTCGGGACTGTTTCATTAGCTTTAAATGCCAAAGGTCTGAATTAGGTTACTGCCGCATGTCAAATCCGCATCCGCAAAAGCCCTTGATTGGAACGGAGCAGTTTGAAGCTCAAAGCGGCACCGCGATTTTCTCTCAACTTCTTCAAGAGCACCAGCCTACTTCCCTAGCAATAAAGGTCGCTCCAACTGTACCGATTGAACGGATTCACCTTTTCGCCTTATCGGGAGCTCCTGTCTATCGCTGATTGCCCTTGATTTAGCCGACTTCTAAACTTTGCCTCAAGGATTCCGTAATATAGGGCAGTGGCATTTTGAAATCAGTCTACGTTGTTGTAATGAAATGGTAATTTATATCCGTCCACTATTTCAAATAATTAATGTCCCCCATTATCCCATTTAACTTTTCCCCATCAATGCCGATAGCAGATTCTAGAGCAAACGAGGGAATATACTCACCTCTTCTTTGAGCAGACAACAGATGGCTCTGTGTGGTGTGGTGTTTTGAAGATTTTGATTTTGGTTTGAGGTTGAGTAGTGTGCTTTTTAGTGTTCATATCTGGTATTTGTAAGGGGAAATAAATTACGCACGAATATTTACGCTAGGTACCAGAACTAACACAATAATCACATTGAATACAGGATACTGCGAGAAGAAGAGTTTGCGTTATGCAGCCGGTTGTACTCCATGATCGGAAGCGGGAATTGGAAGGTCTACTGATTGAAGCACTGATCACTTAATAAGGAGATGCTAATTTAACGCTGTATAATGCGCAGTTGATAGTCAGCTACTTACGAGATTGTGCAAGACAGGATGCAACAAGTGTGGGACATCTCGTTTGGCCAACATACTTACACAATTAAAATTTGTCATTTACGCCTTTGGTTCAGCTTACGAATTCACAAATCTTCAGCTGGCGTAAGTGAATAATAACGAAAAAATTATTTGTAAAGGAATTGATAAAGAAATTGATCATCAGATTTCTTGCGAGTGAATACGTTCGCTTATTTTCAGCAAACTTATGGCAAAAGCACTACTATTTGAGATATAGCTTTTTTTGCGTTAAGTACCTTCCAACAATCACGTTAACTAAAGTGGTAGGTGCGTTAACTACCAACTGAAGAAGGCGTTAATAGAAATGTCTGCTGAGTACCTAATAAAAGTTTGATTTTTCTTTGTTTGCGTACTGTACTGAGCGGTCAATTTTCTACTCACACTAAACCTCCGCCTACTGAATTCAAAACAATCCAGTTAGGGTTTATGGGTATATTTTATCACTAGGTGGCTATATTTATCAAGTACAACTATTAGAATTCCACGAAATTGCGCGAGTATCGTGTATATCCAATGTATGCACCTATTCAAATCAGTATCGAATTGATCATACCACTCGCAAAAAAATAACTTCATGCTTGTACATTAAACAAACTTGCTCGTTGCCCGGCCTACAAAGTGGGTCGACCGAATAAACAGGTTATAGGAAAGTTACGACCGACGAATTTTAAATTTGCTCGATCGCTCTACAGTATTCATTTGAAAGCACTGCATTTTTTCGATGATTGCTTCAGTATCGAATGAAAACTAGAAATTTAACTTGTTGCAAGTATTTCTTGTAAAATATGATTTCAATAAATCAAATGAGACCTCCAATGAGATCATTGTACGGTCATCTGTTTCTCTTCCTGTGGGTTTGGTTACGAGTAAATAACGACGACAAAAATGTGAATCAAATCAAGTTGAAATCTCTTTATAAATTTTTGCGATCAATTGAAATAAATTATTATGTAATTATGTTTATCACAACTTACGTTACACATTGACGACAAAGCGTTGGTTTTTTATTTTAGTTCACCATTTTTCTTGCGTTTTATTACTTTTTTTATGGTGCATGAGGTCTTGTTACCCACTAACAGTCAACTGAAACAGAATCACGGGTTTTATTGAATATCTATAATATTATTTCGGTAGTAGCGACATGTATAAAGTGATAGCTTGGTAATGTGTTTCTTATAAAAATTATCTGTACACCAGTGGTATGCTCGGTACAGCCATATGACTCGGAAATAAAAACATCCAAGAATAATTTGAATTGTTTTGAATTGAATAATATCTTCATGAATTCCACGAAATATTGCTTTCTCTTCTTAACATGAGAGATTCTTACATTTGAAGGAATGCCAACAAAATGAGTAATTATTGAAGTACTTACATTGAAACGTACCAGCATTGTCTGAGCCGTGAAGTGTTGTTGCACTTGTGATGGGCAAATATTCCTTATCAATTATGACATTATATTTAAACTCTTGTAATTCATCACACTTTTATTTAATTTGTTCTAGCTAGAGGGTTTGAAAAATTTCAAGTCATTCAGATCGCTCCATTGAATTGGCATTTACGCCAAGTTGTACAACCAATGTACCTATTCAAGAATAAACCGGTTTTGCTAATAATGTAGAGAACAATTGTTGCCGATAGTACCGGGGTCTGATGGCGGATTCTTTATTCTCAATTTTAGGAATCTACATTTAGGTGCCTTAAGGTTTAGCATAATTTAGGAAAAATGGTTATTGTTAATTATGAAGGTAAAAAAAGTTATAAAGCAGGTGTTTTTTTAATCTCAAGCAATAAATAAAAATCATCTGGCACGTATCAAAGACTTCGGTTTCAGCGAATTTCCTTAAAAAAATAAGGACTTTGAAATATTTAAAATGGAGAGATGGTTGCGGCAACCCCCTTGAAATGTGACCTCAGAGAATACGATACTAAATTTAACAGCTTTTGTATACTAATTTATCTGCACTTTGGAAGAAAAGAGTCAATGTGTATTCTGTATTGATAAATTAATACTCTTGTATTTGTGTGCCAAGAAAACAGTGGTTAGGAAGGGAATGGCCTGGTTGTTGAAATTTTTTTCCAAGCTGATTTTTTCTCCGGTTCAAGGGCAAATTCTCGTCATTGTCTTCGGAAGACGTTCTACAATTTTCTTGATATTTGAGTTCTTGGGTGAATATCATTTCTTTAATCTCCAATCACATATCTGACTATATTTCTTATTTTTCCTAGACCGTCGAAGTTTAGGCGATCTTGGTTGGAGATTTCCCCAACAAACAACCCCCCCATTTTCTTTGCTCAACTTTTATGAAATTACGCCAGTCACGTGGAATTTTTATGTCAGTTTTTTCAATTTATCTATCAACCGAATGACTTTCAGCTGAGCTTGATCGTTGGAGAGCCAAGCTCACAGAAAAGTTTCCCTCGCAACACCACTTGTTATAAATGTAATACGATAATTCGGAAAATTCTCGTTTACGATCATGCTGCATATGTAAACTTCCCTGAACGAGGTTTAAATTAGGGTTGGACTTTCAGGGGCTTTCAAGAGATGTAACTCAAAGAAGGTTATTTTGTTCTTCTCAAAGCTGGATTGACCCCAAGTTTAAAATGTGGAGTTCATCGACTAACTCAATGAATCGATGAGTTCATTCGGTTCAATGAATACATCTAATTCGTTCTAAATCATTGAACTCATTCAGTTTGTGATCATTCAACTCGTTTAATCAATGAGTTCGTTATACCAGTAAATACAAGGGAAGCTAAAACATTCTGACACTTAGACCCTTGTTCTCGTTGTAGAAATTCTCTATCCATTTTAATTTTAATACTAATGTGAGTAAGGAAGATGCCTGAAATAACATTATAAAGAATGCTGCGAATTATTACTCAAAGGTTCATTATTCACTCATTACTGTACTCCATAGCCATTCTGTAATTACCATTAGTCTGTGGTGAATTGCATGAACTGGCGGTTCATTGCTCCTTGCGATTGTATTCTAGATGTCTCAACGAAGCTCAGTAGTGTTATTCGCGTTGACTACGAGCGTCGAGGTGGGATGACGCAATACGACCATATTGTCCGTTTGGAAAAATAGTAATTTTCTTTCGAAGAATAGTTAGTCGAGTCCCAATTCCTACCGACAGTGTTTACTCTCCCGGCTCCCGAATTTGTAGCGGCATACATATATATATACGTTTACCAAGTCAATACCAATTTAATTTATACCCCAGTACAGGTGAAAACCCCGACCTTGCATTTGGGAACAAGCGAACTTTCTGGGAGAAAGGACGGATAAGGGTTCATACATCAAGGATTCTGTTAATTTATTAACCCACAGCAATATAAAAACAAAAATTAATTTCACGCTGTTAGTAAGGTTACATGGGCCAATTAGAGGATTACGTAAGGGTCTTACTTGTAAAATGGACAATGATTATTCATATGATCCAATGATGAAATGAAGTGAAATGAAATCATTTATTTATATAGGCCTTCCGGCGTTACAAGGTTGATTACATATATTCAATTTACAGATATATAATGAAAAATAATTTATAGAAATAATTTTAAAAGAAAAATAAAAAATGAAAAGAACCTAAATGTGACCATGTATAAAATAAAGTTTTCTCGAAAAAAGATGTACATAATCATAAATAATCAAGAATAAATGCAGCTTCTCTCATCTATTGGCACATAAAGCCATTTACTATTATTGAAGGTATCCCTCATTTAAAAAAACACTCTGGATTTAATTATATTTACTAAAAAAAAAAGAAAATTCGTTTACACGATGACAGGTCTGTAGGTGACAGTAGAGATGATAAATCGTCGAAGGATAGAACGTCTTTCAAGAAAAAGGAGAATCTTTCTCCACGGAGGACAGGACAGTCTCCCAAGAAGTGAAAAACCGAGTCCAACTCTCCAGTGTCACACATTGGACGCTCCTCGGCACCTTTAAACTTCACAACGAATCCTGTGATACTAAGTTTTGCTGCGTATACTCCGGTTAGTCTTGCTTGGATGATCAGTCTTTTCATTTGGATTCCCAAGTCGGAGTTCAAGTAAAAAGGAGGATCCTCTGTGCTGGGCAGCAATCTATAGATTGGGCTGAAGGTTGACCTCTCTACACGTTCTCCATCTGCGCCCTTCCATAACAGTCGCACCATCTCCAAAAAACTTTCCTGGTCAAAATTCAAATTGCCTTGGTCTTCCCATATTCTTGACTCGCTATAATTTTCAAACGCTATTGCCATTTGGCTGGCCCAGTTATAACGAGTATCGCCCTCTGACCTATGAATAGTGAGAAGACGACGGAGGCAGAGCTTAGGGTATCTGGTGTCTTCCATTTTGCATAATTTAGTCCACCAGTTTAGGGCCAGCTTCATTATTTTCAATTCAAGATGAGGCACTCCTAATTCTTCTCTCACCAGATAATCAGGGGTATTATTGGGGAGGAACATGATTGTCTTATATGCTCTTGTCTGGATTTTATCGAGTGCCTCACTCTGGCAAACGCCCCAAGCCTCTACGGCATATAGAGACAATGAGAGAACCAAAGACTCTACAGCACTACGCCACGATGAGAAAGGTCCCCCACGAGCCTTATATAACATAGATGAAACAACAACGCCCTGGTGGCTGTCTCTTCCCTCTTCACACAATCCTCCACGTGATTTGTAGGCAATGCTGAGCAAGAGAAATTTACTCCAAATTAGGTATAAGAGTTAACAAGATATGATCCAATGATTAAATGTTCACCAAATATGAACAAATGTAATCGTGACACCTGATTTCCTGCATAAATTAACTCAGGTCTTGAAGGTGACGTGAATGAATACATCACTTTAGGTGTTCGAAAAAATCGTCAGACAAACACTATATTTTGCGCTACATCTATACGATTGTTTCATTGCAGGATTTAGGGGTGGGAAATATCTGGTAGAGCGGATTCTGTGCAAAGTTACACCGTAATCATTAATAGATGGTAAAGCTGATATATTTCCACCAGCTTTTCTGGTGCAGGAAGATCTTCAGACTTCGAAAATGTTCTGTTCGTAAAAACCTCTCAGGATACTGGTACGGTGAGAACGACCCTCGCAGACCTCAATCATCCATAACTCACTGTGAAATGACGATACTTCGGTTCCAGTTGGAATTCAAAGATGTAGATTAGCTTGCCATCTTTGCAACGGGTCGCTCGAGCTCCGGATTCCACGTATGCAGGCAAAATCATGATAAATGCACCTCCGAGGATCGCGTGACTTAGCCAATAATTGATGACAATTTATAAAAGGAGATCGTCGTTTTGACATTTTATTTCAAACCGGCGTCAAACGATAGTTTGCCGTACAGCTGGTCACTTTTACGATAATCATAGTTAGAACACCAGAGACTTTCATGTACCCAGATTTGTATCAACAGATTCTTCATATAAAGAAATTCGACCCATGATAGTATGAGTCCGCTAACTCTTCTTTTGAAATGGTTCATTCTTGTGCAAAAAAACTGGTTTTTATGATGTCCTCCAGTCTTTCTCAGTAGAAGGACGGCTATTAGAATCGATCCAGGAAAGTGTGGAACAAGCTCAAACATGAGAAGAAAAGAAAAATAACGAAATACAGATCCATTTCAAACTATTCTAGGATCGAATCAGTGAAAAAAAACTGTAGGTATCTGTCTGTGTGTGGTAAATTTCATCAACACTGCCCACCCCACAATTCTTACACATGATTTCCATATCTCTTACTCTTCCCTAACAAAATTTCATAAATTTCGAATTTCACGACGGACAAACGCATTTTTTTCCCGACAAATTCTGCCGATGCCACTGAGAGCACAATTCTCAACCGATTTTCATGATTAATTTTCATTCAATTCATTGGTTTTGATTTTCGATATTTTTTCCGGTGCCAATTTTATTCTAGTTGCGCAGTAAACCCAAATGTTGTATTTTCTTTCAAACATTCATGAATTTATTTAGTTTTATATTTCGGATCAATTTTACGAAAAATAGTCCTTTCTGTTTTCGAATTTCTTTAGTTCTCTAATTTCTGTTTTACAATGATCAGAAAAGGATCAACTTGCTTTAATACTAATTAAATTATTTTTTTGAACAATCATTATCTTTGTGATAACGATCGAAATCGATAATGACAGAAACTATAAATCAAAAGTTCCTCCAACAAGCGAAATTCATTTATCCAAAGTGTTTATTGTACTTCCTGGAGTTCCTTATTTAGGTTTGGATTTTCCATTAAGACCATTTCTAACAATTTGGTGTCCTTCCGATTTCATTATAATTCCAAAACGTTTAAAATTTGGCAGTATGATTGCCGAATTTGAGGAGATATAATGAACTGTCAACAGGTAGTGTCGAAAATAATTTAAGTAACATATTTTTATCTCAATTAACAAACCCCGAAATCCTAATGGAACACACGAGAGAAAGAGAGAGAGTTAACCTATTGTTTCGAGAGTTGGGAAGTTTTGAATGTCCAATTTTATCACATATCTACTTGAATATTTATGGGAGTAGAATTAAAATTTGAAAGTGTTCCAAATTTGGCTGGAATGCAAATCTGCTGATTACTGTATTATTGTTCGTTAATTCTCAGACAGAACAAACTCACGGAATCCCCATGTATTTTAAAGTAAAATTCATGAATAATAATTTTCTTTTGTATTGGTGGGAGAGTTAAACATCTTGTTTTCAGGGTCGATTACAACAGTTCAATATTGAGAGCTGCAAATTATTTCACAGAGGTTTATTATTTCTGCATTCTATCTCCCTCGTACGTAGATCAATCATCTATATACATCAGACCTATTCTGTGGTAAATTATCTTTACTCAACACCTCGACCTGAACATGAAAATAATTGATTGGCCTCCATCCACGAGGTTTAGCTCAGACCTCCCGTTGAACGGGTTCTGAGGCGCGTGTATCGAGTCGACCGTCTACCTGTCCGTAAACAACCGATTTTCATTGTCTGAAGGCGAAGTTATTCAAATCTTAAACGAACGGGCAAACGTACAGCAACCCGAGTGGTCTCATTAGATTCAGGGAACTAATTTCTTTCTTAATTCAACAAAAAATTACTCTATTACATAGACAATCTTTGAGATTTCGATTTTGATACATTAAATGTTGGATACAATCCCATAGAGTTGATTGATCAGGTTGCCAATATTACTGGCACAGCCCGGATCGATGTGGGATTTTTTATCCAAATTTAGTTAACTTTGGTCTGGTAGTTTCGAAGAAAAACGGATGGATTTTTCTATTTGATTTTTGAAATCTTTGTAGGTACCATAAAGTCCTTCGGACTTTCAAAAATTATCAACTTGAGGGTGGGTTAAACTTCTTTTTTTTTTGTGTTCAATTAGAAAGGTTAATTATTGAAAATAACAAACCAAAATTGTTTTCCATATGACGCGTTTGAATTAGTACTGGCTTGGCGAACATGCATTGATCTGATAGTTTATTTAACATTCAGGCTCTTGCAGTAACTACAACTTGTAGTAACTAATAAATGTTATTGAAAGTGATTTATACATATTTAAAAAATTATCTCAAGCAGTACTGTAATCAATATTTTGCACTGCGTGGCTGTCGGTTTACACCGTAAACGGAAAAAATGATGATGGAGTATGCGCTTGAAAAAGGATGATTGTCTATTGCCAGGCGCAAGATGAGCAATATACGCATCGATCTGGAGCTAACGAAGCGTCCAGGCGGATCAGCAAATCTATAGGGTTGACGGTTTTTCTTTAATTATCTTCTGTTGTGGCAGATTTTGATTAATCCCGTCGGATGCTGGAGAGGGTACAGGAATCATTGTCAAGGGTGGATACGTAGCGGTGAATCAGAGCTTGAAGTGAGGGATCGCGAACGGTTCCACCAAATTAATCTCTGGTTGAGAATGGCGAGATGCCCAAGCAGGGGAGATCCTTTGTGTCTTGTCTGCCATTGTGAAATGGATTACTGTGGCCAGGTGCAGCTTTTGCGGCGGAGGCGTTTACCTCTCGGTGCACATCCGTTCATGGGCTTCGGATGGTGCAGATTCCGAGTGAGAGACAATACGTCAAACAAAAGTTAATAAAGACCCCTTTTTCAATGGGCTCCCCGGAAGGTCTTTTCTATGACAGGATATAACACAAGTGGCCAATTGAGAAAAACAAGTAGTAAACCCATTCTTTCCATCCCACCCTTTCCCAGTTTGGTACACCTGTATTTTTCTTTATGATGCTCCTAATTGTTTTAAAGACATAATTTATATCCTTTACTCAACCAAGTATTGCTTAGTGATAATTACTGATATAAAATTTAACCTATCGCTCAATATAATTTGCTTTCAAATGGCTGTACACTGTAATGCATAAAATTTGTTCACTTCCCACGTCTAAAACTAATGTCCAGAAGATCTTGTATCTTTTCTGATGTGTCAGTGGTACTACTAAAATTGATAAGGGAAGCCAAATAGTGCATTCAATGATATTCATATTAAAGGAGAGTATTTAATAGCTTTACCAAACCACTCCGTACTCCGCATCTATGAATGATCAGCTACGTAATATCCTTTCTTGACAACAAGGCGACCGCGTATGCTAGCGAGGCTAAATATGGTGAGATGAAGCTTGACGGCAAATTGAAGAGGAAGTCATGCGCGTAAAAGAAAACATGTGAGCTACTTATTAAATTCTGCTAAGTGAATGAATAGTGAGAAAACGCACAAAACCACCAATCCACATAAGCTTATATTGTACAAGCAAGTCCGCAATCCTGTCCGGACATGTGATACTTAACTGGGGGGGGGGGGGATGCAATGCATAAAATAAGCGTGACACTATTTAGTGTTTTCAGAATAAAGTCATACGTATCTGCGTCGACGCACACAGATATTTCAGAAACGATAGACTACTCCAGGAGTTGAAAGTTGAATATTTTAATGAGGACAATCATCCTTTGAGGATCAGAGATCCTGTTAACGAGGATGTCGTCCAATTCCTTGATACCGAGGATTCATTTAGAAGAACAAAACCACTTGAGCTAAGTGAAATAAATTGAACGTTAAGGATAGAAAATTAATTATCAAAACAACCCGTCTGAAGTGAAGTTACATAGATTTTATGAAAATATATTAAGGTATCTCTTGAATATTTCTAAAAAGTTGTTAGTACTTGGGGTAGTAAATCTTGCCAAGAAAACTGTGATATTCTCATATTTTAATTGCTTATATATTCTGCGTTTCATAAAATGAGTTTTTCAGCATTAAACTATTCCAATCTAAGAATCATTCTTAGTATATTACTGGTAGTAGCACTTAGTATATTATTGGTAGTAGCAAACCGGTTATCCCAATCGATATCCTGAAGATTCAATGATCTTTAACAAAGAAGATAGTGGAATCACAGTCTGTCGGGAAAGACTGTGAGTTAACTAAATTAACAAAAAGCAAAAGGTTGCAGTTATTTAAAATCATGTGAAATGTATTTATTGTGATTTATATAACGTTATTTGCTACGGAGAAGGCGTTTTTCAGGCTGTTGTACCCACCTCAAAGTCCACCACCGACACACGAATGCCGTTGCAAGGTGTTTTATTTGCAAGTCAGTTTCAAGCTGCAACCCGTGTCTAAAACACTTAGAAAGAGCAGCTGCCGTCAGTCCCGTTCTTTTGAATAGGTACGTTCCGCAAAAATGTGCTAAAAAGGCCATTTATGTTCGACAGTTCTCCCGTTTCGTGTGCCCACCCTCAAGCCCCTTTTACTAAGTAAAAAAAAGGAGAAAAAACTAGAAAAAAAAATTGCAGGAATCGTTGAAAACAGGCTATAACGTGAGTGAAAGAATAGAAAAAAGATATGTTTACCAACAAACGATGGCAAAATTGATTCTACCATCTTGGGTTACTTGGTCCCATTATCAATGGACCGCCGTTAGGAAAGGTTTCATATTTCTACTGGCGAATGCGTTACAACCCACTCTCCAGTGTTTGTTTAGTGTGTTTGATATTGAGAAAGTATAGAATTATGTTTCCTGGAGCAGATCATTTTACAGATGCACAATGACAAATTTCCAAGTACGGTCGAAAACCAATACTCGACCGATATAGAATTACCCCTGCCTATGTAATAACAAAAAGTCACGATGTCTAGAGAAATATGATTCTATAGAATAATTTTTGAGAGCCTCTAAAAAAATTGTCCTAGTTATTGGGATGATCAAATCAAATAAATACGATCCCATAAACATTATTTTTTCACGCTCAATATTGGTCGTATTACTACTTTCAAATTCGGAGATTAAGTGTAACACATTTTAAACCATGTCATGCTTTATTTGCTTTAGTTCGCGATGGAAATGAAAAATTTTTCGTACTTTGTATTTTTGTTCTCACTTCTCCTTCATACAAATTTTTCTTTCCGATGTTCCAATAAGTGAGGGGGCAATACATTCTATCCAATTTAGTACTCGTTTTTTATTTTGCATATTTTGATGTTTTAAAAGATATCTAATCTTTTAAATACATCTAGTATTTTTGGGGAAACCAAATAAGGAAACAGGATTGGTTTCAGAAAGTGGTAAGAAAATAAACGCGGAGTTTTTTCCGTAGAATTTATCTGCTATTGCTTGGGATAAGGATTCATCTTTTATTCAAATAGTTCCTTTATTCGTTAAAGAACACCAATCCGATATCAATTTGAATACGGATACATCGTCTTGGATACATCGTGTCTGTTTGTCACATGCAACTCACCTTTATGTGTTGGTGTTGATTTGAATTAGTGAGGATGTGGTTTGGTATTTTCGATCGACAAAGAAACATTTTTCAACCCGCCACAACATTTTTTTATTTAGGAATCTTCAGATTCTAGACATTAAATAAATGAAAATTCTTCCATCCGCAGTTGGGAGCTTTTCAACGAAACTGTATATAAAATCACAAATGGACCGAGGACGGCCAGGAATGACCGGCATCAAAATAGAAAAACCCTGTTATAAGCACACGGGGTCTAGTTGAGACTGAGTTCTCGGCATTGATCCACGACAGTGCTAAAGAGTGAAACCGAAGTTCTGAAATGTCAAAGATCTGAATATCGAAACTTTTGAAATCACACTATTTTGTTTGTAGAGTTTTTGTGTTCAAAAAACCAAATGAGGGCACCCTGACCACTTAATGCTCATCCTTGAACTCCCCTTTTGAGCTAAAACTAGGGCAGAAAAACATAAACATGAATGTTGATGTAAACGAGCTTCAAAATCGCTTGGTATCAAGTACGGATCGCATTTCTGATACGAAATTGCTGTGTAATTCGTTTCATAAATCCTTCTGAAATCGAAATTTTCAAGTCTTATGTAACATATTAAGGAGAACCGACTCGTAGGTTGGTGATTTATTTTGCCTACCTGAATTACAGTTACGTAAATAGACTATTTTCTGTCCTAATCAGTTTAAAAAGCGGAAATCTGCCTGGTAGCAAGACGATTTGAGGTGATTCCTCAAAGCGGTAGTTTTCCAAACGTGACATATTGAACAATATGGAATGACCCTCAGTCTGGCTTACATAGCTTCGTGAGCTATATCAGCTTCTGTTTTGTACAAAGGGATATTAGTAAAGGTCTTCTCTCAAGAAGTGTAATTTAAAAAGAAGTCACCGAACTGTCTTTGGTTATCAGGAAGTACATTACTAGGCACGGAGATCAGTGATCAGATTAAGGACTTTTGGCTAATTTTGTACCCAGTCAATCTAATGGGCTATTTTTATGGGATCTGGTGTTGACAAGACAAGAAATGGATGCTCGAGGTGCCAAGTTTAGAAAATGTACCACAAACTACATTTACTGTAAATAGATCAGTTATTTACGAGGAATTGTGATTCTAATACAGAAACGATAAACCTCTATGTAATGATTTTGCAGCGTTTTTTAGAAGATATCAGGGACACAATCGATAGGTAGAATCATAAGAGGGCTGACTGCGCAGTGATCTGTATGCATGCGAGCCCATCACACGCCAAGTGGAATGGCCCGAACAAGAGGCCTCGGCTATAGAGGACATGAGATCAGAGAATACATGACAACCCCACCACGGCTAATGTCGGATCATAACTCACAACGTTATGAGGCTCAATTGAAATCTGTCAAGTCCAAAGCTAGTTTCCCCCTAGGAATCAATCAGGTCTAATTTATTGGATTATATCACAAAGGAGGTTCCCCTTCTATCTCCGAACTCTGCCAAACAATAAGAACATGGGCCATTGGAGCTCATTACACGCACGAACCCCCTCAACGTTTTACTGGCCCGTTATAAATTAATAAATAATAGTTCCTAGCAGTGACCGAGCTCTGATTACCCCTACGCACTTACGACTACCGACCTAACAGGAAAAACAACAGCTTTGCTCCAGAAATGTAAAAAATACGAGAAGAGTGTCGAACAAATCGAATTCTCAAAGGTTACCTTTTGATGGTGCAGTGAATACCACACGATATCTCTCTCATAAAAACATGAACATCTCGTCCTAAAGATATTGAATATCATACATTAATACACCTAAGGAGAGGCTTCGCAGTGAGTTCCGTAAGGACCCTTGTAAACGTTTTTACAATACTTAAGACAGTATAAACATCGAAAAATAAAACTGAACTTGAACGAAAAATTCACGTCTGAATCCGAAATGACAAGTAACTTACAAAAATCTTTCCACCAAAACCGAACATGGCATATTTCATTTAGGTGCCTGAATGGCGATTTCTGGCAGACGAAATATGCTCAGAGCCTGTTGATCAATTTTAGTTCCATTTGAAATTATTGCGACGCTAAAAACAATTTCATCTGGGTTAGAGTCCAATTTTGTTGAAATTCTCGGAGATTGTGCTGGTTAGCTACCAAGTCATCTCTTGAAAGATTCATTATTGTCAAATCAATAGTAACGTGTGTGCATCTTCAAATGTGAGGAATGCGCAAAATTTATTCAATATTAGAGGAAAAAGTTTGATTTCAAAGATCAACGTTTTTGTCCAATTCTCACATTTATATGGCAAAAACCGATTTTAGAGCATTTTATCGCCTCTTTCTATAATTGATAGCAACTTTCAGTCCTATTAAAAATTGATTGGTTCAAAATTTTCAGCAATTAACTTATTATAAAACTGAACATTGCTAACATTTACTGTTGTCGATACTTTTTGATCAGTTTCAGTGAAATGTCCATCTAGAAGGACTTATTCCACCTTAACGTTTGTGAAGAAAAAAAAAAGTTTTGTTCAACAATTTTTCTTCTTGTCAATTATTGAGAAATCATAACCACTGGTGATAGGCCCTCCTAACCGTAGTGCACTCACACAATTGACTTGACATTGAATTTTATTCAGTTATTTTACTTAGTAGAAGATTTGTTTTCATTTACGGAGAATCTGAATTTGTTTTCATTTTGGAGAAGAATGTTTTTTCTCCAAAATCAAAATGTTCATTCGCATTTTGCGTTCCAGTCTATTCAGATGTACTTTTATTCCGTAATTGCTTATCTGTCTGTGTTCCCCCAGAGCTTATTCCCTCAGTTGTCATCCGATTGTGATGAACATTTGAGGGAATGGTTCCCTGTGAGTTTCACTACTCACAAATCACTCTGCGCAGCCGCAAACGTAAAAGCCATGTAGCGCGAATATTTTCAATGTAGCAGTGGAAGAACGGTCTAATTATCTCCTTTCGTAACAGAACTAGCGTGAGGGATCCGCAATACTTGTCGGCTGAAGTTTGAAGGCGTTGATATATGTTGGAGCATGTCCCGCTGCATTCCAAAATCTTATAATTTACATCTTCCAATACAATCTAAAATTAAACGTCTTACGAAATCTAGACGTTTGTGTAACCTAGTCGTGGAAGCTGACTGCTACACTGAAGACTTTTGTTTCTGGTCCACCAGAATTCTTGAGGTATTTGTTCTTATTTTCCAGTCCGATGCAGCCATTTATTATTAAGAAGTGTTCTCCAAAAAGGAACGGATTACCGTTGTTACTCTTGAAAAACTTATTTATACAAAAAGCAGCAATAATAATGTAGGTAACGATGCCAGTCTTGTATCGGCATTACTAGGAACGAAAATACGAAATTTCGTCAAGGAAATCCGTTTACATCAATCAGCGTATCTACGTTAGATTTAAAGACGTTGAAGAAAACATTTAGTAAAAGGGAAATATACAAGTCATCTATAACGAATCAACTCAGAGAAATGTGAATCATGTTCCATTTTATTGACACTGTCGAAAATTATTATTATTTATTTATTATATGGGTAGTATTACACAATTTAAATTTTCTCCAGTATTTCAATAAATCCTCTCACGTTTCATATTATAAGTATTCTACCGTGACTAAGTCTTATGCATCGGATCGTGTTTCATGTTTGCACACCATCCGTCAGCTATTACGCAGGTTCCAGACTGTCGGAGTTGAAGTGGACGCCATCTCTCGGCTCAGTACAAAACCGACAAGGGGCTGCTCTGGGAACGGAAGCCCATCGGCAGTTCAGAAGCGGCCCTGGCCCTCGCCCTTAGAGCTCGTATCGGGTTACTAATAGTGTTTATAACCCTCCTACTCAAGCCGGCCCGCATGCAGACCGCAGTCATCCCCTTCGGCCAACACATTTGACCGCTTTCTGAGTTTCTAAGACCAGCCGAGTGACTTCGCCGTTAATCACAGCTGAAATCCCGTTTACTAACCCTGGAATGAAACAATTCCATCAACCCTTTTCGTTAGATAAATTTTCCATTTGGATCCTTCTTCAATGTTGTTTGATTGTTCGGTTATATTCAACTCGGTTTTTGGTGTTGGAAAACTAATATTTTTTTTGTACGACTTCTTCATACTATTTAGGCTAGATTTTCTGCAAATCTGCATTCATGACCGTTTGTTTAAAATGTTAAAAATCTGTCTGTACCGCCCCGTGTGATTTAGCACCCCTGATATCTAGCAAGTTCCTTTTGTGATCCAAAGGTACGTTTGAGGATGTGGATCAACCGTTTTACTCTTGTATGACAATCATCGCCGGTATTATGGGGTCCAGCGCCCTCTTCGATATTCCAAAATGTACCTAATCGTCCGAATTTTTGTTGCTTTTATAAAAGTTTTGAGCAGTCACCGGCGGACGTTACAGCATTTGTGAAAGATATGTATTTAACATACTTTGGCCTGATAGAGATGTGTTTTGGGGGCTTAAGGTAAAACTTGGCTACTCATACAAATACTCCTCTTTTGGAAATATTTTCTTTGTAGACTGATTGGGTATCTGACCGATCGACAGTCATTGTCACCGTTCTCGACTATGTGTTTCATAGATTAGTTGGATCTACTTTACCCGAGATTTCGCTCACGTTTTCACAGTCAGTTGAACTGTTTCACGTTCAAAAATTGTTCAAACTTCAAGAAAAGGGCAATTTTAATCATGGCTGGGATGGTTTGGTTATCATGGCCCTTCAAACAGATGCGAATCATTACTTTACCTGCTCTGTATACATACATGTACGCATGATTTTCAATTATGGGTACCATGGACTCCTTCCGAACTGGAACAGATAAATAATGTTAGTTTACTGGTTCATCCAATGTAACCCACGGTTACCAACCAAATAATAACTGGAATTAGTTTTTTTGGTTTATTATTCAATAATAAACCATTGTAATCGCTCTGGAAAAAAAAATTCTAACCCCCCTGAAAATTTCATGGTTTACGTTTCAAAGGGTGTAGAATCCGAATCTGCAATAAAAAATTTTCCGTCCGTCCGCCGTACGCCGTACGATATCTCCGAAACGGCTGGAGCAAAAGATCTGAAATTTTCAGGAAAAATCCATCTTGGTCCGACGACGCCCCAATTCTTGAGCCAGCTCTCTCACTCAATTTAAAGTGCCCTTTAAGGGCTGTAAAAGTTTTGTAAAATCCCTAAAAACTTCAAAACAAGTCGAATCGGCCTAAATATTTACCTATTTGAAGAACATACCATGAGGAATCGAATGAGGTATGTACCATTCCCGATGTATGGCCCGATTTATGGTGCCAACATTTGCGTTTTTTGGTTTATTATTGTTTGTTTGTAACCTAGTGATGCCGATAGCGTCGAGTTGTAGTGAATGTGGTTACTGGAGTGATACCCGATGTGGATACTTGTAGTTTATAGCCGATACACGGGTTGAAGCACTATGATATGTATGAAACGCTGATAATATGTAGGTAAATATTATTACTGGGGATTATTATTCAATATTATTGCTGGGGTAAATAAGTAGTCTTCACTCGGGTTTATTATTCAATTGGCTTGCGTTCATGATTTGAATCTGTACTAAGCTTCGGAGTGTGCGTGTTTCAATAAAAAAAACGCTGCAAATTCTTTCACTGGGGTTTATTATTCAATTGGCTTGCGTTCATTATTTGAATTTCTACTAAGCTTTGGAGTGTGCGCGTTTCACAGGATAGAGCGATTATTGAATTTCAGAAGGCACACAAATATGATCAACTGATCAATCCAAATAGGTATTTTGGTTGAGAACAGATTTACGTGCTCCATGCATATCTCCTGAAATTCAATAATCGCTCTATCCAGTGAAACGCGCACACTCCAAAGCTTAGTAGAAATTCAAATAATGAACGCAAGCCAATTGAATAATAAACCCGTGAAAGAATTTGCAGCGTTTTTTTATTTTTTGTGTCTTGTTACTTGTGATTTTTCAGTATTTCGTCATTTTGGAACTACTAGCAAATGTTTTTTCTAGTTTCCATCTAGTTAGATTGAAAAAATTACATTTTTACAACAAAAAGTTTGAAAGAATTATAGTCCAAGTGGCCTTTTTGATACATCGCGCTTTTGTGAGTTACCTGTTCATGTAACATTCATACATAAGTTTAAATACCTATGTGTAAGCAATTCTATACCTTCTTATCTAGTTCAATTGAAATAAATAATCTAGTTTTTCAACAAAGAAAAGAGTTGAACAAAAGTAATCATTTTCCAAGAGGCCTTTTGAAGCCAATTGCGTGTTTTCGGAATCAAGAGTTCATTTTTAGCCATTAACGACTATTAACGGCTGTTATTTTAAACAATAAAGAATTTTTAATGAAAAATGTGATTTTAAAATTGTATTCTGGTTCTTTTGTATTTACTGCAATGGAAAGTAGAGAAACCAGCAAGATAATCATTGAAAAATCAAGGGCGGTCGACAGACAGCTGCGCGAGCGCCGGTGTGACTCAGGTTGGCGCGAACGCGTGAAGGTTGATGGTTGTATCACATGTGAAGGCTGAACGGCTAAGGAAAATTCTTGGACTGAAGAA
Organism: Creontiades dilutus; assembly: GCA_031894815.1. NCBI lineage: Eukaryota > Metazoa > Arthropoda > Insecta > Hemiptera > Miridae > Creontiades > Creontiades dilutus. Next base: position 631,790 of record JAVIWC010002863.1, on the reverse strand, counting down.
AAATCGAACACGCGGCACGATCGTTTTGCCGCAACAAAGCGTGATGCCGCGTTGTTACGTCTGACACATCTGTAGAGTTGTATTGTTTGATCGCACTGATAGATCGCGATGGGCGCCCGCTCGCCCCCACTTACGACACGGCGTCGAGGTATGGTATCCATGATGCTTCTGCGGCCGGCGCCTACGGCTTGCGATTTCTTCATGTACCTACCGAAACAGGCGCCAGCTGCGCCGCGCTGCAGGAGAGTTATCTCTCAAGAGGCGCGGCGCTGCAGGCGGCGTACCTATGTGCCAGCGTCAGTTTCGATCAATCATCAATCATCATCATCATCATCAATCTATATACAGACGAAAATATCAGAGCAGGTAGGTGTATCAGGGGGTGGTAACGTTGGGCGGGTGGAATTCTCCGCCACCCCCCCTCTCGTCCGCGCCTGTGAAGGGGACCCCACCAATGAGGACCGTCTCCGAGGGCAACCGCTGGGTGGAATTCACCCCCCCCCCCCCTCTCGACCGCGCCAGTGAAGGGGACCCCACCGAAGAGGAGCGTCTCCCAGGGCAACCTGCTCCCCTCCTCGGGGACTTGGAATATACGATTTTTGGTTTATTATTCAATAATCACTGGGGTTTATTATTCAATTGGCTTGCTTTCATAATTTGAATTTCTACTACGCTTTGGAGTGTGCGCGTTTCACAGGTGATAGAGCGATTATTGAATTTCAGGAGATATGCATGGAGCACGTAAATGTGTTCTCAACCAAAATACCTATTTGGATTGATCAGTTGATCATATTTGTGTGCCTCCTGAAATTCAATAATCGCTCTATCCTGTGAAACGCGCACACTCCAAAGCTTAGTAGAAATTCAAATCATGAACGCAAGCCAATTGAATAATAAACCCCAGTGAACGAATTTCCAGCGTTTTTTTAATCATGTTCCTCAGCCCATGCGTGAACTACCTGTAAAGCGAAGTAAAGCCTTATGAAGAAAAGTGTAATAATGAACAAACTATATACAAACTATAATGTCGTGTTTTAAAATTATTATAAACATCACTTTTGTTAATGTTAAGATGGGGATATTTTGTATTTGTATCGATGCTGGTGAGGGAGGGTGGTAGAGGTTATAAATAACCCCTTACAAATATTTGATTACTTAATCGACACTTGTCATACACTCATGTATCTACCTATTTGATAAAATACTACCAAAAAACGGCTTAACATTATGGCAATTTTTGTGGAAAGGGGGAGGAAAGCAAAAGCGGTGAGAGGAATAACATGTCATCATTGCAGTATTTGCACTGTTTACAGGTACGCAGAGGAACAATTGCTGAAGAACGCTTCAACAGTTATAAAGCATAAGGGATATTAGCTTTAGATAGTACAACCTACTTCACCCAAGGAGGTCTTACTAACTCAAGGAGGAGAAAAATAACGTGAAACAAGTATGAGTTCATCGAACTCCTCCGTCCCCTTTATTCCCTTCAAACCTTAAGAAAAAACGTAGGAATTATGAACCGCGGCAAATTAGAGAAACAAGATGGATCTGATTCTGTCCATCATTCGTGCTTAATTGCGTGCAACGCTCTCCAAACAATGAAAGGAGGTTCGACCGAAGCTCTTATATACTTCTCAATGACAATTAGAAGGGTTCCGAACGCTAATGAGCATATATGTAGACCAATTATCAGCAGTGGCGGTGATATGTACGTCAAGATTAAGGTTAGAGATCAGCTGAGAACATGGAACGACTTCGAACTCTTGTTAACGCGTTCACACACTTATTACGTTGCGTTAATCTTGTAGCTATTTTTCAGTTATGGTAATAGATGCCGACAAAAAAAGTGTAGTTAAGGTTTTTTTTTCCTTCGAGCTTGAGTCTACAGGTAGGGGAAGCATAGTTATCGCTTTCTGGAGTTGAAACCCCTTCTTTTTTCCCAAAATCAATAATTTTACACGCATTTTACGTTTTGGGTGGTTTAGATCAATCATCGTCTCATGCCTGTTTGTCATTGAGTGTGTTTATTTTAGCCACCGTTGTGGTTGTCCAAGATATAGTCGTGGAAACAGTGTCATATGCCGAAAGACTGGGGTAAGAAGGCGGATATCGTTATCTTCAAGCCTGGTGCGTCTGACATAATCCAATAAAGCCGAAATGGCGGGCTAAGTTATGTACGTATAAATGTGATCGGAATTATCTGATGCAAGCGGTATCTTGACTGAAAGGAGTGGCGCCATATAATGGCCCCGACCGTCTAATGTCGTGAAGTGTGGTGCGGGAAATGTGCCTCGGACCTTCTGCAGATGGTCATCTCGTCAGCAATGCCTCATGGTGCCAACACCCTTTTCCTTCGAGGCTCTTACCTTAACTACTAACTGTACATAACCTAGATTGTCTCCCTATTAACCTATACATGTCTCAGAGTTTAAGAAGCAGCTTGACATAAGCTTTCCATCTGGAGTTGGTGTCAAGAATCATACCAAGGTATTTGGCTTCTTTCGCAATGGGAATCACTTAAGATGAACGGGGACGTCTCCGATTCTATTTGGTGTAACCGACACGCACAAAGCTGGATTCGTTTATTTTTATCCTAAATTTGATCCTGACCACTCTTATATGCTGTATAATGACCGATTCAATTCGGTAACGGACTTGGTGTTACGATGAGCAATGATTTTAAAGATACTACCATTAACATAATAACAAATAATGTGTCTTATTAATGATCACATCAAATTGACTGTGAGTTGGTCCTTGGAGTGGGTTCTGTATCATCACACGTGGTCTGTTCCGAGTCGTAACCTTGGTCAAATAAATCATTGGAGTCCAGACAGTGCGGTATTCAGAAAGAAGCAGCACGTTTACGGGCTCTGTCCTTATCTATGCAAATTACTATGACGGGTCAGCTGCGAAGATGAGTTTGCGCTTATTTGATGAAGACGTAATGGTGTTTCAGTTCAGGCTAAGACGGACATGATAAACAACTCGTAAAGTATGCGCAAAAGTCAAATTAACTTGTCTACAAAACAAAGTATGCATTCCTGCACACATACAATGTCAATAGTTTTAGTCTACTACTGACTTTTTCACTCCTGAAACGTAGGAAGTATTACGCTCAGGTGTTTAATGAATCGTTTTATGTCAATGCTCGTTATGCTAAGATCCCCGAATTACGATGTGCGGAACTGCAGCTGCGCATTAAGAACAACTTCTACTGAGCAACTTTGCACAACCTGTAGTGTAAATTGTAGCTTTGGATTAATGCAAAGGTCTATACAAATTACTACGTTACTCGAAGGGCCACCTCAGATATACCTTGTTGAGATTTCTTACACTTTGAAAGCAAAACGACTGGACCCGGAGATAGATCGGTTCGTACGATTTCACACTTTTTAAAGACCAATATACATTTCTTGACGGTTATATCAGAGCTTTATTGGACTTTTTGAGGGGCGGTAAATGATTTTAGGAACGTCTAGAGGTGAATAGAAAATGGTTGAGGAAGGCCTTAATTGTCCAAATGGTTACTCCAACGTCAAACGAATTGAACTGAACAAACTTACAGGCTTAACCTTCTCCTATATGTACGTGCGCAATTGAGTAAATGTGCATTTGCACATGCGCAAACATTATCCGTGGGTTGGAAACTATGACGTTCATTTAAAACTATCGGCGGTCTAAACTGTACAATCCCTGTTCACACCATTGAAATTGGATGAAAGCTGGAGAATCATGCAGGTGATGCTTGGAAGATTTGAGGTTTGAGTGTGCGCAACAGTTTCCAATAAGATCGTGTGAATTTGATATCATTATATATTCTTCTGATCGAACGACGAGAAAATGATGGATTTTACGTTTGCGAGTTTGAAGTAGAGTTACTGTACAACCTTAACACCCAAATTTTTTGAAATTGTCATCCAAATTAGATTAAAACTGTGGATATTAAGTTTCATCCAAGGATTACACATATACCCTTGAGTACAGAGAGAAACTTGTTTGAAATGGTCCAAAAGGTAAAATTTGATCGCTACTCTTATGATTTGATGGCGCAACAGGTAAAATAGTTGTTCATACATGACTTCCTGTCGATAAAATTGAAATTATACTAAAACGATTGTTACCGATAAAACTCTATCTGCTTTAATGAAATTCTCCGGTTTGATCATTGAATTTAACGGTGGTTCGAATACACGTAACCGGTATTCATCTGATTGCTGTCCCTTATAGCTACGTAGTACCATCTGTCAGCTGTACCCCACGGTACATTTCAGGGACGAAGCTTTTTTTTTTTTCACCAACAGTTGCCGAACGATTGAAAAATTGAATGCGTTCAGAACGGTTCATGGTCCGATGGAATTTCCGAAAGGAACATACATCATCATAGTCAAAACCGTTCCATTCGTTACAAGTTGTCCACGGTTTATCCCAACTCCTTCAGTAGACGAAAGCAATCTTGGAGGAACAAAGCCGTATCGAAAGGGCCTCTGTGTCTCTCTGACGTTTCTGTGAATGTGGAATGAATAATGGGGACACCTAAGAGGCGCTGGCCTTCTGCCTCTGTAGGAGCCTTTCGAAGCCCAGGTGGAAACCACGGAAATATATATGACGTCTGTTCTTAACCTGATTGATTTTAGTTTTTGTGGTTTACTCCTAAAAACTGCATGACTGGAGAAGGGTTGATAATACTACTCAATTTCTACTCGACATTATTGAATCCATCTTCAAGTTCTTAAATTTGAAAGAATAAACACGAAAAAATCTATCAAACCGTAATCAAGCACTAGTTTTTATTAAAATCATAGAAATAATGTGGTAGTCCAAAAGCTAAAATTTTCCCGAAATTTAGTAACCCCGTTTTCCAAATAGCCTCTCGTTACATATATTATTCAAGCCATCAAGGGATGTTATTCAATCGAAAAATCGTATCGCATATCATACAAAATAAATAAAATTATTTCACTCTCGTTTCTTAACTGAAGATTCCGTCTCTGGATTAGCCACTTTTAGTGGAACGGGCTCTTATTTATCAGATCAACATATTATGGACAGAAGGATTAGTTGAGCGTACATGTTTTACCTATTTAAGTTCATTCATTTTCTCGCGACTTGAGCTTAGGTCCATGAAGTTATTTTTAGGTAGCGTGCCTTACACTCCGTTGTTTTCTAAGTAGTAAAAGTAAATGAAAGTTGAACGACAGCTCCAAGATGGATTTTTCGTGACCTAACTTCCAAGACAGACTACCGTCCAACCCAAAGACACCTGCAGAGCTGTAGCACGTGATTTTGAAGTTGAGAGATATGGGAGTTTATCCGCAACTTTCAGGCGAATTTAACAGGTCTGTGGACTTCAAAGTGCACCTTAAACTCCTTCAGTGAGTGGACGTTCTATGTGAGGCAGACAAGTTCCATTCCCTGTTTGGGAGCTGAGAGGCGTTAGGTTTTACCACAATCTGATCTCAAGTATGTGATATGTATGTGTGCATTTATATATGTACACCTTGTCATAGCTATGTAATGAGTGAGTAGTGCGAATTTTTATATGAGCGATCATCATTGAATCTTTTGGAGTTGAGTGCGGTGATGACTTCATCTGGAGAATATTGTCATTATTTCCATTTTCATCTGACCTGATTCTTTTTAGTGAAGGAGTGGCAACAAGGCTTCCCTTAGAATCTTGCTTCTTACAGTTTCCTCTATTGCTCATTGGATGCAAATAAATTGAGTCCTGTGGTTAAACCGTGGATTTCGAAACAATTTAGATAAGTTAAAAACAGAGTAAATTGGTATGTTGGGTATCTTCGAGATTTTTTTACTGCTAGTTTGATGAGGTTTCATCTAATCCGAAGCTGTGCCGATAAGTCCAGTCCTCAAATCAAGTTCTCTTGGATTGAGTAGAGTCTACAAAGATCCTTCATTTTCTGCTCGTTAATTTTTGAAATATTTCTTTGGCCCTCCTTTCGCCCTCAGAACCTTGGTGACTTTTTAACAAACGATATGGCGAGTGTGATTCCGGAGCGTACCAAATTTTGACGAGGTTGGAGCTATTCACCGAATAAGTACTTGTAACATGTGTTTCGCCTCCTTAGATTTGGGCGGAATACAGTGTTACCACGAACAGCTTTGAAAGTTTTCATGGCTGGTTGAAATAACCCTTTTACCATTCTAATCCCAAGGTTTTTGATCTTATTCAACACCCCTGGAGCGCAAAACAAAAATTAAGCAGTCGATAAACGACGTGAAACTCGATTTTATGTGTGCAATGTCACGTTCTTAAGATTTTCACTATTTTTGGGAAACCATCTCGTATCTGCTGATTACTGCACAGAAGTTCCACGTTATGAAAGCAAAGCTTCAGGGTCTCATTGAAGCGGGAAGGCAAGCGGTACTGAAAATTTTACGGCTCAAAACAACAGGAATACCTATAAATACGGGCCAATGACCAAAACCTTATGGTTGGCGAAGACCCTGAGAAGGAGTAAAAAGCTTGACATACCTTGGGCATCAAAAAAGCCAACAGCGCCTTCGTCCATTCTAATCCCCTATGGAAAAGTAAGACATTCATTAAAAACGTCAAGCTGTTAGTCTTCAACACTAATTTTAAGTGCTTCCTCTTGAATGGCAGTGAAACGTGGAAGATGTCAAGGAAGCCATTGAAGCAACTACAGGTGTTCATAAACCACTGCCTAAGAATAATCGTTAGAGTCTTCTGGCCTGTGGAAACGAACAGACCAGAAGCAGAACTTCAGATCAGAGAGCGAAAGTTTGATTAAATACGACACACGCTAAGGAAGAAAGATGAATCAATAGAGGAAAAAGCCCCAACGTGCTCATTGAACAGGGATATCCAGGAAAACTTGGGGAACGACGATTGAGGAAGAGACGGGAAACGCTGGTAAAACGTTTAGTGGACTTTTCAGGCTCAGCCAGGAAAGAGGAGGGATTTTATCCAGGCAATGTGCTCCCACAGGAGAGCGAAGAACGAAGACACCAACCAGCCTCCTCCTGATGTCTTCGGGGGAAGGCCAATCAAGCTGGGTATTTACCCCTGTTCTAGCTATTGCAACCACCTCTTTCCCCCTGAGTGTGATGAAAATGGATGGTTTTCTTCTTGCCAGCTCTAACAGCTGCTTTTCCGCGTATACCTGAAACTTACAAGCTTCTAGAGTATCTTCTTTGCGTTGCAGACTAAACGTCTCTGCCCTAGGAAGGGGTGAATCCATTCCACCATCAGCTTGAAAAGCACTGTGTAGTGACCTTTTTTGTTGTTCTTTGGCTCAAAGTATTTAAAATGAATAAACCTCCATACGATGCTGTTTCCGTTCTATTATAGCGACTGTGATCTTTCCGTTTGATTGTGTTCGACATTCGTACACTCATCAGATAGTATGACAGTAACGAGGAGACTCGATGTCGTATCATTTACTCGGTCCTATTCCTGAATCACCACTCACATGAAATACGGATACTCGTGTAATGTCTCTCGTCCGAGGGGAAACGCGAAGATAAACCATTTCCCAGCCCCTAGTAAATCGTCATTCTCGGAAAACGTACAGGCGCCCGGTTAAAATGAAGGACGTGTAAAACCGGAGTATGCGGTGAGCTCCCCAGGGTTTGAAACGGAGTATTTTTAAAAAATTATTACTGAAAGCTTCATTTGCCCCACGATAGGGGTAACACGGGAGGGCTCTTAGCGGGGAGCGTGGTCTATTGTATTCTCGCTCAACGATTTATCATAGTTTTTCTGTCTCTCTTATTCCATTCTCCTGTTTTTGTTTTTTTATTACTTTTTTTTCTGCTGTTCCTGAACCAGGCCACCGAATGACATGTTGGTGTGGTGAATCAGGGGGTCTGAGTGGAAGGGTAATTAATGGTCGCAGTTCTCCGCGCTTACCTCCATCCGGTTTTGCAGTGAGATCCGTACAAAAAAAGGATGCATCTTCAGGGATGTCTCCGACGGCGTTTGTCATAAACGGTTTCGGTAACCATATTATTTTCAAAAGACCCGAAACTTAGATGTACAGATCACTGAAATGGTTTAAATATTCTAATAAGATTTTAAACGGGGAAAACGTTAAATTAAACTCGTTTGAGTTGACCAAATCGTCATTTCCCACCAAACCTCCGAAGTTGAACGAGACCGAACAGGACTTGAGGAAGTAACTTTTAATGGACAAACGTTTGATCTTATTTGATATTAGTTAGTAAAAACTGATAACTTTGCAATGGTGAAATAACTGAAGGTCATCGGCAGCGTAACTCGCTCAGTCAATAGCAAATTTGTCTGGCCCCGTTCATTGTATGCAATCTAAATGTTATGCTTACAATGTAAGTCAACTCAGCTAGTATTTTGCAGAGACTAGGTACTTTGCAAACGCCTTAGCTTTCAGTTTAAGCCTCTTACGAAGTGTTTCGTCAAGGCTCCTCTATCGACAACTATAACAGTGGCCGCTACGTACTCCGTCATACTACTTTATTCACGGATGTGTTCATGAAAACTTTGATGGTGTGGTCCATTCGGAGTGCGACAGACCATCCTTCCTCGATACCCAACCGTGCATCCACTACCTTGCTTTGTCTCGTGCATAAGATAGTGTACATACTCTTAACATTAAGTTCAGCCTTTTTTCTTAGCATTGTAGAGACTTTCCTGCTGTTTAACATACCCACACTCAGAAATATGATCTTTTCCATTCTATTGATACGACTTTCGAATGAGCATCCTTGATTTAAGACAACCTCATAACTTCACCATCAAATAGACACACATTATGCATCATCATTGAGATTGTAGTGTTTTGTTGAGCATTTTTTGTGAAGGATGTCGATGAGATGAGAAAGTTGCAGAAGATCCGAACCGGAGAAGGGGGAAGGTAATCTGAGAAATGCTGGGTTACTTCTTGCTCAACATCCCGGAGTCGCAACTAATTGACTGCGTAGGACAGGGAAACGGGAGTAGTCACGACTAGATGCCATGCTGCCCCTGAACCGATGACAAATTTTTTCGAAAGCTCTCGCTCAGCTTTGTAAGAAAGCCACCTCCTGGGGACGGCTCGACATGTGAAACGGCCTACGTCGGAGATCGCTCACCTCAAGGAGCTTGTTATGTGGTTTCTCAAAGGATTTAATTAGGTAGGAATTCCCAACCTGTGTACCTTCGGGGCTCATCTCCAATTAGAATAGGGGTTCTCGATCTTTGGCAGGTTCCGTTTTTCAAAAGTTCCCGTTCGTAGACTGTGAAATGATGACATTCAAAGATCGAATTTTATAACGAGGCATGCCAATGAGTTGCTCATCGGATACCGAACATTCTATGCTTTTGAAACCATATATCCTTAGTTGCCGTAGAGGATGTCCGACATCTTTCCCCCTCCAAACTGGGAATTCTCCTTGAAATCGATGTGGAATCGCAAAATTTATGTTTTTACTGTTTATGAACCATTTAACTCTTTGAAAATTATTCCCGAATTTAATCATTTTTCCAATTTAAAACGTTCGAACTTTTGTTGATGTAATCCTTGGGGTTCCTCGTTCCGCGTTCTTCGTTAGCCCAGTGTTTTTTCGCCCAAGAACTGGAATTCCTCCACGAAATCTATACAGAATCGCAAAGGTAAACATACTAATGGAAAGCTTATGAAATTCGCAAGTTTTTCCAAAATTTGACAGCTTTTGTCAGTTTTTTTTAAAGATAAATTTTAGGTATTTCCAGAACCTTTTTTTTATGCTGAACGTTTGAACAGGAATTAAGTCTTCAGAAGTTAGTTGCTGATCATGGAAATGCTCTAGGAGTGAAGGAAATCCACCTTTAATCCAAAAATTTGGTCAAAAGTTGAAAGAATTCTTTTCAAACAATGATTAACTAATTTGGGTTTTGATGGCATAAACGATTTTTTTTATTTTATTTTTTCTTGCATCTAGTTTGAAACACGTTATTTATCACACAGTTTTCATGATCCTTTCGTACTGTGAAGCATAACACATTCCAGAGGTGAATCCAGACCAAAATCCCGGTCATTGGTACTGTTTATTACAAGTGGAGGCATTTTTCAAACTTTTTTGTTTTATCTCGTTGAATTTTAATTGTTCCATTCTTTTAACCTGTGTATCGAAATACACTGTATTGCGCCATTGAAGATATTAAGATAGCAGTTATTAAGATGTCAGATAAGATATCAGGTATTGAGATATATTAAGAGATCATGACAAAGTCGGTATTTGGTATATTTACAAAGGCAGAGTCGTATGATCTATATTGGCAATTTTGGTTTCAAAGTCAGCTACCAGACTAATTAAATTGTTTGCTTTCGAACCAACATCTGCCAAATGAGTTGTCGTCGTCGGTACTCATCTCCGAACATTAAAGTCAACTTCTAACGGACCTAACGGTCTACGAAGATAAATTGAAAAGGGAGCTTTTATTGAGACATCAAGAAATCAATTTCAAGATTTGTAATCGCTGGATTAAGTATCAGTATGATACCCAAGACGACCACCAATTAACACGAATGTGTATGTGAACGAGCTTGGACGTTGTAGAAATCGCCCTGTATCATAGCAGTACCGTTTCGGCTGATACCATTGCAATGAAATTGCGTTTTCAATAGTTCGTTTTGAGATCAAGTTTTTCAAGTCCTATATTTTACAATTTCAGGCAAGCGTAGCGTTGTTAGTCCCACGTCAACTTCTTGTGTTAACGCGAATGGGTAATGATCGTCGCGAACGTAATATTGGCCCAGAAGAACGGCGTTTGCTAAATTAAGGGCAAATACCGAAAAGTTCCCATAAATTACGGACCGCCTTACTGTGTGGACCGTAGAAATGCAACCAAATAAATCCAGTTCGACATAGCGCAATATTGCTAATAACAAATCATCAAGGCAATAGAGTTCCCTGCATGCAGAACTATGAATCACTCCACACCATCGTTCATTTATACAATGAGAAAAAGATCAATAAAGTATTATTGAAGGTAACAATGACGAACGGGCGTTGCAGAACCAATAAATATTCGCCAACGAAGCCCGCCGCATTAAAGTCTCTCATTATTCTGATTGGATTCGCTCTCTGCAATCCCCATGAGAAACCCCTATCGGCTTATTAGCTATGCCCGGAAAGTGAATGACAATGGATTTTTTAAAACCACCTTCGCAACTGGATATCTCCTCCGGTAATCTAGGCGCGTAAACCCTATAATTCTGAAAGCTTTCGAGCACTCAAGTTCCCGAATGATTTAACGCTCATTCAACTTTCGTTGAATGTCGTCATTTCCGTGTCTCCTTCGCGGAGTTATTCATAAAAAAATAACCGTCCGGACGCTCGGATGGAGAAAACATTTGCATTAAATTGTAATATTATATCAATTGAAACCTCAATCATAAATTCCGGTCCTTCCACGAGCTATAAGGGGATGAAAAAGTTAATCAAAGTCATACATCTGTCCCGATTAGCATATATATTAGCTATGTAATATGACAGCGAGGCGAGTGGGTGAGCTCGTAATGAGGATGGAGGTGTAGGCAATTTGCCTGTCTCGGATTAGTCGAGCCGGTGCCCCGTAAAAAGAGCAAGATGAAAAAAAAATCGCAGAGGTACCTACTCATTTTCACACAACGAGGTAATTTTTTTCCCAGAGAACTTTTAAGATAAAAATCGTGACCGAAACTATGGTGATGAAGTTGGTATGTGGTTCAGAGGTGTTCAAATTGATTCGACATTCCAATCATTTTGGTTACTCCCTAGTAAGTAGTTTCTTGCGATTTTCCTTGATCTTTAACAATATTGCATAACATGTATGCATGTATTATTTCTCATGTTGAATTATATGCCTATGTATCAAATAGAACTCACTTACGATTTCTCTGCTCGAACTACTTGATCTAGAGCCTTCATGATTGTCATGCATCCCATCACTATCCGATAGAAACAGGCATTAAAATTTTTGTTAGAGATTCACGTTTAAGAATAAGTTGCTTTTTAGCATCCCTAACGAATGGAAATATAACGTATATTAATTAATCGACTAGTTCAATCTTCAAACTATCAGGAATGCGTTTGTATGGAGTTGAATTTAAGTATCAAGTATTATTCTACTTGATTCTCCAAGGGTACCAAGGGCTACGGAAGCATTATTACTTTCCGTAAAGGAAAAACTTGTTTGCTTGTTTTCAATGTTTATTATGTTTGATGTTTTTCAGGTCAGAATATTTGTCATGTTATCAGCAACTTCAATTGTTAGAGGATGGTACTATAAGCAAATGACCAGAAAGCACCCTGTCAAAATCCCATATTATTACTGTTGAAATAAAAATAAACTCACTCTTAAAGAAAGATCGATAATATTGGTACTTTTATTACAAAGTTGGGATTTTGGGGTAAGCGGTATGACAGTGATTTTCGAGAAACTGTATTATGTCATCCACTCTGTCAGCAAGACTACGAGTATACCAGGCCTAGTAGTAGTACCGTCACTCTTACTTGATATATCTATGAGTCCAGAGTGATGAAAATTTACGGGAACTCCGCCTGCCCAATAAAGTAAGAATTGTGTTACGGGAATATACACACGAGAAGGTTAACCAGTTTCCCACTCCAATAAGAAGGATGAATTTTAATTGAGTTTGAAAAATTCCTATATAAATTAACGACCTAACAGCGAAAGACGACATCCACAATATTTGGAGGGAATCCGTAATCACATAATGTGTATATTTGTGGGCTTTTATTTAGTAGTTTACATCAATGGCTGTTATGTCGAATTGCTCAAATATATTCAGCAATTTGTAATCCAACCCATTCAGCACTGATCTCATTTGGTTAAAAATCTCTCCTCAAAGAACATTTCGCTCCGCCGTGTATTCAACAAGTCGGGATAGTCGTTTCCAAATGGGTTTAAAAGGGTTGCCTCGTCCTCCTGGGGATATCTTCAGACTCCAGGCCATAGAAAGCTTTTGTAGCTGCCGAGAGGAGAGGAAACCTTGGAAATACAGGGCTGGGGCCCCGGATGATGGAGGCCGGGAAAGCAAAGGGGTTGGGTCGGCGTTATTGAATCCAAAGGTACCGCAGGCCTCAATTCAATTTTCCGTGATTGATCCTCATCTCAACGGCAAATAAACCTCCCAAGGAGCGACTTTGTTTGGGGAGCTCGGGAAAGGAAACAACTTCCTCTCCACTTCTCTTCACGCCATCTGGCTCGCAATGGCCAAATTTAAGTGAGCCCTGCTGATGTTTCGTTCATCGCGGGATAATTTTAGAAGTGTTCTGGAAATTCGTCTGAACGAAAGTGTCTTCAGAAATATGTCTAGCAATGGAACATCATATGGCATTCGTGTTGTAGTTGGTGGTGTATGAATTAATATTAAGAAGATTAAATATTTTTCCTGAATAATATTATTCTATCCAAACGAAGATTTCAAATAATTTAGATGTTTAAATATTTCAGTTCTTAATTAATCTTTTTTTAGCGACATTCTGAAAAAAAAAAAAAATTTTAAACTAATTTTCTCTATTTTTAGTGATCTATTTAGTATATTTTTGAATGATTCAATTTAATTCGTCAAAAAAATTGTCATTTTTTAGAAAGCTTCATTTTTTGGAGATAGAGCTTAAATTTCACCTCAATCCTAAGTAGGCTAACCGTCTGTAACTATAGACACATATTATGCAGTCTATAATATGTATAACCAGGGAATTAATCTACTTTCTAATATTATGCATTATATTACGTTAAAAAAATATTGAAATTTTGAAACCGTTTCAGAATGGTTGAAAACGTTTATCCATGAAACAATTTTGGGGAGCGAGTATTAAGACATAGCTTACACCTTTTCCAATAAAATCAGATAATGAGCTAAGTACCTAGGTAGTATGCGGTATTCGATCCAATCGCTAGGAAATCTTGGGCCCATTTTATTCTCCAATTTAGAGAACATTGGGACCCTCTGACAGCTGTAACAGATGCTGACATAAGAAAAAAAGCATGTTTACGCAAACGCTACTGCTCCTACAGGTGATGAAATTTAAAGGAGTCCATCAAAAAGACAAGTCGCGCGATTTCAAAAAATTATATCGGAGTCGAAGTATGATTTTACACGATTCGACCTAATTTCCAGGGACTAGATACGTTATAGCCACGTAAACAGAGTCGAACTGTCTTTCTTGTCCAGAAAGTTGAGAAACTCGAAGAGAAAATGTCCATGTCAAATTCAGACCCCAGATTTTTGACCTCATCAAAAATTTTTTTTAAATATGGGATGGGAGGAACTCCTGGTCACTGAGACCACTATTGTGATCTATTGTGACACTTTCCCAGTTTCACTTCAGAATCTTTTTAATGGCCTCTTCATTCACAAAGTGAAGGAGGTTTTTAGGTGTTTTCTTGGCAATATCGGCGGGTGTTAGGGGACGCTTTCCGAAATGCCGGAATATAGTCGATGCAACAGCAGGACATTCGCAGAGTACGTGTTCAGCTATCTCCGCTTCTTCGCAACAGAGCCGTCATTCTACTGTTCTGGCGTTATACATTTATTTAAAGTGGTACCTTAGAGGACAGTGGCTAGTGAGGAGTCCCACAAGTTTTCGGAGGTCTGTGAGCCCCTGTGACAATAGGGAGTGTTCGCGTTTCTTTGAGATTGTCTCTGCTTAGGAGTATCTTGCAAATATATTGTTCGAGTCTTGTCCTCCAATTTCTGGACCTATTGAGTTATATAACTCTTGGTAACCCCAAGTTGCGATTCAGGTCCAATTGGGCGGGACTCTGATCCCTTTTTAGCTAGTCGATCAGCTTCTTCGTTGCCTTCTGTTCCTTCATGACCTGGTACCCTAAGCATCGTTGTTTTTGTTGCCGTTGGCTGCAGCCTTGAGTGAGGTGAGGGAACTCCAGGTCAGCTTTGATGTTATTGAGAAGGCAGAAATGCCTTTAATGCTGCCTGGCTGTCTGATAATACGTAAATTCTTGCACCTTTGAGGCGTTTTCTGGCAATGTCTTGTGCACGCAATTCAATTGCAAGGGTTTCTGCCTGATAAATGGTGGCTGCATTGAACAGAAGTCAGGAAAGGGCAAAATTCGGGCCTGTGATCCCCAATTCCGCTGCACCATTCATCACAGACCCATCCATGTACCACACTAGTGAACCTGGATCAAAATGAGCCCTATCTTAATAATACTAACTGGCGATTTGAAGTCTTCTACTATCCCAGTAGGTGATTGTTACAATAATCAATATAGCTATATAATGGGATAATAAATTCAACATTGAAAGAGGATATTCGAGAGAAGATTCAGATATTACTTCAATTGGAGATATTCAATCTAACCGGAGATCTGAAATGATTAACTCTTCAAATGGCAGGCAAGGTAATATTCGTTCATAATTACATAATCAAATGTACCGCAAGAAGATTGGGCTAATTATTTAAAATTAAACGTTGTTTATAGTCGATTCAACAATGGATCATAAGGAATCGGAGCTACTGGAAGTCGTAATCCGTTAGAATAGATTGCTTTGCCATTTGTTTATTTTAAAACGAACAATTAAATGAAACATATATAAGGACTGGACTAAAAGTAAAGACAAAACATTTATTGTAAATCATGTTAAATACAATCATTCATTGTAGTGCTTTGTGGTATACATGTTTTTTGTTTGATTACTGGCGCATAGATGAACCCATGATGGTTTTCCAACACGGGAACAGGCAACATACAATTGACCATGTGTACCATCGATTAATGAACTTGGCTAGTCATAGCAAAAGCAAGCCGCACTGGAAAAACTCAAATGGCAGTCCATTGGGATAAAAACCAATGTCAGAAAATGGTATGAGAAGACCTGTTTCTAGGCAGTTAACATTCTTCTATACATTGTTTACGCTAACCGTGTACCGTTGCAAAGACGCGCTTGGTATTATTCTTGAAGATAACATGTGATGGCAAGTCCAAGTTTATCGGTTAATATCATCATCCACCGAATTCATCTTGATTAGTAGCCGAATCAACTGATTTATAATTCATATTTCCCGTTTTGTTAAATTTAATTCATTTACATCTATGTTTTTTGCAATTTATATCTCGTTCGCGAATCATGGTTTCTTGAAGCATCTGGAAACACTTCTGCTGAATAAGTAGGTTTGAGGATTGTTCTATAGGAAATTCAAATATATTGGTCATTTTGCAACTCTCAATAGGCATATTCTTGCTTAAATGAAGTACTTTGATGCTTCCAAATTCATTTTCATCAGAAAGTTGAGGATATTGACGAAAATTCCTGAAGAAAATTTTCAGAAATCGGTTATTATTGCTCCGTAGTTCTTTTAAGGTTCTGTCTATCTTTTTAATGTGCCATCGTGCATTCATCCCAAACAATACTGCAAAACCAATTGCAGAGTACTGGAGATATTCAATCTAACCAATTTTAGGAGATCTGAAATTCGACCATTAACTCTTCAAATGGCAGGTAAGGGCATAATAGTCGTTCATTTTGAATTACATAATCAAATGTACCGCAAGAAGATTGAGCTAATTATTTAAAATTAAACGTTGTTTATAGTCGATCCAACAATGGATCATAAGGAATCGGAGCTACTGGAAGTCGTAATCCGTTAGAATAGATTGCTTTTGCCATTTGTTTATTTTATTTTTACTAACAGCGATGAGAATGATGAATTCGAGTACTGGCTAGGCCATAGAGGTTACTGGACTAAGGTCCCGGATGCCTGAAACAAGACAAAAACATTTTGAAAGAAGCTGAAGGAGATGAAAAATCTTAAATACACAATATGTGTCCTTAATTCCAGGCAATTAATATTCTTATTTGAGGTCACATTTTAGTTCATTAAAAGTTTTATATTAGGTAAAATACATTATATGTACCTAACATATTACATTTTATGAATTACATCTCATTACGTTACGGCACCCCACGTTCCTATGTAACCTAGAACACTGAAACCCCATTCCCGCACCCATGTTGGCTTATTTTTGTAATTGACCACAAAAAAATTTCCAACAGGGAAGAAAGAGTCTAAAAACTAAATTTTGTGAAAATTTTCATATTACCTGACAATTTTGAACGATTTTTAATCCGTTAGGTTTTTTAGCAGTAGTCCACTTGAAAACTGCGCCAAAACTCAGCTGCTAATTGTAAAGTCAGCTTTCTAATGGGCTAGTCAAATTGATTGCAGTATTTGGATTTCATAGTAAAAATGAGGTTTGAGTGCCAAAATAAGTGTTTTTCAGGTTAACAGCTGAGATTTTATAATCGAATGGGGACACTCTCACATCTCTCCGCCTGCCTAATAACCCTGAATCTTTTAGGACAGGTTTGTGAATGAAAACAATTGAAATTTTCAGTCTTTATTTACTCTATTACAAATTGAGTAGTTCAAAATGCCCTCCATTTTGGCGTATACAGAAGCCTGTTCGTCGGAACACAGGCATCTTAGGTCAGGAATCGGAGATCGTAGAATACGTAGAAGAGAGGTCGGACACGAATTGCTTCACACCCTTTACAACGATGTATTACTATTTCCTTCATTCACCCCCTTCCCTAGTTACATTTAAAACTTTTAAATTTGTTCAAAAAGTAGACAAAAATTCTACGTCTAACGAGTAGTAAGCAAACAAATCGGCAGGAAAAGCTTTACGAGCACAACTTGAGTGGGTTGTTTATTATATTGCCATGTAACCTCATCCACATCCCGGAACAGTAGCAAAATTTCCGTATTTGTTGCATAAATAGACTAAAATCCGAATCTAACAAAATAAGAATCACCAAAATCGTTTTAGAACAAGAGTCTAGGTATCGTCGACTGTATTAGTCGAAAAAATTAGTTTTTTTGGAGTCAACCCTATAATTCTTGACTCTTGTCATGAAATTTGAAATTTTCGATGTTTGTTTCATTGCAAGACTAAAATTGGGATCGAACAAAATAATAGACTGGGCAGCTTGGACAAAATACCCCTTTGGATCAATTCCAATAGGCGTCATTCTATTGACGAAGCCTTGCTTCGGAGGGGCCTCCTAGAAAGGGGGGATTTTGAGTGAACCAGTTACATAATCATCTAAGGTATCGTGGAATTCATGTTGCGATAAAGCGAAAACCGCCGCAACTAGCCCCAAAATACTTTCCACGGTATTATTTTTAATTGTTACCATGATATATCAACATGAGATTCATCGGTGAAATGTAAGGCAAAATAATGAGCCCTTCATCGGATCCTGTGCCATTCCAGTCATGATTTAGTATTTCATGGTTTTGTGAGCGATAATTAGTGAGAACAAATTATTTAAACTGGTTGGATATTTGAACGTTCAGAGGTCATCACTCTAAATTTCAAACAATGGAGACTTCATTTATTTATTTATTCATTTTTGACCCAGAACTAAGAAGAGGCTTCTCACAAAAATAAATGGAAAATATTCCAAAAGACTATTGAAAAAAAATTAAATTATTGCTCTTACTGACTCTCGGATTGGGTGTTTTGCTCTCACGTATTACTGTTATCACTATTAGGAAGTTAATTTCGTACGCAGGGAGCTCTCTTTTCGAATTTTGCACCTACGCTGAATGTATCGCATATCTTAGAAATCTTGTATCTTAGAAATCCACGAATTGAACAACTGAAATTTAACTATATGAAATAAAACACCTTTCGAAGCTACACTTGTTACCAAATAAGTAAATAAGTTATGTAAAACTCGACCGTAGACTGCGATATGACTAGTATATCCGTATAGGGTCCAGGTTGCAATAGGTAGGTCTCCAGCCACACCAGCCATAGAGTTTGAAGACGGAGGTGCAACGTATGGATGATCGTACATCAACATATAGTGGTCCCGTTCGTTTCAACTAATGTATATCCAATTAAATAGGACATCAGGGTTGAGTCTTCAGGACTGATCGATCAAGAGGCTGAGAATGCTGGCGCATCCCGCTCCCATGCAGAATTTTAAGTCAAATTTCGTAAACTTTGGTCTCGCAGTTTTCAAGGAAAGCTTCGGATGGAGTGCGGCAAACGGACTTTTTTTTCTACGCATCTTGAAACGTAAACAAACAACTTTTGAAGGGGTTAAATTTTCTTTTCTTGCTCGATTACAAAGGCTCATTATTGAAAGGAATAAACCAAGACGGGATTGCGTTCAGGCTTGCTGAGTTGAAGGGTTGTGACGACAGTCCCCGCTTGGAGAGTGTGGATAAGGATGCAAGAGGCAGTCAATTCTTATCCCACATGTGTTGTTAGCCGCCTGATCCTCAATTGTGATGTAACAATTGCGTTAGGAATGTATGCATTTATTTATTTTAATAAATTTACATACTTTCCTCCATGTTTGAACTCAGCATGACGTTTTTGGTGAGCCTCAGTTGTGACACCTGTTATTTCTGGCTGTTGCCCTTTGTTTTTTGCAGTCTGTCGTGGTAAGGCATATAGCATCCCCTAGGAGCCAAAACTCTGCTGAGTACGGTTCCAATGGTTCCGGAGGAGTTTGTCATAGTTTTGAAGAGCTCCGATATTCGTTAGATTTGCCACCGAGATCGTAATACAAGAGTGTCTAAGGATGGAACCTCCGTCGGAACAACTTGCATACCGGCACGATTGAAGGGTGCCCGAATGGAACTCGGCGAGGCGTGCGTGCCTGACGAGCCATGACTCTCAGTTTCATAGAGTCACCATCAGTTTAGATGGTATCAGGCGGGGGAGGTCAGCCTGACCTTGCGGGTCATTACCGCCCCATCCCCGGGTCCTGTTTGATTTATTGCTTACGGAGTACCAACCGAAAAACTCTTCCCATCGTCCCGATCACACTTTCGATCCTTATTCGAACTTTTTTATGTTTTCCGTCATGTTGTAACCGACTTGCCGCCCGCAATCAGAACCCCATTGCGTCGCTGATCAAAAGACGTCCTGCACCTCTCATTTGTCCCTAATAGTCGGGGGGACTCAATTTGTTAGTGAGCTTGATGGTCTTTGAAGAAGTGATCCTTTTGTACTTGCCGACTGCGGATCTGAACACCATATATTTAAGAAACCACTTGGAGCAATCAGCACATTTCATTTAGGCCGAGAGTAACGTTTGATAAACAAATAGTAAAATGCTGCAAATTACAAAGTTTTCATTCATGCCTTCTCTTTTACTAATCAATAACGTGTTTATTAGACGTACTACATTATCTGTGGTACATTATGTTAACCCAGCGATTATCCACCTTGTTATAATTACAATTATTGTTTGCTAGATACCTTGGAAAAGAAAATCCTTTTATGATTCACCTACATAGATAAATTGCAAAACATATAAAACAAAACGGAGTTCTGAGCTGGACCGAGTGGCACGCGCCAGCCATGGTATTTTCGTCTTGAATGTAGTCATACAGATGCGTGAAGTGCCGAGTTTAGCTGTGCAATGTACTGCGGACTACGTTTGACATACATGTATAGCCATGCATGCCATGGTGAGCCATGTATAGATCAGTGGTTCATTTAGAAGGGCTATCTAATTCAGAAATAATTACTTAAATCCTCTGTGTAACAATTTGCCGAGGTTTTTTGTTTAATTAAGATGGAAGTTAGTTCGCTGAATCGAGTGTGACCCTCGGATTATTATACGATCATCCGTTTGCTCAACATTCGAAAAATCCGTAAGGTAGGCGGCTGGGCTGGAGAACCCGTTCAGATCGACCTAGTGGGTGGCGGTTGCCCAAGTATATTTATCTTGTCATTCTGAACAATATTCGTTTCCCGTTCGTTTGTAACTCATTTAGTTACAGATCCCTGTAATACGCTTAATATCTACTCGGCATTTCTATCCCGTCAATCGTTGAAACCAACTTCTAGGTATTCCACTCCTTTCGAAATTATTTGAATCATTTCAATGACCTCTTCATTCCATGCTACCTAGATACTAGGTGACACACCCAACTTGCATGAAGTTTTTAACTATGTAGTACAAAGTATTAATAATAAATATGATAAAACAGTGTTGATTAATAAATGAACAACTGTACTTACCGGAAATATAAATATCCCGTTCATCGCCAAATACTAGCGTACTCATGTTCTAACGTATTTTCCTAGGACATTGTATCTCTTGATCTACTTTATCTGATTTCGTTCGAATTTGGATTACTATAACTTCCAGTGGGGTTCTGTTCCAAGTCACAGTTGCACTTGCAGTTGCTCAAACCTTAAATTTGTTGTTGTAGATGAAACTCCGAGACTAATTTATCGGCTTTTATGAAATTGTCTGGTATGAATGGCGTATTAGTATATGTATGCATGACTTACTGTTCTAATATGCATTCAATCATTCTTGAGTTTTATTCTTCCGTTAATACAGCACGTCCGGGTGTTAATAAATGAAGGATAAAGGATGGCTATACCACCGAAATTACACTAGCAGACCTGTTTTCAACAATGAGTGCGAAAGGTTTGTCGTAAAGTCTTCTAGATAACTTCATTCTACTCCAATCAAATTAAGTTGAACCTGTTACAATAAAAAAAGGTTTCGTAAATGTATTTTCTTGTCATTTTTCAGCGGTACTGATTTCCGGAAAATCGGAAATTGAAATAATATGGATTAAACGTGATGACAAGATATGGTAGTAACCATTCTCGACTGATGAGTTTTGGAGAGCTACTAAATGAATAAAGAGATAGAAAGAAGCTGAAGCGAATAGACAGAAACAATGTGATTCGACAGGCGTCGAAATAAAAGTAGAATTTTTTATTTAGAGGAAACATTTACTTCGTTTTATAATGTCATATGTCAATTCTATCTTCTCAGAATCAATCAATCTGTCACTTGCGTAAACATTGCTTAATGATTGAAATACAATTGATCGGACAGGAAAATCATGATGATGTTTTAGATAATTAGTTATGCAGGAATAAATTTAAAAAGTCGAGTTAGTTAATGGTCCCCCAATAGGTCTTGGCTACCCGTTGACAATTTTCAAGTGATTAGGTGTATCTACAGAAGGAGGTATCATTCAATATCATGAATTCGAATCAGGATAGGGTAGACGACGCCGTTCTAGGATGAAGAGTACCAGTCTTTTGAAAGGTTATTTATTCTATGGAGATATGAACGTAGTTCAAGTTGATCTACAACGTTCTTTTCTTTCTATTCCTCTAAAGGAACGGAAAACGTGTGTATTCTTCCTAAGCCCTTCACATTTCTCCCTCCACCTTACTCCCCTTCGTGCGGCCCTGAAATGGAAACTTTCCGTCTTTGCCAAACCCATTCCACGTGTCGCTCCACGTGTCTCCCGACCCCCCGGGACTCTCTTTTGAAGCGTCTGTCTCGGAAAGGGTGTCATAATGAAGGTGAGATTTGAGGTCGGACGGAAGAAAAGTGGAGTATCATTTCCCTTTGTGGAAAAACATACTGATGGGCGACGTGTTACTCCACGGAGTACGTGGAGTAAGTATGGCATCACAATTTTCGTATCGCCGTAATGGAAAAAAGGAATCTTCTGGTGACGGCTCTCGTTTACGCTTATATATATAAAAAATCCGTCGAGAGGGTTCCCGTGTGGAAAATGAGGGTATGCTGGAATTCTGTTTTTTACTGCAACAGGCGAATATGTTCAGTTGAGAGATGCTACCGCTTCCATCTTTTATTAAGCACGCCTTGGGCACTGTATAAAGTCTTGGAATATTTTTTTGTCAAGCAAACCCCAGGTATTGTCACGTATATTTTCAGCCAGTGCCATTTTTGTATTACATTTATCATTTATCTTGTCTTATGTTAGCGATATTTCGTTGAAAATGAGGCTATTTCATTGCTCCAAAAATGAATTTGTTCATGATTTCGTAAATTCAATAACTAACTAAATCCATTTTTGAAAAATTTATTTTCTTTATGCTACACTTCATAATAATTATAAATTAATGTATTGCCCATCATTATTTGAATAACATCATGAAATGTGGACCGACATTGCTCCAAATCGTGGTAATCATCCTTACTTTAATGAAATGAGGTCCAAAACCACACTGATTTCTACTACAGAACAACCAAAAATCTCTAAAGATCGTAGAAAACTGATCGAAATACATACGCGTACATACATCTCGATCGATGTATTGGTCTATTACAATGACTTAGGTAATATCATATTGAAAGATGAGCTTGTAGAATAAAAGCTAGTTACAACGATTCACGCTTCAGAAACACCACAAGTCTTGTACGCGGCAAACATCGACGCCTTCAAGAGGTTAGTCTACATGAGGAGGTTTCAAGCAATACTCAACAGGAAGTATTGTGTCAAACAGTTCCAGGCTGGAATTGTCGTGGGAAATGGAAGGTGAGGTTTTAGTGGGTTTGAATCCCACATAACCCAAAGTGCGGTCCCTTTTGGGTATCTTAGGAGATCCGATTTCCACCTAAGGATCTCAAAGATTTCCTCACCAGCTGTTCAAACCAAAACCTTCATGTCCACTTCCAGACTCAGAGCCATGTTGAAACTGATTTTTTCAAAACTCGACTTGTCCAAGCACCTCTTGATGATGTGACATTCATCAATACTTCCTTGCCTTCTCAAATAATGGCAGCACCCGCTTGATACCCTTTTGAAACCGTTCTTGCCAGCTCTGGTTCCTTTGATAAATCCACTGGCCAAGGAAAAAAACCGACGTACTCAAACTTCTACAGCCGCATTTTGAAGATAACTGGAAAAACAAAGAAGACGGGAGGCTTAAGACGTACTTCAACACCAAGAATCTCTTGACAAGCCCATTACAGAAGAGGAGTCAGATTGTGATTTCATGGACGAGAAAATAGGGGCATAAATATATTATATTTCACTTTTTTGCAATCTTTCGAATTTAAAAAAAGTTTTTCTTTTGTTTTTGCTTGAGAACTTTGTGAAAAAAACTACGACTTTGGTGAATGGTTCAATAAAATTTGGGTCTAATTCAGCGTAAGACCCTTCATTTCCCCAATAATATTACTGTTTGAAACTTCGTCATAAATGTCGCTTCCTTCTGATGTTGAAATATCTGCAGAGATCATAGCGTTTCACCCCTTACAGCATACTAACTTGATATATTCAACATGTCACAAAACTCAACATGTCCAAAATATTTATGATTTATGATATGCATGTTGGATTTTACGTTTCCGCATTGGCAGAATGATCGGTTGATTTCTGGAGAACATTATAACACTCACATTTCCTTGTAATTTATTCAAAATCGGTTGAAAATTGTGAGAATTAGGGTTGTTACAAGGATTTTACGTTTGCTCGTGCCCTGACACCTCTTAATTAACCTCTAACCAACCACTAACCATCATTAACCTCTCCAATCCTCCCATTCGCCATAAATCTCGCCATTGTCGACCTTTATCGGTCAATTGGAGCAAAGGTAGAATCGAACGAAAAAAGAGTCACGAAAATTGGTTATTAATTGTGGACAGGTCAGCGTTTACGAAATGTCCATTCATACACTCACAAAAACATCCATCTACGATTTTTACACGGATTTAGTCTTAATGCGTTGAAATGAATTGACAAAGTCTATATTAGAGGACGTCGTAAAAATTATAACTATACAAAAATCTAAACGAAAATGTGGTGATTTGTCAAAAGAATAGAATATTAGATAGACAAAGTAATAGGTAAGTAAGTAATTGCTGATGTGAGACAACGGCAAACAAAATCATACAGGCTCATGTTGCCGAGAGTAAAAAATACATTTACATACAGAGGCATGAAAATAGACAATAAGGATTTTGAAAAAATTAGAAATCTACTGAAGATAAATAGTGAACAGCTATTCAAAAAAGAAACTTTTAAAACAATGAGATGTGAGACTAAAATTAATTATTATTTAAAATTAGCAGCTATATAATGTAAATATAGTATTATAGGTAGGTACTTTATAAAAATTAGAAGTTAGAACCAACTCCGGGCTGGGCCATAGTGTTACACTATCCAGCTAATCAGTTATTATTCAATTGAAGAATGTAACATGTAAAATGATGTAAATAAACGGTCTTTCTATCTATCTATCTAATAATGCTGAAAATGTGTGTTTCAAATATTTTTGAGTCAATAGTTAAGTAACTGATGTGAAACTTTAAATCACTGCGGATTATCACCATAAACTTGGAACAAACTACCAGTCGAAACCATCATCATAATTTAGCAGTGAAAAAATGGTCTTTGGCTCCTGAACAACTGCGTGGCCTAACTAGTTGACAGGCATGTTTATGTATGTGTTTATGCTAAAGATATAGAAGTCATCCCGATTCCTCTGAAATAAGAACAATGTTGTACCTTACTCTATTGGCAGTTATCAGAAATTTATTTCATTTCGATTCCGGGCGATAACGGCCTCTTGAGATTTTATTGAAATAATGAGAACCCTGTCTTCCATGGTTTACGGCCGGTGAAATTGAGTTGTACCGGCGTTCGTTTGAATAAACATTGACCCAGTGCATAGACTCGCCTACGCTCCCTTATCAAAATTCATTGGTTGGGAATCCATTTTAATGTAACAAGATAGTTGGTCGACTATATTAAGTTTTACAGCTGTGTTGCGGCTGTTTCCGTGGTCATTATTCGCGGAGTGTTTCGGTTTTCTGTAACGAAAGCTTTTCAAACGTCCTGACCGAACGAACGCTTGAGGCATGATAATTAAACAGGATGTTACTCAATTTTGAGCTCCGTCACGGACTGACTCAGTGTCTCCCATAGATTATGAATAAATACAATTCAAAGTTCTTCATCATGATTGATTGACGTGGTTAGTATTGTGTTGGGTTCCACACTACGTTCATAACTTGTACCAAATTTTAAAAGGGTTCCATTTCTTTGATGCAAACAGCAATATTTATCAGACTCAATTAAGCGAGGTTTGCTAGAGACACCTGTCCAAAACTTTCAATGGTTTTTCTAACATTTTTAGCCATCGTTATTCGGGATGGCTTTAGTTTTCGGAACGATCCCACTTCAAGTAACAGCTTTAATATTTTCCTTACTAGGCTCAAACACTGTGGGGAAAGTATTGCAATCAATCTTCATTAAAAAAGCATAAATGAGGAATACAAATCTGGAACTGTCAAGATCCAAATCTTGATGCCACCTGAACTCATCCCACAATGTATTATGTAATGTGGAGGTTGTGGGTTAAAATTGAGAAATCTGAAATAATGTGCTCGTCATTGGATGTTGTTCAAGTATCACAAAACCATAGACCAATCAGTGGAGGTGGTCTCTTCGTGTAAGCTAGAAATCATGTTGACAATGCGATCTTCTGAAGGGAAGATCTTCAGGTGCTAGGCAAACAGTTGCTAGGGCCCCTTCTTTCGGGGATCAGAAGTTCCAATTTTGACTTATTTTCCGAGATTCCTGGCCTATTCCCTAGTAGTTTTTTTTTTATAATGCTTCGTTCTGAGGGTTTTCAGCGGAACGAATGGTTGAGCGAGTGCTCATGCATTTTTTGAGGAGGCTGTTCTGGCTTCTTCCTAACAAACCTGTCTGTCTGATATATTACACAAATTATGGGTTTTTGTATGCATACACTTTCTCTGAGTTAAAAGCGCCTAACCCTGGTGTTGAAGCAGCCCGTTTCACTCGGCTGGTGGCAACAGAGGTCGAAAAACAGCTGCTTTACTGGTTCAAAGAGCGTCAAAAACTCTGAAACCAAACGGGGGGAACAGTTCGTACTACATTTAAGGACTTGTGTAGGCTAAGCTTGGTATGGACTTGAATAAGGACGTTTGTTGCATCCATTTGATCATTGTTTCCCCAAAATTGTTCATATGCCTGGCTGTCGACCGCAAGTACAAATTGAGAGTGGTGATTCTTCTACGGAAATATGCTCACTTTGCAATCTGGGTGAACAGAAGACATTTTGCATTCTTGAGGACGATGCCCAGTCTCACAAGAAATCTACATGGATAGCTTTGGATCTGCATGACTTTTAAATGATGTAGTCATATAAATGTTGAGTGTCGCGAATGGGCAAAATAATTGTCACGATTGTATATTTGTAGGCCGGTATATGTTTTGTAATTCATTTTTTCCATATACATGTTTTTCAGTCATTCAACCTCCTAACGTTTCATTCAATTATGTGGGTATGTGTGGGTGCCTGTTATGAAATTGGCAGCGTGGAAAACGCAGGTCGGGCGGACCGATAAGTACCGATGATAGAAAATACTTGCAGCAAGTGATATCTGAGCGCAAGAATGTTGGCAACAAACATCATTAAAATCATGGTTTCGGTATAAGGTAGGGAAGAACTGACTTGGAGTACTTCTACTTTGACATCTCGGCGGAATTACTTCTTCGTATCACGAACTCTTAACTCTTCCTTAACTGAAGATCATTCTGTAGGAGCACATTCTTCCCTTTCTCTCCTACAAAATCCTCAAATTCCTTAACCTCTAGAGCTAGTGTAGGGCATTTTCAAATGTCATCAAATAGCTACCTATAGATAGTGGAAGCTTTGTTTTCACTTTCGGGAGAAGAAAATTTGTTCCTCCGAAATCAAAATTTTCATTCACATTTTGCGTTGTAGAGTATTCTGAATAAATTTCGTTGGTTGTCTGTCTGTCTGCGTGTACCTGCAAATCCTTACAACCACTACAATTCTTACTGTTTCCATCCGGTTTAGATGAAATTTTAGAGATCGTGCGGGTTCGTTCTTGTGGGTTTATTATTTCTTTATTAGACAGCCGTTCTACAAATCAATGGAAAACCGTAAATAATTAGAAAAAATCGTGATCGTTCTGCTTAATTCAGTCGGATACACCATCTGGCAGGTAATTCAAATGTAAAAAGTTTATAAAACAACTAACACTGCTTCCGCAATCCTTCTGAACTTTTCTTCTCCTAATTATTCACTTTTCTAAAGTGAACTTTAGTACATTTGTCTAATAAAAAATAATAATAACCCTGTAGACCATTATTTAGTACATAGCTAAATATCTACATACAGAAGCAGAGAATTATTCTATGCTACATAAAAGCCGATTCATAATTAATTATAACTAATTATTTCGGTAATTATCGAATGAACAGAATTAATTGAAACATGTACACTTACCTCAGCCTACTAATCTGTCCATATGTGATCAAATTATAATATACTGGGTATCTGCAAAATAAAATGCCAATGATAATCACTATTAAGAATGAGAGAATCATCATGTTTAAGGAGTGAGGAGGGATGAACGCACAGATGAGTCTATGTTGTCTCCGTAATTTAAAATAACAAATTTAATTCAAGATCAAAAGCTTTGATCGTGTAAAATAAACATCTCAGCAAATTCAGTTATCTTGTGCTCTATGAATCATTACATTTTCAGACATTTGAACTCTTTGTGTGCCCTCAAATTGTTGAGAATCATATTAATTATACTATCTTCTTTGTAATTTTGCAGATTGTATTGAATCGCGTGACATTTTAATGATATTCTTATAGAATGGAGGAGTCATTTCAATAGTTCCTTTTTCCTCAATATTCTTATTTAAAATGTTTCCGAGGGGGCGATTTTCCAAATATTTCAACCTTCAGTCACAGGTATCCTTCATGATTCATCAAAAAATTTACTTTGCTCTGTAGTCGCAATGCTTATAAATTTCACCAGGATGTAATCATATTAAGACCCCGAGGTGATGTTGATCTTTAGCATCGATGGCTCCTCAAACTTCACTATAACCCATCATCCTCGCAATAACCTTCCGTAACAACCTGTTTGTTCAGTCAGGCCCTTCCCTTCCTGATGGTTAAACCTCTTCCAGACCCGCAGCGGTGTACACAGCATTATAGCGACTAACTTATCAACGTCCTCGTGCCTATGGTTCCCAGCAATTATGGAAGTTTGCATGCTGTCGATGTCTAGGGGTGGGTGGTGGCCAGAGGGTGCAGGGGTGGGCCGGGGTTGATTGATGCCTACAAATATTAGCATTTCACCCCTTCTGAAGCAGCGGGTGTTCAGCTACACCAGCTTTAAAAAGTGAGCCGATACGAACTGCTTGTTGATCAGAAAGGTACTTTATATTACTTTTCGAGTCCCACACAACTATTAGGTAATTGAGCTTTTGGACAATACAAACAAATATTCACGTATTATTCAATTGAACCTGCGTCAATTATTATAGATTATTGTTTTGACTGGAGGCTGATCTTTTCCTAAGCTAACTGCTCAACGTATAAATGTGTTAATATGATTCAAATTAGAAAATCAATCAAAATCAAATCTTGAAATTTTGAAATGACCCATATAAAACTCAAAGTTAGTTTATATGGATGAATGTAAGTAAGTACCTATCTATCTATGTACGTGGATGTCCAAGTTGTCAGGGGAGCAGACCTGGGATATGGAGCTGACCGGGAGGGCTGAGAAATGTATCTGAGTTAGTACTAGTGTCTGAGCTAAAAGGACTGGCCCCTAATAGCATCAAGGTTATGGCTGCAACCGTGTTATGGCGCGGAGTGCGGTGGGGGAAAAGTCCCACGGAGTTACTTGAGCTGGGTATCTCGTCAGGAGTACTTCGTGGTATCACCACACGTGCATACGGTGCTCTTACTTAAATTGGTGGTCATTCTGCAGGGGCACTTCCTTCCATACCCCTCTCCCTCCTCCTTCATCCTCAAATTCCAAATCCCAAGAAGCGGCGTCGGGTAAACTCCCCACTCCCCACTTTTATTTTGTTTAGATTTTTCGTTTTTATTTGATGGTGTGATATCTCATCTTCCGTGATATCTCAACAGAAGGCTAAACTGTCGGTCCAATTTTGATCAGCAAGTTCCGGAGCGCAACTAGGTCTAAAACTCCATACTATCATTCTACTTCATAAACAGCGCTACCCTTCGCAACCAATTTGTTTGTTTTTCGAACTTTTGTCGTCATGGTTGGAATAGTCAATCTTTAACGGCGAATAAGATAAACGACGGTTGGGGTCGGACGACATGGAAAAAAAGAAAAATTAGAAGTTTATTGTCGAATACATAGCTTTTTTTTTTAACCAGTAAATGAAATAAGCAAATTGCATGTGTCAGAAGGCTAGGGCTTTGTAGGAATGAGTCACCCTTAACGAAGCGCCTGGAAGGCCGTTTTATTTTCTATCCCCTCCCGACAGTCATTTCCGAGATTCATCTAAAGCAAAAGGATGAACTCTTGCCCTTCGTGAGAGCCCTCCCCTCATTCCATAAAATCAACCAGAATTACACCGCGGACAGACACACAGACAATCAGCGGCTGTCCGCAGCTCCCACAATCGAGCGCGAAATGAGATGTACGTGAGATCAGAAGAGAGACGGAGCAGCTGGGAGCCCTAACGAACGTATTTGTCCTACCCGACAATTTGTGTAATAGAGCCAAGTGTCAGGGGCTGAAACCCCAGCAAGTATAATATAGAACCGTACCATCCTCGTACGTGACCTTATTAACAACGATTTCGCTTCTCCCCTCCTTTTCGGGCGGCGCCGTGAAAAAATAAAATGGCCCAGGTGGTTGGAGGGGCTCCCCGTATTACGGTCGCCGGGTTACGTTGGATTAATTATACGAGGTAGCCATACACCTGCCAAGCCTATCTACCGTTGCGTCATCCAATACATCCCCAGTTCAGTTGATCTGTCAACCATTATAATTGGCATCCGGCTGCTGCATTGAGAAGGAGCAGAGAAATAAATTTAAAAACTGAAAAATTAGAAAGATGATGGCAAATTATAGTTAATTATACTAATCTACTGTCAACTTTAACTTCAAACAAAATTCTCGAATGACTGGCTTCATCTCCTTTCTAACCAACAGATGATGCCTAGTGAATGATATCTACTCAAAAATGTTGAAAATAATTCTCAGGAGTTTATTATATCTGTGATAGATAGCCCATCTTTTTAAACCACAAACTAAAGCAAACTTATTGACTTGTGGACCCAGACTCGTTTTTCATCGGGAGATTTACAATTGAATGATGTTCATCTCAGTAGCTGACGAATTCGAACCCACGACTTCAATGCAAGAGTAAAATTTTTCTGATTAATCACTTGACACAATTCTGTAAGATCCAGGAGCAACAAAAAGCTCCAAAAAAAGTGTGGTACAACTCAATTATTTCGAATCTCTTATTTGGAGCACGAGTTTTTATTTTCATTGGATACGTTTCGTCCTTCAACGAGGACTTCATCAGTCTATTATGTCATCAATCATACAATGAGTTTTAGTTTTGCCTGCAGCTCCTCTCTCCCTTTTCTCTTCTTTTATACCTTTCTTCACTAATTAATCAATTAATGACAACAACAATAATATACAATTTTTTAATCATACCAGTTTTTATATCAAGAAGGATGAGGGAGCAACTAAAAAACTTCAATTGCCCATTCTACAAGTATTGAAACAAAGTGAAAAGATGTGTGGCACCACCATGTCTAAGCCAGAATTCTGCATGTATTGATGACATAATAAGACTGATGAAGTTCTCGTTGAAGGACGAAACGTATTCGATGAAAATAAAAACTCATGCTCCAAATACGGGATTCGAAATGAATGTGGTCACCCCACTACCTACACCCACTACTAACTCAATTATTATTATTAAAACAATCTAAAAACCATTTTCGACCTTTTCTCTTCCGATTTTCTAATTGTTCCTCTTTTAGAAGCACCTGCAGATAGAAATACATTTTTCCGGATTTTTTACAGAAATGAATAGCAGCCTTTCGCACTTTTTGAACAAAAAGAAATTTTTTTTTTTTTTCAAAATCTTAAACCATTATTTAGCCGGTTGTTCTCCTGTACTCTTCAGTTTCAACGTGTAGCAGTTCATCCCAATTGCGTTCATGTACCTACAAAGAGAACACACAAACCTAACTGTGTTCCCAAGCAATTACCAAGAGTTACTGCTTTGCAGCTCCACCTCCAGTCTCTACGAATTGTTCGTGTGCGAAGTTTTCCTACTTACGCTATGCAGCGTTTATTCATTTCCACCTTGGATCTGACAATCAACGTGATGAAGTACGGTTTTTATGGTAGTTTCCTCTTAAATAAAAATTACCGACTTAATTCCGGATTGAGTTGTTCCTTTTTCTACGAGCCCTAGAAGAACATGAACCATCCATCACGTTCTCCCACCCGTAAGATGGCGCACTGTCGAAAAAAACCTCCCCTCCCCCTCCGACAAGTCAAAAAAACGGATGAGATCGTTTTTACTTTTTGGCAACTATGATTTCCTCCTTCACGAAACAGCGTGAAAAAGACGGTATCTCAGCCTCTTGCATAATTCATGCTTCAAGAGAGAGAACTTTCGGTAATTACAACCACAGCGTCGAGAAGGGGTGAAACTCACAAGGTATCTGATCACTAATTATAAACCGTCTGAGTGTACAAAAAAAACAGGAGACAGATAGAGGAATAGAAAAAACCTCATTCCGGTAATTAATAAAGCGCGTCACGTAGTATATTATTTACCACATACGAATGGTGAGGATAATCTAGGGCCGATATCTTGGCCTGTCTGTTAACACCAATTTACTGATAAACATGTTCATTTGTAGAGTTCCCAGCGTAGCGTCGTCACCGTTTTTTGGTTTGTATCTCCTGTGGTTTTTTTGTGTTGCTTCACACCCGCTCTTCGTCCAGCGACCGCTCGTTTCCTACAGTTACGAGTTTTCGGTGTTTACGATAAGATGGCCTATTATCGAGAATGCGGCTCGATTGAGAGTTGGAGGATCCAACACAAGTTGACTTCACGCTGGTCGAAGAACAGTGAGTATAAAACTTGATAAGTATATTCAGAGATTCTTATAACGGGAAGGTGATGGAATGGACTAGTTTACCTTTACCAAGCTTTATGGTTGAAGCTCTTGAAGTCAAGTATTTTAGGTTTACGCTCAGTATTAGCAATTCCAAGAAACGTTAAGAGAGAAATATGTTTATCATTTCACTCAAGATGCTTTCAAAAAATAAGGGAGGAGGGGCTTCCCGTAATAGGTAGGTAGGACAAACATAACTAGTTGTTTGTAAGGGGTAATGTATCTCGGCTCAGTCAAATACCAGGTTTTTCGAATGAAAATCAAGGTTTTCCGATTAAAATTCTTGGTTAACCCAGATGAATCCAAGGTTTTCCATTTCAGGTTGAATATTTCCGCCATAAATTGAAGGTTTTTCATTTCTAATTATAAATTTTACAGCTGATATTGAAGTTTTTCGAAGAATATGGTTTGCCAGTGTTTCGTAAAATTAAAGCTATTGAAAAGGGGATAAGCTTTTTCATTTGGCAGAAATCTTCAAATGAGGTTCCGTTTTTGTGTGTTAACTTTATTAGTTAGGCAAAAACCATCGCAAACTATTTTATGAACTACATAGTACTATTTTCAATATATAGTACTCCACCTTATAAACTGTGGTCAGTTTTCCACGCGAAATAACGGCTTTTATCTGAATCATTTTGATACCTTTGAAGGTCGTTTCGTTTTTGGTTGGGATCTCGTATATTAAGCAGTAAATATATAGGTTTTTAATAGTGAACGAATTTTTAAAATAGGTCGAATAGCTTTTGTATTAAATCGTAACAACCAAATGAAAAATCAAATGTTTCCATTTATTAATATTAGGTAGTATAGATAAAAACTTTTGACAAACAAATCCAACGGTATTAAGATAAAGCACGTTGATTATTGTGACATAACGGTGCCCAGTTGTTTTGAAATATCATCAAAAACTCATCGCTGTGCGAGAATTGCTTGGGAAAAAAGGTTTCCGTACGAAAAAGACCAATTTATTGTGCTGTTACGTAAGAACTAATTATCTTCATTTCCCCACAACGCTTACCGTTTTCCTTTTATAAGTATTGCATAACCGGTTACAAAGAATGAAGAAGTGTCGATTACCGTGGAACTGGAAATTCTCTCCGCCACAGGGTCGACAGTACTGAGTAAGATGCCTGGTAAAAAGTAAATAAGAATCAAATTAGGAAGAATATTTTCGTGTTCGTAATAAATATAATCTTAGCTCAAACTGATTGTGGAGAAAATTGATCTTTCGCAGTATGGTACATTAGCTGATTGAGCTGGTGATATTGAAGGCATACTTATGTACGAAATGTGGCTTTTACGGTTACCCTATGTGAAATCATTATCAATCAACCTGCAGTGCTGAAATTTGATGACCCTTGGGACTCTTGGTGTCCGATGAAGAGGTATGGAGGAGTGCTGATCAGCTATGTTGCCAATTTCTTTTGTAATCTACCTATGTTTATGAAATTCGCTATGGGGTACAATCAGAACATTTAGAATACAATCAGATATAACATATGAGGGCACTGATGGGCTGAGAGACTTCAGTGGCTAATTTCTTTTCAAATCTAGCTGAGGTACCGAAATCTGAAATGAAGCACATTTGGGAAATCTGGAGTAGAATCAGATAGTTGATATGAAGGCGATGATTATTTATGGGGTCTCTAATGCTAGTTTAATTGATTACACATAAGGCTGTGAAATGTGACGTTTGGAGCACAATGAAACAATTGATATGAAAATACAATTCAAGCTCCTCGAATTGTAACAAACAGTATTACTGAATTTCGTTTGTAAGCTAGGTGAGGTAGGATTGTCACCAGGGTTGACCAGGGAATCGAGTGAGACATATAAAACTCTGAAAAATACAGATGTTTAGGTACATTATAATCAGCAACATTCTCTAAAAATATTGGGTTTTTTGAGTATCTTTTTACTTACTGTAAACGGTATAAACATCGACCGAACATGTTATATCTATAAATAATTCTTTGGAATGCCAGGAGAGTTATCACATATTAGAACCAGCTTTACATCAGCCGCCACATCCGTCTGCCTTTGCTTATTCGGTATTAAATATGTAGCTGTCTTCGCCCTTCGAAATCGTAATAAACTAATTAGGGCGACAGGCTTAACTCGACGTTTCCTTTCTCGACAGTTGGTTCTTGTAGAAGTGGGTACCTATTTCTCAACTCATCCGAATGAATAATCGGTTCAGTTCAGGGGACTAGGTGGATGTGAACATCTTTTTCAGAGTGAGAGGAATTCCTATTTCAGCGTCATTTTAAGGTTTAGACGTTTTAGACTTTTTTCAAAAAGTGTCAGTCATGCTGCATGGCCGTATGAGGGAATTTGTAAAAACTATTCAATACATTTTCGTTCAGTTGAATTGAAATTTGCGGTTCATCACGTGAAAATGATGAATGAAAAATTTATGTTTTAGACTTTTGAAAAAAAATGTCAGTCAAACAGTGTGACGGTATGGGCAAATTTCTCAAAACTACTGCATTACATTTTTGTTAAAATGAGTTTAAATTTGAGGTTATGCACAGAATAGGAGGTTCAACAAGTAAAATTTGAGGTTTTACAAATAAAATATGAGGTTTTACACTTCTTAAAAACTGTCAGTTATGCAGCATGATGGTATGAGCCAAACCTTATATTTTATAAGGTTTTTTTCATTATATTTTTATTGAATTGAGTTGAAATTTGAGATTCAAAATATAGAATTTGATGTTCAACAGATAAAATTTGAATTCCTAAGGGATTCCTATTTTTGTTTTATTTATCCGATTTTGAAATCTAAAGTTTTGAAGCTAACTACCCAGTTGTGTTATGTCCAATGTTTTGTTTAAATAAAACGTGACTGATTGCTTTCAGAACTCTTAGTTCCCCTTAAAGAAAAGTGCTTGCAGCGGTTTCGTAACTTCTAGTGAGTTAATTGTATGCTCGCATTTTTGGTATTTTGTTTAAAGTTTGGTCAGAATCATCGATGCGTGTCAGGCGATCGGGACCAATCAGAATTTAGGACCAATCAGACCCCTATTGGAGGCCATGAGGGATAGAACGGATTTTTTGCATCAGTTCTAACGCTGACATCATTTTTTCGCTTTTTGGGAGTCTGCTAACGCCGAAAGGGATGTCCTACTTCATTCCGAGAAAGATAACCTCCAGGACGTTATCGAATCTTTCTGCTAATGAATGAATGATGACATGAAAAAACGTTGCAAATTGTTCGCAAAGGTTTATTAGGTTCGGAAATTGCCATTATTTTTCATGGTTATAATTTTAACTGGTCTGGAACCTCTCTCAGTTGATTTTTCGTCGGCGAATGGCGTACGGCAGGCGGGGGACGTACATAGCAGATTTTGAATCTGCGGTCGTAAACGTAAACGAACTGACAAAGTTTGAGGATGTATAAAAAAAATGTTTGCTACTCCATAACGATGGCTTATCGTTGAAAATAATAAAGCAAAAACCAGGTGAGTCATTCGAACAGTACACAACGTTTTACTACACCACCATTGTTTCTTACAAACCAGCAACTTTTGAAAGTTAGAGCCGATAACAAAACGCTGAAAATTACGACATTTTCTTCATAAACGGTCCCTGGTAAATGGAAGATTAAGAACCGATATTCGTAAAATGGTCTAGTGGTTTTTGGGAAACGTTTCAGATATTGTAACGGGGATTTTTTTGTTTGTTTTTGTTTGAACGATTTTCGAAATCCATAGTCTTGAAGATACGTACCAGTTGTGTTGTGTTCAGTAATAAAACGAGATGAATTGCTTTCTGAATTTATAATTTCTCCTACGTAAAACGGTGACGGTGGTTTTGTAACTCCTATGAGTAGGTACATGTCCGTTACTTCGGTGTTATGTTTGATGTTTGTGCAGTTTGATCAGAGGCTAGTCTCCACCGGAGTTGACTCTTCTTCTCTTCGAAGAATAATAATTGGTGGAGCTATTAAAGATACTTCAAGGTGAATATTGTCGTTTTTCGGACCTTGGCTCCTAAAGCAAAGTGGCTATTCTAATTTTCTCTGAGGTAATAACCTTCAGATCATCTTCAAATCTTTCTGCTTATAATATAAGCATCATATTGATGATCTATTAAAGATACTTTTAGGACGTCTATTGCTGTTTTTGGAGTTCGGCTGACGCCTCATGCAATGTGGCTATTCTATTTCAATCCGGAGTGATCAATTTCACAAGGTCTTTAATCTGTCTTATTATGTAATGACGAAAAATTTGGATGAAGTGCTTGCCATATTTGACGCTACACAAAACGAATGTTAGTTACGAACAGTTTGTATTCTTCAACCGTTAGCTCAAACCAGGTGACCCATTCGTACCGTCCATCAAGTTTTATTTCACTACAAATAGATACTTACAAACTAGTAACTCTTGAGAGTATGAGGAAATGGTGTTTATCTGCAGAAAAACGTGTGTTTTCTGTTAAAATTGAGGTCTTTCCAAAACGATGAAAAAAGGTTGGAGGCGGGATATACGTAACTTTTCTCGCTGAATCGAATGGTGACAACGCCAGACCTCTCAAGTGACGATTTAAGTTAGTTTTGTCGGATGCATAAACCCGTTCTTTTGTGAACAGCGTCTACGGCATTTCTATGCTGTCCGGCCAAAGTCAGGATAATCGAAGAGCCGAGAGACGGCTACAGTTTGTGTTAATTTACGATTGATTGTGACGAGCTGCATTCATCTTTTTGCTGACACTATGGGCCCTTATCAAACCAGGCTTCCGTATCATTACCAACTCTTCCCTTTCGTCTCTTTCCTCGCTGTATTTCCTTCAGCGAGGTTTTCCCTGTTGCATATTCCCATTCATCATGGTGCGCTATAGCTATTGAACATAGCTGGTAGTAATAACCAAAACCTTAGTGACAAAAAACAATTAGTAGATAAAAACACAGAAAGCTTACTAGATAAAGAAGGATCAGTGACATAATCAATATTATCTACCAATATTTTTTCCTCATACTATCCGAGGTGTTCGCTAGGGTGTGAGTTTTACACAGGAGGAGTTTGACTCCCTTGCTGCTTCAGAAGCATTACCATTGGCGAAACTGTACACAAAAATCATGTCAACATACTCACTTGTTGTATAGCTACTCAACTGAAACCAAATCATCGCAATCAATCGTAAATGAACACAAACAATAGCCGTCCTTCGGGTCTTCGATTATCCTGACTTTGGCTGGACAGCTTGGAAATGCCGTAGACGCTGATCACAAATGAACGTTTTCATTCATTAAATTCATTTTCATTTTTAATTTTTAAATACTTTTTTTTGGTTTATATCTTAACAATCTTCTTTAAACTCTGACTCTTTGTATGAACTCGATTTAAACCTCAATATCTCACCATTGTCCAACAACTGGATAACATGTTCGAGTCAATAAACATTTTTCTAAAACTGAATTTGGTCAGAAACAACAAATTATCAACATTGCTACACCCAATGCTACGGACAAATCAGATTGGACTCGATAATGCACGGCGCACAAAGCAACCCCTCCTTCAAGACCGGGGGGTCGTGCGGGTCATTGCATATCCTTGCCCCTGACCAAGTCAATGCCTCCTCCGTAGCTTTCCCAATTTTCAAACATTAGGCATTTTTTAATGATACAGGGTGTCCCAGAACTTATGCACAATCCGACTCCTACGTGTTCTACTACTCATTTCTGACTGCGATGAGTTGCATTCATCTTCGAGACTTTCGGAAAAACCTCAATTTTAACAGAAAACACACGTTTTTCTGCAGTTAATTACCATTTTCTCAACTAAAAATATTTTTAAAACCCAAAACGACTACACCGTTCGAAAGCTGACATTTTGGCGCACGTTTTATCAGGCCTGCACAGTTCTGCGTCAAGCATTCATGGGGTTTCTAGGCGAGATGAAAAACAGGCGATTTTAAGATTTTGACAAAACTGCCATTTCGCGCAGCAATTGCACATCTTCAATGCAATTTAAAAAAAGTTTCCTGGCATCAAATAGATAGAAAATTTAAAGTTCTTTCCAACGGTGTCATCAAAATTGAGGGAGTTATGACAGTTTTAATGACATAAGATCGAACACGAAAAAAATCTTAAATCGCGAATAACTCGGAAACGAGGCCTCTGGCAAAAAATTGCTAAGAGGCATTTCTGTTCGGAAATGAGTTGTAGAACACGTAGTATATATGTTATTTTTCATATCAGCTCCTGAATATTTGCAACTGTCTACGAGTATAGCTCTATTGGATAGAGTCTGTCCCGTAGGTGTTACTTTTCGCTTGCCACCGTACCACATCGCTAATATTTTACATAACAATCTTCAATTGATAACTTAATCAAGTTTTTAGGACTTCCTTCTGAGCAAGGTTTCATCAGTGGAGGGATGCCTGTTAGAATTGATCCAATTTTTACCCAGTCGTGCAATAAACCTCTTAATATCTGAATTTCACAACGGAGACGGGAATTGGAGAGCTTCTTGGAAAAAAAGAGCTTTTTGTGGACAAATTTTGTCGACGCGACTCCGACCATAATACATAGGATGGCTCGGGATGTGATGGCGAGGGACTGTAAGAACGACCTAGTTAAATTCAGCTGGAATGATAAAGTCTTGGAGGTTCACCTAGAACTGTAATGCCATGTATCCAGAAGAAGGAACATCCAGATACATCAATTCGCTGTAGATTTGTGACATTGATGTCAACATTTTCACATTTTTTGGTACACTTCATCTCAACCAAAATACGTTGAAATAAAAACTATGATACTTACCATTGAAGTTTACTTGGAAAGCATATCTTCACTCTCCCATTCTCACCATAAACTTGTACAAACTACGGCACAAAAAAGGTGGAATTGTTGCTCTTTAGACGGAATTGGGAGGAGCTTATGGAGCGTGACAATTTAATTTGGGTACCCTTCAAGCACGAAACGAGGTTTTTTTTGTGGGTGTAGGTCTCTCATTTCCCGTCTAAAAATCGAGAATAAGAAAAACTGGGAAAAAATCGAACGGAGTTAACAAATGAACGCGTTGCCTTCGACTTTTTTGTCTAGTCTGTGTGTGAGGGGTTCTCGCGTTACTTATTTATGAGGATGGGAGCCAAAAGGTAGCTGGAAGGCCGGGGATGCGGCTCTGGGATCAATCTGGACGACCTACCACCAGCCAAATGGATCCGACTGCTTGGGAAATTAACGCCACATGCGTCATCCTCTCGGCGCTCTACCCTCACCGAACACGAGGGTTATATTAAAAGTGCATTTATTTACCCGACTGGAGGGCTTCCTGGTAGGGGAATTAAGGGGAAAAGGAAATGCAGGACTGGCCTTTAAAATAGAAACCAGAAAAGATACTGATTCCATGAGATCTATATTAATATTCCTCGGTGTTTGGGTGTAAAGACGACGTATAAATGCACGAACGGCGACACCAAAACCCGGCTGTTGGTTTTGAGAACTGATAATAAATTTAAAATGGAGCTGAAAGGAAATATACATGCAATTTACAGAGGTATCGGGTATTTTTGTTTTCACTCTATCCACAGTTCTGAAATAGAAATGGAGCTATTTTTAATGCGTCTGGAATACAATTACAATTTATATAGGGTGTTACATTTCGTGACGGTCATAGGCCAGGAGAAGATTCCACGGAAAATTTCTGATCGAAGATGACTCCTAGCAATTTTTTCGTACACCCTTGGAAATGCGGTTTTTTTCAATTTTAAGATTTTTCTCGGTTTTTTCGACCTTGCCGCATTAAAACGGCCATATCTTCCACATTTTGCGCGCGAGTTCAAATGTGAACCCACTATTGGAAACAGCGTTAAATTTCCTATCGCCCTAATGGGAAATCAACTTTTTTGAGCTGGCGAAACGGATGAGGCGCGGAGCTCAGAGTTCAGATAATTTACCGTAAACTACGTTGATTGAATAAATATCAGTGAGCGACCTGGAAGAGTAATCTGATACAAGCAAAATGAACCTTTGTGGAATAAAATTATCGGTTCAGATCAGTTGGAGGAGCTGGAATTCTCTTTGTTCGCCCCAAAAAGTTGAAATTTGTAAGCTTGTCTCGATGGGATAACACGAGCAAAATGAAATGGCGGTCACTGTGCAAATCAAGTGAGATAGCTAACTTGTCCTGTTGCTTCCGAGTCTACCAAGGTAGCGGAAGCATTGTTTTCACTTTCGGAATGTGAAAATTTTTTGTCTCCAAAATCAAAAATTCCACTCGCATTTTGCGTTTTAGACCTTTCTGAACAATTTTGGTTCCGTGTTTCTGTGTGTCTGTCTGTCAGAAATCCTTGTTACGGGCAAAACTACACGAAGTTTTAGTCCGATTTTGATGAAATTTTCAGGGATTGTGCGGGTTGGGGTGCAGATGGTCCCCTATAGG
This sequence comes from Creontiades dilutus, assembly GCA_031894815.1. NCBI lineage: Eukaryota > Metazoa > Arthropoda > Insecta > Hemiptera > Miridae > Creontiades > Creontiades dilutus. Next base: position 590,636 of record JAVIWC010002863.1, on the reverse strand, counting down.
TTTCATGACCCCCGGATCAATAGTAGCCTCTGCACATACGCAAACGTGAAATCCTTGCCACAAGCATAACTCCGGGAGTTCTTGACCAATTTCGATGAAATTTTCAGGGATTGTTCGGTTTGATGTGTAGATGGTTCCCTATGAGTTTCATGACCCCCGCATCAAGAATAGTCTCTGCGCATGCGCAAACGTGAAATCCTTGCCACAAGCATAACTCCGGGAGTTCTTAATTGAAAATAGTCAATAACAATTTTCAATGATCTATACAGTCATGTAATGGATACGAGGAAGCTATGTGCCACACCCACTTGGCAGGAGTTTTTTCCTTTGGAAGTTGAATTTTCAATTTCAGGAAGTTCAATTTTCCTTTGGGAGTTTCCCTATAACATCAAGGTACGAATATGGTGGGCTTCATTCTGCTCAACTGAATGAGCTAAATTTTCCCATTTTCGTCATAGGGCATTGAACTTTGAAATTCTCTCTGGCACCACATAAGTTTAATGAAACACGGGCCAAATACTGACAGCAAGCAAATGCAAGTTCCATGGTTCCAAATTTTAGTTGTTATGCCCCTCGGCGACATGTGGAAACTACTATTTCATCAATTATTTTAATTTTAGTTGCAATCCTTACCTATCTTTCCACAATTGTTTCTTTAGGTAATGTTTGAGGTCTTTAGAGATTCCACAAGGTATTTTTGTTTTGAGAGGAATTAAACTCGAAAACAACTATCAAACCAGTAGAAAAACAGATTCCCATCAAGACAATGAAACGAACTCTGATCTAATACCAAATGTTATCACCCGAACACTCATTGTTCTTTGAACATAACAATTCTAATGGATATTTTTCAACTTTCGTCACATTTTATTACTGGCTCCGGTTCAATGAACAACCAATGCCAACATTATCGCAAACAATCAGTGTATACTTTCAGAAGGTAAGAAAAGCTCATTATTGAAAACGTGATTGTGCTCAAGGTGGAGGGGTTGTAGCCAGTGCTAGAAGACTAAGCTGTACGTAATGTATGCGAAAATGAGTATACAGTGCGTTATTACACGTGTTCATTTCGAGTTAATTCAATGTGTTGATTCCCTTCGTTCGTTCCAAGTTTGGACATTTTCTCTGCATTCAGACATTTCCTTTCTACACACGTAAAATCGATTGTTTTCTACATCTTCCGCTTACGTAGTTCTATTTCCGTGCAGCTCTTTATCAGGGTCACTGAACACGATACAGATACCTTCTAAGTAAACTCCGTTAAAAATTGGTCAATTTGAAGCTAATCATTTTCTTCGCCTATTCTAGTATCTCCGCTCTTAATTTTAGACCACTCTAAACAAATTTGGTCTCGTTTTTGTTTTTTTGTCCCCAAGCCCAAGTTACAAATTGAATTTCTGCTGCTTTCATCAGGATTTAATAAAAGCTTAAAATATTTGAAGGCTGTTGATGGTTTCTTATGAGTTTCAAACGTCCTAACCCACTGTTAACTTTTGCATATTCACAAAAATATCACTCAATTCCCAGACTCACCTTGTTTTTAATTTCTCTTAGGCCGATATTCATCTTGCACTGGCCCAACAATGAAACGGGGCACATATTTAAATGTCCTGATAGGTAATTGTACTGCAAGCGTTCCATAAACAAAACTGTTGATAACAATCAAAATATTGATAGCTCGACTGAGTTCGAACTCTTGCCCTTACAACTGAAGGGAAATTTGCCACAGTTTAACGGATTGAGCCATAATTCCGATTTAGTCAAAATCGTTTCTCCTTGAACGTAACATTTCCCCGGAACCTCATAGCCGTCTTGGCTGGATTGGGGTCGAAAGAAATGGTAAAGTGAAACTGCAGGCACTGGTGGACTGCAGGTTATCGTCACAGTAGATGTTTCGACTCAAGTGAATGAGGAATTGAAAGAAGTTACGTTAGGGAATGTGATGCTTACAGTGTTTTGGAACGGAAGGCAGTTAACTAATTATTGCTTCGTATTATTTCATACTGGTTCTTTCTGACTGCGCCAAATGTTACGGCCCAAAAATATCGGTACAACTAGGGGAAAATTTCCCCCTAGAAATCTCCTTGAACATAACAAAACTTTGGTGAGCTACAGAACCGTATTTTTTTATGTTTCTTTTTTTTCCTTACTGCCGTGGCTGCGGCGTATTTTGCACATTAGACATTACAAATACACTAGGATATTAACAAAATAACGTAGATTCCGGGGGGATGAAAAACTAATTTCAAGGGTTCTCAGCTAACTGACTGGCTAGGTCAACCAATGGAAATGAACCGCAGACGGCTTTTATAGCTTCCTTTCCAGCCAGAGGAAGCTAATGAAAGAGGGAATTATTGAAAGAAAATTCCATCCGGGCCAATCCGCGGTCTGGGAGCACCCAGCTCGCTGGACTAATCAACCCCATTCAGTTTTGATGCTCGAATAACCCCGAACCTCGGTCCCGGAATAGATCGGATTATTGTGGGCGATTCGCTTCTTCATCACTATTTCCCAGCTGCTTATATTGGGACGTAATCCTTATTTCATTTGAGACTGAATAAAAACCATACAGTCTTTGCAACAGCCTTGACCGTCTCAAATCGCCGAAAAAATAAACATATAGCGGAAAAGTTTTACTTTCGAAGATACTCTTAACAAAGGAAGCATTCTTTCCGGACAGGACTACGCCGTATTACTAGGATTTACTAGGATCACGCGGGGGTGAACTGGAGGGCTTTTCCAAAAATGCTGGGCATTCCAACAAGACCCACACTTTGAATTTCAAGAGACCTAACAATCAACTTTTACTTAGCAACTTTATACGACGAGAACAGAGTGAACCTGGTGAAAACTTGGAAGTTGCAAGTTGCAATTGAGTTGTTTTTGTATTCCCTTACGTCAAAGTAATTTAGTAGAAAAACTGGGTAAGATGAAGTATGTCACGCTATCTTGGCAAAAATTAACTTTGACTTAAACTTTAAGATAAACAACGATGCGACTTGAGCTGTATAAAAGCGGCCTACCAGTATTAGAAGCATGTGGTACATGGGTGGGTCCGTAAAGAATTGTACGTACTGGTTGACTATCAAAGGCCGCAGTTTTTCATTATACGAACCTTTGGATATGTAGCCTACACTCAACAGGCAGAAACCCGGGGAATCGAATTGTCTGCTCAATAGTTACCAGAAAAGACTCAAAAGTACTATAACTCTATATATACTGTCTGACAGCCAGGCAGCATACAACTGCATTGTTGTCATTGAGGAGCAAAGACCTTGCGAACTTGTGGGTCTCCTTACTGGCTGCTGTCCTTAACAAAACGGGTAATGTCTGGAGGACAAAATTCATGCTTTGTTAAAAGGAGGTGGAAACAGCAAAACACTCTCTCTTTGACTGCCTTGCTGCATCAAATATATTCCATTTTATACTTGCAATTCGAAAAGAGTGCCTCAATTCCAGTCGATAAAGCCACGGAAACGTTTGAAAATCTCGTTAACTTTGAGAGTCCAAAGATGATTGATACAATTTTGAATGGATATGGGTTAGTGTTCTCATAGATAATATTGGTACCAGTATCGACGGTTCCTCCAGTTCCTTATCAGAAAAAAATGAAATAAACGTTCTTCGGTTTTTTGTTGTTACATTATTGTACTCAACTCCGTTATCTATGATCTAGAGTTTTTTAACAAGCTCTTCGGTGCAAATAACAGATCTCCATTCGTGCCGAACCTTCAACTGCTGGAATGAGAATGCGCGTACCACTTAGGGGCATAAATCACTCCATCTACCAGTGATAATAGATGCAGTTTCGTTAGCCCTTTCGGCCCTAATAGAAAAAACGCGTTGAACCCATAAATCCTTGGGAACGAACGATGACGCCAGAACAAGATGAAGAACACCGAACTCACCTGTCCCTGACTCATTCACAAGAAACTCTTTCATCTTCCAATAAATTTCTGCTCCCGTCTCAAACCATTTTCTTTCAACCCTTCAAACTAAATACAGTGGGCCCGCGGGCGTTTTATACATCTGTCGGGTAATATGAATCCTTTGTCGGCCTCCCACCTGCACTAAATTTTCTTTCCTATTAATCCAGCGTTAATATCGTCACTCCCGTCTGAGTTCTTATTGTGAATTGAGGAAAGAATGATAATAAATTCAGTACGCTTAAATTGGAGCTGTCTGGGGTCTAGAAGTCATTTCATTCTGTACAGGTTAGTTCAGAAAATTTATTCTCGTTGCCAATGGGTTAGATACAAGATTGGATACATAATTAGAGTGAATAAATCAATGTTCTTTGCAGGATTGTCCTTTTTGATTTTAATACCTCAGAGCTTGAGGGCGGTTCTAAATAAAATAGTGAATGACGGTACAATGCGCAATAGTCATTATTATGATTCCTTAATTCCAAGACTTATATTACATATTCTGTTCGAATTTTCAATACCTGTAAACCGGTGTAGAAATAGTATAGATTTTGAGATTTTCCAAAGAGTTCATCATGAAGTTCCAGGACTAGTGCTCGATTTTTTTTTTTTTTTTTTTTTATTTTTTTTTTCTAAAACTACATGTATTAAGAAGTTATTTCTTGGTAGCGAACGTGTATACAAATATGTTTTAGACAGTTGTCTCGGCCGAAATACCAACAAATATTTTGAAGTTCACACACCTTTCACAAGTCACTAGCTTATTCGTTTATTTAGTCTGAAATATAGAATATGTACCGTGGTCTAAATAATTTATTTGTCTAAAGAATGTTCAAATTGACTATAAAGATTTTAAAAATTGGGCATAAAGTTGATCATTTATATGTTTTCGTACAGTTTTAGGAGAATTTACATGGACGATAAAGGATATCTCTTGTCATACCGTTCATTAAATAACATTCCAATCAGAGGCAGCTGCTGACAGAAGCAGAGGCACATCTGCACCCCCTGGCCAAAATGAAAATGATACTTGATAACAATAATGATATTATTATAATATTATCATACTGTTTTTCAACGTTTCCCATGAATCCTCATTGAAGAGCAGAAGAGTTTCAAATCCAAGAGCCAAACAGAGCCTCAGGATTGATGAGAGGATGGTGGAATCGTGAGTTTGGTGAGGGGAGTTTGGGGTTCGCTGTCCAGGAGCTTAACCCCGCCTGTGCTCCAGATGGAAGGGGAACATAGCGTTGATTGGATCCGGGTCCAAAGAATAAACCAATGAAGAGGCCGAAAATATAGTGCGCAAAATTTCAAAGAGCTTACACAGGATCACACGTAGTTGTCCTCTCAACCGATAGAATACATTAGAAGCGCCAAAACACACTCTTATCCTATTATCAGTTGATTGTTCCCAACCCTTGTGACTCAACTGTGTTAGCTGCGAATTCTTGAGGAATACAGTAACTGCTATGAAACGTGAGTTCACTAAATTTTCGGTGGAGCGAAGAGTGATGCTTTGCGGTGCAGGGCGCTCAACGCTACCATCGACAGGACAGCAACAAACCTCAAAGGCAAGCTTAAATTGTCCCACGATTCCCAAGTTCAACCCTCATTATTACGAAAAGGTTGATTAGCTCTGCGGATGTAAGGTAAGTAATAAATTTGTCTGCTTCCTTTGCCTTCTCTGCTGCGATAATATGAATGAAGCTTGGGTTAACGATGGAATTGGCCTTTCACCTCCACTATTGTTCTTGCTGGGCAGATATGAATTTCAAATGTTACAAAACACGGTTTTCTGAAGTTCGACAATCATTTTTAAAAAGTTCTTCTGTTTTAGGAATTTACATACCTTTTAGTGAACTTCTTTTAAAGGTAGAATTGAGTCGTTCGTTTCATGATTTGAAACCGAGAAAGCTGACAAGATCATCCTTGCATATTAGTAGTTGACATTTTTATTTGAGCGAGAAAAGCTCATTTTTGTCTCACGTTTCCTTCGTAGTTGTCCATTAATGTCTCAGAGCACCCCCTGGGTTTTAGGAGAAGAGCCTGATTCCAATATTAACGTTTTCATATAGGCAGGGAAGAGCTGAACTAGAAGCCATAACTTGTATCATAGAGATGACTTATGAAATTACATAATAAAAGGTGAGGGAGCATAGTAGTATCAATGCACAATAGTATCAAAGCAGACATATGTTGGAAGCATGTTTTAACAGTATATTGAAATCTTCGTAGATATTACTATTCATTTGTTGTTGAAAAGATGGGGATTGCATACCTTGTGATTGCTCTTCCGAGTCATTAGAAGAGTGGTGTATGATAAAATCAAATTTAGAACACTTGAAAGATAGTTTTCTTTTACAGGTAAAAAGCTCTTTTCAATTGACATGATAAATGGTGTATTCTTTTTAAATTTGCTCTCGTGTTTCAGACGATCAGTTTTCATACTCCATTGCTATGAAACAAGTTTGATCCATAAGCCAAGTTCGGAAAATAACTACACATTCTTTTAAATCGTGAGTTCACCTTAATTAAAAGCGTAAGGTATACATTTAGGGTGACAGTGTCACTTGCTCCCTCTTCGCCCACGTGGTTCTGTAGCTGCGTCATTAGAGAGGTTATTTGGCTCCCTTATTTCCACCTCAAGTTAGACGAAATCCTACAGAAATACCCGCGACATCAGAAACGAAGGTTGTAATTGAAGCTCCGATGGTTTTACAAATGTCCCCATCTCCTGTGGGCCCCTCCGATAAGTGAAGTGAAACTTTGTTGTGATAATTACTACAGTAAATTTGGAGGTCGGGGGTGAACAGAGTATCTGGTAAGTGATTTTAGGGCCGTAATTGACTTCAAACCAAAAGTTTAAAATAACATGGACGATGGAATATAAATCTTTCACCCCTGCAACCTTTTGTACCGCTCAAACTACGTTTACGTTCTAATTTCGGAGGCAACGTTCATGATTTCTCGAAGCTACTATTTCGAAAATAAATCTATCCACAAACTCCACCCTATCTAATTTACTTTTAAAGTTACTAATTTTATCTCCTTTAAAGTTATAGAAAACTACCTAAGGAACATCTTAGTTCGTCCTTAATTTGCGTGTCGACCACTTGCTCCAAGAGCTTGATGGCTTCCTAATATTGAGCAACATCCTAGAATATATTAAATTTTTATTTACTAAAGTCAATGGAAAGTAGCATGGATTTTTTGGAAAATTGTATCACTAATAAATGAAACTTTTCTCATTCAAGTGGAGAACGACCATATGAAGCCTGTAGCGTCCTTATTGAACCCTTTAAATACTGGGGAATGCAATACTATCGAAATGAGATAAACTTGATTACTGGTATGGGCGTTGTCGGCCAGGAAGGGTTTTTTAAAATATTTCAGCCCTTTTTTCTACCGTTTTGCACTGACTGAAACTGATGAATAGAACTCAGCCTCAACAAGACCCCATGTGTGATCTTGGACCGGAGTTTCATTAACTTTCGTCTGACATTTTCTATTAAAATCCCAAAATTCTAAAAGTAATGATCAGTCATTATGAGTCAAAAAACTCGGATCCCCAAGTTTTTACTAGGCATCTTTCAAACATTTGTCAAGGAAGTTTGAAGGGATTCTGAAACTAAGCTTCAATCTGTTGTTAAGAATAAAACATTGGTGATTTATAGCTTGGGGTCAGCCTTCCATTTTGATTAACAGATTGATAAGCTATGAGAGTCGGAATGGTAAAAACTTAGGTACTATTCCAATCAAGAAGTACGAAAGAAACTTATTGGTAAGTGATGCAAGCATCACAGGGACGACAATATGTCCGATTTTATTTTTAGCCTTGGACTAACTTGCCGAAAAACGTCACGCGGAAGTGGAACGCGGGAGGGGAACGCGAGATATTATGTAAGATAAGAATAATGTACTTCCTTTGGAAGTGAGTGGTGAGTCATTATAGGCGCAATAATCCTTTATAGTTCTGCAACAAGCTGAGCTGCGAGTCCTTATTCACATAATCAGCCTAACAGCATTATTAGTAGACCACGGAGATCAGTAATATTAGGGCACATCCGTCACATAGGTAAAGCAGAAATAGCAGACTCGATAATAGCAAATTGAATCCAGCAAAGTAATGAGAAATTTGCGAAAGGAAAACAGCAATATTTTTTTAAAATAATGAGTATTTCAAAAACCAAAACCAAACTCCTAATCGAACGAAAACAAAAACACAAAGATTGGCTGGAAATTTTAGTGGGTATGATAAGTGTGGTGTTGGCAGCTTGAATGAATGGGCCATCACCCCTACTCTCAAGACGGAATCAAATTCAAAATTTCTGAGGGTAAATTGATAAGAGAGGTTTATTAAATAGGAAAAAAAAGTAATGACAACAATTAATCAATTAGTCAATCACTTCTGCAAGTGAAGCATCGGCAGCTTAGACTCGTGTCTTTAAAACATTTTTCAAGACAAGTTCTTGATTATACACATAGGTATGCAACAACAATTTTCGGTTCTATGAGATTTCTAGAATTTAAGATATTTTTCAAGTATTCAAGTTTTTTTCAAAAAAATTTTAGAGGTATAGTTAGAGTCAAAAGACATATTTTTAGCTTTGGATCGAATTTTGTTTCTTGTAATTGGAGTTTTGTCCAGCTAGATAGGCAAAAAAACAATGTGAGGCGTACTTGAAAGCTGAATGATCTATTGAGTAATTTCCTGGAATACCTTGATCAGCAATGGTTCTAGCAATGATTCTACCACGTGATGATGTAATTATGCAAGAAGGGATCTTGGAGTAAATAAAATTCTTGACATTGGATTATAAATTTTTTTGACTTAATTCACTCTATCGAATGTATCTAGGTGCATATCTCTGATCAAGTTTGATGGCCTTGCTTCACCTCTGAGATGCTTAAAGTAGTCAAAAAGTAACCGCAAATATCGTTTCGTGAGACGAACCCATATGGGAGGCCGCCCTCACGCACGATTTACCAAATGCTACAATTCATTTGTTTTCGTTATCGATGCGGTTATCGAGGGCTTATATCCTTTCCACGAGGGGTAAGGATATTCGAACCAGGCTTCACTAACATAAATAACTCGTCTATCCAAAGCTGCACGCGCCCTCTCTCTTGGACGTCGGAGTAAATTATGAACGTTGTAGGCAACTTGTCCCACTCTGCTTCAAGGGGCTCTTTGCTGCTTGATGTATACGGCGAGGGTGGGTTAGTTAGAGATGGGGGACACTCACGCATCTCTTGTATGGGTTTCCAACTCCACTATCAATGGTCTCATCATATTCTCAATACCTGTATCATTAACTACATTATTATTTATAAACCGTTCGTTCGTGGTACGTGACAGTTTTTATGTACGAGTCGTATTCTGCTTGGCTACTACAGAAGGAAATTGTTTCCAATTCTTGTAATTCATAATATATTCAGTTGATTCTATATTTTTTCGGTTTAAGAGGTAAAAAGCTCAGGTGGATGAGTCCCCTACCCTTGGAATCATCCTGTCCTATTAGAAAAATGTGTTGAAGAAGAACGACTGCATCTACCTAACATATGCTATGGATATGATATATTTCAAGGGGACGAGTAGTGACGCCCTAGCAACATATAATAACCAAACTCATTGGTTGGTACAGCAGATCGCTGTTTCTACGCCACATTATCATCACGATCATCAGAAATCTTTATTGGAGTGATCAATTTACAGAACCATTTAAAAACCGTTGTGTTTATTTCGGGATGGGTGATATCCATGGAAAAGACAAGTGCCCATGCAGGTGTGTATGAATGAATGAAAGTTTTATTTAGGAGGTGAGGTGACAACATGACCTACCTGAGATAGGGATGGACAGCACAACCTATCTGAGTTGGTGCAAAACAACATGACCTAACTGACATTTTGCATTTTGAATTTCTGGTATCGTTGCACAATTTCCAGCGCTACTTGTTGGTAATGAGGAGTTTAAAGTGAATATATTTCAGAGTAGCAGCCGTAAGTATCCATTGAAATAAACTGTAATAAATAATGTTGTAAAATATGAAAAAATGAACAGTTTTTTGCTCTCTCCTGAAACATTTCAAAAAAACACTTAGGTCATGTTGTTTTGCACTAACTCAGATAGGTCGTGTTGCCCTGCCCTATCTCAGGTAGGTCATGTTGCCTCTTCACCCTCGCTTTGCTGTTACACGTTATGTATGAGCCATTGTCAATATAAAATATAAATAATATAATTTTTCAATGATCACAAAATGCATTCATACGTTTATATAAACGTATTAAAATCTATGAATCGTTCCAGAATGCCTCAAACAGATTTCAATGGAGACAATTTCAGAAATTGTTTTGTTCAAACCAGAAGGTAGAATTGTCTAACAGCGATATCCCCGTTTCAGCTAATATTCCAAATTTAGGCAATAATAATATACAAACTTTCGACTCTCTTTCTGCTACAACTAAATCTCAAACAGATTCTTTTCCTCAAAGACTATCAGGAAACATCAAACTTCACACTGCAAGCCCAAAATTGAAGCCTCAGAACCCACTTTCTCCAACTCTATCAAAAAAGTGGTCACAACCAATTTTCATACTCTTTTCCCTGAAAGAAATGGTTCATCCCTGGGCAATGAATCAATTGTGTCATTCAAACAGGGAATACTTTCTTGTATATTTTATTGGTCCCTTTCCCGATGATACTTAGATGTTAGATTGGAGGGAGAGGGGGGGGGAATGTTTAAACCATTGCTTTGAACCCAGTTAAACTCTTTATTTTTTGTTAATTTTGACTTTTCCAATACTAAGTACCGTGCGGACTGTTATCGGCCATTCCTCATTTATTCCCCGATTACCAGGACAACTTTTTATTAACCGTAAAACCACTTATACCAACTCCTTATCGTACACTCGCACATAACAATACAACATGGAAATTCCCTCCATTCAGTCAAAGCCACTCCTTTCTCATTCATTCCTTGGGAAACCAAAAGTCCAATGATCCGGGTTTCCCCCTGTGAAAATTATCTAGATCTTGCCCTTGTGTATTACGAGCTTGCATTGGCTCCTCATTTTATCGTCAACTGCACCTTTTCCAGTACACTTTTGGAGGCGTTACCAATAGTGAAGTGATAAGTTGTCTAAAATATCTTGTTTAAGGGGCTTCTTTCCTTTTTTTATATTCCTATTTTCAATTACCCAAGTTAAGTTAATCTGTCTAAAGTGTGAATATAGTCTAATAGTGTGATAATTCAAATAAAGCATTGTTGTGTGTGTTTTTGACAGTGGTGTTTTCTGCTTCAATCTTCAATTCAAATTCAATTTTTTGGTAGGCGTAATGTACCAACAATGACGACCCAGGAGGATTTCACCCAACAACTTGAACGTAAAACTTCAGTGACTAAGTTTTTCAACCTGTTTCGGGAAACTATATTAACCGTGAAACTTGTGACGTCTAAATCACTGGATCCTCTCGTTCTAATAAACCAAGCGGGTATACTTTATTCGGAATATCGAGTAAGTATTTGCTGAACGAATGAGCAGTTTGAAGGTATCCCCAAATTTACATTTTAACAAATCTGAAACCAAATTAACATGTGTTTTAAACATTTGGTACCATTGTTTCGAAGAATATTCGCTGAAAACATCACGTAGAAGTATGATGAATACCTATTTATATTATGTGCTGTAATTAACACAATTCTATCGTTGAAGGTGGAATTTAGTTGTTATCTATCATACATCAACATTCTCTCATTCACTTCACATGAATTAATAACAATTCCAACATGTTCGCCTTGTTTGAAGCAATACTGCTCAGGGGAGTTCAAACTCATCCGAATCATTCTATTTATCAACTTCCAATGAGTCAAACAGCTGTTGGATGCCACATACTAAATGACTTTGCACAACGAAAACACTTCTTCTTTTTTCAACTTTTGGCCCGGGCGATGATGAAAGTATGAGTTAACAACCCCGGGGCCTACGAATAAATTAGTGGTCCTTCGGGCCTGAACGTCTATGAGGTCCCGCTAGTTGATGTATTGACGAGGACCTCAAGTCGTCATTAGCGAAGGAGGTAGGGGGGAACTACGGCTGGTGGGAGGTCATCCCAGGAAGGAAACATTGTTTTGTTGGTAGAATTAATGATCGGGGGAAAAGGGCGAAACTATGGGAGGTAAGATGGAAAGAGACTCGTTGATGTTATACCTAAACTGTTTGAGTAGTTAATCAATTTAGTGTAGTAATTAGTGGGAGGTTTGTTGGTCGTGACCAGGGCATTATGCGGGGAGGGGGGTTTAAGTCTGGTGTCTAACTTCCGGCTTCACAGGCACTCTGTCTTGTCACCCCTTAGCAGCAACGGACTGATATCAATTCATTTTGTTCAGTTTTCTTCGCCGCGGCGGAACGGCTGAAAAATTAAAAAAAAAATTAAAATTAGTCGTGTGGTCAGAACTAATCTATTTGGATTCAATATCTGCTACTAGATAGATTATACTGTTTAGTGGCATTTGCTGCTAGAGTGAGTTGTCGCGTGCCGCTGCTGCATCATCGCTCATTCTCTTCCAAGATTTCTGACATGTAACAGATATGCTGTATGGCTCAAATTATTTGTGAGGAGAAATTGTGGATTCATATGATGAAAAAAGTGTGTCTAGGAAGGAGCATAATTTCTACAGTTTTCACCTCATATGATTAAATTTTCAGGAAATGTGTGTGTACGGCTACAGTTGCATTGATTAAAATTTAATACTTCATCTCAGCGCACTTGCCAACATAAACTCCATGAATCAATATTTTGAGAAGTCGACCAGGACTTGATATCACTTAAATTTGAAGGGTAGCCGGGAAAAGTAAAGCCATCATATAAATTTCAAGAAAATTTGATACAGGTTTGGCCCCCTAACATCGAATATGTCTCTATGATCGGAATTCTTTATTCTGATCGGATCCCAATGATATGAAAATTCATATTACGGATATGAAAAAGCTGTGTCCCATACTCAACTTGTTACTACGAAGATTCCTAAGGGCGCGTTCAGAACGCGGAGGGAAGCTGCATGCTTGGGGGTCGATGTCCCTATCGATGCCTATCGCGCTAAAACAAGTACAAAGAAATGAATGCGGGCGTTCAGAACGGAGAGGTCGCGGAAGCGCTAGGAGGCTCGCTTGAGGGTCGATGGTTTTGTTTTTCAAACAAATTTGATCGCGAGAGGTCGAAGCCTGGACGTCATCGCTGCTCCCTGGAATGTGATTGCAATATGGGATAAAGGCCATCACCACAATGTGAGCGTTCTCACTAAACACTGGAAAACGATCGGATCGAAAGTTGGCAAATCAGGTAAGTATAATTAAGTTTGTCGATTATAAACAATTTGACTGCCATTGACATCTCATCACTGGAATCACATTACATGGTGATGGTCCGATCGTGAATGTGGTTGTTCAGATGTATCTGAAATAGTTTGGGAACATGAAGAGATTTTCGGTGTTTGGGTCATTACCTCTTGAAAACCACACTTGACTCCAATTCAAGGCCTGCAGGTAACGGTGACCATACTTGCCGCTTTTGGTACCTCATTGTTTGATAATCCCGTTTGTATGTGAACGTATTTAAAGCCTTTAATGGCCTCCAAATTCCCCAAGCTGCTTTGTGCCGTAGGTTTTTCCCAAGCTCTGTTTCTGGCAAACGGTCAGTCACCTGTAGTCGTCCCCTAGCACCCTGGGGTTTCCCGGGGTAGTTGCAACCCCGTCGCTGATTGGTTTCTACTATCCCCCTCTCTCTGCTCCCCACGATTCCCCACTCTAAATTTTCTTCACTTCCCCTCCAAACAAAATTTTCCCGTTTTTTGGTTAACAGAATCCGGAGTCAGTTCTCTCCTTCGTTTTTAGCTTGCTCTTACACCCTTGTTAACTCGACTGACTTCATATCATAGTTATCAAAGTGACTTCATTTTCATAACTAAGTAGTGGCAAAGCAGCATATTTTGTGATATTGTTGACTACCCGCGAAACCTCAACTTCGGCAGAAGCGCCCAAAGATTTTATTCTACAACACCTTTATTTATTTTATTGATTCACTATATCTACGAATACGAATTGAATGATACATTTCCATACTCGTTCATTGAGCATGTACGCATTGATTTGAAATATAGACTCCATCAGTTAACTGCATAACCGTTTATATCTTCTTTGGGTTCACCTTAACACAGGTTATTTCTATCCCCGACAGCCTCTCTCCCGACCTCTTCATCGTCCTCTTTGTTCTGAACGGACTAGCCAGGAGGGAAGATGACTTGTCCTTATCCTTGTCCTCCAATCTGCCTCCTAGCGTGCCTCTTCCCACCGCGTTCTGAACGCAATCTAAGGATGTTATCGAAAATAATCGATAAAAAAATAGTGATGTGATTCATAGCACCCAATAATCAAACCTATAAATCAATTGTCATTTACTCACTATTTCTCCACTAAAGTGGTCACAACACTTTGAAATCTCTGATTACCAACATTGTTTTACAATTTACGAGAACCAACTAGTTGCCCTTTCCGAACCGGAAAGGGCTGACTTTATTTGCCCCAGTTTTCCGAATCAGAAATAAACACATGGAGATACCGTGGAAAAATGGTAATCTATCTTTATTTATGTAGGTACCTTCAACTCCACAGTTGAAAAAAAAAACTCATTATAATAAACGTACTGGGGTTGACGGGGCTCACGATGAGAAGAAGGGCAGAAATTATGGCGTGCGAACTCGATTTTAACCCTGCGTCAGTCACGCTACGTTAGATTGTTCTGATTACGAAGTTTTCTTTCTCTCTCCCCGTCTCCCTCTTTTTTTATTCAATTACTTCCATCTAGCGTTTTTTCAGCCACAGGAGTTTGATAATGTCTAAATAAAATTGAAAAGTCGAAGCGTTCTCGCGACATGGGGTTCGTTACGTCTGATTCGAGCTGGTCAAAACAAATGAACGTACGACTGATGAGATAATAGTGTGCAGAAAGTGTAGGGATCGATATTCTTCGGGAATGGAAACGCATATCAAGGTAATTTTAGGATGTCACTAAATGCACTTCGATTGATAGTGTTCGTGACTAGTAATGAATTCTGCGAACCTCACATTTTGATTGAAAGTGATCGAGAAGTTTTGCCTACTGGTCTACAATTTCGGCACCAACTGTGCGGTACGTGAAAGGATCGAGGATCCATGCATGAATTCTTCACTCTATCTACTCTGTGCTCTAGAATAGTTTCTTGTGAAACTTGACAATAGTGATAGTATTGATTTAAAAGGAAGGTACAAATACAACTTCAAATTCTTCCTTCAGCCCATTGATCTTCATGTCCTTAGCTGGGCTGGTGTTCTGTCTTTTGAGGAATAAGGAACAAATCCCAAAATTTTCGCAGTTCGACTGAATCATTTATTCATTTTGTTCTATTAGGCAAAATGGTACGAAGAACAAGACCTTTCAATAAATTTGATGAACTCATTCTATTGCATGACCGTGCCCCATCATCTTAAGTACTTTCTGGTCTTCACTACATTTCTGCACTACATACAAGAAACCAGGAAAGTGAATTCGGGACCAAGAAATTGTCATTTGAAGATTTGTTGGCTCCAACTCTTAAAACCGATGGTTTTACGTGTCCTAGGTCTCATTAATACTAGTCTGCACTCTCCGCCAGATAAGTTATACATGGAAATAACGAAAAGAAGATTTTATTTGCACGTTGTAATATGATAATGAATATAAATATTGTAAGCCTGTGCTGGCTAGGATTGTAGTGCGCTCCCTTAATGGTGTCCTTTGGAGTCTAGGACTCCTTCTCACCAAAAAGTTGATTCTGCAAGCACTGGATGAAAGTGTCTTGATTTAAGGATCTGAGGCACGGTCGCTGACTTAGTAGAATCGGCAGAGGCTCTGTGCGATGGAATTGGATAGGCTCCGGCGTAGTCGCCGAAAATCCAGGTCGGAGCGGGTCCGGAATGAGACCATTCGAGAAATGATCGATCAGCCTGTGCCAGTCACTGATCGGATTGAGAGGAAGGCTTTGGAGTGGCATGCCGGACATTAGATGGCCGAAGAAAGCCATGAATTGGTCGCCAGAGGGTAGGAGGAGGAAAGGTCGCCCTCGCATAAACTTGGAGGGGAGGTGTCGTCACTGCTATGCGAAGACGTAACCTGGATGACGACCAGTGGAGAGACGGGAGCTCCTGGCGGCAGTCTGTCAAAGGCAACCCTTGATAAGGGGACACGTCTATAAGAGAAGAGAAGAGAAGTACGGACTGCAATCCTGTTTCTACACACTAATTTTCACGCTTCTTGACAACCTGTCTTTCTTTTTTAATGCTTATTAGGATAAAGTCGCGGTAAATCGTTGTTAAGCGTTGAAAAGTAGGTAATACCTTCAAAGCTTGCTGGTCAGGAGTTTGTCACTTAAAGATGGTAACGTATTTCTGAATATTGTTATTTGTTTATTGTATCATCATACCACCAATTATTCAGTTGTAAATCCATTTAATATCACTAAAACTTGTGATGGATATGGTTAGTTTGCCCTTCCCGATTTTTGTTTCCACCTCCTCGGGAGATATACCAGACGCCTACCAGCGTCTGGGACATCCTCTGAGTGTTGCGGGAATTATCCGCATTCAGCCATTGGAAGGGGCAACTATACCATTCCATCACCACCCCATGTTACGAACTTCAATCAAATAAAAACAATGGAAACATGATATTGAAATAAGGAAGTGGGAAATGAAAGTTTGACTTGAGATCAGCTGACCGATCGTATGGTTGTTTCAACGAGGTTATTGTCTGGGTGCTTCAAAATGTTCAATTGGGATGAGTCCAACCTCTTAATCTTCAACTTTTCACTCCAGGACGACAGAAGTCTTTCAAGGTTTATCCCTCAAGGTTATTTCCAACGGGGATTGCTCAATCTCAATCAACTATTATTCTGGTGAAAGCGGCAATTAAAATTAAGTTTCAATCATCCCGATGACCTTTCACTTCTAGTACAGATTAGCAATTATCTCAAACTACAAGTATCTCTTAAGAACTCGTACGAATGGCATAAAGTATGTTCTCCGTTGTAATAACAGTTTCAACGTTGATTGTCAAGTTTAACCTAGTTTGGCACCCTGATCATGAATCAATCGCCAATTTAACAAGTTGAGATGACGCAGTCGGTCGAATATTCTATCATTGTGGGAGCACGTATCGAAGGGAAGAAGGCGGCCAAAAAAGAAGAGCCAACTTCCGGGACCGCCATGCAGAATAAGGAAGTAGGAGGTGGCCTAATGGCTCGCCCACATCCGCACTCTGGGAAATGGCTCAGCTCATCCTACCGCAAGACGCTGTAAGGGTTCGGCACAAGAGCACGTATTTCCGGCAAAACCAATTAACGGTATACAAACCAATGACTGAACAGATTTACATTGAAAGCTAAAATCACAGCTAACTATTGCACGAAGGTTTGGTCTAGTGTCCGAGTTTCATCTGTCACCTCAATCTTTCAGAAAGTCCTCAAAATGGTGAAGATTCAGCTCAAAATGGTGAAGATAGACGGTGCAAGGAATCAACACTCCCTCTTTTTTCAAAGAAGCAATACTTTCATATTTCAATCAAATATAATTGAAAAATACACTTTAATGAAATGCTTAGAACATTCGAAAACTACATCGAAATCTGATTATGATTGATGACTCATGCATAAGGATGGAATTGCATATTAAAGGTGCTACCATAGATGCCACCACACCACCATCTATAAATAATAAAACCAATTTTTCTCACGTTTTATCTATGAAAATTCGTGAAAAGTAACTCATTTAGAAATCTGGACTCAAGAAAGCTGGAATTTTCACGGACTACTTCATCTTGATCATCCCTACAAAATCACCAAAAAAAGAGTAGTAGGGTACCTACTCTGTAAAAAATTCGTTTAACTTTATTGTTATTCAAATATTAAATAATACCATGAAAGATGTATGTCTAGTTGTATTGCTTCTACAATAACACTTGGCAATTTTGTCAACCTTACGAAATTGTAGGGATTATTGTTTATCTACCTCTTTCAAACGTTAATATACTATTTAGTCAACAACTGATGCTCCCAGTAGCTAGTTTACCCATAATATGATGTTTTTAGATTTAAAGATATACATTTAGTGAACAAAACGAACATTTTTTCTGATTTTGACCAGTAAAAGCAATTTTTCATCCCGGCTCTCAAAATCTTGGATAGCTCAAAAGGACAGAAGTCGTTAATTTCTTGTGGATGCTTTGGCATTTCTTTATGTGGATTATCAAATTAATTTGTTAATTCAAAACATAAGTTATAAACAATAAAAATTGATAACATTGAACGCTGGAATAGCAAAATGAACGGCAGATAATACAACGTTCCAGCTCGTTTTAACGCGGTTTAGCCAACCCATTGAACTGTATACGAAGGGTTGTGGAAATTTCTCCCAATTAGGGAAGGACCTTCAAAGAACGGGGGGCGGAGGCGGAAAAAATGTCTGTCGCTTAGAAATGGTTAATCAATTGAAAAGGTAAATGATTCGGGTGTGAGTGTCACCTGGTCGTAATGGCCGGAGACCGAATATATATATAGAGAGAGGGTGCCGTATATACTGGTATATATACATGGACTTATATAGGGACGGCTGGGTTCCATCCTAATTGGCCCCAGGCCCCTCTCCAAGACCAACTCTCGCCCCCATAACAAACCACTTGATGAAAGGGGTAACAAACCCTCTTCCTCGCTCGTGGACTTGTGTTCAGCACTTTTCCCTTCATCGTTGGAACTGAAGGGAAGTTTTGAAGGGAACTGCAAATTCATCGTGCCAATTAAATGTTCTTAACGGCCTCAGCTGCAAGGGGCGGTCTCTTACGTCCGAGTTATCCCGAACAGATTGCGTGCGCCGGACGTTTGTTACGAAATAACTCCGTAAGATTAACAATAATGGCGGAACTACTTAAACTAGCTTGTGACCGAAGTTCAAAGTTAGTCTTTTCTTCAACTTTAATATAAAAATAATAAAAAAGTAACAACCAGCAGATATTTTACCACATCGGATCCTGAGTAACCAATCTTTAGCAGCCTACGAGGGTTCGAATGTATAAATAAACATTTTCAACACAACCGTGAATCAGAAATAAAATTTCTGAAGCATGAATACGCAAAATTCATCTGATTCCATTCAGCCTACTTTCTGCTTTTTGTAGTCTCGTTCAAGTATTTTACTGGCAGAACCCTTGAATTCATTTTAGTTAATATAGTAATAAGATTGTGAATTGAATTATTTTGAGTTCATTCATGAAGGTTGTTACGAAGAAAATATGTTATTCCAGAAAGTACTAGCTTACCCTGCAAACTTTGGTAAATGAATTTCTTGTTAAGTTTAGCTAAACATAATTGATCACTTATTGGCTTAAGTAGCTGAATCTACAGATGCTATCCTGTCTTACCTACTAATCGTCACTGTAAACAGGAAATCTAATCTAATGCGTAATGTTTATTGTAATTTAATTTCGAGAAAATTCTGCACACTGCACTTGGAACTACAATTTTTTTATTTTCCTTCTATTGCCTAAACAAAGTAAGTTTTCCTATGAGTTGGCAGGCCCCATACGTTGTATATGTGGGAAGCATGGATTTGCCATGTACAATTCACACACCTGTATCTATTAACTGGAAGGTCATTCCAAGACAAGCTTCTATTCCATTTTTCATATGTACTTATTGCCTGGGTCATGCGGTCTAAAGTAACTGCCGCTACAACAATATAAAATTCACACGCTCGTTAGCATAGTTTCACCATCTGGGCAACTTTATGTATTACAATCTTCCCAAAGTTTGTTCGCAATCGGATGTAAAACGTAAAACCACTTTCCCAGATGAACACAAGGTAGATACATACCTACAGACATTTTAAGAACTTTAAAGGAGCTCCTTTGAGCTAGGAGCAATTACTGAATGCATGAGTAGTAGGGGTAAAACTAACTTAGCAGTTACTACAACTGACGGTTAGTTCGAGACAAGGAGAACGTCTAGGTGACTGCAGTAACGAAGTTAACTTGAGATGGCACCTGCTCCACGGTTTCTCACCAACTGGATTCGTCCTAAACCGATTTTATCCGTGAAATAAAATAGAGCACCTGCTAACGCCATTGAGCAGTTACGGAGTTTTTTTCCCCAAGGGCCTCACTATAACGAATGATGATGTAAGTCCTATTATCAGTTCTACGCTTTACGGATCCGACATCTGAATTAGATAGATACGTCCCTAACTGGGGATCGGATGGGTTGAGGGAGGCGTGGTTTTAATTTATTACGACCCCCTTACTACTAAAGATCGGGTAGCTGTGTTGAAGAGATTGATGAGTTATTCTCACTGGAGTCGTATTTAGGTTTATTATTCAATAATAAACCATTGAAATCGCTCTTGAAATAAAAAAAAATTTCTAACCCCCCCTGAAAATGTCATGGTTTACGTTTCAAAGGGTGTATAATCCAAATCTACAATAAAAATTCTTCCTTCCGTCCGCCGTACGCCGTACTCACGATTTCTCCCAAACGGCTGGAGCAAAAAATCTGAAATTTTCAGGAAAAATCAATATTGGTCCGACAACACCCCAATTCTTTAGCCAGCACTCTCACTTAATTTAAAGTGCCCTTTAAGGGTTGTCAAACTTTTGTAAAATCTCTAAAAACCTCAAAAAAGTCAAGGCGGCCTAAATTTGGATTTTTTTTAAGAACACTCCATGAGGAATCGAATGAGTCCTTCCCCAGGTCCGTAGCTCAAACCATTCTCGATGTATGGCCCTATTTATGGTGCCAACATTTGCGTTATTTTGGTTCATTATTGTTTTTGTTTTGATTGCAGTAACCTAGTGATGTAGTGAACGTGGATACTGGAGTGAACTCCTAAAAGGGTTTATAGCCGATACACGGGTTGAAGTATTCTGATAACTATTTAAAAAAAAACGCTGCAAATTCTTTCATTGGGGTTTATTATTCAATTGGCTTGCGTTCATTATTTGAATTTCTACTAAGCTTCGAAGTGTGATAGAGCGATTATTGAATTTCAGGAGGCACACAAATGTGATCAACTGTTCAATCCAAATGGGTATTTTGGTTGAGACCAGTTTTACGTGCTCTATGCATATCTCGTGAAATTCAATAATCGCTCTAACACTCCAAAGATTAGTAGAAATTCAAATCATGAACGCAAGCCAATTGAATAATAAACCCCAGTGTAAGAATTTGCAGCGTTTTTTCGTTGAATTTAGATGGTCACGTCTTGAGATTCAAAATTTTGTTGTAATTTAAAAAATTTTCAGTATTCCGAGATAATTTACCAACTTGAATTCCGGATTGAATATAACGCCACGGTGCACTGTAGTTCGAAACTCGTCAAAACCTGTCAAACCCTGGAAGTGATGAAAAAAAAAGATCATGTTTTGTATCCTGGGTTGGGGAAGGAGAGGGGGCTGAACATGAATCTGAATTCATGTTGGGCTATCATCGCAGGAATCCCAAATTGAGGCTAGTTTTTTAAAAAATTGATTTTTTTCAATGGTTTTATTTTTGGATCGCAGTGGGACCACTTCCTACATGAGTTGTGCAATCAATCGATTGAATTTTACCAGCAATTTTGATGAATAATTTTGATATGCGGTTGATAGATTGTATTTTTAGCGTATAGGTATCCACTCGTAGCTGAGATGAACATGTGAAAATAAAATTTAATTTGAATAAAATTAATTTCCTGGCAAACACAGTTCTGCACGCTGTATCGGTGGAGTATACCACATGAAGAACGCTAGTCCATGCAACAATGACTAGAACAATGTTTTGTCAGCCGCAGAAACCCAAATATTTGGAGCCATGTGAGTTTCAATTAATTTTATTTAACAAAATGGGATGAACGGAATGTTTCAGTTTAGTCAATTAACAAATTCGTTTTTCAGTATTTAACACTGAGTTACGTATTCAGGTTACATAATGGTTTTTAAATCTTGGAAAAAGATTGAGCAATCACAAAAACAGAGTAAATTATTCAATCCGTGGAAATTTAGTTGAAATCGGGATAAAATAATAGGTTCCACGCTAAGAATAAATACAGTTGTTTAAGTTAGTGTATACAATTTATACTACTTAGCGGTCCACATTGAAAAACAAATATACCATCGATTGTTCACTATACGCTACACTTCTGGATATGCAACTATAGTTTGAACTAACTGGGCAATGGCTTTATCAGCTAATTAAAGTCAAATTTTCGAATCATTACCCAACTCCTCTTACAGTAGATTGTCCACTCCAGTACACTTACCACATATAGATAGGAACTAACGTAAAACTGAATAGCTGTCATTTCTATTTTTAAAACAAGGAAGTACTCGTAATTTGAACGCTACCATAAAAATCTTGAATGGTAAATTTCTCCTAGAAGATAAGTACGTCCATAACACGTTCTGAAGTTTTACAGGGTTGATATAAACTTCTTGAAACGGATCTTACTGCTGTAATGCCGTTTGAGAAGGTTAAGTGAATAAAAATACGGATTCCACGAAGCTAAGGACAAGTAAAAACTGAGTGGGGTTGAAATTCCACGAATGGCTTTAACGAAATGTTTTGATAGGTGTATGAAAAAGTAGAAGTTCGATAAATTAGATTACTATTGTAAAAGAGACTAAAAGAACTTTTTTTAAAAAGATATTCTATTTCAGAGTTTGGATTACATCAGCATCTCGTATCCCCTTTGTAGCTTTTATTTTTCCCCCTTTTTCTTCACTTTTTCAACGCAGAGCTTAGTTACTGGGCTCCTCAACATTCACAGATCTCCGTTATCAGCTTCCTCGCCATCTGTCTCTTCCCCTTTGGTAATAAGGTTCTTTCTGTTTTACTCAGTATCCGCCTCAAGGAACAAACATTTAAGGGGGAAACTCGAGGGTTTACGCATCTCCATTTCAAGACGAAAGTAACCAAAAACAAGCAAAAAGAGATTTTGATTAAAAAGAAATTATCGTTGAAGTTAGTTGTGAAGGTTATAGAATATCAAATTATTAGCGTGGACATGAATGATTCATTACCTTCACTAATTGTGTATTCGTTCGAACAGGCGAGTTTGGTTTTGAAGGCTTTGATCAGGAGACAGTTAAGGGTTATAATCTAGAAGCTGGAACAACCTTCAAATTGTCCAATGAACAAACGTGTTTATTCCTCGCCACTGGTTTCTAATTCCGATGTATTGGAAAGCAACCAGGAATTACAGGGAAGTCCTATGTTTGGTATGAAGTAGTTGAAATGAATTATCCTCGATTCATTGGCTCCAACGCAGGAACAACGACTAATAAGTTTATTGGATTAATTTATAGCAGCTATTATCCCCTCCATCTCTCCTTTCGATAGCGAATTGAAAATTTCCTAGGTTTGTTGAACTCTACTAGAGTATAGTTGGGATGTAACAAAAAAATAATCAGGAATATAGGTTAAGACTGTGAATTGTTGAGTAAATTACTTGCATACACACAGACGTACAACTATCTCATTTTTCTTCATGGGTCAATTCTAATAGACGCCTTGGTTCTCAGGGCCGTCCTTTTTTTTACAGATTTATTAAGGACCATTACAACAAGTAATATACCTTCATGGTAATTGCGCACACTATCTATTCACTAATTTAAATTCGCCACATTCCCGCAAGAGGGTGGGTCCGTATTTAGTGGCAGGATGTATCTCGCAGTTACTGTCGGTTTAAATTACAGGTCTAAAAAGTCCAGATATGTCGTGGAGTACGAAATCGCCTGTTTACGGGTGAATTGAATCCCTCTTTAGCAGCACTGTTGTCGTGATTTTTGCGACTGCGAATCTTCTCATGGATTCCCGAAACGTGTCGAATGGGTTGGGAAGGCCAAAATCGTCGTAAATCGTAGCGTTCCAAACGTAAGGAGGCGTATGGAGGACTTTTTGTTGCTAAGTTCGATTCAGGTGCTATTCCAATTGGAGAAATATACACGGAGTATGTTCTGTTCAAAAGGGAGTGCATAGTCCATATTGGTCGATTGAAAACGTCATAAATCAGTACTTTGTTGTCAAGAGACATGGAGGGCTTGTTCAGGAAGTACTTTAGTTGCGCAGTTCTCACGTTAAGACGCTCCTTACGATCAGCAACGTGCACACGAAAAGTGTGATGATTGTCTAATGTTACGACAAAGTACTTGCACGACTCCTTCACAGAGATATCCATTCCTGCATTCATCAGCGGAACGTCAGAGTATGAACTCTTGTATGTTAATATGACAGTGCTAGATTTAGCGATCTTGGGTCTCCATCGATTCCACCAATATCCAAGTGTCTCAAGGAAAGTCTGCAATTTGTGCGCTGCAACATTGAAGAGAGATTGCAAATTGCACAGACCAAGTCAGCAAAAGACCTGAGAAGGTAGGTTCGTCGTGTAAGGGCATATCCTGAAAGTATCCTGCAAGGGCTGATGACCTTACACCACGTCTGCCAGGTTAGAAACAAAAACAGCTTGTCACCTGGTATTTGAGAACATGTGTAGTGTATGTAGGAGTTTTAATGTATCCCGTTGAATTTCAGTTGCTCTATTCTTTTCCATTTCTGAGGATCTTTACAATAAATTGCACTATTGTAGGTGTTAGGATGTTTTAGTGTTTACGGAGTGATGTTTATGATAATTTATTGCTAATGATGGATTTTGACTATGACGAAGACATCAAGAAGTCAATTATAGGTATGAAGACACACCGATCAGAGAGGACTACAAATGGAGCATTTAAGATATCTCTAATAAAATGTTTTTCTCTAGTTTTCCATAAAAAGCAGTGGAGACTTCCTTAAACGCTAATAATAATATACATACACGAGTGGAAAATTAAACGGTACTAATTTATTCGTTCAGATAAAGATGTACATCGTTTATGGCAACCTATTAATTTTATCAAAAAATGGTAGCCCTCATTAAAGATACGGGACATGATTTCCAACATTTAGCATCCTCTATATTGCTTGGTAATAGAATGCAGAGTTGAAACACTCCATTTGGGATGTATAAAAACATGGCGAACCATTTATTCAGCCAAATTAACGATTCAGTGTAAGTGGGCGGAAAGGACATTTTTATAGTAAGCAGATGGTTAGCGGCGGTCGGGCCCGAAAAAGGGGTTCAGCTCGTAATTACAGGAGTGCAAATTTTTTTGCATCCTCCGCGGTTGGAAACGGCGCCGGCGATCGCAAACAATTCGACCCCCCTTGCGCTCCTCCACACCGCAAAGCCGCTGTATAGAGGGAGAGAACGCATTGTAACTAACATGGGAAGAACCCCACCGTATACCTTGGGAGTTTTAATCAATAATTGATGGCCTACAGGGTAATTACAGACAAGAGATACAAACAAAGCTCTGGAGAAAAAAACGGCTCGCCTCCTCCGTCGAAATGCAAATGCAGTCTTGAAACAGTTTGGATGATCATTAAGATAAAGGAGATAAGAGATCTGTTTGATACCGCTGTCGACATGGCTGGCCGTTCAGGACGAATCTCAGGGCACCAATCTTACATTTCAAATTACTTTACATGCGTTTAAGACTCCTCTTAATGATACGCCGTTTTTCACGACATTTGACATCAAAGAGAATAGAGATTCCTCTCCATTTGGGGTCAGAAAATATAGGATATTGGGTGTACAATAAAATGTTAGTAGAAAGTTACATCCCTATTGGGATGTGTATCATCAAGGTCCTAACTGGAATGGACATATTCGGATTGGTTTCTACATACATATTTTATCTTGGCACATACTTCAGAACTATTTGCATATCATACGCTTTTTATTTGGGTTGCAAGAGAACTACAATGAACAGTGCCGCGCTAAATATAATTCTGAGTGAAGAAACGTTGCAACGTGTTATACAAAGGTTTATTATTTCTGGATTAGAATAACTTTTCGACCTAAATCACTGATCTATTCATGTTGGACGTAAGCTGAGGTACATAATCTAAACTGGGTGCCTCCCGCCTGCATATCTTGTTTCTGCATTATAGGTGCCTTAAAAGAGCATCACTAATATATCAGTACTGTAGATCAATCGGGAATGAAATGAGCCACAACGTTCCGATGGCCACTGTGTTTTTTAATTGACTTTTAGATGTCTCAAAGCTAGTAGGATGACTTTATCTGAACTATAACTCCTCGAACACCAACTTGCACTATTCCCTCTATAAGAAACTAAAATTGATATCAAAATTCCAACAGTGGTTCATTGTATGTATGATATAATGACACGATGGGGAAATCCAATAAAACAACTGAAATTGAACGATAAAATAGAACCTTCCACTTGCCCGCAAACATATTTTAGCACCGCAAATCGATTTGGAACAACATTAGCCATTAGGGTCCCTCAGCAAAGTCTCAGCTGGGACTCTCTACTTTTTAATTAACTGCTAGAAGTCCCAAAGACAGTATGATGACTTAGTCTTAAGTATAACTCCGTGAACACCAACCTATAACGCGCCCTAAATATTTTAAATTCAACAATTCCTGACATCGTCTTGCTAGCTGCTGGTTGGTTCAATTAGGCCGGTCTTGGGATAGATTAATCTGAAATCCAAACTACGGTTTTTGGATTAAGGAATCTATCAATGGGGACTTCGATTTTCGGGCGTGTGCGATTTCCAAGTGTTTTGACAGATCCGAAACTAAGCTGGAGGGAAAACTGTGATAGTCTTGCCAAGTAGTTGAAAAGCATTGGATTTCTTCAGCATAGATCATTTGAAAAGTTATATAAATCGGATGTCATTGCTGAGTTCTACTCTTTATTCTTCGTCAAACAAGTTATGCTGTAATTCGTTGTGGACACTCCTTCAGCATCCAAAATGTTCAGTTTCCCAAGACGAGCAGAAGGAGCTATAGCTAGAATTAATTATAGAGCACCTTGCAAAAAAAAATTTTATAGAATGGAAAATTCTAACAATGAAAGCGATACACATACTTGAATATAAAATGAATAATTATTGTCATTCAAATAATTTTCCTTCGTCTTCCTACAATCATGAAACACGATCAGCCCAGAATCTTGTCATACCATTTGATAGGCTAAATGTTCTACTCAATATTATGAGTTTCATTAATGCGATAGGTACATTCTAATATCAGATCTTTGAACTTCAAGATTTTCAAGAACCGTTTGTTTCATGTTTTATGTCAACTCGCTCCATATACTCGTAGTTTTGGCAGTTTCTTCGTAACTGCAAATACTATTGTTCTAGTTCTGGCTTGATAATAGGGATTACTTCTTCCTGTACTCTTTTATATATATTTAAATTTTTATAACTGTATACTTTATGCCAACATTTGTTACAATACAGGATATTTTGATCAATATTGAGGAATTGCTGTGGAATATTGAGGTACTCATGACAGTAGTTTATTTTCAGTTGTTATTATTTTAATAAGCTGTTTAGATTTGTTGTAGTTTTGTTGATGTATTTTTTTCTATTCATTTCATATTTACTGTTGAATATTAGCAACAGTTGAAATAGTTTAACTGATGAGTTCACGGTTGGTGTTTATATGTTTTGCAAACGACTATTATAATGCAATCTCGGTTCGGCAAATAAACCAACTGATTTGAACTTAATTAATTTAATATACTAGTCCCTTTGTACAGAACAAAATAGTACATCAAAATACCTACAATTATGCGTTATACTTCACATGAGTAGGTTTCTAGCAGCGTATTGTGATATACAAGTAGTAGGTATATGTAATAATCTGTAAAATATGAAAGCTTGCGATTCCACGAATTTGATAATTTCTCCCGTAAATGAAGTCCACTGCGAAGTTCAAAGAGTGTGTTTTGGTCAAGTGATTCTGCGAAAAACTATGTTAATGAGAATCAAAGTTCTCTCTTCTCTCTCATGTCAACCAATTAGTCTACTATTTGATTTGGCTGGTGTAGGTTGTCGTTCTCGTCGGCGTCTCATTTTCATTGTAATATTTGATTTGATTCTCTTCCTTCTCGGAATTCCTCAGCGATCAAAGATGAACTGACTTGCAACGAATGGGTCTCTGAAGCCCAGCGTCCAGGATCATAGTAGGCACTGAATTTCGGATCCGGGTTAGCATTGCTCACCTCGATTTGGGGCCTCGCCAAAAACTTGTCGATACGGTCCCCTTCCTACAATGGTGACTCTTGACTGTAGGTTGAGAACAACTGCCCTAGAGAGAATGAACGGATGAACGTAAAGCGGTCCGAGTGGGCTCATAACAACATGAGTTCTATCTCGAAAGTTCTCGATGTTCTTATTTATAGTTCTTACATAGGACACCTGTAAGGGAAAATACAGACCCTGCTTCTTCGATGAGCCAACATTCCCCTCCTCCTTTGCTTTACAAAACACAAAAACACTTATGGGCTCTGAAGAACTAAATCACTAACGTCGAAATTGTGGGAACTCCATTTCAAAGAAGACCATGGAAGTAAAATAAAGAATTTTGTTTTCTTTGGATCTGAAAATTTAAATCCAAACTGACCATGTATGTTTTATTAAACTAACGAGCCTTTCCTGACGAATCCTTAAGTTCATATTGAAACATCCCAATTTTAAACTCGCTTCTACTCCCAAGTGACTGACCGATATTTTCCAACGCTTTGCATACATAGAAGTAAAATAATACGTATGCGCAAGCTAAGGGGAAAATCGCTATTTATTTTACCACTTTTCATTATGTTCATTACGTTCATACAACAAAAAGGTCTACCATCGAATAAGACCGCAACAGTTTTAGATTGTTTTCTAGCGCAATTTCCATTTCATTCTAACGAATCGTATAAAGGTATCCTTACATTATAAAATCAATACGTCCAACTGGGAAAAATAACAGGTGGTTACTTTTGCTTTTCAGCAAACAACTGTTCATTTTGTAACGGCAGCTAACAATGATTGTAAGAGTTGAAAAAATGTTTTCTCCCTGCCCGTACACAACCTTTATTATTGGAAACAATAAACCAAAAGAGGTGGAAATCCCACTGTGATAATTCACGGTTAACATTATTGACTAATAACGTTTCTCCTTCATTCTCAAACGAACGATATAGAAAAGGAATGGCAGAACATAATAGGGATGCCGCAACATCAATTACCGGTAGCTGGATGACATCGCGGCCCATTCTCCCAGTATAATATATATCCCGGGGGGACAGATGCCTGCAGGTTACACCCACTTGGAGTCGGCGGATGGCGGCGGGTACACGGTTATGGCGTGATCGCTTCAAATAACCCGGAGCTTCCTCTTGGAAAAGGAACAACAACCCCTAGAACGTGTTCCACCGTCATGCCACTTCCTTCCACCGAAGGCCGCCAAGTTATCATTGCGGGGCGTAAGTCCGTTTGCATTGTGTAGCGGAATGAATTCGTTCGCGTGAGCGGTTGGGGACCTTTTGCGAACGGAGATCGACCCGCTGACGGATTAGCCAGTCGAAACACGGAAACTAACAAATTGAAAGCTCGGAATGTTTTTGCACAGTTTGAAATTTTTGTAGAACATACAATTCATTCGTCCAAATCATCTATCACCAATGCAACCAACTCATCCATTCACCAATTTATCTATTATTGTGTCTGACTAGTTTCGTATTTTCCAACACTGTCTATGGCCCACTTCCAACAGAAAATTACTTACCGGAGATTTCAATTGGAATTAATTTTGAGCTCCTATTGAAAATTATTGAATAGTACATAAGGTGGTGTTTATCATTACACGACAGTGGCCTAACGACTTTCAAACTCCTTGGAACTTGGAGGTTGATTTCAATCTGTGATTACCTCGTGCTGCCCACTGCAACGTTCCGTTTTTCTGCATCCCAGAGCCAGCGTTGTTTTCAGATTTACTAATTTGATGATTATCCCCATTTAGGTCAAAGAAAGAAAGCTCTCTTTTCTAAAATATAATAATTCTCGTTCGTATTTATCATTTGGGTTATTCATATTGTTCAACGGTACATTTGTTATCATTTACAGATAGGGCTGTAATAGTATTCCTATGAAGTACAGTGGGTTGCTGGTGCTTCTCTATCTTTGAATGTTTACCACTATACACGGACGCAAATGGATAGAGAGGTTACCTCATCGATATTTTGGAAATTTTACTTTGTTTTGGTGGCACCTTTGTTCTTCCTTTACCAAACTATAATCAGCTAATGGGCCATCAATTGGAAATGATAAATGCGTCGAAAATTTTGGGAACTTTGATCATGGATTCCGTTGATTCTCGCATTAGCTAGTTGTTGAGTCATTTCAAAGAATATTCAATTAAGTGCCCCTAACTCTCGTTCAGAATAAAGCCGATTACCTGAGGCAGTTTAGTTTAAATGTCCAAACAAAATTTGGACAATATGAAGCGCTGGAACAATGAGCTCGCTACAACAACGCAACCACCGCTCAGCTGCTGTCAAGTCAGGCTTAAACTATTTCATTTCCTGCTTCCGTGCCTTTTTGGTTCATCATTTTTAATAATAGACCTTTGTAATAATATAGAATTTTTTTCTTATCCCTCCTCCCTTCTCTAATTTTATAATTTCGTTCAATTGTTGTTTAACTGCAAATCTACAATCTCTGTGCTCCGTACAGGCCATAACAGGCCATCAAAATTATGTTTAAAAAAATCCGTTCTTTCGCAAGTGGAGTTTACATAGAGTATTTTTGGTAATTACTTCTACCCGAACCGATCGCCTTACTTGCATAGATGGTACGGGTCAGAAACTAGTCGACAAATGTGAGAAATAATTGGTTTTTAAAGTTTACTGCCACGAGAAAGTGGGTGTAATTTCCTAGTAATTTTGAACTTGAGTTTCAGATCCGTAGAAATTCACCTATAGCAAATAATGGCAATTTGTGATCCAGAAAGTGACCTCCCAAAACACAAAATGACACGAGCAATCATTCAATATTGCATGATTTGCAAGTTTCGTAAAGTTTTCACTATATTAAATATGATTAACAGCTAATTAATAGGTGATACGACATTATTAAATAATTTTCAGAAGAATTAAAAAAAACATTCAGAATTATAATGTCTAAGTTGTCACCCTCAAGAGAGGTGACAAACTTCTGACCGAAAAGCCTATAGGAACTTCAACAAAAGAGAAAACGTCTAGCAAGAAGCAGAACGGTTGGTATAGGACATAGCGTGTAAAGACAGTAGTGCAGCAGATGACTGTATTATTTCGTTAAATGAGAAACAAGAATAACGAATGCCAACTAGCGAGTTCAGTTTTAATACTTGGAACCCATTATGCAACCAACAAAAGCAATGCGGCTATCTTGAAACCCCCAATGACAGAGATTAGAAAATGTATTTGTTGGATTTCGGCCGTTTACCCCACAACAGCCTCAATTAGGGTTTAAATTTTTAAAGCACTCCGGTGAAATACAAAGTTCGGCAATCTCCGTTGATTTGCTGATCTCTTCCAGTTCAAATGAGTTTATTTGTTTGGTGAAGGTGATTCTAAGCCTCGTTAAGTTAAAGCAGTCCCCCCCCCCCCCCCCATGTTCATTCAGCTTCATTTAATGATTATCTATGATCATAGCTATTTCGAGGGATCTATTTAGAAGAATAATAGAATACAAAAATGATTAACTTTTGTGTAATAGTGTTATACTTGAAGCTTTATACTATTGAAAGATGATGAGGGTTTTGCAACATTTGTACCAAACTCACAAAACTCCGAGCCAGTACTATATTCCAAGTACAAACGTTGACAGAGTCAGGGATCAAGAAGTTATGGACAATAGAGCTCTGCATCAGATGTTTGGCAGTAGAATTCCTAACAATTTCACTGGTGGATTTTGATTTGGCAAAGCACCGGCTGCTACTTCTCGGCTGGAACTTCTGGAGGTTTGACCCGGTCACATCTCACTGTCAGCCCATTGTGTCCGCGCCCCCAAGAGACCCACATATTTTGACAGGCCGCAGACTTTGACAGCGGGAGCAGCTGCCTTTCGTGACAATGACCAGCCTCAACGCCCGCTGGATTATAGTGATTTCCGAGCCATTCTCCAGAAAATAGCCCGAAGGGGAGTTGGGTCTCCTTTCCCTAAAAACGATTAAGCTAGTCACCACACACCATTATGACGATATTATAATATCGCCGTTTGTGAGGGAGTTTATGGACCTAATGTCACGCCTAGCCAACGACTATCTTTCGGGTGCCAACGCTTTAGTGCGGCAGCTAAGCGAATCAGGTCAGGCATCTTCATTTCTCTCACGTCTTTGGAGAAAATCAGCTAAACTCTTAAGGTAATGCTGCCTAGAGAATGTATTATTTCTTCACTGAACTCACATTGTCCAATGAGTAAAATTGTTGATGCAGCAAACCCATCCGAACAAAGTTCAGTTATTTCTTTCTCTAACTAATCCGAAAGAACCCAAAACAATTCAAATGCAGGTATTAATATTAAAACCGTAGTAACTGTGTGTTTTTTTTTCAATCGTTGAAAGAGTCAGTTTTTAACTTTATGCGATCTGATCATTCAATGTCCCTGCTGTTTGAATTAAGTAGCATGCTCTGTTTTTGGGACAACCTGGTTGATCACGTATTACCTAGTCATGCGAAATGATCTGTGGATTTCTAGAGATATTGAAAAATTCGGCATCAGTCAGTTAAACAAGTCGTTTTCCTGAAATCAGACGAGCAGTCACCACTCATCCGAAACCACGTGAGACCTAAAAACACGTAATTACCAATTTCTATCCATGATCTTTATAAATCTATCATAAATCCTGAACATAAAACGGATAGTAGCATGAAAAACAATACTAGTAACAACCGGTTTGGAATGGGAGGATACATTTTCAGTCCCTAAGCACTGTAAACAGGGACAGCAATAAGCGATAAGAGCTACCTACCTAAGATGCAGTTGCATCTTGCAGTATTAGTCAGGTAAGTGACCCTGCATTTGGGTGTGTCCACATTCCCACTGAAGTCTTTGTCTATGAATTCCGCTCCGATGTAGCGTTTCTGAGAAGTAAGGAGTTGGAGAGGTCGAGAGCCAATCACACCGGCGGACATTTTCTCGCGACTTTATACGGCCGTGAACTAAAGCAAAATTATTCGACCAATGACGGCCGATCCCGTCCGATCCCACCGGTGCGAGAGGAAAAAGCAAAGATACCCGGAGAAAGGTTGAAGTGAGGGGAAAAAAGATTCGGAAGTGTCCCTTTTTATTGGAGGTCGGTCCCTCGGGCGGGATACACAGCCGCCGTTTTACTGCCCGACACTCAGGGACCCTCTCGTACGCACTGCGCGAAAGGGGCCTCGAACTCTTATTGAAACCTTGGGAATTATATAAATTTCAATTGACGGGGGTCGAACGGGGCGAGAGGAAGGTTAGGAGGGGAGCTACTGAAAAAGGTTTTTCACTCCGAGGTTTGATTACTTCTGGCCCTCTCTGCAACTTTCATATTCTTTCGGAGAAAGTGGAAGAGGTAAAAATCTGGGAAGAGTTGATCCGATTTGATATTGTCTAAATGACGGAAGTTCAAATAGGATGTTTCGATCCGAACATTTCCTTGCGTAAAATTTAAAATACGCTAAAAACTCGGAGCAAGCCCCCTGGACCCCCGGATACATGGAACATGCTTAAGCCAATCTTTCTTATTTTGTTTAATTTTATTATTTTATTTGGAAGAATGCGATAAACCTATTCTGCTCTTTCGATAGCCCTTTATAAAATCAGTCTTGAGTATGACTGGTATGTAAGAATTCACGCATAATGTAATAGAGCTTATGATGACTCGCTACTACCCTTAAAGGTAGTTCATTCTTATCTTATATTGGTTACACCAAGTTACAGGATCCTTAGTTCCGTATCATAGGCTAAGCAAAATTTCTTGACGCAATACCGTGCCTAGGTACCGTTCCCGAAAAATGTAACAGCTTTTGCCAGTTAGGTCAAGGCTTAAGCATGTTCCATGATAAACAAGTCTAAAAAATCGTCGAATTTCGATTTTTAGCTTTCCACTTTTCGTTTTAACAGTTTTCAACCGTGAACAAGAACATTCAAAAATGTTCTATGATTGAAAACGTTTCTGAAAAAACTGGAAATACAAGAACGGATATTCATGATCTCCGAGTGACGAGTGGCGTTTCCGATACAGAAACATCAAACCTCTATGAAATAACTGGCCGTTTGTTTTAGGATAGATAGATAGGTAGGTAGATAACGTGCATATATTTAAAAATGAAAAAAACAACAAAATTTTAAATTGCCCATACGTCTTGGCATTATGGCCGTTACCTCACATAGTACTAACGAGTACGTTATATCTGTGGTTCTAAGCTCAATTAGATCCCAGTTAATTTAAGAAGTTTATATAAAATTTGCTGAACTCAAATCAAAGCTAGACAGAGCCCTCAATTCAACAAATAAATTAGACATCTTAAAATCTCACCCATAATGCCTGGAATCGTTGTATCACATTTGTAATTTCATAAGGTTGAAGTAATTTCTGAATCGAAGTTTTTTCTTCGAATTTTTATGGATTTAGCGAATCAATTAATGAATCTGTTCTTAACATTCGCTTATATGTCACAGGAAGCAATTTCATTTTATCTTGCTCCAAGTTGAAGATGGAAGTCAAAAAACATACAAAGGTTTATTATTTCTTCATTGGACCACCCTTCTACGAGGATCACCTTACCAATCGAAACGGACTGGTGAGCCCGAGACAATACTTCCTAGGTACACTTGTAAACATATGTTTCGAATTACAGAAGAAATTACACAATGGTTTATATTATCTGTACCAGAAATAGATTGTACATCAAGAGATACAATAGTTACCCAACACGTGGAAGTCCAATTTGAATTTGACAAGATAAAATAAACGCAGCATGTGGTACGCTAACGAAATTCGGTGCTTCAATGAGTTGGAATTGTAGTTAATAAATGAGCCCCATTTATTTGCAGCACAATAAATCGATTAGGTAAGAAATTAGCATCAACATGATTCAGCTGATCAGTGTGTTTAGACACACATTAGTGTTGTTATTGACTTCTAGAATGACATCGTCCTAAAGATGACTCCGAGAACACCAAACTTTACTAGTTCTTTTGTACGGAACAAAATCTGATATCAGAATAAAACAATGATGTAATATAGTGTACATCGGCACGTCGTAGAAATCCACGAATAGAGCAACTGAATTTCAACAAGATACAATAAAATAACAGTCTGCAATCCACTTGTCCGCCGATATATAAATAAGTTCTGAAAAACTCAACCGGAGGCTGCGATATGACTAGTATCTTTGTGTAGCACCCATCTTGCAACAGGTCTCTCTTCAGTCCCATTTAGCATCCATGCGCTTGGAGACAGACCTGGTAGCATGATGATTTGAGGTAATTCGAGGCTTTCCTACGTAATTGTTAAAAAAAAATTGTAGGTCACATGGTCTGGTGTGCAGAGCTTCGTGAGCCATAAGTTTTGATATTAGTTTCTGTTTCTTACAGAAGGACTCGTAAAAGCTTAAGTCCAGGGAATTATATTTAAGACGAAGTCATCCAATTCTCTTTGGACATCCAGAAGACAATTAGAAGAATTAATATATAATTGGGGCTTCTTCTATGACATATTGTGTGAACAAGACGAGACATGGAGGCTACAAGTTTAGATAATGTACTACTGACTACATCCTAATGTACAAAGATTGACGATGATTTTAATTAGTGTCTGGCTCATACAACATTTGAACCCGTTCCAGAAAATATTGCTCCCTATTAAGTTATATTTAGATAATGAGGATCCACTCCGTTTAATAATTATCCACTGCCCAGTGAACCGCTTAAAAGAGCTATCTGAAAACGATAAACCCATGTGTTGAAATTAGCAGCGCCATTAGTTCATAATTTCACGCGGAAAGCCTTCACGAAATAATACCAGCAGCTACTACGCACTGTTTGAGGCTTCAGTACTTAAGGTAGGCGTCGCCATCACGACCAATACACAGAATGATTTATCGGTCGATGGGGCGGATGAGGGTCGTTAGTTCCACAACTAATAAACACCTGTCATTTCCCTCGAGGTAAGTCCTGAGCCCTTCCCCTTCAATCAATAATAATATCATTCCGATAATGAACTTAGCAAGTCCCATTTTCCTAGTCACCCGTTGGCACCACGTGTCTTCCAACTCCGTTACTAGTGAACTGTTCAATTAAGTCAATTTCGGGTGTTCGATTCAAGATAAGGGAGGAAGGAGGCCCTCTAATTCAGTGAACTATTCTGAAAGTTAGTTTTTGGATGCAAAAAAAGGTTACAAGCGATTGATAACTCCCCCCCCCCCCCCTGCCTCTTCACTACTTTCTCAACAAATGATATAGACTTTTAAAAGTTGATGTTAACCAACCGGGTGTAGGGTAGGTATTAACTGAAATAATAATAGCCACAGTAGCAGAGTAATCTGGAAACAAAGAATCGACAAAATTCTTAGGAGAAATTTCAAATAATGAACCTTTGTAACCTCCAAACACACGTGAACCCTCTCTCGAAATTTGTTGTTTTACGTTTCAAGATGCGCAGTATCCAAAAAAAAATAATAAAAAGTGTCGCCATTTGCAATCCAGTGGTTTATCCGAAACTACACGACCAAATTTAATGAAACATGAAAAAAAAAAAACAAATAGGGTTTTGGCTGATTGGGTCTTGGGGGTTGGGGCTGAGTTTTAGTTATCAGTTTCTATGATTTATAGAAGGTTAAAAACAAACAGGTAAAATGTTCAAAAACAAGAACACCGAACACTTCTCAAATAACATTGATGTTTTTGAACCCTTCAATGAATCTAACGAGTCCACCCGTACAGCTTCAGGAAAGTCACACAGAAAATTCATGTTTATATACCGTATATTGAACCATTTTAGTGTTTTTAAGGAGTTGTTTTTATGGCGAAGTCCTGCTACCGTCTTTGGTAAATCTAGAGGTAAAGTTCAAGTTGTAGATACACACTGATCAGCTGAACAACCATTTTGGCTAATTAGCTGCATAATTAAACTGCGAAGGTGATATTATAAATGGAGCTATTTTCATACAGCGGGTTATTCCGTTATTACGAGGGTGAATCAGATATCAGCTAGACTTTTGAACCTAAAGGCCGGTTCACTTTTCGCTGAGTTTGTGCCTAAATTTAATACTAATTAATTGGCCGGTGATCACGCTGCAGAAGGAGTTGAACGCTCATGTCATTCGAGCGCAGGACAGTTTGTTTCGAGTCGAGAACGTCTTGAAACCTGGAGCCATGGCCGCAACTGAACTGAACAACTTTAGACGTTGTGCGTCCAACCACCGCTGTTCAGTTGATACTCACATTGGAACTATTGTATCACAATGTGAGTCCTATCCATTTAATACAGGTGGGATCAAGAAAATTCTCAAATTTAATACCATGCATTTGGTTCCCCAAGAATTAACTTCGGGAGGTAAAAAGTAGCAACAGGTTTCTTGATTGTTTTTGAGTAGATCACTCAATCAAACAAAAATAATGGATGAGGACAAAATTAGTCAAGGTTGGTGTTGCAAGTATCTTCCTCGTCTAAGGAACTTGTACGAGTGTGTTGGACGTTGGGTCCTGACTCTCTCATGGTCGAAAGTTCGAAATCAACAGAATTTTGGAAAAAAAAGGCGCTGAAGAACTCTTCCTTCGTGAGCGATTAAGCCCGAGAGGATCATCGATCGTTTCGGCTAGAAAATACATAAAATTGTGGGCTCCGCATTTTTCCGCATTCAGCAGTAAATTTCTCCACTAACGTCAAGCTTAAAATATTTTTTAATTACAGTGTTGGAAAGCGGCTAATTTTGGCGCATATTTTAAACCTACAGGCTAAAATGAACGTTTGAATCACAGGGATCCATAAGTGATTAAAGCGAAGTGAAGATTTTAAAGATTTAACAATCTCCTACTTCAAGTTCTTTTTTGTATATTTAGCTTATTCATAAAACCTTGTTTTTCCACTGAGGATAATAAGAAAATTCAACTTTCTTTCCAACGGTATAATCAAATTGAAGTTACAGCTTCAAGAAAGGGGGTTATG
Source organism: Creontiades dilutus (assembly GCA_031894815.1). Taxonomy (NCBI): domain Eukaryota; kingdom Metazoa; phylum Arthropoda; class Insecta; order Hemiptera; family Miridae; genus Creontiades; species Creontiades dilutus. The sequence goes on along the minus strand of JAVIWC010002863.1, from coordinate 552,578 downwards.
ACCATTTTAATGAGTTCTGTTGAAGACGAAAACACAGAAAAACAATGTTTTTAATTGACATAATTCGAGAAAAAAAGCGAGATCAAAAAAATGTTGAGTAGCAACTTCTGTTGCAGATTAGTTTTTCATTCGAAAGCTGGCCTATGGAAGGCAATACCCTTTATAGATAATTGGAAATGTATTTTTTACAATTAAAAAATGATAATAGCTTGTTAAAATTATTTTCGGGACAGAAATACCGAAGGTCGTATTCCCGCAGACTTCAATGCCCTCGATTGATCAGTCGACGTGTCTTGAAAAATGAAGAAATTATGGCGTTTTTAAATTTGCTTCTAGGCACTTGTTTCTTCAATTTCTACGCCTCCCTGCCGAACATCACCAAATTACCAGAACTAATTATTTATTAATTGCGATTACTCTTTTAATTTATCGGAGGTACATAAAAGAGAAAGAAACGAGAAATTTAATTACGATCATTAAATAAAAACCAAAATAAACTCAACGGGCGCATCTCGTTTATTGTTTCGAATTCTTAATTATAATTACTTTTTAGTCACATTGGATTTTTTATAGAGCTCAGTTAAAATATTTAAATGCGACACTTTTAACCCTCTGAGTTTGATTAGCTCTCTGTTACTATCAGTAAAAATTTGGTTCGAAATGAAAAACACCCATTCTTTTGAGTTGCTTTGATTTTGACATTCCACTTCTACCACGAAAAATCACCTCGTTAGAATTAGGAACCTCGGCACAGACTGACTTGCGAGATACCTCATTTCTTCAATTTCGTTTTCTCCTTAATTCGACTTTGGCCGAGCGATCACAAACACATATTTAAGATTTACCACTGATGAGGTCAGGATCTAACAGATATGCTAACAGGGATGCGTCCCACGACTCAACAACCTTTTTTTCGCACCAATGAGACAATCGAGCCCACTGTGCGTCGTAGGGAATTACTCCGAACAACCTGGCAGGACAAACAACTGTGCGAGGGTAAAAAGCCATACATCCCATACATGAAGCAACCTGAAGCTGTTGGGAAAGGGTAGGTGTGGCCGGCTGACATTGGTGGAAGCTCCATGCTCCCCGGAGTAAAAGGTATGTAGACAGATTGACAGTAAGTTAGCAAACATCATCTCTTCTGCAAATTCTATCCCCTGCAAATGATTCAGAGCTCTGAACATGAAAATGGCTGCTTTAAACATTGACGTGATCCAAGTCAGTAAGAGACGTTGGACCATTTGATCCTCCAACTTGTTAGCTGGCGGACGAATCGTTTAACATGGAACTTGTAACAAATAACAGTTTCTAATAGATACAACATGTAGGGAATGAAATAATCACAATCAATGAGGACCACCTGAATATAATATGGCGACATGACGTGGTTATTCAGAGAATTATAACAAAAAGTGGAAATTGAGAAGTAAAAAAAATTAAATAAAAAATGAAACGACTACGAGTGAGCTTGACTTCGCATGTGCCTCGGATGAGTTCGAGTTATTAGGAAGATAACTTGTCGAGTTATAGAACAAAAAATTGTGGTAAAGGTCTTACGGTTCCTATGCACATTAATTAATTGCATGGCATTTCATGTTTAGGTGCAAGTTTACCAATTGGCGTCGTTCCACTACCCTATAAAACTCGGATATTCCGTGTACTTGAAGTCCGCCTCGCATAGTAATAAATAACTGGAAGGTAATGGAAATAACAATCCCGTGTAAATAGAACGTGGAAAAAACATTTTCTCACCTTTGCGGTTCGTGTTTGGTGAACCCAACACTCGAAAGAAAAAAAAGTAGTAATAGCGTTGAAGTGAGCAAAAGCGGTTGTTGTCGGACAAATAAAAATGCGTGAGAAAAACCTCTATGTGAAGAGTGAAACCCCCCTAAATGAACATTTTTCTCTTTCACGTGATGAAGGAGTCATATAATTTCTCGTTTACCCGTTTAAAAGGAACTGGCGGCGTCCGGGAATGGCATTGATGGAACGCCCTAGGGGAGTCCCGGTGGCATGATGTGAGAAAATACCACCCTCCAGCCTGGAGTTCACTAATCAACGGCAATGAAAGGCACATTTAGCTCAATTCAGAAACCCACCCCTCCCGGGCTCGGGGGTCAGCTGGTAGTTCCCCTTCCTACAAGTTTAGGAGTAATTAACGGGGAAAAAAAGTTGTGTTCGTGGAGATAACTTTATTAATGTTCGGTTCGGGTCAACAAATCCTAGTCACTTCCTGGCCACGTTATTATTTCAGATGCGGGCGGTCTGAATTGAGGGTAATCGTTGTTAAATGTGCTACTTATTACCAGATTCATTACTTAAGTTCTACAAGGGGGACATCCAGAACGGTGATAATGGTTTATACTTCATACACACCCAACTCACGTCATCACATTTAATGTAACTTGTTATCTTGGTTGATTTCATTCTTTTATTACCCATTTTAAATTCAAAAACGGTCAATTCTAACATATGGGTATATTGTGTTTTAAATAATGTGTGATTGATTGTCATTGTGAGGCTACTTCAAGGTTCAGGAATTGTTATTATTCGCTTTGGAATAAATTCCACGGATCTAAAACCTATCGGAGTCAATTTTTCATCAGAAATTCATCAGAAAATGACACCTCAGTTTCCAATGTAGTTAAAAACCAATAAAACCAAGTTTTTTGCGCTTTTTAAAAACATTATTGGCCCATAAAATCTATGCATGTGAGTTGGTTTTTCTGGCTACAAGTTATGGCCAACTTAACCCCAAGTTGAATCCATGTGCGAAAAAAAAGAACATTTTATGATTGGAATTGTGGACTTATCTCTACGAGTCAGGGCATTATACACATTCCACAGTGTTGTTTTTGGTACCCCGAAAAGTAGCATGATGTGTATCGTTGGCTGAAAGATTCCCTACAAATTTATGAAGTTGTTGCATACAATTCGAGTTCCCCAATTGGATGGGAGATTCGTCTGGCTTGGGAGAAATGTTGGCAAATTTTGACTCCAAATAACCCATTTTCGTCTACATTTCTTGGTGCTTTGATGATTGTTGTATCTCAACTATGAACTACTTACATTCAAAGGTTTTCTTTACAGATTAGGAATGGTCGATTGCGCAGATAATGAAAAATAAAAACAATCCCAAAAAATTAATTCGATTGTTGGCTTACGAAGTGTCTGTTCTTGTCTGACAACACCAGTTTTCACTCAAACCCTTGTGCATGTTCTTCTTTGGTGGCAGAGTCCCTGAGATGAGCGAAGGATTGAAAATAAAGCAATCCAATTGGTTTCATGTGGTTCGTTGAACTTTAAAACTCTTCTTGGTCAATTAAAAGGTTTCAGTAACTATTCAAACCGAAATGAGATATAACGAACACTCTCCTTAAGTTGATTGTGACCAGAAATCCTGTAAACGAAGCACCCTCTTGAGAGCTATCCTTTTTATAACGTTCATATTATGACGCTTCCTAGGATATTCATATATACCCTTCTTTCCATTCTATAACCTCGCTCAAGGAACCGAAAGTGCGGTTTTATGTTATTTGTGTGAAGAAGGACACCACCCGCTGGTTCGACTCCGAAGGGGGCTCCTAGTGTTTGCCGTCGTTTGTCACAGAACCGTCTGGTAGTTGTTATTGATTGTGGAAGACCAGTGGCAATGTTTCCGTGGCAAAGGCATCCATCTGCCCTGCTACAGGTTTTGGGGGAAACCCCCGTTGTTCGAAAGATACTACCCGTCTTCGAAAGAAGGGAATATGACAATTTATGATTCCGAAAAGTAAATAATGCACACATGAACAGTTCAACGGCTTAAAAAGAAAAGGAACGGCCGTACAGAAAAAGTTGGACCGGTGCCCCATCTACACGTAACGTTAGAATCAACAGACCGCAATCCATGATGCATTCCAATTTCATTGAAAAATACATGGTGGTTTATAAATTATCCCCAATTCAGAAACATAATGGTAAGTAATACAAGCATTACAGTTACACCCTGTGTCTTTGTATAGGGTATCACTTATAAACATAAATATAAAAACGTTTAAATATTATTAAAAACTACATAAAATGCTCAGTTGAACAAAAAAATCTAGTATATCCAATGAGAATTCCAGTAGGAGCACTTATAGAGATCGGTCATTATACCCTCCATCTTTGTGCTTCCTCTCCATTAACTCCTATGTTCCCGATTTATTATTTGATCCCTAATTACTTAATATGTCACCAGACGATAGGAAATTGTGTGATTTTGTAGAGTTACCTGTAAGTTGGCGATATCACAAACTTTCCTATGTAGCAACTCCATTGGAAATCACTTTTTACTCTTTGAAAAATTGACGATTTCTTCCTCAATAAATAAATGTTTCTGCTGTAAAATAAGATTGAATCAGCAAGTGGATGCGATTCAGTGTTGAAAAGCAGTGATAAATGTTGTACTACACTTGAGATATCTACAAAGATACAAAACTAAAAAATCGGTTAGGTTGAACACGAACATAGATTTGAATTAAAAGACCATGTATGATTTCGGAGCTGCAAATTCTTTCACTGGGGTTTATTATCCAATTGGCTTGCGTTCATGATTTGAATTCCTACTAAGCTTTGGAATGTGCGTGTTTCACAAGTGATAGAGCGATTATTGAATTTCAAGAGGCACCCAAATATGATCAACTGATCGATCCAAATAGGTATTTTGGTTGAGAACCGATTTAAGTGCTCTATGCATATCTCCTGAAACACGCACACTCCAAAGCTTAGTGGAATTTTAAATCATGAACGCAAGCCAATTGAATAATAATCCCCAGTCAAAGAATTTGCAGCGTTTTTTTATGATTATCAGAATACCTCAACCCGTGTATCGGCTATAAACCCGTTTTAGGAGTTCACTCTAGTATCCACGTTCACTACATCACTAGGTTACTGCAATGAAAACAAAAACAATTATAAACCAGAATAATGCAAATGTTAGTACCGTGAACCCCGTGGGCCATACATCGGGAATGGTTTGAGCTACGGACCTGGGGAGGGGCTCATTCGATTCCTCATGGAAAGTTTTAAATAAAAATCCAAATTTAGGCCGCCTTGACTTTTTTGAGGTTTTAGGGATTTTACAAAACTTTGACAACCCTTAAAGGGCACTTTTAATTACGTGAGGGCGTTATCAGACCAATATTGATTTTTCCTGAAAATTTCAGATTTTTTGCCATAGCCGTTTGGGAGGAATCGTGCGTACGGCGGACGGACGGAAAAATCTTTATTGTAGATTTGGATTCTACACCCTTTGAAACGTAAACCACGAAATTTTCAGGAGGGGGTTAAAGTTCTTTTTCAAGAGCGATTACAACGGTTTATTATTGCATAATAAACCAAAAGTGGCGATTATGTGGAGAAGCAGTTGAATGCAACTGGACAGTTGACTGAATATATTGCGTGACTCTCCGATACCATTTTAAATTGAGACACCAAAAGTATTATGGTCCGGATATCTGGTAGGGGAATGAGTAATGAGAAACCCCTTCTCACTCAAGTTCCGCATTTTGGAAACAAACAGTTTAATCACCCTAGTAGCCCAACAGTTCAGTTTAATATATAGATCAATGACTCCCTATAACGAATACAATTTTTTAAAGCGTTATTAAATTTTTCACATCGGGAGCTTACTTTTTGATAATCCTCTTAACATAGATGGAAGTTGAAGCATCAGACGCCAGAACTGTAGCAACAGTATGTGTTATTGAAACATCACTCCAAGCCACATTATGTTACCCATAACTCGAAAGTTTTATCAAAACTTCCAATTTTAGGGAATTGAATGATCTTTGAAAATCATGATAAAATCCACCTTTCATGTGTATGCCGATACAACAGGCCTAATGATCCCTCCCAACCTCAATCGCTTATCCTCAATTTCAGTTTTATTCTTTTCCAATAACGAACCTTTGTAACTGACCACAAAAATATCAGTTCAGTCCCCTTACAATTCGTCGGTTTACGTTTCATGATACGAAGAATCCAGAAAACCAATTCAAAAACAATATCAAGTAAATAAAAATAACCCCAGCCGTCCGCTTTCCGCCGGAGCTTTGCTTCCAATTTTCAGACCAACGTTTTACGAATCAGTTGGGCTTGAACCCACTGTATCATTTTTCACCGTTTGACCATCCCTAAAGGGTGAAATTGAAGAAGTGGAATGTTAAACAATCGTTTTAAATTTAAACGAAAGTTAAAGAATGCATTTTAAATAAGAATAATGGTTTTTAACTAGTTATTCAAACCAATTAAATAAATGAGACCTCCCGCATCGCTGTACTTTCATTAATTTTCCCTCGTTAAAGGTTAAAAGTGTCAACATAACTGAAAAAAAAAGCGTAAGCCAGATTCTTACCATCCCAACTCAAGTAAACATTCAAACAAATCTCTTATAAACCTGGAACCAACTATTCTGGCTAAAATTTTAACATTACTACAACATAATTACGTACTTCGAACATTTTTATTCTTCATTTTGTTAAGTAAATGTATAGTGGGCTTTTTGGCTCAGCCCCATAAGGTACAGCCGTAGGCCCATATTGGTTTAGTCACTTGCTCATTTAGAAGCATTTTAGTGTGGACTGGGAGCTTAGTATTCCTTTCCAGGAGCCAGTACATTTTCTTGAATTTCATGTTGATTTCTGCCTCCTTCTTCTTCTTTTATTGTTCTATCCATTTGAGCTTAGCGTCTAATGTCATACCCAGATGTTTGGCTGTGTTACAGTACGGTACCATTTCAGAGTCAATTTCAATGGGGTTCACTTTTTGGTTGATGAAGTTTTTATGAGCAGGCTTGATTTCATTCAGCTTTATTCCCCATCTTTTAGTCCACTGAAGAATTGTGTTCACTGTGTCCTGCAGTTCGCAGTGGCTTCCTCTACGGTATTTCCTGATGATAGGATTGCTGTGTCGTCTGCAAACGTTGGTGGGACAGTGTTTGCTGGTTTTAAAAGGTCCCTCGTGAACAGTAGGTACGGAACTGGCCCAAGTACACTACCCTGCGATACCCGTGTTACTATTTTCCTTAGCCCGGAGTATTCACCTTCGCGTTTCACACTAGAGTGCCGTTCTGTGAGGTACGAATTAATCAGTAGATAATGCTGCTGTGGGAGATTCCTAAGGATATTTGCTAGGACTTACTTTAACCTGAATCATAGTGTGAAAGTGTTGATGTTTTAGTTTATGTAAATAAACCTTTTTGATTGAAATTTTCTGTAGAAGTTTTCCAACAATGAATTAATGTAGTTAACAAAAAACCCTGCAAATTATTTAAAAAAAAGGTTTAGTATTCCTGTATTTAAAAAAAAAAAAAAAAAAAAACATAAAAATATAACTGAATGATTGCAAAGAAGTTGTCTTAATATTAATGAATCATTGTATTGAAAACCGTGAATGCAGTTGTTTCTTCTTCTAAAAATTATATTTCTATACTTAACCGAGTTAAGAACTAGGACAATTTCTTGTCTCTTAGTTTGTATGAGTACATTTACGGCTGTATTCGTCGTCAGCAACAAAACAATAACTAGGTACACAGGGGAACAAACGTAGAAATCCAATTAAAATTTAACGAATAAAATAAAAATGCAGGTAATAAGAAAGTTTTGAGTTTTCTCTTGTCAACTGAACCCAAGCATGGGAAATGGCGTTTTTATAAGATCTATTGTAGGTATAATATAATGAAACCGTGCCATGTGCTCTTTCACCAGCCACGGGTTTCGCCATGTACCCTACGAAAAAACGGTTCCCCGTTTTTTCAAATGGTGAGCGAACGGGGAACCGTACAGCAACCGTGCTGTTTTCGATTCCCAGAACTAATATCTGTCTGAGTCAGACAAAAAACTATCCTAGTCCCTGAATATATCTCTCAGGGTTGATTAATCAAGATGTCAAGATTAGTCGCATGCATATCGGATCGATGTAGGATTTTTTAGACAAATTTTGTAAACTTCGGTGCAGTAGTTATAGAGAAAATCATCGGACAGCGGCGGCTGTTTTTCGGATTACTATTTTTTTATTGAAATCAAAACGTTTCAAGCTGCTTAGAACCCAAACATCAAATAAAAAAACGATGCAAATTATTACACGGTCTTTTTCTAAATTTATGAGATTATTATAATCTCGTGTGTTTCATTTGCCTCACTTCGTCCAATAGCTAATCATGTTCGCTTCACATATTTGCTCAAGCTCCTTCAGTTTATTTGATAATATCATGCAAGCATGAGTGGGGTTGTGGTTGTTCGAATGGAAGCGTAAATGAGCTCATATAGACGAAACCTTACCAACGAAATAAATTACCATAATGTGCCACTATCAAGGCCAAATCGCCTCGCTCGCTCACTACAGTAATGCATCTTTCAGCGAAGATGGAATTCTTCAAAATCATATATACAATTATTGCACGTAATTGAAACCGACAATCAACGTGTTTCCATTGAGTGGGCTATCAAGGTTGCCATCTCTTTCAATTCACGTTGCGTACTGCGGACTTGAGTTTTCTATTCATTGCAAAATTCGTACTGATGTTCCCAGTACTCTAATGAATGATTCCCAATAGCTATAAAATTAAATAATGTGGAAAGTTATTTTTCTACTAAGCAATGGTATTTGACAAATCAAGTAAGCGAAGCTAGGAGCATTCAAATATGTGGTGACACAGGAATTTGTTATGAATTACCAACTCAGCCCACAAATCGTCTCAATCGAATTACAAAGCTCCTTCCACGCTGAATGAAACACATCGAGTATACATATGTCAGTACTCAATGACTTCAATTTCTCCAAGTGTTGACATCACCCTTTTCAGTGATCAGTGATATGACAACGATTGATTACAGTTTTTTTTTTTTTTTTTTTTTTGCATTATAAAGGATGTCCAGTGAAGTTAATAGACAAACTCAGGGAATCTATGCGGCAGCTAATTTAACTTCTAAGATTTTATTCTTGTTTTTGATCTTAACTTTCTAAAACGGCCGTACCTTCCTGACCAAGGCATTTCTGATTAGCATTATGATTTGAAGCCAATGGTGGGTTTTCCAAGGTAACAAGTTGAAGGATATGTAATGACCCATGGTCTCGTCAGCTTTAAGTTTCGGTGTCAGCTCAAAGTATAGGGACTAGTAGAGGTTGCTGTTCTCGGAGATGCTTGTGAAGGCGAAGACATCCAACAACTAGATGGCAATTACAAGGAATGAAGATCAGTGACCAGCTGAAGGTCCCCTGTGGCTAACTTCGTTCGTAATCGATCTAACTTGTTGAAGTATAAATGGGGCTCATTTTATGGCTTGTAGAGAAGTTATGGAGCCACGAAGCGGAGAGTTTAGATCATGTACTAGGTTTAGAAAATTGGCTGTAAACATCTAATTTATATGGATTCGTGATTTGCGTAGAAGGGTTATTCCAATACAAAAGTAATAGTCATCTGTGTAATAATTTGCAGCTTTTTTACTAGAATCTCGCCTACCAGGACCAGAAGATAAGACCCCGAAATAAGATCAACGAATCCTAACACAAACTCGTGGATGAGTCGTATTAAACTAGCTCTTTCACTTAGGTAGCACATTCAAGAGAAAAAGAAAATAAAAACCATAGCCACTGACTTGATAGAGCAACAATTGCGATCTACTAACTCGAAATTAAGACTCCTGAACCGACTGAAAGTGAGGTAACTGAATGGATACCAGTTGATCACTTCAACTTCCTTGTAAATAGACTTGTTCTTAACAGTCTCTCCAACTTCCTTGCCAAGTCCTGAATTCAAACTCCCACCAACAAAAGACCAACACTTAGCAGGTGAGGTGCCTCCCGCCGGGAAGTCTCTACTTTGAGAGCCTCATTTCTCCTTGGTAACTGCAATAAAACAATCGTTAGGAACTATTTTCGCTTTTTGCCTTTTCAGGATAGGATTGCCATTTGAAAAGGAGGTGGAACAGGAAGGTGGCACAGCAACGCTGCGGAGCGGCCATTCAACGAATCTTGAAGAGCGGTAGAGTCGGAATGCCGATGAAAAGACGATAATTACTGCAAGTTTGACGAAGAACCCCCCTTCTTCCTTGTAGCTGGGAGGTTTTCAGGAATTTTCTTGAAAAGGGCCCTAAAGATGACAAAACTACTTCGCCCCTTTTGTTCAACCCGTTGATACGTCGGTTCTCATTCAAACCACTTTTACCTCTAGTTCCCCTTTTTATTATAACGGAGATTTCACCGACCCCCCTTCACCACCGCGGCCCATAGAAATATTAATCTTCATCATCTCCCCTTTGGAACTTGACTAATAAACACCGCCGCGCAATGATGATGAAAAGATAAATAAACGAAGAACAAAAAGAAAAGGCAGAATTTACAGAAAGTTCTCATTAATTACAGAAGTTCCGTACTTACTGAAATTTATCGTTTCAACTGCAAATTACCTCGTAATTTCTCTTAATGATAATTCTATCTTCCTAGTACAGGTTCGTATAGCGGAGTTTTTGAATTTAACTCGACCAATAAAAACTTCGACAGTAGTTTTAACATTTCATGAGATGGCTGGTGTAGGTATGCTTTATCTTTATTTTCTGGCTATCTCCATAAGTATTACTGGGAATACTTACCATTGATCCTCCACCCGGCTATAATCACGTTGTTGTACTGATTAGGAGGCAGTAGACCATATTACTAGTTTTACTGGTTTTTGTGGCCTGAAAAAGCAAACGAACCTCGAAGCCAGTGGCGTTCACCGAGACCATGGCGGTTGTCCGAGACGAAGGGAATGAGAGAAAAAAATTAGATTTTCTCTAGCGGGTGCGCGGGCATCTATCCGAGCTCCTGTGTAAGCTCTCTGAAATTTTGCGCGCTTTGTTTCGGGCCCTCACGACTCCACTATCCTCTGACCCATTTTGAGGTTCTGCTTGGCTCGTGAATTTGAAACTCTTGTACTCTTCAATGAGGATTCATAGGGAAAAATTGGAAAACAGTATGCTAAAATTGTACTTATAATATGATTATTATCTTTTTAGTTGACAGGTTGTCAGAACGAGCTGGGGCGTCAGTCCTCTAGCTGTTCACTTTCAGTGGGAGTACTGATTGCCCCGGTTCGGATCCGGCTGGCACCAATGATTAGGGCCAAAATCCTATCAAGTGTTGTATACCTGTCCTGTCGTTAGACAGTTCACCTCTGATCTCGATATCACGCGAATCCAAATCGCTCACAACCCAGGGGTTGAGGCAATGGGAAGCCACGAGCGAAATCGTCAGACCTAGTTCCGATCCTCATGGAGGACGGCTGGCGACGTCCGCGACACCTCCGGGTAGTCGGACGAAAATTCAATATGGAATTCCTTGTTTACGTTACTTTTTTTAACTTTATTATCTTTTTATATGGGGTATCTTTTTCATTTTGGCCAAGGGGAGCAAATGTGCCTGGGTTGCTGTCAGCAGTCGCCCCTGATCGAAAGAACTTTTGTTCCTTCACTCAACATGGCAAATATGTTTGCAAAATGTTTCCATTTGACTTCAGAATTTTCTTATTCCGTTTAATCCATACTTTTCAATAGTGATTGATTAGTACAGACCTTTATTTAAAAAAAAACATCTAAGGTCAACGACGAAATAATGTTGAAATCACTTGAGAAAGCGACCTATTTCAACCCCCAAACTTGATTTACTATTTCAAAAATACTATAATATTAAAATGAAGATAGAAATTATTGTTAGTTACTATATTCACCATCTTACTGTAAATGGTTTTTCTTCCCCTGCTTCAAGTTGATAATGCCCCGACACTGCACTTTCTCCAGGTCTCTTTAGTCTAGGGTCATTGTCACGGCCCAAAAAGAATGTGTTTCTCAGGGATCAAACGGGGATTTTCGAAGAAGTTCTTGTTTTGGTGGTATTAACGACTCACAAGCGGGCACACGTTTGAGTCGCCCTAAACGGTAGCTGGTGTGTTTTCTGATCGAGCAAGAACATTTGAGAACAGGTTAGTATTTTTATTCAATGGCATTTTAATGGCCCTAGTTGCTCACCTATTATGTTTGATATCAAATTTTACTTTCTACCCACTTATTCTCTTGGTAGGCCGTAACGTACTATTTTTAAAACCCACAAAAAATCCAGTATTATTGGAAGAATCTCTGTTGAAAGTTCAAATTTTCATCTAGGTCAAAACAAACCAAAATTGTCATTGTCTTGACCGAAACGGCCACGCCATTGTTATGACCTATATCATTGTCATGGAGGTCAAATTTCAAATTAAGACATCGGGAGAACAATGGGATGGTTTGAATGACTGGGCATCTGAAAGACATCCAGGGAGGCCAATCAAGTAATAAACATCCAAAAACCTAGCAAAAAAAAAAAAAACACTTAAACGTCAGGACCCGAAATTGCCCATAGCCAAACAATAAACCATTGCGGTTTCCTAGTTTACCTATAGAGAGCCAAAGCTATGTTTAATTTATTTTATTTACTTATGTTAACGAAGCTCACACGTTTGTCAGTCGCTCCAGTTCCAGCTTGAATTGTCAGATCGGTAGAGTTGTTTGCTTAGAGACGGCCGTACACAAGGGCAGATGTTCGAATTTAATGCTTCTTCAACTTTGAGCGACTCCGAAATATGTATATTACCATCACTACTATTACCTAAACTGAGAAAAACAGAACTAAGCTTGGAAAACTTGTTGAAAAACTTGAAATTAAAATCCTTCCACGCCCGAAGCCACCTGTTATTTCGCTACTAAGACAGAAAAAAAAACAAGTTACTGCAACCTCCTTCCTTTCAGGATTCCTTCTTCCTCATTTCCAACTACATAACTCGATTTCGTTATTCCTTTTTTTCTCTCAACTTTGTTCCTCTTTTGAAAAGTGAAAATGGGAGAACACCTGACGAGTGTCACCTCGGGGAAATGAGAAAAGTGCCTCGCCAAACCCTGTTATAAAAAAATATATTTTCGTGAAAAAAGAACTCCTCTTTCCTCGGGAAAAATAAGACTTCCCAAAAATATAATTATGTATTAACAGATAACTTTTTTTTTTTTTTTTTTTTTTTTGCCAAGTTCTTTTGAGTCTGAAGTTTGTCTCGCTTTGCTTATTCACGCCTTCGCTCCCTCTTTTGTCTTGGATTTCGCAGTTTAATACACTTCAAAGACGAACACCCCGAGCGTTGAGTTTCCGTCAAGGGTTAGGATCAGCCATCCAGGTGTGAAAGTTTTCGGGTTTTCGGTCTTAATTAAATTTTTCTCCACTCGTTGAAAATGACTAGATGTACGTGCAAGGCGAACATCGTTTAAGGATAAACAAAAACATAACGTACTGGCTAATAATCACTACAAATTAAACGCGAGTCAAAAAATCATATTTGGGTTCTAGTGAAGGCTGAGTTCTGTTCAAGACGCTCAGCCAATCCAAAAGAGTTGAATCAAATTGCTGAAATATTTTTAAATTAGAATATCGAAAACTTTCGACAGTTTTCATGTTGGTTATTGAGAGACGTCCCTTCAATGAATGGAATCAAGCCTACCGGACGGCTTTACTTTCATCCGTTCACTCTCCCTAAAGGATAGAACTTTGAGAGAAAACAATTACAGTAATACTCAACGTACAATCAGACTACGTGCAGTTCGGTTAACGTACAGTCTTACTCTTGAAAATTTTGTCCGCATCATGAACATTTTCTCGGAGAACGTACAAATTTAGGGCGGACATTTTTTCCGAATTTTGAATTTGGCGCGTGGAAGAAAATGGTTCTTGCCCAGATTTTGGCGCCTGCGTAAAACACTGCCGCAAACCTACGCCAACATACCTTTGTCTCAGTTCCATTGAACCCATAGTGCCCTCACTAATCCCTCATCCATCTTCTCTTCCTCCTCAGCCCCCGTAAGACAAAGTCTATAAGTCTATACTTTTTCGGTAAGTGTTGACGCTTTTTATTTATTTACTGGTTTATTTTATTCCTTCCTTCTTTATTTATTATTTCTTCAAATGGTAATTACTGTACCCTTGTCCTATCGGTATAAAAAGGTTGAGGTGTTGTGACGAATTAACCTCCTCCATCATTGTCAGCGGTCACCTCAACCATTACCGTTGCTGCCGCTCCTGCAGTCGTGGTTTATGCATTTATTTATTTGTTTATTGCCCTATTTTTTCGTAATTGGTTTATATTTCTTCTAATAATAATGTATTTACACTTTAGCTGTCATTATTTGTCAGTAAGATTGTACAAACAAACATTGAAATGGGTGGGTGTGGGGGCGAGAGGTAGGATTAATCGCTTTTTCAATTATTCCTTATGGTATTATTAGGTCCGCACTACGGACGTTTTGCTGTAAAGACATCCTTCAGGGAGGGATTATGTATTTCGTTACTTTGCCAGAAATAATTTCGCCCCTAACGACCCGTGTTAAAATATATTTTGAGAGCAGGAAAAAGCGTAGGAAGATGTTCCATTTTTATTTTTTAATTTTCGTTGTTCTACTGTCTGAGGTGATGGAATGGTATAGTTGCCCCTTCCATTGAGGTGAATGCTGATTCATCCCCCAAGGCATCGGATTCCAAAATCGGGAAGGGCCAACCAACCAAATCCATCACAACTGGCGGATTACTAAGTCGTGTCCATTTACAGTATATTGCAAGTATTTTAATATACTCTTTTCTTCCGTACAATCATCTATTGTTGCCATCGAGTTGCCGTCGCGTTGTTGTAGTAAATCAGTATATTTCCTCAGTAAATCAGTGCTTTCTTACACTGGAAGAGATTGTTAAGGAAGTGAATTTCGGCGAAGGTCCTTAGTTCAAGAGTGTAGTGTCAATATAACACTTCAAAGTTAGTACTGTAAAGCCATAATTATTCGTTGTAAACAATATTTGATTATTTTCCACGTTCATTTGGACTCCAGTTTAGTTTCGGGCCCTGGATTGCTCGGTGAGCAAAGGCGGGTTTCTCGGATATCATTATCTCAGGAGTTGTTGACTGCCGCCTCTCATTTTTCCTCCATCGACAAGTTAGAGCCAATGAACCAGAGTGAATGAAACGCTGACATTCTCTCTTATCCCGTATGTGTACAAACTTATTTACCATTTGTGTTTCAAAATGCGAGAAAAAGGGACTTACCGCACCGGATTGTAATTGGCTTGGCCCTTTCAACCCATTAGACGCACCTCCAGTCATTCAGATCAAATTGCCAAGGAGCATGACTTTGATTACCACTACGCTAATAGTGCCAGGGAAGTAAGAAAAACAAACAGGCGTGTACTAGTAGGTTTTGCGGGGATTCTATCATAATAAATAATGTAGTGCAAATAAAGTGTTATAGGTACCTGATAAAAATTAGAAGTAAGAACCAACTCCAGGCTGGAGCACAGTGTTACACTATCCAGCTCGGTAATCGGTTAACATTCAGTTGAAGAATGTATCTATCTCTGAATGTAATGTATCTAGTCTTGTATTATCATTCTGCACGACTGATGGGTTCTACTCATGGTCTGCTCATTTCACATTAAGTGCAATTCGTCACCTGCCCCACATGGCGTACGAACAGAGACAGTGTCACAGCGAGGTACAGCTATTACTTGGGGCGAGAAGCAGACAAAATTATATATTTCCGCCCAACTAGAGCCATCAAGTGAGTTGGAAACGCACTTGATTGAAGGTACTCATAGTTCGAGCCCGTATTGCTGGCAACTTCATTTTCGGCTTGGGTGAACAAGCGGGGCCAATTGGGAGCAGTAATAATACGTGTAATGATTAAGTTTTTTTTTCTAATACCTACGCAATCATCTTTTTTTCATTTTGTTGTGACGATATTAAAAAAAAGGAAGTAATAACCGTCTATCACATGCGGGAAGGCGAGGCTCCATCCTCCAAAATTATATGAGCTGCTTCTTGTATATATTCCAACATTTTACGTCAGTGGCCCATATTGTTCCATATTTATTATGTGTGTGTTGTATTTATTACGGAAAAACCAGTTACTAAACTCCGAAGCTAGACCAACCGCCTTGCTGGTTCCGTTGTCATAGTAACCCTAAATTCTAATCGATATTGAAGCATCTAACCCAGTTTTCTTAAACTTTTGGTTGTTGAAAAAATGTTTTAAAAAAAGAAAAATTTAATACCGCTCGAATGGTATTCTATATTCTATTCTATATACCATTATATTTGGTATTTTCCTCATTTAACACTTTCGAAAATTATTAATCATTATTCAGTGCGATCATACCTATTTTTAATATGGCGGAAAAACCATACCTAAACCTATTTTGAAAAACACTTGAAACTCCGCGCCGTCTTGTGGACTAGTCTATAGGAAATTTGATGCTGATTTCAAAAATGTGGTCAAAATCTAAAAAATCTTGAAGAAAAGCGTTTTTTTCTAAAAGAATTCGTCGATTTTTTTTGTTCGCAAAAAGTGAAATAACTCTGAAATGAAGTCTCTAAAAAAAAATTTCAACGCTGCATTTTCTCTTCCAAATTCAACGTAGAATAAAAAACTAAAAAAATGGGGGGTCAAGAAGTAACCCCGAGTTTCAATCAAAGATTTGAGGCACTAAAACATCAAAAAATGAAAAAAGGGTTCCTCCACCTTCAAGCAGAGTGAAAATACAATAGAAAAGGGGCGGTTCAATTTTTTAATAGCTCGCACCATATGGCTGTAATTCCTTAATAGGCCCATATAGATGGGACACTCTGTATAATACAATTATACATTATATTTATTTAATCGATTAATTCATTCATCACATACGAAGTTACGGGTCATAACAGTGAGATAAGGGAGTCTTCCATCTTTTGTCACACTGAATTTTTGTGACAAGCCGATTTAATATTGAATTTAGCCATTTATTCCTTTTAATATTTCTGATGAATGTTTATATCGCATTTTCGGTCTATTAATCTCAACAATGCACCTTTTCAATCGATCTAGAAAAAAGGAAGATTACGTTTCAAAATGAGTAGAATCCGAAAATCCAACAACAACAAAATCCGTCCTGCCTCCGTCCAGAGGTTTCCCCGAAAATACTGAACGAAAGTTAATGAAACTTGTGTCAAACGAACAGCAACATGAGTGTGAATGTGATAGTAAAAACGCTGCAAATTCTTTCACTGGGCTTTATTATTCAATTGGCTTGCGTTCATGATTTGAATTTCTACTAAGCTTTGGAGTGAGCGTGTTTCACAGGTGATAGAGCGATCATTGAATTTCAAGAGGCACACAAATATCATCAACTGATCAATCCAAATAGGTATTTTGGTCGAGAACAGATTTACGTGCTCTATGCATACCTCCTGAAATTCTTGCGTGCTCTATCACGCACACTCCAAAGCTTAGTATAAATTCAAATCATGAACGCAAGCCAACTGAATAATAAACCCCAGTGAAATAATTTGCAGCGTTTTTTTTTATTGAACCTCAATACCTCCCCACAATAAAAACATATCTAATTTATCAAGTCCTTTAGCACTCGTATTGCGTTAAAACTTCCCCAAATCCAAATTTAAACGATGTAGCCAAAGGTAGACTGATGTAGAAGGCACACAAATATCATCAACTGATCAATCCAAATAAGTGTTTTGGTTGAGAACCGATTTACGTGGTCTATCTCCTGAAATTCAATAATCGCTCTATCACCTGTGAAACACGCACACTCCGAAGCTTAGTAAGATTCAAATCATGAACGCAAGCCAATTGAATTGTATACCCCAGTGAAAGAATACTTATTTACCCCAGTAATAACATTGAATAATAAACCCCAGTAATAATATTGAATAATATTTAAATACATATTATGAGCGTTTCATGCATAGCAGAATGCTTCAACCCGTGTATCGGCTATAAACTACAAGTATACACATCGGCTATCACTCCTGTATCCACATTCCCTACAACTCGACGCTATCGGCCGGACATCACTAGGTTACAAACAAACAATAATAAGCAAAAAAACGCAAATGTTGGCACATAAATCGCGCCATAGATCGGGAATGATTTGACCTACGGACCTGGGGAGGGGCTCATTCGATTCCTCGAGGTATGTTCGTAAGAATAAGTGCACATTTAGGTCTGCCGCCTTGACTTGTTTTGAGGTTTTTAGGGATTTTACAAAACTTTGACAGCCCTTAAAGGGCACTTTAAATTTAGTGAGAGAGCTGGCTCAAGAATTGGGGCGTAGTCTCACCAAGATGGATTTTTCCTGAAGATTTCAGATCTTTTGTTCCAGCCGTTTGGGAGAAATCGTGCAAAATGAAATGAAAATTTTTGTTGCAGATTCGGATTCTACAACCTTTGAAACGTAAACCATGAAATTTTCGGAGGATGTTAGAATTTATTTTTCCAGAGCGATTACAGTGGTTTATTATTGAATAATAAACCAAAATCGCCTAGTACCATGTGAGGTTAGTGTCAGCTGATTGTATTCACACGCGTTAAAGTCAGCCATGCGATTGGTGAGCGAATGGATGACGATTTTGCAACAACTAAGTTACAACAACTTACAAAGATTTTGAGATTTTGGTTTTTCAATTTTCTGCCCTTAAATGTTAACAGTTATGGTTGATTGATCAACGCGCCGAGATTACCGGCACATCCAAGTTCACGTAGAATTTTCGATCCAAATTCCGTACTTTGGCCCGATAGTTTCGGAAAAATGCATCAATCAGCGAACGGACGGATTTTTAAAATTTGATTTTGGTTTATTATCCTCAATAATAAGCCTTTGTAATAACCTAGGAAAAAGCATTCCCATCCCCCCTCAAAAGTTGTTGGTTTACGTTTCAAGGTCTGTAGATTTCAAAACTCAAATAAATAATAATAATAATAATGACAAAAAAACTCTCTTCCACCGCCTCAAGTAAAATCGAAATCCCATTTACTCTTTTTCGAAATCTTTACTTATTTTTAAGATGTGGGTTTTTTTATTTTATTCAGATATATATTCGTTCCGTGAATAGATAAAGACGAATCGGATTGCTGTTTTGTTCGCTCTGCTATTGGAAAATCGGGAAAGTGGACGATCGGGCTGCAGACAGACCAGATAGCACGGATGACGCTATACGAGTATACTCTCCTCAATGCCATCTCCGAACTTTCAACTCAGTTTAGGAGATCGAACGGGAGCCTTATTCTTTCCTGCATTCTCATTTTATCTCGTTAAACAGCCAAGTACTGTTAGACCGGTGATTGGCGTACGAGAGCTTTCTAATACAGAAATGATGAATCATTGATTATAATTTGCAGCTTTGTTGAAATCCTTGGTCGATTGTTTGAACTTTTTTTTTTCAGTCCATAAGAGACGTTCAATATTAATAATAATGAACCAAAAGGGATAAAAAAGTTACAAATTTGACATTGTAATTGCAGTCTGGTTTTATATCACCTGAATTCCTGTCAGGTGTGCTAAGTTTAGTTTCAGGATAAAAAATGGAACTGTTCGTTGATGGGTCAACTGGTTGACGTGCGTTGCTCTGATGTAGTACAAATCGGCAATTTTCGACATTTAAAAAATGATACAGTCTAAACGGCACCTGTCTCAGAAATTCTGTATTCCGCATTTTCTGTAATTTCATTGGAGTTCTTTGATTGTTCAAAGAACATAATCTAAAAGGGAGGTCAATTGTTAAGTCATCGAGTTAACATGATACTGCCAAATGTTTGCACTTCTTCACATTTTTTTAATTATGATTCGTAGTTATTGCTTCATACTGGAGACTATTCCATTCTACAAGAGAAACCTTGGCACACGCACGCATGTCCGCAGTCTGAATCGGAAACACACTGAAACAACATACAAATCACATGTAAAATTGATATTACCAAAACATATAAATCACTGCAGAAAGATGTTAATTATGAATTTGATTGGTTGAAAAAACTTCAACGATCGGAATTCAAAAACGGAATTCATTGTTATCACTAGATACTCAAGACGGTTCTCTTTGGCGAAAAGCAAAACTGATGGTTAAACAACCAGAAACTACTCCTCCACTTAAGGTGAACAACACTTGGCACTCCTCCTCAGAAGAAAAAGCGCAAATCTTCGCAGAACAGCTCGTGAAACAATTCACCCCTTATCCCAGCGAACATCCTGTATTTCATGAACACGTAGAAGAACTAATTACGCAACCACTGATCCTAACCCCTTTCAGCAAATTCTTCAGCCCCGCACAAGTTAAAAATGCCATCCAAAGATCATCAACCAAAAAAGCCCCGGGTAGTGAAAAAATAACGCAACCACTTTTGAAAAACATGCCAAGGAAAACATTAGAACTTCTAACGCAACTTTATAATGCCATTCTCCGTACCACATATTTCCCATCTATGTGGAAACACGCACAAATCTCAATGATCCTTTAACCACAAAAAAATCCCTGTGACCCGACAAATCACAGTCCTATCAGCCTGATTTCAATCTTTTCAACAATTTTTGAATGCCTGATGTTACCAAAATTATTGCCCCATCTAAAGACTACGATCCCATCATTTCAATTTGGATGCAGCAGATCGCACTCTAACGAACAACAACTACATAGGCTTGCCGAGGAAATACTGGATACCTACAAAAATCAGGAACACGGAGAAAGCTTTCGATCGATTCTGGCACCCCGGACTATTAAATAAATTGAAACCTCTCCTCCCTAAACTTACTACCGGATTATCCAATCCTTCATCAAGAATCGCACTTCCCATGTGAAATGCGATGATGCCATCTCAAATAGCAAAAGTATGTCTTCCTCAGTGTCTCAGGAAAGTGTATGGCAGCTGATACTTTACTTGATTTATATGTATGATGTACCAACCTTTCCCAACACAACCACATTAGCCATGTTTGCTGATGATCAATCGATTCATTCAGGAGCAAAATGCATCAACGAAACTGCAAGAACACGGAACAACGGTTGAAGATTGGAACAAAAAAATGGAGAACAACAATGAACGCACAAAAATCGAGTACTGCCACGTTCACCTACAAGAGGAATTACCAAGTAGGTCCTATCATGCTGAACAACATTGTCGTTCTCCAAAATGAAAATATCAAATATGTTGGCATCAAGCTAAATAGAAAATTAATTTTCAGTGATTTAGTGAAACGGTTGAGAACCCGAATTCATTATCTTAAGCCACTTATCGCACCTCAATCCCCTCTCACCTTGAACAACAAAAGATTAATGTATCTGTTATGATAAGGCCCATTTGACAATATGGATGTTCAATCTGGGGATCTGCAAGTGCCTCAAAAGTCAAGAGGGTGCAAACCCAGCAAAATCGGTCACTACGACGTAACACAAATGCGGAAATAGCGGAAATTCGGTGATACACAGAGATTTGGACATTCCGGAAGTAAGCGAGGAGATCGCTAAAACCTTTCAACGCCGATTCGCCACTATTTCATCTCACCCGAACACGACATTTGACGGATTCACTAATCGACCCCTCAACCTACAAAGCGGAAGAAGCTAAAACGCAAAAGACCTGTTGACTTTCTCACGCCGTAGAACGGTTCAGTAGAAAAATGAAATAAAATGAATAAAAACCATTTGTGATACAATAACAAACTAAAATATGTGCTACTGTGATAAAAATTTAATACTACATTATACACACTATATCCTAACTAAATAATTTAATCTAAAACCTACAAAATCTACTACAATTAGTCATCTACATTTTAGCTTCCAAGGACTACTGATGGGTAGATGCCTTGACACACGTGCCATTGTTTGTATTTACAATGCATGAACTTACTAAAAAAATATTCTGGTATTTTAACAACTGTAGAAGAATACTTGTAACAAAAGTTTTCGTTGATTTAAAAAAAAGGAATTTGATTGCAAAAAAAACGTCAACTCAAATAAGCATTGCTGCTGATAGTGATTTTGGCAGGCTGCAGCAGTAGTGTTGCGATCGAGCACCTCCAACTGCTTAAAAACCCAGCTCAACAGCTGAGTCTGCTGTTGCCCTGCATGATTCAGTGGATGGTGAAGAACTCCGACAGTGCTATGAATCCCATATTTCCTCCCAATGGGCTTCTGAGAGCATTGGGAGCCCACGACAACCAAGAAGCCAGATATCGTTGTCATTAAGCCCGACGGGTCCGCCTGGTTGTCCAGGTTCTCAGTAGCTGCGCGGACATGGAACAGAAAGGCTTCCTGGAGGGCTAAGAAAAGTAAATATGACAGGAACAGCCTGCGGCAAGTTGTATTTCAGCTGGATGGCTGAATAATGTCGAGATTATGGCTGCAACCGTGTCATGGCGCGAGATGTAGTGGACACGTAGCAGGGCATCTCGTCAGGAATACTTAGTGGTATCACCACCCCCATCATCCGGGAGTATTACTTAAACCGGTGGTCATTCTATCGGGGCACTGCCTTTCATCCCTCTCTCTCTCTGACATCTTCAACAATTTCCCTAATCCCAAGGGAAATTCACTTCCCTTCACCTTTAAGGGGAGATTTATTATTATTACTATTTTTTTTTTTTTTTTTTTTTTTCAGATTAAAACTACGAAGTGTGTTTTTGTGTCATTCCATTCGATCATTCTCGATAGGATTGAGATAAAAACGTCGTTCTTTCACCAAAAAATCAATCGTTTCAAAACAGAGGAATAATGTTCATGGTATCGAACTAACTAATTCGAAAGTTTCACTACATTTAGGTGGCCCAATATTAAGGCTAGGAATCATATTTCTAAATGATGATAAGTTTAAAATTGAAACTTACGGGACCATTACATCCTATTCGATCTACCGTTCCGTCGGCTGAAATCAGCAATGCGCAGAAAGCAACCAAAACCACCACAAGTAAGAGTGTTTTCATATTCATATTCTTTACTGCAACTGGTCAATTGTGGGACTTGAATCCTGTTTAAATCCAAGAACGTGATACTAGAAGAAAATTTATTTTAGTATAATATTTAATATCGTATTAGTAATTGAATGCAGTGGGCAATTCGCCACAGCTGTAACCTGCAACCTGATGGTTTCAAATTTCCACGCATGATCATGCTAAAATGATTAAAGTGAATTTATTTTAATGTCAATTTTAAATTTGATGTGCCAGAGGAGAAATTTATTGTATTTGAAATACGGTGCGAAACCGTAGATGATAAACTAACCTACTTGTGCTTTATTATTAGTAATAACATAATGGTTTATAGGTAGATATTTTTATTGCTTTGGATAATAAAATCCAATTTCATATCTAAATCGGATGGTGACTCATTTCATGAAAATGTTCTTCTGTAACGTAATGACGTGGCAATTCTTCGTAATTTGTAATTGAAACCCAATAATTATATGCCAAGGCATAAAGTTATAGGTCTATGATCTAACTGCCCAAAAATGTTTTTAAAATGTGTAACGTAAATTTGTCACAAAATTATAACACTCATCCAGGTTGAACCACGTATCCTTTGCTTAGAGCCCGTAGCTAATATTCGAGAATCATGCAACATGCTTCAGCCGCCCAAGGCATTTCTATGTATAGAAATAACCTGGACAAGTGGTTTGGTCATTGGGTTGATTTAGTCCTGCATGTGTGGAATAATCTGCGGCAGAATTTTGTTACGTTTTTGGGCAGTTAGGCCTTGGCTAAAGCATCTTAGATGCCAAAATTTATGTAACGGGATTTGTAATTTATTTACTTGGTAATTACAGTTACAATTATGTTTAATTGTAATATCAATTACTTCAACCTAACTTGCAACTACAAATAATTGTAATTCAGAATGGTTACAGTTACTTTTGGTGATTGTTGCTTTCAATGGATTAATTTTCATCAACTGGTTCTTATTCACTTTCCTTTTTAACTCGTCAAATTAAAAAAGTACTCGAAGTAACTGCAGGTGTATTCCATTAATCAGGTAAACAATTGCTGCTCTTCTCTAACACCTATGATCTAGTGTAGGTTGATTGAAAAGTAGGAAAACATAAGGCTACGCACACTGCCAATATTAATTTCAATGTGAAAAACGTTATATGTAATCTTGAAAGATTTAGATTATAAAAAGTGCTATGGATATGGTTAGTTGGCCATTCCCGATTCTTGAATCCGTCGCCTTGGGAGATGAATCAGACGCCTTCAAGCGAGGCAGGCATTACTGCATTCAGTTCAATGGAAGGGGAAACTATACCATTCCATCACGACCACTGGCTCTTTCGTTATTAACAATCCTGTCACTCCCGTTCACTCTCATTTCCCCCTAGGCTAAATGAAATTTATTATGACCAATTTATTAATTATCAAACCCCTGCCCTACTTATTGGTACCCTCTCCCCCCCCCCTTGAACGAGAGTTTTTCTCCATTCAGTCCCCCCCCCCCTTCCCGTTTTTTTCAAAGCCCTGGGAGTGTGACGGATGTGGTTAGTTGGCCCTTCCCGATTCTTGAATCCGTTGCCTTGTTAGATGAATCAGACGCCTTCAAGCAGCTGGGCCATCTTCTGGGAGTGGCGGGCGTTACCGCATTCAGCTCAATGGAAGGGGCAACTGTACCTTTCCATCACCTAACAAAAGCTAAACGGGACAGAAATACCAGGGGGCGTTTTCCGACATCCACAAACGACTCCAAAAGCTTGGCTGACGTGTACTGAGGGTCGGTCTCGCTAACTTTTTAGCAGATAGAATGGCAATATGATCTTCTGGAAATTGAGTTGATATTGATTACTGTTCCGTTCTTCCACTACTAGCTCAAAACGTTTGGCGCGATCGAGCCATTAAAACCTGGTATGTTTGGGGTATAGTAGATTTTACGTTTGATCAGATTGCTGCATTGATTAGTGAGCAAACACATAGTGGACCATCTACATTCCCTTAAGATCCCTCGAAAACTTCATCAAAATCAGATGTTAAAAAAACTGTTAGCGTCAGGCTGGTTACAAAGATTTCAAGCTTAGGGATTTCAATTTGGTTGCTACTAATGATAATATCGCGTTGGAATTGAAATGGAATAATCAGGTGGATTTCAAGGTTGCTCATGCGTAGACTCATGAGTAATGAAATTCATAGGGGACCATGCCCATCCTAATAATCCTCTGAAAATTTGATGGAAATCAGATGAAACCTTTTGGAATTAGGCTTGGAACAAGGCTCTGCGGACAAAGAGAATACCACAAACTCACAGACAGACAGGCAAACAAACAACAGACACGAAACGAAAGTTGGTCAGAATGGTCCAAAACGCAAAATGATGTGGAAATTTTGATTTTAGAGAACTATTTTGGATGATTGTTCCTCTGTGGAAAGTTAAAACACTAAACAATATCACTTTTAACTTTATCACTAAATTTTTAACGACACTAATTTTGATTAAAATGTTTTCCTAGAAATGTTTGGTAACATTAACATCAGCTTTTGTAATTAACCAAAAAAGTAACCCTAACCCTCAAAACTCATTGGTTTACGTTCCCAGAAATGCTATAGTTGATTTACGAAGAAAGCTATTAGTTTTGTGATTCCTTGATTGGAACTGATACAGGTTTCCACCCAAATTTGATATAGAGTTATTCACAGATGTTTTTGTTTGAGGGGAAGAGTAAATGAATCAATAAACTTGGTTTATTGGCAATTCTGTAC
The DNA here is from genome assembly GCA_031894815.1 of Creontiades dilutus. Lineage (NCBI taxonomy): Eukaryota > Metazoa > Arthropoda > Insecta > Hemiptera > Miridae > Creontiades > Creontiades dilutus. The sequence continues at coordinate 527,012 of JAVIWC010002863.1, read as the reverse complement.
ATGTTTATGCCCATACGGCCCTCTCTTCCAATTCTACAGAAAACAGTAGATAATTACATTAGTCATAGTCAGGTTTCACAATAACAAAGTTGGTAGTATAAGTTAGTTTATTAAATTTAGATAACTGAGAAAAGAAGAAGAATTAAATGAATCGATTATTTGGGTGAACTTGAATTTAGAATTAATAATGAAGGGTATCTCGCTAATAAGTGAGCTTCAGTTGGTTTTTAAAAGTTACTAGAAATTTATGTGTTGAAAACATGGACGGAAATGTATTATAAAGCTTAATTCCTTGTGGTTGACAAGATTTTATGAATAGTTCAGTTTCCGTCGCAATTCAACAAGTTATTGCGGAGTCGAACGCTCGTCACCATGTTTGTGAAGAAGTGATTGAGAATACCCTTAGGTGGCACGTTTTGAAGAAGGCATTTTCTGAATGCTGCGTACAACTCACTCCTCCACTGTTATTTATGTCGAATCTGATGTTTTATTATTAATCTTAACTCAGAAATTGGTTATGTGTAGAAGGAGGCACAAACTGTCGAATAAGAAGAAGAAGAAGAAGAAATGCTGGAAAGTATCAGTAACATATTCATTGCACATCAAAGCGTTTGAAATTTGATGAGCCGAAAGCACAAACAAAGAATCTACACGCATTTCCGAATCTCGCAAGTGCGGATAATACCATCATTCGTAAGCGTTTTCTCAGGTGGAGGGAACGAATTCAAACGCTCGACATGTATGAAAACCCCTACGCGACCTCCCAGACAGAGAACCTTCAGAGGGAAATTCGAGGCTTGTGCCCAAACAGACGGGAAAATCGAGCTGTTTTGATGAGAAAGCCCGGAAAATGGGTCCCTCCCCCTTCCCACCTCCATCCTCTCCACACAACGTCATCACCGAAGTCGAGTTAACTTCAAAAGGATATGGACCGCGAAAAGGTCACCCGATCCGTTCATCCTCTTCAAAACCATCGGGTCGTGGCAAAAAGGAAAAGCTAATATTATCACCGCCGGTTTCCCCTCATACCCCGTTTTCATTTCCACATTTTTCTACACCCGCGAGGATTCCCCATTTTTCTCGCTCTATCCCTCCCTCTCCGTCATCGCCACTTTTCGACGAGAAAAATGAAAATTCTTCATTCAATACCGAAATTACTAGAAAGATTCCCCATTCAGGGGAAAGAAAAGAACCATTCTCCCTTGGTTAGGAGGAAATTGCTAAGAAAAATGTTGAAGGAGGAGGAAGCGTATTAGGATGAAGGGTAGACACGGCTCGAAATACGTCCGAACAAACATCGGGCATGGCGGCATGATGTTCTACAAAGCAAATATATTTTTCGGAAGCATCTGATGTAAGGGTGGTTTACCTCTCGCTCCCCCTTTCTCCACTTTCACGGTAAAGAGCGGTTTGAAGAGATGTGGTATTTGCGTTCTAATGTTGACCGAAGGTGGGGTGTATATTTGATCTAGGTTGTTTTTCAACCATTGATAACTAATGGGCCAACTTTAATGTAACTCTCCACCCCTCCTCAGGAAATTTCACGTCGTCCAATGGAACGTATATATTGCTTTGCACGATCGGTCTAAATTGATGTTCGTGTTAGCGAAGAACATTTTCAGAAGTGGATTTCAATTACGTGGGAACGAGATGAATCGGGGGAACTACTCTTCGAGAAAAAAACAATATTTACCTCGTCTTCATATATATTTTTTACTTTTCATCCAAGTCAATCAAAGTGATGGAAGCTTATTAATCACTATCGAAGACGAAGATTTATAGTCACATTATTTTGCATTTCAGAATTTTGGAAAAGTAGGTCCCATGTATATTCTTATACATTTCACATAGGTCTTTAAGAATATTGGTTTTTTAACTTCTTATGTATTCCTCTAATGTATAATGGCTAGGCAGCGTGTGTAACACCCACGGCGTCGTGGGCAAAGTATGAAATGAATTGATCAACGATTCTGTCACTCCTTAAATTCCAATTTTGATATTGATAAACGGTAAACCTCCAAACCAAACATTTTCTAGTTGATTTTTTTATGTCTACTGTTTTGCCAATGTGGATGGGGTGACCTTTTGTGTTAATCATCCACATTACAATAAAAACTGCAATTACCTTTAGATTACCGAGTGGAGGGGTGGCTGCCTACAGGAGAACAAGCGCATTTGCACCCCCTGGCCAGTACGAAAAAATGTACCTGATAATAATAATATTATTTCATCAATATTATCATACTGTTTTCCAACTTTTCCCCATGAATCCTCATTGTAGAGCAGTAGAGTTTCAAATCCACGCGCCAAAAAGACCATCAGGATGGGTGAGAGGATGGTGAAGTTGTGAGTTTGATGAGGAGGGTTACGGGTTCGATGTCCGGGAGCTAAACCCCATATGTGCTTCAAATGGAAGTGGAACGTAACGTTGATTGGATCCGGATCCAAAGAATGAACCAATTATAGTTTCAACTGCTGTAAAACACGGTTTTCTGAAGTTCGACTATAATTTCAAAACTGCCATTTTTGTCTCACGTTCCCTTTGTGGTTGTAGGTGCACCCCCTGGGTTTCAGGGCAGGAGCCGCCACCGCCCGGGTGTAAATCTAGAGATATAAACTTTTTGGAATAATAAAGATTTCTTAGAAGTAACAAAAATTGGCCTGAATTGGCATGATATTTTACCCATTGCCGAAGAGGGCACAGTCATTATATAGAATTATTAGTCATTGTGCGAAATAGGTAGCATTTCTTATAATAATTAGCCAGCTAGTCAGTTTATGGAATGACTTAGCCTTATATATAATGACGGATTCCACACATTGACTATAACATATAGGTAAACTGTAGATCCAGCAGTGTACGGTTTTGAACTAGATTAGTCAAAATTCACGACTGGGGTCTAATTGGGGCTGACTTCTCGACTTCATTTTTTGTCAATCCTAAAGGATGAAGTCAAAAAAACATAATTTCGCATAACAATAATGTTATTTATGGTTGTTATTGTGATATATATCGCTTCAATGAATCGAATGAGCCCATTCGTACCACTTTATGTTCTTCCGTTCTTCTTGCTTACCGTGGTTATATGTTGCGGGAAACCGAAGCGTAGATAGGTGTTTTATTTCATCCCATTAAATTTCATTCGTTTTTTACGAGGGGTTTCTGAGTCGATTTTGACGTCAGCTTTATTTTTTTTGCTAAAAGAATTAACCAGTTAAGCATAGAAGTTGCCTAGCCTATGAAGTTACATTTATGACGAGTTCAGCCTATCGCTTAACGAATACACAATTTAGCCGATCTGGTGTTGCAAAAACGGTTATGGTTTTTTAATTGAACTACAGTGAAAAAATTGGATATGAATCAATCATAGGAGTACCATAGCATTCGTTTAGTTGGCATAGACGTAGAGGAGCTATCTAATAGAGCTTTGCGTAATAATTTGCAACTTTTTTCTTTTTTTAATGTTTTTCTTACGTTGGGGATTTTTAAATGTTTTGTGTTGTTATTGTGGGTTTTCGTTTATGCCTTGTTGAGGTATATTTGCATGAAACTCCATGCTTTAGTCTTTAGGGAGTTCCTAATAATGTCGCGGCTGTCGTGCAATAGGTCCCACAGACTGCGGGTCCTGGATAAATAATCCAACTCCAACAGAGACCCGGGAGAATGAGAGGGTCAGTCAGCACATTAGTTGGCGGTTTTCGATCCGAACGGGAAAAAAAGTTTAGGGGTGAACCGTTTGATGGGTGAATGAAAACGCGAGGTGTTGGTGCGTCGCTCGAGTACGGACAGCCGAGTGTGTGTGTCGGGAGTTAGACGATATCTCTCTCTATAGGGAGCTTGATCAGAGGGGATCACTCAGTTACACAGCTACACGGTAGAGGCGGAGCACGGAATGTAAATTGGTATTTTAACTACCGTTCCGACATAATTTATATGGAACTTTTTTTTTGTCTGTGTGTTCACGCACTCCCCAAAAAGCCTTTCAGAGCGCTCGAAACGGGAGGAAAATTCTGAATTCGGGGCACAATGGTTTCGGTGGGTGCGGTTTTCTGCGCGACAATAGAGTAATTACCGCGGGGTGTGGTCGTTCGGTGGTGGATGGATGACAGTGTCTCGGAGGTCTGCTGTAATCTCCCTGTTCAGGGAAATGAATCATAGGATCCGAGGGTTTGCCAAAAAACCTAATGGCTTAACCAACGATTGCCACTAAATCGCGGGACGGGGGATATCCGATCGAGTCGGCCAATGTCAGCTTTGTTCATGAGCCAACAGGTGGGATCGCGGATGTGGTTCAAGGTGAGACTTGTAGTTTAGGATCTGCAATTGCAAACAATGAAATTGTACCGCTTTGTAACGTGTGTTTAGAAGCAATAATTAATTTTTTGATATCAACGTCAATTACTCTATGAAATTGAAGCATTGTCCATATATTTGTGTCTCCCACTCCGTCTATACAAATAAACTTCTTCCTGTATTGTATTTAAAAATTATCCATCGTTATGAAAAAGAAGAAAAAGTGTCGATTTCGCCAAAGGTTGCTCAATACGACGGAGATTCAGCTGTAAAACATCGTTTAGCCAGTGTTGGTATCACCTAGTCTGGTTCAAATAAATCAATTACCAAACGCGGTAAATCGACAATCAATAACCAACCAACCGAATATGGGTGGTTAGCGTCCCAAACAATTAATAATACCAGTTCTTTTTGCCATAGGTATTTGTTCCATTCCAAAATTCTGTTTTGCTGCAACTTTCTTTTATGAGATATTTCTGTTATTGTGTTTTGGATTTTGTATTATATTCCGTTAGTTTCACATTTTGTTAATATTTTCCTATGTATTGGGCTATTCGTGTTATTCGGTATTTTGGCTAACTGCGGCTTAATATAGACTCGACGGTGGGTACACACAATAATCGCAAGCTCAATAGTTCAATTTCCATTTTGCATTGGGTATTAAACGGAGGCCGCGACGTATTAGATGTTAACATAGAGCCCACTAGTTTTTCACCGCGATAGTTTTATCATTGGTTTTGATCTATTTGTACAACTGATGTGTATGTTACTAAAACTATTCAATTTATTATATTTGTTCCTCCTTATTTTTGAGATTCAAGCGTAGTATCAGGACGTCCAAACTAAACGAAACACTGACCTCCGTGGAACACCTGAATCCTCGTTTGGCAATTGTGTGGACCCACCGTCGAGTCTTAATATAGACCAAAGAGACTTAATAAGAGTTGATATTTGAGAACTAGTTTGACGGGAATGATGCAGATTTTTGGCGTCCACTATGAATTAGAGAAAGAACGGTGGATTTCGAGGACGATGAAAATGATTTCATGACGAGGTACCGATTTTCAAGTACTCTTATTCTATTGGTATATTTCACACATTATATCTCATTGGTATATGTCACAATATTAACTAATGAGCAGCGAACTAACAACACTACCAAGAAAAACAGAAAACAAGGAGCGAGTGAAGTAGTAAAGTAAAGCAAGCAGTAATCAACGAAACCAGGAATTTATTGAGAAACAATGTAACCATTGGTTGCATTTTGAAGCCCGCTTTTTTAAAATACAACGTTCAGATCTGAGGTTCCATAAACCAACAATGTAGCTTAACCATAGTTAGAGATAGTTGGTGAAACTGGCCTTAAGTTTCCTCCACCCCTGCTATACAGGGCAACAATTCATGTTTGCATGTTTGTGTGCATGCACACTGGCTTATCCTACCGACGACTCTGTGAAGGGGTTGAAGAAAGTATTTTTATCTTTTTTTTTCACACTTTTATGACATGTTCAGAAAATTTGATGAGTAATTCAAGGAATTTCCTCTATATTGTATCCCCGTTTGCCCATAAATATCTACTATAGCAGGAGTTAGCGATTTTGGTGTATTTGTGAACTAGTTCTTTATCAAATCCTTTCATTAAGTCATAAAATATTCAATTATCTTTACTAGCCAAGTTGTAATTAATAAAGGAAGTATTGACTTGTTTTCTACATAACGTTTTACCATATTGTCAATTATATTGCATCTACAATGTTAAATAAATACCTGTTAAAATATCATACAGCAAGAAAATTACAGCAATCCCATTTCCAATATTTTCACAACTACAACAATTTACATGACACCTCCGTATGAACTATTATTTTAATATTGTTGAAACGATATAAAACCGTTAGTTTTAGTTAATTTCGGATAAGTATCGTGAAGTAGTTAATTATCCCTTAGCACTTCACCGCTAAGGCTCGATTCCGAAACTTTCACCGCAGATTCTTAAAACCCTGAGCAGATGCTCAAATTTACTGTGAATAGTATGATTGCGGTCTTTTCAGTCGAATAGGTAATTTCGAAGAGCGTATGGTTGATTTTGACAATCCCCGTCACTGTAATTAATGATTTACATCATACAGATGCCGGTGTCCGCATCAAGTTGTGGTCAGATCAAAAGCATCTATTAGCATTGCTGTGGTCAGTTTTTTCTTTCGCTAAATCCTTTTGTTTGGGTTCTCAAAGAAACTTTTGGACTTTGCAGAACCTTCTCACGGCGGCTACCTACCAATTAGTTGTCATTACACCCAGGTCGACGTGCGAGGTGGTCATTATGATGGGCCACCAGGTGGAGCAAAAAAAAGTCAAACGGGAAAATAGGTGCTTTTGATCTCCACTGTGAACATGAACTGCTTGGATGTTCAAAGCTGCTTCGGAATTTCATGATAAATATGCCTGGACTGGTAGAAATTAATTTCGTTCAATTTTCGCTGTCTTGCTTAAAGGTTTCATATAACGAACCGGTATAACTGTCATTTGATGCTAAAGATGGTTTAATTCAAATAGATCATTTATCAAGCATTGTAATTTGTGTTAGATACAAATCCTCCAGCAATCGATCAATCAATTTTATGCTTATATATTTGCGTGAATCGCTCAAAATTTAGTAGAATTATTTTGCAATTTCTTTATTATCTTACTAATTCGTTGTGTATATGGCAATCTGACACTCTCGTATTGATTCGGTGTCGAACTCTATAAAATAATCGTGCTGTAACGTGAGAAGGTGATGGGGATTTATCTTTATGTTACGTGGCTAAGAAAAAAACAGTGAGAAGTGTTACACAAAGGTTTAATACTTCAGTATTATATTTCTTAAACAGTGAAGCAACAATTGTCAGGGCGACTTGAATTTGTTTTCTAAGTACATCGAATCTTTTGGTTTATTATTCAATAATAAACCATTGCAATCGCTCTTGAGAAAAAAAAATTCTAACTCCTCCCCCCCCCTGAAAATTTCATGGTTTACGTTGAATGGTAACTCCCCTGCCGTACGCACGATTTCTCCCAAACGACTGGAGCAAAAACTCTGAAATTTTCAGGAAAAATCAATATTGGCCCCACAACGCCCAAATTCTTGAGCCAGCTCTCTCACTTGATTTTAAGTGCCCTTTAAGGGTTGTCAAAGTTTCGTAAAATCCCTAAAAACCTCAAAAAAGTCAAGGCGGCCTAAATTTGGACTCTGTTTGAAGAACGTTCCACGAGGAATCGAATGAGCCCCTAATCAGGTCTGTAGGTCAAACCATTCTCGATGTATGGCTCGATTTATGGTGCCAACAATTGCGTTATTTTGGTTTATTATTGTTTTTGTTTTGGTATCAGCAACCTAGTTATGTAGTGACGTACTGATGTAGTAATGTGGATACTGGAGTGAACTCCTAAAAGGCTTTGTAGCCGATACTCGGGTTGAAGCATTCTGATATGCATGAAACGCTGCAAATTCTTTCACTGGGGTTTAATATTAAATTGGCTTGCGTTCATGATTTGAATTTCTACTAAGCTTTGGAGTGTGCGTGTTTCACAGGTGATAGAGTGATTATTGAATTTCAGGAGGCACACAAATATGATCAACTGTTCAATCCAAATAGGTGGTTTGGTTGAGAACAGATTTACGTGCTCTATGCATATCTCCTGACACAGGTAAATAATGAACTGTGCAATTTGCATGATGAGATGCAGCGATCCGGAATTTCATCAACATGAAATTAATATTTCGTTTATATATTTTCTATTTTCGCCCTAATGTTCGCCTAGATACCAGGTTAAACGCTGTTATTTTCCACATTTTGTCCTTTTCCTGCTGGAGAAAAATCATGTTCCAACTAACCATCTTTCTGGATGTACCTTGGGGCCCAGTACCTCCAATTGTACATTACATCCACGAATATATTCCTAGTGCATCCTATAATATTGTATACAACATGCACTGCGATTCATATGCAGTATTGTATATAAATAGATACAACCTATTGTCTATTAAAATTAGTACCAAGATTTTCGAAGGAAATTAATAAACTCAGTGGTTTTATGAAACAGATAAAACTTCAACAAATTGAATAACACTTTTCAAAATGATTTACATACCAATTTAAATTAATAATGCCCCGGACACACTATATAAGTTACGGTATCGCAAAAATTGGAAGATTAAACGAGGAAAAAATAATAATTGAATCGGTCGTGAGCTTAAGGAAAAAAAAGGTACGGATGTCCAATTTTTGACGAAGGTTGCCCGTAACAGCCCAATCAGGCGTGAAATAGATGAGGACATTAATGAACGTCTCATGCATAAGTATAATGTTCAACGATTACGCAGAGTTTGATACGGTGGAGTCCCATTCAGATTGGAAGGCCCTCTGGTATTCAGAAAATAATAAGTGCATGAATAATGCATTGCTAATTATAGTTTATCAGGAAGAGAAAAAGGGGAGATATAACTCCGGTCGAAAAAGGTGGCCTAGGCACCTTCTCAGCTGTTTGACGTGATTTTCGTTATTATACAGTTTAGAGTAGGTGCATACAATTCTATATTACTTTTCAACTATGAGGTGTTCGTATTTTGGCATTTCATAAAGGCTACAGATTTTATCTGGTTCTGAATTGTAGTATTTTATTGGAAAGTACAGTGCAACGGCAATGGATAAACAAACATTCGTCACAATATTGTTTGGTATTTGTTTTCAACTCAATCAATTGCAGGGAAGCCAACCATTTACTTGTAAAGCGTCTGCTGCAAAGCGAATTTTAGCTAAATACAGTGGGTTGCAGTAGTAAAACGATCAGCTAAGTAAATCAGCTAGTTATTACAGAAACTTTCGATATTTCAGTTTTATTTATCTATTTTTTATCCCCCCCCAGGGAGTTTTGTCAATAAGAACAAGAACAACAAAAACTAGCCCGCATACTAAATCGCCTGTCTATAGATTATTATTAAATTGAATGTAAGATACTCTATCTGATAGAAGTAAATCTGCGCGAGCACTATTGAAATTAAATGAATACAGCAACAATAACTAAAATTATGATCAAATATGCCAATCAAAGAATGTATATGATTTTGATTTGTTTATTTTGATGATATCATTTTTTTTCAAAATCGAGTTATTACCTTCCCGGAGGTTCTGGGACTGAGTTCTTCATAAAAATGTAAACAGGTTGGAGCTAAAAGTACTATACCCCGTTGAAAAACTATGATGAAAATTCAGTTTTATTTCAAAAAGTAAACATCCATATCCATTAAAGAGTATCACGTCAACTACAATATTTTGAGCGTAAAGTACTATTTCCATTATCTTACAGGATTTATCAACCTCCAGGCATTTTTGAAGGTTTTTCAATTATTTAAACCGCATTTTCCTAGTTTGTTCGAATCAGTTTTAATAGAAAGAATGTTGACAACCATGGTGAAGCCTCCGCGGTAGCTCCTATAAAATTGTCACCACAAAAAAATGCCACGCACTGCTTTAATAAATCTTGGTCTTCGCTGCCTTGTTTTTGGTTAATTTCAACTGAATAATAATTGCGCAGTATTAAGGAATTTGTGTGAATTGAAAAGAAAACTGTTTTCTAGTAGAAAAAATGCGGGATGGAGGAGTAGGAGGGCGGCAGCTGCATGCAACTACAACTGCAACAGTTTGGAAATTTCTTTGCAACAGCTTTGGAAAGATAAGCAAAGTCCTTGACAGGAGGAAAAGGTTTGATTTCAAAGTGTACCATATCCACTTTGTTTGGTTTCAAAAAGTACTTCAGGTTTGACTCTAAAAAGTACTGTATCCAAAATCTTGAAATTTCAAAGCTACACCTAAATTATTGACGTCTCGAAATAACTTGCTTCTTTTTGAGACATTTTGAATATTAAACATAGAATAAGTTTTAAAAAAAATTTACATGGGGCTAGTTTTTAACTTGTAATGGTTTTCCGTGAATTTCCAAAACGGACGGATAGTACCTTTTGGAAACAAGCTCCTCAATTTGTTATAACATCCGCTCTCATTCGTTACATCACGATTCACGGTGCGTAAATCGAATTCAATCCGTCATCCACCAAGTCTGCAATGTAGTCCGCCGTACGCTCCATAAAATATTTTAGATTTTACGTAAAGATATCCGTCAATTTACACATGTCAAAAGTGTGTCTTGTTGTACAAATGTCCAGCCAGCCCGATCGCTTCTTACGAACAGATGGCTTTTCTAGATTTTTTCTGCCGTAGGCAAGTGGGGTGCCATTTTCCGAGTCATTTTGAACGCAGAATCAACTGGGACATATGACAAAATGTTCAGGAAGTGGAAAGATTCGTAAGAAGGCGTAATGTGTGAGAAGGCACAGATAAAGATGCCTCAGAATATGAATCAATTTTCTTCAGAACACGAGGATGTATATCCATTTTAACTTTGGAAATGTGCCCTTTTGATCAAAACTCATGGATTTGAGCCTTTTTGAAAGAGAAAGAATTCATTCTCCATTCTGTAGGTTTAATTGAAAACTTTACCTGACTCCATATTTCCATTTGTCATGCCTGCCATCTATCGAGTATCGTGTAAATATTCAACGTCAAGACGAAGGCGCAATGCTTCTTTTTAAATGTACAACCCACGACTTATGCCTGACGGGAGGATATGTGCCATTTCGGTTGCAAGGCACTGCAAAAAATGAAGGGGACGGATTTGTTACCTTTTGATTAACTTTAGCCCCAAAATTGACGTGGATGAGTTCTGTTTTGTTCGGAAATGATAGTGGGATCTGATTCAACTCATATTTAGAGATAGAAAATTGATAAAAAAATGTTTTCTCTCAGATTTGGATATGTGACTTTTTGAAAGTAAGCTCCTCAATTGGGATAGGTTGTTCCTATATTTCTTGTGCGGTCAGAGGGTTGGTAGGTACCTTTACTGCACCACGAGTTATGTCATTGGGCATTTTTTCTCATCAATCTACAATGATGTGTGTTGTGGGGCTTTATACATTGCTTATTGGCTCATTTCCATCACCCTAAAGAAATGGAAGTGGTACTTCGAAAGTTGTATTTTTTTCCATCATTCATCTGAAGATTCCCGGTAATTGGTGGATATTTTCCTGATCCTTCCTTTCTGTATTTCCCTTTATTGTAGAAACTAGTTAACTACCCCAATGGATATAACATAAACCCTGAAGCTCCTCACCTCCTAGGCCACAACAAAGTCATAAGACGGCTCGATAGTGCCTTGTTCTGTCATAAGATTAGTGAAGTGAATTGGTGCTATCCGGAGCATATTCAGTGAGCTATCAACTCCAAAAACAGTTAATAGTTGCATGAGTGTAAATTAACTTGATGTGCCTATCTCAGCTGTTACTTATATTTTCGAAATCCCACAACACTAAATTCATGGACGTTTTACACAAATTTGTAAGACAAATCAGTGTTTGAGTTCTTGGTACAGGAACTCCATCTCTTTCTGAAACTACATTATTTGGAACATATCACTTCAGCGTCAATAAAATTAAAGCTCTAAAGCATCGGGGTTTTTTTTTTATTAGATACGAATCGTGATTGGTACATTTTTTGCTGAAATTACGTGGGTCTCGTTTGGTAAACTCAACGACTTTTGTTACATTTACGGAAACATTATTTGATTGATTCAGGTAGCAAATTATTTATACAATATTCTTTCAGTTATTCGTTTTGCGATTCTGTTTTTTCGAACACTAACATTTTTACGACTATCAATCCAGATAACATGATCCCCTTTCCACGTATATTATATATAATAAAACTGATTTTCAATTTGAAACTCTTCTTAAAATAACACATCTCGAATGTCTGCATCTTAAATCGTTACTCTTCCTTAGTGCTGTCAGCCACAAGAAAAAGAAAATTATTCAAAATATTCCCTTTCAAAACAAAAATACTTCACAATTCATCGCTCAACTATTAGTATTGGAAGGATCTATAGGAAATTAACTAGGTGAATAAATAGAACACATCTGTAATATTTCCAATAATGAACTTTTGTAATCGAAAAAGAAGGAAAATTCTAACCTTTCCAAAATCGTTGGTTTACGTTTTTAAGATCATATATTATGTAGATTTCAAAACTACTGGACCTGAATTTACGAATTTCCACTCAAAAATCCAACACGGATCGAGGACGTGGCGGAAATCTCACCATATTGATCAATCAACGCTAAGCGATTAAATTTAAGGCTTAATCTATGAACAAATCGAAACCTCAAAATATTTACATGTAAATTAGTTCCTTGAATCGAATGAGACCAGTCTGGATAATGTACAATATGGATAATGTACAAAAATCGGTTAGGTAGAGGGTCGCAAAGCCTGGGCTGCAGAGCTCGTTCAACTGCAGGTCTAATCAAGACCACGTGGCTGGGGGGAGGCCAAGTATTTTCATCTTGTATGCAACATTAGGCGACGAGTTATGACAATGTACAACAGACTTCGTCTGACATGCGTAGATCAATGATTTATGTAGAAGGGCTACCTAATACGGAAATAATGAACCTCTGTGTAATAATTTTCAGGGTTTTGAATCTTGAAAAAAAGGAAGAACTTTTGAGGGGCTTAATTGTTCTACTTAATAAACTCAAAGTGTCTAATTACAGGTCACGTTGTCACATAAACTCATAATTTACCCATTTTAAAAATGGGTGCATAAATTCATGTAATTTTTAACAGAACGTTTTCTCATGATTGAGAAACTGCAACAAGGAAATTTGAAGTACTGCTACTGAACGAGAAGGTTGTAATCTCTTTGAAGTATTACGTGTGAAATGTTCATACATTTTGAGGAAAATTGCGAATCTATGAAGAAGAATCCAGGGATTATACCTACCGCATCAGTTGATTTCCTTTTTACGTTTCCTTTTCCCAACGTCGTAATTTAACTTGTTCGATTTTGTGACATATAAACTGCACTATCCACCCTAGAGACAGCGAGGAATGTTGGTAACAACTAGAATCTTGTGTGGAAATAAAAGTAAAACGAACCCGACAATTTAAGATTTTACGGAGAATTAAAGCATTCTTGAAACCGTTGAAATCGCTGTTTACCCAAACGACAATCCCGGCAAAAGGTTTCTCGAAGAGTTTCTCGAGTTTTACGACCCCCCACCAAACGTTTATTTTGACCCGGCCATTTGGGGATTCTGAAGCGACCGAATTGCAGGGAATTTAAATGCATTAGGAAGGTGGGGGCAATTTGAAAAATAGACGCTGGGAAAGGGAGGGGGTGGGCTTTTCTCTGTCTTTCGAGGAAAATTGGATTACCAGTTTGTCTTGGGTATTTTAAGAGGGGGTAGGGCACGTCCGAGGGTCGTGCGTATAGCCGTTTCTTTTTTGGCTAGGGGTCTAATTTTACTGTTCTCCGCAGGGGTTGGTTTTACTTCGAGCGAAGAGGGTTGGGGTTGAAAACGTGGCCTTTTCCAATATTTAATGTTAACCCTTTGTAACGGAGGACCGAACCACGGAACAGCGACCATACGAGGGACCTTAAAAACTATTGTGAATTTGCTCTCTCACGATTCACAACAAGATGAGACAAAAAATGGAGTCTTCTTTGACTCTTTTCGATGCGATTAAACTCTGCACTGCTACTGAGAAGTGTTTGAATTAATAAACGAAATAAATCGAAATTTGAAAAACACGTTCAATAGAGAAGAAAGCCTGACAAAATATTGTTAGTCGCAATCTTGCAGTTATAATGGCTCAATTATTCCCCTCGTAATGCTCGGTATATTTTTGTCTCCTCCCATCATCATCAGCATCATAACAAAGCGATGAACAAATCATTGATGGAATATCTTCATTCGCACCCTTTGTTTCCAAAAGGAAAGGTTGGCACAACTAATAAGTAGTACGTGAGGGGGTTACCAAAGAAGGCCTAGACACTTCGGGCATCCAGTGATTACGTATTCAAGGTGGCCAGTTCTTCAGGTGACTCCTCCCTGCCCCGAGTTTCCTCGATGCGATTAAACAGCTCGGGCACAAACGGGCACATAATGGAAAATGTATGAGAGGGACACGAGTCCGAGGCTGAAACAATGGAGGTGACTGGCCCTTGCGCCTCAACACTCTGTCAAACATCTTCTCGGCGAAAACGGCCCAAATGAGGAATTTAAAAAAATAGTCTAGTCATGCAGCATGATTGTGTGTATGGGCGAATATTTTAAGTTATATTATAAGGTGAATTGTTTTGAAAACATGAACTTTTAGGAATATCAGATAGGAACATCTGCAGTAATAGCACACCTAAAAGTATCCAAACACTATCTAGCTGCTGGATTCACACTAAACTGCATATACGTTTAAACTGAAAAGGATTCCCCCGAATGAGTTGAAGTTCACAATACTCCGGGAAATGAATGTTTTAGTGGTCTCTGGATCAGAAAGTCGATCACTTGCAGTCACCTGGTCAAAACTAGGAAGCATCAATTTGGTGGTCTACTTCAAGCAACAGAATGTCTAACCAGATAATGGTAATTGGTTCAATCTTTACCTGGCGATGTATGAGGTAAAAAAGGTCGGTAACTAAGATGACATAGGCAGGGTATGTGATACTGGGACGGATGACCACCGGGATCCTAACAGGAAGATCACCATACAGTAACGGCTGGATGACTTGGTATTGTGGAGCCAGGAGCTGAACTCATAACAGTATAATGGGACGGAGAAATTGGCGTCTTATGTCACAGCTAAAAGCAGCACTATCCCCCGTCCATCTCTGGAGAGGGGAGTTAGGGCTGCTTGATTTAGTTATTATCCATAGTAAGTAGATAAATTTGGATTAATATCAACCCAATTTGTAAGGGAATAGACCTCTGACCAACATTCAAATGATTCTGGATGGACTGTGTGCTGAGCAGCACAGTGACTGGATGTAATATGATATGTGATATCAGAATGGTCTTATTCGGAATATTGCAAAACCATCCTTGTAATCTTTTATTTACCATCTACCATGTTCACCATCTAAATATCTAGCCACAAAGTCAAAAAATGCATGTCCTTCGTTATCAACTAGTTGCTTTTTGAGTTTCAGAACCTCCTGATCAACATTGGTGTGTGACAGTGTCGTAGGAAGTTTCTTAGGTATACTCTTTCATTAATATAAGTAATCGTTCACCATTTCCTCAAACTAAGATATATGAAATAGTTCTTCTCGGTAGGCGCATACTTATGCAAGCCATCACCACATTGCTTACCGCAGACACCACATCGAGCAAATGAAATCCTTCCCACCCAGTCACCTCCAGTCAATAAGAGCCAACTGTTTCTTGAGGGGAAGTCAAAACAAATTTTGAAACTTTCTCTCACCCCTTTCCTATCGCTCAGACTTCTATAGAGAACGTGGAACTGCAACAGCTGGAAGCTTATTAAAAAGCTCTTTCAATTAATGAATAGAGGATCGACCCCACGCGAAATGGTAAGTGCTTAGCAGACGAAAGCTTCCGATAGCATACATTTCAAAAGCTCTTCCTCTTCAGATCTATATTCTCCATCTTATTCTATCCAACTGATCCCTTCGTTCTTTGAAACTTCAAGTTGCGTTTTCATGGAAAACACGATTCTTTCCATCGCAATTTGTCGGACAGATTTCACCTTTAACGAAGAAACTAAAGGTAAAATGACTTAGATGTGTAGAGTTCACTTATTGCTGTGAAACTGTGATCGATAATATTCTATCTGCTGTATTCAAAACAGCTTAGTCAGAGATTGAGTATACAATCTTAATATCTGTTAAATCTATCAAAATTTAATGTCTGCGCACGAGCAAAAGTGACCAGTGGGTCAGGAAAGATGGTTTATTAGGATTCATCCTCAGTCAGACCAATTTGGTTCCTAAAGTGTTCATCGAAATTGGTTGAAAACTGCAGAAGTCACGGTTATTACCAATATTTTATTTGCTTATTGCAGTAGCTATAAATGGTACACCGTTGAAATTGACATGAGGTCCGTTCGAGGTTTGATGGGTTTCACGTTTCAACTCGCGCGGAGTGAAGTAGGGTTGGTGAATCATGATCATCATAGAGATTCACTTGAAGCCTAACTCGCATTTTTCTGGAAAATTATTCCGAAATCTGATAAAAACTGACTCACAAACACAGACTCACGCACGTGGATAGACAAACGCAAGAAACAAAGATGCTAAAAACGGATTGGAACGATTCAATCAAACACATATTTTACACACATGGATAAATACAATTACAAAAATATCTCATTTTTAATTAATCATTAATTAAGCTGATCTTTAAATATTACTCCTGTTCACAGTCTCGAATCAATAGAACTACTTCTTCAGTTCATATCAAATTCCAGTTTTGCTACTCTCATCGATAAGTTTTCAAGAAATCACGGTATTCCTGATCACCATCAGACTAAACTTGTGCTTAAACTTTTCAGATTCCCACTCTTGCTAATCAAGCACGTAAAAGTTACACTCTAGTATTTTCGTTGCCGAACCTAGAAGCTTCTTCGTGGAAATCTGAACCTTCCCAATCATCCAAAGTTTCCGTTTCGTTTCCAACCGATGCCCGCAAATGATTAGTCCCGAACTTGTTTTGTTTTATTAATTAGACCGATGGAGGCTATTTAAACCCGCCGCGGGAGCCTTTCCTCGTTGGAAGTTGCCGAAAAACGAGAAGCAATAATTAAAACCAATCGGAACCTTGTTGAAGCGAAAAACCGGCCGAACTGAGCATAGCTGTTTTCCAGTTATTGGCGGACAAAAAAGTTGTTGAGAGGGCTAATGAAAACTGCTTCAAACTCTGGCAGGTTTGCTTGCGTTTTATCGCATGTGCCTATACCAACTCGACTTCATTACCGCTTACCTGAACCCACCTCCCAACTCACCTATATATGGTATAACTAGAAGGTGATAGAATGGGCTATTTGCTCCTACCCGGGCACATGCATGTGGACTGCTTGGGAGCGGCTGAACGAGGAACTACGAAACTTGAAGAGGAGTGTTCACATGGCTCCAGAAACGAATTGCGGAAAATAACCAATTGCTTATCAAAAACACGCTTCAAACACCAAAACAATGACCAATCGGGTATACCCGAGGGCCCTCGCGCAGTTTTAAGTGTAGCAAATATCCAATTCTCCAATACGCCGATATCTGCTCCGAACGATAAGTCGCGATAGATGGGGTAGTAGCCAATCAGCTAGCTGGTTCTCCGCTTCTGCAGTGCGCATTATTCTGCAACCATGTGAAACCATCTCAACACCCAGAGGGTACCGCTGAAGCGAAAAATCGTCACACTTAGCAGTTTTAAGAAATTGAAAGGGACATTGACAATGATCTACTCTACCAACTAAACTCTTTGGTTTCAAACTTTGCTACCAGGGCGAACTGACGTCATAACTAATTCTTGTGGCAGATATCTGTTTAGTGATAGGAATGTTTTATACAGAGCTGGCCAAATTGAAACTACGAGTTCACATGCAGCTACTAGCTGATTCAGATAGTTGTATATTGTCAGATATCAATTAACTGTAACTAAACCACCTTTTTTCACAAGAAGTCCTCTATTGAACAGAATCATCCGAAAAAGTATCCAGTTACTCAAGTAACTAGATACTGCCCAAATCTGGTTTCATACAAAGAGGTGGGAGGTGGTGTGCACGCAGAGACACTGATTTACTCTACCAAACGAAATGTTTGGTTCCAATATCTGCTAAGAGAGCGCGTTCGCAGAAATCGAATCACAATCCATAAGTACATAAATCCATCATATGCATAAAGATATGAGATAGATACGAAATAGAAGGGGAGGAGAGGGTTGTTCGAGTGTGGAACTGGCGGTGGGTGTTGTCAATGACTAAATATGATAAAGGCTCAGACAGACACCGGAGGTCAGGACCCAATTAGCAACAAGCACCCCCCTGCGAGAGGGCGACGTCTCGTAAATTTTCAAATATCATCTCGCGAAAGCATTTTACCATATGAATCGCCGCTATTTAGCCTGCGTGGACCAGTCACGACACCCCATTGGCCCAACCAGAAGGACTATTGTTACAACCGAAGGGGCCGCGGCTCATAGGAAGGTATGTAAATTCCGCCAGGGGGGCTCAGGAAGTGGGGTCAGGCTGAGGGCAGGGGGCCGAGAGGCAGGTCAGCCTCTGTGGTAAATCTCGGCAGCACGAGAGGTGTTGATAGCTCGTCCAGTCATCTCCCGACCCCTCTAAAACTGACTAACGAATAGAATTCAGATGGATGAGATCCGAGGTGTTTCGTGAATAGTTAAATCATGTTTT
This sequence comes from Creontiades dilutus, assembly GCA_031894815.1. Classification (NCBI taxonomy): domain Eukaryota; kingdom Metazoa; phylum Arthropoda; class Insecta; order Hemiptera; family Miridae; genus Creontiades; species Creontiades dilutus. The sequence continues at coordinate 508,418 of JAVIWC010002863.1, read as the reverse complement.
CAATGCATCATTACTGCCATGTCCGTGTTATTCAGTTACCTTCATGAGGGCTTGCCCAGAAGGAAGTTGCTTCTAAAACCAATTCCATTTAAATGAATATAATTTTAGATTTCAAAATTACTACATTGAGCTTATACCTGCATTATTAATGGTAAAATGTACTGAAGTATTTGTGAAGGCGTACTAATTTTTTTCTGTTGTCAATAGAAATATGTGAATATAATCGTATTTTAATTTTTGTTTCAAAAACATTTCTTATAGAAATATACTACCAGATAACTGGACTACATAAGTTTCGGTATTGAATGTTATTAATATATTCGTAAAAACAAACTGGCAGGTTTACACATGATTACTATTGTATATCACAGCAGATTCTGGCTAAACTGTAGTTACGGTTTTGGTATGCCATTATTTTGTGTAAGACGTCAAAAACACTCTTGGCTTTTGCAAATCCTGCCTGCAAAAAAGTTTAATAATTAGTATCAAATATTTTTTTTCAAAATTAAATGTCACTATGGCCCCTTGACCGGGGTCCTGATCTCCTCGTTTCATGTTGGTCTGCTTTAGATGACACTATTGCTGTAAACTCGGAACACTTGAATCTATAGGGTGTAAACGAATTTGAAATTACATCCACAGTGGTGCAACTGTAAGTATTATGGACTTGTAACCTTAATTGAAAGAGTCGGGGTTTTACATTTGGTGTTATCTGGGGAATTGAAAAAGAACTCAGGATTACTGCGAATAAAGTTTGAAGAATAGCACTGAACTGAGACCAGTCCCTTCTCCACGCTGCTTTGTCTACTCCGCATTCCATGCATCCTTCTGCATCCCCTACTTCACCACCAGCAATGAAAAACATATGATTTGGCAACAACTTGCAACTCCCTACTATATACACGAGGTAATATACTATATAAATAATATGTTGTAGGTAATGATAATATATGAAACAGAAAGTAGTCACCATACATTATGACCTTTACTTCAATACCGGCTTATGCTCATGTTCACTACTACTTATTGCTTACTATGGACTGGCAGCTGATGGGTAGGTATGGTCTCAGAGATCAATTTCATAACGCCAGGACATAGCTGGGTCGTGGTGTCCTATACGTTTTTACCTTGCTAGTTTCTCAATTATACCCGTTGCAAAGGTCAGAGTTTCATGAATTTCAAAGAGAGAGCAAACCTAGTTTTTAATTTGGCCATCTATGTGCTTCAACCGAATCAGAGAAACAACTTAATTAATAGGAACAAAGCAATCTGCTCAACGTCTGGATTGCCTGAAAGCACAGAATACCAACACACTACAGTTAGGTCGATAGTATATTAGTTTTAATAATAGGAGATGGGGGTTAACAATTCATGGTTCCTGAGCATTTAATGACGTTTGATGTAGAGAAAATATTGGATGACCAGGAGAGTATCATTCAACTCCCTCATGCGTTGTTTTGAAAGACCTGATTTGGGTAGTTCCTGAACCCCGAAGAAGACAGAACTAATCACCTAGCAAGATTGCGTTGCTTCATTGCCAGCGAAGCAATTCTATAAAAGCTGTTGATACAAATTGCTCATACTTTGAGTGTTCTTTGTAGTCGAATACATATATTTGTCAGTGAATATAGTACGGTAAAAACGAACACGATGATTGAGGTCAACAATGCCTCGTAGAAAGCTACCACGGTCTTAGTTAGCTCCCCCGAAGTCTACACAATATTAATTATTCATTATTAGTAGCCACCTACTTATCAGAATGTATAATAAACCAGTAGACCGTTACCTGGGCCAACGTCAACCAAAATCCGTATTATTTACGGCCTCTCCAGATTCTAAATCAACGACGTCCGGGCGTAGGTGGTACCCAAAATGACCTGATTCCCCCCGATCCCCTCTCCCCTTTAGCAGTCTCTCATCGGCACGGGCGTGTTTTCACTAATGCAAACTAAAAATCCATTCCTACGGCCACTTCGATCGATGGGAACAGTGAAATTCAGAAGTAGAGACATAAATTATCGCGAATGATTAAACTCCAGCGCTCCGAACGAAATTGATTGGAATCGTTAAGCTGATATATGCATGAGAAAGATAGAACGGATTATAACTAAGTAGGATGTTTTTTCCCTCTAATGGGTCCCGACGTGTCACCCCGTTTCGATGATGGAGATGGTGTTCCGAAGTATTTTCTGCGGCTTCTCTCTGTTAAAATTCCAGTCGATAAGTGAATAAAAAGCGGGGAATTTTATTTTCTACCAGCTTTCGTACAATTTCTCATTCAAATGTATAAGTTTTAGTTGATTTTTTATTACAACACGTCCTCGTCAGAACGACATTTTCGGCAAGCACTTTTGAGAAAGAATGTGGTCCCCTTAAAACGTTCTGCTCAATTAATACATTGGAAGGAAAATGATGTTGGCTGCAGAAAGTAGAAACAAAGCTGTTTAATACCATATATGAGCTGAACATTAAAATATAAATAAATCATCTAGATAATACATAGATATTATGTTGAAGACTTCCGTTGGGTTTTGAGGAGGACTGTGGGTTAGAGATAAATTAGTATAGTGATGCCCTGCAAAAAGTAATGGTTTGGGTTTTGTGTTGATTTCTCTAGCAGACGTTGTGATGAAGAGTAATATTGTTGTTCGGAAACATGATTAGTAATAAAGTTGGTCGGAAACAATAACCACAAGGCGGTGATGGAATTGAGCGGTTACCCTTCCAAAGACCAAGCGATATGCCTGCTACACCCTGAGAATATCCCTGAAGCAGAAATGCTTGAGGTTTATTTTCAGGATTAGCAGTTTCGTAAAACATGAAATGGGGAACTATCTATCACAATCACATCTTGGGTATTTGATCCTCATAGAAAAAAAAGAAAAAAATTAACAGGATTTAGACAAATTACCTATGTATAAAAACGTCAACTCTCTTGGAAAATTTTGAAATAGAGTATCAACCCTGCATGTAAATATTCTGAATTCACGCACGAGCATATCAGGTGTCAAAAGTATTTAATTTAATGCCTTCCACAGCACCGAACTGTTAGCCAAGCAACAGAGGAATCATCAGAGATTTGCAGGTCGAAAAGAGGATTCAACTACTGGTAGACCGCCCCATAATGTGACTTTATCCTTGAGCAATTGTTTCCAAGCTTACCACGTTTGAGGACTAGCTCTCATATCGAAGATTATGACTAGGCTTCAAACTTTACTAATTGGAATCACAGAGATTTTGAAATGTTTCATTATGATTTGATTGAGTAGGACCTGCTGACAAATTTCAAAGACTCTAGGAGAAGATCTGGAGAAATCGCTGGTTGGGTTCTTCATCCAAAACTTGTCACAAGAGCTTGGTTAATCAGAAAGTTTCCAAATTAGATTTCCACATCTCCGGATTCACACAGAACCCTAGGCAGAGGTGTCAATTACGAATTTACGAGCTGTAAGGGTCCTTCTAGTCTACGTTTTCTGTGTTCACAATCTATATGTTTTGGTGTTGGAAGATCGGTCTTTTAAATCATTTCCCACAGCATCTGAATCTAGGTACCATCTGAATTACGTTCCTGGGCTTTCTTACGACGAAGAATCTTTCCCTTCCCATAGTTTGGAAGCAGTGTAAGCTGGGAAACACGCCAGTATTTCGTACTTATCTGGAGATAATCCAGTCTCTTATCTGGAGACTGTAAAATAATGTTGTTACACGTCTTATTGTTATTGACTAATTATGTAAAATATTTATCTTTATTTTTCACTATCCTATAATAGTGAAATTGACTAGGTGCTTGTAAGCTGGGTGAAAAGTACTGAGGATGTTGTGCAAAGTTAAGGTTCATAGTTCATTATAAATGCCTATTAGAACCAAAAGAAGGAAGACTGATTTACATGGAAGTTGAATAGTTCCCAATAATTTTTCATCCCCGTAACTCTTCCAGTTTCCAGCCGCTTTCCCGTGAGAATGAGAATAAATCGTAATTACGAATGAAAGACTGTGATTGATAAGGTAACGCGAAAGCCTCCTCTAATTAACCCGGTTTACGACGTTCATATCAGGTGAGAACGTACTGCGTTCGTGTAGTTCCGTTTTGATGAACACAGGCTTCCATCGCTCATTTCGTTCTCCGTAAATCTGATTTTGGGTGATACGTTGACTGGTTTTACGGGTAGGGGCGGACCTACAACGGTCCGACACGGTTCAACACCAGCGGGGTGAACTTGGTAAAAAGTAACTTGGTTGTTCAATAGGTTCCTATTTCTAATAACAGGAAAAATAATCCATTTGTATCGAATATGAATTGTTCAAACCGGAACATTCCACCAAAACTCAATGAAATGAGTTTAACCGGGTTAAACTGTAAGTGGTTTTCACCAGTGTTTTGTTTTGGTACAATTTGTTTTGGTATTATCTGATCCTTGAGTCACTTGAATGAAAATAAGTCTCTCTCACCAGCAGTGGGAAAGCTGTAATCCTTTGACGAATAGAAGCTTTAATGTATTGTCTAGTTGTCATCCACTTTTTCAACAGCCAATTCATTCAACATCAAAACTTCGGTTTTCTCATTTGGACGATTCTTCAGAAAACAAAAATTCAACTCCTTTTTTGGTTCCAAAATATAATATGTCGCAACAGGTCATACGGCTTTTCTGTTGTTGTTATTTTGAAGTTAGGTAAGCTCATGAACTACTGACGGATTGTTGATTATTGAAACTAACCCTTCCAGAACAACACTTTTTACAAAAGTAATATAGCAAACTACTCAGGTTTACTGAAGTTGTGTGTAGAATTAAAAAACACCGTTATTTATGATGAAATGACAATTCGGAGAACGACCAGCTGAGGGCTGAGTCCTGATCACTACAATGAACAGAAAATGTGAAATAACCGGAATAAACCCATTCGATTCTAGTATAGATTTGAAAACAGACTAATCATTACGATGAAATTTAAAACCAAAATCGACAACTATAGAGAGTGAATAAGAAATTCGCGTATAGATACTAGACAAATGTTAGCTAATGCAAGGACAACTTTTGTTCAAAGTCGAATTGGAATACTGCGAATTAATGACGTTAGATGTAGTTTTGTTATTGCTCAATAAACAACGGGTTTTTAATTAAGAAGTCCAAGTTAGACCGGAAAAATATCGACAAATTACGTTCAAAGGCGAATCCTTCTACGAGCAAAACACATTCATACTCAACGGTAACCTAGAACGAAGAACTTGTCACTTGATAGAACGTGTATCCTTCGCCAGTTACCTTCTCTTTACCCCTAAAGTTACTGATGGTTACTGAAAACTCATGTTGGACTCCGTCTACGTTCGTTATTCGGGCTCGAACCCAGAATATCTCGGAGCGATACAATATATCAAAACTTATTATAGATGCACACCGTAGTTAAAGTACGCGTTAAGGTCTTAAGGAAGGATGTACGTTGAAGGATGCTTCACTTTTCTCTCTCTCTAACCTTTAATGTGAGTTGATTCATACACTCATGAGACCTCTGAATCAGTAAGTTAGTATTCGCTAGGCGTTCCAGCTGACTCGGTGCCAGCGGCCCGTGCGGTCCGTTTCCTCTTTCGATCGTTTGAATCGAAATGCAGGGCAATGACGATGACGAAGCAGCTTTTTATTCCTTTATCAAGCACTTCCTTTTCAAAGTCGCCTCCCCAATGCAAACGCTGTCACAAGTGAAGGGGCTAACCCATAATGTGCGTTACTGAAGAGTCAATGTATGTTTTACAAAAAACCACGGGAGTAAATTTCAGTGAATCCGCTCATTCATTATTTTCCACCAAGCAGCAACTTCTCCTTCTATTGGATTATTTCTGAAGAGATTCATAATGTGTTATATGGCAAACTGATCCACAAAACTGGGAGTGTGAGGTTTTTATCTTAAATTGCCTTGGCCTCAGCAAGGGAAAGAAAGACACACACAGAACAGGTGACATGTGAGAAAAGTCCACACTGTAATGAAGTGATGATGGTACAAAATCATACCTCATCATGTGCCCAGTAGTTAGCCCACTGTGAACACCGTTCACCACAGTTCACCAGACTGTGGATGAAGTGCTTCACAGTCCTACCTTATAAACCTGCCAGTTAACAACGGATATACTGAAAACTTCTCGGCTTGATCTAAATCAACTAGTATCTGTTGCTGTGAGATTGTGGGGCTTCAAATGCCGCACTTGACTACGGTACAGGAGGTTGTTAGTTCCAACCCATTATGTAGTGTTATACCTATATCAATGGAGGTCGTAACGTCAAAACGCATCTATACGTTCGTCTATAGACACTAGTTTTATCACAGATCCAATGAGCTCTTGACTATGAATTTGAAGAGAGATGTTAGACGTCAAAGGTTAGTCATGAGTGATCATTTTTTTCATATTCTCCTTTAAATAGGATAAGGTCAATAATAATGTTGATTTTTGCAAAATAGTTCATCCCATACAATTTATTCGAGTATAGTATACCTATGGGCATAAGGCCTCATCCATTTGAGACTAGCTAAGCAAGTGAAGCTAGCTTTGAGGCTAAGCTATTCAAAACCATTTTGTAACACCTACATTAGATTCCAAGTTTTTAGCTTTCAGTTGTCAGAGAACAATTCACAATCCTAACAGTAAATCAAAGCGTCCCTAAGTAAGTGTTGAAATGATAAGACCCCACATTCATAAGTATTGTCAGGCACACGGCCAGACATCTTAAAACAGTCGAGTCATCTCATGAGTTCAATTTACAAGCCAAAACTGATTCTCGAATGAGCACTACGATTTTTTTATGAAAGCAATACTTCTTCCGCGGCGTGACAGGAAAAAAGCATTGATTGATCATAAAGTCAGCTCCTATAGAAGGGAATATGAAATAAAAAGTTTCAATTCCATATTGTTAGGTAAAGTTCAACTATTGAAAGTTAAATTAAAAGTAATAAAGTGAATATCTATAAATCACGGTGAGACCGTTCGGTACATGGGTAATAGGACAGCAAAACATGATTTGATACATTTTTTGTCGATGGTTTTTCAAAAGTTGTTCAAACATTTGCCAAGCGGGAGGGCATTTCTTCAGAGGGGGGATAGTGTGAGATTGTGGGGAAAATCATATTAAAATTTAAAGAACCCACTTCCATTATTACGTAGTTCATTCTTATATGTTCCTATGAAATCATTGCAATAAACTTGTATTTATCTGCATTTATTCTTTATTTTTGGATCCTATTTTTCCTGAATGAAAAAGGCAAGTGTGGAAGAAGTCATTATTTACAACAAAGTAAGAGAATAACGAACGATGTGTTAAACAATAAATCCAGAAGGCAGCCAACGATGTGTTGTGTAGGCGATGAGCAAAACATTGATTTATGTGGTGCTAATCCGTACTATTATTATTGATAATAATCTCCATATTTCATTTGATGTCACCAATTTAGGAGGTGTGGTGGGTATCGATTCATCTCCATCCCAACCCTCCCGTTTTCAACGCTGTACAATCTAACAACTACTTCGAGAAGTACATAGTTTATAATTAAATGGTGCCAAATTCAATCAAGGAAACTTCCGCCGTTAAGACCGGACCAGGCAACCGTCGAGGGCAGTAAATTAGATTTGTATCATTTCATTAAAAGATTAGCAGTTGCTTTTGTCGGGGGCGGCGGGAGAGGTGGAAATGTCACGAGGAGGGCTGAGGGTCCCTTGAGTTGATAATGGACACGCAGGGTCATATTTCACATTATCATTAGATATGGCGTCCAGTTTCTGCAGAGAAGGAGAGAAAACGATGCAACGGCGTGGGGAAGGGGCAAGGAAAAAAAGAGGTTTTGATTTAAAAAAATAAAAAATAGAAAAAGGGCGATAATTCGCGCCGATTTCGCCTGCTCCGTCCTCTTCCCTTTTCAAACGGACTCCCATAACTCATGTTTCGCACGGGAGGGGGGCCGCAGGGAGTTTTGTGGTGGACGTTGGGCTCTTTATCATTTTAAAGGGTTGAAAAAAGCCTGGGGGGAGTAAAGTGGTGCCAGTGGGAAAAGAGAGGGTGAAGCGGTACAGGGTGTTTGGGCAGCCTCAACTACATTTTCAATATTGATCAATATAATAGCAGAGTTATGGAGTCAAGGCTGGTGTGCCTTTGACGGCACAACATTAATTCTATCATCAGATGGAAAAAGTCCTCTTTTTAGACGTCGCTCTGAAGCAAGGCTTCTTCAGTACAGGAATGCCTATTAGAATTGATCCGAGGGCGTGTGGAATAACAAAGACAAGAGAAGAAAAACCCTGGAAATCATTGCACGGAGGTTTATCTTTGTGTTAGAAAGCAATTCTACGTAACTATGATACTTTACCTTACTTTACTACGTAACTACTACTATGTACACTAGGTGTAATCAGTGGTGCATTATGTAGACGCAAGGTGTCGAGTCAATTATTGCATTCAAGATGAAAACACTTGAGTTCAGCTCAAACCTCTCCCGTTGAACAGGTACTGCTCCGCTCTCCATTACGACGGCCTACATGACTATAGACGACCGATTTTCATCATCCGAACTTGAGCTTTTTCAAATGGTGAGCAGGCGGATGATCAAACAGCAACCCGAGTGATCTCATTCGATTCATGGAACTGATTTCTATCTTTATCCAACACAACTACCCTCCTACTGGAAATGTTTTCGGGATAACGATTTTTGGTTTATTATTCAATAATAAATAATTGGCTTGCGTTCGTGATTTGAATCTGTAAAAGTTTGCGAGATGTGCGATTTTTACAGGATAGATTGATTATAGAATGATTTTGACGTAAATCGGTTCTCATCCAAAACACCTATTTGGATTGATCAGTTGATGATATTTGTGTGCCCCTCTACATCTTTCTACCTTTGGCTACATCGTTTAAATTTGGAATTGGGGCAGTACGAGTGCCAAAGGACTTGATAAATTATAGATGTTTTTATTGTTTTTATTCAGGTTCAATAAAAAAAACGCTGCAAATTCTTTTACTGGGGTTTATTATTCAATCGGCTTGCGTTCATGGTTTGAATTTCTACTAAGCTTTGGACAATTTCACGATATGATCAACTGATCAATCCAAATAGGTATTTTGGTCGAGAACAGATTCACGTGCTCCATGTATATCTCCTGGAATTTAATAATCGCCCTATCCTGTGAAACACGCAGACTCCAAAGCTTAGTAGAAATTCAAAGCATGAACGCAAGCCGATTGAATAATAAACCCCAGTGAAAGAATTTGCAGCGTTTTTGAGAGATTGATTTGATATTGATTACAGTACTTTTCTACATTAAGGCGATTGTGACTGGTCCAAGATTTATACATTGATGTATATGCGAGGAATCAAGATTTTTAGGTGGCAAAAACTGAATAATTTTCGGAGAGAGAGAGAGAGAGAAATATTTTTTCATATAAAAAGTACAAAGAAATGAATAAACATTGACTTGTAATTTTCAAATGATACCCTACATATATTTAGAGGATGAAACCGTATGCTATTCCGGCATTTTTCGGTAGCAGAATTTCTTACAGGGTATGAGTTTGATCCTTTAGTGTGAAAAAAAAATGTGACAACGATTAGTTCGAGCGCTTTTTCAACACAAAATACCCTAAAAAAAACTAAAAACATTAAATTTTTGCTAACTAAACGCTTAAAATTGTATTTTTGCGTCTATCCACTAATTTTCTCTTTTGACATAGATAGCATTTTATGAAGCAAAGGGAATTTCGTATTAGCAAGGAAACATTTTCTAATCCTTGCTTTTTTATTAAGTGGGATTGTTAATTTTCAGCTTCAAATAAGATTCTTAAGAAGACATCAGTTCCTAACAAAATCCATACCCACCTGAAGATCTGCAAAAAACTGCATATTAAACCCTTCATTGCCCCTCTTGTCAGGAAAGTCAAAATTTCCAAGGCTCTTTGCACAACTAGACTAAAATTGTGGTAGAACAATATAAGAATATTAAAAATCGGTTGAGAATTATATCCTGAGCAGCTTGTTACAGCAAAACCTGTTACGAAAAAATACGTTTTTCGGCTTTACCCCCTCCAATTCTTCCTGCGCACAAGCACACACACACATACACAATAATTCTTCCACGCATTTGGTGTCTGAAACGGATTAGTATTCAGCTATTTTTTGTTCTTTATTGAAAATAATAAACCTTTGTAATTTACCAAGGAAAGAAAAAGTTTCAACTCCACCTCAAAAATTCTTGGTTTCCTTTTCAAAACCCATGAAAAATCGAAAATTACACTCCAAATGCCCTGTTTGTGAAACAATGCGATTTGGGTCATTTTTTGGACCACTTGATTGTGAATTTATCCCTGATTCGAGGGCTATAGAGATATCTCACGAATTCACACAAACTTGAGTCGCAGTTAGGCTATAACCGTCGACCGATTTGGGTGGTTCGTACCGACAAACATTGTTGTACCTAGTTTCAAAGAGATGTTCCAATGAAAATAGATTTTTGCAGCTTATTGGATGTCTTGCAACTCTGCCTGTCATTCAGGTGGCGTAGGAAAGTAGAGCGACTGAAGCAGGTGTATAATGGATTTATCTAAACTAAAGCAGAGTCAAAGAATAAACACATCATCCTTATTGAGAATATTTGGTTTTATTGCTGAGGGAGTACTGCCGGATCGAGCTTTGTAGTTTCATCGGGTTGGCTAAAAACGCTCCAAATTCAATAAAACTGTTTGATAATGCAGACTGCCAAAAGCTTCATATTCTGATGATCCATCAATTTGTACAAATGAAAGCCGTTGTAATCAAACACGAAAAAAAAGTAACACTCTTCCAAAATCCATTCGGAGCTTTTTCCCATATTTCTGAACCAAAACTTACGAAACATGAGTTAATCACAGGCTCCAGTCAGGGCTTAATCCTTAGCGTCAGTTTTGATCAACCCAAACGAGTAAAATTGATGAGTTATACTTTAAACGCATCTTAGAATAAATAAACTCCATTTTTTATCTGTTAACCAAAGACTATTTCACGTTTCCTAACGTTCAATCTTCTAGAGGACCCTAAGAAATTTCTGAAGCGTGTTCTTGTTCCCAACTCAGAAAATGCGGAACGGGTCTATGGGAAATTACCCTCTTACCCTCTTGTTTCTAAGAATATTTTCTAGTAATAAGTTACACCCGAAAGGCGGTCAAGAAAGTTGGATTGTTTGTAACGCTATCTTTCATATTACTTCCCGTTCGTTTCCGTTTTTTCGAGGAGCTTTATCACCGAAACGCACCAAAGGTCATGTTACGTGCTCTCACTAATTGTTTCTCGGAAACCCATCGAGAGAAAATCGTGTGTGGCTTTTTATCCTTTGTCGGAATGGTAAAGAAATAAACAGTTGGAAAAGGTAGCGGGAAAAGTGGGGGAGAGCTACCGAAAAAAAAGGATCACCCACGAAAAAAATTAACGGAAGTCCCTTTTCGGACCCCTGTGGATGATTATCGGGTGAGACGAACCGGCTCATTTTTCTGTGAGCTAACGCAATTACTCTCGTTGGCCACCAAACAGTTCAGCGTACCGGAGATTTGTTGTTAAGTTGACCTGCCTAGCTTTTAGGTTCGCTTTCGGCGGAGTGACGCCTACGCGGGCTCCTAATTTTTTTCGAATGTTTCCATATTGAACTGATGGTGACACACTCACAAGGAGACCAGTAGCTCCTTTATTAGATCGTCCAGAACAGACCCACTCAGAAAAGGCTCAATGAGGTCAGTGGGCTTGGAAAATGAAAAAGCATACCGGAGTGTTGGTGAATTTGCGTAGGTTTATTAATAATCGATCAAACTCGTTCTTGTTAGAGTGAAGTATGGAACTAAATTTGTTCGCCTACAGCCGTCATCTTCCACACGTTCATTCAAATGAATCACAAACGAAACAATCAAATCTGTTAATAGTCGTCATAAACAATTCAAGTCTCGGATTCATTATAAAATGCCTATAGTACCCATAAACGATCTTTCTATATATACACTCAGTGAAGAATGTCTCCATACACCTCAGAAATGTGTCATTTTTTTAATTACCCAGGCAGGCACAAAAGCCATTTGTTTGAGAAAAGGGGAATAACAAAGTATCCACTAACAAACTGGAGTTCATGTGAATTAGTACAGGATCAATCAAGACTCCCCCCCAAAAGCAACTACCAGAGGTCTAGTAGAATCATAAAAATGATAGGATCAGCATTTTTCCGCCGTCACGGTCATGGACGTCTCACAATACAGGAAGAGGAAGTCTCATAGAATTGATCCAGGTTAGTGAGCGGTTAGTGTTGATACAAACATGATTAAAAAAAACAATAACCGAATGCATTCATCATTTCATTTCATTCTATGGCCGATGATGGAAAGAAAGCTTCAAGTGTTCTTAAAAACTTTCAAAAATAGAATCCTTGAACAATTTTCATGATTTCTTATCGTTATTGTTCTTATATTGTATTGTTATGGTATTGTATGTACTCCAGACACCATCCAGTATGACTCAGATACTCGTCGATTTGATGATTTTTGGAAGTTATCAAAGAAACAAGGCCCACTAGCTATTATTCCATTTTTTGAGCTTGGTTTTCTAATGTCTTTGGACCGAACGAACACTTTTTTGCCTTTATAAAAATGAATTCGTTTATTTTTCATGACAATTTGGCCTCGTTTGTTTACATGAAAAATTGTTTGACTATTTCAAGTTATTTAGGTATACGTCAATTAGTATCCGATTTTTCTAAAGTCGTGAAGTGCAGCTACAATATTCGTGAAATGCCAAGTGGGTGTATGGGTACATTTTGGTTTATTATTCAATAATAAACCATTGTAATCGCTCTTGAAAAAAAAGTCAAAGTTTTGTAAAATCTCTAAAAACCTCAAGAAAAGTCGAAGCAGCCTAAATTTGTCCTCTTTTTGAAGAACACTCCAAGAGGAATCGAATGAGTCCCTCCCCAGGTCCGTAGATCAAACCATTCTCGATCTATGGCCCGATTTATGCGGCCAACATTAGCGTTATTTTGGTTTATTATTGTTTTTGTTTTGATATCAGTAACCTAGTGACGTAGTGATGTAGTAATGTGGATACTGGAGTGAACTCCTAACGGGTTGAAGCATTCTGATAACCATAAAAAACGCTGCAAAGTCTTTCACTGGGGTTTATTATTCAATTGGCTTGCGTTCATGATTTGAATTTCTACTAAGCTTTGGAGTGTGCGTGTTTCACAGGTGATACAGCGATTATTGAATATCAGGAGATATGCATAGAGCACGTAAATCTGTTCTCAACCAAAATACCTATTTGGATTGTTCATTTGATCATGTTCGTGGGCCTTCAACAATTCAATAATCACTCTATCACCTGTGAAACACGCACACTCCAAAGCTTAGTAGAAATTCAAATCATGAACGCAAGCCAATTGAATAATAAACCCCAGTGAAGGATTTTGCAGCGTTTTTTTACTGAGTGTAAGTTTGGGATTACCATTGTGATAGGCACACGTTCAGCTGTGTTATTAGGTCGATAGTATTCGTAATAGCCAGCCATCGACAAGTAGTTATTCTCCTTTAGTGTGCAAGGCTTGGTAGGGACAGGTAAAACTTCCTCTTTATTACAGGCGTGGGAGTATGGGATACCATACATTGAGAAATTCAGTGCGAACCCCGAAAAAGGAAGAGGCTTTCGCAACACCGCCCGTTCACATGCCACTGTACACCATCATCCATTCACTTTGTATTGAACCAAATGGTTCCTACATGTCAGAACCACCCCCGATCCCCAACGCGTGATTCCACGTCAAAAGAAAAGGTATCATGTCCTCGGAAAAATCCTGATTTATGCTAATATTCCTTCCTACCGGCTTAGCGTGGTCGCCTGAGATTACGTCCCCCTCTACACCCATACTGCAGATCACCTTTCCCCTCAGCCGTCCTCAGTAAGTAAATCATCTGGGCCGCTAAATCGCGATTGCCTATCTTTTCCATAAGAAGCTCAATCAGACTAGCCACATTTTATTTACCGGTTTCCCATCGAAAGGATTTTTCTTACTCCCGGACGTTTAATCTGGGATTCCGACCCTGAATCCATCTTCCGCTTGAGTTATTTATATTTATGAGGTAAGACGTGAGTCAGCAAAAAAACTAAGGGTATGATGAAACGATATTTCCCGGATTCAATCTTTACGAAAGCTCTCAGCCCTGGGAAAAACTGATGGGCGGACATCTCGTTTTCTGTATCTCTCGAACTTATCGTTTTCTGTGTTATTTCACCACTTTGCTACTACGTAAACATTATGCAGAAGCCTGTGAAAATATCCGACCCCAATATTTGTCAAAGGGCCTAAAGTACATTTACGATTCGAACGTAATGTAAGTTTGAAATACTCACTGATTATTTCAAGAAAGATTATACAATGAGGCCTAAAAACACGTTTTACATCTTCACTTACTTGCGATAAGTTGCACGATCTGAGTTAGGATTTCATGGAAAATCTCTGATGAGTATTACGAGGCTCACACATATTAGGGGGATTTCTCCGTTAAGTCACCGCGTACGACTTGTTTGTTCATGTTCCAACTAGCCTTCTTTTCAATAATATTGTAATCTTCCATTGTTCAAGAAAAGCTTTCAAATTCAGGACTCGAATTTCTCCTCCCCCGACGACACCCACTCATACAAGAGGCAAGGATCATCAGATGTGCGTGTACCAGCTGATTTGCAAGAAGCGCGAGGATGATGAGACATGAGCTTCCATGTGCGGAAGGCATCCCAATTGAACCTAAGGACTGACCCCAGAGCTTCTTCGAGTCTGTCCCAGCCCCGACCAACAAAGCTTCACGCAAGAACCTCATGCAGTTACCTTCAATGAATGCTTCGGAGTGAGGGTATTGAGGAAGATGCCAGAACTACTTGAAGAGTCCGCACTTGCCCACAGTGGGCGCTGGGATCAAATTCATAGTTTTGCGTAGAGAACAAGCCAACAGGTGATCACATCCAAATTCCGAATTCTCTTCTTGTTCACCGGGACTCAACCTCAATGATTGATCAAATCTAACGAAGCTACCAAGAAACGTTGGATACAAGTTCCGTTCCAAAGAATATCCAAAAACACTATTAAACACTGTTTATTTATAATAAAGAATACATTTTCTCCTTTCAATTTTGGCAAAGACTAATTCGAAATATCAAAAAATTGTTTCCTCTTTATTTCTGTCAAATTTCAGTAACTCGATTTAATATACAGTGCACTAGCACAGTGTTCGTAATCAATTACATATATATTTATTAGTATACGATGAAACATAAATTACATTGAAGATACATGTTTAAAAATACATTTTCGAACTACACTACCTGCAAGAAGAATTTTTAGTTAAATCGTGAGCCCCCCTCCCTTTTAACGCATTAATCAACAATATTTGTCATATACAAATCCGTTTTCTGATCGATAAGGACGATGAACAGTTGACTGAGGTCAAATTGAAGTATTAAAGCCCGAAACACACTTTAAGGATCCACGAAGAATGACATTAGCTCAGATTATGCTGGTATGTTATTCTGTACGAGCTTGGTTCTGCTATCAGCGTTTACATTGAAATACCGGCCGTAAATAATAGGACGGAAGAAGGCTGAATAGATATGCTTAGGATTGTTTAAAGTGGTGACACCGGATAATGGAGTGTGAAGGGGACTCCGTGACGTGGGTGTAGCGTTGCAGGGGTTATTCACGACCGCGGTATGGGGGACTGAAAATCCATCGCAGAAGGACATACGACCGTACGTACACCAAGTTTATCTGCCACGAGTCCCATCCCTTCCACGAGCTTCCCATCCCACAAGGGCGTCGTAAAGTTTGAAGATGGCTCACAACGTATCGGACGTGATCGCAATCCTGGAGTTTTTGGTCCTTTTAACCCCCACCTCATCCTCCCCTGGCTTCTTTTTCCGTGTCTTTTCCGAAACCTTTCAGAAACAACTCTGTGCGGAGTTATGAACACCGACCACCCACTTTCATAATACATGGGACCTCTGCACGACTTTTAAGTCTCCAACTTTTAGGGCGAATTTGTGGGAGGGGATTTCTAGAAGTACATTGCTTCATTGAAGCCTCGTAGACGTTTTGCTTCAAACCAACCAAAACAGTTTACTTGAATGTAAAGAAAAAAAACTGTGGAATGAACGTTACAACTGTACCTTTAACCAACCTTAGGCACCCAAACGCCTAAAAAGGCTCATTATTTGGTCGTGTATGCTTATAACAATTGAGAATATGATTTCGTATGGCAAATATTATTTCATGAAATTTCTTTCTCAGTGCTGTTTTATATAGATATGTTACCAGATATTAGCAACCACTTGTTTGAAATATTCCAGTCATTCTTGTTATTAATTATTTGCTTTGCTTTGTCGAATAGCTTAATGTCCCTTCTTTTACTGGCAAGGTTAGTGTAATGAGTGGTTCATCCTCTCTTAAGTGAGCTCATGGCATCATACCACGAATGGCTTAAGCAACCAGGATGACCGGGAAATGTCATGCGGCTTGAACACCAAGGTATTCCTGTAATGTTCCGTTCAAGCTCAAACAGGTGTTCTGGCAATGAGCTCTCATGACTCTTAGGGTAGCAACATATCGGCGCACCATAGCAGCTCACCATCGCTGCTTGCATCCCTGCCACTTACCCCGATGCCTAGCATCATTGATGGAATATCGATGAGTGTTCATATCGGATCAGTTCACCATGAATATTCTCCCTCTCGCCTTGGTTGTTTGCAGTGTACGAAAATACGTTCAGTTGTGTTTGAGCTCTCGACAACTGACTATTGAAATGAAGAAACTTTTTTAAAAAAAATTATTTCCAGTGAGAGTGATGACGATGTGTACTTATCGGCAGCAGCCAAATGGCGGAAAGTGAGTGGCTCACTTTCGAATAGAAGGTTTAAGACACACCCATGGGCAGGGTACCTATAACTGAAGTGTCCACAGCAGGGGGTATTCTGTAGTGTCGACCTCAACTTTTGTGATTCACAGAAAAATGGGACCCTACATAAAAGCGCTGGGACCTGGGAGAGGGAAGCCTCCCAGTCTACCACGAACGAGCCCACATCGATGCTTTCCGCCTGATGGCGAGGAGAAATCAAATTTTTTGACATCGCTGTGAGCTGCGGGGGTCAACTGGGATGGTGCGATGATGGCATCCCGTGACATCGCTGTGAGGGCACTGTGAACGCTCCCGCAACACAAAATCAAATTTTTTGACATCGCTGTGTACTGCGGGGATGCGAGCTGCGATGGTGGGCCCATCAGGGGGGAAGCATCGATGTGGACTCATTCGTGATTGGCTGGGAGGCTTCCCTCTCCCAGGTCCCAGCCTTATTATGTATAGGATCCCATTTTTCTGTGAATCACAAAAGTTGAGGTCGACACCACAGAATGCCCCCTGTTGTGGACTCTCTTCAGTTTGATGTAGCCTGGCCGTGGGTGTGTCTTGAACCATCGTTCGAAAGTGAACGTATTTTTGTACACTGCTAACCGCCAAGACGAGAGGGAGAATATTCATGGTGAACTGATTCGATACGAACATTCATCAATGTTCCATCAACTAGCTAGACATGCTAGACTTTGGGGCTAGTGGAGGGGACGCGAGCAGCTACGGGGCGCCGATAAGTTACTACCCTTAAGCTCTAAGGCTCAATGATGATAAGAATGATCTACAACGAATTGGTTTCCATCTCATTTGCATTGGTATGAGATGCTCCATCAAACGGCATATAATTTTTTCGTGTAATTTCGGAATACATTTCGTTTACGAGCTTCAGCAATCGTGAAGGAACGCCTTCATAGAACTCACCGTAATTCACAAAATTAAGAGCAATATGATCGAAACACACACGAAAAGCTGATAAGAAGTTGAATGACAGAGAAAATTCAATTTCGTGAAGGATCTAAGTTTCAAAGCTCGAGAGGGCCTAATATATTTCATCATTTCCTTTCTTCGTTCTCAATATAACTTACCGAAATCCTTTTGAGAGATTCTTGGAGGAATCAAAGAGGGGTTCTTGGGAATAATGAAACGCTGAGGGGCAACTCAAGTAACGTCAGGACGGGCAACGGCTGAAACTCGAGTTGTCCGCCTAATAACGTTGGTGATTCGTCGAGGAAGAACACAGCAGCATCATTACGTTCGGTTATTTACCCGAGCTCGTGCTCCCGTTGCATTTCTTTTGTGACATCCCTCCGTCGTGCAGCCATCCTCGGGGCTTCTGGATTCAATACCGGAGGTCTCCTCTCTCCCACCACGGCTACCTACCCTTCGCCACTTCCTATCTCATTTCCGTAGCTCTCTGGGAAAAGCGGGATCACAAACCTTCCTCTAGGGTTTTCCCCTTCCAACCTCCTTCCTTCTGTAACTACCGTTGCACAGGGCTGAAGAGGGGATGAAGAATGGGCTTCATTTGGAAGCGAAACGAGCGTCTTTTGTGATATCATAGGGCTCGCAACCTTGAGGAAAAAGTAGGGTACGCAAAGTCTTCTTTCACTTTTCTCGCCTTCAAAAATCTCTCCATACCATTGAGTAAAAAGGCAAATTCACTTCAACAACCCAATTTGTTAGGTTTGCAGAAAGTTTTTTCAAACACACCACGTTTTCATTATGCTGGTTCATATTTTAGCATAAGGTATAAGATAACCAAATAGTAAAAATGTCTGCTTCCAGAAAATAATTAATAATGCTTTGATTTGAAGTGTTAGTTTTCTTCCAGCAAAAACATGGGCAGCTACAGCCTTGAACTGAATCGTAACATTTTCAAATGGCAATTGGTTTAACAAGAAAGTGATAGAATGAACTAATTACCCCTTCCAAGGGATGAGGCGATATGCCAGCAACACTCAGATGATACCCCTGAAGCTAAGAATTTCAGGTTGATGGGCAATCGGTTTCAAGAAACGAAAGAGGGAAACTATTCGTATCTACCAAACAACCCAAATCTACGAAGGGATAGGAAGTAAAAATGATCTACAAAATGGGATTCTGATAACCAAAGGATACATGGGATAGGATACATAGAAATGATTGGGTACAGGTTCTCAATCATGGCAATTCATGACAATTGCCCCTGAAAACTTGGCGAAACGTCGAAACTTGAATAAATTCAACTCATTCAACTGAAAGAAGAATTTAACATTAGCGGACATTTAAAACACAAGTTCATCTTACTTAGACAGTCTGACGCTAAAAATTAATGTTAGTTGATAAACTAGTAGCAACTTTAATCTGAAGCTGTAACTAAACATCGACTGACTCAGATAATTAGCTTATCATAAATCAGCTTCTATCTCCCCGGTGAACAGATTTGACCATTTATCTTGTTTGTTTGCACCCATTCATAACTTGGCCTTCAACTCAAAAATGCCAGATATGTAAATATATAAAGTAAAATACAACTACACAATAAAAGAGGCTGTGTAAAATGACCTTTCCCTCTTCAATGGGTTGAAAAATTAGGAAATTACAATCTTCGAGGAAAAGCGTTTGTAAGTATTCGTTACTTACAGAGGAATTTCGTGACGCAAAAAGTCTCGTTACTTTTTCGAGGTAGTGTGTCACAGTAAACACATGAAACGTGCATAAATACATTACATACAGACCACACAAACAACCCCACCCAACTCCTTTCCACTTTTACTTTGCTTTTAGAATCATACGGGTAAAAAAAGTGTAATACTGACAGATCAAGGGTCTTTCATCTTTCTTAATTTTTATTTATTTTTATTTTCATTTTTTTATTGAATACGAAAAGTTGACATTTTGCCGTTGATGTACACCCATCCGGAAAACGCTTTGTGAATACCATTGTTCTGATAAATATTCTTTCCTTTAATTAAATTTACCAGAATCCCCCTTTTCAGAAATATGAACATTATGAAATATGAACATTATGCTATTCCCCTCAAGCATCGAAAAAGAATTCATAATTTGTTCATACGTGAAAAAATGTTTACAATATTACGAACTCTGCAACTGCTATTGCCAATAGGAGAATTGTTCTTTGTACCAGGTTATTTTATTCCATTTATTTCTTCATTTAATAATTTTTTCCCAGTTATGGTTTTGGAGATTTTGAGATGGATACATAGTACAATTATCTTTACTACTGAAAAATCTCTCTCAAGAGTCGAAAAACTATATTTTTCGTTGTTCTGAACTCAAAGTATTATGGACCTATTAAACCTACTATGGGAGATATCAGTCGACAAATTGTCTTAATCTCAAATTTTTGAAACTTTATACGCCATCCAGGGTAAACACAGAACTGAAAAATATCTATGATTTGTCAAGAATTTCTACCTCTCGGATGAAGAGTCAATTTTGCTTGGTTAAACTCAAACTATTAGGTAGCTATTTAACATTTTAAATTAGAGATGACAAATCGCCTTCTTCTTACACGATTGCAATACCTGTCATTCAGGTTGAACAGTCAACTGAGAAATATTTAAGATGTGACAAGAACTTATTATCTCTTAAAAAGTTGTGTGTTTAATTGTAACGATCGATTACGACCGAATAAAATGTTTTTTGAAAGCACCACGATCGCTGTAAGTGACGGTCTCTCGGCCAACCACGTTCAACTTAACACTTTAAAAGTAGGAGGCTCGTAAAAGACTTGTTATTTATTTGTTGTTGGACGAAGCAAACCGTTTAAATCGTGTTATGAAATGCAAGACACAAACGCGTCCAAAGAATCAAGAAAGAAGATGTAAATGTCAAACAGAAGAAAACCTCATGTCACTTTATACTTACGTTCTACCACTCAGCTCAACTTTTTTCCTTTTTTTATGATGATGGAATATAAAATACGTCGAGTGAAGGTTCAAATGTGGCGTTCTAAAAATCGAACATTACGATTGGCAGCCGGTTTTATTTCCAGGGTTTAAACACGGAGTTTGATCAGTGACTGCAATGAACGGTACAAAAAAATCCACGATCCCGCGTGACGTGCCTGAATCATAACTAGCATAACTCCCGTCCGATTACGAAGGCTTCGAGGGGAATGTGTTACGCCTGATAATCCCTCGTCATGATATTAATTTTGGTTTGGAGTAGCTACTGGCACTGCGCTCAACACCAGGCCGGAAAGATGAGATATGGCGTCACAATTCAGGAGAGGGAACTGCCATATTTCCTAGTCATCTCCTGGAAATCGCAATGATTGATAGATCGATATTGATTTCGGGCCTACCTACAGATAGCGGGATCTTTGATTTGTAACAAGGAGGTTATGGTATGAATAGTCGCTCCTGTGGAGGGCTGAGGCGATTATGCCTGTAACACCCTGACATCCTGAAGCTAAGGACTGACATCCCGAAGGCGTCAAGTTGGTCTGACAGTTTCAAGAATCGAGGAAGGGGATCCATATACATTACACCCTCGGGGTTTTCAAGAAGCATTGAAGGGGGGGGGGGGGGGCTAGCAGTAACCACGGTAGACAATAATAAGAGTGAGTGTCACGTAACCAGGCTCTGCTAGCATGTTACAAGGAGGAGATGCACTGTGTGTCCTTTTGTGAACAAAATTCTAAAAACGGACTGTTATAAAAACGAATCGGAACCTGATAAGTTCACTCGGAACTTACTACTGCTCTTGAAACAAGTGATAATAAACTCATAAGGCAATTTCGATCATGTTCGCAAAAGCTTCTAATGGGCGACTTTCCAACCAAGAGATTAATCCTTCTTCTCATTTTTACATTCATTTTGATTTAACACAGTCAGGTCAATAGTTAATGAATTTGCTATAAAAAGTTATTAATACATTTTTTTGTTGAAATTGTATCTCTAAATGTGCTCAACTGTATCAATTACTCTCCAACTATTATCAAACTTCCAAAAACTAGAACGAAATAGAATGAAAAGTTTTTTTTTTTTTAAGGGAATTGTCCCATTTTCTTAATGAAGTAATTGGTCATTATTTGATAAAATTATCATTTGCGCACAAAATCCTGTCCCCTGTTTTGAAGAAAAGTTGCCTCATTTTATCATTAGCAGCAACTTGAAAGTTCGAATTTATTGTTTGAAAGTTGTTTTTATTTTGTGTGTGTGTTTATCCAAACCCCTACAAGTTAACCAAGCGTGATTCCACCCAATTTTTTTCGGCTATCACCACATTACTTGCCTAGTGATCGTATCGGGCTGACATTTAGCAAATATTTTCGTACTGATTTTGGTCCAAAATCTACCCAATTGGCCGCACTGCGTGATGGAGTAAATAGTTGCACCTTCAAAGAACTGAAGCCATTATGCATAAGAAATACCCTCTGCAATACCCAGAGAAAATGCATAAGAAGCTCCAGAATGGTACTTAGAAGTATCAACCCAATAGGTTCTAGAGAAGGTTGTTGATGTTGGGTGGAAATCGCAGATACTTTATGATTCCTTTAGGCCCCGAGTCGTTGTCAATGAATTTGTACTGCAGCTTAGCGACTAAGATGTTTCTGAATAATCTGACGGTCGAATTAACTGTGCTTATGTTTCGTCTGAAATGCAATCCCAGGTACCTTCTTTTCCCTCCAGGAGTCTTCCTATCTTCCAAATGAAGTTCTCTTTAAATAATTACTTGTTTTTACTTTTCAGTTTCCTCTACTTTCTATTCTCATTTATTATATTCTTTAATAAATTATACTTGATGGAAACGGTACATAACTCATTTTATTTAGTAATTGGGATCCATCCCGTTTCGTAAATAAATAAACAATTTCAAGAATCGAGGAGGGTGAGCCATCCGTATCCATCACATTTTCAACTGAGAGATGTGTTGTTTTTTTCTCCAACATTACAATTTCCCGAATTTTACATTTTAAACCACTCTGAATAACTTTCGCACTGAATGTGCGAGTTTGACTGTAGATGATCTCCAATGTAATCTGCATATCAAAAATTAATAAATCAATCATAAGCAAATGTTATATTTACCAAGCATCATTTTTTCAGGTTCTATTGATCAGATCCCAATCCAATGCGGAGGGTTGTCTATTACGAACTGTCTCGAAATCTTACAACAATTTCAACATGATCCTATCACTTTTAGCTGCTCCGTATGAATCTTCGTAACAATTTCAGGGAATAAGCGGTTTATGCTGCAGATGGGTCTCTATGGGATTCATTGCTCAAATATGAATGCTTCACTCTGCTCGTAAACCAACGTCAAATTTTGTCAAGAGTAATTTTGTCTCATTCTGATCGTCTGAACCTTCTAAAGTTTGGAAGCAAATGGGGATGGTCGGTTTAATCATTTCTTATCAATTCCAACTCAATTGTATCAGCAGGTGAGTCATACGCGTCTATCACAAATTTTAAGTTAATGTCTGCCAAAGAATGCTTATATCGTGAATCGTTGTAACAAGCTACATTCACCATCTTTCAAGATTTGATTCTTTCAAGCTTATTCTCAACGTTTTTATGGTAAATACACGCTACTGACACCGGAAGCTACGAGCCACATTCGTTTTGATTGTCCACATAAACTTACATGAATTGCATGCAGTGTAATGATACGACATTGTTGAAGTCAATATGAGATTATTAAACAATTATTTCCCAGATAGATACATTTTGATTCTTCTAAAAAATCAAATGAGTAGATTTGGGACACACTAGATCCATCGGCTCTCCTTGGTAACTGCTCACGTGGATGAAAACAGACTGCTTTAACCTCAGAACAAAGTGATGAACAGAGGAAAACACTGAGCCAAATGCAGGGCCGGGGAGAGAGGATCCGGGCCCAGGGGAAAAATCTGGGCCCCCATTGGAAAAAAGAAAAGAAAGCGGTTAGAAACTAGTGTAACCTCATACCGTAATAAACTGTAAGCCATTTCGATAGATATGAAAATTATAAGGGGAATATCGATTTTGGAAAATTGGAGATCTACAGCTTTGTATGTGTATATTTATCATTTCTGAATTGATGCTTTCAAACCAAGTTAGAATTAAAGGAGGGAGCTCCTAAAACTTCAAACGACCTTAAAACTTAGCAAATGCGATGAACATTCTGCAGACCAGGTGAATTGAACCAAAAGCATTTTTTCACGTCCAGATCAGAAAGAAAAGATTAACCTGTCCCTTCTCCCAATTTGCAGAGAAAAACATTCTCAAGAAAATCCGGAGACCGGGAGCATCGGCTCCAACACCTCCCCTCTCTCTACGGGGCTGGCCAAATGAATAGTTTATCTACTAATAATAGTAAACCTAAGTGCAGTCATTTTACAGTCTTCTGGATAGGTTTCTATGTTGAGACGTATGACTATTTCTTACCTGCCCAAGTTCAGCTATTGATTGAGCCTCAAAGGGGCTACAATAGGATTTTTGGTCTAGATTTGAAGACAAATTATATCACTCATTTTAGTATCTGCGATAGGTATGCTAGCCCAGCTTTCCAGGAAATTTGAAATGTCTTCTTCTTTTACGTTCGTTGGTCCACTACTAGTCCAGGAGCCGGAGCCGAAAGTCGGTGGTAGTTTCTGGACAAGGTTCGGGATTAGATTTCAAAAATTTGGTCCATTCCGAGTGGGAAACGCTTGCTCAGGGATCTCGAATCGGGTGGATTGAAAAAGGCAGTATCGCATGTTAGATGGCATTTTCTCTATACCGTGAATGCTAAAGTGATTTTCATGCGTACCAAAGTTGTAGAGCATTTCACACCCCGACATCGACACAAAGATGTTGTAATCATTTGAGAATCACGATGAATTGGTGTCTGTCCTCTCTTCCCCTCGCCAACTGTTTAGACCTGCAACATCACCTAGCCACTTGTCTATTAAAATCTGCGATGCTAATTTGGCTCAGAGTTAATTATTAAGGTTAACTCATGTCGAGTGACTCTCATGTCCATTTCCAACAAACTACATCATGAAACGCCGTTTCCGCTAGTTTTCTTTGTAAAATTGTAATGATAAAAAATGAAGTAAACTAACAGTAAGAAATAAATCTGAGCTGAAACTTGCTCTATACGAACCCTGGGAAATACTTGAGCCTTAGTCTAATGAGTCTTGGTGGACTTGAATCAAAGAAATATTCAGGTTTCTAGGTAATTTGGAAGGGCAAATCTTTGTACGGCGGGAGGAGGTTGACACGAAAATTTCGCCTGATTTTCAAATACGTATATTGTCCTTTTTTTAGGAAAAATTTATAAATTTTAAGATCCAATCGCTTTGTTTCCATGTCCACAATTTCGGTTCACAAATATCTGTACAATGCACGGTTTAGGAATTATTAGAGAAAATCTTTGAAGGGGGATTTAAATATCTTTATACAGCTGCCATTTTGTAACCCATAAAATTTCCGATGGTAGAAAACGATTTTCCCTCTCAGAATGGACTCAATTTTTTAAATTTATTCCCAAACTTTCTCCAGGAATTACCACTATACTTCTGCCTCGACTCCTGGACTAAATAAAAAGAGTTTGCTCCAACTTACAGGGATTTGGAAAATCAAAGTGGAATGTTTAACCACTTCACCGTACCGTTTATCTAGAAGCGTGACGTCATCACTCCCATTCTGGCCCGAACTCCGGCCTGAAGTTGAAGGCAATGCCCCCTGACGGGTCGCTCAAGATGAATTCAATATCTGACCGAATAACAACATCTCATTAGAGTCCGGTCATTACTAAGGATCGATAAATCAGCGCGGACGTTCGGAATGGTTGCCCAGGAGAAGGGGGGAAGCAACGAGGATGAGGCCAGGAGAAGCTTAGTTTGCTCCAAAACCTCATCAATCTTTGCTGGATATTAATCGTTCGAGACCTTGACAGAATATTTTTAGTAACCTGTTTCTAATTGTTTAAAGGCTAGGCCTATTAAGGGGGAGAACTTCTCCAGTATCGCGGCTCTGGCCGTTGATGACAGTCATTATTCTTTCGACTTGTTTGTCATTGGTTTTCAGGATGGCCGGTGCTAGTGGCGTTTCTGATCCTCCATCAAAGGCTTAAGGCACGTAGGATTCCGTTCGACCATGTTTTCTGATTAGGTAGGACCCTTAAATACCAGAGCTCACGCTGAGAGACGGAATGGTGATACAAATTTGGACAATCCTGTGATAGAACACCGTTTAGTTGGACAGACTGGTCACAATTAATTCGTTTCCTGGAATCGTTTCTCCTCTGTTTCCCAAGCATAGTTGAACTGTTTTCTCCATTCAACATATTTAAATTAGGACGCCATTCCAAATTGATCCATTTTAACTATATGGACGTGGGAAAACAAAAGTGTGGCAATTCGGGTGTGGCACATAGCTTCCTCGTACATGAAAAATGATTGTGTTCAACATTGAAATGTTTCGAACAATCTTGAAACATGTAGAATATATGCTAGTAACGATTTAGGGGACTTGCGCTGAGTGATATATTTCGCATGTCCCTTTCATACCGAATAGAATAATGATAGAATTGTGTTGAAATTGATGTGAGATGGTAATACCGTTTTTACCATTTTGAACGCTATAGGAAAACTAGAACTTGAGAAAACTTGGAATCGTTTCTCTTCTGTTTCCGAAGCATGTTTGAACTGTTCTCTCCATGAAACATATTTAAATTAGGACGCCATTTCAAATTGATCCATTCTAACTATATGGACGCAGGAAAACAGGAGTGCGCCAAGATGGGTGTGGCACATACCCATCCTCTTATAGGGAAAGGAGTATGGGGATGGGGGGGGACTATCCCTTCCTCTTACAGGAAAAATTAATGTACACCATTGAAATGTTTAGAACAATCTTGGAAGATGTAGGATAAAAGCTAGTAACAACGATTTTGAGGAGATGCGATTGCGCCAAGTGATGTATTCCGCAAGTCCTTCCACATATCGAATAGAATAATGGTAGGATTGAGTTGAAATCGATATAAGATGGTTATACCGTCAATAATAGCTTGAGTGCAATAGGACAACTAGAACTTTGGAAAAATAAACGTGCACGTAAAATCTACCATCACTATTTTCTCATGTTCGAAGTGGCCCTATCTCGTTTTTAAATAACGGTCTAATCATCACATCAATTTCAACACAATCCTACCATTATACTATTCTATAAAGAATTTAAGCGAAACACAAGCAATACATGTAAAATAACCTTTTAAAGGCATTCGTTTTCCGTCGTTTGAGGGCTTTTATTCTACTTAATTAGAGATTATCCAGCATATTTCAAACAGAGCAAAACGTTCATGACATCCAGACGAGGAATCTACGTGCTGCAGCCAACTACATTTTCAATCTGAAATGTTATCCTTTAAATTAGGTTGAATGAAAATTATGTTCCAATTATTAACACATCTCATGTTCGCTGTAAGTATTATTTTTTAGACAAATTTCGTTATTTGCTTTAGTAGTTTAGGGGATAAGCGTTCGACGTCCGACGTTAGACGTTTTAAGTAAACCATTGTCATTAATTCATCTACTTATTAATATTCAATTTTTGAATCTATGTTTTTTGAAAAAAAAAAAAAAAAAAAAACAATTTAGTCCTTGAGCAAATTTGGCCTTATGGAGCTCAGCTGTGAGGCAGTTCGCTCAATCACACCGAGACCTCAATGGGGGATTCCAGAATAATGTACCAATAAATATTGTGTTGTTACGAGTACTTATGGAACGAACTTCTATTTCACTAGCATCCGATCGAAGCAATAAACAATCTGTGAGGAACTTCCATCGGCTAAGAAGCCTGTCTTACTCCTTGAATCAAGCAATATGATCAGAAGATTGAAACAGACTAAGCCAAAGCAGTGAAGTGAAGCGATAATTAAAAGTTACAAACGGAACTTTGTCATGTATCCTAGTTTTGGATATGTATCCATGTCTTCAAAATAAGAGCAAGAAAAAGGATCATTTGAAGTGTGTATAGTAATTTTCCCTGGACTCCTAAAACCTAAATTAATAGTGTTGAGAAAAATCAGGAGAATTTTCAAAAGTAATTAGTTTTGGGGCTTCTGGGAATGCGGAGTTTACTTGGGGTTCGGTGAGAGACGATAATGAATATATTAACCCAAGTTGCCCGAAATATTCGGAAGTTGCTGTAACTCGCCTTTGACAAGACCCCAAGACGAAGTTGGAGGACAGCAACGAAGTTAGCTTTTAGAGAGAGAGAAGGTGTGCGAGTCTCCATCTATTGAGTCCTCGGGCCAACTAAACTCCGATCCCTCCCGTCCCGAAAGCCGTTCTACACCGCTAGAACCCCTGCAGGAGCCGGTAGGTAACACCGAATATATTGGGAAGTTGGAAGAACAATCGGCCCCCTGCTCCATTATCACTAGACTACAGAAGCTCAATAGATATACAGGGTGGCCCACTTAAAACGAACACCCCTTTTATTTTCAATACGAACACTATATTTGACAGTCAAAAGTCGGCATTAATGATGATTTTTCACGCGAAATAAACGAATTTCGGCCATTTTCCCGCAAAAATTCAGTCAAACAAAAAAACGGATAGCATCACGCGAATCAGAGTTAAAAACCAATGAAAATGCATATGCCTCACTTTACAGTTCACCATTATCCACTATTTGACAAATTTGTTGTTCCGCAACTTTGCGTGCTCGCTGAACCGGTTACGCGCAACTAAAGAAATTGGTGGAGGGGTCAAATTTTCAAGAAATTCGGCGTAGAATTCGAATCTGGAATAAAAAAATAGGGGTTCTTATTTGAAATAAGGAAGCTAGTACAAACTGCGCACACATAATAATTATGACAAGAATTTAACAAATTATTTGTTACATGCTTGTCATAAACCATTGGACACGTATTTTTTGGATTTTCAAATATACCGTTTGTATTGAAAATAAAAGGAGTGTTCATGTTAGGTGGGCCACCCTATATATCTACGGGTGTCCCAAGAGTTATGCACCGTCCGACGCCTACGTGTTCTAGGTACAACTCATATCCAAACAGAAATGCCTCATAGCAATTTTTGCCAGAGGCCTTGTTTCCGAGTTATTCGCGATTTAAGATTTTTTCGTGTTTTCGATCTTATGTCATTAAAACTGTCATAAATACCTCAATTTTGGATACAGCTCAAATTTGATGAACCGTTGGAAGAACGTTAAATTTTCTATCCATTTGATGTCATAAAACATTTTTTTTTTATTGCATTGAAGATGTGCGATTGCTGCGTGAAATGGCAGTATTGTCAAAATCTTGAAATCGTATGTTTTTCATCTCGCCTAGACACCCCATAAATGCTTGACGCAGAACTGTGCAGGCCCGGTAAAACGTGCGCCGGAATGTCAGCTTTCCAACAGTGTAGTCGTTTTGATTTTTAAAAATATTTGCAGTTAAGGAAATGGTGTTTAACTTCAGAAAAACGTGTGTTTTCTGTTAAAATTGAGGTTTTTCCAAAAGTCTTGACGAAAAAGTGTTGGAGTAACTCTTCTCGCTGAATCGAATGGTGAAAACGCCACCCCTCACAAGAGATGATTTAAGTTAGTTTTGTCGGATGCATAAACCCGTTCGTTTGTGAACAGCGTCTACAGCATTTCTAAGCTGTCCGGGCCAAAGTCCAGATAATCGAAGAGCCGAGAGACGGCTATTGTTTGTGTTAATTTACGATTGATTGCAATGATTTGCATTCATCTTTTTGCTAACACTATGGACCCTTATCAAGCCACGCTTGGGTATCATTACCAACTCTTCCCTTTCGTCTCTTTCCTCGCTGTATTTCTTTCAGCGTGGTTTCCCTATTGCATTATTTGAGCTATCTACAAAATTGAGGTAGTTATGACAGTTTTAATGACATGAGATAATTTCAGGAGATATGCATAGAGCACGTAAATCTGT
This sequence comes from Creontiades dilutus, assembly GCA_031894815.1. Classification (NCBI taxonomy): domain Eukaryota; kingdom Metazoa; phylum Arthropoda; class Insecta; order Hemiptera; family Miridae; genus Creontiades; species Creontiades dilutus. The sequence continues at coordinate 478,614 of JAVIWC010002863.1, read as the reverse complement.
TCTCAACCAAAATACCTATTTGGATTGTTCTGTTGATCATATTTGTGTGCCTCCTGAAATTCAATAATCATTCTATCACCTGTGAAACACGCACACTCCAAAGCTTAGTAGAAATTCAAATCATGAACGCAAGCCAATTGAATAATAAACCCCAGTGAAAGAATTTGCAGCGTTTTTATGTTTATCAGAATGCTTCAACCCGTGTATCGGCTACAAAGCCTTTTAGGAGTTCACTCCAGTATCCACATTACTACATCACTACATCACTAGGTTACTGCGACGAAAACATAAACAATAATAAACCAAAAAAACGCAAATGTTGGCACCATAAATCGGGCCGTATATCGGGAATGGTTTAAGCTACGAACGTGGAGAAGGGCTCATTCGACTCCTCATGGAAAGTTCTTTAAGAAAAAGTCCAAATTTAAGCCGCTTCGACTTTTTTTTAGGTTTTTAGGGATTTTACAAAACGAAAATTGGGAAAGCTTCGGAGAAAGCATTGTCTTGGTCAGGGGCGAGGATATGCAATGACCCGCACGACTCCTAGGTCTTGAAGGAGGGGTTGATTTGTGCGCCGTGCATTATCAACCCCAATCTGATTTGGCCGTTCCATTGGGTGTAGCAATGTTGATAATTTGTTGTTTCTGTCCAAATTCAGTTTCAGTAAAATGTTTGTTGACTCGAACACGTTATCTAGTTGTAGGACAATGGTAAGATATTGGGGTTTAAATCCGGTTCACATAAACAGTTAGAGTTTAAACAATATTGTTGAGATATAAACCAAAAAATAAATATTTGAAAATGAAAAATTAAAATAAATTTAATGAATGAAAACGGTTTTTTTTTTTTTTTTTTTCCAGCGTGTACGGCATTTCTAAGCTGTCCAGCCAATGTCAAGATAATCGAGGAGCCGAGAGACGGATATTCTTTGTGTTCATTTACGATTGATTGCGACGAGTTGCTTTCAGTTGAATAGCTATACCACAAGTGAGTATGTTGACACGATTTTTGTGTACGGTTTTGCCAATGGTAATGCTTCTGAAGCAGTAAGGGAGTCACACTCCTTCTGTGTACAACTCACACCCTTGCGAACTCGTCGGATAGTATGAGGAAAAAATATTGGTAGATAATATCGTCCATGTCACTGATCCTTTTTTCATCTAGTAAACTAACTTTGGTTTTATCTAGGAATCCTTTTTTATTACTAAGATTTTGGTTATTTGTGAAGATCATGGCATTACAAATTTAACAGCTCATTTTACACAATGCGAATTAACCGCTTACGATTCGTTCAAAAATATGTCACAATCCCCTATTTTCTCGGCCAAATTTTGATTTTTGTTCAATTTGAGCACTTTGTGTTCACCCAAAACTTAGGTAATTTATCAACTTATTATATATTAATATAAATTAATTCTAATTGCCGCGTACTAAAGATTTAACTTACTCAAATTAATTATTCCTCTACATCTTCCTTATTAGTCTGAATTGGTTCAGATCCAATTTCTTTGTTAACGCTTTTCTCTAAACAATCAGATTTGTCAGGTTCGCCAGATATCTACGTATAACATCATGTCAGACTTGAACAGTTTGACGTTTTGTAATAAATTGCAACACTTTTTCTTTCATTGTTCAAAAACCATACTTGAAAAGATTTCTGTAGCAGAAAGCATCAGGGGACTGCAGAAAACTGGAGTAGTGTACTATCCTACTGTCTGAATCAAATAAAAAACTACCCTCTTACTTCGAAAAGTTTTGAGAACTCGATTTTGTAATAGTTCAATTCTTAAATATTACCCTTCAGGGTTAATTGATTAATACAGTGAGATAACTGGTACATCCCGGAACGATGTAGGGCTATAGAGCCAAGTTTCTCAAACTTATGTCCAGTGATTTTGGAGGAAAGATATGTAACGGTGGATTGATGGATGTTTTGAATTCAATTTAAATCCGTATCTTCAAACGTAACTCAGTTCAAACTAACAAATTCTAAAGGGTGTCTAAAATTGTTTTTCCTAGGTCGGTTAAGAAAGTTCATATTTGAACTTGAAAAAAAAACTGCAAATTTTAGACATGTTAGAAAAGTTGCCAGGATTTGACATGAGTTTATTTTTGGTTTATTATTTTTATCCACTCTTTGAGGTTCAGAAATTACGATTATTTACTTTGGGTGTGTTTCTACTGATCTGAAACCTATCTCAGTCGATTTTTCATAGAAAATTACTAGAACATTGCACCCGACTTACCTGAAACATGCAAGATTTTGCCCAGTTTTAGGCCGACTAGAACTTAAGTGAGGTCCATGTGTTTCATTATTTATTGGAACGGGTTTTTGACACCAATGCTGATGCTTTTTGTAGGCCATACTGCGTACAGCAGAAAGACCTTGCAGATTGTGAATCTACACACCTTGAAATATAAAGTAACAAAGTTTGTGGTATGAGGAGGGAGTAACACAAAATGTTTGCTATACGATTTATTTATTTTGATTTGTTTGATTCCATATTATTTATTTAAAAAAAGCAGCCAAGCTTTGTTTGATTTAGTATTTCTAAATGATTTAGGAATACTAACGATTAACGTCCATTTGTTAGCTAAAGGGATAAGATAAGACTATCTCCGAAATTGCTTAGCATTTTGTTTTAACTCGAAGGGTTTTGCGAATATCCAGACCCGTCCAACGCCTGACAGCCTGAATAAATGGGTATTCTGGAAGAACCTGGTAGAGCACCGTGAAGTGTTCATTTGTCTAATATGATCTCTGTTGGCAGTATCGCCCTTCTAGTCTCGGGTAATCCCTGCTCTAGTATCACTCAAGAAGGCACCTGACCCCGGAAGACAAGGGAAAGGCCCTGACGAAGATGTATGGAACTGAAGGGCAACCTCTGCAGCCCCGACATCCAACACCGCTTCAGCTTCCCAGTGTACAGGTGGAATCCTCTCTCCTGGACACCCTACCCAGCTCCCTATCCAACCCAAGTCAAGGACTGTAGCATTTACTCTAATTAATTAGTCTAGAAGAGGTTAAGACTCCTTTGTCTAATGGATGTCCGCCACGTTATCGAGATCTCTCCTGATCTCCTCCTTTCCCCTTGTTATAGATTGTTCGGCCTGTCTCATTTTATCTGTCCATCTACCTTGGGGAAACCTCTCCGTTCGTCTCTACAGTATTTTTCTCGCTAGTTTCGGATCATTAACTCTATTTTTTATAGAGATAGGGGATGGAGGGTTGACCGAACAAGGTATCAGTCAATCTAAACAACACATCGACCTTTTCCTATCAGAAATTATAAAAACAAGCATTAACAGAAGACACATAACACAATACACAATTATTCATAATACCTCCCACGTTTTATTTGAACCAACAAATTTTTATTTTTTTGACACATTAGCTGTGTTTCTAGGAGGTTCAGATACAGTGCAATTTACCAAGGCATGTCGATAAATTTAATTCCCTCATAAAAATGAGTACCCACCCGATCCCTTAACGTGGTTATCCATTAGATACATTTTATAAATGTCTATTTATATAGACATTTAAGACAATTTAGGCCGCCTTGACTTTTTTTGAGGTTTTTAGGGATTTGACAAAACTTTGACAACCCTTAAAGGGCACTTTAAATTAAGTGAGAGCGCTGGCTAAAGAATTGGGGCGTTGTCGGACCAATATTGGTTTTTCCTGAAAATTTCAGATTTTTCGCTCTAGCCGTTTGGGAGAAATCGTGCGTACGTGCGGATGGACAGAAAATTTTTATTGCAGATTTAGATTTTACACCCTTTGAAACGTAAACCATGAAATTTTTAGGGGGGTTAAAATTTTGTTTTTCAAGAGCGATTACAATGGTTTATTATTGATTGAATAATAAACCAATACTGTTATTGGACAGGAGTAAGTATTTACTTGTTGCCTGTTACCATGGTATTTGTTCACTATTACCTTTAAGACAGAAGTTTATCAGGTTAGTAAGAAGCGGCTGGTAATAACCCCTTGTAAAATGGTGTGTTATTTCCTTGAAGGTACTGGAGAGACGGGCTAGCATATCCATTCAGACGAAGTTGTAAACTCAAGCACTGGTGGTTACCTGCAGCCGCTTGAAAGGCCTCACTATTGGAATCATTACTCGTGATTAGATATATGCCAGCTCCCTGACACCTCTGAGACGGAAGCTAGGTAGAGGTGGTTATAGAGTGTCAAAGAAAACCTCTTACCCCAAGTTCCACGCTGGGAGGGATGAGTGAAGAACTCTTTCGAATAACTCCTAATTGCGAAAACTTCTAAAATCTTATAACTGCTCATTTTAACCGGTTACATTATTACCATCTTCCCTAGCTCTAAAACTTAAGAACCACTTTTGCCTCCCCAACCGTCACTGACCCCCTGTGAAATCCTTTTGGGGAATATTGTACGTTTCACGATAATAAAGGGGACATGGGCTTCACTCAAGTACAAAAATACCCACTAAATCACCCTCAACGAAATTGTGGAAACCCATGTCTAGAAAAACACCGAGGTTTAAGAACAATCTAGTCTTTTTCTACAAAATTAAAGGGTTATAAACGTTAAATCGATTTTGTCGGTTAAGTCATTTTCATTAACAGAACAATAACTGTTATTGTTCTGTTAAAAACGATGACCTAACTGTCGAAATCGATTTAACTTTTATTACTCCTTTTTGTGGAATTGATGTTCTGTGTTCTTAATATTTCTTAAGCCTCTGTATTTTTCTTGTGTGGGCGAAGTTGAGTACATTTCAGCAACAGGTTCGATTAGGAAGGAATCAAGCCACAAGGGTTTCGCAACAGATTTTTTTAATTGTACTTAGTCACAAAGGAGCTCCACTTAATATTTCAGCTTTGTTTATCAATTCGTTTCATAAAACATTTTCGGTCATGCAGCAGTCCACATTGCTTTCCGTTGGAAAATTACATTATTTTTCAAGTATTCACATTAGGGTAAGTTGTACAATCACAACAAACTTATTTTTAATTTTCTCTGTCTTGTTTAACACGTGGTGTTGGTAGCCCGGTAAAACGTACCGAATTCGTTCAATCGGATTGAGATTAAGGTGTTGTCTGCGGTGTTGGAACCCCTGTAACCGAATATCCTTCGTGTCCTCTAATTAAGGTATGAACCCTGAACAACGAAGGAGCAGGTGCCCACCCTAGACATGGGGGGACAATTAACCGCTAAATTATTGTCGTGAATGCAAGGCTGGGACAGTTGGGACACGACGTACCGACCAGGGTCACTTTACCGCCCTCCGCCAATTAGGGTTCCCAGATTAACTCCGGGAGCGCCCCTCCACCTGCTACTTTTTGTTTTCGAAGATGACTAGTAAAAACGGGCTAGCCGATCGATTTATATTCATTAGGATATTACTGCTTCGACGGATTCCTACACCACAAAAAATGGTTTTCGTTTGCGACTAAGAGCTGGTTTCACCTACAATCCCTAACTATAGTTAAACTAGGTCATTGTTTTACGGAAACAGAGATTTGAACGTTAATTTAATACAAAAGGGTTTTACCAATATGATCAGCGGTTACACTGTTATCAGTAAACATCGATTTACAGCTTGCCCTCAAAAAGTCTTTTCATTATTTTGGTCCAGGAGTTTCGAGGTAAAGCTCTGGTTGGGATACAGCATATGGCAGAGGACGGATTTTTTTTGACATGTACATGTATTCTGGTGAGGGCTTTCTCATAAAATTCGTGAAGCGTGAAATGCAAACATTATGGTAAGGCGATCTACCGTGATCTGTTATGTAATGAAAACCAGACAGGGGCAAAATCTACCCCCGTATGCTTTTGGTAGAGCCTTTGGCTAAAATTCGAAAAACATGGAACATGCTTAGGATGCTTTCCGCTTTGTCGGAAAAGTAAAAATAAACACTTAGGTTTTTTACCAAGGTTCATTATTGAAAATATTAAACCAACATCGAGTAAACGAATTTGGCTAGATTGGACGGTATAAAGTACAGTACTTCTGTCCATGACACAAACGAGTATTAGTTTTAAATTCAATATGCCGGGTCATCTATTCCCCCGAAACTTCGGGAGTTTACGTAATTAAAACCATGGAGGACTTGGAAACAAAAAAGGTACAAGTTCAAGTTTGTAAAAGTTTTCTGAATAAAGCCTAAACGAGCTGAGGGTCAGAAGAGCGAGAGTATACAAAAAAGAAAAACAATGGGAAACCTCTTGCATAAATTATGAAACGTTCCGAATAATAAAACTCGTTTAATTGGCGTTCACTTTGTCAAGGAAGACAGTGCTCAGGTGGTAGGTCATTGTATTGTCTTATACAGCGTGGAAAAGTAACCCATTGAAGGCCATTTAAAAGAGAAAATTGGTGGGGATGGTGGGAGTTGGCTGAAAAGAAATATTTCTCTTTCATACTTTTTTGTTTTCGTTTAAAATAAATGTGAACTCAGACTTTAGAAAAAAACATTTTGGGTATGACTTATACCTTCCTGTATCAGTATTATGAATGCGTAGATAATCAAAATGGTGAAAATACCTTAAAATATTCTTATTCTTAAAATTCGTAGAATAAAGCTTGTTACAACTTATAGGTCCAAAATGCTGGGACTCGTTTATCTAGATATCAACACCTTCAATCGGTGAGACTATGAGCTTTGCGGGTATGCCGTGGTAATTATTTAGTGGATAATGAACGAGGGCCGATCTTAGCTGATTTCAAGTTTGCGCTTGCCCATAGTCAGCTATTGGTTTCTGAGATTTAATTCATAGGGGACGTTGTGTGATCTAACAAGTATATTCCATCAGAATCGCATCGAAATCGGATGAACACTATAGAAAAAGTTTGTTACAAGGATCTGCGAACTCATAACAGACACACAGAAAGACGGACATTATACTAAACGAATGCTTTTCAGAATGGTAGAAAAAGTAAAATGCGATCGGAAACTTTCCATTTTGTATAAAAATGAACAGACCAGGTAAATCAAAAGCAATAAACGATTTATCACATTTTAAAAAAGGCAAACAAGGAAATAAAACGCTGCAAATTCTTTCACTGGGGTTTCTTATTCAATTGGCTTGCGTTCAGGATTTGAATTTCTACTAAGCTTTGGAGTGTGCGTGTTTCACAGGCGATAGAGCGATTATTGAATTTCAGGAGGCACACAAATATGATCAACTGAACAATCCAAATATGTATTTTGGTTCAGAACAGATTCACGTGCTCTATGCATATCTCCTGAAATTCAATAATCGCTCTATCAGCTGTGAAACACGCACACTCCAAAGCTTAGTAGAAATTCAAATCTAAAATGCAAGCGAAATGAATAAAATTGAATATGAAACCCCAGTGAAAGAATTTGTAGCGTTTTACCTACATTTACGGGAATGCTTCAACCCGTGTATCGGCCATAAACAATTTTAGGAGTTCACTCCAGTATCCACATTACTACATCACTACATCACTACGTCACTAGGTTACTGATATCAAAACAAAACCAATAATGAACCAAAATAACGCAAATGTTGGCACCATGAATCGGGCCATAGATCGGGAATGGTTTGACCTACGGGCCTGGGGAGGGGCTCATTCGATTCCTCGTGGAGTGTCCTTCGAAAAGAGTACAAATTTAGGCCGCCTTGACTTTTTTGAGGTTTTTGGGGATTTTACAAAACTTCGATAACCCTTAAAGGGCACTTTAAATTAAGTGGGAGAGCTGGCTCAAGAATTGGGGCGTCGCCGGACCAACATGGATTTTTCCTGAAAATTTTAGCTTTTTTGCTTCAGTCGTTTGGGAGAAATCGTGCGTACGGCGTACGGCATACGGCGGACGGACGGAAAAATTTTTATTGCAGATTCGGATTCTACACCCTTTGAAACGTTAACCATGACATTTTCGAGGGGGTTTAGAATTTTTTTTTTCAAGAGCGATTACAATGGTTTATTATTGAATAAAAAACCAAAAGTGAATAATGGTATGATATTAAGCCAATGCTGGTATGATATTAAGTTGTTTCCTGCGTGCAACGGGATGTCGCATGAAGTGTACCAAGCAGATTTTACCAGGACCAGCTAATTTTACACTGCACTTACTCGCTTACTCATACGCCTGACGATGCCGTACAAATACAAGGAAACGCCGGCCTACCAATGAGCCAAAATATTGACGAATAGTAGTCAAGCGATCAAAGACTTGGGTTCGAGGAGCGCTAATAATAATCGTGGCGGATGTTTTCAACTAAAGCTTTCCGGCTACCACGAAAAAATAAACAACATTTCCGAGATCGGGTGCGGCGGCATCCGGGACCGGGTCGCCCCAAAGGACCAAATGGCCGTCGTCATCTGCACGTGAAGAGTTGAAAGGTCGCTCGCTCCTTGTAGTTCTATTAGTGGGCACCGCCGCATCGAGGGTGAAGCCGAAGTGCAACTACTCACTCATCGTTATTCGGTAGGAACTAATAGTTCCTTAAATACTACAGTAGTGGTCCGCCTTATGTACGTAATCCGATCCTGAAGAATGTCCATACAACGAAATGTACGTACTTACTGCGGACCTAATAATCCCGTAAGAAATTATGGAAATAGCGATTTATCCGTCTCTCGTCCCCACACGCTCCCACTTCAATGTTTGTTTGTACAATATTATTGCTAAATAATGACAGCTGAAGTGTAAGTACATTGTCATTAGAAGAAATATAAACAAATCAAGAAAAAATACGGCAATAAACAGATAAATACACGCATAAACCAGGAGTGCCCCCCCCCCCCCCCTAAATGTAAGAACTACTGGTAAGCACCCCTTATTTTATCCAAAATTAAAAGAAGATTTATATATGTATTGAAAAAATTCAAACCCACTCGTCAATAAACAAAACGAGTATTTTTTGAGGTTCTTTACATAGTATGTAATACATTTTTGAATGTCGTCACGCTATTACTGTTTCAATCAACATTAACCCCTCTAAACATTTTTTGGACCCCCCCCAACGCCCCAATTGTTCTGTGCATTTATCGTTATGTACTTCAGTTGGTCTTCAAGTTTTAACCATGTACGCTGATTGAAATATTCATAACAAATCAACTGAGGTCGTGATACGCAAAAACTACTCTAAAGGCCCAATAACACATCTGATGGACATCTGATGAAATTATGATTCGTTCAAGATTTAAACAATAATTCTTTTCTCTTCCCTTGGGATTTCCATAGCCGTTTTCCCTGCTCTTTCCTTGCGATGTCCACTGGAAACCTCACCGACACTCACTAGTCCTTCCTCAAAATCATCCATCCTGAAAACTTCACGAAAATTCGATGAAAACTACTTGAAATATACAAAAACTCACGAGCTCTTTGTTAAACAACATAAACTTTACGGACACATTAAGTGCAACGATTCCCTTCCTGATAAAACCCTGTCACGTGACAAAATCCCGAATGCTGACTGGCTCGTTGGACATGTTTGCTATTGACTGAACCGCTGGTCATGAACAGTTTGCATTTGTTCAGACCTTGAATTTTCAACCGACTTTTAATATAGAAAATATTGGTCTTCGGCCAATTTTATCGGTTTCCCCGGACATTCCTGGCCACCTACTACTATCATCCATATCAAACAGAAAATTTCCGGAAAACGACTCTGTTTGATTTTGACTGGACGCTCCTCCAATAGCATTAACAATTACCGATAAAAAATGGACTTGCATACATACGGAGGCTGAGGAGGAGAAGAGCTACGAAACGATGGGTTAAATGGAACTGAGACAAAGGCATGTTGGCGTGGGTTTGGGCAGAGTTGTTACGCATGCGCCGAAATCTGCCCAAGAACCATTTTCTTCGCCGCGCCAAATTCAAAATTCGGAAAAATATGTTCGCCCTAACTCGGAAAATTTTCATTACGCGGACAAAATTTTGAAGAGTGAGACTGTACGTTAATCAAAATGTACCTACGCAGCCCGAATGTACGTTAAGCGGGGTATTACTGTACTTCCAAGTCTACCTTTAGGTATCGGAAGCGATGTTGTCATTTCCAGGTTTTTTCTCTTCCCAGATCAATATTTAAACGAGAATATCAACAATATAAAAACTGAAATCGTACTCTTAGTAACTGTCAAGGTGATAGCCTCATAGGCAATACCCTAGATAGCACCCATTCACTACACTGAATCATTAATCACACGGCATCACAAGGTCCAAGGGGTTTTGTTCTATCAAGCCACCGGATGACTGCTGTTGTCAAGGAGGTGATACGCTTTAGGGTTTATGTGCGCATAAAGTCGCTGCTCGTGTTTGATTACATCGTTCTTTATCGCATCGCTCACTATTTCTACTTGTTGAGGTCCCTAAGGAAGTCGTGCGGCGAATGTACCACATGCATTGACGATACTGCTTAGCGCTTTATTCTAAAAAGTCTGAATCATCTTAATATTACTCTTTTCCCTACTTCACTACTGCTTTGTAAAACGCCTACCCTGGTTAAAGAACTTGCTTTTACATCAGTAGTTGATTAGGTATGGAAAATCTAAGAGGTAGCCAACACAATCCTTTAAACTCAATCCTCAGATCTTCCTTTTTCTTCTTGGCGTGCTGTTTCCATTTTAGTTTGATGCCAGGAGTCATAATTGGCTGTGTTAGATTTGGGTTTTGCTCGTCCAATCAGCATTGTTGGCAAAGCAGTTATTTGTTTGTTTGTTAAGTTGAAATACGACGATGTTAGTAACTAAATCCTGAGCAAACAACCAAAATTTGATCTTTGCTCTAGTCTTGAATTAATCGTTCTGTATAGTATTATGTATATGATTTTGAGAAAATGGTCAACTCTGTTGGTCAAATCACTCGACTTTTTAAGGCACCATCTTCCAAAACGCCTGGGCTGGGATTTTCCCCTTAAAATTATTTACCTTTCGACACCCCCCAATTAGAGTATCAAATAATCTTCGAGTTGTAAAATCTGGTTGGATAATGCCAACGCTCATCAATACCAGCTGTTTCGGGTGGAGCATTTTGTGGCAAATGTTGCAGGCACAATCAGCAAAAAACTGTAATTTCTACTTTGAATGCCACCAGACGTACAGGAGTATTCCTTATAATGTCAGTGTCAAGGAACTTGAGCGCACACCCATTTCCTCATTTGTTTCATTCTCTCTATGAAAATGGATCACATTGAGCGTGGCTTGCAGATCAGGAATGTAAGGTTGGTGGGGCGAGATAGTGACAATCCGTTCTAAATATAAAGACAAAATTGAAGAGAAAGCCTATTTCCTCAATAAATACACAAACACTTGTAGACCGGTTTCGGATGTTACACCATCATCAGTACATTACAGAATTCCCATACCTACCTCTCAACATCCGGTCCCGAAATGTGTGATCAATATTTGGTAATCAAATAAAATAATGTATGAAATAAAATAGGAAGAAACAAAAAGGCCCTTGTATTTATTAGTCATTCCTTGCACATTTTTGTTTCAATCAAGTGATTTCGAGTATTGATTGGTGCATGAGAAGTGTGTAATTTGCATCGTTTCGAACATGATAAAATCATACTTAATATGGCAATCCATTCTCGCTGAATCTCTAAAGTAAGCTTTGAATGAAGTACTATTTGGTCGGATCTGGAACAACAAAAATATCGTTTTAGGGTCACCACAACTTAATTGGAACTTTAGTTATCCATTCCTAATTTGTTACGTTGGAACAACTTCTGAGGGATACGTCATGAATCTCAGCTTCAGAGAAGGCTGTCTACAGGCTAATAATCATAATTTCCCGAAAAGGATAATTTCATCAAAAAAGAAAAGTTTTGCTGTGTCCCGTAATCATAAGCAGAATAAGTTTGAGATGATAATGATTGAAAAAAAAAAAAAAACATTTCAATGATCAATGAAGGAGTTCCATCGTTTACGATGAACAATGGATAATACTGGATGTTGTTTTAGTAGTTGTTCATTCGATAAAAGACGTATCTGAATAATAACGTACCTTCCTCAGTATGGCATATACCACGACCCCTGAACTATCCAACCCAGTTCTGCCAAATGCCTCTTTGAATAGATCCATTTGGGTGTCGTCCAACGGAATTTCCGTGTAGAACACCTTCCGGAATCGCTGTGAAATATAATATTTGTTAGTATAAGGAATTTAATTAAGGACAGAATTCATATGCAGTGTATGGTGTGGGTGCAGACTCAAACTCTCTCACTGGGGGGTCACCCTCCGCTCACCATTGCGAATGTATCGTTGAGTGTAACAGTTCACTTGGCAATTAGGGGAACATTCAGATTACGTCAGTAAAACAGTTCAGCAGGATGTTGTAAGTTTCGAAAAGAAAACAACAGTTTTGTGGGCCATGTTCAAATCATTGAAGACAAAAGAGACTGCGGTGCTGGATATAGATTTTGATTCCAAACAAATTTCAGAAGATGTTGGCAAAGGAAGCCCATCAGGTGAGGTATTTCGGTTGGCCGGTGAAATCACTTTTGTTGAACCTCTTGGCCAGGAATGACCGGGTTTGTAATATTTTCGGCGCAAGTTGTGAAGTATGTAGTGATAAGAGAGGTAAAGGGTACAGTAATGAATGCTCAGTTACACCAGAATGTCACAGGGAATAGGTACCCTTTGAAAAGCTTTGCACTCATTATTCTTCGTAAAAACAGACAGGTTTTTTATTCGATTTCGGATTCTTCGCATCTTGATACGTTAAAAAAACAAAATTTTAAAGGGGGTCTAACAATTTTTTTTCTTGGTCGATTACATCATTAGAAACACTGAAATTTTTTTGGTTTACGTTTCAAGGGACGTTGATTTCAATACTCGATACAAAAGTTGCCTCTAATTTTAGCATCACTATCACCAACGAGGAGTTATTGGACTACAAGTGGATATAAACTTGGGCAATGCTCCCAAAAAACGTGGTCGCAAGAAGGCTCGTACGAGTACTCCTACAACGGTGGGAGATTTTTACCTCATTTGGTGGCAGAGCTTCAAACGTTCGTAGCTCCCTTGATCCTGAACGAAGGTTCTTCACGGGCGATACGTTAAACAACTAAAAACATAACAACAAAAAATTACTATTCATTTGTTTCGTCGTTATTCTAATTAATTTTTTTGTTATACCGCAACATATTATTTTAAATCTTATGATTCTTATAAGAGATACTAGTTGATGGCTTGTCTGTTTTTCAGTGCATCTCTGGCAATTTCTTGTCATGACCAAAACTATACCTACGAAATAAGCTTCAGTGAAATTTTATACAGTTTAAGATATGGTGAGCTTATACTTCTAACCAAACACGTATAAATATCCTCGCCATCGAGTTTTCATTCAGAGCTTCCATTATCATTGTTGATATTCTCAAAAGATAAAATTTTGAAGCAAGTGTAAGTCCGACTCAAACTAATATTACCATCTAGACTAGAACAATGGCAAAAAGGGTTGATCAAATTGATAATACCTCAGTTCGTCTGGGATTGTGTCCAAAGCTAGTAGACCACTGTATTAATAACATGAGGCTCAGGAGATAAGCGAGTAACCTCATTGCTCTTTGTCACAGATAGTGAGCGGAAATCTGAAACAAGATTAATTAAATACATGAGTTACTGCAATCTTGAAAACAATACATTCCTAGACATCGAAGCTCTTTCAATAAGTTGAATAAATAATGAAGCTGTATTACTATAACTTTTGTAATTCTTGGCCCTTCGTCTATGTCCAACATACTTCCAAGTGTACTTGTTTCCTAGGAAACAACTTTTATTATAATAAAACAATGAATACGATCAAAACGATATGAAAAAGGTAGGAGCCAAGGAAAATTAACTCCATGAGTTCGCTCTAACCTCTCGTCTCAAGTTAACACTAGATCTCTCTTCGAAACGAGAGGAGAGTAAACGACCACGGATCGATCCAAGTGCAGACCCTCATGCTTTTTTGAAAGAAACCAAATGAAACGAGTCTGGAAACGTGTGGACCCGTGTGCGGACGGCCTAGTACGTTATGGTGCAAACGATCACGATGTCAGATCGAATGAGCTGCTACTCAGTGAAACAGTGCAAAATTTAACAACTTACACCCAACAAATTCGAAGAGCTGATTGTTTACGAAGAGTGATGTAAACGGTTTAGCTTGATAGTTGGAGAATCTTTGGGGCAAACATCCGTTTTAAATAGTTTCACCTCCTACCATACTTGGCTCATTAATCAGTGAAATTTATCGTTAAAAAATGAGGTCCCTCGTAAAATGTTCTCAGATTTACTAATATCAAAGTAGTTGTTTATACTTGTGAACTAAAGGAAGATGTTTAATGGCAATCAACTAAATTTTGGATTTTCATTTATCATTTTCAATAATGAATCTTTTTAATCGACCAGGACACCCCTCAGAACTTGTTCTTTTACGAGTATATCGTCCGTTTCAAGAAGTGCAGAATCCGAAAATCAGTTTTATCATTTCCGGATTAGAATAACTTTTTCTCGTGAATCACTGATCTATGTTTCTCGGATAATATCCAAACTATGGAGTTGTCCGTTGTGTTGTATCTTGTGTTGTCCGTTCTAGATGCCATAGAAGGAACCGTATTGGTATTTCAGCATGTTAGATCGATTAGAAACAAAATTAGCCACAAGTATCTGTATCATTTATCTTCATACCTTACAACTTTAATTTTATATATAAAACACAAGGTTTGTTTGTATGTATGTAAGTATGTCTGTATATCCTACTGGGGCGCGGTAACTTTCGGTTTTTTTAATCTCTTCACAGCTCCCTACTCAAGTCAAGATCATACATCCCCATCATGCAACCTGGGCGCTCGGTGGATAACCATAGGCAGCAGAATGACCCTTTAGCGATTAGGGCTAAGGATCGGTAAACCCATCTTTTATCCTTTCCTCGCTTCCTCCGTGAAGGATAATGAGATAACAGAGCCTCATATCCTAGGGGCTTTACGATCACCTCCAATAAACGCGCTCTTGGCGGAGGCAGGAGAATCCTCTTTGAAAATCAGACGAAAGATGTTGTCTGATCGAGATGTCTTGAACTTGGTCTTACACCAAGAAAGATCATCTAATGAATAAAACACGGTCACTAGCCACCATCTACCTTACCGAAAGGTATTGGATGAAAAAGCCCTCCCCATTAATTTGTGAAAGTTTCAGTCCTAAGTGATGACTTCCAATGGATAGCAACATCGGACAAGCCTTATGCGTTCACCATCCCCTACTATTTCTACTTGCAGCCACTTAACGTCGTCTGTACTACCTAACTCGGTTTACAACATCCCACAAGCTACATCCCAATGTATTAAAGAATATATTTCCTCTAAGTGTATTGCCTCATCAACTCGGTTTCGACAGTTTTTTCTAAAGTCTCCTTTCTCCTTTTCGCCGATGACCTCAAAGTCTTCAGCATCATTCGCTCAACCAATGACTGCCATCTTCTCCAAGACAATGTTAATAATCTGGTCGAGTGGACCAAGAGAAACAACCTTAGACTTAATGTCACTAAATGTTATGTCATATCCTTCCACCGTTCACATCAGCTCATCTCACACCCATACCACATTGAGGGTCATCAGCTCAACCGTGTAACGATAGCTAAGGATCTTGTTCATCCACGACCTCTCGTTCTCCACCCATATCGACTCAGTGGTTTGCCGTGCAATGCGTGCATTGGGTTACCTGAAGAGGAATACCACTGAGTTTGACAGTTTACCGGCTTTGATAACCCTCTACTCAACATTGGTCAGACCTATACTGGACTACGGTTCAATCGTTTGGTCCCCGCATTACCAAATACACAAGGACCAGCTTGAGAGGGTTCAGAGGAGGTTTTTGCGTTATATTGGGTGGAAAATGCGGATACCAAGCGATGGCTACAGCTCCCGGGCTGTGGCCGACCGCTGCAATCTTGTCACACTGGAGACACGTCGCAAAATCACGGATATGCTGTTCTTCTTCAACCTGATCAA
Source organism: Creontiades dilutus (assembly GCA_031894815.1). NCBI lineage: Eukaryota > Metazoa > Arthropoda > Insecta > Hemiptera > Miridae > Creontiades > Creontiades dilutus. The sequence goes on along the minus strand of JAVIWC010002863.1, from coordinate 462,664 downwards.
CGGCAACATCGACTGCCCTCACCTTGTGTCGGAAATCCAGCTGGAAGTCCCCAACTTTTACTCAAGAAGCCCTGCTACCTTTCATCTCAACTTCGCTTCAACCAATTACCTTCGAAATCAACCGCTCTACAGAATATCTCGTCTAGCCAATAACCTACTTCAAAAGCCCGGCTCTTAACTTTTTCTCCATCCAATCAATTAACTCCTTCCGTACCGAAATTGTTAACATTTTTCACCTCCAACAGAGGCAACAGCAGTAATATTTCATAAATTCTGTAATTGGGCGTTAGCCAGTTTTGTAAATAAATAAACAAATAAAGTGGCCTGACAGTGTAGCCGTCTATACTGACGGATCACTCTACAACGGGAGAGCTGAGTGCGCATTCTTCGACTCCTTGAGTTTTCAGTTTATGGGACAAAGCAAGTATGTATTCAGCCGAGTGCTCATAATAGGGCTGGGCGATATTCGATATCCGTATCGATATATCGATACATTTTGAATATTCGGTTTGCTCTCTACCCAGTACCTACTTGCAAAATTCCTATCATTTCATACACTCGTGAAAACCTAGCAAATTATTCTTCTACAGCAGGGGAAAAAATACTGAGAACGTAGGAAGCTTGTTCCCCGGTTATGCTTCTCAGAACTCAAGTGATCACGAAGCAAAGGAGCAGCCTCTGCCCAGATAAAGCTGAAATCCTCGTGTTTTTAAGCGAGAATTTGTGGCTTCTTGAGGAGAAAAAAAAGTAGGTCCAGGTAAATTGATCAAGGTTGTAACCGCCCTATCCGTACCCGTACCTCTATTCGTTTCTGTTTGAGAGAGGGACTTTAAATCCTATTTTCCGAGTTGGTTTTTGGTTTATAATTCAATAATAAACCATTGTAATTGCTCTTGAAAAAAAAAATTCTAACCCCCCCTGAAAATTTCATGGTTTACGTTTCAAAGGGTATAGAATCCGAATCTGCAATAAAAAATTTTCCGTCGATCCGCCGTACGCACGATTTCTCCCAAACGGCAGAAACAAAAAAGCTGAAATTTTCAGGAAAAATCCATGTCGGTCCGACAACGCCCCAATTCTTTAGCCCGCTCTCCCACTTAATTTAAAGTGCCCTTTAAGGGTTGTCAAAGTTTTGTAAAATCCCTAAAAACCTCAAAAAAGGACTATTTTTTAAGAACTTTCCATGAGGAATCGAATGAGCCCCTCCCCAGGTCTGTGGCTCAAACCATTCCCGATGTATGGCATGATCTTACGCTGCCAACATTGCATCCACATTAACTACATCACTAGGTTACTGCGATCAAAACAAAAACAACAGCGGTTTTTTTTTTTTTTTTTTTTTTTTTTTTTTTTGGATTGCAGTAACCTAGTAATGTAGTGAATGTGGATTCTGGAGTATACTCCTAAAAGGGTTTATAGCCGATACACGGGTTGAAGCATTCTGATACGCATGCTCTGTCTAACAAGTCTTTTTTTCCCCATTGTAATCGCTCTTGAAAAAACATTGCAAATTCTTTCACTGGGGTTTATTATTCAATTTCATTCATTTGGCTTGCATTTGTGATTTGAATTTCCACTAAGCTTTGGAGTGTGCGTGTTCCACAGGTGATAGAGCGATTATTGAATTCCAGGAGATATGCATAGAGCACTTAAATCCGTTCTCAACCAAAATACCTATTTGGATTGATCAGTTGATCATATATGTGTGCCTCCTGAAATTCAATAATCGCTCTATAACCTTGAAACACGCACACTCCAAAGCTTAGAAGAAATTCAAATCATGAATGCAAGCCAAATGAATGAAATTGAATAATAAACCCCAGTGAAAGAATTTGCAGCGTTTTTTCTGTTCATTTCTTATTCTATCTACCATCTGGAGTTCATCCAACAACTGAATTATACATGTCATTGGGTGGTTTTTCGTTAGGTTTCAGGTATGTTCAAGAGATTGGCAAGTTCTAAAAATTACAGTATCGTCATACTTATTCCATTAGGTAATTATCACGACATGCAATAGTAACGCCCTTTTTTATACCTTGAGAAATCATCGATATTTTATCGATATATCGATACTCCTCCAACGATAATATCGAAATATTGATACTCTTGAATATAGAATATCTCCCAGCCCTAGCTCGTGCGTCATCTAGACTTAGTCATCCAGTAAAATTTGTAAAGAAACAGTTGATATAATTGTAGTGGACTTTTGTTTTTAAGAGTTCCTTTTGAATCGAGTTTTTTCGTAACATATTTTATCTATTTGCGGACACGTGAGGCGAAGATAGGTGTTATGTACCTATTATGTAAACATTATCTCGTTGACTTTCAATTGCTCTATACGTGTTGAAATGCAAGATATTGCACCATAGTAGGTATTTTGATATCATCTTTTGTAACGTATAAGGAGCCAAGTAAATTTTGCCGTTCTCGGAGTTTTATCTAAGGAGAAGTCCTTCAACGTAGTATAAGTCTTAATAACTTACACATTTAGATTCCTGTTTACATGTTTTTTTTTCTGTGGAAGTTCTATCCTCTTTGGGAAAGTGAACGGATGGACATTAAGTAGTCTTATTCGATCTTGGATGGACATTAACAACAATAGTGTTATTTCGAAAGTTTTAAGTATTCCAACTTTTTATATTTAAGCCCTTTGATTTCACCTTGTAGGAACAGCAGAAAGTGATGTCTAGAACTGTGCGAGCTAGACTCAATTAATGATTTTTGGCCCAAGTTTCATTAACTTAGGTCCAGTAGTTTTTTAGAAAACTAGGGACACGGTTTCGCCTACTCAGTGCATTAAGCTAAATTAGTACATAATGGATGATATAAATCATCAATATTAACACAAAAATTGCAATACTTTTAATTGAAACTTCTCGAATGATGATTTCCAAATAATTCGTGTTTGATACATTTATTCGTTACAAGTTGAACTATAAAACACCATTTTTATGCCAACTTTTTATTATTCCATTGTTCATTCCCCCATCTTTTCAGTTAAAGGGAAGAATCCCAGTATAATGTTATATTTATCTCTTTTTTCCGAGAAATTCATCTCGAATCGCACAATAAGTCCATGATTCTGTTTCAGTTGATCATAAAACGGATATTTTTGCTTTCGAGTCAACGTTTCGGTTGCGGAAGGTTTATTGTTACTTTCGATAAATGGACATTTCTTCGAAGATTCCAATGATACTTTGCGTTTTAGGCCATTTTGTACACCATTTAGTTTTTATTATGACCTAAATCACTCGGTTGTTATTGTGTTGTTACTGATGATGACCTAATCGCCGAAATCGATATAACATTATAACTCTCTATTTTTGAGGAAATTTACAACGTTTTTATCAACATCCTTCATCATTCGTGTCTCCCCGTCTGTGCATGTACGCGTTTCCTTGTAACAAGCTTTATTCCTATTTATGTAACATTTCAAGAGAATATGCTAGTTGGACTGTAGATGGTTCCCTATGAGTTTCATATAATCACAAATCAACATAGCAGTCATTTGATGTACTTAAGGGGGATGAAACTTAATCAAAAGTAAATCAAAGTAATATTATTTATAGAACAGTTTGACATTGCATAATTATAACTTGAAACCATTATATAAATTAAACTATGACCCTTTAGCTATGATCCCTAACCTATTCACTTTGTTGTACCTACCTTTCTTATTCTTCACTAACACAATGCAGGTTCTCTTTCTGTAGTCTATGAAAATTATCCACGCTGTATAATTAATTAGATTCTACGATATATTTACTTCATCCGCTAATCCACATTATTTGTCAATTCTAATTGAGGAATATTGTCTTCTATACTAACTGTTACCATATGCTAATTGTTTTCTGTCACGGTTTATTAGTAAAATTAAGTGTCTGGGACATAATGTTGTAGAGACATACCCTCTACTGCATACTATATGACATTTTCAGGTACCAACCTAGCATTTATCTTGTAAACAGTTATTTTATTTTATTTTAGTTTACTTTTATTATTTTCTATTAATTTTATTTGTTTTGCCCTTTGTGTATATAGTTGCCTTGACGAGGCCTCAGTTGTTGCTTTGTTAACGGAACTAATCGGCCCCTTTTTAAAAATCATAGGAATAATCCTTACTTATTTCCACTCTCAAACTAAGGAAAAGCTAGAGACAGCCTTGATTCCTTGCAACGCACCGCGCCGTACTGCACCCCATGCGAGCTTTTCAGGAAGCGCTAATGTCCCTCTTCTTTTCCTTTTCATGAAATTTTACCTCAACAACTTTAAAACGAATAGCCTGTTGCTGTTGTCCAGTGAAAGGTAGTTTTTGATGTTGTCTTCCCGTATGTCCGTTTCGACTCATTTTCGCTTCTTAGGATTAGGATTGAATACAATTGTTAGATAGATTGTTTGTTAGATAGATTGTTGGAATACAATTGTGAACGCAATTTTATTTTAGAAGGATTGAACTATCGCTCATTACTGATTTGATTCCAATGTGCAATTGTTAGGTACTACCTACTTTCCTATTTTACTATCTTACTACTTCAATTGAAGAGCCATTGAACTCCTCTTCCTCCGTAACATTGAAAATGTATTATTTAATTCGGTAAACACTGTTGTTCTATATTCTAGGATGTAGCATATTACGGTACCTATTGTTGTTTTCTATACCTAAAGGCTGTCAACTGTGGTTAGGCACCTACAAATTTATTTTTCGTGGAACCTCACTTGCATGTTTCTTCTGATTTTTAGATTTACACTGTCCCAGCTTTTCGATTATCATTAGGTGATAAGGGGCGTGTTTTGCAAGCAAAGAGTTCTGTATATACATAGTTCTCATTTTACCAAATACCTAGCAATTGCATTGACTCGTTATAAAATACAATGTGTTTTCATCTCTATCGATAAATGATTAAAATAAGTACCTTAGGTTAGCAGAATCAACATAATACTTATGGGAGTGAGTAATTCTTCGTTGGCTGTATATTAATTAGTAACCCATTCAGCCAAAAAACAACAACTTACTTCTTACTTCATATTATGTAATAATGTCTTTAAAATCATTCAGCATCGACGATTTCATGACAGCTCTAGAGCTGCAGCTCCATAAAAATGTTACTCCCTCTATCATAACATAGCTGATGTTTTGGGGGAATGCGAGGGTTAGAGGGTTCCTTGTGAGTTTCTTTGCTCACAAATCAAAACACATTTTTCTGCTTGCGCAAACCGTTATTGAATCATTTTCTGGTGTTTCAATCTTAGCTGGTAGTCCGATGATAAGCGGAGGAAAGTTACCTGAGGAAAGTTAGAATAAACCTCAGTGTAATCTCTTTTTCAGTATTTATTCTACCTGCTTGTCCCAACTTTTATTTTCGATGCTTGTACCTGTTCATTAACTTCGTTTCCGTTTATCAGCTGTTACCTTTCAAACCAGCCTAATACTTCATGTACCTATTACTAAGCCATTGGACTATTTGCCTGAGTTGACTACAGTGAACAATGTTGTAAAGATGGACTCGGCGTTTTGATGTTAAGGGGTTTCGACTACGATGCATTTTGTTCGAATCATAATTTCACACAGAAAATAGCTTTGTTCAATGTTTAGCGAAACAATATAAGCTGGATGATCATTGGAAAATTCCATTTTGAAGCCCCACTACCGTTTTATGAGCGCCGGACTGGATTCAATCCGCATTTTCACTCTTCCCTCCACCATAGCCAGATTTCACATTTATTTGAGACCAGCGGAACGAAAAGGATATGCGTAATTGCTATTTCAACGAATTAAGACCTTCCATATTCTTGTTAGAATGGCCCTCGCCATTCATTAACCCCGAAATGATAAGAGAAGCCTGTAAGGCTCCGTAATTAAATTTCCGGTTCACCATAACGGGTATCTAATCTACTCCTTTAATCAAGGGGAAATGTGCCTCTTTAAAATGAAATAAATGAAAAAGGCAGTTTTGAAAAGACCCTCAGAAAACTCAAGGTGGGGTTGTAGGGGGAGGGGGAATTCTATTCATTTTTGCCTCTTTTCTTCTTATCTCCCCGTATTAAATGTTCTTCGGGGAGGAGAGGGTGGGGACGAAGAGTGGAAAATATGAATAGGGTTCTGGTATCAAAGACATTCGATTGCGCCGCGGAGTGGGTGCTTGTGCCGGAATGGCAGCGTTACTATAAATATAAAGGCTGGAAGAGGAAGTTGTACCGACGGAGAATAGAGTGAAGTGTTCACAACTTCAAGAGTCGATAGAAACCCTTCACAAACGGAAAAACCTCCGCTTTCTGTGCTTTTTCCTTTTTTTTTTCGAGTTCGCTCTGAGGTGGCGCTACAACTATCAACTGCTCACCAGGTGAATAGAAATATTGTTATTTTCCTTTTCTTCCATTTCAGAACCGCAAGATTCATATACTCTTTCTATCGCCCACCCTAATTATTTGTTGGGACGGTACAGTGAGTGATGTGATTCAATGTACAAAAATGCTTTTCAATTCATCAATCACTAAGTTTTACGTTGGTTATTCTAGGGCTTGATCATTTCTGATGTATTTTTTGCACTAGCCACCTAAATTGAGGGCTGGGTCTGGTAGCTCCCAAAACCAACTATGAGCTCTCTCTGATTGCTATATGGACAATCATTTGTTGAGCCATGCATTTTGGGCAGTAACTTCACTCTAAAAATTCGTCTAAAGATGTATTATGAATATTATGAAAGCGTGGGTCCTCTCCGAATGGTAGAGCTTTGGATTTGTTTACTGAAGCCATCCGCAGATTCACGGTAGAAGCTTTTCCCAGGTAAAAGGCTTGGTCATCCATCCAACTTTTTGCACATAATCTGATAAGAACAATAGGTAATTAAACTGGAACTCTGCGGATCTGTTAGCTAGTAAAATTGGAGGCTTCAGTAATCATCTTGCATAACTTAAACCTTGGACGCAGACACGGATCCAGCCATGTTGGGTGGTTGTGAAGACTTGGATATGACTGGATATGATGCAAAATACTTCCAATTCATCAAGTTAAACATCACTTCACGGTGCCCAAAAATTGAGAATTCTAGTTGGAAGGAAGAATTTGGACAGAAGCACTTTGTTCTACTCTTCACCATCTAAATAATCAACAACAGTGAAAATCTAATGATCGGATCCAATTTTCGCCCCATTTATATTTTCAGTTTTTTTGCAAAAACCATTTGTGAAAATCATCGGATGCCCTCGTTCGACGCATCTACCTTGGAAGCATGCAGCACCAAAACGTGGTAATGTTCACCTCTGCATGAGAGGCAATGGAAAAACTTTCTTCTAAAAAGAAGAGATAAATGGTGGAGCTTACAGCGGAGCAGACAACGACAGCAAGATGAGGGTATGGAAGGGAAAAACCCAATTGAAAACCAAGTTACGGTTAATATAAAAAGACCTCCTCACCCTCCACTGCATTTCCCATCCTCGTCTGCCTCTTAATGTAACTTTTCCACTCTTTCCTCTCGTTGACTCGGAAGCTATTGAAAAACTCTATTATTAAGGTATAAAAAGTAAAAATAACCGAAAAACTCTTGAATTGGCATCTGGGGACTTTTCGTCCTCAGTTTGTTTCGGGCTGTTTCCACTGGGGGGATCTGTTTATGGGACGTTTGGGGATCTCGAGCCATTTTTATAGCGACCCGTTTTCTGGATGTCCATTCTAAAGCGCCACATTGTTCTCTGATTAAGTTGAAAATATAATGCTGTGCGAGAGTTGAATCTCTGAACGTTTCTCCAATTCAAACAACCACCTAGGTGCTCGTAAAATCAAGTGACCAGTTTGGAATTAAATGTAATGCAACTCGCACAGTTGGTTGTCGCCTTCACACATACTTATCTCCTAACTGTAACAAGTTGGATGTGACAGAACCATCCACGGTCACGGACAGATTTTTTGTATACGAAACACAAATGTAGAGATCATTTTTGTTTTTAATGATTTTTAAAGAATCCTCATATTAAAACATGTAGAAATTAACGTACTACGAGGATTCTCATATAATTGTTCAAACGTGAATATCATCTAGCATTATTTTCTCATGTTCCGAGCTCGTTTAAATTCAGAGAATCATCTCATACCAATAATTACACGATGATATCATTATAATAACTGGTATATAATTGGCGCAATGACTGAGGGATTTCGTTTTGTCAGACTGAGGACCGGTTCCTCCAACAATTTTTAATTATAGTTGGATTAATTTATATAGTTAAATCCATAGATTTGAACGTTGAATGATAACAAGTTTTTGTTGGATTGCAGCTTGTTTTACTCCTGGTTTTCTATTTTCTTAGTGTTGTTCATAGTGTGTCAGTAAATATTGTTGTTATATTTTGATATAGATAGGTATATATCGTGATGAATAAACCAACAAAGCAATAGCTTTTGAAAATCGTCCAAATTCGATTGGTTGATTTTATTTGTCGATTTTGAGCATTTGATCGTTGATTTATCTGAAACAAAGTTGGTGGAACCGGACACTCGTTTTACTGCTGAAATTTCCAATTTCATTTTAATTAACCAATAAATTGCTCTCTCTCTCACACACACACACACACACACACACACACTTTTTGTTCTAATTTCAACGACGGAGGGGTATTAAACAAAAACGAATAAACTAAATGAAATAAAAGCAATAGGACTTTTGAAAATCGTACAAATTCGATTGGTTGATTTTATATAAAATGACCACCAATTCAAGTCTACGCGGGTTGATACTCTCTCTCTCTCTCTCTCTCTCTGTTGTTAGGCGGACATCTTTTACTCCGCTCTCTTTCCATCTCTTATTTTCCAATTAACGCACACACAACACATCTCTCTCCCTCGGGCTCCAACGATATCTCACACACACACACACACTCCATTTTCTGCCATTTTTAATTTTTATTTGTTTCTGAAAAATGATTGGTTGCAATCGAAAAGATCACTTAACGGAAGGTTTGAACGATGTGTGAGTGTGGGGTGGGTGAGTGTGTTTTTTGTGATGCAGTGTTCAACCTGCCTGAATTGTTTCAGAACGCTTCAAAACGGATTTCCATGAAGAAATTATCGGGAAAGTTCAATTTTGATATTATTGGTATCAATTCCCATCGCTTCATTTTCTCGGAAAACATTCTAAAAAGCAATTAGTCACTATTGCTGGCCTTCACGCCCCAATTGATCGAACGCAATCAGCCGCCCATCAGTAAAGCAAGGTTTCAGAGATGCCCTAATTCAATCAAACAATCAGTAAATTAATTATTCCCTTTGTTTTTGGATATATCTCTAAAACTCATTACAGGCTATGCCACGTTGCAAATGAACGAGCCTATACTCCTATTGAGAACAATGTCAGAGGTTTCAAACCGGTGGGTGTGATTATGAGCTTATCCTTCCAACTTGCTAAAACGAAGTGTCAAGTTATGATGCAACTCGGAGAACAATAGCTTTGAGGTCAGCCGATTTCAACCTTAAAGTGACCTTTATATCGGGGTCTCTTTGTTGAACGTATCTGTTAGATCCTCACAGATTGACTCATTACTATTCAGCGGACGAAAGTGGGACACCAACTAGATAGATATAACTCATCAAATGACACACTTCGAACAGATTTTCTCCGCTTTTATATGGTAATCATGATTTATCGTCATAAGTAGGCAGACGAGACTAGTTTTCTAAACCGTAATTTCATGTATTTATACGCCGGACGGAGATGCGGCATGCATCTTGTAACAACTGCTTTTAATAGGGATAATTTCATTTCCATTTATGAGCCATAGCTGCAAGTATCGCTCAGGTTTATTTTTAGACATTCATTCCGGATGTTTGGAGTATACTGTTGATTGGCTTCAACTCAATCAAATTAACTAGGAAGGCACATCGAAGCTTTACATAACTCGTATTTTACTACATAAGTCTTCCATCCTAGTCCTTTTAAGCATTGATATCACCACTTTTCCTAAACTGGTATTGAGAATGATGTTATGTCCACTGCCTGTCATTCTGTGGCTCAAAACGTGAGTACCCGATGTGAAAGAACCACCTTCTTCATAATTTTCCGATTCGTGAAGCATAGTTGGACGTAAAATAGCATGACTTTTTCAACCTTTCCTCAAAACCTTCTAGCAGAGACTTCCGTTTCATAAGCTACGAACACTCTGCCAAAAGTAGTTGGATGGGAAGATATTGTTAAACACAGCAAATGGAGATAAGATCTAACGTACCATACACCATAAAGAGTGGTCAAATATAAGCATGCAAGAGTTCAGTTCTCGTAAATGATAAGTTGCAACAGCTTTACGTGTATCTAGTATAGTGCCTAGTTGCAACAAGTTCTTGTCAAATTTGCTTGAGCTAATTGGAAGTGTAATTTTAAATGCTCCAGAGATATCCTTGAATATGGATTCCGTGTATTTCATTCATGTGAGGATTTGTCACACTGCAGATCAGCAAAGAAATCATCTCACACAATTTAGGCGCCCAATTTGTGAAGATCAATCTCCTTCACCAAATCCTTCATTAAATAAAACCGATCCATGTGGATATGATTGTGATTTGATTGCATCTGAGGGTTCGTAAATATTTATATCATGTACATGTGTTGTACTTTAAAGACAAAAAGTAAATCAAACTTGAAATACATTGACCAGGAAAATACACCGTCCGGCAAAAGATACCTAGCTGACAGAAATTCTTACGGTAGTAAAAATACAGACCGCCAATTTGCAATGTGATTGCTTTTCAATTAGTCCCTCTCATCAGTTGTCAAGTTCATCATTTATGGTGGTCGTTTAAATTTGTAGGGAACTTGGGATTTATATTGCTCTTTGTCATTATACCTAGTCTTCTGATGAAATTGCATTATTTCGTTATTTCCTAAAGTAGCCACACTTCACAGGCAGACATTCCTGCTGCTAAAAAAGCAGTTTCCCGACTCTCTTCATCGTTTCTAAGAAAATTCCGCACTTCTTACCAAAAATCAACTGAAAACTAAAACATTCATCACCTCAAGCCCTTGTATAGGTTATTTCAGCTCATAGTGCTTGTTGCCACTGTAACTAGAGATGTAACTAGTAGTTCTACTCTAGTTACCGTGTTTATGCCAACCATGTGTTGATCTTGGTGTGGTATACCACAAAATATGTTGGTAAGTACTGTTTGCATTAAAGAGACGGCTCTTCGTCCGGCTTTTACACGATAACAATTATAAACATGATTATAAACACTTATAAATATTTGTTTAACTATACCAAACTCTTGATTAAACAAAGAAAAGCACGAAAATCGGCTAAGAATTCTAGTAGGTACGAGGAGAGCTTGAATTAAAGTCTGATTATATTTAAAGGGCACTACCCCATCTTCCCACTCCCCCATCCTCCTTCCTAATACAAACTTCTCAATTTTTTAAGTTCATTGTACCAAAAAGGTTTGTTAGAGAAAAATTGAGATCGAAAAAAATTGATAAAAATTTCGAGGTCGAAGATTTATTGCTATTACCCTCTCCGTTCACTCAATTCTATGATTAAATTTGAAAGATATAATGAGGAAAATTGACGGCAAAATATGTATGAGGAGTACTTGAATGGATTCTCTATTACTCCCTCAACACCTCCTCAACAGAAAATTCAAAATTCCCGAGGTTTGTTGCACTACTAAACTAGAATTAGAGTCGAACAAAAAATTGTTTTTAAATCAACAAAGTCAGATGAAAGCAGTGAGAAAATCTGGACATCACTAATATCCCCTCCATTCACCCCCTTTTAATAAAAAATAAATTTTTACACTAAACCAAAGTCTATTGAACAAAAAAAAGCCGTGAATCTGACGAAAATTCTTACTTGATCAGCGATTGAAAGGATTGTATACTACTCCCTCCTGTCAGAAATTCAAATTTTCTGAGGGTTATTGAACAGCTGGACTGAAATTGGAATCAAGCCATAAAAGAATTATAGAAATTGAAAATTAAATCAATTTAAGCATAAAAATTGCAGGCTGTGTAGCAGAAACTAAAATGTGTCACACACAAACATGTTGATGACTGATGTTTTTTCAAGGATTCGATCTTTGGATGGTCTACAATGGATTTGTATGCTATCATTTTCTCTCATGTCCCACACCCCTCTGAATCAATTCTTACAGGCTCCTATGCTACCGAACCCTTGCTTCAAGGGACGTCCCCAGAAGCTAGGTAAATAGACAAATTCTTATATTCTACGAAACGCATACATTTATTGAAATATTCAGTAAATGCTTATACTTACGGAAATATTCGTGAAATGCTTATATTCATGGGAAGACTACTCGAAACTGAAAGTACTTACCCACTCTGAATTGAAACAACAATAATACCCAAGAGGCATTAATAACAGTCGTTAAATTAGGTAAAACGATTAGAACATCGCACTGTTTTCACACCTTTGGTTATGGATGAACAATAATATTGGTGAAAAAAATGAATCGATAACTGCTAATTGATAAAACTGGCTGAACGAAGATCCAGCCGTCTTCTCACCGATAAGCTTTCATAAGGATTGAGCATTGTCAAGGCCTTTTTCACGCGTTGATTAGCTGTTAAATCGAACACCTTTTACAGAGGCTATATAAAAGACTACATTATAATAGCATCAATGGGTGGAAATGGAAGGAGGGGCTGATAGAAAATGAAAAAATAAATACAAAATGATACAAAGCTATTGAAAGGGGATAAAGAAAAAAGGGATGTAGCGGTGGAAGGGGGTTATTGTGTTGTGAGTGGGTATTGTGAGTTATGGAGGTGACTGCCCCCTCAGCATGAGATCTGCTTTTCAATTAAAAGACTATGCGGAGGTTCTTCTGTTTTGAATGTTGATGACATAATAGCGTTGGTAGGTGGGATTCGATGGACATGACGAACAATACTGGATGGCTACTTGTGAAATTCTTTTCTCAAATATTTTGGTTTTTGGGCGTTCTTGTTGAGCAAGGCTTCATCAGTAGAGGGACGCCAGTTAGAATTGATCCAGAGGGGTGTGGGATAACCCAAATATGAGAGAAAATAACAGCATACAGATCCGTTTCATGCCATTCTAAAGCCGTCCCTTGGGCCCAATGGATGGCAGGGTGTCTAGTACGAGCTGGATCCAAGATTTGAAGTGGACCAAAAATGTTGGAAGATGTTGGATGGTGCTTGATGTTTTGCAAGAGGTCCGCCCACACATGCACCCGAGCGCTGGACCCAACAACAACTACTTGTTCCACATCCATGCTGAACCAAGCAATCAAATCAACACCAGAAACAAATTTCACACAACTGCTTCCAATATTCGGCGCCTCTCGCTGTTTTGCTCGGAGTAGGATCCATCACCGCATGTGAGGGCAGAGCATTGATCGAGCATTCGATGAACGCCCCGTGCATAGGCGAATATTCGGGCAGACTCGGTGCTGGATCCAAGACCGTACGTGTGGGTCAGGCTTAACACCAAACCCCTCAAAAAAGGATAGGTGAGAGTGTGTGAGTGTACCTATGTGACAAATTTTTTTGATGCTGCCCACCCTGCAATTCTTGACCGATTTTCATAATCCTTTTTGGTTCGATTTTCGTGACGATTTTTTGTTTATATGCCTTAGCAAAGACAGGAAAATGTCAAAAACCAAGAGCTTGGGGAGGTCCTATTGTCGGCAACTAATAGCGATAGCGAGGGAATTGATTCGCTCAGGCCTATGGTTGTCGATTAAGAATTTTCCCCATTTTTAAACCGTTACAATGTAATTTTCACTTGATTTTTAGACCATTTAGAGAAACTGTTACTTTAATTTACTGAAATAATAAAACTCGGATGTAAATACCTTGGCAGTAACCTGATAAATTGAAAAATTCACGATATTGAATTGAAAAAATAAAATAAATTTGTCTATTAAATGAAGTTATACACTTCTTTGGACTTGAATCTTTCAAGAAGTATTCTTATCATACATTGAAACTACTTAATTAGGATATAAGTCTAACACTAATAATAACAAATTTGCTATCCCAATCCCAATAGGTTGCATAGTTATTCAATTATGACCGCTCTTTAGCGGCCCTTTCCCGTAGAGCGCCGCCCAACCAAGTATTCTCGACCGATTTGAGTCATTATTTTAATTTCTTCAATTAAGATTTTGGTCTAGTATTTAGAAATATTTCAGCCCATTCAATGTTGATTATGAGGGGGAGGGGTGAATAGAGGGGATAATAGAACAGTTTAATATCTCATTTCAATTCCAACAGTATCTGCAAAAGAATTAGCGCGGCACACCCGCGATGTCGACTATCCATTCGAATGCGGTAATGCACGGCGGAACATATTAGGCGGCATTTCTAACCCGTGAATCGTAGTAACAACCTTATATTCCTCATCCTTAGAGATAATCTAAAACGTTTCAAAAGACCTGTACGTTTAAATCAATTAGACTTGGGAGCTATGTGCCACGCCTAGGCAGTTGCTTTTTTTACTCTACAGTCGTTATAACAGCAGGATTCTTTGGCTCAACTATTTCAAGACCAGTGAGTTTAATTATAAACATTTCAATTTTCGGGAAATCGATTTCGCCGCATTTTTCTCTTGTCCTTCATTACATTTACTATAATGTTTATTTACTATAACCTGTTTATTACTGTGATATTCAGATTTAATCCACATAAATATTTTGGTGCACGCAAAGACATAGCTTGATTGGAAACAAAATTGACAAGTGTCTCAGTTCTAAGAAGGAGCTGAGGAGTAAATTACGCACTCTATGATAAACTGTAATTAACCTGGTATCAATCTTGGGATGTGGTGTAGATCACTCTACTTAACCTGATAGGTGAACTTGTAGATCGGTTTACATAAGACTTAACGGTGAGTACGGTGAAGAGTGAGGGAGGGAGGCTAGTGATTGATTTATCGATGTGTTAAGACAAGCACAGAGACGAACGTTAGTTATCTACCTACTACAGAGAGAGCCTTGCCACGCAACGTCAAGCAAAGCTCAGCTTCCAAGCCCACGGGCGGCTTTCCATACTATCAAAGTGAATCACATGCTGCTTGGGTCCCTATTAATCGACTACTTAATCACTTCCATCCTGATTTTGACCGATCAGGATTGATCCATTCATTTATGAGC
Organism: Creontiades dilutus; assembly: GCA_031894815.1. Taxonomy (NCBI): domain Eukaryota; kingdom Metazoa; phylum Arthropoda; class Insecta; order Hemiptera; family Miridae; genus Creontiades; species Creontiades dilutus. Next base: position 447,549 of record JAVIWC010002863.1, on the reverse strand, counting down.
AATGGCAATTTAAAGAACATACAAAACAAGTTGTTACACTTGGAGTTACAAATTATTACAGAGAGTTTCACTATTTCTATATTAGAATAACCTTTCTACCTTAAACACTGATCTATGTCCACTAGACACTCTGTCTTGTCCACCCTAGATTCCATAAAAATGGCCGTCTTTATATTCCAAAACACTAGATCGATTAGCAACGAAATTAGACACAAAGGCATTCAGCTGGTCACTGATCTTTGATCAGATCTGATCGAGCTTATGTTTTCCCAGGAGGCCAGGTGAACGGAATGTCAACACGTACAATGGTGCAATATACTGCATACTACGTACAAATTCACGAGTAGAACAACTGAAATTTAATGAGGAAATATAAAACACTACCTGCTCATCACTCGCCCAGACATGGTCACTTTTGGAATGCAGCTTTTATGGTTTATAATTTTCAATAATTAACTTTTGTAATTGATCGAGAAAAACAACATTTTAAACCCCCTCAAAATTTGTCTCAATACGTCTAATACACATAGATCAGTGATCTACTTGGAAGGGCTATCTTATTCGCAAATATTGAACGTGAACCCAACTCCTTTCGTGGCCCAACTGTCAAGGAGGGACCGAGTCGTGGTCAATCTTCCGACTCCTAGCCCTTACTCATGGACATCTTCTTATTGCAGTAGTTCGTGATGTTCTGAGAGGAAGATGTGGGGGTGACCTATCAATCCATCACTTTTTAGGGGATTTCTCAACCCTTATGGACCTCAGAGTCCTGCATAGACCCCGTAGATGTGGGTTGATATTCTATCTGGTCCAGATAGAATAGATATATATTGATTTCCAACTGATCTCAGTATTATGTCACATTGACGTGCAGTATCTAGGCCATCTAGGCATAGTATAGTTCACTTGTTGTAATTTAAAATGGTGCACGTCTCACTTGACACCAATGCAATGTCTTGCAAAGCAGATAATAACCCTTCAAGTTGAGATGCAGCTAAATTCTAAAAACAATTAAAAATAGATTGTATAAAAATTGGTATCGCTTTAGTTTTAATACATTTTTAGTTGAAGACTCCCAACGCTGACCTAAACACCCATTAAAATGTCTAAAATTGATGTATTTCGGGGTGGGGGGGGGGGGGAATTAGTCGAAATCGGTTGTATAACAGTTGTTTTCTTTCAAACGTACTATGTACATGATGTCGAAGCACATCAGAAAGAAAGAAACACCTATCAAACCGAGTCTCATCAGTTGTCCGATAAGATATTTCGATCTGAAACAATAAAAACATATTTTATTTACTTAGTCTAAATGTCCCCTAATTTAACTACTGAAAAGTGGTCAAAAGTTAACTTGAAATGTATGAATTGAATGTTGACTCAATATGAATTGAAACATATGTTTGCCATGTATTGTATGTCCTCAAAAATGCGGACACGATTCTGGGATCAATTGTAAAACTGTTCCGTAAATTGTTGCAATTTTTATTCCTGTCGTACCATTTATGTGCTATATTTTTACTTTTTATTTTGTACATTTTCCCCAGTTTCAAAAATACTGGGGCTCCATCAGGGAGTAAAACTAACTCAATAAAGTATAAAAAAATTGTTTAATTTTAATCCCGACGTTTTCCGTTTGCTGTAAGCATCTGACTTCAATTCAGGAAAAATTTTGTTCATATTGAAAAGTGTTACCTATTGATTAATCCCAGTTCCAGAAGTTATCGTTGTAAAAGGATTGATAATTTGAATGTTCAGATTCTTGGATATCCTTTTACAAGCAATTTAAATGAGTTGAATTTTGAACCAAAAAGTAGACTCTTCCAATTCGACTCTCTTTCTACAAATCTGAAATTTTAAAAGTCGTTACATAACTAACGTTACATGTCAAGTCGAAGATCGGCTCAAGGATATCAACCAACATCTTTTTACAAATTTTAAAAGTGTTACATTACTTACATGTCATGAAGGGGGGATGACATTTTACATGTGTTTAAAAACACTTCCTTTAAAAAGAATATTCATTCTTTGACATGAGATATCAAAGTGGAAATTTACAAACCACAAATAAACAACTATAAATATAAATCTCTTCCACTTGAATTGTAGCCAATAATCAAAAATGTCACATTGTGGTATACAAATTTTTCAAAAGACGCAGTACAGTAGACGCTCTATTAACCGGCATTCTGTAAACGGACACGCTCTACTAACTGGCATCAGCCGGGCCACTCAAATCCAGTTTATTCCAGTTCCATCCGATGACGCAAAAATAAAACGCATTTAAAATACAGTACGTATGTAGTTAATTTTGTTATATTCAGTACTCTGTACTTTATTAATGCTTTACATGTATTAAAATAAAAAAGTTCCAATTTGTTTAACTATGTTTTACGTCATTTCCCACAATTCCTTTCATGTTGTTATTGTCAGCTGGTCCAAAAATGATGTAAAACAGTTACTTTATTAATTTGGAGTTGGTATGTTGTTGATGTACTTTGTTTTTCTGTAAAATATTAAATATGTTCTATTATCCGGCAAGATCGGTTATCCGGCTCAACTATGGCCCCAAAAGTGCCGGTTAATAGAGCGTCCACTGCATTGTGAATTTTGCTTTTGTTTTAGAAATCAAAAACTTCGAAAAAGGCTTCCTGCTTAAACAAAGTTTTTATGAAATGTTTCAATATATCAAGCGTATTGGAAGAATAGTTTCATACGTCTTCCCTTTAATTCTTTTATTGTATTCTACACAAGAAATAAAAGGAAGGTGGGTATTGGAATGGTGGAGTACCATAATGGGACATCCTATGTAATACACATTCTCTCCTTGAAACGCTATGGGTTTCAAGACGCCTTTAAAATGTAGTTTCTGTAGTTTATGAACATAGTGAAGGGACAATGAGTAGCTTTAAGCGAAATCATCAGATCGAATGCTTCAACTGAAATCTCAGACAGGACAGCTGATGAGTTGCAGTCGGCCGAAAAGCCCCAACCTGGAACGGTTGGCCACTCTACTCCACTCTCTAATTTAAGATCTTTGCGGTTTTAAAAGGGATAACAGTTAGCAACTAATTAAGTATATTAAATATACTTAATCATTCATATATACTTAATCATCAAATTTTGATGAAAGAGGTACATCTACATGTAAATAAAATTAGAAATTACTCGTTCAAAATAATCAAAGGGAAAGAGAGTGCGATTCCAATGATAGCCATAGTGTACATGGTTAGACACGAAGCAATTATGACCACAATCTGGAACATTTACATGGTTAAATGAAATCTTAAAATATCTTATAGCTACAAAAGAAAGATAGATTTCTCTTTTCTATTGTTGTAATAATTACGTAGATATGCTTATTGTTCTTTCTTTAATTTATTATTGAAAGTGTAAGTAAATGTTTTTTTAACAACTCAACACATTTCCGCCTCCCCCCTCCCCCTCTCCACTCCTTCAACTAACCTTCGGGTGGGCTCCTTCCGCCCTTTGTTATCCCGGCTTCACCACTTTTCCATCCGCCCGAGGGGGTCATCCGTGTATCTGCCACTGGTAAGCACTAGCCTCTCTGGTGCTCTGGTTGAATCTACAGATTTTTCCAGGGAGTTGGTTAGGCTTAGTAAGTACCGTTTATGAACACAGAATGCGCTCATGTAAACCCTTGTTAGCCCCCTCCCCTCAGCCGTAGCTTTCATCTCTGTTTACTAGCTCCCCTCCTCTGAGCTAGAATCCCATATTTGTAGGTTGCATAGGCAATTTTTCATCTTCGGTACTTAAATGTGTAAAATTAATCATTTAAATGATCTGGCTGTAGAACCATAGAGGTCTACTGTCCCGCTTTTTTTTACTAATCAACGGTACTAGAAGAAAGTGGTGACACATCAGAGCTGTAATTTGAGGAGGGGTAGGGAGGGCAAATCCCCCATGAACGCAGGATTTATAAGTTCTTTTTGAAACGGGCACTGTGTGCAAAAATTTATTTTTTGTACTAACGTCATCATTTATAACCTTCAAATTTTAATTTTAGGATGCATTCCGCAAAGCACGACTGTTGCGTGGCAACAAGAAAGCTAATGTTTCTTTACTGGTTTTGAATGAGAGGCAAACACCGTGGATTTAGTACCCCACGAACGGACCACAATTACAGCAGTCAATAAACAGTAAGGTGAACATTATAAAACTAAACCTAAGCGAAACTGGTTCATTTCCCTACTTCTTTTTAAACCGATTAGCCGTCTTTCTCCTCTTAAACCCACATCATCCACGTTTGTCTGGCCACGAACGCCGAGTCAATTTCGGTCGATCGATTCTATGCAGTAGTATCGATAGCGTCCTTCCTACCATCATCATGTTTTTCTGACTCGTAAAAGCCTTCATTGTTTTTTGGAATTCGGTTTGAGTCCTAGGAGAAATTACGGTAAAATAGAATGAATAAGATCTTAGGTGGACAGAACACCAGTGTTGGATCAGCAAGCACTGTATAGTGAAATCGATCAGAATAAAAAAATCGAACGAGTAAAACGAGCGGTATGTGAACCATTATATAAAAGATTTGAACCTTGTAGTCACCATTGTTAACCTTTTCGGTTTGTTCATTCAAAATTTTTGTTGTCAGTGATTTCAAGCTCTGGATTGTTATTTCATGTCAATGATAGTGCAACTTGAAAGTAATCTTGACTGGTGGAAAATTGGGTGCTGAAGTAACGAGCATAATGCAAAGATAATTGAAAGTGGTAAGTTAATGACCAGTGCTCTCCTCGTTCATTCAAGTATTTTCGTTTATAAAGACGAAGAATAGACAATGTTTTGACGTGTGTACCAAAAGAAAAGTAGAGGTGCAGACATAGTACAATATACTTGCTCTGCCTTTAAATTTATTTTGGCAGGAGGATATGCATTGACATCTAAATATGATTATGAATCTTTCTGGATCGAGCGACACATTGCTCCTCAGCTAATTCAATCGACAGCGACAACAATCATCAGTAGGAGCGTCTTGCCCCCTTAAACTCGTCACGCAATTCTATCGTCGCTCTGAATAACTTCCTTCTCCTCCCCCTGCCTAGCAGGTTCTGCTTTCATACTACATCTGTTCAACATTCAACGTTTTCCGACATTTTCGTTTTGCTTCCGAGTCTACCAAGGTTGCGGAAGCATTGTTTTCACTTTCGGAATGTGAAAATACTTTCGTCTCCAAAATCAAAAATTCCACTCGCATTTTGTGTTTTAGACCTTTCTGAACAATGTTGGTTCCGTGTCTGTCTGTGTGTCTGTCTGTCAGCAAATCCTTGTTACGGGCAAAACTACACAAAGTTATAGTCCGATATTGATGAAATTTTCAGGGATTGTGCGGGTTGGGCTGTAGATGGTCCCCTATAGGTTTGATGACCCCCGGATCAATAGTAGCCTCTGTGCATCCGCAAACGTGAAATCCTTGTTACACGCATAATTCCGGGAGTTCATGACTGATTTCGATGAAATTTTCAGGGATTGTTCAGACTGATGTAAAGATGCTCCTCGTGAGTAATAAAGAGAAAATAAGTTTTAGCCTCCTGCATAACAATAAATTTACACTAATTCAATATTTACTTCGCCTAATTGAACGAAGTTCTTTAGTCAATAATAATTTTCAATGATCTATACAGTCATGTTATGGATACGAGGAAGCTTTGTGCCACACCCACTTGGCAGACGTTTTTTTTTATTGTGTTGTATTATTTATCTCATATAATTTTTGTTATTATACCTCTTAGGGATTATCAACGACAATATTCTATGGTGCACAGAAACACTGTTGAACACTTTCCTTCCCCCAATGACCCTTTTTACTTGTTAGAGACATTTCGACGAAACTCGTCAATTTGTTGTAATCCTTCATCAGTTTTTATAGATTTTCCAGTTGCTTCCCTGTATTCATCGATAAGTAGTACCGTAACATTTAGATAGCAGATTGTTCACCTTATGCTGACCCAACTTACTCCTTCAAACGGAAGCGAACGTTTGTAAAAAGCCAAGTGATTGAACATGGAAAATATCGGAATTATTGGGCCCGCTACTCCAAAGTTGACCATCGCACTACATATACGATTAAACGGCAGGTCTGCTCCCAAGCTGACTGCCAGCACAACGACCCCAAAAACCTGAAAACCATCACATTAAAATGTAAAACCACCAAAACCATTGAAAAATATGTTCCTATAGATGCCGGATAGTTTGAGGATACTGAGAGATCAAACTGCTATATTGAAGTCAGCTCTTTCGCTTCCTTGTTGTCAAAAGTAAGATACATTTGTGTTCTTCGTTCTCCAAAATCCCAAAGCCCGATTTCTTTTTCGCCTTTGAGAGCTTGCTGATAAAGTTTTGTCTATGTCAATTCCTTGTTACGTGCAAAACTGCATTTAATATTAGTTCGATTTCAACGAAATTTTCTGAAATTTGATGGTCAGCTCCTAGATGGTTCAATAAACATTTCCTAATCTATCAGACCAAAAATTGAGCATTCGCATTTATTGTGATCGAAATCGGTTGGGTGGTGCCTATTGGATATTATTGCGATTGATTTAGTAAAACATTTTGCGCATGCGTAAAACTATTACTTGTTCTTTCAATCGAAACTCAGGGACTAATTTATAGAATTTAAGGACATACTCAAAGTTATCTCAGGGTTAACACCTACAAAATCGCTTATCAATAAAGTTAGTTCGTGTCCGTCACCAATTTCTCTAACCATCGATTTCTGACAATATATCGCTGATCTATCGACGGCTAGATGGGAACAAAGAAATTGCAACGAGTTAGTGAGAACTGAAAGAAATTTACTGGCTGGGGAGCTCCCTGGGAGTTCCATAATTTGATGTAGAGAGGTGCTCCCTTGACAAATCCCCCTTGATCCCTTAACAAATTTCAGAAAGAAAAAGTTTTTTTTTGTTAAACGCGTATTTTACACTAAGAAACGTTTCCTAGTTTACGATGTTGATTTAGAATCTCTGTTCAGGGCAATCTTCCCCGTTTGCCATGAGGTGTCATTTAATATTATTTTCAGAATTAACCCTGAGCTCCTCATGGGTTTTAATAAGGGCTAATATGAGCATTCGAACATGAAATTTTGAAATTACTTCAAGAGGTTGGTTACATTTTTTGGCAACAGTTGAAATCGTTGGATCAGGAATGACTAATAGTTTAAGATTAACATACTTTAGAATGTATATTCGATGGATTTACTTATTGATGGTCTACGTATTTTGTTATATCATGGGCATAATTTTCGCTTACTAGTTCTGAGGCTCTGATGCCAAATAACACTTTGTATGCGCCTCGAGGATCTCTCATTGTATTCGCAGATATTGTTTTCTTGCGTTGTTTTTCTTTATTAGACTTTTGCTCCTTTCGTTTCCCATCTTTCGCTGACGATTCTACTTGTGAAGTCCCCGAAATATCTCCTTTAGAGGTATTTTCTTGAACGTATTTTTTGCCGGGCATTTCTCGTTTTTTTTAATGTCCAAATCTAACCCGTCCACCGTAGCGTCTCCCTCCCGTCTTCTCAGGGAGAGAAAGGCAAATCCAAGAATAGATGCTTCGGTTTTCTGCGAGCTGATTAAAGACCAAATTTATTTATTTATTCTTTTTTTTTCCAACTATTCAGAAAATTATCGAGAATATAAAGTCCAGTTAGACAACATTATTTGGTAACATTGAAACCAATTATTATGTGTTGATTATAATTTTAGAGGTGCTTCGAGTCCAGTAGGAAAATGTCGGCTGATAACATTTTAGATTATATTTTGAAAATCAATCATTTATAGTGATTTGATCATTGTTCGCCGTCTTGAAATAGACAAAATACATCATCACATCACTTTTGGTTTATTATTCAATAATAAACCATTGTAATCGCTCTTGAAAAAAAATGTCTAAACCCCCCTGAAAATTTCATGGTTTACGTTTCAAAGGGTGTAGAATCCAAATCTGCAATAAAAATTTTTCCGTCCGTCCGCCGTATGCCGTACGTTGTGCGCCGTACGCACGTTTTCTCCCGAACGGATGGAGCAAAAAATTTGCAATTTTCAGGAAAAATCTATATTGGTCCGACAACGCCCCAATTCTTTAGCCAGCTCTCTCACTTAATTTAAAGTGCCCTTTAAGGGTTGTCAAAGTTTTGTAAAATCCCTAAAAAACCTTTATAAAATCAAGGCGGCCTGAATATGGACTTTTTTCAAGAACTTTCCATGAGGAATCGAATGAGCCCCTCCCCTGGTCTATAGCTCAAACCATTCCCGATGTATGGCATGATCTTATGATGCCAACATTGCATCCACATTCACTACATCACTAGGGTACTCCGATCAAAACAAAAACAACAGCGTTTTTTTTTTTTTTTTTAATTTATTTTATTTTTTTTATTTTTTTTTTTTTTTATTGCAGTAACCTAGTAATGTAGTGAATGTGGATACAGTATACTCGTAAAAGGGTTTATAGCCGATACACGGGTTAAAGCATTCTGATAACCATAAAAAAACGCTGCAAATTCTTTCACTGGGGTTTATTATTAATTTGGCTTGCATTCATGATTTGAATTTTTACTAAGCTTTGGAGTGTACGTGTTTCACAGGTGAAAGAGCGATTATTGAATTTCAGGAGATATGCATAGAGCACTTAAATCGGTTCTCAACCAAAATACCTATTTGGATTGATCAGTTGATCATATTTGTGTGCCTCCTGAAATTCATTAATCGCTCTTTCACCTGTGAAACACGCACTCTCCAAAGCTTAGTAGAAATGCAATGATCTCTCTCTCTCTCTCTCTCTCTCTCTCTCACACACACACACACACACACACACACACACACACACACACACACACACACACGCAATATCATACGAATCAACCTGTGAATGTCTCTCTTTCTTCGATGTCCACTCCTCCCTTCCCTTCTTACTCCTCACATCCATCTCAAGTCGAAATGAATAGTATTGCATTTCCCTGGATACAGTTGAAATGGTTTTTGCTCGTTAGGTCAGATGGGAACAAGAGTGGATCAGGGTAACCGTGGATTTTCGTTGCCCACGATCCACTGATGGACCCTAATGGAACAGAGACCACTTCCCCATCATGAATAGTCAGCAAGAGATCGGGTTAATCTCAACTCACCGACCAGCATAACCGCTGCAGGCTGGATCCACAGTTCACTGCTTTACATGTCAAGCTTGCGGTCTGTCAGTCCAACCCTTTGAGTGAGGGGACTAATTGGACAATTGCTTTGCATTAGTAATTCGTGCACCCTTACGAATAATCTTCTTTCAGCCCAATTCAGGCCCTCGGGAGCTGACCTCAAAGTTAAATACGTTACTGCAGCCCACAGTCATCCCTAATTAATTGGTCAGAGGCTTCTTATAACTGATTTGTACTTTGCAATGAGTCAAGTGGAGCTGTTTAGTTAACCAGAAACAAGAAATTACAACAGTTGCTGTATCATTTTTCCCAAAAAGCACCCTTAACATTCCATGGTTTTAAAAGAGTTATTTCCATTTGGCAGATTCCAATGGTAGAAGAAATGTGTCAGAATGCAGATTATAACCTAAAAATGGCTCCTAGAGAAGTTACCAGTTTTAAGGTCTTAGGATTTACTCATAGGAACAGGATTAATTTTATTTTTTGTTTACCAAGATAATGTGCACCTTTTTGTCAAACCAGAGAAAATAGGATCGGATATGCTAGTTACAAAAAGACTAAAAAAATCACAAATTCAATAATGATTTAAACTTAAATATTCAATTCTATAATGAGTTAAACTTATATATTCACGAAGTCATAGCACAAATGCTGAAGGTTGATGGATTTCTCCTTCAACGAGTGTATGAATATTGTAGTTTGTGTAGTAATAAGTAGTTGAAATGTTGAACGATCTCCAATGTTTTGAGCCTCTAATATCTCCCTCACAGATCTAGAGTGAATCATTAGAAATGTCCACTCTTTAGGGCTGAGTGATCAATGTGGCAGTAGTGATTTTAGTTATGCAGGCCGACCAGTAGGGGGTAAGCACCCCATCAAAAAGACACAGGGAGGTTGTCATCCTGTCCAAGTTGATTGAGGACGGTTAGCCAGCTATAGTTTTTGTTTGATCAGGAAGAGAAGCCTCCTAAATTGTGGGTTCACTAGTTTCTATAAACATTCACATTCTGTTTCTGAAGCATAATATATTTTTCGATTGGGACTCAACTAATCGCTCTTTTGGTAGGTTGGTAATCGACCGAGAAAGAAAATCAGGATTGAATCACCTCATATAATTGCAATGGAATCTTGTTGTTAAGGATTCCTTTTTAAAACGAGTTTTTAAAAACATATTCACTAATAAGTGAAGAGTAGGTAGGGTTTTGTTTTATTTATGGATTTCCACGTCGCGTCCATATACATATTTTGTACCATTGTAGTTATTTTGATATGAACTTTTGTTTTGTTTTCACGAAGTTATATTTAAGAAAAAGTCAACCGATTGTCATTGAGACATCTAGAAGTAATTTACTAAGAATGGAGAATCAGACATCAGCTCCTTATGGTCAATTTCGTTCCTAATCGATCTACAGTGCTTAAATATACCGTCAATGCTATCGCAAGATAAGGAGACGGATTCCAACGAGTTTAAGTACTGTACCGTCGACTGTGCCTAAAATATATAGATCAGTGATGTACGTAGAAGGGTTTTTTTTAGTATAGAAATAATAAAGCTCTGTGTAAACAATTGTTGTGTTCTCAACTTATATTATAAATATTGACGTTGATCATTTTCGGCCTATTTCACTGTATGTTTAGCTGGAGGATTATCACATTTAGTAGGGAACAGTTCCTTGAAATCGGAAGTTTCAAAACAAATAATTCTCGTTATGTTAACAATTATTGGTTATTGATTGTTAATAGTTATTGTTGATAATTAACTGTTACTTCCAAACAAATTATTATATTTCTCTCAAAATTTCTACCTCAGGACTAGCCTGTATTGATGAGCTATCATAGTTTTTGTACATAAATTCGTCCAAACGGTTGGGTGATTGAAATCGTTAGAAAAAAACCAACTATTTCCCTTACATCAGGATTGTCCGGAACAAAGAAAGGTTTCCCGTTACAAATAAACCGCCCCACGAACTAATACCTACTCCGCGAAAACTCCTAAACCCCGGTTAGTCCCTAAGGGCATAATAATTATAGGCGACGTCGAAAGGGCGGGTTGGTTTCAAAAAAGTAGAAGCTCCCATCCACAGAATGGGGAACCGATAATCCTTCAGGGGATTTGTCGAAAGGAAAGCGGCCAGAAGAGACAACCCAACCGAGATAGCAATTATTGAGTGGTCGTTCTTATGGCGGAGAGCCAAAGGTTTTCTGGGTTGTCCCTGGGTTGTCTTTTTTTCCCATCTTCTTCTTGACCGTCCCTCACTGGGGCAAATAAAACCCCTGTTGTAAAACGAACGGATATTGTAGCACCTCCCATTATGTCTGTGTTTCTTTAACTTAGATTTCGCCTTTTCAACAAAGGACTTTTCAGAGCACTTCTCCTTTTATTAATGATTCAATTTTTTAGGATCGACAATTGAACGTATTTCATCTTGATCACATTGTAATAGTGGATATTATGTTATTGGGTGAAAATCAAGAACATTGCAATCTTGAAAGTGAAACATTTTTATTCACCATGCCGTTTGCCATGTAGGTTTGGTCTCCGTACACACGGTATATACCTGTTGTTTGAATTGTTTTGCCTCCCCGTATTGGTAGATACTCGAAACAATGTGGAAGCAACCCGCTTTTCAAAAGATTCCGCTAAAGGCGAACTAGCTGAATAGTTCATCGAACAATAGCTAGAGCATCCCTCCTTTTCATGGTTCCGTAGAGGCAAACATGTATGTTGAACATTCAAGATCATAGCTCCAAGCTCCATTCGTAATAGTTCCAGTTGTCAATAAAAATGATGGGATCACATTGAATTGAGAGTACCTTTCCTGGCAATAGAGGATAATGTTAGTTGTCAGAAGATGAGAAACCGAAAGGCATCCTATTTGTACTAAGTTTGAACTATTAGTGTCAAAATTCGTAAGGTGGAATATACTTTCGTCAAAAAATATAGGTAGAAACAGTAGTATTCCTCAAAGAAGAAAAGAGAGTCCCACCGAGAATCCGTTGCAGCTCATAAAAAAAGAAACTGGTTAACTTGGTAACGAAACATGATATCATTAAGAGAAATCCCACCACTGCTTTAAACAATAGCAGTACCTTGTAGATCCGTCACTCCGTTGCAGCTCATAAAAAAGAAACTGTTAACTTGGTAACGAAGCCGACATGATATCATTAAGAGAAATTCATATCCATATCAAAGAGGTTGTAAATATCACTAGACGGACCGCCATCATGGGCTCCGCTGGTGGATGAGAGAAGGGTCGGGTGGCAATAATTCAGCTTTCTTAAGCAAGATATCGTTGCTATCACGAAACAATTTCTGCTATTTGAGTCAAATCACGTTGTATTAAGGTGAGATTTAAAAAATACAAATCTAGATGCTGAAATTCAGGACGGGTTCGGTACAGCACTAACTTGGGAAACCATATCAATCGGATGAGTGAGATCTTTGTGTATCTATTCAAGAGATTCTATTCCATTTAAAAAGTTGACATTTGGAATTCAGCCGTTCTGAGTGTGGTAGAACTACCGATACAATTACTTGGCGACATACATAATTTATTGAAACCATGCCATGGGATTCCACTATGAGCTATAACAGTCTTGTTTATAACATAGCTATGTGAAACAAACCCATCATCTCAGAGAGTAGAAATAATAGATCGTAGAAGAACTGCTGAATAACAAATATTTATATAAAGTTATCTATATAAAAAAAATAGATTGCCTACATTTTCTTTAGTTTAGTAACTAGTTCATTTTGCCAGTTAAGTTCGGTAGTTTTACAGCTAAAACTTTATAAATAAGAAGCTTTTGAACATGGTTTAAACGGATGCTGCGCTCAACTTTGCGTACATCTGAGTCGGCAAAAAACACTAGGTAGTATACCTTTGAACTTTTGGAAAGTAAACAAAATTATGACTAACCACCGGGAAAACTGCGGAGGGGCGTTTCGTGAACGGAACTAGAAAGACGTTAGGAGGCGCCGAGGGAAAACACCAAGGTTGGAGGGTTAATTCCTTCAGAGGTGGCCTGCTGATATAGAGGTAACATAATTAGAAATGCGAGGTCTGGAAATCGCTGTGTTATAGTCGTATAAGCAGTTGAAGAGACTTGGGAAAACTGCTGGTCTTATCTCCACCGGCTTAGGTGAGATTAAGGAACACATCCTAATTTGCTCTTCCCCCTTTTCAAGCCCCCTAACCGGAGGATAATAGGAGGCATAATTTTCACTCCGACCACTGAACGTTAGGGAGGCTTGGGAGGGTGAAAGTTAACTATGACAAGTAGATCGTGGTTGGAGTTTTTATATGAAGCAATTTCAAGTTCAGCGTTGAACTTGGAAGGGTTTTTAAGGGGGTTGAAGATCAAAAGTTGGTTGGGCATTATCCCAGCTTAAATTCCGGAAATAAATAAAGCTGAGATAAATCCACTGTATTGAACCTAGATCATTTGAATATCTTGAGAGTGGACGAAGGAGGTGGATTCGAAGTGCAATTCCTTTTAGTAAAGAATAACTCAAATTTACTTTTGGAGTATGGAGTGTTTTGATGAAAAGTTGAAGAAAGAATCGGGACCTACACTATTTCGAACGGTGAATCTTTGTTATCGAACTTAACAAATTTAAATCGACCTTAAAATTTTTTGTTATAAGTTTCACGATACTTTGATTTTGAAAACCAAATAAGAAATCCGTCCGACAGTCATACGACGTTTGTCCACTTTCTTCGAAACTACCGGACCAAAGTTGGTAGAAACAAAGGGGAGACAAAATCACGTATGGTCGAAAAGTCTCCTGAATCATCAACATTACGTTTGAACAACCCTAAAGGATGAAATTTTTTTTTTATATTTAATTTCTTCCAGGATATTATAAAGTTGGAACATCGAGCATTTTCGAGATAAGAATAATGTTTATTCCTTATCGTTGATATTAGATCTCACTCCAAAGAATAAGTTAACTAACCTAACGTAAAATAAGCCAAATTTTTGAAATTTGATTCTTGAATAACCCGTCTATCATTAATGTCACAGTAATCTTGGCATCTCTATCAATCAACCATTCTACTATTTCTCATACTTTTGGAATACAAGCCCAACAATGCTATTGAATTTAATGATAATAACACGTAAGGAGGGCAAAATTAATTTGCATGTAACTGTGTGTTGAATTTTCAGTGATGAATTTTATAGGGGACCATATCCGATGATGAAATGTTGTACACAGTCTTCACATTCTCTGAAAAGTTCAGGAATACATCTGATTATTTCTCATACTTTGTGTCAGTGTCAGCTACCCATTTCAGTGGACATTTCATCACGTTTAGCATACTCATAACTATTCCCTCTTGAATACTCTCTCCAATCGTATTTGTACCTAAACGAAATCATGAATATGCCAGTAACATAGAAAAAGAACCAAAAGTTGCAGAAGACAGAAAAGTTGAGACACTCATGAACAAGTGACGGCGGCAGATCGTGAAATCATAACCAGTTATGCGGGAAGAGGTCGTGCGAACCTGTGTCCATACACCGTCTTGTTAGAACGGCGAGGAATCCAGGTCATGAGATGATCCGATCTGGTTGAACGTCAGTAGCGAGCGCCGATCCCCGAAGGTAGAAAAACTCGGTAAACGTGATGCAACGGCTGTTGAAGATTCATGCTTGAGCTGTTATGTCATCTTCATCTCAGATGGAGCAGCTCTCGGGTGATATATTGGAAGATCCAAAGGAACGCGGGAAAGGTCAGTCCTGGCCCGTTTGTCTCGACGCTCACGAATTGAAGCCGTCGTGAGGACAGTGAGCGGGTTTCGTATTTCGTTTTTTACATAAGTAATTTTCGATCAAGCGGAGCAGCTACCTACTTTGAATAAGACTTTACCTATTGCCTAATTCAGTGCGTTATGCGCTTCGTGTTAGCTCAATGAGTATCAGATAGTTGAAGTCCCCTACGAAATAATTTTAGTAACCATGACTTTCGAAGGTTTCTTGATTATATTATTACTATATTATATGCAAGGTTGTCCCGCAACTAGTTCATCAAACTTCAAGGTTCGATTTTAAAACTCATTTCCAACATTTTTTTTTTTTTAGAAGCTTTGTTAATTTATTTAAACTTCAAGATTTGTTTCGTCTTTCCAATCTTATATTACTAAAATGGCCATCAATCCCCTAAACTACTCTCTAAAATTAATTGGGAGGTCACCGTTGGAAAGGTCGTTAAATATGCTTTCTTCTTAAGGAAAACCATAGCATTTTTAATATGACTTAGAACTCGACACATTTGTCCGAATACCTAATATCAAGAATTTATGAAAAAACAACTTTTCCCATGTTTTTTTGTTGCCCATAATAAACAGGTTTTATAAACCCACTTCCCCAGAACCTAGAGTTTCCAAAGGTAAAAGAAAAAATAATTTTGCACTTGAAAATATTTTAATTTGACGTTTGAATACGTAAAATTCTGGAATTTATGCCGTGCAACGTTTCGCACCGAAAATCGACTTGCTACAAATTAATTAGGCATCGAATTGTAGGTATCATTCATTACAGAATCTAATGGTGACTCCCTCAGGCTCCTCTATCAATAAATTGGGATTTTTAGGCCATTTCTCCAGATATGAAATGAAAGTTTTAGAGAGCAGTTAGTGGTAATTTTAGTGAACTAAGAAAGGAAAGGTGACAAAAATCTTAAAAGTGAAATTACTAGGAAACGAAGCCTCTACAAGTTTGGAAATATGCTTTAAAATTGAGCCTTGAAGTTCGATGAACTTCTTGCGGGACACCTTGATTATGCTATTATGGTTTTTAAATTATATTATAATCAAGAAACTTTCGAAAGTCGTGGTTAATTGCGACATCTTGAATACATAAATCACCGCACCAAAATGTCATTGTGCTTCCGACTAAGTAACATTTGTGATGGAAAGGGATAGTTCTTTCTTGCTGTTTCTCGGAACTGCTACGTCTGAGCATAAACTTAACGCCTTTTAAATTCAGGGGTGTCGTTCAAGAGTTGGAGATATAGCCCTAGAACTTGGAAGAGACAAGTAGTACATTCCATCACATGTTGTAAAATTACCCTTAAAAATTACTATTTACTTCTGTCCTGATGATGCGAGCCTTTTCTTCCATTCAGTTTTCCATTTTGAAATTCCAGGAGCGTAGTGAAAGTGGATAGCCTACGATTCCCGTTTCCCGAAACTGCTACTATTGGGCTTAAACCTGACGCCTTTTAGCTAAGGGATGTCATGCAGGTGTTGCAGGCTCATCGCCTCATCCCTCGGAAGGGACACCTAGAACATTTCACCACCTCCTTCTTATACACATTTAACTATAAACTTTCGAAGATAAACAATAATTATCTACAAAAATTAAAATTTCACTCCTGATTTATAATCCTTATTTACATTCCATTCATTCTTATAGACTAACTATTCCGTTTAGATAGCGCCCAGAATATGATGAAATCATAGGACTGCATGTTATAATGAGATATTGAGTAACTGTGTCCGAAGAACCGTCTCCCCAGAGGAAATTACAATTCTTAATATTTGGCAATTATTGGTTTATTGATCTATTCTAGATATTAACTTATATGCAAGTGGTAAATGCATGTTTAGAAGACGAAACACAAACTAGGATTATTGAAGATAAATGGTAGAGTAATATTTGTATGTGGTTCAGTGCTGCGGTTCTGCCTGTCCGCCTGTCGGAATAGGTAAATGTTATTATGGCGGTGTTCGTCTACAACAGAAAGTAGGAAAGTACGTTTGAAAATAACATGAGTAATTTTTAGTAGAAAATAACATGAATAGTCATTGCTTATGGCTATTAGTTTCTGGTTGGTACTTCCGAATAGACTAGGGAGTTCGAGAATAGAAAAGAAAATTGTAACAGTTCCCCCGACAATGCTAAAGAACATTCATTATTACTGCTCGTGTTTTCTGGATCAACTACTAAAATATCACTTCTCAACTTTCGGTGAACACGAATGTCAGAGGGTCCGATCTATTTGTCCACTTGTAATTTATTAAAATGATTGAATTAGGATATTTTGTTTATCTTGATGTCCAGAATATAACTAAAAAGAAAAATAATTCTATCTATTTCTCGAGACTACTTGATAGAACTCGCAAAAACTGTTTTACTGCTCAACATTTTTTTTCATGCTCTATAAACTTACATTTCTTGTTTTCTATTTTCACTTTTTGAAATATTAAAGAGAAGAGTGTGGTACCTATTATGGTTTCAAATCGTATTTTTAAAACTAAAAGATGAAATGATGGTTTGAAGTTGAAAAATCTCGTTTAAAGTTGAGGAACAAACCAGTTCTTAGCTGGCTCAACTTTTTTTGAACTCGTAAAAATTTTTACATTCACCTAAGTTGGTAATTTATCAAGTACATGTACATATTATGTTATTATAAGTAGATAATGGATAATATAGTTGATTGGTATCTTGTTCTAGATCACATTTCACGGTCAAGTCTTAGAAATATTAGAAAAATGTTTCGTAAATGACTGTTTCACTTGAGGCATCCAAGTTGTCTAGGTTGATAGGATTCTGGATATCCAGTTGCGCGATATCTTCCAAGAGACAGGATCGGGCATCGTTATAGCGTGGGTAGCATAAGATGAGGTGCTTTGCCATTGCCGTTACATCAGCGCAAGTAGGGCATTCGTTGGTGTCGGACAATCCGATCTTGTTGAGGTATTCGTTGGTGAGGAGGTGATTTGTTCTCTGACAGGAAATTTTAGAAATGAATGCCTTGGGTTTATTGCTAATTGATTTATACCAGTCTCGATTTTTGGGTGGGGGAGGGGCAGATTTTTACCTCTCCCCACAGGGATGTGTATAACTGAAATTCTCCCATGCATCTGACAGTTTTCGGTAGAATGTACCACGAAGGTCCGAATATGGAAACGCTGGAGGGCTGAACAATCGCTGAGGAATAGACGTACTTTCTAGTGCTTTTTTATTTGCTATCTGGCTCTACTTCGAGGGGAAAAATATATCTGGAGAAAATATTAACATCAGGTTGGCTATCACTTTCTTCAGGATAAAAAGTAAGAAATGGTGAAACAATTTGTAAGAGGACATTGGAAAGCAAAGTATTTCATTTTAGGAAGTAAGTAGGTAAAATGTGCAGTTTCCCCTGAATACCACCAAATTAAATGCCGCGTCCGAAACAATATGTGCTTTTTAACTGTACGCGGGGAAAACTAGCATCGCAGTTCACTTAATAGACCGAAATTGATACGGTGGTACTGATGAGTCACCTCCTTTCCATTCTTTTCATGTTGCTTATAGATTAAAAGCCAAAATGCACAATTAGAATCAATCAACATTTATTAATTCCATAGTTAGAAGAAGTTCTACTAAAAGTACAAAGTTAATTATATGCCATATCTATCACCAGATATCAAAGTTTATTGAAAAGTTTAATTTGAACGTAAATTACTGTCCGTTTGCGTGTAGAATTGATTTCACTTGCATCTTGAATGTGGAACATTTCGTTCCACGTTTGATTCAGTTGGTTACTGCTGTAGAACGAGCAGCCCCTACTAATTTAATTTACTTTGAATGGGTAGGTAATAGATGATCACAGAGAGAAATGCATCATGAAGGGCTCTTACACGATTGTTACCGCGGGTGAATTGGAAACAGACCTTGTCCCATTGTTTTGCTCTGACCTGTGCCCAACTTCGTGCCCACCTCATTAGCTTACTTTTCCATCGGGATTAAGTATCTTCCCCCCTCCTTGAGGCAAAAAAGTCGCCAGATCCTCCGTTACCCAACCGTCCCTGACTTATGATTCCTTGTGAAACAATGGACCGCACGCCGCCTGGCGCAACCGTGACCTTCCGTAAGGTATTTCGAACTACCACTTTGTACCGAAAAATTCCGTAAGAGATGCAACCGCCGGATATGAGACTCACGATTCTGGTTGTTGGCCCCTCAAAACTGTATCGAAATGCGGTCGACTTTTTACTTGTCGAGCCGCTTCGTCACTTTTTCTGTTCTAAGGGGATCGGGCCTAAGTTGCAACATTACGTGCTCCGAGCGTTAGGGTCGTGGCAAAGTTCAAACAATGCGTTACATTTTCATAAAGTCAACGTCGTGCGGTTCGGCCGTGTGGAACACGGAGGATTTGTCATAACCTGAATAGCTCCAAGCTATTGGTTACCACTTGGTCAACATTGAGTTAGACCCTTGAGCGTATCGTGGAGGGAAAAACTAATACGATTTCGCGAAACACATGACTAGTTTGTGTAAGAGACCAAGTAGGGGATCGTTCAAAAGCATCGTACTATGTCTTCAGCTACAGTGACCTGCTCGTGTTCTACAATTTAATGGTACATAATGTATTCAATAAGAACAGTAATGAAGTTACAACATGTATTATTATACAGTACATACCTGTCAAAACTTGGAAGTTGCATGTCGAATGTCAAAATGTATTAATTTTGTTGGTTTTTAATCGCCAACATTCTGAATCGCATTATGTCACAAGGCTCAGCCTCCCAGAGGTATAAGGAAAGATATGTTTCGCCTGGAATTTTTGAAAAGAATTACGTATGAATAAGGGTTATACCGAAAAATTGACGTTTTTCACCCAAAATTGACGTATTAAAATAAAAAGAGTTTGGCATCTTATTTAATGTATCTTTTTTTAACCAGTCTAAAGATGATCCTTTCGAGGAATCCAACTCAATAAATAAGGGATTTTCAGCCCCGTTCGTCGGAAGGGCTGAATTAACAGTGAGCGGATAGTACCTATTTTAGCTTTATACATTTCAGTAATTACATCAGCCAGGACTCTCTTTTTTGGTTGGGAGAGCCCCTTAAGCCGATGTTGGGCGGAAAACGTCGATTTCAAGGTATAAACCCACGTTTTTCCGCAACTAAAAGTAGTTTTTTCCAAAAAGTATCATGTGAACAAAAATTGTAGGCTGTTACAATTTTTATTACTATTGGAAAGACGAGTTTCTCGGGAAAATATTCCTGGGAAGTGGGAGTTACAAATTTTTCCATTATGAGCAAGAGAAAACATTTAAAAGTTTATAAATTCTCAATGTGTTATCTCAAAATGTTTTCAAGTTTGAATTTTGACATTTTACCTAAGTACATAGGAAATGTTCCTCTCCTTCCAACATTGTCCTGAAATTTCATTTTGAAGAGTAGTTTCAGGACGTTATGGCTATGTTAGTAACGGAAAATCGGAAGTACGAAAAAATCTTGAAAATTAAATAACTAGGAAACGAAGCATGTAAAATTAGCACTCAAGGGGAGAATAGGCCTTCTCCTGAAAACTACTCAAGCCCTTCAGGTTGGGAATCCCTGGTTAAAAATGTAAGGAAATACAATTACAACCTTGGTGCGAAAATTGGCAAAAGAGCTCATTTGGCAAAAAGATAAGCTTCATTTGGAAAAAAACATCAATGACGATCTAGTTTCTTTTGAAATTGAAATTTATTTGTGTGGATCAAGTAAGTCCGCGGTATTATTTGAGATAGGTAGAAACTTCTTGTTAATCTTGGGAGGCTCAACGTCATTCCACACGCCGCAGTATCTTTTCCCTTCAGATCTCTTCAGTCTTGAACTGTCTCCAACTAAAGTACTGAAGTTTGTACGTGTGAGCCGATGAGGCGAGGAAGCGGGGTTCGGTATTAAAAGGGCAATGTTAGTAGGAAGCAGATTTCAACTTTGAAGGGGGAGGCGGAGGGGGGGAAGGTAGTGGAAAGCTTAGGAGAGATAAGGAGAAAGGAGAGCTTAGAGCTCTGGGACTCAATTCTGGGGCATTAGTCGCTTCTGCCATCACAACTACCAGCGAGATGCGTCCCCAGGCCGCAGGAGCTCACGGCATTTTACTCCCGGGTTATCTTCCGGAGTAGTAACTTTCACTCAGGGACCTATCCCCTATTCTTGTCCCCAGCGAGTGCCGATTCCCGGGGAATAGTCTTGCGTTTACAACTCTCCAATGTTCGAAGAAAGGATCAATAGTCAACTTGGTTGCGGTCTCCAGAGCCAACCTAAGGTCATTCAAAAGATTCAATCGTAAACTGCTGGTAAGTAATGTATCCACAACAGGGACGTAACCATGTCCGGTTTTTATTGATCACACTAATAAACGTAGTTATACACTTGAAAATATTTTTTAGAACTTAGCCCGAATCCTAATTAAACTAAAACCTTACGGAAATTGGCTGAGAATCATAGAAGATACGAGCAATGCCTGAATGTATCGTCAATTGCCGAAAGAGCTTCGCTCGAAGGCTTCTTGGAAAAAAGAAGAAAATAGAGAAGACTTAACGGTGTATCACCATAACCTGCGTAGAATTTCATTTCCTAGTATTTTTCTCATTTGTTTCGTCGTTCTCCAAAACTGCATAACCATAGTTAGGTTAACTTTGATTCAGAAATCGCATGTACGATTTAGCTAATACGAGAAACGTCAAACGTAACAGGTTGATCTTCTTACGATGTGATATTGTACGTATGGATATTATCTTATCTTATTAGATATTATCACGATAATAGATTGAAATCAAGCACGTTCATCCGTTCGCTTACCCCAGAAGATTCAATTATTGACCGGAAAAAATACACGCCATCGAGAATGTTAATGAGAGCCAGTGTAAACATAGCAAAATTCACCTTTTAACCAGAAATATAGAATCAGCTGTTACAATTTCAATAAAATTATCCTGATGGGTACTGTAACTTGAACCTTTTTTAAAGGGTAGGTAGGTATTTAATTAGTTCCATAGTTTTTCAGTAGTGGCTTATTTTTTCGAGAAACTACCCATTTTGAAACGTAAATCAACAACGGAGGGCAAAACTACAAATGGATCATTAACGAAATTAATAAGTAACCAGTTATGAAGTCTGCATCATTTTCCCATTTTCTCGTTGAGTTTATTTTAATTAAAATTGAATCAAATTCGTTGGATAAAATTTAAAGTAACAAATTGCGCCTGTCAAGTTTAAATTGACTGTCCACATTCTAGCTGGATGGACAAAACTGTTGATAAGTTTCACCATTTGATTAAATTGTGTTCTTAATATGTGGCTGGAATTGAAAACAATTTGTTTAAATGTAGTTTGGTAATGAAAGATCTTTTTCTGAATATCCAAGAAACTGCTGTCAGGCCATGGATAATATCGTTGTGTATTTCCAACGTGTTTCAGTATTATATGAATATTGAGGATAGTAATATTCAAATGGCAAACGTAAAACATTGTGAAATGGCCCAATTCGCACGCTCCTGAGGAAAGAAGAAAAACATTTCCCGAGTCTCCTTTGGAAAGGAATAAAAGGGGATCTAGAAAAGCAATATGTCTGTTGGTTAGAAGCTAGGAGTGTATCTGATGGAGGAATAGAGGATAGAGAGAGCTTGTATATGGTTGGGGTGGGGAGGGGGGCAGTGTCCCCCCTTATCCCTCATTTCCTGGTGGGGACTCGGCACGAGAGTTCCCAAGGGAAAAAGGCAAATCCTCCTTCGCACCTCTTCCCAGGACGCGATTCAATTATCTCCTGGCCCAGCTACCGCCTCCGCTCCCCTCCTCCCGGTTTCTTCTCATCCTCTTCTCCTAACCTGCTCCGGGATATTGCCTTCGGAGCCTGGGCGCCTTGTAGGTGCCCTACAGGAGAGATTTTTATGTTTTGTCAGAGAAGGGGTAGCGGGTAGTAGGAAGAGAGCGCGAAGGGCAATTTTATCCCTTTTATAGGATACAAGGGCCTTGGAGGGAGGAGTCCTAGGGGGTAAAGCCTTAAAGAAAATATATTTGGGATCTTCTGACTTTCATATCTCCTATTATAGTGAGAGAGGGGTTCGCCGGGCCTGGTTCCCTATCTCGGCCCTCTTTTCTTGTTTTCAGTTCTCTCTTCAGTAAAAAGCGTCGAGTAAAACCATAATGACTGCAGTTTTCCACCGTGTTTACTGGCCTATTTCACAGTTCTGCCCAGTTGTAACTTCCCCGGTTTTATCTCGTTGCGCGACTTTTATTTTACCGGGTTTATACAAGCATGTTATTAGACAATCAAGGGAAGTAAAATTGTGCACGGAAAACCGTCCTTGTTTCTTTCAGTAAATTACATATCACAACAGCTAGAGTATTCTAAATAAGTACCCAATCAATACGTCACTAAGACTAAGTTAGTGCAAACACCAATTAGAATTAAATTACTAAACTTTGGTTTTTCGGCGTTATTAAACCATCAAACCATTTAAATAACCATTTTCAAACTTGTGGATGTACGTAGATTCAAAGTTTTTGAGCCTCCACCGTCTACTGGTAGTTCATTTTGGGACTGATTTTGCCAAAATTTCAAAAAGCTGTAGCTAAAATTGCTGAAGGATTCTTGTTTTCACGAACAGGTGTAATCTTCCAGTCAGTTTTCGAAACACTTCTTAATTGCACATCGGGATTTCTTGATTGATGTGATTCGCCGCTACCCTCCATTTTGCCATTTTGATTCATTTTTGATGGAGTATTGTAAAATATGCAGTTAAATGCCAACAATGTATGCTAATTTTATCATCATTTGACAATCATAAGCATCTGATAGGCAAGACATGGGAAAGAGTAGGTGATTAAGCACTGCAACGCTTGTTCGTCAACTACTCCACAAATACAGACTACTGGTAGATGTGCATTTATGTCTTTGTTAAAGTCGATTTTTTCTGGTTCTGCAGGAATCCTTTCATCTTCCAGAAGCAGAAATTTCAACTGCATATACTGCACAGGCTTTAGTGTTGGTTGCAGACACTTTTCAAACAACTTTTTCTAGGGAAAATTTGCTAGTAATTTCTAAGTTGGATCAGAAGCATTGAGCGGTTTTAGCAATCATAGGCTAGACATCCATTACAAAAGTGGTTACTGATACTTTTGTTGCAGATATGGCTGCGTTTAATCTGCCAGGTTTCCACCAGTTGGTTGATTTTGAATAAACATATCTTTGCGCTTCGGAAACCTTTTCAAATTGGAAAGTACGTACCTGCAATCTACTTGACAATTTAACATCACCTATCAATTCACTATACACGTAATGAATATAATTATAGGCTATTACCAAAAACATGTATCCAACTCGAAAGCGATCGGGTAGATTGTATGCTATTCGATCTAATTTATTAAGGTTTACACGTGTTTTACTTTTCAAAACTTGCTAATATTTTCTGTATTTCAGTTCAGCAAGCTACCAAACTGTCTGCCAGACAGAACCGCTGATCCAGTACTCCCCAGCCACCTCCTGAGAACTGTCAGATTGCAAGGGCTTCGGGGTAATGGACGTCATCCAGCTTAACCTGTTCAATAATTCAACCACACTCACTGGGTCGCACGTTCGCTGAACATCGCATTACCGTTTTAAGTAGATTGAACGCACGTTAGCGCTCGACAGAGGTGAGGATTGTCGTTCACAACAAATGTTCTCTTTATCCAAAAAAATACGACACCCCGGATCCCGCTTTCCCACCGCTTTCTGATCAGGAAAATATACTACCTGGGAAGGATCATTTATGACTCATGTAGCTAAAAAAATGTTATTTATATATTTAAGTACGAGTAGTACCTCCCCTGCAATATTACTTAATTGAATAACTTTTTAGCAAATTTGCATTTGGTTGTGGTATTGCAGTGGGTTTCTGAATTTTCTTCATTGAAATCTTTTTTGTTGCATTCTGAAAGTATTCATGAATTTGAGAGCAAATGATATGTGGCACTTAATAACAACAAAGACAAGGCTGCAATCGTGTCATGGTGCAATGTGTGGAGGGGGGAAAGTGCCACAGAGTTGTTCGAGATGGGCTTCTAAACGAGGAGTTCTTTTGGAATCCACCATCATCATCATTCATATTCTGTCATTTTATCACTCTGCTCGGTCATTTTATACTATAACCTCCTTTCACCCTCTCTCCCTCCTCCATCTTCTTCGATTTCCGTGACCGAACCATTGCCGGCGTCAGGTAAGCCCTCCATTCCTCTCCGCGTGTTAATTGAGTTTATTTGTCAGTTAATTATTTTTGTTTCCGACCAGTAGATAGCAAAAGCTTTATTTTTACTTACGGAAAATAACTTTTTTTTCAGTCACGTTCTTTCTTAGAATTAAAACTCCTTTTTTTCCCGAAAATTAAGCATTCCAAAATACAGCACTTTGAAGCACAATAAATGCGTCCCATTTCCAGAAATGTGGAATAAAAGAACTAAAACGGGAGTGTGAATGTGAGCAGATTATACCATTAAATGAACACTATTAAGAGAAAACAGGCTTTTTAAATTGAATAATACGTAGGGATGAAGCTCCTGTTTCAAAAATTATTAGTTTACTGTAGTGAGTTGTTTGTTGAGGTTGTTTCATTCCCTGCTGCACATCAAGTACCTACCTCAACAAACATTTCTACAGAATCAGTTCTAGAACTACTATTCACCCGTTACTTGTGGCTTAATATTATGATAACGATAAAACATACAGTTCCAATCAGACCTACTATAATGTTTTGCAGAACCTCATGTAACTTGAAAGTGTGACAAAAGTGTTGTGAGGTGATGGAATGGTGTATTGCCCCTTCCATTGAGGTGGATGCGGATATTAATGCTCCGCCACGCTCAGAGGATGACCCAGACGCTTGAAAACGTCTGATTCATCTCCCAAGGCGACGGATTGTAAAATCGCGAAGGGCCAACAAACCATATCCATCACACTCCCAAGGCTCTGAGAAAAGATGCTGCCAGAGTTTATTACAGAACAACAGCGTTGTAGAAAAGCATTAAAATACCACACATTGTACCAACAATGTTGCAACTAACTTTATCCCTCCTCACGATTCCCCGTAATTCCAACAAAAGACTTGATAATGTCGTGAAAACGGAACACGAAGCAGGCGGGTAAATTCGGTTAGAGAGTGGGGTATTTTGAGGGATCCGCCACAATAGATATCGGCAGCTGTTAATTAAAGTCTTGAGTAGCGAGAGTGGGAGGTTGGTGGGGGCGAAGAGGCTTAAAAGACAATAGCATTGTATTGGAGGAAGCACATCTCCAGACCTTTTGTCTTAAGACTGGATTTGTTGCACAACGCTCGTAATTATTACCCTTCGCATTGAAATTCTGTTACGCAAGTTTCATCGATGTAAAAGCTCTCCTTTCCTTTCATCGGCGTTATATTTTATTTGCCGTGTAGAAGCTTCCTTTGTAACAAACTTGTCTGTTCGTCGGCTCGTGTAGCGGCCGATGAAAGGGCTTTTGTCCATCTTCATTAGCCTGTGACCATATACTTACAACGGATCTAATAATACCGGCGGTAATGATTGTAGGTCGGATCATTATGGTTGGAGTACCGTTCAACTGTTCCTTCGAGTGATGGAACCATTGGGCCGGTATGGGATTCTTAGCGGAGAGATTGGTTTGATGCACTATGTCCTGATGTGATAGAACAGAAAGCTCATATAGGTACCCGAGTGACACTGAGATAGCACGCCTATTAGTACTACTATATTTCCTATTTCCTGCTACACCGTATTATGACCCCAATTTTTCAAATGCGGCTCATTTCACGCCTATTACATATTTCTACAAATCTATAGTAGGTAGAAAGCGCTGTTTACTTGCTTCAACGAGCCAAACCTCCAGTATTAACGCAAAACCATCAATTGAATAACTGATAACGTTCCAATTCCCTCTACTACCAAGGGTTACGTTTGTTTTCATACAGAGGTGTGCGCTGAGGCGGATGAGCCGGAGCGAAGGGTGGAAAATAGGGGTTTCTGCACCCTGATGAGTGCAACCGTCGTTCATGAGGAAGGGTCGCAGCGTCAAGCGCAGATATCTCCGTGAAATAATACGCCGACCCAACAAAATGTTTCCATCTCTTCAACATAATAACTAGTGGGAACAGTTATTGTTGTGGGTTTGTAGTATGTATTTATAACATGCAGTTGTCAGATGGCGGCAGAAAATTCGTGACGAAAAACACTACACAACTTGGTTATCAAGCAGTGACAGGAGTTGGTTGAAGTGTGATAGTACTAAGAAATGTGGTAAACTGGCATTTAAAGATATTGAAAAAACGCTTGCATATCCGGGTATAATAAGATCACACTTTGAATATTGTATAAAACTAGAACAATAGTGTAGGCAACGATTTATCACTATTACCCCCTCCATTCACCCTCTTCCGTATTTTCACTAGAAAGGTCTGAAATATGTTTGAAAGCAAGGGAAGCACTGTAAGGGAAGCACTTGAATGGAATTTTTATCACCCCCTCCGCTGTGCGACAAGGCTAAAACTGGGGTTGACCGAACAAAACGTTTTTAATTGAATAAAATTAATGGAGATAATGAAGTACCACTACTACCCTCTCCGTTCAACCCCTTCAATATGATAATGTGCTGAAATACTTCTAAATACTAACCCAAAATGTTGATTGAACAAAAAAAAAAATGACTTGAATCAGTCAGGGATTCTCAATTGAGCGACATCCACAGGTCCAAAATCCAAATCCAGCTGACCAGAACCCAAAAAACTATCCGCCGTCTATTTCATCAAGGATGGGAGTAAACTAACGACATTAAGTTAGCAAGAGTGGAACAAAATGAAACAGCCGGTGTCAAGTTCCACATGCTGACTGTGGGATTGAGCTCCAATGAATTTTGAAATTCAGCTGTCCAACAGCTGGGGATTTACTAAATTTATCGAAAATTCGTATGAATTGCTTACCTTCAGAAGCCGTAAGTATAGATGGGACCAACTGGAAGCAACTTTTTTCCAGCCTAGGCGTAATAAATGGCTATCATGAATCCCTTATAAATTTATTTTATCGCCTAATTTGATCTATTCTTAGAGCAATCATGTTTTTTGTCTTCAGAAACTCCACATGTTCTAGAGAAAGCTGAGAGAGGACCGACTGGATATTGATGAACATGATGATTTCGGCTTTAGAAGTTTGAAAGTGTGATATTGATATTTTTCCCTTCATTTAAAATGATTATGATGATATTTATTTGATTTTGACAGCCAACGGTGATCAAGAGGAGAAATTAAATGTATGTCACTCGTCAGACTTGTCATTGCTAATTCACTGACAATCACACACAATAATGTGTGCTTATTGGTTTAGTATATCTCAACTCTGACTAAATCGCCGTTTTCTACATTAAAAAACCTACAGAAAAACATACGATTTATCGACAAATTTATGACAATAATCGATAGGTTTTGATGTGATTTGGTGCAGAGGTTTTGATAAGCTAGATTTGGAAGGGTTGGCTATTACCGCCTCCATACCCCCCTCCACAAATCAGTTGAGAATTAAAACGTGAATACCGTCGACAAAATTTGTTGCAAAAAAAACACGTTTTTTTTCATCAACCCTTTCTTTCATCGTGAAATTCGAAATTTCCGTAGTTTGTTGCACAATGACACTAAAATTAGGATCGAACATAAAAAAAGAATCATAAAAATCGAAGAATTTCAGGCTGTGCTGGGGCGACAAAATTCGTAATAAAAACGGTGTAATATAGAACGTTGTCTATATTTCCGCAAAAAACAATGAGTAACACAGTTAAATCGATTTCAGCGGCACAACATCAGTAACAAACACGGACTGAAGGTGCATCACAGAAAGCACACCTCACATAGGCCCAGTTGAAAGGAGATTGAATCCTATTGGCTCAGGGGAATGAAAGGGACGGGGAGGACCAACCAATGCCACTCAAGGCTTAAAAATTGAAAGGGGCACAAACAGTTCCATTATGGAGAGGGGGATCCAAACTTATTGCAATAATGAACCCAATAATGGGGAAATATTTTGAGGAATAACCTCATTTAAACATTTTTGTGACCGGTTATGAGTGGAAATACAGATAACTTTCTATATTACTCCGTTTTTATAGAAATGGGTGTCCACAACTTAGTCCGTCCAAAATGTGTCACACACGGACATGCCACCGTTTTGGTTTATTATTCAATAATGAATCATTGTAATCGCTCTTGAAAAAAAAACTTTTAACCCCCCCTGAAAATTTCGTGGTTTACGTTTCAAAGGGTGTAGAATCTAAATCTGCAATTAACATTTTTCCGTCTGTCCGCCGTACGCACGATTTCCCCAAACGGCTGGAGCAAAAATCTGAAATTTTCAGGAAAAATCAATATTGGTCCGACAGCGCCCCGATTCTTCAGCCAGCACTCTCACTTAATTTAAAGTGCCCTTTAAGGGTTGTCAAAGTTTTGTAAAATCCATAAAAACCTCAATTGAATTTCTACTAAGCTTTGGAGTGTGTGTGTTTCACAGGCGATAGAGCGATTATTGAATTCCAGGAGATATGCATAGAGCACGTAAATCTGTTCTCAACCAAAATACATATTTGGATTGATCAGTTGATCCTGAAATTCAATAATCGCTCTATCACCTGTGAAACAAGCACACTCCAAAGCTTAGTAGAAATTCAAATCATGAACGCAAGCCAATTGAATAATAAACTACAGTGAAAGAATTTGCAGCGTTTTTTACGAGTTCTGTCTTAGAATAGTTCGAAAAGGACTTGTAGGCAGATATATTTTCTCCATATAGTTTGGGTTGTCCCCCCCCCCCACTCCCCCATTCGGGATCAATTCTAATAACAGCCCCTCTACCGACGAAGCTTTGATTAAGTGGGACGTCCTAAAAAAGGGTTTATTGTTGCAGGAAATTTGGAAATTTAGTAACCAGGATGGAGAGGCAGGTCTACGCTACTATGTAGCAGCTTTGGAATAGACATTGTTCTGTTTGTGAAAATGGCAACAACAAAAAAATGTTATAAATCGAGGACTTTATATTTTTAGCAGAATATCGCTCCTAAGAAGCGAAACAGTTGCAAACTGTTATTTAAAAGTTGGTGCACAAAATTATGATAAAAAATATACAACAGTCCATGGCGTGAACTTTTTGTTTGTCATTAATAGATTGTATCATAGAATCGGAAGAAACCATCCGGATCACTTTACGATCACCCGTTTGCTCATTGTAAGGACCAGAACTTTAACAGTAAAAAATTACGTCAGCATGAATTTGAATGAGAAACAGGAAGGTCTCAATATAAACAACCGTATAAACTAGGATGACCTGATCAGCTGATATAATTACTTTGGAATTCTCTTTTTCAAGAAATCGAGTTTAATATAACTTTTTTTAGATCATATTGATGGATTAGTGAAGGTTCTTTGTTTTATGTCAATGATTTTCAGTTTATATGCAATATTCACTATTCAAAAGAGTAATTGCCTATAGGCGCAGTGCGGGAGAGTCCATGTCCGTAACTGCCCAGATTATTGAGGAAATGAAAAACAAAAATTGACTTCTGTAAAATCCAAAATTCCAGGTTTAG
The DNA here is from genome assembly GCA_031894815.1 of Creontiades dilutus. NCBI lineage: Eukaryota > Metazoa > Arthropoda > Insecta > Hemiptera > Miridae > Creontiades > Creontiades dilutus. Next base: position 417,019 of record JAVIWC010002863.1, on the reverse strand, counting down.
ACATCGCCTGGAAGCCCGAGAAATTCTTGAGCACCAACAGGTAGCGTCAATCAAATTTTTCAAAACATTGAAAACTCGTTGATGCCCTGCGAATCTGGAATATTACACTCTAGCGTAATGAACCTGCTGAACCAGGAACTAACAAAACGATCGCTGCTTATGATCGTAGTTTTATGTTGTCTCGTATACCTACTGGATCCAAATAAAATGTCAGTATCATTAGCGGACTGGAAAGAAATTACCCACAACGCTCACATAGCCGGTCTAATTGGGATACTCTGTAGCGCATGATTATCAACTAAACGTCAATCAATTACTAAACTTAACTAACAAACTAACTACCATTTATTAATTAACTAACTACAAAATTAACTATCAACTTTGTCGCTGCTGAAAGATTGATTTTCGAATATGAATGCTTTTGTTTAACCTACTTACTTAAATTAGTATTTGTGATTGGCATTGGAACTGGAAAATTATAAGGAAAAGCCCGATCCGAATAGTCTAAACCGTGTATACGTAATCAATATTAGTGTAGGGATCTTCCAATCTGTTCGAAAATATTTTAATTCCTTTGTTATTCAGTAAAAATGGAGCTTTCTGATGGTGAATAAGTTTTTTGAATCGGTTGCGTAGTTTTGCGCTTAAATCATAACAAACTAACAAAAAATCAAAGCTTTCCTCTCTTATCAGTATAGAAAATGTATTTACCGAAGTCTAGACTAAGTAGGATAGTTGAAGACTAATACTTGATTTGAGAGGATTACAGAAACTGTAAAAGCTTCGTGTAAAAAGTCGCAGAGTTTTTCTTAATAAATTTAGCGCTTTTGTTAAAGTGCTAAAAGTAGATATCACTTCAGTTTGCAACGTGTCAACGAAATTATTCCCTCCATCGGCAGTAAGCGCACAACTAGAAAGCCCCGGCCTGGGAGGGGGAAACGCCTAGTATTTTTCAGCGAAGCATTTGAATGGCGATCACGGACAATAAAAAAAGAGTTTTTCTCGCTCTCTTCAAATCCTTTAAATATTTATTGCTTCAGGGGGGGGGGGAGGGTTTGTGGAAAAAAGCCCGTTGCATGGGGTTTTACAACAGGGGCGTAATTCCGTTCGGTGTTGAGTGCATTGCTGGTCCCGTCGTGGCCCCTGAATACGAAGTAGGGATCTTGTTAGGAATCCCGACCGTGGCTTACGGAAAATCATCTCTCTCAAAAAGATGGCAGAAGGAGTGCTCGCTATTAAATCGGGAAATTTGAAAAGTTCCCAGCGCCCTGGTACAATGTTTTTTCGTCGCCATCTCAAGTTGGATTTTGTTCGCGGAACTGCCGATGCGCGTCTCAACTCTTTCAATGATTTTGATGTAAGTATAATGGAGGGGAGACGCGTATGGCACGTATGGTTTCAATTTATTTTAGTGTTGAAATAATAGAGTTTTGCCTTCCTAGATAAGTCCTCAACCCCCCTTCAGTGTGTAGTTTTCAGATTCTACCAAAGTAATTTAATAGTAGACACTACCCAAAATATATAGGTATATGCAATTACTGCAATTCATCAAATGACATGGCCAGTTTTTGATGGAAGATGAAAAGGATATGTCTTTCGACCGTGACGTTCTTTTTTAGACCCTCCAAATTTTTTGGCTAAATCGATGAATGTCACTTTTTCCTCGTCCAAGTTGAACAAATCAAAAACATTCATTACTTGCCGACCAATCAATGAAAGGAATAAACCCACCCTGAGTTTATCGAACTCCGCTTCGAGACCAGCGGCTACAATGCACAGGAAGAACTGCTGGGTCCAATATCTCCATTTGTCTGACAAATTTGTAGAGCAGCATCCGTTAATTTCGAGTGGTGCAATACCAGAACGGATATTAATTGACATTTTTACCGTAGTTTGTGTGCTAATACAGTATTGAATGGTGTAGGATTATTGTGAGACATGTTCAGTTTATCCTCACCCTCAAATGAGTCGCTAATGGCGGAATCGCACTTCGCGTTGGCTTCGGTTTCTATCGTTAACATTCGTGATTTGATTTAAACACCTCACCAACTGAATTCATTATCACTATTATTAGTATGATTCATTATTTATTATAGTGAACCAACCAACGACAATGTTACTACCAGCCCTAGAAGTACACTAATATAAGGGTATTATCTAATGCAGAAATAGTAAACCTTTGTGAAACGATTTGCTAAGTTATGCGATAGAGCTCGTCAATATGTTTTAAAAGTAAAAAAAAAAAAATACCATAGCTGTATTGAACACCACCTGAATAAATTGATGTCCATTTTACTATAAGTAAGGAAGCGTTTTTCCAAATAAATGTGTCCGATTTCTTGATTTTATCAATATGACATTAAAATGCGATGTAATAAGTACAAGAAGACTTGCTGTCGTATGTGCCGTCACCTATAACAAGGTCTCCAAACTACTACCAAAAAATATATATTTAATCACTAAAAACTAAGTTTCGGTTCCTATATTAATTTTGAACTTGTCAAATTCGTTTAGGAGTGCATAAAAACACTGTTTTCAATTGTCTAATTTTCAAAATTTTCAGGGGGCCTCCGGACCGCCTTCAGCTGGGGGACTAGCCCCCCAGACCCCTCTGTTGGCCCGCCCCACCACCTCTACATTATGATACGGCCCTTGAGGCAAATAGTTTGGAAACCCCTGACCTATAACACGTGCGTTACTATAGGTACGTGATAAGAAGAAGACAAACAACCTCTTATTTTCTTAATAGAGGTCTGAATAGCAAGCTTGAATAACAACGTTACATACTGAGTAAGGCCCATGACAACCCGCTTGGCTGAACAATAAGATTCACTTCATTTCTTACAATAGCTGAGACTCTCAAAGTTATCCTTCGAGTGTGTTATTTTTTCCGGCAGCAAAAATATCATTGTTGGTACTGCACAAGTATCTCACAGGGTGGGAAATCTTTCCCCTCAAATCGTTCCGCAAATAAAGAAAATAATAGACACCGGTGGTGACGCGTATTTCCGAAAACGATTGTCGAACTGCACGTGCCTCATTCAACGAACAATACTCAGTACTCAGGATGCGGGTGGTGGGCATTGTGAGAGTAGTGAGAGAAAAAAAAATCTCCGAGCTTATATCGCTCTCAAACACCATCGTTGTGGGATTCAGGAAACTCGATACAATGGATAGGGCTAAAGTGTGGCTGGGCGTAACGATCGCCAGCAACGGTTTGGGGTGAGCTAGCAGTCTGAGCCTAGGGGATGTTCCGTACGCGCGGTAATGATCGGAAATCTTCTCCCGAAGTTCTATTAACCTACTGACAGAGGCACGATCGGCAGTTCCATTGATTTTTTCCCCCTATCCAGAATCCATCCGGCGGGAGTGGTTTCTCTTTTCAACTGAACGATTCATCAATTGGATTCAAGTGGGGGTCGTCACGCCTTTCAACAGTTTTGAGTTTATCATCCCACGTAATTCTCACGTGATGCAGTGCATCTACTGAAAAAAATTGCTAACTCATGGGTTAAGCATTCTATGACGCACCATAAGCAGCTGGTACGTTTTATGCGTTTGTAGATATTGAATCCATGAGAAAAGCACGTTTTGTTTGGATGCGGATTACGAAAAAAAAATTGACACATGAAAGTTCGTTTGGTTTTTCCATCAACTCATTACGCCAGCCTGAAGAAAATGTGAGCTATTTTTCCTTAGGCTGTGTTGAATATATAATATATTACCTATAATAATTATAGCTGCCTGAGCCCAGCCCGAGCCAGAGGAGCGGATGTCAAAAAGTGGGATTTGAGAAAATCACCTGCGAAGATTAAAATGCCCTGAAGACGAACGTCCAATTACAGGATTTGTTGTGTGACACAAGAACGAACTTTTGGTAACTTTACGTCTATGTTCCCCCTTCTGGCAGCCCCGTAAAGAGGGGGGTAGCACTCGACCCGATGCCCCCAGGCCCGGCCTTCTTAAGGGAGCCCGGATTTTCTAGAGAAATTTTCTTTTTTTGCTCGATTATGTATCGTGTTTGACTTAATTCCGAGTAGAAAGTGCAACGCTGAATATAATGTACGGACCTACTCATGTAATAAAAAGTACCTGTGATACTGGGTCAGAGCTCACAACAGTTTGGTAAGCAACGAAAAGGCAGATCAAGCAGCAAAACTTGCTACCACTCTTACAAAGAGAAACATCTACCCAGAATCCGTCATCGACTTTTCAAAATACAGTCCAGGCACCAATGGCAACAATGACACGACGCGTACTCTTCAGGGAGACGTTATAGCTGCATCTTCCCGACAATACCAATGACACCCTTGTACTCTCATCCCGGTTTCAATGGCCTACCCAAGACTTTCTACAAAGCGATAACGCGATTGAGAAGTGATGTTGCGGTGAGTGAGTCATACTTACACCGTATAGGCCAGGAGGAAAGCTAACTATGCACGACCTGCCAGGTGGAAGAGACTGCAGAACATCTAATCATGGAATGCTCCAAGTATACCCGTCAATGAGAACAGTTGTTTGACAAATGGAACAAGGAACTCAGTCAACTCTACAACTTCAGCCTTGCACTTCTTCCTAGACTTCCGTCGGTCTACCTACCATTATTAACTTTTTTACAGACAAGCGAACTATAACTGTGATGCTTCGACATCGAATACCCTGTTACTACATATTATGAAAACCATAATACTGATAATTATGTTGGCTGTATAGTTAAAATTGTAACTGATGCCAAATAAATAAATAAAATACCAAGCTTTCAAGTTCATAATACGGTCAAATATTTCTGGTTGCTATGAACCTATCTAGTTTTTACTCTTGTCACCTTATTACCTTGACTTAATTTAATCTGTCGATAACCCTCAATAGGCTGACCTATTGAAACTATGTCATTACTTCCATGAGAGTAATTAAGCTGTTTATGGAATGGTTAACAATAATTATTTGGAATAGAAAAGAGAGTATACAGGGTGTTTCAGGTCGTGACGTTCATAGGCCAGGAGAAGATTCTACGGAATTCTCTCTCCTCGGCTTTGCCTTCTGGCTCGCTGAAGAAGCATTTCAACTGTGATGTAGGAGCTACAGGTCATTCAATAGTCAGGCTATCCTGAAAGCGTTTAGTTTTTAAACCATATGTTCGAAGTAGGTCGAACTGTCTGATAACCCTCAAGAGGCTGGCCTATTGAAACTATGTCATTACTTCCATGAGAGTAAGCTGTACAGCATTACTTCCAGGTAGAGCTGTATAGAAATAATTATTGGAAAACAAAAAGAGAGTATATACAGACAAAGAGATTTGTGGCGTTCCTAACGGAGAAGTGACTGAACTATTCGCTATTTTCAACGTCAAAAATGACGTCAAACGTTATTAACCAAGAAATAGACTGAACTAGCTAAAATTTTCAAAAAAGACTTCACAATACTATAGGGCCCACTTACTTGCTAAAGTCCACTTAGATATCACTAGGTAAAGAATCACCATTCGATGTCTGTAGAACAGAAACAGACGGGTCCGAACCGTTGCGAATATCGTTTTATCCCCTGATGACATTTCCATGATGGCACTTAATGATCTTTGGTTTCTATGAGAAGGAACATTTTTTTAAAACCCCCTTCTTTTCATTAGAGCAATCCATCCATTCCATCCATCACAACAAATCCTTTGAGTCACAGTACAGAAATCCTGAATTTTAGAACCCGGAATCCGTTTACCATTTAATTAAACGGAAAAGTGGCCTATTACCATTATTTTACACTTCTCTACTCCATCGATGTTTGTAAGAGGCCTTAAGAGGAACGCAATGATATAAATCTAAATAAAATCTAAAATTTAAAAAAAAATGAAATTCGAGAAATCTATTTGGGAGATATTTTTATCAAGGGTGAAGTTCCTTTGACATGAGCAATGCCTTTTAGCGTATAGGGGAGCTTTATATCCTAATTCTATCACGTTTACGTAAACATTTCTGGTTTCAGGTTAATCTTACGTGAAAGTTTACCTTAAACGAAGCCGTTTATATACATTCTTTATACGATTGACGCTTGGGAACCATCAACGGAGGAATTAGTTCGAATGTTCGGTATCCTCTCAACTATTAACCTTCCTGACGCTGGGTGGAAAAAAAAGGCTGGAAAAGGGCCGAAAATCGAACGTGTCTTGGTTGAAAGAAGCTTAGTAAAGAGTTTCCCCTCGCCGTCTAGCCGATCCGCCCGTTCCGGGTTAAAAGACAAACGGCAAGCGTTTACCCGATAGATAGCTTTAACGGTTAACTAAGCCCAAAGTATTTCGGTAACGAACTCAAATATTTACGAGAGGGCTTCGGTGAAACGGGAAACGAAGCTGGAATGCGGTAGTTCAATCAATCAATCACTCATGTTAATTGCTCCCTGGACGGCAAGAGTAAAAATCCAAGAGATTTGAGGTTGGAAGCTTTAATGTCACTTCCGATTACACTGAACAAGCTACAGTTCTCCTGTAGGTATGGCGATACCATCAGCTGACACAATTGCAATGGAATTTTATTTACAAGTTCTTTCTGAAATCGAGTTTTTCATAACAAAGTTGTATATTTGCGGGAATTGAAACGTAGGTAGGTGTTTTATTCTATTTCGTTCCATTTCAGTTGTTCCATTCGTGGGTTACCACGACTATATTGCACCATTGTAGATAATGTGATATCAACTTCCGTTAGTACTTAGGGACTTGAAAATTTATAGTATTAAGGAAATTATACTGATGAGGAATTCATCATATCGCCTTTGGGACATATAAAAGTCAATTACAAGGTATGGACCCACCAAGCACCTGTAGGAACATTGTGGTTGGTTTTATTCCAAACTGATCTAAGAAGATCTCCTTTCAAGCCATCTAGAATACAAGGTATGTAAACTTCGAGTTTAAATAAAGTACCACAGACTACGTACCAAATATAGGTCATTGGTTCATATTACAACATCGATCAAATTCTGTTGCCATGTTCCATGTCAAGCATGAGTTCTCCCTGAATATTTGACAATATTTGAAATCAACAACGCTGTCCCAGGTATTTTATCAAATGACTAATCATTCATCAAATTGCCTAGTCACTTCACGAAATGCCAAGTTCAAGCTTCATTTGGGGGAAAATATTTGACAGTTTCCCTTGGCGATTTGTAAAATGACCGATTTCACGAATTAACTGAGACATCTATATTACTTACATTAATGCAAAATAAATAATACTAGCTAAATTAAATAGGGCTGAACTGTAAATTATGGCAGATTCGTCATGCTGTTTATCAAATTATGTTAAATTGGATTTTAAGTGGATCTAAGCACATCACTGTCGAAGCATCACGTTCTTTAAAGAATGAATAAAGCTTGACAAAACGTCCGTTTTTGATAGACAGTTGTTATCTTTGGAATTTCCATTAATTATATGAACGGTTGACGTTGCTAACAAGTTTTGTATAAGTCAAAATGACAAGAAATCTATAAATTAAACTTTAGGTATAGCTTCCGAAAATTAGGCGTTGGTGCGAGTATTCTTCAGTGTGGTAAATCATTCAATCAAGATTACGTAATAGTTATTAGTCGATTACCGCACTGATAAATACCAGAAATGATAATTGACGGCTATTATGATGGATCGTTAACGAGACTATGTAGTGGATTAGAAATGAAATATTCTATTAATACATTAAAGTCTCCTTTTGTTAACCCATTCTGGTCATTCTGTCTTTGTTCATGGAGTTCCTATTTTTCGAAGTATTTGCTAGTGGATTGAGCTTAATGTGTCCTGTGAATTGTTAGATTGTTGTTGTTACACTCACAAAACAGAAATCTACTTTAAACAATCGACTGTTCCATTCGACTATTTGAAATACATTGTTATTTTTCCGACTGGAGCTTATTTGTGTTAAACAAATCGTTTATGAAACAATTCAACTGAGCTTTGAATAGCAAACAACTGAACAGAACTGAACAACTCTCGGTAATTCAAATTTCATTCCGATATGAGAAGGATTAGGGCGATACCGATGAATCATGATATTTTCAATCGAGTATAGGTGGGAGGAGGGCGCGGGGAGCTGTTATTTATACCTGTTATTTATATAAGGGCTGCATCCAGTAAAACCATGATCTATCCTATTTCCACCTAAATCATATTAAAACTAAATCATTACCAGGTACCAATATGTTTAAAATGATCAGTTTTTTTATAAACATTTTTAGGACTTTGGCACTTTTTGAGTTGTGTCTTTTAACGTTCATAATGGCGCCCCCTTTTATATCACAGTTGATTCGTATCAGAGTCTGTTCAAAAGGATTATGAGATTACCGCACAATGAAATACACCTGCTATCGGAGTTTCTCCCTTCCGGCAAAAATTATTTTGAGGACAAATATGTGAGGGAAAACACACTCTGTGGTCATCACGTCGGAAAGACCTGCCGTTTGAGGGGGGTGGAAAAAACATCGCAAGGCGCATCGTGTCACTGGTACGATACCCAGCTGGGACGGGAGGCTGGCTGGGAGATAACCATCCAAACAACCCCTTCATGCTCGCACAAAAACGTTATCTGCCGTTCCCACTTGGCGTGATAACCGTTTTTGATGCCTCCAGCCACGTGGCTATACCGGTAATTATGTTTAAGAGGCTTCTCTCCTCCCTCTCGCGTTGTTTCCCTTAGACGGAGCCAAACTGAGGCCTTCGGGTTTCAGGCCGGGAGGCGTGAAACTTTTTTTTCAAAGCTACAGGAGCCTCAAGATTTATTTATTTAAGTTTACACGGACAAGTAGCTCAATTACAAGAAAATATCATACTATAGATGCTGGAATTAAGAAGAATAAAAAAGAAGAATATGATATTACAATTTATCAGTATGCAAATGTAAGTTTTAATTAATGTTGGTGAACGGAAGTAGATTTTTAGGGTTTGTCTCAACTGCCTCAAGGAATTAAAAAATAAATCAATTTCGTTGTTGGATGCCACAAGATTTAAAGATCGAAGCGCGAGAAGAAGGGGACTGTCGAACAAAATAATTATTATGGGTTATCTATACATAAAAGGGGCTTGAGGATGCGAGGTGCATGTATGTCAATTCTCCGTAGTAGGACAGGACAATCGATTACACACCTAAGAAGGCCGATAACAAAGGTCCAATCCGCTACACGGCGACGCTGACTAAGAGAAGCCAATTTACAGAAAGCCAACTTATCATCAAGATGAAAATCAGGCCAGCTCACACCCTGCCCGTAGGCGTCAAAACGAAGAAATCTGCGTTGGATCCGTTCGAGTCGATCAGAAGCGTTTTGATAGTACGGTGACCACACGATGGACCCATACTCCAGGATCGAACGGACCAACGCATTGAAGAGCACAACCAGGATATCCACATCCTTGAATCCCCTCGCATGGCGTTTCAGAAAGCTCATTCTCATTGCTCGTGAGCGAATTCCGTCTATATGCAGAGAGAACATAATACGAGAATCGAAGATGATTCCGAGGTCAGCAAAAGAACTCACCCTAGACCACCTAGACCACTCAAATTGTAAGGGTGCAAGTATGGGGTTGAAGACCTTGAGACGGTCATAATAGCACACTTGCCAAAGTTTAGTCGGAGGTGATTTGCCTCATACCAGCGGATCAATGAATGAGTGGCCTGCAATACATGAGCCTCAGAGATTGAACGGATCCTGAAGAATATTTTCAAATCATCTGCAAAAAGTAAAAAGCATACATAGCCAGAAAATATTGCAGCAATGTCATTGACGAAAATTAGTCCACATTTTGTTGGACATTTTGTCGACATTAAAGTGCTTGGTTGATTTTCGCACCATCAATCTGAACTCTGTTAAAGGGATTTAATTGATCCGTTTTGGTTCTTGAACTTTGGGATTGACTATCGAACTTGTTTTGGTTCCAATTTGGAATTTAAAAAAGGGTGGTTCTCATATATTAAAAAATAGATGAGGTTGGTGTGAATTTCACACGTTTGCCATAAATGCAATATTTAAAATTAGTTGCACGCATAAACCAGGATTAACTATCGGGTAGTCACTAACCAGTGTGTACATGCTGTCTACTAAGCCTTCAATTTTCCCCCTTATCTTAGCTTTCGAGTTATATGATTTCTTAGATAACTCATTAAAATGATTATAACTTTCTTAATTGAAAGAGGAACTTCGAATTTGAACAAACCGTTTGAAAGAGCGTTAAATTGTCTTTCTCCCTGATGAAAAGTTTTTAGAATAGGCAACATTGATGATAAATGAACTTCCCGAGGGAATATTAACCCTTCAGAATCTCCACTATTACAATCGCTCATAGGTCTCGGTGATCCAGAGTGTGAATTTGGCATGTGCAAGTTCTGAGTCAAGCAAGGCAAAATCTTGTTTCATTGTGAGGAATTGTTATTGTGAATTAATTAAACAGACATACATTAATTAAATATTCGGTAGTTCTGATAGCTCAATGATTAGCGTCAAGTCATTCAACCTACATAAATGTCTACTTGGGTTTCAAACCCGTATCACACACAATTCGGGTTTTTGCAGTCTAAACAGTTTTAAGCGTCTTGAAGTCTAGTGCTGTTTTCTTGCTACACTCTATAGTGGGAACAATATCCCAATACCTAGATTATTTCTAAGACAAATGTTTAATCACACTAACATCTGTGTCTGGTGCAATATCACGCTACTGTATGATTCAGTTTTATCGAATGTCTATTTTATCTACGGTTTTTATGTACATCTCTGCTATTTCTATTTGAATTGGTAAACAAAAATCCAAGAAACAAATGTCCGTCGTGTGTTAACCTTGCGTAGGATAGTTCTAGGATCCATACATTTAATTAACTTATAGGTAATTAGACGTTATTTTATCACTTTTTAAAAGCGGTTTACTAAATTGTCTTAGTAGTTACGAGTACATTCACCCGCACTGATCATTTTGACGGTGTAATACCAGCCAGGATACCAATGTCGCTCAGCGATTTGGCAGTCAACCTTCATTCGTTCAGGCCTGATGGTCCCGAAGGCCTTGGGCTGTCCAACCCCTTCAAAACCTCTTCTGTTATCAGTAGAGTCCTCCAAGGAAAAACCAAGACGTCCTTTTTTTCCTCTCTCACAGAAATTCTTCTTCACCTGCCCTCCGAAATGGAAGCGGGAACAGGGGGAAACAGCGTCTTGAAATTAAAAGTTTTTTCGTTAGAGATAATTTTGATGGTTCTGAAAGTAATTACTTGACGTTTCCCTATTCGAAAACCCTGGAGCGCTTGCCCTGCCTCGTTAGCGATGCCTTCCAGCAGCTTTCGCAGCCCCTCAAACTTGCGAGGTACAAGGCTGAATTTAGCTTGTTAAGTGTTTCCTGAAAACTCGGGATCGCTGGGGAAAAAAATAAAACAAAAGAATCAGTTTCCTGCTTGAATTTCGTGTGTTAATCACCTGAAACAGGACTTCCAGAGTTCTTGCGTGGAAATACATTCCCGCGGGCAACTTTTCAAGAACGAAACAAGGCATGCCGTTACCGAACCAAGCAAAATAGAGACGCAGCGAATTCATGCCTGGGGGTATAACTTTACCGTCAATTTGTCGTAACCATTAAAACTCTCATGATAATACAAGTTGAGTTTATCATGATAACTTCGAGGTCGTTAAGAGAGTTACTCACTTGCCAGTTATGTTTCAGTTTAACGCTATGTATTATGAAGCTTTCGTAATTCGTTCTTACAAATTTTTGGTCGTTTTCAATGAGAACAGAATACAGTTGTATATCTTCCGAGTTTAATTATATATGTACCATTGGGAAACGGTGGTTGGTTGAGAATTACTACAAATTTTGCAAATCGCAAGTACATTCTGAAGATGAAACGTAGCTCTTTCAATACAAACGCTGCTTATGGAACTCCTGATCATTTTTTTTTTCTTTTATTCAGTAAGTTCTGAAAATTATTCAGCAGGCGACACTATTCACCATGTTCGTCGATCGAAGTTAATTAGTATCTCTTGTATCGACAAGAGAAACCTACAGCCCTTTTCTTAATGTATCAAAAAGCAAAAATAAAAATGTTGAAATGCAGAAAATGTGAAAAGAAAATTTAATTCACTACCTTGTGGCTGCGACTCCCCACTGCTGCAAGCTAATCAATTATGCGCTATGTACCTGAGTCGCAAACTTATCTATATAACGTACGTTGTATACAAACCTTTACCGCGTAGTTCCTTGTTTGCGTACAATTGTTACATCTTCAACCAGGTTTCAAGGGTGTTGTGACGATTAACTAAAGCCCGACCCAGTAGATTTCCCAAGGGCTTTCCGAGCTTCCTCCTTCTCCAAACATAATTATCATTTTCTCTCCCTCGACCTTTGAACTTGGCAAGGTGGGAACAGCAAAGGACAAAGACGTCTCCTCTCGTGCGATGTTTCATTTATCAGAGGAGTAAGAATCATGTTTACGACCAGATGGGTGGGGGAGAGACATCAAACAAAATGGAATTGAAACTTTCATCAGGAATTCGGCACTATTGGGATTCCACGTTATAACTTTACAATTGGATATAATAGGTTCGATCAAGTTGAACATTTGTCAAATACCCAAAGCATACTCGCTCTATTTTATTTCAGAAATGTACATGGAATTAAAACCAGTTACCACGTAAGGGACAAGTTCATTGACACGGGGAAAACACACTTTTTCTCCAACTCTTTGTCTTACATCATCATCAAATCAGATACCTACCCTCCTACTATTCACGCAACGCATCTAACATCCTCAATCAGATGTGTGTGTTTGTATTATGCCGAAACATTGCGTGTATGGTGACCGCCACCGGAGAAGGAGAGTTTTTCTCTCTCAAACACAAATTTCAACAACCAATGTGCGAAAGAGATCAATCTTGTCCGGTATCTCAGCTTCAAAAAGAACGACTCAATCATACCTTTAAACGAAGTTCACTAATAGGTATGTAAATACAACAAAAAACTTTTTTTTTTTTTTTTTTTTAATGATTGTCTAACTTTAGAAAACCGTGTTTCGCAAACGTTGAAATTCATATCTGCCCATCAAGAACCATCGTGGAGGTGAAAGCCCAATTCCATCTTTAACCCAAGCTTCAATTCTATTATTGCAGCAAAGAAGACAAAGGAAGCAGAAAAGTTTATTACTTACCTCATTTCTGCAGTGCCAATCTACCTTTTTGCAGGAAAGAGGGTTGAGCATGCTAATTGTGGAACGATTTCTGCTTGCTTTTGAGGTTTGTTGCATTCCTGTCAATAATGGCATTGTGAATAATCACTCTTTGCTCCACCGACAATTTCTCGAACTCACGTTTTGTAGCACTTACTGTATTCATCATGTATTTACAACTAACATAGTTCACTCACAAGGGTAGGGGGCAATCAACTTATAATAGGATAAGAGTGTGTTTTGGTGATTCTAGTGCACTCCAGCATTCTTAGCGGGAGCGCAGACAACTATTACTGCGTTCAGAAATTATTTCGAGTTTCATTTCCAGCGCTCTCATTGGTTCATTCTTTGGAACGGCGTGAAACCGACCAGCTCCGACCATCGCACGCAGAGCCGAAGCTTTGCTCCCGGACAGCGAACCCCTAACCTCCCTCATCAAACTCACGACTCCACCATCCTAAGGCTCTCTTTGGCGCGAGAATTTTAAACTCTTCTGCTCTTCAATGAGGAGTCATTTGGAAAAGTTGGAAAACAGTATGATAATATTATTATTATCAGGTATCTTTTTCATTTTGGGCAGGGGTTGAAGATGCACCTATGCTCCTATCAGCGGCTGCCCCTGATTATCGTACCTGTTCCTTACTCCTTCACAAAAAAGGATATTTTCCTATATGTCTCGTCTAAAATTTTATGAACGAATAGATGTATCTAAAGACAGCTAGATTTGGTCGAAACACTTTCTCACTAACTTAAAAGTTCAGCCTCAATATCCTTCCCAACGACACAGTTAGTATGATAGGGACTACGTTTTTTTATTTACCACACATGGTGGTTCTTAACGAATTTAAATTTATTTTAATTACCTTACTGTGACGAATATTGATCCGTTTTTCTCGTAACCATCCCGTCACCAAAGGGGACTCAAACGGAAATGGCACTCAGATCTTCTAGTTCCTGAATCCTTCTAGTCCTCCAAATTACGAATTTTATTTTATTTTATTATTTTTGCTCTCACTATGAGCATTATATGCGTCAAATGCCATGTTATTACGGTGTAAGTCTGCCATGAGCCCACTTGATAGTGTAAATAGCCCACATAAAGTAACTATAATTTCAAAAAAAATCTAGTTATTTATAGTTTGATTACGAATGTATCTAGGAAGCGTTAACTATGGATGTACAATCTAGTTCTGGTAGTCTGGTGACACGCGTAGGAGGTTTCTGTATCGAATGCAGAAATACTGAACCAGTATTTAGTAATTTGCAGTTTTTGTTTACAAAATTGACTCAACATCTGCAACACATGGTAAATATTTGATTTGTCGAGTGACTATATATATAACAGTTTGTCTCTGATATTTCCCCTCATCACGACTCCGTACAGTCATTAGATGAGTATAAAAGGGGGACATTTTCCCCTTGAGAGCCGGCCGCTCTACCGCACGGAGTATGATGGATGGTCCCTTCACGATAATATGATGCAGTAAGGGGGAAGAATGCGACTGCCAAGATTTCCCTTTTAAGGGCGAAATGTCGAGTGAGGCGAGGGAGAGGGGAGGGGATACGTGGCTGGCACCCCAGAAAATGAAGAGGATTCCCGCCGACTGCCCTGTCAATCCTTTTGGAGGGTCCCGAGGGACTTTCGAGTCACACGTCACTGTTGTTTCATCATATTTCCCCACCGCAATGATCAGGCGCGGAGAACAAGGAGCGTGCAGAGTGTAGGGACTCTTCTGTTCCCCTTAGGAGGCCTCCTCACCACATTTTCTCTAAACTCACGAATCGCATACTATAATTCAATTGGCGTATTAATTTATCTCTAAACGAAGTTGATAAAGATTGAAGTTGTTATTAGAAGCATAACTGGGAGCAACACGTTTGGCCACCAATACGGCGAGCAAGGGGAACACGTTTGGCTACAAGACCATTTATTTGGTTTAGCACACAGTTCTCAAACTGCTTTTCTTTTCAAGGAACTTTGTATGGCGGCTCGATCGATTTCCTGATGAGTTACAGGATTGTGTTCGTTCTTCTGTGAGATCACAAGCGAAGAATCCCTGTTCGTTGTCAATAGTACGGAGCACTTCCTACTACGGCACTTGAATGAGACGAGCTCATCTTTTAGATCGCGGTGCCTACTCAATTGTAGTTGCTCACAATAATCGTCAGGATACCGTAACACTTTCTCCACGCGTACATCCATATCTACCGCCTAGCGAATACTGAATATTCTTTGACGTTACACTGGTGGGTGATAACATCATCTTTGAACACAGAAAACAGCTTAGAGACTGACTAGAAATGGCCCTCTGACCCGGCCAGAAGGGTCGTTTTTCGTCCCTCAGAGGCCTTCGTGAAAAAACGTGTTCCCCAGGCACAACTTAGTCATATAACTAATGAGAAACTTGTGAATTAATAAAAGATAACCCGTACGAGTACTTTATAAATGAAAATTAATGATCATATAACATCAACAGCAATATAGATGCCGTATCCACTAAGCACACCATTCCCTAGAAGTCGAATCTAAATTTTAATAATCAATGTGGTGTTAATATAGTGTTATAGGTACCTCATACAAATTACAAGTTAGAACCAACTCCGGGCTGGGCCATAGTATTTCACTTTCCAGCTCGGATAGCATGATCACATGAGCAAATTTTCTTAATTATCATACAAGTATGATGTAATCTATAGTGATGATATAGTCCATTATATTTGTATGAATGGTTTGGAAATGTGAGCACTTCAAATGGAACGCAGTTGTTAGTTATAAATTCTGAACGATTTGGCACCTAGATCTTCTTTCTTTGGGATGTAAGAAAATGTCAAATTCCCGATAAGAGGGGCTCGTTGCAATCCTGGGGAAAATTTCCCCTAGCAATACAATGTACAAGGTACAACTGAAACTGAAGAAAATTAAACTACCGAGGGTTTTCTTCCGTGAAAACATCCAATGTTCCTATCGGCTACAACTCAGCGATATCGTTCGTAAATCGTCGCTTAGAATCGTAAGTTTTGTTCTCGACGACTTGCTGCTGACGTTAGGGCAGTCCGAGGAATGTTATTTCGATGGGACCTCCTGTTTGTCACCTAACCCATTCGCACAACTCCATGTCGTTAGAGTGCGATTTGAAAAGGCGGTTTGAAAAGGCGGAATTTGAGTGTCCGGTGGTCGCTCTTCTTCAACAGAAGTCGAACGATTCATATCGCAAAATCTTTGCGACAATACGACATGAGTGCGAGGTTCGAGGTGTACAGGTTTCACATGGACTTCAAAAAAGCTACCTTGAAAGGGGTCAAGGAAATTTTTCCTGGATTTGACATTTCAGGACGTTGATTTCGGCTCTGTCAAAGCACGGGTTTGCACACAAATTTACTTTAACTAGGTACTTCCTATATTATACGCTACTTAAATTTATGGACGACCATGAATGTCTGAGATAAATGTAAGTAGCAACAAGCTTTTGGACTACTGACACATTTCCTCGTATCATAACATAGCTCAAGAAATTTTTTTGGAGGGTTGACACTGGGTTGGGGAAATATTTTCCCAGATGGTTTCTCGTGGGGAAGTTTTTTTCCGGAGAAAGTTTTCAACAACAACCCTTTCCTCTGTGTTCACTATAGACCCTGTGGAATCTAACTGACTCTAATCTAATGACCATACTCTTGGTTTTGCTCGTTTCGTATATGGGGAGAGCTGTGACGACTGAATTGGGGGATCAACAAATGCAGCATTCAGTTGTGGTTCATGATCCAAATCTCTCGGAAATCTTCCATGCCATCTCACATAACTATTCATTCGAAGCCTGCTTTAGGCTCAAGTTGTTCAGAAGTGTGAAGCCGAAGGAAGGTACATCGAAATTGCAGTCTGGCGAGGTTTACAGTTACGTTCAGAGAGCCTGTGAACCACCAGGTCTCAACTGAACACTGAGACAGAAGGTCTCAGATGAACATGTCTCCACACACACCACTCTTATACGTTCTATGACAATAACTCCATAGCTCACAAGTTCTTGCAACGCAAAATGTATTCCTTGTGTTGGTGTGTGTTATCCCGCAGTAACTCTCCTTGGGATTGAGATAGAAACTTTCTCCAAAGCCATAAAATGGAGCAGGCCAAAAGAAAGGATGAGTTCCTTAACCTGTGCTTTTTAAGCATTAAAATGGTCATACTTCAAAAATGTACAAAACAAACCATTTAAGAGGCAAAGAAAACTTTGAACTAGAACATAAAAAATTGAAGACTTCCCTCATTGAGCCTTCCCACCATATTTTCTCCAAACTCACGATTCTTAGATCGTAATTTAATTGACGTATATCATTAGTTCAAAGACCTACATTTTTGTGATCAGGTGGTGGCAGGAAGCAGTTGGTAGAAGCAAAAATGCTCCAGGTGATAGTTTCAAGAAACGGAACGGCAATCTAACTACATTCATCACACTCATAAAGCTTTGTCTAAGTGGGCGAAAAGCAGGGGCGTTAAAGTTTAGGCTAATTCTCGGAATATGCAGGTTTTAAAATACAACTCTGAGATCATGTTCTACTCCACTATTTGCATGGAAATTCTCAAAAGCTTATACAGCATTAGCTACCTTCACCTGGCGCTTTGATTTGTTACTGTATCATCGAACAACCATTCAAAATCAATGTCAACATTAGTGCTTTGCAACAAAATTATTATCTTGGAACTAAGAATTTGCAAAAGTGAATATTTTACTTGTAGAAGTTCCACCTACACAGGCGTGTTTTTTCATGAGTCAACCTCAGAATGATTGCAACTTGGTTAACTGCTGCCCTATCCATCCTGGTTGGTCTCATGTCAGGTTATGCTAGCGGACATCTCGTTCTGGTGAATGGTAAGAACTGAATGTCATTCCATTTCAGGATCCTAGTGTATAGGTTATTATTTTTTAATGATAAAATTATAACTTTAGATTAATTTTTTACAATAACTTAAGTTTTCCAAATGAGATTTTTGTTGTGAATTGGATAAGTCCTCACCTAATTCCGCCTGGGTGCAATACTAGTGTCAAGCAGGCTGTGTTGAGATGGTTTTTACTCTTTCATTGAAATGATTTACCTATCATTTTGAATGTAGCTTCAAAGAC
The DNA here is from genome assembly GCA_031894815.1 of Creontiades dilutus. Classification (NCBI taxonomy): domain Eukaryota; kingdom Metazoa; phylum Arthropoda; class Insecta; order Hemiptera; family Miridae; genus Creontiades; species Creontiades dilutus. The sequence continues at coordinate 398,735 of JAVIWC010002863.1, read as the reverse complement.
TGGACCATGGATACTGGATATTCAATATTAATTATCCAGAAAGAAGTTATTTAAATTCTTTAAATTTTCTCTTAAAGAACAGACTGATCCGTTCTATTCTCAATGTCTATGGTATACAGGGTGTCCCAGGAGTTATGCACAATCCGACTCCTACGTGTTCTACAACTCATTTCCGACCAAAAATGTCTCCTAGCAATTTTTTGCCAGAAGCCTTGTTTTCGAGCTATTCGCGATTTAAGATTTTTTTCGTGTTTTCAATCGTATGTCATTAAAACTTTCATAACTCTCTCAACTGTGGAGATGGCTCAAATTTGATGACACCGTTGGAAAGAGCGTTAAATTTTCTATCTATTTGATGTCAGAAAACCTTTTTTAATTGCATTGAAGATGTGCGATTGCTGCGCGAAATGGCAGTTTCGTCAAAATTTTAAAATCGCCTGTTTTTCATCTCGCCTAGAATCCCCATGAATGCTTGACGCAGAACTGTGCAGGCCTAGTAAAACGTGAAATATCAGCTTTCCAACGGTGTAGTCGTTTTGGTTTTAAAAATATTTTTAGTTAAGGAAATGGTGTTTAACTGCAGAAAAACGTGTGTTTTCTGTTAAAATTGAGGTTTTTCCAAAAGTCTCGAAGATGAATAAAACTCATCGCAATCAATCGTAAATGAACACAAACAATAGCTGTCTCTCGGCTCTTCGATTATCCTGACTTTGGTTGGACAGCTTGGAAATGCCGTAGATCCTGATCACAAACGAACATTTTGATTCATTGAATTCATTCTCATTTTTCATTTTTAAATATTTATTTTTTAATTTAAATCTTAACAATCTTGTTTAAACTCTAACTCTTTCTATGAACTCGATTTAAACCCCAATATCTTACCATTGTCCAACAGCTGGAAAACATGTTCGAGTCAATAAACATTTTACTGAAACTGAATTTGGTCAGAAACAACAAATTATCAACATTGCAACACCCAATGCTACGGTCAAATCAGATTGGAGTTGAAAATACACGGCGCACAAACCAACCCCTCCTTCAAGACCGGGGGGTCGTGCGGGTCATTGCATATCCTAGCCCCTGACCAAGACAATGCCTCCTCCGTAGCTTTCCCAATTTTCAAACATGAGGTCTTTTTTAGTGATACAGGGTGTCCCAGGACTTATGCACAATCCGACTCCTACGTGTTCTACAACTCATTTCCGACTGCGATGAGTTGCATTCATCATTTTCGAGACTTTTGGAAAAACCTCAATTTTAACAGAAAACACACGTTTTTCTGCAGTTAAACACCATTTTCTTAACTAAAAATATTTTTAAAAACCAAAACGACTACACCGTTGGAAAGCTGACATTTTGGTTCACGTTTTACCAGGCCTGCACAGTTTTGCGTCAAGCATTCATGGGGTTTCTAGGCGAGATGAAAAACAGGCGATTTCAAGATTTTGACAAATCTGCCATTTCGCGCAGCAATCGTCCATCTTCAATGCAATTTTAAAAAAAGTTTTCTGACATCAAATAGATAGAAAATTTAACGCTCTTTCCAACGGTGTCATCAAATTTGAGCTATCTCCACAATTGAGGGAGTTATGAAAGTTTTAATGACATAAGATCGAAAACACGAAAAAATCTTAAATCGCGAATAGCTCGGAAACGAGGCCTCTGGCAAAAAATTGCTAGGAGACATTTTTGGTCGGAAATGAGTTTTAAAACACGTAGGAGTCGGATTGCGCAAACTCCTGGGGCACCCTGTATAACCTCGGCTATTTTCATCTTCAATCATAAAGTAGAGTAAGTGAAGATGGTGAAACGGCGATTAACTTATTCGTGTCTTTGAAGAGCAACCTGTCAAGGAGCTAACACCAGCCGAGCCTCAAGAAGTTGACGACTTCCTCCACACTCTACGGCGCTACGCCCAAGATACTTTGCGCTCAGGAGCGGCTGACCAGGAAAATAAAGCTGTCCCGATCAAAAATTCTACCAACGCTTGTGTGAATGGCACGACCGAACCGAACTACAGAAACGAGTCGGTATGTTGTAAGCTTCCCTATCGATTTTCATGAGTGCGATGCTTTGATTTTCTGCAATCATATTATAACTGTTCAATAACATTTGATCATAACACATTTCGGTCCCTTTGTATGGGGTATTGTTTCCAATTATCTAAGTAACTTTGAGCTTCAATATGTGGGGTAAATTAAGGAATGTTGGAGACTGGCCTAGAAATAGCAAACAAGGATACGGATGGTTCCAACAATCCGGTTTTTTAAACTGCTAAGCCTGGGGAAAAATTCGATGCTTTGTCGCTTATCCTCTGGGTGTAAAAGGCCACAAAAAGCGAAAAAGGAAACATACAATCCGATGCCAATTTGAGTCGATTTGGGGATAAAAACGTCAATTTCAATTTACAAACGCTTTCAAACCTAATTTTCTTCAAAGCTTCTCTCATGAAAAACATGATTTTGCTTATACTGTTTGAAAGCTGAGACTTTAGGAAAGTTTTTCTTGAAAGTTGGAGACCCTGTTAATTTTGAGCTAAAGAAATCTTGGTAAAAAGTAGTTTCTTTTCATTAATTCTCAAACTTTATTTTAACGCTAAGGAGTTAGGAAATACATTTCAATAGCAGTAACGGTAAAATTAATTAAATAATTTAACAAACTGGATCTCGCAAACTTCCAAAATAAGGATAGGGTTTTTCGTAAATTAGCGACTTCTGTATTTGAAGGAATGGATTGAACACTTCAAAAATGAACAAGTCAGCCAAAACAAAAAGGCATGGATGTAGAAAAAATCCTCTTATACTCTTATCCGATTTGTTAACCGAAATGTTAACATTCATCAAGGTAGTCTCTAGCAAATTTATTATAATTACAGACGGAACAGCCTATCCTGTCTGGGAAACAGTTGGGCGAAGAAGGCGTTGACTCAATGGGATTTGGTAGCGTACTGCACGACACGTTACACTCCATCCTCAAGAGCTTTGGTGACAACTCAAGTCGTCCGCCACTATTCAAAACTAGGTTTTCCTTGATGGAACATGCAGACATAAACTATTAAATACTCGGACTTTGCCAAATTCTTACAGTTCGCTCAATTTTCACAAAAATCCTCAATCATTGGTACACCTATTTAAGTTCAAAACTCTAGTTATTCAAGTTAAAGATTGAATGTTCACCTTTAATTACCAGTAATTTCAATCATAGGTTGCACGGATATTCTTCCCCATCAATTAGTTAATTATTTCGTCCATTACATTAAGGTTTCTTCATTAATTACAGAGGTTATTAATGGGAAACGTTAAAATTAAACATGTCTGATGAATGAATTCTCGCTGTTCAATATCCATTTATACGAAGGCTTGATCGAAAACGACGCAAAAGTGTCAATAAGATTAGGTATCCAATCACATGAGCACTCACTAACACTGGTTGTCGGTGAATATGATTTGATCTAGGAAGAAACCCCTTTTTCTCAACCTAACGTTGGACGTCCATGGAATCCAGAAAATGATGAGTTGATAAACTATATTAACCTACACCTTGAAAATCATCCTAGTAAGAGTAGTGGTTTTTGTTTGCAATAATTGCTAGATATAATATCTAAGAATCGAATGAGAACATTATCGCTGAACATTCCTCCGTTCTATCTCCTTGAAATCTTTTGCAGGAAAAACTAACGTCAACATTATGGAATGGAATTGTTTACCTAGTTCTGGTTCCCTTATAAACGACAACTGAACCAGTTGATATGATAACATGGAATCATCTGTTCAAGAAATTGATTGATTGATATCAATACTTGATTTCTTGAACCGAAATAGTTGGAATCGTGGTTTGTAACCTCTATTTTATTATGAACGATTTTGCCATTGGAATTACATGGCTCATTAACGTTCAAGTAAATTATATTGGAACACAACAACTAATGGCACCTGATGAGTGTTAAAGCCCCAAAGCAGAAAAGGTTCGGATAAAATCATTGATTTCTGGAGACAATGCGTTATTTTGAGATACAGCTCGATGTCAACAATGATGTCAGCATTTAATCGAAACCCGATTTTTCCACAAAAAACCCATATAACTCCATGGAACAATAAAAATGTGAGATGGTTCTTGATGCGAATTACATACCACACTTTACTTTCTATCACCTGATCTGGAATGAATCTATTGTTTGTAAAATTATATGATCGTCATTCGGCAGATAAAAAGACACTTGTTTCTTTCAAAGTATTGATACACCTGATTAGATTGAGTGGCCTGGCGCATTTCATGTATCTTAAATTTCCACAAAATCAAACGGTTGTTTTACTGTAGGTATTTTATAAAATGAACCGTTCCAATTGAATACAGGCCTACTTATGTAAAACAATCACATTCTCCTCAACCTATCGTATTTGGACAGTACATACATTTATACATAAATTGATTGTGTTTGTGTAAATTTCACTTTAAATTATTCGGATTGCACTTTTTATTCAAAAATCCAAAATTTCTCTAAGTAAGAATAACGGAACGGTCTGTACTTCGTAGGTTTAGTCCATTAACAAACTATAATTTACACATTTAGGTTAAATACGTAATATATTTCAAATTTGAAAATCAATCTCGAAAAAAAGTTAGCGAATGCGCAAAAGTAACCGCGCTCTCAGTAAACTTGGAAGTTCAGTCCTGATCAGAATCAAGCGGTATAATTTATGCTTGATAAAGGATTTGGTTTCGCGCATGTGCTGTGATGAAATTGGTAGTCCTACAGACTTTTCATCATCAGCTAGGGAGTACCCCCGATCGGCTTTTTCCACTCGCTTAATTAGGATCTAATTATCTTAATAAATCATCCATTAATTATAATCGAATTGGCGACCGTTAACTAACGAATTTTGACTTGTGATAAAATTTTCGTTTTCTTGGTTCGATTTCGCTTATACAAAGGTGCTTTATAATGTAACTGATAAAACTAAAATGAGAGAAGGAATCGGTCCCTGTACCTGTGAGCAACTGTACTTTAATGAAGCTTAGGAGACAGCGTTATGAATGTTACATTCGTATACGATTCACCATGATCGTAGGCTGCCGTTCATTCTAGTACCCATCCTCAGTCCTCTCATTAAAGACAGCCCTAACGATATTTGGTTTATTATTATCAATAATAAACCTCCCCCCGTTGCGCCAAAATAAAATTTCTTTTTTTGTTCACGCCTCAAGATATTTAGATTTCAAAACTCGAATTTCTGACGTCAAGCTGTTAGCCGCATTTTGAGGCGAGTGACGACCCAATTCCGGGAACATCCCATTTACGGACCCTTAAAACTTCGACACGATAAGCCTTTTATGTTTGTGGGTGTGCTCAATCCAATTTGAAATCAATTTGCCGTAAGAACATTAAACATTGGAGATACAGCCCCGTGAAGTGGTGTGAAGCCGTGCGACATTTTCAACTTTCGACTTCGGTCGTTTGTGAGTGAGCGTCTCACATGAAATTGAACGCTAACATGAATATGCATCACATGACGGGTCCTAAATTATGCGATCTCGTGAAACCTACCAATTTTGTATTTTCGTATCATGTTCTTTACCTATTTTCATTTAGGTATTTATTTATTTTATCATCATTATCACAGGGAAAAGCACCTACTCACGACGGAAATCAAGGTTGAAAATTTCGCACGTTTACACCACTTCAAGGGACTACATCTCCAAAACTTGGTGTTCAGATTCGGCACAAAAATGAACGTAGAAGACCGAGGATCCGTGTCGAAAGAAAATGTTAATTGACTGAAAGTGGGATGTCGTGGAATCGGGTCTTTCGCCCCATTGTGTGGCACGAGTAGTTCAAACATGAATACTATCGAAAGCCGCTCTTGGCAGCAACTAATTCTTGAATATTTATCAATTGAGGAAGTAAAACTCATACGACGGCACACTCCTGGCCATTTACTTTACTTTTAAATCGGTGCCGCTTTTACAGACTGACTGGTCGTTATTTCTAAACAAGACGTTTGAAGTATCAACTCCGCCTCATGGGATGGAGTGCTACGGGCTGGAAGAGGATCGAAGACCTGAAAATGTTCGCGTAAATTCTTGGAAACATACACCACTTCAACCGAATATCGCAAAAATATTTATTGCATCTCGTTTTCCATCTATTTATAACAGTGAAAACATACCGTTTTCACGCCATCGTGAGATGCAAATTGATAATTTTGCTTTGACTCTACCAATCAACACCTGAGCGCCTGTAGGCATCCAGAAAACTTATTACTATCATATAAATTTTGAGCTCATGTCTATTGGTTTATTATTTAATAATAAACCATTGTAATCGCTCTGGAAAAAAAAATTCTAACCCCCCTGAAAATTTCATGGTTTACGTTTCAAAGGGTGTAGAATCCGAATCTGCAATAAACAATTTTCCGTCCGTCCGCCGTACGCACGATATCTCCGAAACGGCTGGAGCAAAAATCTGAAATTTTCAGGAAAAATCCGTCTTGGTCCGACGACGATTCTTGAGCCAGCTCCCTCACTCAATTTAAAGTGCCCTTTAAGGGCAGTAAAAGTTTTGTAAAATCCCTGAAAACCTCAAAACTAGTCGAATCGGCCTAAATATTTTCCTATTTGAAGAACATACCATTAAGAATCGAATGAGCTCTTCCCCACGTCCGTAGGTCAAACCATTCCCGATGTATGGCCCGATTTATGGTGCCAACATTTGCGTTTTTTCGTTTATTATTGTTTGTTTGTAACCTAGTGATGTCCGGCCGATAGTGTCGAGTTGTAGTGAATGTGGATACTGGATAGCCGATGTGAATACTTGTAGTGTAGTTATTAGCCGATACACGGGTTGAAGCATTCTGATAATATACAGGTAAATATTATTCAATATTATTACTGGGGTTTATTATTCAATATTATTACTGGGGTAAATAAGTATTATTTCACTGCGGTCTATTATTCAATTGGCTTACGTTCATGATTTGAATCTTACTAAGCTTCGGAGTGTGCGTGTTTTACAGGTGATAGAGCGATTATTGAATTTCAGGAAAGATGCATAGACCACGTAAATCGGTTCTCATCCAAAACACCTATTTGGATTGATCAGTTGATGATATTTGTGTGCCCCCTGTACATCTGTCTACCTTTGGCTACATCGTTTAAATTTGGATTTGGGGAAGTTTTAACGCAATACGAGTGCCAAAGGACTTGATAAATTATAGATGTTTTTATAGGTTCAATAAAAAACGCTGCAAATTCTTTCACTGGGGTTTATTATTCAATCGGCTTGCGTTCATGATTTGAATTTCTACTAAGCTTTGGAGCCTGCGTGTTTCACAGGATAGGGCGATTATTGAATTTCAGGATCAACTGATCAACTGATCAATCCAAATAGGTATTTTGGTCGAGAACAGATTCACGTGCTCCATGTATATCTCCAAATTCAATAATCGCCCTACATTTGAAGTTTCAAATCATGAAGCAAGCCGATTGAATAATGCGTTCATGACCATTTCGCTCGAAAAAAAATTTCTAACCCCCCTGAAGTTTACGTTTCAAAGGGTCTGGATCCAAATCTGCAATAAAAATCCGCCGTACAATGTAGTACGCCGTCCGCCGTACGCCGTCCGCCGTACGCAAGATTTCTCCCAAACGGCTTGACCAAAACATCTGAAATTTTCAGGAAAAATCCATGTTGGTCCGACAACGCCCCAATTCTTTAGCCAGCTTTCTGACTCAAATTGAAGTGCCATTTAAGGGTTGTCAAAGTTTTGTAAAATCCCTAAAAACCTCAAAAAACATCAAGGCGGCCTAAATGTGGACTTGTTTTGTAGAACTTTCCATGAGGAATCGAATGAGCCCCTTCCCAGGTCTGTAGGTTAAACCATTCCCGATTTATGGCATGATTAATGCGGCCAAGATTTGCGTTTTTCGAGTTCTGTTATCGCCTTCTTGATAACTGGCAGTATCCCATCTGGCGTTCCAAGCGCCCTCTCGAATATGGGAGTGACCCATTTCCTTTAATTTGATGTAGGTCTGATATGAAATCAAGAGAGACTTTGGGTAGTATAAAGGGAACTGCAAATATGGAGCGCAGTTTAAATGATATAAGGTAGCAGAAGCAAAACGCTGCAAATTCTTTCACTGGGGTTTTTTAAATCAATTTCATGAATTCTTTCCAGTAGGTAGCACTGCTGCGAGGGAACGTTTGAATGAATGAAATGAATGAAAAAAACTGCACATTCTTTCACTGGGGTTTATTATTCAATGGCTTGCGTTCATGATTTGAAATTCTCTACACAGGATTTATTGAATTTCAGGAGATGCATGGAGCACGTGAATCTGTTCTCGACCAAAATACCTATTTGGATTGATCAGTTGATCATATTTGTGTGCCTCCTGAAATTCAATAATCGCCCTATCCTGTGAAACACGCACACTCCAAAGCTTAGTAGAAATTCAAATCATGAACGCAAGCCGATTGAATAATAAACCCCAGTGAAAGAATTTGCAGCGTTTTTTTTTAGAGTTAAGATAATTTACCATACATTAATTCCAACACACATAGGTCAATGAATATGTAGAGGAGTTAGTCTAATAAAGAAATAATAAGCGCCTGCTTAATAATTTTCAGCGTTTCCAAATGGGGAGCGAACGGGTGACGTTACAATAAACCGAGTGGTCTCATTCAATTCACGCAACTAATTTCTATCGTAATCAAGTCTAAAAACCACCCTCTTACATCAGTTAGATGTTTATAAGATTTCAACCCTTAAATATTATTCCTTAGAGTTGATTGATCAAGACGCAGAAATTATTTGAAGGCCCCGGATTGATAAATGATTTTTGAGCCTATTTTTGAAAGCTTCGGTGTAGTGGTGCCGTAGAAAACGTTCACCAGACAGCGTATGGCGGACGGAAGAATGTTTTTTATCTGATTTTGAAACCTACGTACATCATTGTAAACCAACAAATTTCGGGTGGTGGTTAAAATTTGTTTTCTTGGTCGATTATAAAGGTTCATTATTGAAAATAATAAAACAAAAATATTGTTATACGAGATAAGATCATACTTGTAAACAATACCTTTATGACATCAGCGATTAGCCTTTGAACTTCTTAACCAGCTGAACATATTCCAAGGAATAAAACTCATGTATTGATTCAGTAGAACGTTCCACTCGTTTAAGACCTCCGTAAAATGTGATTTGCTTGACGTCGTAAGTACCTCTATCGATCAAAGTCCGGAAGATTTTTCTGAATCGTGATAACTAATCCGATAGCACTTGAAATTGTTTTTTTGTTGGAAACTGGAGGGGAGAGGATTAGTAAGTAGATACCTAATAATCGGTTAGGTGGGATATGAAAAGAAGCATCGCTACAATGAAGTGGTTATTTTAAGTTGGCGTATACAAAGGAAGGTCATCTTCATCGTTAACATCTGCGTCAATGACACCTGCAAGTCGTTCAGCTCATCTCGTGTGATTCCCAATTATTCAATTCACTTGAACGCTCGGTAATCTTGAATATCAACATAGAGTGATCGACATGGCCAATCGAAAACCCATCGCCAAGATAAGATACCGCCTACCAGAAGTGTTTTCATATTTGGATTTACCTACTCATTCACGGCCGGTGTTGTCGATGTGCGGTGGGACTGTCCTCGTCGTCTTGCCAACATGAGGATTTCGGTGGTGCTGATCGCGTTTTGGGTCGGGATCGCGGCCGCGCGCCACGTGAGAGACCCCCGGCTGCTGAAAAAAATCGTGAATGACAACACGGGGATCATCGAGTGGATTGTGGAACATATCGAAGAGGCTATCGAGGAACTTGAGAAAGAGTCGACTGTAAGCAACTACGAATGCCTCGTGGGAATGGCTTACGTCCTTCAAGACACTGCCAAAGGAAAATTCTGGGCAATCGGAAGTAAGTACCTCCCATCCTAAACTCAAATAGTTAGTTCTACGAGTAAGGATTAATAATACAAACCATTTACGAACCCATTGGTATATACTTGTTTGAACCAATCTTAGCATTCTCCTGTATACCTGTAACTGCAGTAAGTTTACCTATAAAAACAAGGGAAAACTGCTGTTTATTGCTTTCAATATTAGCCTTTGTAATTGTCTGTAATTCGTGATTTTTGAGCACATAAACTTTGGATTCATGGATTTACTATCATTAGATAAGTATCCTTTTATTTTATTTGAGAATTAATTTAATTCGTTCTTCTGTGCAACTTAAAACAAGAATTACCCGATTTTGAGGCGGTGTGAATTTATTTCTGCTATAGGTCATTTATTTAAGTATCATTTAAGTAATAAACCCAAGCACTAATACAATTTTCGATATTTCCAAGTCTGATTGTTTTTAAAAATATTTCTTGCCTAGATCGAAAGTGGTGAGGTTTCAGAACCGCCCTTGGAGAATCAAATCGAAATCGCACAACTATTCGTGTGTTTAAAATTTTGATTAATACTTTGATAAATATGTGCAAAGTCCTAGGTATTAGGTAGTTTTTTAGTAGGAAGTACCTCAGAAACAGTTCCTCTCTGGAAACAAGCATTATCAATCTTTTTGGATGGTCCGATGTCAAATAATTCAAGCTCCCATTAAACCTAAAGTAAAAACAGACTTCACTCGAGCTTGCGTTAGGTCATATTCGCCCGACAGGAATGATGCTCAACACTTTTCATTATTACATCTCGTCTCGCTCATTACTGTCCCCTGACGTACCTCATTTAGTTGAACGACCAGGACTAAATCTGTAAGTGAATTAATGTTTAACGAGTCAATCAGTGTGACTCAAACTTTATTTAGCTATAAATAATTCGAGTACGACAGTGTTTAATCGAATGCTCGCAAGAAATTAACAGATTCCCCATTAAACATTAAAGCTTACGCAATCACTTCTATACCGTAGGACAACGGGATTTGTGTTCGGTCATCAATCAATTCAGTCGAAGTGAACATTTATCATCTTAATTACAAGTAAGTTATTATTCCAGACAGGTTTGTATGTTTGTTTAAATCTCGTCAACAAATTGAGCCTAAGAATTGACCTATGACAACATCATTGTTTCAATCGTCCGTTGGTTTTCGATAGGCTAGCGGAATTTATACGTGTACCTATAAAAATGATAACATCAAACTGATATAGTCTCGTCGTTTTTTTTTTTTTTTTTTTTTTTTTTTTTTTTTTTTTTTTTTTTTTTTAGGTAATTTTAATAGACAGAAATGTTTAGTAATTACAATACTCTAAGGTTGTGGTAATAAATAAATAACATTTCCCGTATACAGTACAATGACACGTGGGACTACGCACGTAAACACGTGGGACAATGACACGTGGGTTCTACGCAGTTGTAGTCCTTGTAACAATTTTCTTTTAAATCATAAATTATTTTTTAAGGAGTTATTTATGTCTTAGATTGGCGCATCAAAAATAATATTGTAGCTATATCCAATTTTCGCTGATTTTTCAGTAAACCTTTTCTGTGTAACCATCTTCTTACAGCCTGCAAAGCTACCGAATAATTTCCATCAAAGCCGTAAATTTATGAAATTTTTTTAATCAAAGGCATCGATTCAATATGTCTCCAAACAGATTTTTATGGAGGCAAATTAAAAAAAACTCTATTCCGAAAGTTATGAAATAGTGGTATGGTACCCCTAGTATTAGGTTTCATTCACCTCTGCCAATTACGAGCCCCCCCCCCTCCCCTTGCTTTTTGATAGCCCTGCGAATGGGATGGATATGAAAAGTTTCTCCTTCCGTTTCTTGAAACTACCGCTCCCGAGCATAAACCTGAAGCTCTTTTTAGCTCCAGGTGTCCTCTAGGTATTCCTGGCTTGTCGCCTCAGCCATTAGAAGGGGCAACTAGTCCATTCCATCAAGCCCTTGTTATTCAATTTACAGATTTCAAGTGTTTGGATTAATTATTCACAGTTATTATATTCCAGTGATCGATTCATCGGCCAAAATCCCCGACGGCATCCTACAAGCTAATTTCAACGACCTTGGAGTCTACGATCAGTGCGTAGCAATCGTCAACCCAAACCCCGAAATGCCCTTCACAGGCATGCACTGTCTTGTGGACTTCAAAATCACTGTTCCTGCCTCAATGACTATTGAAGTACGTTAAATTTGAATGTGATTATACTCAATTGCTTAGTGTATCTACTAGTAAATTTCTCAGGACAAAACTGCAAATTATTACCACAAAGGTTCTTATTTTCTATGTTAGATTGCCCTTCGTAGCCACACATCGGGAGAAAATTGTCGAAATAAAATAAAGACCTACCTATTAAGGCCTACCTATTAACTATCCACCTATCAATTATGGTAGTGAATGGGGTACATCGGCGGTTTTTTAATATTACTTTAATTGTAAGCTAGGGGTGAATTGAGACTATTGACATCATCATTCCGCAGAAAATGTCTCGTTGGGGATTTGAACTGATGCTGACGGCTTATGCCGTCTTAAAAGCGGCAACCCTGTCGACAGATTTCTAAAATCAATGTCTAATTATCTAAGTATAGTCCGTACATTACCATAACGATCGTTCAAAGTTACTGTTTTGTTGGTTCGACTGTTGAAAAGACTGTCAACAGGCAAGACAATTAAAAACGGACTAATATAACACTAATTTTCTAAATTCAATGTCTAAGAAAAGTAAACAAATCGGTCATCAGATTGCCGAAAATCGATAGGTTCGACATTAGCTTGCATGGATTAGCTTGTACTTCAACCGCTAAATTTTCAAACTTTGATTATTCTCGAACCCCCTCCTGTGTTCTGTAGAGGATTATGGCCCGTTTAAACTAGATTAAAACTAGTATTTTATGCTTCTGAAATGGATTCCAATGATGAAAATTGAATTTTCCAAGGTATATACCACAGTATTGTGGTCACGACAGTTTTCATTCACTCTCGTGTAGACGATACTTCTTTCTCGCACAAAGAGAGGATGTAAGTTCGCACGCATAAATTCCCTATTTTCGGGCATTTTTACCTCCTTATTTTTCTCTAAAATGTCACAGTTGAGTTCTGAAAGAAGTTTTGCAAAATATTAGCTATATATTCAATTGATTTAAATCCTTCTGTTGTTACTGGTTACTTTTTCAAAGATGATTGGTTAAATAAATTTATTGTCATTGAGTAACTAAATGACTAGAAGTAGCTCAATTCTAGAAATAAGAAGAAATGCAGCCAGATTTATTCACAACAAGGTCGTAGCAAAATTAAAATTTGGATTTTGGAAAACCAAGAAATAGACAAGAATTCAGACTTTAAGTTTATCAACTCTTCCGCCTCCATTCTTTCACAAACATATTATTCAATATCCGTGGTTCTGCACTAACAGTATAAAGAGGAATGATCTGATCCGGTCTTAACATCCAAGATATACCTATCGAGCGACATAGGCTTTATTATATTTTTAAAAAATGAGTGATCCCTACCTAAAATGGAACTATGTTTCAAAATGTCCCTAAAAAAGTCATAATTTTGCGTCCGCTTTGAAAGTTATTGAAGACCTACCCTTCCATTTTTTATACAATAATAGTTAGTCACAGAAACATTATTTGTTTCAATAACTGAACTTCGTAATTATTACTAAGTTTATAGACGGGTCGAACCAAATAGGTTATATTGGTATCATTCCTCTATCGATTTAAATGGCTTTGTAATTGAGGTAAATTCTCAAAGAAAAATGGCATACCTTGAAAAACAGCCCTACGTTAAGTCTATTAACCAATACTCATTTACGTATTTAGGTTAAAAAACAGTTTTTAAAGTTGAAAATCAATTTTTCAGCAGTGGAGAAATAATTTTGATCATTGACAATCCTACAGACTTTTAGGTAATAACCATGAGGTGTGGAGTAATCCGGCAACTATGGGTAAATCAGCTAGAATAATTATAAAATTGTCAAAATTTCGGAGTAACATAACATGGACTTATGACTTTAGAACTAAAAGCCTGAATCACAATTAAGTGTTGCTATAATTAAGATCATATGACAATTTTTGGAGAATGAATTACATGGCAGAATGTTTCGAGCTACATTAACGTAAATGGTAAACTCCTTATTAGTGTTTATTTCTGTTTTATGTTTTAAAAAAAATGGATTTGATTTTTCCATTAGTTTATTGCAAGAATAGCCATAAATCAATATCATTTCATGTGTCTTATTCGTACAAATTAAAGGTCGGCGGATCTGCGCTGAGCATTGTGACATTATTGGGGTCAAACGTCGTCACCGTGACTTTAGGTCACTGCTACCCTTCGGTCTGCAAACCATCAACAATCCAAGTGAGTCTTACGTAATACGATCAGGTCACTGCTATAGTAACCCCATAAAGCAATTCTTGAACATAGAACCTGCGTGAAGCAAAATTTGATATTATCTTACATGTAATGAATTTATAATTGTTTAGAGCGCTTACAACCTTTTGGCGAGCCGCGTCGGCAGTCTGACAAACGGGTCGTACCAACTGGAAATCGGCATTGACCCAACTGACTGTCACCTTGCAGACAGGGAGGTCCTTCAAACATCTGACTGGCTTGTACTGTAAGATTATGGATCTTTCTTGTCAGAATCCAATTTTTCATTCATCTATTGTTGAATAACTCATACCAGATTGCTCGACTTGTACTCCTGCCCGACATATTTCATAACTCCGATAGAAATACACATGTTTGGTAAACATCAATTATTGATGTTTACCGAATTATTTGGTAGTTTTGCATTCTCCCTTTCTTAGCTAGTTATGAGAAAGCGAGGTAATAAATCCATCCATTTACTCCTGTACATTTACTTTCAAAGTTGAAATATATTTTAAGGTTTTGCTTGCTTGTTGCTCTAAAATTATTGCTTTTAAAACTCTTGAAGGTGCTAAATTCATTTTTGAGTTGTTTGAACTTGCAACTATTCAATCATAATGTTCCTCAAACTGTGCCTGCGAGAAAACAAAAATTACGTAATATTTTAAAAACCATATTGAACTAATATTGGTAAATTTATTCTGATAGAATTTCAATTTAGTATTTATTTGTAGGATTGCCCATTTTAAGTGCATTGAACATTTTAAAACATGATTCCTAATTTAAATTAAAATGGTGTTTTTCAAGGATGGTAATTGTCGTTATCCTATTCACGGCTTCTGTTTCTACTACCCTGGACGTGTTTTTCTTCAGACATCAGCTGAGGAACAGACGTAGGTAGCTATTTAGTTTTCATTTTTATCCAACGTCTTACTGATATAGCAACGAGACTTTATTAAAGCTATTACAAATTATTGTTATGAACGATTGTTTATACGGAAGGAACAAGGTTGTCTTTGCTCTCGAAGAAATTACATTCAGAACGAAATAATAACACAATCGCCGTAAAACAAAAGGTAGTTCAGTACCAAGAGCAATGTAGTATGACTAGGAGGTAATGGATTGTACTAGTTTCCCCTTCCTATTGCCGAGACGATAACTCAGCAACACCCAGTGGATACCCCTGAAGTTTCAGGTTTACTTTCAAGGTTAGAAGTTTCGTGGATAGGTATTATCTATCACAATATTCTGTGAATTATTGGTAAAAATACCAAAAAAATGTATCCAATTGTATAACGTAGGTGCACACGTGCCGGAAATCATCTAACGAAATCAATAATTGATACGAAATCAATAATTATGTAATATAATATAATTATTATACCGCTTCGTAATTAACCCTTATCGTCTCGGAAACTTTAATCAAAACTGACTGAATACCTTCAACCTTTCACCTTTACAACCTTTTTTTACGTTTGCGAATTTGTAGTGTTGACAGTACCTCGTCAGCAATCATCTTGAGACATCGTTCACTTTCCTTTAATTTTCTGCCAATTTAATCATGTGGACTTGCTCCTGTTTGTGCCAAACACACAGATCAGGGTGTTGAGGGGATAATACGCGCTCTTAATGAAATTTCATTAAAATCAGACTTTCATGAATTGTTTGTTATTGTTTTCATACAATTAATCAACACCGAAGTTTACGGTAAGAAACCACTTCTAAATAATATTTTGATTAGAAGTCAGATTACCACAGTTTTCATCAACTGTTTTTAATTTTCATTAAATTTTATCTTAATACTGTGGTAGAACTTTAGGTAGGCATCATAAATAATTCTTTACAACATTGTTCACACTAACTTATAAGTAATGAACTTTTTCAAAGTTATATTGATTCTTTAGCATGATTTTCAAGTTTTAGCAAAAATCGTTTAAAAACGCCCTAAAAGCTTGGGGCAATGTAACAGCTTTTTCCTTAAGACAATATGCCAAAAGCAATAAGAAATGTTTATTTTGCTTGAAATTTAAATTAAATCAGTCTGCATTTTATTACATTTTTGTTCCGGATATTGAAATAATTTCAATAATTCAGTAATTATTACCTCAGACCTATAGATAGGGAACCAAAAAAATTCACATTTCACGAAGAGATTTGTTGAACCTCCTACAGCAACGGTGAAAACGGTAACAATTCTGCGTTAGCGTAACTTTCCAAATGTTCGACTATCACGAATAAATTAACCCTTTGGAGAGATACGGGGCTGTTTGAATTACAATTCTTAGCTTGTGACTCAACTATTAGTTACTGTCTTACGGAGGGGGAATTATTGTAGCGGAGCGCTTTTGCAGTTGATCGAGTGTTTGTTCATATTGAGTCATTAGAAAAATATTGTTCGTCTTGTTTCAAAGCTTAAAAAATATCAAGGATGTGTCATGTTATTGGCGAGAGAATCCGCAATCCCTAAGGTAATGCAGTTTCCATGTAGCGGAAAATCAAATACTTCAATACCACAATAAGTTGAATTGCGTATTGTAACGGTACATCTTCAACGGTATATCAAATCTTTTGAGTTGCGACTGAAGATTAGTGATACAGCAATATCCTTTCGGATACAATGTTCAAACAAGGCGCCCGCATCACTTTTGATTTTGGTTGTTGGTTCCGAACAAAAGGCCAATCCACTGAAGCTCTCGAGATTACATTTTATCTTGTTGACTTACAGTTCTCCGTTTTTACTAACACTTTTTCATTATTTTATTATTTTCAAGTGCAGTATTTTATTTATTTTATTGTTTGATTTTAATCAACAGCTTTTTTCCTCATTTATTCTCAATTCATACTATCAAGATAAGAAGAAACTGTAACTCTTTGAGTTGTAAGGGGGAAAATCTCAACGGAAAGAAAACACGTGTGGTAGCTTACCCAAGCTGGTGGATTTTTGTTGGAGTCATGTTGAATGTGGGTGAGCCATGTGGTACAAACTTGAATTTTCAATTGTTTTCGGACTGAAGAGTTGACTTATACGATAATGTTTCATAATGGGAGTTTTTCAATCAATGAAATGTGTTTCCACAACTCCACCGAGAGTAGATTAGTTCATATCATTGATTGATTGATTAATTCGCTTTTGGGTAACCGATTGATTCCCAGGACCGACGCTCGGTGAACAAGCAGCTCTCTCCTTCTCAATTTTCACGAACGGCAGGAAGCTGTTGAGTTTGAATGAAGGTGAAGAGTCGATCAGCTGCATCAACGGGCTCAAATTTCTCTCAATCGGTTGGGTCGTTCTTGGACACAGGTACAGATACATCGCCGCCGAGCCCGTCAACAACCTCATACAAATGGCGCCAGTGAGCTTCCATTTCTTACTCAACTTACTGTTTCATTCATTATTCATACATGTCCTCAACATTTAAAGTAGATTCCTGTTCTTCATTGCACAACTAATACTACATATTACTCAATGCGCTACTACCGTGAACTTTGATGTGATTCTGTACTCTGTCCACGCTTTCGTGGCAGGTTGCCCCAGTCAAAATCCTGGTCATCCCCTACCATGGATCGGTAATCGCGGGAACTCGACCGACGAGCTAAGGAATATGCGTTTTTCAACCGCAATTATGACCCCCTTCCCTAAATGAAATCCTATCACCTAACTATACTACAAGTCTGGTAATGAATTTTGAATTTTTCATAAACTTCGTGTCATAATGAAACCAAATAACGAAATGTTCGTTGTTATAAATTTCGATTTGAGCCCTACCCATTTCTTATCTTTCCTGCTAAATATCAGTCTGGTCCAACTGACCCGAAATTCGATATTTGCCATCAATATTCGTCAAGTTCATACACGTCACTAAAACGTATAGTGTGTTTGGAAATTGGCAATAACAGATACTACACTGTTTTAGATGAGAATTTCGACAAATCTCAGTGTCAAATGCAGTGTGGAACTTTAAGCCGGAGCGTACGGGAAAATACCGTTTCCTGAAGCAGAAGGAGCTACAAAAATTATTAACTTACTTTTATAGATGGTCGTATTAATAATTGTTCTTTTCAAAATTGTTGGTTGGATTTGATTTTTATAGAAATAATGATCAATTCAGTCATTCAACAAAGTTGGCTAATTGTACAGTACCCGAGGGATTGATTGAGGGGGTGAGAAAAAGCTCAAAGAGCACAGCGTTACTGGATGTTGCAGTCACCTCAAGCAGTCGAACTGCCAAGAAAGTGTGGGCACAGCATACTTGGTGAACACAAAGACCTTCGCCTAAGGCCCCACCACTTTCCCATTCTACTTACAGATTTACTTAATTTCCTTTTGGAAGATGAACTATTTTTTTCACTCACATTTTCCTGTTAGATCATTCTGAATAACTTTCGTTTCGTCTGTCTACGTGAGGGTCAGTGAAGCTTTAGTCTGGCACCGAATACCTGTACACTCAATTCCCACAGTTTTCGTCCAATGTTGATAACATTTCCAGCAAATGTGCAGGTTAGAATGCAAATGTAGAGGAAAGAGTTTCATTCGCTCACAAACCAAAGTATCACTCTGTGCACGTGCAATAGTAAAATCCATATTTTTCTCACTTTCTAATTGATCAATCGTGCGTACACGGTTGACTTTCAATATCAAATCGAAAATCATTTAATCAAATGTAATTTAAGACAAAATTATAATATATGCAGCACTTTTCAGGCAAATCTAGACGCATGCTATTTCGAATTGGGTTTCTTACTCACGCTTCCAGTTTTAGCGGCTTGAACAGCTCCAAAATAAATTTGTGCAGAACCATATAATTTGTCTTCTCCCTTCTTCTCGCGTCTTGATTTTTGATTGATTCACTCACTGACTACCTAATCCTCCTCACCAACGTCATTTAAAAGAGCACCAACCCCTTGCTAAACTAAGGATTTACTTCACGACCTAACTCACGACCTGGTCACATCGTTCTCGAACACAGGTTTTTTTTCCTATAGATATTATATCCTTCAAAAAATAGTGGGTAGCTGGAGTCAACACCATTCTAAATGCTAACTAAGACAATTTCAACTGCCTATGTTATCAATATTCTCTTGATTACAGGCCCTCAAGCAGTGGAGTAAAATGCTCATTCTCAGCGCACCTTTGTCGGTGGACACTTTCTTCATGATCTCAGGACTTCTCAATATGTACCAATTTATGAGAACGAGGTCGAAAAAGAAAACTTACACCCCAGTAGAAACTGTGGTATCATACATCCACCGATACATAAGGTAAGACATTCTCAGGAAGGAAAAAGCTTCAATGGACAACTTCATTCGGAAATATTTTAGGAATTGTAGACTTATTGATACACGCTATATCTGAGTAAATGTCAGATATATATCTCCAAGTGATTACGGCTGTATATGTTAACTTCGAGAAATGGGCTCAAGTAATGCTTCTAAAACAGTCTATTAGGGCTCGGATCAGAATGTTGGGTGTTGGGCGTTATCAATTATCAAGGTATCCATCCAGAGAGCAATAACGATAAAGCGTCTCTTTGGAGACTATTTATTGGATAGTTTAAGAATCTCTGCTAAGTTATTTTTACAGTTGAATAAAATGGTAGAGGACAAATGCGTAATAATTACGCAGCAATTCAACAACTATTGTCAACAATTATTGTTGACAAATTCCCATCTTCATTTTACATCCAATATTTAGTGAGCTGTTTGCAATTATAAGCTTCTCTGATCTGTCTTGGGAGATTTCTTAGAGGATGGGAGGATTAGCTGGCAGACACCTTAATTCACATGATGATATAACAAAGAGAATAGGTGACGAATTTATAAATTTGAATTCGAATGGGGAACACGACAAGGCGTCTATGCCATAAGTACAGCATCTACTGTTTATATTGATTCTACTAAATTCACTTGATGTTAAAACAAAGAGAATAGGATATAAATTTCTACTTTTTAGAAGTACAGCATATGGAGTCAATGATGAACAAAGACGAATGTTTGAGTTTCCTACCTTCAGTTGAGTACCTATTTTATAAGACAGATCATATCCTCCTGTTGAAGTTGAAGTTAGAGTGGGTTCAGGGAGGGAATGTTCCTAACGAAGCATGTAAATTGGTTTAATGCTTCGGGAAAACAACAAGACTTCTACGTTCCATTTGTTCAGCATTTACTGTTTATATTCACTTGATCACATCAACTACCTTACATTTATGAACAGATTGACGCCTTCGTACGCAATGGCTATAGCGTTCACTTCAACCCTTCTATACCGGATGGGTGACGGGCCGGAATGGGACCGTATGATCAGACCGGTACAGAACGACTGCAAAGAGCATTGGTTATCCAACATTCTCTACGTCAATAATATGGGAATAGACAACTATGTGAGTAGCTGTAAAACTGAACACGATTTTTCTAATAAACAGTATAATGTCTTCTACTTTCAGTTTAATTGGTGCACATCGGTTCCGTGTGCTGAGTGTCAACGAAGCGACAATGATTGTGGTTTCTGTATAGCACCGTTTTATGATATTACAGATGATTTCTAAAGTTTTACAAAATGTTTGGCCTTCAAACGAGAGATCCCGCATACGTTCATCCTACTAAGCAACAAATATTAAATAGGCACTACATTTGATTTGTATCTTGCAAACTTCAAAAATTGAATCAGTTCCATTTCTCGAAGAATGAGGACAAACACAGAACAAACAAAATCAATGCCCATGTTATGGGATCGTGGCACGAATACCATAAGCAACTAAAATCCTTTGGCTCAAAAGATAAGAGAGGTCATTTGAGGATAACAGGACTATTCGTTTGTTGTTGAAGGAGATGATCCCTTTTTCCTCTCTTTTGAAGTTTATTTTGTATACCTCTTCGCATATAAGACTTATATACGCATATTTCTTACATCATTGTAGTTGTTGTATTCGAACGATCGTAAGCCATTGTTGTTTTATTGTAAAGAGTGCAGAACGGATCGGTTGATTCTTAGCCAATGAGGAGCAGCCTTCACACATCTTCGGTTGAATCTATTGCTTCCTAGTCTACTGATAGGTAGCGAAACCTTATTTTCACTTCAGGAGATGAACAATTTTTTTCTCCGAATTTCCCCTCGGGTTTTGCGTTTTAGACCGTTCTGAGCAACTTACGTTTCGTTTCTCTCTGTCTATCTGTAACATGACTGATTCCTACAGTTTTCATCCGATACTGATGAAATTTCAAGGAATGGTGGCTACAGGTTCCGACCTAGCATGGTTTATTGCAGAGGCAATGAAGCTTACAGCACCTACAGGACTGATCTTGTGAAGACAAAAATAACTTGTCCGGCAACTACGAATGTAAACGACGTATTGAGGTTAACAAATGTCAAAGCCGTAGATGCTCAGAAGTCAGAAGTTTACTCGAAATCATCCAACACTTAAAATGCAGTCAATCATAAAAAACTAAGGATACAATTGAGGAGAAGTGAACGCTATCACTCTTCGTGAAATGTGACCTTCTCTTGGCGTGGCATTTCAACCCCCGTTGAAGCACATTCGCGTTTTTCTCGCAAGTGCCTACCGACAAGTTGGGGGAAACACCTCATCACACGAGTCACGCAGGAGGTAACGGAGAGCGATAAATAGGAGTGTGAAACCCTTAAAGTCCCCTCAGGCCGTTCGCAACGCCCCTGTTCTGACATCTTCATAAAGAAACGGGGAAACAGTTGAGTCGGACGTTCATCAAATCCACACTCAGCAAGACCTAACACCAACCCCAGCCCAACTTGACGATCCTGACCTTTCGTAATGATTATGTTGCATCATATGTCTCAAAGTTGTTGTCAGGAGAATGTGGACTGGAGGAGCAACATAAGAAAATGAAAGTCTTTGTTTCCTCGGATTCATTCCGAAATAAGTGGAGAATTTATGAGGTCAGTATTCGGCAAAAATTTGAACATTATTAATTCGTTCAAAATACGGAATTTATTTGAAAACCCAAAATTTTATACATTTCCAACTTGTGTAAAATTCTCTCGTCTTTTAGGACTGTCCCAGGACTGCTTTTTGGCATAATATAGCATAATCAGTATAAATAGTTCAAATTTGATCATTCATTGGTAAAGTAAAATTAAAAGCATGGAAATGGTTTAGGGAGATTCACAGTACGGCGAGACAGGTAGAACCCAAACACGGTTATAAGTATGTCTGCTCATTTCATTGGAAATTTTAATTCAGACTTAGCCAGTCATCCGAGCATACTTCCGAAAACAGCCACTACGTTATTCTTCAAAATGAACTCAAAAGTATTAATACAAAACACGAGAAATTGCTCACATTTCTCTTCCCTATCTCAACTGATTTTGATTCGATAAACGGCGTTGAGCTCAGTATTTAAGTCCAAATTTTGCGAAATTCTCATTTTGAATTTAAAATTCGATTCAGAACAGTAATTCAAAATTCCCTATATTTATTCTTTGATATAGATTAAAAGATGTTTGCAATTCCCCTTAAAGAAATGTTATGGTTTCGGCTTCCAGCGTTAAATATGGTTTCATTGCGACTTAGATACAATTTCTTACAACCAAGTGGAATGAAAGTATAATTTCCATGGTATATAATAAGTGCTGTACTGTAAATTGGGAGCAGCATAAATGTTTGGTGATTTTGAAAGTTTTCTTATAAAAGAATAAATACATGCTGAATGATTAGGTAAACGAGTTGGCTTAGAAAATTTCATGTCATGGATCATCTCTACTGAATAAGAAACTCTGAAAAATTAGATAAATACTTAGGTTTGGGGGTGGATGTCATGAACTTGGATTTCTTGCTTACAAGGAACGTCTGGTCTCGTTAGGGTTTTGGATTAGGTGAGCTTATGACCACTAAGCTGTGGGCTGAATGGTGAGCTTATGAGCCTAGCCACTTGCTGAAGCTGCATTTATTCACTGAAGAGATGCAGGTACTATCAAATAAGTGATACCTCAAGTTTGGAGAGCAATTTTTCAGTATAGTAATTCTTGAAATAGAATCTACGTCTACTTTACAATGGCTAAAGTACCTCTTCCTTTTGGTAATTTTCATTGTTCACTCAACAAACGTTGGCTTACAAGCCCGACTCACAATTTCGTTGGTGTGTTATCCAGTGCATGCTGCAATCGTGGTATCTTTCAGCGGACATGCAAATGTTTTGGGTTTCCCCTCTGCTACTGTATCCGCTCTGGCGCTGGCCGATCGTCGGCTACTTGGAAGTCGTTCTCCTACTGGCCGCCTCAGTTGCTGCACCGTTCTACGTCAGTCTGTACTACGAGATACCAGCACCAATACCAGTCACCGCTGAGTAAGACATATTACAGTTCCGTTCATATGAGGACGTAATTTTAGAGTTGGAAAGGATCTGCATGATGGATAACAATGTAAGAGACATCTTTGGTGGCCCCAACTTTTTTCTGAGACAAGAGCTACAGTGAAGAGTCTAACCCCCCCTGAAAATACCTCTTTATACAAGAATATCACAGTAACCAGACACATGTACAGATTTCAAAACTCTATTTAATATAGGTTCACAAGCACCGTTTACATGTACTACAAATACATAAAACAGTAAATACTATTAGTCTGGTTGAACCCAGTTAGTTATTTGTCATGTTTCTCTCACGTACTACCTTAACGAAGGACTAGTCCGGATTCCAGTTTATAATGATAGTGACATATGAAGTTAGTTGCTACGTAAGGTAAATTCTGAATTTCATTAGGCAGGTAAATGAAGTTTCTTTTGGCAATCTGCGGAAAGGATGAGGGTAACAGAATGGTAATATAAAAGACCATTCGATGTACCAGATCAATTCCAGGTTCATCTTTGAAAGGTTGTCGTACAGATTCGCAAACCAATTTGAAGGAAAACATTAGCGTTTCTTTGTCAAAGTTCATTGTTACGCACTCCGTTCCTACTTGGAGTAAGTTCTTCAGATAATACCAAACTGAAATTGAACCGGCTTCATGAGAGCCTGAAAATACCAATAGGCCACTGTCCAGTAGGTGGGTAACTTTTGATTATTATAAAACCCAAAATGTATTAAAATGAAGTTTCATCAAAATATATCGATTATTTCGGTCACTGAAATGTAAAGGGCCATTCCAATTATGGTC
Organism: Creontiades dilutus; assembly: GCA_031894815.1. NCBI lineage: Eukaryota > Metazoa > Arthropoda > Insecta > Hemiptera > Miridae > Creontiades > Creontiades dilutus. The sequence goes on along the minus strand of JAVIWC010002863.1, from coordinate 374,290 downwards.
CCTTGTTATCATCCGTAATTTAGTTTATGCCACCCTAACTTTTACCCAATTCGATCGCCCCAAACGCATAGGTGTTATGGACCAAAATTGATTTAAAAACTTGCCAACAACATGTTTTTCAAGGTTTTTACTAACATGGGCCTGAGAGATGCCATTTCCTTGTCATTTTGAACGCAAAATCGACAAGGTTTCTGATCCGTCTACAGTCACAGTTTGCAAATAATCGCTATTTTGCAACCAAAAAATGAGCCCTTTCCAAAATGACATGAACAATCGTAAATTATTCAAAAAATAATAAACCTATGTGTTAGAATCAGCATCGTTTTTATTGGGGCATTTCATTTTCTTACTGCTTCCTTTTTATCTTCTTTTGCTTCCGTTTTAGTTATTTCTCTAAGTTAATGGTGGATTTAGATAACTTTTAACATGAATTGATTCTCAGGCACGAGATGTGCTGTATTTTTAACTCATCCGTATAGAATTGTTTAAATTCAAAGATTCCATTTTGAGATTCCCGAAACCATTTGGTTTCCGTGAAAAATCGAAGAAGCAGTTGGTTCTTAAAAAGGTAAGTTCATTTAATGAAAAATTCGCTTACTGTTATTTTCATTCTGAATGATTACAGTGCCGACCGAAAAAATTTGATCATGCGGGTACTCTATCTACCGACTTGGACGAAATTCACGTCGTACGTTGTAGGGGTATTCCTTGGATTCATTTTATATCGGATTCGATCGGGGAAATTTGACTTCAGAGTAAACAAAGTAAGTACATTTATTATTATTTCTCTGAATTTTATTAACTTACTTCTGAACCTAAATCTGCAATAATTATTTTATTGCTTCGAGAACATTATATTATTTCATGATTCAATCAATGTTTACATTATCAGTAACATCAAAAGAAAGCACACGGTGAACGAGGCAATTAATAAAATCTTTACATTATTGATTCAACATTCAAGGTTCATACTTCCGTTAATTACTCATCTTCAGAGTTAATTCATTGACAGCGGTTGGCTTTTGATAGAACCCCAAACTCTAAATAAGAACGTTGTAGAAATTCAAAATTATCTTCAACACCCTCAGATAAACACAGGGACATAATACTTTTCATATGTCGTAACATATATTTTGGACTGATTAAAAACTGGAAATTACAAATCAATTTGGGTTCGGGCCGGGGTTCGGAATTACTAAGACTTAATCATTCAGTAAAAAGCTGAACCATTATCATGTACCACCACCAACCATCATCATGGTCGTGATTGAAGACTACCAGTTAAATGCTTTTCAACTGGTTTCAGTGGGTGAATATTTCACTCTGGCTTACATCTGCTGCTTTGATGTTGTTCGCTGTATTCGGAGGCCACCCCTGCTTTCAACTGGATTTTGATTACGACAAGTACAAATACTATTCTGCCTTCTACATCGGCTTTTACCGATTATTTTGGGCGATTGGTCTCTTCTGGATCATCCTGGCTTGCGACAACGGTTTGGGAGGTAAATTGAATGAGTGCTTACTTAATGAATGATGGGTCAACATTTTTAATTTCCACTCTGTGCAATTTATGCTGAACTGTTGCTACTGTTTATCTCCTTAGATTAACATTAATGCCTTATTATATTGTAATTTTTCGTTGTACATGTACAGGGCCAATAAACGGACTTCTGTCATGGGAGATATTCAAGCCCCTTGGTAAGCTGACATACTGTATCTACCTGATACATGTCGGTGTCATGCTCGTTGGCGTCTCTTCAATACGACAAACTATCTACTATTCAGACTTTTTCGAGGTTCGTATTACAAACAATTTCATCATCAATATATTTCCCTGACTAAGTTCATCGAATACGGAGCGGAGCAGAACATACAATCTATCAAAAACTCCATTACTCAGCCTGTGATGGAAAGGGGAGGGGAAGGAAGTTCACTTTAAACAAAACTTTCAACATTTTTCCTAATTCTTCATAATTTCTGAATGACTGTATTATACCGCTGCCTGGACGGTCCTTTTGCGTTTTAACAATGGGTTCAACGGTGTCGTTGGGAAACTATATCCACAGTAAGGTCTGATAGAATTTCAATGATAAAGAAATAGTACTAAACTCTAAAATGTGTTAACTGTGAAGGTGGAGGTAGCATTCACAAGGTGAGGCCAATTCCCTCCTGTACCGGCCTGTTAACAAACCAAAGCTTCGATATTGGGCTAAATCTAAACCAAAACAATTTCAACAACACACAACTGGTGTTGGGGTAGTACCATTCACCAAAAATTACTGTTTGGTGCATCATTTTTGTAACTAAATTGTAACCAATCGTAAGAGGTGTGACTTGTGTTGGTTCAGACCTTTAAAAATACAGTAATACCCCGCTTAACATACATTCGGACAACGTATATTCCGGTTAACGTACAGTCCTGCTATTGAAATTTTTCTCCGCATAATGAAAAATTTTCCGGAGAACGTACAAATTTAGGGCGAACATATTTTTCTGAATTTTGAATTTGGCGTATGGAAGAAATTGGTTCCTTGGCAGATTTCGGAGCATGCGTACCAATACTGCCGCAAACCCACGCCAACATGCCTTTGTCTCAGTTACGGTGAACCCATCGTATATAAAACGCTTTATATTTAAGTGATCTTAGTCATTATTCCTCTTAAAACTCGTTATTATCGTTCTTTATATAAATACTATCAGTGTTGTGTGTATATTATTATTATTTATTTATTATTTCGTCAAATTTAGTATTTCTTCAAATGTAAAGGTCCTACCGGTATAAAAAGGAGTTGTTACGATTTAACCTCCTCCATCATTGTCAGCTGTCACCTCAACCATTACTGTTGCTGCAGCTTCTGCAGTCATGGTTTATGCATTTATTTATTTGTTTATTGCCTTATTTTTTCTTTATTTGTTTATATTTCTTCTAACAATAATGTATTTAAACTTCAGTTGTCCTGTTGCTTCGGTTTCTTCCAAGTCGGTAATATGATTTTTGTCCAGCTAGATTCGGATTCTAGACCACTGTGCACTGTGTAGTGTGTGTAGCGAGTGTTCTTGTTCTCAATAAGACAAATGTTACTTGCATCTTCTCTCTTAGTGGAAATTCTTTAAGAAATTCACTCCTAAGGTTTCAAAGTATCCAAGTGAGGACTATTTAAGAATAGGTAGTTGCAAACACCGCCTCTACGTCCAAGAACATCCAAGTAGTAAAGGAATTAAATTCTCAACCGCTTCATGAGTGCCGAAATGGTCAGAAATATGCCAGATCGATGTAATACATCCAAAGCTCACCGAATGAAATTCAACTATTTATGAGAATTGAACTAAAAATAAAAATGAAAACGTGATGAAAACAATTTGATGAATCAAATCAACATATTTCTTTAATTAAAATCATAAGTTCATAAGATTTTTTTTTTTTTTTTTCCACTTTAAACCTCATGTTCAGAAATTACTAGTAACGTTACGGTAAGAATTTTCCCCCCAAGGTGAGTAACTCAAAGTTTGCTGTTTAAGGTACATTCATATCTCGGTGACATGGTGCTATGTGTAGTTGTAGCTGCTGCGTTCAGTCTGTTATTCGAAGCTCCTCTCATGACCCTCGAAAAATTGGTGTTTTCTCCGACAAAACGTGAGTAGTTTTCAAAAATTCATTATAAATCTCTTGTTTCCTCTATTATGTAATTCACAGTTTTCATCAACTTGAAAAAAGTACAATCCTCTTCATAGCTTGTTGGCTCAATGTATTATTTAGTAAGTTCAAAATAATAACATAAAACAATTAAAAAAAAAACATCATTACGATCAGCGTGGTCAATCATACAGTAATTGCAATTCTCTTTTATCATTAATATGAATATCGTGAATTTTGTTTGATAAATCAAACGTATTCCATTCTGTTTAATAACATTTCGTTCCTGATAATAATTATCACTTATTGATATAGATTTTTAGCTACAGTTGATAGAAATCATTGAATGAATCAGGTAAATTTAACTTTTTATCACGTAAGTTATCGACATAATTTTATAATAACTAATAATCAATAACTCTTTTGCTGCTGTCAAAGCGAAAAAGAAGATTGTTCCAGTTGACATCTCACCGGACACTGAAGCCATCATTCCTTCGGCACCTGTTGAAAACGACTCTAACTTGCTAAAAAGGTAAATTATAGTTTCTACTGATTCACCATATAGGTATATATTTTTTTAATGACGCAATTAAAATTAGTAGTAGTAATTAGTTCTCAATTCCGTTCGAAATTTGTAGGTAATAATGTAATATATTATATATTATTATGTTAATATATATTATAAGCAATATTATTGTTTTAATGTGAGAAATTTATACAAAATATAATTACAGATTTTCGCTTATATAAACCTTGTTGATTTTCAGGCACGTGAAACCTATAGAGACTACACAGTTATAAAAAAGAACTTCCTGATCAATTTGCTACTGAGGAACAAGGTACAGAAGGGTGGATGAGATTAATGACGGATTCGATAGGTGCAATGAGACAACTCAACGTCTGGGAAGTTTGCTACGATTTTCTCTACAGTTTTTAACTGTAAACTGCGAAAGAATGTTTGGAAATATTCATTTTAGTACTATATCTTATGTATACCTCGACACTGTTGATGATGAATCGTGAAGGTACAGGGTGTTTGATTATGTAAGTTAAAGCGTTTCAGCCATGCTTACGTCGAGCTATGATACTAATCTCTGTCGTGCTTCTAATTTTCTAATCATTCATATTGGAGGAAATGAAGCAGCCTCTGAGGCAAGAACAAGCCTGCAAATCAACCACCTGAAATCAAGAATGAAGGATTAAATACTCAATTCGTATAAAGTTAGTAAACCAATAAATTGATGCTGTTAACCTCACTTGTACATAAACTATATTGATAGATACTTACGTTTTAACTTATTGTATTTTTGATAAAAATATAAACATGAGAATATTGTAGTTCTTCGTTGCACCTGCTTACTGCTTAGAGGGGAATTGAATGTTCAGCATTAGAATTGCTTTCAAGGTGTATCAATTCAAGTATGAGCTTTTTTAATCGAAACAAGTTGCTCACTTTACAGTAATGTAAGGTTTACAAATCCTCCCAATTTGAATGACCGCTTCTTCAGCAGTTGGTGGAAGGAAACCCGAACGAATCGAAATCACATTGAAGTGCAATAGAACGTTTTATTCATGTCAGCAGGATTGGGTTGGATGACAAATTGCTATATACCCTGTGCAGTGTAGAAGCAGCTTTTCGAAAAGAGGGAGAGAAATTTCATTTTTCGGGCATTAAAACTGGACAATTTTTTGCTATCCGACCATGCTGAAACGGCTGGAGCAAAAAATTTTTCAGGAAAAATCCATGTTGGTCCGACAACGCCCCAATTCTTTAGCCAGCTCTCTCAATTAATTTAAAGAAAGGTTGTCAAAGTTTCTTAAAATCATGCTGAACGAGAACTGGATGAAAATGAAAAGGCTAAGGGGAAGCCACGAGCGAAATCGTCAGACCTAGTTCCAATCCTCTCTGGAGGACGGCTGGCGACGTCCGCGACACCTCCGGGTAGTCGGACGAAAACCCAAGGTGAAATTCCTTGTTTACTTTACTTTACTGAAAAGGCTAAGGAAGAAATCAGAAAAACCTCAATCTAACGGACGCACGGATGCTCTACAGTCCACGCCGTTGGGCAGTTTTATAAGAGGACGAGCATCATAATTTATATTTATTGATGTGGACAAGACAGCTAGCTAGATGGATGAAGTAATGGCTTTGAAGTTTCTCACGCCCTGAATTGCAAAAAGGACTCGTAATTAAAATACATTATAAGGTGCGTGACGCATCAACAATCTTGGCGACCTTGGCTTGGTGCAATGTAGCCATTGAGTTAGTGCTGAGAGGTGTTGTGATGAAGGTTCTACACGGACTGCTGACATTGAAGTGAATGCGGTTTGAGTCCTGGCCACAACCTTAATAATATTATTAACGCTGACGCAGCATCCAATTACTCCCCCCCCCCCCCTCCAATCCGATTAGCCAAAAATTGCACAGGAGCAGCATGTAATAAGACCTGCGAGTCATCAGTCCCTTCGACTGCAGAGAGCTCCGGAACAGGTAGGAAGCTGTATTGAAAGGTATTTGTGATGAACTTTCCCTCCCAGAACTTAACGAATGATTGTTTCTGTTCTCAATGCTCAACGGTAGACTTTGCCTCGTTCTTTTTCTCGTTATGAACGAATTAAAAAAGGGAATCGAATGAATCAGCCTCAAAGGAATACACCAAGGTTTATTCTTTCTGTACGCTTAGATCCCTGGTCTGCAGATAATTATCAAGCAGTTCTTTTGCACAGAATTTCTTAAATACAACACCATAAATGGAAGCAAAATAGCTACTAGTTCGTCTATAAAGAATACAACTAATAATAAACTATATTTCTTTAAATGGGCATTCCAATCGCATTTGAGAACTAATACGAATGAGACAGCCACTCATCAGGAGCTTTCTTCTTCAAAAGCTATCACTGGATCGACTAGATTAGCTTGGTAGTAAAACGCCTGTAACCCGCCTCATTTTTCTGTGGTTACACGGATTTGTACAGTGCTGCACTCGAGTTCACTCCGTCAAATCCAGTCCGATGGACTCTCGTTGATTATTCGACCTTTCATTTCGCGTTCTCCGTAAGGATGAAGAGGCCACAGTATGGCCAAGTGGAATGTCAATATGCTTTCCGACCCCGGGCAGGTAATACCTACCCAGTTCAGTAGTTTATTGCTTGTATTTTTCCCTACCTCTATACACTCTCTTTTTTCCTTTCAAGATCGTGAGTTTCTCCCTTCCACTCATAGTAGGGAATGCCGAGCAAAGGGAGGTAAACTATCCTTGAGCAAAGATAAACATCCGATCAACACAAACAAACGGTTCAATGATTTATTTCCTCTTCCCCCATCCCGGCCGATCAGTGGAGAGCTTCATTCGAGTAGACTACGAGTGGGTCCGTTGGGCCTCAATATATTTGACAAGCCCCCTTCAACCCCGAAAGCCCTATATTCTCCCTGGCCGTATTTCCATGAAACTTCCGAGGGCTTTTGTCTCTCTCCAGGAAGTACGTTTGACCAACTGTTAACACAGTACTTGAGGAACCACAACTGTTTGATTAATCTCATCAAGCATTTATGTTTTGGTATTATCGGTCTTGAAAGCATACATCCGTGTTTTAATGACACTAAAATCCAACTTTATAATAACGACACCAGTTATAACAGCAATGTTTACCTGATTCATTCATTGATTTAAAAAAGTATACAAAACCGTTGTGGTTGGTGAACCATAACCTGTAACTCAACAAACCCATATTAGATGTTAAAACGTAAAAACCATGTTTAGCTATTGGTTTTAATTAAAAAAAATGAAATAAATATTTACTGCCTACAACGAATCGAGTTTTAACGTTAAATTAGTATCGAATTCATTCCAAAATGAAAACGAAGTAATGGGTCAATTACACGGGATTGCTTTACAGATGCTAGCCGGCTAGTTTGCTAGTTGATAGTAAACTAGCTCCGTGTAATCATTTACTAGTAAACTGCTGGATAGCGAAGAACCTGGGGAAAACTTTACTAGCTATTCGCCATATTGAGATAGATATGGTAAGTTAGCCATTCCCGATTCTCGAATCCGTTACGTCGTTGGTAAACAAAACATAAGACCACACACTTCAAACTATTCAGAATGATCGTGGCCAGAACCTGTAAAACTTTTTTTTCCGGTAAAAATCCCCGAAAGAGGCCACTTTGCCCCATTTTGGTGTTTGAGCGAGGTAGCTAGCTAACAAACCAAGCGTAAAGGGAATTGTTAGTTTAAAAGCATCAAATGACAAGCCAATGGTACTGAAAATTTCGGAAGAATCGGTTATAGCCGTAGTTGTTGTTTTTTCAACGGTCATAAAAAAAAGAGTTAATACTGAGAGAAAAATCAGAAAACACTCCACAACAATTCCTCAACAAAAATAAATACAACACGCAGTTTATTTGTTGGTTGTCTAAAGTTTTAATACGATCATAATGCAATTTTCGTTTCACTTGATATGAAACGAAATGGGTTTCTTTCCTCAAACTAACAAAAAATAAAGAAACAGGTACAATTTTCAATCACATTAAAGTAATACTGAAATATTATCTCCCAAAAAGAGAATAGAGTCCGAGGTAGGGGAATGAGATGCAAGAAAAGAGAATAAAATCCGAAAGAATTAAAAGTCATTGGAGGAGACCCCAACAAAGTTTGAAAGCCTTTTCAAAAAGCATATTCAATTTCAGCGAATCTGGGAACACAGAAATCCTTACCTTATTCGACTTGGCGCAAAAAATCAAATTTCAACCCCTAGGAAGGAGTGATTAAGGGAAGAAGAGGTGTCTACGACTCTTGGAAGTTCAAATTTGATCTCAGGAACCCCGAAAAACCTAGAAATCCATACCCCACTCGACTTGGCATGAGAACTCAACTTTTAACCCCTAGGAGCGGTGGCGGTGGCTGGTGATTGAGGGGGAGGTGGTTTCCTCAAGTACCCTTCTTGTCTGAAGTTGAAAAAAAAATGTTGAAATTCACTTAAAAAGATGTCGCAGTTCATCCCAATCTCATGGCTCAAAAAGAAGGTTCTGACACCAATTTAAGGGTAGTTTTTTGGCCATAGCTCAAAATTTTGGGGGGTCAGAGGAATTTTAGGACCTTGGATTCGAATTCAGCATCGAAAAATACATAGGGATACCCTAGTCTACTTCAAGGATCTTGTTTTTTTTCTAGGGCTGTGTCACATCGATCAGTGATTTACGAAGTATAGCTACCTAACACAGATATAATAAAGTTCTGTGTGATAATTTGCAGTGTTCTTATTCTCGGCTTAAAATCTACATATCTTGAAACGTGATCCAACAATTTTTGAGCGGTGTTAGTGACTTTTTTCTTGGTCAATTAATAAGATTAATTATTGAAAAAAATAAACCAAAAGCGGCCAGTGTGTGTGTTTGTATTGCATGCGGCTCGGGAATTGAGTGTTGTGAGGCACTCCAGGTCAGCTTCGTTCCGGTGCTCCTTTCGTTACTTTATTAAATTTTTATTTACTTCAAATATGCTTAATGCATTTTATTTTGGCCTTCAGTCGAATCGTAAGGAATCACCCATTCCTCCAATTAACTAAGTCCGAAAAATGGTGCACGAACCACAAAATCAAGGAAATTCACGCAGAAATCTAAAAGTAGTAGTTGACAAGTGGGAGGTTTTGTGTGTCATTGACAATTGCAACCATTTCACTCGCAAGACCGACAATGGTAGATTCCCATATAAACAACTAGTTAGAACAGCAAACAAATAACAAATGTGTTTCCACAATACATTTGAAGCAGTACTTGACAATCCCTAATTAAGCTCGTTTCTTATCTTTTCATGAAGGTTAGGGTTATTGGTGAAGCTACGGGTAATTTCTTCATAGACCACATGTTATGAGCTTATACGTTTCGTATTTTTTTAAAATACTGGAATGGTAAACCATCGAGTAAAAATTTGTTGTACTTTCAGTTTGAAATGACCAACAAATTAATTAGCAATGACTGACTGTATCGGCCGACATCCCTCGCTGGGGTACTCCCATGAAGATTGTTTTTTTGTATACCGACAAAAAAAACCTCCCGCTCTCACGCGAGAATAAACCGGCCGAACAAAAAGTTAATAAGCAGATGGGCCGCACAGCAGCCCCCTTCTCCTCCTACCAGTTCAGGGGTTCGGGAGCTGACGGACTTTTATCTTGAAGTGACAGGCGTGAAAAAGCTGGAGCTCCCCGCGTCGCGAGGTGCCGACACGAAGCGGGAAGACGCACATGTCCCACGTTTTCTTCGATTTCGGGGTCACATGTGTCTCCCCAAGTCAACAACAACTCAAAAAGGGGTATAGAAGATTAAAAAGACGTCGGAGCCAGGGAGTAACAGAGTAGGTATTTTTATTCGTTTTTTTCTTTTTGTGGATCAATTTTTCAACGCGTTTTACAAATGAATGACAATTGACAAAGAGAGACATGCCCTACTTAAAGACTAACAATCACAGATTTGGATGCGGACATTTACAAGAAATTAATAATGAGCCTTCGATTTTGATGAAATAATACAAGGTTTCAACATTTAAAACAAAACACTAATATTATTAAGTACTCAAAGATTTATTTTTTAGGTATTAGATATCCTTCACTCCGGATAGCCGATCTGTAATTATTGAAAATTGCCCAGTGTACAGTGTGTGAACTTAGCGTCGTGGTATTTTAATTGTATTTTAGATGTCCAATGAAATTCCTACAAGTCGATTACGAAATAAATTAGCCTAATCCGGTCCTCAGCTGATCAGTACACATCCATACTTTTCGATTTCATTATAAATTTTCCGAAGGAGCACTTCATTTAAGAAAGAAACGTCATCCGCTATCGAAATTCCGCGTGACATTACGCAGGGTTCAGTTCTTTGACCCTTCCTTTTTGTGACATTTGCAAACGATTTGGATTACCTTTGTTGAAACTAGTGGACTCCTATTTGCTGATGGTATAAAAATTGTTTGTCTCGTTTTATGCCGCGAAAAATAAATAAATAAATTTCAGGGCTGTCTATCCTCAACTGGCAAAACCATTGAACAACGGTGCGGGTTGCTGAACGAAAACAAGACTTCAGGCAGGGAATTAAATCGAAACCTTGATCATCATGACACGATTATGAGAGTACCCCCACGCTACTTTCCGTGCCATATACGCCTCGGTGATTATCTCTCTCTGTATCCTCTTTAATTCTTAGCAGTGTTTACTTTCATTAGTTCAGCCACTCACTGTATTCTATTATGGGGTAATGCAGTGATGCAGTTGAAATTGTAACTGACAAATAGAATGGAGAATGAGAATGGACTGTGTTCGGCGTTGTTTTTCTAAAACACTTGGATTCCTTACCAAGCCAGATTGGTAACTCCTCACCGCCCTCCTTTATGCTCATGAAAATATTGATTCAATGTTGAGGGAAAGTGCCATTCCTCAATGCCTTAAAAGATGCAAGAACGAGCTGCTTTTGGTTCCCACTATCCACTCCAAATGGGGTCTCATCTCTTCAACTGCTTCTGCTTCTTCTGATTCATTAGGTACTGCTATATGTACTAATTTGAGAATGTATTGCCCGATCCCTGCACCCGCACTACCCTTGAAAAGATCAATATGATTGGATGGTAATTTAGTTTCGTCGGTAGCAAGGATTAGCGGATACATGCACACACATACGCTCTAATAGCGATCCTGAACAATAGCTCAATAAGCCTGTTACTCGAATGGTTCTATAAATCGGTTAAGTGGCTTAAACACACAACTGCACAAAAGAATAAACAGCTATAGTCAACAATTATTCATATGAATTCCTCAATTTCACCGTCATTTTATACAACCTCATTTTCTTTGTTTCAAAGATGTCCCCTCGATAGGGGAGCCAGGAAACGAGGCTCAAGATGGGGGTTTTCAAAAGACTTTGATGAAAGTGTCATCCTCCGCGTTTCCTGGTTTGATCCCACCCCAAAAACAAAACTCATTACAACTTCCTCGAAAAACGTCATCCATTTCTCATTTGCGGATCGATGAATTTATTATTCTACAAAAGGAAACGGCAGGTTGATGAAGCTCGAAGTAAAAGTTCTCTCGGCGCCAAGTTTTCTGTTTCTTCAGTTCGTTTCCTCTGGGGAAATGTATTCTGTATGAAGAAGTTCAGAAGCAAGTCGGGGATTATAAATTATGCTGCAAATAGGTATAACAATTTTCGCTTGATCATAGGTACCTTGTAGAATTTTTGAAAGTTTCTTAATGATTTTCAACAGTTCTCTCCACAAAGTTTCACAGTTAGGGAATTTCTAATATGAACTTATTTATTTTAATCGTACTATTTATATCATTATTACATTTAATAGTATGAATTAGGAACAGCATAGAATAGGTATATAGAAAAAGAGAGGGATATTGCGAGTTACTTCCTATACACAGTACTTCAAATTTCAGTTATAGGATCATTGAACTGTCCGATTTCGATAGTATTTATTTGTCCTGGGATGGGATCTTAAGTGTGGGCATATTAAACACAGCGTTCTCTCTACTAGGGACTTCCAAGCGAAGGTAAGTACTGTTATGGTAACAGAATTCATATTAAACTTTACAAAATGAAAGTCTATATTTTCAAGTTATTTATCCCTTGCTGTTATAGTTACGTAGTGGACAGAATATCCTTTGATGGGGGAGACGGAAGCGCAAAGAGCATTAAGTCAAGTAGGTAGCAACACCGGCGAAGACGGGACCCAGAGGCGCTATCTCACTCATATTTCACAAGCTTTCTCATATCGTTAAAAGGGATTGTTTCTAAAGATATTTACGAGTGCTTATTTATATCTGGAGGACCCTACGCGTTTATTACGTTTGCTTTGATCCTCTAGGTGGCGCATTTTTCATCGGGCGTCGCTTCCAAAAGTTCATAACGTCTTTTCCCTATTTATAGCGAGGGACACGAGTGAGGTATTCATTAGCTGCTTCCTTCGTGGAGATTACTCCCTGGAAACTCATACGTGTCACGTTTGAGTAAAGACGTTGCTTTTCTTCACGTCGCCCTACACAGAAAAAAATGTTCCCAAGATTTTGGGGGTGGAGACATCAAGTAGGCACTTAGACCTACAAACATGTCGGTAAATCTCTCACCTTGAACTCATTATGTGGACAAACCAGGGAGTTACTAATCAAGTTTTCATTATCCCGAACATAATAACAATAAATTTTGCTCATTATTATTTTTGCTCCCCAGTCAACCTTCGATAGAGGAAGCAGGAGTTTTTACTTTCGCAAAATGAACGATTTCTCTTCTCCAAAAACTGAAATTCCGTTCGCATTTTACACTTTAGACCATTTTGAACAATAGTGTGGTTGTCCATGTGTGCAAATGCTTGTAAAAAGCTCAATTCCTACATTTTTAATAAATTTTTTAATGAAATTTGCTGGGTACGTGCGGGTGATGCTATACTAACTAATTAGTCCTTAACATGGGTGAAATCCATCAAACATACCAGTCATCCGATCAAGCTCAAATGAAGGATGGTCAGGCTGGTTTAATTATTATGTATCAAATTGATCACGATCATCATTAGTACCTGTTTCGCATGCAAGAATGTGAAATGCTTGTAACCGGCTTAGTTACTGTAGTATGTTTCTTTTTTAATTTTCCGGAAATACATGGGTAGGATGTTGCATCATATCATTGTTGTCATTTCGATATTATTAGTTTTCATTGATTGTGCAAAAAAGTAAAATCGATTTGAATTCTCGCTGAGATTCAAATTAGCTACTACTTAACCATAGATCAAGTTGTTCATGAAGTTTTTTGGATTGAGTCCATTGAACCTGTATTTATGGGGAAGCGCGGGAATTTTAGCAAACTCATTCTTCCAATAATTGGAGTGAAAGACAAAGTGTGGCATTATTTTAACAATGAATATAAGCATATTGGCCACCTTAATTATTCGCGAATACAAATAAGTTATTACATTAGATAACAAAACAGAGAAAAGCTCAATTTCGTTACATGTCTGTAGCTCCGAAAAACAGCAAAGACCCTGTAAAATTTTAGGATTCAAAGACAATTTATAACTATTTATCTTCTATGTTGTAAGGAGACTATGAAACTCGACTATGCGTCAGGCTTTATCACACAAGCATCAACCGATCGGGTCTTGAAGAATCTTGAAGAGCTTTTACCGCGGTTTGCAAAGAATAAATGTTGTTTCCTTGAAAAATGTTTCAGAAGGCTGAAGAAAATAATACAAGGAGATAAAAAGATAAGAGAGACTACTAACAAATTGAATAATCGGAGATGAAATATCGATAATTATATTAGCAACAACCGAATGGATGGGGCCCGGGGGTAGGGAGTGAACGAGCGGGCTCCTGAATCTTAATAAACCTCGAAGCGGTAATATTGTTTAGAGTTTGATTAGATTCCTTTTGTTCATGCCCAAGAGTCTGATCAGCGGGGCGAAGCAGCGACTCACAATTAGTTGGAAACGGACTGGGGGGCAGGGCCCCCTCCGAGGTCTATCCAATTCTCCCTTCGCACAGCAGCAATTGGCCACGTAGTATCGAATCAATAGAAAGGTTCCCCTCAAGGGAGAGGTCCGATACGCGAATTTTTCCTTTTCCCCCTCCCTCTTCCTTTGATTCGGTACACCTGATTACATTTCGATAGACAACCATCGGGAGTAAGTGGCTGCCTCGCTGGGTTATGGCCTGTATCCGGCCGAACCCTAAAAAAGAAGAGCTTGGAGATGGGTTTTTTGCACTGTTGTTTCCACTTTTATTGGAATCACGTGCCGGCCGTTGATTGAGAACGAGTTTCCATTGAGGCGAGTGAATGTGTCTTGTTACACTCCAAGTGTTGCGACTAAGAAGGGTTTTAGACTCGTTGGGGTAAATATAAAACATTCATTTTACTGAAACAGGACTTTTGTGCTGAATGCTAGGTTAGCCAAAACGTTCTGTTCCAGAGCGGCTCAAGATGAACAGCATCTCCATATTGCGGTAGTTGGCAGCAGACTGGACTAATACTGGAAACAGCTTCAAAGTACTTCAACATTCCAGAAAAGTACAAATTGTAAGTCTGCTGAGAATCCTTAACTTACAATGAGCAAGGGAAAAGGGTATTTCAAACAAACAGTGATGTTTGGTTTCTATTATTAAAAGGACTGTAATTACATTAATTGGTAACTCTTTTCGATTGTATACCCAGACTCATTTTGTCTACGGACGAAATCCTGGTCGTACTGATGTACATTCAAGTAAAAAGTTTACGGTGTTATGTACACTAAAGTTGTTTACATTACTAGTCCAGTTGATTCCAAGCCCCCGTAGTATGGAGGTTCTGTTTTTTGAACTTGATTTGACCTGGAAAAGAACGGTTTGGCTAACCCAGACTTCACCATAGCAGCCGACGGAAGACACGATTTTGGAGTTATCTAATGTAATTTGAAACATGAAGCATGTTGTCCTTTAGCACAACTGAGCTTTAAAGTAATTTTTTAAAGCAAGCAGCTCAATCATTGAGTCAATTTGAGTGACAATTTGGTAAAAACGAGTTCTACAGGAACGTGAAAAAAAATGTCCAACATTATTGACATACTGTCTTAACACTAATAGCATCATGCTGATACGAAACGAGTTTCCAAATACTAGAAAGAAAAGACTGCTGATACGACATGTCTGATACTCCACGTATTTGTCTGAATCGTATGTATCATCAAAATGTATTCTTTTCACAAAATAGGAGAATAGTTCTAAATACATAAAAACTAAAGATTCGATCGGTATGTGTTGGCGAAATAGGAGTTATCATTTTACCTGTAGAGATCACTACAGGTCCAAGCCAACTGCGTGTTTGTTCTATCATTACAATGAATACAATCTTTTTGTGTATTATAATAGTGAAAATTCAATTTCAAGTTGCCACGTACAATTATTGAGCTAAAAATAAGCTAATACAGGCCTTACGACAGATCATTCTCGATCTCACAATCACTTTCATAGCATTCCTCGCGTTGCCGAACCGGAGGACAGAGAGTGATCAGTATTTTTTTATAAAATCTCGAATCACAACCCGAAATGGCAGGAGATGTTTAAAAGGTTTGAACAAAGTATAATTACAATGGTCCATTTTTCAGTGATTAACAACAATTATCTAATATTGATAGCTATTTACACTTAGTTCATTGCACTGAGAGGTAGGCATTTATGTGATTCTTCTGGCATGAAAAAGCATATGCCACCTTAATGCACTTTTGCTGTTATAAAGAATGTCACAATTCATTACATTCTCAAGATAGTACATTGCCTGGCAATGCATTCGTTCTATTTCAGAGAAACCGTTAGACCTATTATTAATCTCGGAGGCGACCGCGGCGATGGAGTCGTCTTCCCTTTTTCTGTCGACAGATTCCTTTTTCTTTTATTGAAACCGAGCGAAAGAGCTTAACCATGTTGCCAATGTCCCTGAGGGGCCACAGCCCACAGGCCTAGTGATTATTCGGACTAGCTAGTCGGTCCCTAAGTGCAGTTTGTTGGAAATACAACGACAGCCTTTAGCTCGGGGTGGAGCCCCAGGAGCAATTTAATCTCCGGACATGCTGACTGGGGTGGTGACGTGACGAGACGTGAAGCTCAACTAGAGAGGCCCCCTAGGACCGGATTCCTTATCCGACGGAAGAGACAATTCGTTCGATTCCTAGTTTATTATGTTTCGAACAGCAGCTTGGAGATACCAACAATGAAGAAAATTCTTTCCCTTGTGAAGCAGAATCTGCTCCTGTGACTGATGGGAGGGTTTAATTCAAGAATACGATTTGAGTTACACGGTTTAACAATCACTTACGTCTTTCAACTTTCTTTCTTAAGAAGGTTTTTGGGCGAACAGAAAACAGAATAATTACTACTCACCGTACACAGCAAATGATGTATTCTTGCATAAATGGAACTAAAATGTCTGAGGAGAACTGACCGATTCTGAAATTCCAATGTGACCATCTACATAATTACCTTACTATACTTGGATAGTAATGCACCATGTTCTCTGTTTAATCAAGTGATCTGCAGAAAACGATTCTGATGGAAGCATAACAAACCTTAATGTGATAATTTCCAGCAGTTTAAACCTAATACTAGCTGGGAATGAAACTCCTTTCAGTTTTTGAGGCGATTATCCTGCGGCACCCACGAAATTCCTTTATTAGCAAAAACCTCAGGGGACGCTATTTGAAGAAACGGGGAAAGGGAACTCACCATGGAAGTACACATCTCAAACCGTTACCACTCTTTTTGTGGCGTCAAATGACGATTTATTAGGTCTTCATCACCTGATGCTCTCACAGAAATGAACATTCATTCACTCACTGCCAGGCACCATGAATATCCCGAAGAAAATGAACCTCCAACAAAAATTTTGGATATTCCATTAATCGGTTCAGGGAGTACCTTTATTTACTTCTAATCAACATTGTTGCTCTAAATTAAGCATAAAATTATGATTACTTACTTTAAGAAGGTCTTCCCATTGGTTGAACTGGTTTTAAATCCTAATACCATTGTTGCTGTACCACATTTAAGGAGCACAAGGTTCATCATGTGCATTTGGATGGTATCCTCTTAAAATTGAATTTTCTCTTTCAAATTCCTTTTATATCACTGTGATTGAATTATTACCTTTTTAGTTTCAAGGAAAATCGCATTTTCTGCGGGCTTTAGCCTGCGTCTCAATTTTTATATTTTATATGAATGTGCAGATGCCTCTCCTCTTAGCATAATATTTTCCTACGACGCTCACTAGATCAGCTGGGAGGTCTATCATGATTCCTTCTTCCACTCCATAGCCTGCTGCTAATTGGTTCCGCTGAACGAACTGGATGGATCTGCTCGACGGTAGAAGAGGGGCGTTAATTAAGTGAATGAACGAAGCAAACGAAACGAAATGGAAATCACGAGACCGTCGAAAATTGATTGTGTCTCGTTTAATATGTAGGAGTTGCACTCTGCAAAAACTCCCCTACTGCCTCTAGAGCCTTTTATTTGAAACTCCCATCAGAATGGGGACGGGGTTGACTCATTGCTGACATGGGGATGTTGACGTTGTTTCGATTTATCCAGCAATTTTATCAACGAATGGGGTGACGGCCCGACTCGCGTGAAATCACCAGGGACTGAGCGAGAGATATTTCGACAGCTTTTTTCTGTACCAACAAGAATTTAATTTTTCGTCGCCAATGTTTGGAGTTAGAGATATATTTCACCTTTGTAAACCGTAATAGGTGATTGTCCACAAAAGTAAACGAATCAACGATACATCATACGATTACTAACGATTCTAGCTCACTTCACTCACTTTTACGTTTAGTTCCGGTGGGACAATAATATGTAATCGTTTTTGTTTTTAATTTATTATAACCATTGTAGAAAAACTCGTTCCGTAACTCTTTAATGCAACTTAATTGGAATGGGGGAAACCCACTCTCCCTCTAAACACGGATGAGACGACAAGAGGGGTAGGTACCTCTCTATAGACTCAAGAATGTATAGTCATGACATTCAGAACTCTGATCCCCCGTGGTCTATTCCTGCCACTTGATTCATTATTCACTCAAAACTACAATCTTGTTCGTTTTCATACGTTTCCCAAGCGCATCAGGTCCGTTTCGAAGAAAAGTCACATCTCTCAGAAAAACAAGTCTTTACATCCTTAAAACAAGTAGTAGTCATATCCGTCTGGATAGTGGTTCTCAATGGGCGCAATACCGCCCTCTGGGGTACGTATGAGCGGTAGGCTTCCATTGGGTGGTGAGAGACTATGAGTAATTTCAAAAATAAAAGTGCGCGAAAAACTGAAAAGAGACGAACAAACGACAAGCATCCTGGGGCAAATCATCATTGGCACTGAAAAGATCGTATGTGACAGGAAGATACAACGGTTCTCACTCAGCCGTCCTTTGAGGAACCATGAGATAACACAAGTTCCTTGAGTTCTGGCATCCTCGAGTAAGGACTTCAAGAAGCTCGGAGCACCAGAGTTCCAAGAACGGGTGTTTACCTATGGTTCCGCAAAGGACGGGTGAGTGAGAACTCAGTAGTTTGCTGTTCGTTTTCTAGGGACTCAGGCTGCAGTGCTTGCCATCTCATTCCCGATTTCTTTTCATAGGAATAGCTCCAACAGTACGTCCACCGTTTCACTGTATGCTCTTCCTTGAATCACTTTCCCTATGTTGAAGATGTCCATTGTAAAAAGCAGGAAGAAAATCTGAAATCCGAGTTCTAGGATGGTGATGGGCTCACGGAATTTCGTCTTCAAGCGAACATCCTCGCCTCAGTACAGGAGTGTGGAGCGCGGTCGAAGATTTTTGAAACCTTCCCCATCTCTTACCATGTCGAGTGTGGGTTTAGTGTGGTTACAGATATCCATAGAGAGAAATCAACATGACACCGTAACAGAGGAGACTTGAGCCTCAACCAAGAAGCCCAAGACCCACTGATCTGCAAAAGCAATTTTCGCTCATGATGGTCAATTTGAAAAAAAAAATCACAGTACTCATCTAATCCTGTTCCTTTTAATTTTATGCAACATAGCTTGCTTTTGATCGTTCTGTTGTTACTTTTTAATTCATTGATTTCAGTTTTTACGAAATTAGTAAAACCAAGCGAACTTTATTTTTACCCGCGAGGGGGTCGTTGAAAAATGAACAGCTTCTCTCAGGGGAGCAGCCACTTGGAAAAGGTTGAGGGCCACTGGTCTAGGCGAAACGTTTTACCCTAATAACTTAGCACGTCAAATCCGTCTCAACGACAAGGTCCAATGTCAATAACAAACTAGAGTTCCTCTTAATAACTAATAATACTAGTCAAAACTAGTAAACCCTGAAAAGCTTATGAAATAAATCATTAACGATTTTTAAATTTCTTACTCCAAAAACTTACGTGTTCGTCCATCCCAAGTAACAACAATCATTAATGCCTACCCACTAAATCCAGAATCTTTTATTGAAGGCTCTTTCTGCACGAGGTCTACTGCTTTCTATTCTTTCAAGGCGCAATCTCAATCCTTTCAACTCTAATGCTTCTTTGGTGGCCGCTGAAGAACTAGGAACTCCCCCCTACCTCGACCATTTAATTCCGCTTCAGCTGTTCCTCTGCACGAGACTCTGTGAAGGCAGACCGGCGGAATAGTGTTGTAACATGGGTGGGCAGAGGGGGTAAAGTGTTCCCACACCCCATTCTTCCCTATTTTCTTTTTATCTTCTGTGTCCTTTCTTTTATTTGGGTTTTTTCTGTTCTTTTGTTGGTCATGAAAGGATCAAAGTTCGTTTTCATCTTCTCTTTGCAACTCCAGTTGTCGTAGCCCCTGCACACAAAGTAGGCACAGTTACCTTTTATGTCTCCCCTTTCTCAGAAACCACTGTTCAAATGATTCCTGCTATCTGTATCAATAAAAGCATAATTTATGGAATACCTACGAAGTTTTATGCAAAAATCGTATTGTTCAGCAGAAAACGTCTTTAGTGCGGATACATACCTACTCATCAGAATATTATATTGGTTCATTGATAAACAAATCTTCTGGTTCTTAGCGGGGAGGTAACCATACTCACAAAGTATTGAATACAGCCTCCATCGAAATTCTACCCTAATACGAAACTAGGTATTCTAATACTCCGTTTATGGGAACGTTCAATGGAAAAACACTGTCCTCGGTAGGCGCTCAACAGCCCCAGCGTAGAAAATTAGCATTTGGATGATGAATAGTAACGCGCTGTGGGCTAAGTGGGGATGTCTGAAGGTATCAACTTTAGATACGTACTAATCTACCAAAGCGAGATGTCCGTGTGTGTGACTCAAAACCTATCGAAAGAGCGTAATCAGCACAAAAATAGATTATTGGACGACTTCATCATTTTCAATATCAACGCCAATGACTGAGAAAGCACATTCTGGGAAAGACGAAGAAAAAAAGTCTCGCCGATTGGGTGAGGCATTTAACTTCCTCGTATCAGTAACATGGATGTGCAGTTAATTAAAATGTGGTAAATAATCTTGAAAGATTCTAAATCTTGGAAAGAGATGTATTGCAGGTCTGTCGAACTAACTCTTTAGCGCGTACAATAACAGTACGCTGAAATTTAAATGATATAATTGAACCGTCGTTCCCTAACGACCTGCCGAATTTGAGGGAGGGGGACAACTGGAACCTGAGAAAATTACGTTTGATGGAGTGATTCTTAAGCCAAACCCTCACATCCCCTAAAAACGTCAAAATGATCAAAATTGAATTTTAAAAAATCCGGAAATTAAGAGTAGTACCAGTATTTTTTCTATCTAAGTAAACCCCTTCCTAGGGAAAGTTAAAGGATCTTAAGCCACCTGAGCGGGTCTTTCGATTCATTGAAGTAATCTCTGTCGAACCTCAACATGAAAGTGTTGCTGTTATTTCGAAAGTATGATTTTTTCATCCCTTTTATTTTACCTTTTAGGATTGACAGAAAGTGATGCCCCAGCTGGACGCGATTTGTGATTTTAGGTCATTATTTTCTTTAAGCTTGTACCACCAATTTCAGGGAAAAGCTCCGAATAAAGGCTTGATTTCTGAATTCTACCCGTCTTGAAGTGTAAAACAGCAAATTTCGAGGGGTGGTTAGAAAATAAATAGTTTTTCTTAGTCATTTACAAAGGTTTATTATTGAAAAAACCGCTGCAAATTCTTTTACTGGGGTTTATTATTCAATTGGCTTGCGTTCATGATTTGAATTTCTACTAAGCTTTGGAGTGTGCGCGTTTCACAGGATAGGACGATTATTGAATTTCAGGAGATATGCATGGAGCACGTGAATCTGTTCTAGACCAAAATACCTATTTGGATTGATCAGTTGATCATATTTGTGTGCCTCCTGAAATTCAATAATCGCCCCATCCTGTGAAACACGCAGACTCCAAAGCTTAGTAGAAATTCAAATCATGAACGCAAGCCAATTGAATAATAAACCCCAGTGAAAGAATTTGCAGCGTTTTTTTTTTATTGAACCTCAATACCCTCCCACAATAAAAACATCTATAATTTATCAAGTCCTTTGGCACTCGTATTGAGTTAAAACTTCCCCCAATCCAAATTTAACCGATGTAGCTAAAGGTAGACAGATATAGGGGAGGCACACAAATATCATCAACTGATCAATCCAAATAGGCGTTTTGGATGAGAACCGATTTACGTGTTCTATGCATATCTCCTGAAATTCAATAATCCCTCTATCACCTGTAAAACACGCACACTCCGAAGCTTAGTAAGATTCAAATCATGATCGCAAGCCAATTGAATAATAAACCCCGGTGAAAGAATACTTATTTACCCCAGTAATAATATTGAATTTACCTATACATTATCAGCGTTTCATGCATATCAGAATGCTTCAACCCGTGTATCGGCTACTAACTACACTACAAGTATTCACATCGGCTATCACTCCAGTATCCACATTCACTACAACTCGACGCTATCGGCCGGACATCACTAGGTTACAAACAAACAATAATAAACCAAAAAACGCAAATGTTGGCACCATAAATCGGGCCATACATCATGAATGGTTTGACCTACGGACCTGGGGAGGGGCTCATTCGATTCCTGACGGTATGTTCTTAAAATAAGTTTACCGCTTGGACTTGTTTTGAGGTTTCTAGGGATTCTACAAAACTTTGACAGCCTTTAAAGGGCACGTTAATTGAGTGAGAGAGCTGGCTCAAGAATTGGGGCGTCGTCGGACCAAGATGGATTTTTCCTGAAAATTTCAGATTTTTTGCTCCAGCCGTTTGGGAGAAATCGTGCGTACGGCGTACGGCGGATGGACGGAAAATTTTTTATTGCATATTCGGATTCTACACCCTTTGAAACGTAAACCATGAAATTTTCAGGGGGGGGGGGGGGGGGGGGGGTAGAATTTTTTTTAGAGCGATTACAATGGTTTATTATTGAATAATAAACCAAAATAAACCATTGTAGTTTAATTTAATAGTTAATTTGATAGCTACCGACCTAATCAAAATCTTGTTGAAGAGCTACCTAATCGTTCTGCCTCATATTCCCTTCTTTTCTGTTCTCCGTTTTTGTCTTCTTCTGAACTGTTCTCTTTGATTCAGGCTCGACTTTATACTCAATCTCCAGGATAATAACATTTTTTGAGTTGTGTAGACTGCAAAAAATAATAATGAAAACTGAATATATAAATAATCTGGTCAATCCTGGAAAATCCCAAAAGTGATACGTTTACTTCACATTGCCAGACCCCTTATTCAGCGTCTCTTGATGTGGAAGAGGTAAATTAGGTCACAAGGAGAACGTAGAGGGACGCTGTTGGTCGCAGGAAACACGAGAAACTCGGTAAAGAACGGAACGGATCAAAGATATCGAAAAAGGGGGTTTTCCGCGTCCTATGGGCTGAGGGGAAAAGGGACTAAGGGCATCAGTATTCTCAAGAAGTGAGCTTGAGACAACCGAGGCTGAAGGAAGTAAAGGAACCAGGATGTTCGGTATTGTATTACCAGTGGGTGTAGGATAGGGGGGGGGGGATCTCGCTAGTACACTGTTGAGGCTAGTTGAGCTAAAAGCCCCGAAGGGCTAGCTGGGGTATCGAGTAACAAGGAACAAGACTGAGTAAGTAGCCTGTAGCCAGAGAGAGCCTACCTGAATCCACGTTCTTCTTTTTCCAGGCCTTTGGAAACCTTTTGCAACCTTCTTCCTTTTTCACGTAATTACAAGATCGTTTGGACCGTAGTGAGAGGGGTGCATCAGTTTCGTTTGCTCTTCCTTCTAACGAACCAACATCAATCCCTGGAGGCGAAACCCGATAGAGTTCGATGTAGGCTGACGTGACTTCGATGAAATAGCTAGGAAACCTTATGGTGGTTAACGATGTCTAATAAAATTGAGATTTTGTCTATTACAACCTCCAATAATACTTCTTTAGACAACCCTAGGAAGCTATCTACATGGGTTATTCGTCTACTAATTTCAATACGAACTTTTTTACTTCAGAAGGATATCGTAGTTCCACC
The DNA here is from genome assembly GCA_031894815.1 of Creontiades dilutus. NCBI lineage: Eukaryota > Metazoa > Arthropoda > Insecta > Hemiptera > Miridae > Creontiades > Creontiades dilutus. Next base: position 350,618 of record JAVIWC010002863.1, on the reverse strand, counting down.
TATGGTATGTGAAATGTGAAATGAACGTACTAGGCGCGATAGACGTGAATATCAATATAGATACATGGATAATGTATCAACATAACTATCTTTTAGATTTAAATCCAATCAATTGACGATCAAAAACTTTAATGCCCGAGAGTAGATTGGGCCAATGCTTCGGCATGTATTATCACAATTTACCCAATATTGTCACAATATTGGTTATGATTTATTGGGTTGTTGAGACAGAAGATAAGACAAACAATGGTTCTATCTCAAATTTACATTCCTACCTGACATACCTATACAGCTGAAACTTAGTCTACATATCCCTGTGGTTGCAGGACCTCCAAGCTAACCTAAAATAGTTACTGTTCCAATATACAATTTATCTAGGGATCCTATCTCCCTTGAGAAAATCCGGGAGCTGAAACCCTCACCACCCATCCTTATATTTTTTCGAGTAAAGCAATGCACTTCATATCCCAAAAATACGTAAAATCCATCCATGCATCATCCTTCTTGAAAATCTAACCAGATAGAAAATGTTGTAAGCACAAAACCATGCCTGATTGCCACTAATACAGAACTGTCAAAATTAAAATTCACCTTTATAAGCCCATACAACTACAATTTAACTTCTATAACTTTCTGAGGTGGTCGCGTCAAATTGTTTTTGATAGAGAATAGCAACTAAAACTGGAAACCAGAAGCGACTCTTCGCAGTGTATATTTCTCTGATGAACCTCAAAATAACCCTAGACAAACATGTCTATCTGATTTATGTGAATATGTGTTTCTGTATACGTACCATGGTTTCAGTAAATGGTTCATAAAAAATTAGAACGACTCTATATATTTCTTTAGTGACTTCGTAATATTGAGATTGTATTAATGTTAGATTCAAATGTTGAAATGAAGTGTAAAAGGATGTTCGGTCTCGTCAATCACGAGTAGGTGCGTTTGAATGATTTCAAACTGACAGCGGGACGTGTTCGACCTATTCCATCCAAAAGCTTCCGAATATGCTAAACCCGCAACACACAGATGTCTTGATGGTATGATATACTTCAAGCGCCGTCTCTCGCCAAGTGCATGCATCCATGTTTACACATACTCGTACTTTCAGGGACGTAACCAGCCCGTATTTCACCTGGGGCAAGAAATAAATTTGCCCCCCCCCCCCCCCCATAGACCCGATATCTCATGACTCATACCATCTTAATATACCAATGAACCAAAATATAAATATAATTAATTTGATTTATTCAAAATGTATAAACTCTTTTACTAAAAGGAGGACGATTTTTTAAGTAAGTGCTCAATATAAAATACCATATAATTTTTATTAAATTTAAAAAACTAATAGATGATAAATAAATCATATATTATATTTTGTCATCCTGTATATCATCCGATATACAGTTCCTCTCAACAAAACGCAAACTTCAATTAATTTTGTGTAAATCCCGAACAATCTTTATTGAAAATAACGAACCCGTTGAAATTACAGTCTCTTCATTTCTTATAATTTAGTATAATTCATTTGATTATGAAGGATTCATACCCGTTTTATACAATTTTACCGACGAACTCACGTACAAGCCCAAACCTCCAGCTATTGCAGCCATAACAACTGAATAGGCTAAGCCCGCAATACACAACAGTTGTCAGGGTGAAGTATATCTTGAGCGCCGTACCTTCAGCCCCTCGGGTCTCCTTGGCCATTAATAGTTGTTCCGTGAAAAGATTAGCAATAAGTCGAGTTGACATTATCAAAAACAGACTCAGATCAGCTATGGGGGACTCATGGTTGTCCAATCTAATGGTTCTAGCCGCAGAAAAAGTTGTTCTTGAGTCTATTTCTAATGAAGAAATAATCGGAAGATTTTTCCTCATCCCAAAGACAAAAAATGCTATGAAGGGTTTAATGAGATGAATTTAACAAGCTTAGAAGGTGCCTTGCTAACTTGTTGATGGTCTCAGACTACAAATTTGAAAATTTTGACTCTAAACAGTTTATGTTTTTGTTAATATTTGTTTTGGGTACCGAGTCACCAAGGGGGGGGATTTCTTTTTGACAGGGGTTGCACATGCGTCTAACACTACTAGACACACTAGAAAGTGCATTAATTATAGCATTTGCAGCTACTTGACATTGTACTAGGTACTTGGCTGCCCTCTATACACTAGTTACCTTTTGGTTTATAAACCATTGTAATCGCTCTTGAAAAAAAAAATGCTAACCCCCCCTGAAAATTTCATGGTTTACGTTTCAAAGGGTGTAGAATCCGAATCTGCAATAAAAATGTTTCCGTCCGTCCGCCGTACGCACGATTTCTCCCAAACGGCTGAAGCAAAAAAGCTGAAATTTTCAGGAAAAATCCATGTTGGTCCGGCGACGCCCCAATTCTTGAGCCAGCTCTCTCACTTAATTTAAAGTGCCCTTTAAGGGTTGTCAAAGTTTTGTAAAATCCCTAGAAACCTCAAAAAAAGTCGAAACGGCCTAAATTTGTACTGTTTTTGAAGAACACTCCACGAGGAATCGAATGAGCCCCTCCCCAGGTCCGTAGGTCAAACCATTCCCGATGTATGGCCCGATTTATGGTGCCAACATTCGCGTTATTTTGGTTTATTATTGTTTTTGTGTTGCTATCGGTAACCTAGTGACGTAGTGAAGTAGTAATGTGGATACTGGAGTGAACTCCTAAAAGGCTTTGTAGCCGATACACGGGTTGAAGCATTCTGATAACCATAAAAAGCGCTGCAAATTCTTTCACTGGGGTTTATTATTCAATTGGCTTGCGTTCATGATTTGAATTTATACTAAGCTTCGGAGTGTGCGTATTTCACAGGTGATAGAGCGATTATTGAATTTCAGGAGATATGCATACAGCACGTAAATCTGTTCTCAACCAAAATACCTATTTGGATTGATCAGTTGATCATATTTGTGTGCCCCTTGAAATTCAATAATCGCTCCATCACTTGTGAAACACGCACACTCCAAAGCATAGTATAAATTCAAATCATGAGCGCAAGCCAATTGAATAATAAACACCAGTGAAAGAATTTGCAGCGTTTTTTTATCAGCTTTTGATTCTATACACAATTCTATACACGTAGCCACGCTGTACGTCACTAATTTACTGTATTTATTATTTGACCAGTTTACTTTACAAGAAATATAAAACACCAGTCTACACACCAATGTGTTATTGACAAACATCTGGTTGTATTATTCTTCTGCGCACCAAAAAAAATTGCACCACATTGTTTCTTAGAAGGGATGGCGTTTCTTCGGAGGGGGGGGGATTCATTGATAATATGAATTTATACCTGCGCACATACTTACCTACTTATTAGTCGATGCACCGTCATTAGGAAACCTAATTAGACTGAGATGAATGAGTATTATGTCATCAAGCAAGTTGAAAAGCTCGAACCAGAGAAATTTCGTCCTCCACGTCATTTTCCCTCGGCACTATTAACCAGGGAGCTTCGAGAGAGCGGAAAGCGGACCGCAGTTCTGTATTAACGACGGTATTAAGGCGAGGGCGAGAGAGAGGGAAGACCGACTGCATTAGTCACTTAATTTGAATTCCACGTGAGATAGCGTAAGATTTCATAAGGGGTTGACATCAAGGAAGGAAGCGAGGTTAGGGGATCCCTTCCCCAAGGGACCTTTTCGCCCAAGTTTCCTAATGGTTTCCAACGTTGCTTCGAACAATCACACAGTCTCATATAGCCCATTAATCTCTATTAGCTGTTGCTAAGACCAACGGGACCCCTTATACAGGTTCTAATCCTTGCCTCTCTCATAATCGATTCCCACCTGTCTCTACAACGGATTTGAATATCTCATGCTCCACTTAGTAGATATATCCCAGCCTTATAATAATAGAAATATTGAAGAATAAGGCATAAAGAAAAGAGGTGAACCGAGCACCTAAGCGCGATAGAAGCATCTAGTTTCCTGCTTCTGTGGATATTAATCCTTCCAAGCGACCCACTTCTCTGAGAACCCTTCTTCCGTTCTGTAGGAAATTCTTCCCTGGAGGAAATTACTATTCTCATTTTGGACATAAAGATGTTTCACATATTAAAAATTTCTCAGAGGCAGGTGAAACCGTTCTGAAGGTCTAATATTAATCTGTCATCATCTGTCAATTACTTACAATACAGCGATCGATGCTGATTGATTACTGTTCAAATTATCACAAGAGTGAAAACTCGAGGTATTAAAACCGCACAGAAGTTTTAAAAAGGCAAAAAAAGCTAAGACGTATTATTTCCCAGAGGGTTTCAAACAGGTTTGAAAAAAGAGCACATCTTATTTACCTAGTACCTGCTTCTTTTGTTAATTGATTATTTCATACAGAGTACTAAATTTGTTTATCAATCATTACCATCACTACTATTATTATTTATAAGACTCAGTGTTGAATAGCAAGCATAAGGAGGTCAGTGTTCAGTTTAATTTAGTGATCTGGACGCTAATAACTCAAAAAATAAAAATCCTAAGTCAATCCTTTTAGTAATCTATGGAATTCAGATCAGTTGGAAAAATTGATCGGAATCTGTGGTAAAACTAAAGTGGTGAAATCTAGTGGCCTCCATTTAATACCCCAATAGGAAGAGATCTCCGTTGAATAATACCCAGTACGTTTAACGAAAATAATACTAAGAGAGAGCTCAACAGCTAGCCATAGGAGTTGAATTTCGATTCAAATCCCCAACGTTTTAATCAAGGAGATTGAAGATGAACAATACTAATATAGTTTTCAACTAATTTAATTCTTTTTTACCCTACAGCTCCAAAATGTACCACACGCTCCTAGAGACAAATCTGTCACTGTTAATACACAAAAACGGTTATTTTTATCCCCTCTATTGATGTATGGTTCATGGTCCTATCTACCTTCTCATTAGTTGAATTATCCTTGAATGATAACTGGGTCCATTCTTCTTAGCACCCTTCTTGCTCAATCTATCCACCTCAAATTTCCAAGTGAACTCACGATAAGAAGGTCAGGTGGTTAGAAATTATGCCCTCACTGAGGTTTGTGTTTTCACAGACTCAAAGGTTTTCGGTTTTCAAGAAAGGAACGCGTTCTACGGAAGGAGAGTTATTTATCCTATACCAACGTGTATTCAGAAATTACGGAGCCATAGAATGAGGAAATTATGAGATCTTTGATTTAAGAAATTATCATGACAAAACCTAAACATTTAGATGCTTTCACAATTAGTTTTTCATCATTAATACCATTCTACAGATACACGTAACGACTGTGTAAATGAAAATCGTAAAATATTCCGACAGTAAGTGTGCACGAAAGAGGATACTGAAAATCCTTCACAATACTAGTGGCGCCACACCACCATTCTAGGAAGCAAAACATTTTTACTGACCATTTTCACAACAAAATTTGGTTAGGGAAATAGAGCATTTATCACTATCCTCTTACAATAGAACCTATCATTTGTTCCTGCCTATAATTTCCTACCAAAATTACACAACTATGAGTACTTAACCATTCTTTTCCATTAGTCTCGAAGGGCATACGTGAATGCACGCAAATTGTGAACTTTAAAACCTCGATATCCAGAACTAGTGGTTTGTGAATTATCCAAGTGGTGCTCAATGAGCAATCGTCCAATTCTTTGCGAGGTAAAGTCTTCACTATAACCTTGAATCCCATTTTTAAAATTATCAATGTTAACGTTTATAAGAGAAAATGTGAACATTTTAAAATTAAACACGAGGAATCCTATTTTGGCCGATTATGACCAGCTGAATGCTAATATATTCAAGATGCAACCGTAGACACTCAACTTCATTCAGAATGATTCGTCTCCGTTTCACAAAATGAAATATGGATAGTCTACGTAAAACAAAACGTTTATTTACAACAAAGTAAAGGGATAGATACTATAATAGAGCTGGCCAACCTTTGAAATTAGGTTCGACAATCTTTACTGGAATTTGAATGACCTGTCTCGGTAGGCAACATTCCCGCTACGGATGGCGGCTTCTTTTTTGTCCTGCAATAGAAGATTAACTACAATACAACTTGCAATATACTACAATGGTCAATATACAGGGTAGATCCAGATAATTACTACACTTTTTTTTATTTATTCAAATAGACTGAAAGGAGCGATTGTTGAGTGCAATTTTCTGTCTCGTTCCGCAAACAATCGTAAAAAAATCGTGTTTTTGTCTTAAAAACAACAATAATTTACTGTATCTAAACAAATTTGATATTTTCACCAAATAAATCAACGTTAAATTTCAAGAATATTATTATTTGATTTTCAAAGAACATCCACTAGGCGAAACATGAACAGTTTTAAATAATGAACTGCTACATTATAGCAAATTACATTAAATTTAGCTGGAATGTGAAGAAAAAAAAACATTAATTGAGTCGAGGAAGGGTTGGGAGAACACACACATTTTTGCAGCTCTTAGACCTCTACGAATGATTTCAGATCCGTTCATACTTTTAGTTATGTAGTAGTTATGAAGAAACGCCTCGATTTACCTGTTTTACAAACAGCTTTTTCATACTATAATCTAGTGTTTGAGAATACAAGGAAAAGAATTCAAAGTAGAATAGAAACGCATAGCGATGCCCAAGTCAGCATTCAAGAAATTCTACGAGAATTTACTGGAAACAAGTTCAGTCGTGAGACGCATCAACCGTCACAGAATTACTAATTTAAAGCAGGAGTACACGCTCATTTTCTTGGCTCATGCTCTTTCTCTAGAACCCTCGAGGGGATAATGATTTCCCATAATAACAGCCATCAGAACAAAATGGCCAAGCGCCCTGGGTAACACCATCCAACTATCTCAACCTCAGTCTACCTTATCTTCTCTGCCCCAGCGTAACTAATCTACAAGAACAACCTCAACTTGAGAAAAACACTCCGAATGATTGTGCAAATGATTATTACTTCTGTATTAGAGTAGCATTTCTACGCAGATAACATTGGCCAAGAGACCGGAGCAAGAATCCTTAGGAGCATCTCGACGGGAGTGCTTGGTAGTATCACCACTCATGTCCTACGGGATCTTACCTTCGTAGGTGCCACCTACTAGGTGGTGGCTGTAAGGGCACTCCTATTCACCTCTCTCTATCTTCTGTTAATACCCAGGGCCATTATCAGGTAAACCTGGGCATCCTTTGCCTTTGAGAGGGAATGTAACTTTTTTCCAAATGCAACTTCCACGAATGTTGACGAAGATGGAAAAATGGTGGTTGGTACCTAATATTTGTGTTGAGAGCCTATCAACACTAGTTGTTGGGGAATTGCCCACTCAAACTCCTTCAACTACGGCAAATATATTTTAAGAATACAGCTACAAGTCCAAGTTTTCCGGAAAGAATGATATTATTCATCAAACATGTGTCCAATTAAATAAACAAATTAATATGATAAGGTGGAGAAATATTGAAGGATTATTCAAGATCAATCGATAACACTAGTATAGCTACCACATCCATTTGGTAGGTAAATTAATGTGGAATTTTGCGCTAAAACCATTAAAATTTATGGGGCCATAAATTTGAACTATGCCGTAATCAAAAATCAAAAACATCATACACACCCTGTCGGTTTTGACGAGGTAGCAGGTGGCAGCAATAGGAAGAATAACCATGATCGCGAGTCTAAGAAGGTTTTTGGGCGTTTCCCTGAAATGCTCGATCCTTGTGACCCTCATGGATAAATATCTTTGTAATGCCGGATCAAACTGAAAATAATGAAACTCGATTAATTTATCAAACAACTAACAAACTATCTTAACTACTGTTAAAAAAACGAATTTCAAGGAATTGATTGAATACATTTCCTCCTGTATTTTCCTTTTTAGCTCTGACCATTTATAGAAAAATCACAAGGCCCAGATTCATGTAAGAAGTGCCAAAAGTAGGACGTTTTATATACACAATGCCTGGACACAGAAATAAAACATTGGAAATATTGTGCGTGTACCAAATACAAACCTTTAAGCAGTATTTCAAATATCAACTACCCATCCTAGAGGAGGAGGAAGTGAGTTTCTATAAGACTGAATAAAAGGTTCAAGCCTGAATTTAACAGATCTTATAGATTTTTGTTGAAAGAATAGTATGTAAACATACATACTACTTAAAAAACGCTAAAAGCCATGATTCTGGCAGAAACCCATGGAACATCAATTGATCAGCATAGTCTAAATCGAAAAGCAAAAATTCTGTATTCCACAGTCCTTCAGAGCAAATTATTATTAAGTGGAGTCCAAGGAACATCAGAAACTAAAGGGGATTGTTACTGATGATGAAATGACCGTCGACATCGATTGAACATTGTAACTATTTTATTCGTGGATAGAGACTTCATTTAAATGAGTTTTCACGTCGTTAAACGTGATTTAATTCGTGTCCACCTAAAATGAAAAGAACAACAATCGAACTGCTCCTCATCAAGCCAAGAAGCAGCTTACACATGAATATTGCCCAGAACTTCCTATTTCCTGATAAATCCAGTTGGAATTAGAAGGTTTAGCGCCAGTAGAGTGAACTGTCTGCAGGTAGTAGGTCGAACGGGTGTAAAAAGAGCGAATGTTAACAACTTAACATCGTAGTATATGTAAAAAGAGCAAGCGACTCCACCTACGAGAGGTACAGAGGTATGTAGAAAGAGCGAACGATTTTTTACGACGCTGAACACGCATTAGAGAGTTTTTCACAGGACGCTCAACAAACATTCTAGGCACAATCGAGTTGGTGCTAACGTTCAAGATCATTCGTTCACAGTTCCTTCCTGGAATTTCATTAGATTCATAACCTGACTCCGCAATTTTAGTTCAAGTCTCCAACGGTTGAGTCGAATCCATTTCTGTACCTTTTGGTTTATTAAGTTCAATAATGAGAGGATTGCAATCGTGGACTTCAAAAAAAAAATCTAAACGCCCCTGAAAATTGCAACGGACAGCGTTTCAAATGTATTTGAGGAATCTTCTATTTGTAGTTCTCCACCTCATTTCAATAAGTTGCTTTTGAATTGGCATAGCTGAGTAGAAAATAGTTTGAAATTTATTAGAACATACATAGGATGACAACGAGCTCTGCTTTAGATATTTATGTTTGTTAATTTAATGAAGAACTTGAGTGTCGTCAAGCTCGTTCACCAATGTAAGTACGTAGGTATCTACATCAAATACCAAGGCCCTACAATTTGTACACTTTTTAGCTACCATTCCAGACGTCAAAAAGTGAAAACAATACTGATTACTCCCTAACAAATCAGTCTGCTAAATCAAGGTAGGTAAGTTTGTAGTGGAACATGATGTTGGAAAGAAGATGGAGAAACGAAATGTGTTATCAGTTGAAAACTTCTTCAGGTTATCCAAACGTTAGGGCGGGAACTTAGTAGAACGTGGGGGGACTCGATCACGCGGTGTGGACACGGTGTTCCCCCCACGGCCTACTGGCTGTGAGGCGACCTTTGTGGACGATCATGAGCTGTCGGCCATCATCGGCGGTTCACGGTCTCCGTGAAATCGGCAACCGTGAGGAGCAGGAACTCTCTATTCTTACAACATCTAAAACGTAAGACATTCGTTCATAGTTTAGTGTTCCAGGAATCATTAATTTCATAACTTAGGAAACGTTCAGGCGAACATAAGTTCTACAAACCTCCAACTAGCTTCTCCTGAATCCATTTCTCGACCTTTTTGAAAACGACATCCTTCGAATACAATTATTTCGTTCCCCTCGTTCCCGATCACAGCTGAACATTCACTCACATTCGGCATGACTCTTGAAAGGTCCAAGACAAACTGATTACGATGAGAACCCACTACATAAAGTAAGAGGGAGTTTATTTAGATTTACGTATTCTTATTCGCTCTATTTACATGCCCCTTGGCGTATAGTTTGAACTCCGTTCGCTCTTTGTAAATGAGAGTGCCACTTTCACATCGTTAATGGCTTTGTTCGCTCTTTTTGTCATCACCCAGTAGGTCCTCCTCCTGAATTACGTAAGTAGGCGATATTTTCATAACATTAAAACTTTGTTCAGTTCAGTAGATTTCTAGAAACTCTTCCTTTCATAACTTAAACATTAACGTATCTTTCCAATTCTACAGCCTTTCAAAATCGTACACTGGTCCGTAGGTATGTATCAAGCTTTTTTGTGGTATCCAAGAAAACTTACAGTGTGCCCTTTAGCATTCTAACTACTCTGTGAAACAAAGGAAGCCAGAGCGAACCATGCCAAACTGGTAGGTATTTGATCGTTCTTTCGGCTAAACCACAGAATAGGTAACGCACACCTCTTATCACAATTTTTATCAGATAAGATCGATGTGTACTTACATCGATGTAATTATCGATTATTAAATTGATACAATGCCATCTTGAAACGATTATCACGACCATTGTACCTTCACCCAACACCAGTACGCGCCATTTTCCCCATCACTTTCTTCACAATAAAAGTAAGTTCTTACAATAAATGTAAGTAATTTCATTTCATGTGTTATAATATAAGTAATATTATTACCTACATTTTTCCGACTGATCTATACTTTCCTGGAAGGATTGATGTAGGATATTTTTTTGTCTTTGAGATGCTAGCGTAGCGAGCATCCAGGCCACCAAACTAAACGATAGGAGATTGTTGCTTTCAAACCCGAAATTGTTGCTTTCATTCCTATTTCTGTTTCTTCTGATCTATACTTCACTAGAAGGATTGATGTAGGATATTCTTTTGTTTTTGAGATGCGAGCGTAGCGAGCATCCAGACCACCACACTAGACGGTAGGAGATTTTAGCTTTCAAACCAGAAATTGTTGCTTTCATTCGTATTTATGTTTCTTTTAATCCCGGACCAAACACCGATATTCTAGCCAAGCTGTTTTTTTGTTTCGTTCAAAAACCCCATATTGTTGCACAGCTGAGGTATTAATCAGATGTTTAATAACAAGTTTCTTCGTTATATCGATACCGTGGACCTATATCGATATGGCGGGTGTGATAACTTATCACTGAGAGGTGCGTTACCTATTCTTTGGTTCTACCGTTCTTTCCTTCCTACCTAGCAGACAATCTGAAGCACTTCCTAGACGTTGCCCCCGCCCTTAAAATAGGTCAAGTTATTACAATTTATAGATCTTTTAGTGAGACTTTCAACACAGCAGCAATTTACCTATCTGGTCAGAACCAATAAGTGCGTTGATCATACAGGATCGTCTAGGTTTTAAATACTTACAACATGACCTTCGGCTTCAGGATGTGTCAGTAATTTGTAGTATTCCTTTTTCATAGCAGCTCTCTGCTTATTTTTCTCCAAGACCAATTTCGCCAAATCAGACATCTTTACGATCTGCAGAAAAACGAAGAGTGAATCGATGAAGTAGGAGGTGGCTTATAAAAACACAATTAAGAAAAAACCACAATCGAAGAACGAAGTTGTGTTCGATATTACTTAATGAATATTAAAACTAACCTTTTAGGTATAATTAGAACAAAGAATTATCGAATATTCTGTCAGTCCAAGAAGAGAACCAAGGAAAATCTTGAAAATTGTGTTATCAAATAACCTGTATCATCTTCTTCTTCAGTTGTTGCTTTAGTTGCCCTTGAGGAGTGTATTAATCCATCGTTTTCTCGATCCATGTAGATAGGCAACCCGCACAAATAAATGCGTATTGGGGAACATTTCCTCCTTATCATAGAAACTGATTAAACGAGAAAGAAAAGGAAGAGGAAGCGAGCTAACTCCCACTCATGCAGTAAGAGCGAAGTTTTCAAATTATCGTATTATATTTATGTTAGATCGTTTCGAAATTGGAGCACTATGCCTCAGGCAGAACTGTTGAGCAAACGTATCCTGGCAATAAAACTTGTTCTATCAAAGATTGTACTACTTATGGTTGCTACTTTGTGAACTGGTTAAAATGGATAACTATGACTCTTGAGACACTTTTAAATGAAAGATTATTTTTTGGAATGAAGAGCAGAAAAGTAAGAACTAAGGAAAAGAAATAGAAGAAGGAAAATAATTAGTCTGGATAGTGAAAGTCTGTTAGCCAGCTGATAACCTAGGAGCTTTTAGCCAAGGCGTTAAATGTCATGTAGTAGTCAGGCTTGGTGGCGCTTCATCTGCAATTTGAGACAAGGGCAGTGGCAGAGTGGGTTGGAGATTCACGTGGTCAGTAGTTTGATTCAGTATAAATGTTGGTTTGAGCCTGATCACTGAAACAGTTTCAAGTAGTCTGCAGCCGGTATACTTTATTAGTTTGAAAAATCACTCGATAGTAAGGGGCCATTGTAGGTTGGTTGAAGAGGTCACGTTGGGATGAATAGCCACATATTCACACTGAAATAGATATTTGTGTACTATATACCTTCATTTAGTACCTTTCATTGACAATCATCTTCATTAGAGATCTGCGCTTTATAAACACTTGATAGTTACCATAAACTTATGGCTCAAACTTCTACTGGAGATGCCACCCGATACTCTTGCTTCATTTTTTACTGTAATAAGTAATAATTATGCCAGACATTCTGTAATGATGGTGCAACAAATTAGCGACCTTCCTGCCCGATGAAGATCAGAAAACTGGGGTTGGAAAAATCTCAACAGTCTTGATTGATTGTTTCACATTATGAACAGAACAAGTTGACAAATTTGGGAACAAGAGTTTAATTTTTGTCGAAAATTTTCAAAAATGAAGGCAAATTTATTGTCTGATAGCCAACTCAAATAGTAATCCAGTATCCATCGTCTACAGAGTTTTCTATCTATTCCAAGAGGAATAAAGGAGAATACCCGGCTAACGGCTGTGTTTGCACCTTTCATGGATCCAAAATTAGAAACAACAACTTTGCTTATCTTATCGCTTGATGTAACAATAAACAAATCTCTTACTCTGTCATAATATTATTAACTATTTCAGATATAGATTCAATTTGGTGTTATTGTGCAAGTTGATTTATTTTCTGATATTATAGAGTAACGTGTTTAGTATGCGCCTAATATGGTAGGTATTTTTGCTTTTGTTATTCGTTTGAGAAGATTGCACCCCATATCGTTGTCATATTTCTTACTTAGACCTGAACTATTGTGGTCAGGTTCTTTAATTTTGCTCATCCCTTCGATTTTCATTCATTTAAAAGACTGATCATTCTAAATGACCATCACACAAAGAAAGTCTTCCGATCCATTTTAGAAAAGCGTGTTTGACGTCTCAGTATAAACATGCGTTTCAGTTTTAAATTTACTTCAACATCCCATGAAAATTCCTATTAGAACGTATTATTGTCAACCTTGGAATGTCTCATTCTTTGATGGATTCTTGTATAGGGTTCTCGAAAATGTTTGATCTCCATAATCATTATTTATTGACATGACTTATTTTCGCCTACTTAATAACATGAAAGCAATTCTTGCTTTTCGTTATAGACCATGCTGATCAATTGATGTTCCATAGCTTTCTGCCAGAATTATGAGCAGCATTTTTTTACGCCCTATATATTGCCAGAAGCATATGTAGAATTGTTATAACCATAGAAGCTATGTCCATCCAACTTGGCAGATTTTTTAATTTGATTTCTAATGACATAGGGGGTATGAGGATGTTCTGATAATTTGGTGGCTTTGCCTTTAAACAATGTGCTCAACTCTTCAGTGGGAGCATTGTGATTCCAGTTTGCTTTTTATCAATTTTAACCAATACTGTAATCTGATTTTCCCTATTCCAATATTTGTGAATTGATTTCACAATATATTCATTAAAAAAATATGGTAATATTGATTAAATTATTCTGAAAACTCATGAGATACTACTACTACTGCACTGGGTGTTGTCCTGGAGGGTCAGGTTGTGATGACACAGGCTGACCTTATTTTACGCTGTCTGTTTGAGGAATTATGAATTTATGGGAGTTATCCTGTTGAATCCAAATTCTCAACTCCAATGTTTACTCCCCCATTTCCCTAGCACTTACTGATTAGGCACTACATTGATTAGTACTGATTTAAGATCCGTCAAGTTGATTACTAATTATAGTTATGAAATGGAATGCTTCTCTATTCACTTCTTCACAATTCGGTTCACTCTTCAAACCTTCATTTATAGAATTAAAAATATTTTTATTGACACTGGCAACCAGTAGCGTGCAGGCAAGTTTTTCCTTAGCTGTGTAATTTAGTGACTGAACAATTACGAGCTCAGTACTATTTAATTACTGTCATGTGATGAAACTATAGTTATTGTTCAAGAACACTATTAAAACTACTGATAACTTATTGTTTGAAGAACTTAACAAGAAAAAGTATTCTAATCTTTTTTCCTTTTTTACAGGAGCTGAGCGGAGTGCATCAAATAATGAAGCAAGGAAGTTTAATTGAAGTTAAAGTAGGAATGTGAATTTTTGATTATTGAGATATTCATTGGCCTGTAAGGGTGTATTGAATAGTCAAATCAATCAACGAACGCTTTGATTCCTGGGTACCTCAGCAGGATAACATAGCAAATAACTCTTTTAATATTACAATTCTAGTGCGTCATGATTTGTTCAGTTTGTGGTGCTTTTACTGTCAACAGGCATGATCTTATGGACCATTTATATGACGAACACTCGATCAAATGTGTTAAAGAGACCATGTCCTTTCCAAACATAGAGCAGTTCAAGATTTGGAAAACTAATATGGAAACAGAGACTGCAGCCCACTTCGAAAAAGGAGCTCCGTATAACCGGATAGACGGTTCTAGGTACGCAATATTTTATTGTTCTCGACAAAGAGTTACTAAAACCTTTTGCCCGGCTTATTTTTCTATCAATGAACAAGCTGACGGTGTTGTGTCGGTTGATTTCGTCAAAACCCATCTCGGCCACGACCATTGTGGCATCGCCATCGAAAACGATCCCCCGATATCGGTGAAATCTCCTCCACAATCGGAGAGGTCTGACCTGGACGAAGATCCAACCTTGGAAGATTACGCCAGAGCTGCTTACAAATCTGAAAAGTCGGAAGCGAAAGCCAGAGCTTTGGAGTCTTACAAGACGAATATGACGCAACTTTGGGAGTACGTGAAAGAAGAGGTGACGAACTGCACTACTATAAAGGAACTTCAAATATTCGAAACCTTGGTGAGACCAATCGTGCCCACTCTTCGAGTTATGAGAGAAGCAGAAAACAAGACCTACTCCTCAACATCTTCCACCTCTTCTCAAATTCAACCCAGCAAAAGAAAATCTACAATGCAAAAAAATACAGCGAAAAAAGCAAAAAGGTTTCGTGACTGGTGACATCCATCTTATTGAGTGCGATTCAAAATGTTGAAATGTCTCAACGATATGGAACTGCATTATGGTCATTTATGTGGCAGCAGTATACTTTTTATGAATTGTATTTTAATACATACCTTTATGTTGAGATAATTATGAACATTTTTAAAAGGTGGTTTAACAAACGAAATTGCATGTGGCTGAAATTACGTGACTATCAGTGAGATGGATTGTTTCAAGTGGTAAAAAACCTTAAATCAGGTAATAATTCAATAATGACCAATTAACTTATTCATTCAACTTCATTTAGGCTCCAAGTGTGGTGTGCGTTATATAACATTTATTGTTACCACAATGTTATTAATACCTACTTACAATTTATGAAATAAATATCTACTTACTGCAATCCACAGTAAGGAGGTACCGGAGTTCACGAACATTTCAATTTCTGTTTTCTTTTCTGCATTCCAGTTGTAAGAAAAATATTACCCCTTGCTACTTTTTTTAAATTCCTTTACTTTTTGTGGGTTACGACCGTTTAGTGAGTGATATAAATACAAATAATATGACAGGAGACATGAAGTAATCAAAACTATCCTACCATAGCTGAAACAAAATAAATAATATTTAATTTTGCAATAACAGGGTTGACTAGATATTTTCAGTTTTGTGTTCTTTGGTGTTAGCTGTGCATTCATAAGAGGTGCGAAAGCCACTTTCTTTTGAGGTGTCGCGATGATCTTGTTGGACGAGGATCCTCGAGAACTTCTCTCACCAAGGGGCTGGGATGGTTTGACATACGAAATTTTCGTCATACCAGCAACCCATGGGAGATCCAGGTCATCGTGCAGGCAGTCATTTCTGACTTTACAGGGGCAGCTTGTAATGAGTCAAAGGGTTCTGCACAGTTTGAATCCTTCGGATTTGTTTCCCTAAATTATAAGCCCACAGAAGGCGTATAAGGGAAGTATGCAACAATCTCTTCAGATCCAGTGGCACTTGAGGTGACTCTGACGACTATCTCACTGATGTGCGGGATCCAAGTCAATTTTGGGTCTAGGATGAGCCCAAGATATTTGACAGAGACTTTGGGGTGAAGAGTTCGAAGATGGGGATATGGACTTCTCGTTTCAATGTGAAGCAGATTAGGACCGATTTTTCTGGATTTAGTCTTATCCTGCAATGGTTGGACCAAGTACAAACCTGGTTGGTGTAGGTTTGTAACTTGGAGAAGGCTTCTTCCCCAGGATGGCTGGTCATCACCAAAATGTGCGATCAGAACGTTGTCAGCACGTGGGATATCACTGGCTAACAGATTGTAAAGGACAGGTCTAAGGACATTTCCCTGGGAGACGCCTGTTGGGATAGGATAGATGGTCGACTGATATCGAACAGCGTAGGATCTGGCAGACAGATAACAAGTTAGTAGGTATTTTGGAGTACTCGTCTTAGTTTAAACAATAGGCCTTGCTACCAGAAACGATCAAAGGCTTTCTTAACTACCAAGAATAGACCCAGGCGGACATGCTTGGCTTCAAAACAGCTCATAATTTCATCCGTAATTCAATGAAGCTGTTGAATATGATCGAAAACCAAATTGTTGTGGTGGGATCAGAGGCTCCAAGAAAGGCAATACGAAAGCCTTGGAGCAAACAAGATCTTGGACAGCAGTGATAACTTGAAGGGTCTTGAGATGGCTTGAATTTCTTTTTAATCATAATGATTGTCGCAAACTTCCCCTTCCTCATTGCATTGTAATCACGTTTTCTATCAACTATGAGAGGTTTTCTGACATAAACGACCATCAATTAAATTACCAACAGACACGATAAATTTTCATTATCACAAAGCTAGTCGGTCATCATGTAATCAAACATTCAGCAGGTGTTAATACCCAAGTGTACTGAGCTCCACGGTTCTCTTAGATATAAGTTTTATTACTAGAGTAAATCAATTCAGTTTTCGACAATTTTTAAAAAATGGAGTTTATATTTCAGAAAATAAAATCCGTTTTGGAACACTCTGAAGCGATTCATATACATACATGATAGTTATGTTATAAAATGGGTGCTAATTTCATCTCTCAAATGAAACAAGTTCCTCTTGACACATGTCCTATTCTAATGTTAAACCATGCCCATCATTAAAACTGCCATGACTCTCAAAAATTTGAGTATACTGACCATTTTGTTAACGAATTTAATGATTCTTACTTACTTTTCCCCATACTACACCAAAAAGGCTTCAAAACATAAAACGGCGTTTACCCTTGAATTCAGAGTGAAAAAACAGCTGAAGTTCAAATGTGTCAAAGAAAATTTTGAAAAAAATTGATTTTTAACCCATTTTTCGAGGGTATTATCTGTGATTCTACCAGAAGTGCATATTTTTAATGGGTAGGACCCTGTTTTCACCTCGCCGTAACAAGTCCTATAAAACAGGTTTCTCGAAGTTTGCCGATAGTTCGCGTTTTCGAAGTTTTGGACATTGGCGCTGTGGTGGTTCGGTACCATATTTCCCCTGAACGTGAGGTTGTATTATTGTAGGGCAAATAATAAAAATGCAAGTGAGTAAGTAGAATAAATCACAGCTGTATTTATTTACAAACATGGCATTGCGAATTGTTGTAATACAAGAAAAATAATTTTCTCCCCTTGAGCAACATTCAGGCCAGACTTAATGGGAAGGCTTGTTTCGACCATTAGCTAGTGGTGTTAATGGTGCCAGGATTTTGGAAACACAGGCATGTTTCTCATTTTTTATCTGAAACATGCAGATGCAAACATGCGTCATTATGATGCATTTCGTACACTATTCCGTTGAGTGAATATCCATTTTGCAAAAGAAACAAGTCGTTACATTTTTTTCATAAGTATAGTCAATCCGTTTTTAATTGATTGTGCTGAAAATGTATCTATATGTTTTATAGTAAAGCTTCAAATTCAAAACTAGATCCTATTTTCAACAAAACCAAGGTAAACAAGTAATATTCGGTGACTTGTTTAAAAGCTCCCTGCCTGGTCAGTGAGATTCTAGTCATGTAACTTTCTTGACCTACGCAACTATGCTGACAGCAGTACGCTTCTGATCTCAAACCGAAATTCTAACCCTCTTAACTGGATGTTGTACAAGTGCATGAATTGAAATCGGGCTAAAATAAATAATTAAAAGCCCAATAGAGATGAAACTGTTTTTCAAGTTTTCACAATCTAAACAAAATTAGGTGAAATATTGAAAAAATGGTTTCACAACAGAAAAGAGGGTTTTCTCTTTACGAAACACTGGCAGTTTTATTTTTCAGTGGCGGAATAAAGGCGGTAGCAGTGGGAAATTAACCCATGACTGTCTATGGATCAGTTAACAACGAACCATATAACAACGAGATGATGGATATGGACTAGTCGCCCCTTCCAATGCTGAGGCGATAATACCTGCAACACCCAGAGGATATCTCTGAAACTAAAAGGTGTCAGATTCATATGCAGGGTGGCAGTTTCTAGAATTGAGAACCCAGGGGTGGGGAGGGGGCAAGCAATACGCAGGACTGGGGTAAACTGTAATATCCAAGAGGTGTAATTTAAACGGTAAGGGCAATGGAATGAGTAGTTACCCCTTCCCCTTTGAAAAACAGAGGCCTTTATCAACTCAAGTCCCTAACGGTTCCAAATATGGGAGGTTACCTAATGACAAATCCTACCAGTGGAAGGGGAATCATTAATGTGAGGAATATTCGAGAGAATAGAGGGCGATTCCTCAGTCGTAATTCGAGAAATGCTATGAATCGGTCTAAAAGTTCATGGAAAATGTTTCCCCACCCACGTGTGGATGATACTACAAAATGGTAGATTTTTTTCTTGTTGAGTTCAACCTTTCATTTGAAATGCCCCACATATAAAGAAATTTCGCTTTTAAGATCATGTTGCACCACTGGAACTGTTATTTCATTAATGTCAGTATCAGATACATTCTTACCAAGTAACAAATCCATGTAAGCGCAAGTAATAAATTGCTCCTTCGATATTCCCAATTTTTGTAAAATGTCTTGGGCAATCACAGTGCCTTCTTCCACTGTTTGTTCAGCTCTGAGCATCACCTAAAACATTCCAACTCAAAGTAAATTTGATCTTATTTTGTTCTTGTGCGTAGCCAAATAATGATTTATATATAAATTCATAGAAGGAAATACAGAAAAATAATCGAATCCAACCTTTTTTAACGAGTGTTCAATTGGCAAGGGTGCTATTGGATTTTTCCTTTATGAGGCCATGAAATTTAGTTTTTATATTTTGGCGTTTCGAGG
The DNA here is from genome assembly GCA_031894815.1 of Creontiades dilutus. Lineage (NCBI taxonomy): Eukaryota > Metazoa > Arthropoda > Insecta > Hemiptera > Miridae > Creontiades > Creontiades dilutus. The sequence continues at coordinate 331,040 of JAVIWC010002863.1, read as the reverse complement.
GCCTTACCATTCACCATAAAATTAATCCATTTAAATTTCATTAAAAATTAGAAGTTTTTTTGAGGGAAAGTAATGGAAACCATTTAACTATATTTTTCACATATTTTAGACTGTTTTGAAGTTTTAGATTGTTTAGACACGCTTTATTTGCTTGGGTATTGAAACATGAATTTATTATGTCCTTTTTGTTTGAGCAGAATTTTCTTGTCATTGCGAAGTTGGAACTCCCTTCACCAATAACAGCAGAAGCAAAATATATATTCCTTTAGCTTTATTTTTCTGTAAGCAATACTATTTCGTTTTCAAAAATAAACAGTTAATCCATTTTTACCTCAAGCTCCATAAAAGTTCCAAGATTTTCAACTTCGTCGTAGTGTATTCTAGTTTGGCCGTACATAAAAAGCAGTCTTCGTTTAACGACTTGGCCTTTGACTCCAAGGGAGGATCTCAAAACTTCGAGAAGTCCTAAGCCATCTTCAACATCAACTTTCCTGTAGTCACTTAATTTGGGACCTTCAGCATCCGGACGATCGTAGTATATCAGCTCCCACTTCTTGGAGTTCTAGAAGAACAAAAAACCCAGGAGTATTTTCAAACGTATGTACTTTTTACCATCAAATTATTGCATAACATGGGAAGCCACAGATAGACGGTAATCGACGGATTAGAGCTGTTATAAAGAGACTATGGAATAGTAGTTGCTTTTCCAAAGGTTGAGACAATTCTGGGACTACTTATATCCATTACAGATGTAGATGTGGACTAAAACTCCAGGGCGGAGGTTTTGGGCCCCCAGCACGGAAGCCTGTTGGCTTATTGTGTTTTCCCGAGAGTTTTGCATTTAATAAAGGAGATTCAGCCCCTTGGTAAGGGCTTTGAGGCCCTTGATTAGTTGTTCGCTTTGAATAGACCTCAGTGTGGTAGGTGCCCCAAAGAGTTCAAATCTGCAAAAAGTGAGTGCTAGGCACTCAAATATGATGCCGTTTCGTCAGTATCCTCACATAACCTGCACAGGGTTGAACTTTGTGTGATTCCAATGCAGTGTTCCTTGGGACCATAACCATTGATCTTCCGAGGTGTGCTGAAGAAATGCTGGACAATTATTGGGGCCGCCGATAGCTTATTACAGAATCTGGACAACAATTGGAAGAGAAAATAAGCAATAACAATTCTGCCGTTCTAAGTTGAAACATCCTGACTGACATTTTTGTTATTTTAGCAAAGAACGTATCTGAGTAGACTTCGTCGTGCAGCAATTTTTGAGCTAGGGTAAAAACATCCGAATTCCTTCAGAAAGCACTCAAGAACGTGATTATCCTATCCAACATAGGGTTGAACTTTGTGTGACCCCAATGCGGTGTAGGTAAAACCTTAGAGGTCCAAAGGCTGGTTATAAGGCTGGCCATTGCTCTCTATTACAGAGTTATAAGTCATACACTTTACAGAAGCAGACATAATTTATTTGACTTTCGTTTTCTTCTTCACAGATCTGTTGAGGTAGTTGCTGTCAAGAAAAGAGGATCTAAAACTATTTAAATCAAACGGTCATTTAGGAATCCTGGATTGAGATGGCCCCCAACAGCTAGGTTAATATTAGGAAGAGCTTCCTCTTTACAAGGTCAGGTTCTAATAGAATTGATCTAGGAGTAACAACGCAAGCATGAGAAAATAAATAATATAATACAAATCCGTTTCAATTGATCCTAGATTGAATGAACTTTTTTTTTCACTAAATCGAATCCGTAAAAATTTTCCTGCGAGGATCTTTGTGCGTGGGAAATTAATTTTGTCGATGCTACCAAGGCTACAATTCCCATTCAGTTTTATTGCCATCACAGCCACGTGATCTATTCAGTCATGTGATCGATTACAGACAACACATCTCTTGCTAAAGAGTTGAATTAATTAGTTCCACAAATTGCTAATAGAGTGCATTGATATCGATCATTAAGTTTTAGAAATTATTCAAATTTCATTATGGAAGGAGGTGAATGGACTGAGGTAATATTGATAAATGGGTAAGTTTTCACCATTCAGATCTGATTTTCGTAATTTTTTTTAATTCGTTCGACCTAAATTTGCAATTCAACAAACCGAGTTTCTAATTAAGGCCGGTGCCTTTACAGGAAGTGCAGCGATTTATCCAAGAGGACCATGACGTTTGAAAAAACCTACTTTGGAGTCGACCCGAACCCTCGATCTCCAGCGTACGAGTCGAGTAATTTACCCGTTGTTTAAAATAATCTCCAATATTGAATAGCGATGAATTTTCGGGAAACAAATTGTATGGTACATGTGGGGACTTGTCTGGGCTGTGTGATGTACCCTTTCCATAAACATAAGTCATCGGATGTTGTTCAGTTTTCTTCTTCTCCACTAGCGATTCACTCGGTGTTGATATTTTCACACTTGCAGAAGTTTGCGTATCCAGGAGTGTTAACGAAAGGCCGCTCAGATAATCTTGTATACTGAAATTGGAAGTGTTTTTGGACGAGGTTACTTGAGGTACCTGTGAAGACTTTTCCGGGCTGCAAGGGGTATCCTTTCTATAAACGTAAGTATCTTGAAGCGAGAGAGCGTTCTTGTGTGTGTTGTTGAGATCCGACTCCTTCTCAAATGTTGCATCAACCTCATCCTCATTAACGGAACACACCTGTTCATTCCAAGAACCAACCGTTAAAAGAGTCCTTTTAAATCGTAATTTAAATGCAGGTAAGCTTGGTACTTTGGAATCAATCAAAACACAGTTCAAAACAGCTGACCGGCCTTTTAAACGATCACCTTTGACTCATACGCTGGAGATCTTGAGTTCGAGTCCCGAGTTCTAGTGGGTTTTTCACAATGTACATGGTATAACTGGATCAATCAAAGATGGTCAAGATGGACGCAGTAGTTGTACCATGGATAGGATACTCCTAGTGACGTGAGAAATTCGGATAAGTCATGATATTTGTATTTCCTCATCCGTTTTCCATAATTTTGCTCTAGATCATTTTAAAAAATCGGGTATTTAATTTATAATGAATTGGTAAGGAGAGAGTGTTGGAAAGTAAAATGAATTGTATTATTTATATCATTCTCAACCGATCCCTGCGGTTATTTTTAATTTTGGGAAGAGGAGAAGGGATCTTATCCATTTATTCTTGGATTAGTTAAAGCAAGTCAAACTGCAATATGAAAATGAATGTGATTTGCAACAAAACCAGACGTAGACACATCAATGTAACGCACGGATTATTTACTATGCATTACCCACTAGTTATAAACTGGCTAAACCAACAGCCTTTGATTAATACATTGTGAATTTAAAACTACATTGAAGCGAGACTTTTGATAAATTATCAGAAACCGTGAAGTAAATCGTTACATCCAAGTTCAAATTGGGGGAAGTGAACAAACCTTTAGAGATCGCAATTTCAATCGTCCCTGAGGAACATTGAAGAAGTAATCAGCTTGATCAATTATTTCAGGAGGACCATCTGCTAGCTTTTTCATCTCTTCAAGAACATGGTCGTTATCAACTCTAGCCTTTATTTCAACATTCCTGCACGCTTCCATTTAAACCTGAAACAAATGTTCCTTTTTGGAATATTTCAAAAACAGTTTTTATCAATGTTTCGATTAAATTTATAAGCATACTACGAAAAGTATCCTTTTAAGTTACCCTAAAATACTTGACTTTTTTCAAGATTACTAAATACGAGGGGCTTGCAATAAAAAAGGTTCGCTCATTGATATTTTGGCGCCATGTGAATGGGGAAAGCCGAAACTTCGAGGGATCTCCTGTTGGGGTGTTGTGGCAACACTGAATTTTTTCGTAGATCATGTTGTAACCTGGGCCCGCGTAACAACAAAACAATGTCGAAGATCACCGTGTCCAAAATTGAAGTGCGGGCTGTAATCCGTTTTTTAACGTCAAAAGGCAAAACCGGTAATGAAATTCACCAAGAAAGAATTTCGTCTGAAGGGCACAACCACCAAGAAAGGAAAAGAATAAAAAATGAAATAGACCTGTAAACTACGACTCAAAAGATTTATTGAGTATTGTCCCCAAGTGTATCATGCATCCCCCCCTGTTCTAGGAAACTGGAGGTGGCACAATGGGAATGTCATCAGGAGATGAAGCATAATTTTCAAGGTTACTATATCTGTGATTTGAACAAGATCCACCACACATTATATGATTGCCATCCCATATTTCTGCTTTAAAGAAACGGAAGGAATGGGAAGTTAGTGTCCTATTTTTCTTCAACTGATACCGAAGTAGGCAATGGCTAGTTTTCAGAGCCAAAAGTATTCTGACGAGTTTGTAGGCATGGAAACCAATTCAGTCGCCTTCGTTTCAGAACATCACAAATAGTGAGAGGTTTTGCCAGTTTTTTGCACTGTTAGTTAGAACACCCTATCGGCAAATTTTTCGTTTTGAGGAAACCGATATAAATGAGATTCCTTGGGAAGAAGCCCCTTATATCTGGCACGTGGGTAGGATAATCACGTTCTTGAGTGCTTTCTGATGGAGTTGAGATGTTTTTTACCTGAGGTCTACTCAGATACGTGTTTAGCTACAACAACACAAAATGCCAACCAAGATGTTTTAACTTAGACTGGCTGAATTGTAATTGCTTATTTCCTCTTCCAATTGCTATCCAGATTCTGTAAACACCTTTCAGCGGCCCCAACAATTGTTCAGCATTTCTTCAGCACAGCTCGGGATATTGATGGTTATGGTCCCAAGGAACTGGGTTAGGGATGGTTGGGGTTCAAACCCAGAAATGCTCCCTCCAGGCGAGTACCTGCTCTACTGAATCCGCCATCGAGACTATCAACCGCCATGTGACTTGACGATTTGAACTAATGGGGAATTCTAATTCTAATTACGAATTTGAATTAATCGGTATCGATATTTAACATGTCTCCCCCCTGATCAGCATCCCTTCTCACTAATATATAGTAATCTCAGATACTTACTCTGACGATTTTTAACGTATTTGGATGAACAGTACATTCTTTGTCAATGTAATTAAACCATTAATAAGATTTACAGCCTCAATTTCGCTAACTTAATCGGAGACCTCTTCTTCTTGATGATAAGAATCAATTACTTGGTTTCCATTTAGTTTATCAACACACCACGCTATCCATTTCAACATCTCATGTTCACACAAAAGAAGGTTTCTATTTATTTGTCTATGTTATACCATTATACAACAATAATACATACAACAAAATATTGAAATTGAGATTTACAGTCAGCACTGGGTGTATAAAGTTAATCAAAGTTCGGATAAGAAAACCTGGGTTCCCAATTCTGCCACGTTTATTCCTCTGTCCAAGCGTCAAAAGGAATGTTGAAACAACATCTGCACATTTGGTCATTAAACTAATAAAACTAGTAAAACAAAGAAGAATTAAGAATAGATAGAAGAAGAAAGAAGAATATAAGAATTTTAAATGAAAGCATAAGGAACATCTTACAAGGACGAACTCCACAGGAGCCAAGGAGTATTTTGAAACACCAGCATCTGCACATAACATAATGAAAGAATCTACAAAGAAAAACCACCGCAAGCCGGAAATCTGCAGTTTTCATCGCAAGACACACAGCACTCGCTCAAAAAGACGCAGAACTCATTTGAAGGGCTGCAACTGTCAGCCTAAGGTCACCCTACCATCCAGATGTAGGAATCTCCCGAAGAGAGTACGCAGCATTTTGAAAAAAACGAGAAGGAAAACAAGGAGAATAAGAGCCAAGAGGTTAGTTTGGGTCCTCTTAACTATCTAACTCATTCAATTTCTAACGAATTGAAGTTAAATCCACAGACACAACCATCACTTCATGGAAAGAACAGAGAGGTTAGGTCTTCAGAAGCCTAATTAGGTTTAGGTAGTAAGAATGGACCTAACCAATAGCAATGCATCAAAAGACGAAATTTTCCAAACACAGTGTTAATCACGTTTGGACGTAAAATATGAAGAACAGAAAGCGAAATTGTTCAAGTGGTTCCACGGATCCAACTTGGTCAGGGAAAAAGAAATCAAGGCCCAGTCCAACCAGTAAGTGGAGTGAGTTCTAGGCTCCCTCCCTCACCAGACAAAGTTCTAGTAGTCAAATGCTGAGTGAGTTCTTTTGTATGATGCTGAGATAGATAGGTACTGTATCTGCCAGAATACAGTTGATAAATCTGTGACATAATCAAGCGTATCATTTACCCTTTTGTAGAACTGCAATGGATACTTATGACAAATTCTGTTTGTTATGCTACTAGGTCTAATTTAGGGATAGAGGGCAGTTTTTTCAAGTAGGTAAGTAGTGCTTTGATTGTAATTTTCAATTGGATCAAAGAATGAGATTAAGAGGGGGGAGGGGGGGGGGGGTTAGGGCATATTTAAAAGGTACTCTATGTACTACTTGCATTATCATGCTGATGACTACATTTGAGTTAAAATTTTTGTTTTTCAGGGTGTCATTTTCAAACCCACTAGTACAGCGCAAGACTTATCAAGCAACATGCAAGCTCTGAAGATGGAAAAAAAACTTGGCTTAAAGCCCACCCCCTACATTACAAATCATTCAATACTTGAGCGTAACGAGTCTCAATTTGTAATAAAAAAAAGGTTAGTTACCAGCTCCTGACAACTTTGGGACTATGAAGCTCTGAAACGATTGCAGTTTCATTTCAACTTTTCTTAACTCATGAGATATAGTTGGAACTGTGTCACTAACACTTAATGGTACCACAAGGGTATCTAAGCGATATTTAGGTATAGTTACCTGGCTTACTATGAACATGAAAATCAACAACCCATTAGAAAATTTGAGTTGCGTCTGAACACAAGATGGACATCAGTCTTGAACTGAGACTGAAACTGATGCCCCTCGCCAATACCAGACAGTGGCACTTTCCTTACTGAGTTATCTTATGAAAGGACTCTCATTTATAATAAGTAACTGGGTCAAGTCAAATTGGATTTGTTAAGACCCAGGAAAATATAATTAGGGACATCTAAGCAGGATGGGTGGGAGTGGCCTGTACTGCCCCTACCCATCCCTCACCATTTCTATGTGTCCCTAACCATATTTGCCCAAAGTTTAACAAATCCAAAATGCAATGGCTGCCTCTGTACTGATATGGCCTACCCGGGAACAGGTGCATTGGAATGTGCTGTAGCAAAAAATTACAGCAGTCCCTCAGAATGGAATTAGAATGTCACGGTTTATGAATCAAATGAGCTTTCACCTGAGCTACGAAGATGCTTGGTATAACAAGGCAAAATGTGGATTAGATAGCGTTATGGGAGGAAGTATGATTCACAGCTGCAGTAAGCAGACCGCCACCATCAGGCACCGAGGGAAGGGGATACACTCCAGACCGTTGAGTGTCGCCCTGCAAAAAGGGAAACAGGTTTACTTCTTTCCCCTCAGAAAGTTACCTACCTACCTAGAAAGTGAAGGTTAGGCCTTGTCATTTAATGGACGATCAAGGCCTTTTCGGATTTGTAAGGCATTGGGAGAATATGGTTTGGGATGCCTATAAGTGGGTAGGAATCCTATGAATAGATGAAACTATGTAGGACAGATCCTCCTCAACCAGAGACGTCCCTTTCCCCGATATCTAAACCAATCCAAAAAGATTTCATTCGTATATGAGACCGCGATGATAAAGATCCTGCACAGCAAATCACGTAACAAGCAGAATCATGCTGTGACTCCCTCAGCCTCAGTTGCTTTCATCACCAGCGCAGAACTGTCCGTTGCCGGCAACCCTTCTTTCTATGTGCATGCATTCGTTTCTACCCTGAATTCCTTCTCGCAGCCATACCAATAAATGTGTCACAATGACAGATCTTTCATTATTGTATTCTGAATAACAAATGTTCCGCAATAACTATGCGCATGCAAGCTTTAAGAAAAAAAGGTAAACAGGTATGCACAGTTTTACATAACTTCCCAACAGCCGCATTCTCCCAAAAATTTGTTGAAACGTATACAAGGTGTGTACACGAAGGTGCATACAAAGTACCTATACCTATTGTTTCTTATTGCCGCTGACTATTATAAGATTGCGGTTGATTCTATACCTCTCAACATTTCGGCACAGTGTGGTGAAAATCTATTTCTTTGGTACGTCTTAGGTAGACTGTTTCTATTTAAATTATCTTCTTCATGCATATTATGGCTAAAAATACAATGTAATTAACCTGATAATAGCTATTTCTTCAGCGCCACAGATGCAGATGAACCGAACCGGCTCGAAAAAGTCATGTTCTAGGTTTGTATCCAGGTACACAATCAACTGGTGATTCATGGATACTATAGTTCCTCTTCTACATCTTTCAGTTTTGGTCCGTCGATTATGTGCAGCTTGGCGAAATTCTATAAACATTTGTGAAATAATTTGCAGGGTCTCGCTGCGAGACTCTCGCATCTCACTCCGTATTTGATAACAGTTAGCCAAATTTCCTATAAAAGCTTAGTTCCTATAAACCATCTAAATGGAAAGTCAGATGCCTACCTACTACCCAAATAAAAACGCTGCAAGTTATAGCACAAAGGTTTAAAATTTCTGTAGTAGATAGCCATTCTACATGCATCACCGGTCAAAGATTATTAAACATAAGCTGCCAATAGCAGGTGCATTATCTGCATTCGGCGCCTCGAGCCCCCATACCTTGTAATTATTTTCTGGATTCCTTAAAAAAGAGATCCATTCATAATTCAGCGCTGTAGATAGATTAGGGAAGAAATTACTCACAAGGGGTCCCCCCTGTGCTTCTTAATACCTTGTAACTGTCTTCTTTGAAGGTGAATCAAATATAAAAGAGGCTTTTGGACCTGCAAGCTCAGTAGTGATGGAAGAACATTCCTGCATTGCGGGGTGTTGGTTTGGTTTGTCAGGAGTGGGGGAAGCACGTGAGCTAGCCTCCTCGACCCTCTCAGTATCCATCGTGACAATAACTGACAACTACCCCTTGTCAATTGTGCAACGTATCGTGATCAAGTTTCTACCTACAGAAGGAGTTAAACCAGCCAGAATCTTGAGGAGATTAACTGCACAGATCAGGGAAGATACATTATCTAGAGCTAGAGTGTTTGCTGCATGACACAGTTTGTGGGGGGTCGTGAATGTGTTGAAAATAGAAGCCATGACCGCAGACCCTGCACTTTCACTACTGTGTACAACATTAATAACGTTGCTACACCTTGATTTCTTACATGAGCGCAAATTAATAAATGCTGCTTATTACTGCGACATTTTGAGTGAAATCAGAATTGCATATTACTTGAAAAGACGAGACCTACCAATGAGAGAAGTGATTCTTCTCCACCACAATGCGACATACTCAAGAAAAATTGGTGGAACTGGGTTGGGAGACACTGGAACACCCTCCGAACAGTTCAAATATGTCTCCTGCAACTTCCATGTGTTTGGTCCCGTTAAGGAAGCTTTGGGAGGGCATAAGCTACAGACACTACCTGACTCTTCCTACGTGGAGGGTATTAGAAAATTACCTACACGCTGCGAAAAATATGATTCCAAATCCGAAAATAATGTTGATAAATTGAAAGAAGAAGTTTTTCTTGTTCAAAATTAAAAAAATAGAGTCTTGTATATATCGAATTCACCCTCGTAAATGTTTAAAAGGCTAATGTAGCTACGTTAAGCTCACGAATAAACACTATGATCGGGAAAAATCGTTTGGACCTATCATGATCACCGTATTTATAATATTGCAAAGGTTCACTGTAACAATTTAGTCTAACAACTAAAATCATATATTAGCTACTACAACTTTACCTATATGAATAATAGATAACTAAAACAAATTCGTATCTATACAAAATAAAATTTGTATCTGTGGGAAATAGTCTTGCTCCCAGACCAGGATTACTCACTTTTCAAAGATTTGCATGAGGGACAGAGTTCTTTTAGACTGCACCAAGTCTGTCCATACCTTGGGGTAGTACCTATACCTGCTGGTTCCAATACAAGACATACAGATATGGGAGGTGCACAAATTATATCTAGTCGCTGTGTGTTGAGAGAGTTCCAATGCTAATCTGTTTCAATTAAACGATAATATAATTTATTAAACCGGGGCTTTGAACCCAGTTAAAACTCCTTATTTTTCTCTCATTGTTAAGTTTCCAATACAAAGTACCGTGAGAACTATGAATGAGCTTTTTGATGATTCCTCATTTTTCTCCCCGATTACGAAGTCAACTTTTTATTAATCGTTTTACTCCTCATCGAATACTCGTACATAACAATACAACTTGGAAATTCCTTGCATTCTGTCAAAGCCACTCCTTTCTCATTCATTCCTTGAGAAACAAAAAGTCCAATGAACTCCGGGTTTCCCCCTGTGAAAATTAGCTAGATCTTGCCCAAGTGAATTAAGAGCTTCTATTGATGCTCATTTTACCGTCAACTGCTCCTTCTCTGGTACATTTTTAACGATGAAAGAAAGAAAGAAATTTAGATCTAGGATTATTGAGGGAATTCGTGTTGGATAGCGTTGCACTTATTGTTAATTATTTATATCTTTTTATACCGTCTCGTTTTATTAATCTTAGTTATTTCAACTGTTATTTAGGTATTCAAAGTTTATTTTCCTAGTCTTTCTGGTTTTTGTCATCACATTTGTATTTTGGCTCATGTTGTTAATTTTTGAAACTTGTAAATTTAAATGTATGTCAACAAAAACATACAGTTGGGTTATAAATAAATAGTGAAGTGGTAATTTGTGTGAAATATCCAGTTTAAGGACTCACTTCCTACCTCTCCTAGTAAACTGATCTTCGTAAATCAAACCTTTTCATATTTCTAGTTTCAATTCCTCAAGTTAAGTTAATCTGTGTAAAGTGTAAACACAGTCTAATTGTGTGATAATTCAACTTAAGTACTCTTAAGAATGTTTTTCGTTGCAATCCCACCGACAAGGCGTACACAACTTCCTGTGTAAACATGTGTAGTACATCATAATCTATCTCAAGGTTTAACACCTCTCGTGTAGATAAACTCCGTGATTTGAGTGTTAGGAAGTTTTGGAAGGAATTTGTACTAAGACTTAGACACAATAATTTATACCAACATGGTTAATGAAACAGGAATTACAAGTGTATAAATATCATTGAATAATTTTTATGAAGGCTCGTAGGAACTTTTACCGTATTATTGATGAAAGTGGGAACACATCACAAATTACCATTTATACCAAATGAAGAATGAACTTGTAAATCGGTTGACGACACACTGTCTGACATCACGGCCCAAGCAGCGTCAAGCATTATCAAACTTACGGTCCTCCAAGTCCATGTCTCTATATGTAATTTTGTATATCGCACAACTTGCATTGGAATTGAAAATATGACTATTCTAAATTTTGACCGATTGTTCCAAGGAATACCTACACTGAATAAGTAGAAAACGATAGGCAGAAATCAAACACACTGATAAAGATAAAACGAACGTTAAACAAAGAACGCTGTCTATTTCCTCGATCACTAACTATATTGAATCAATTTCGATGTTAGGCTATCTCCAGCAACAAACAAGGTCTTAACAAACAATTATTGTTTGTTATTGACCATGTCTTGACCGTTGAAATCGATTAACATTACCATGACCCATCTATTTCGTAGAAAAATGTGTTTTTCCATTCATTTACTTCAGTTATCTTCTTTGAAATGGAGTTCCACAACTTCTCGCGAGAGAAACTAAGTTACGATTTAATCTTATGCATTATAAGTTGATTGATATTATTATTGTTAGAAAGGAATGGATTCACAGAATTCGGCTTGCTTCGTAACTCGGAATGACAGCTTTTGTTCTTGTGATTTTGCCTGTCTAAGTTTAGGAGTTTATTCCAGAAGAAAACATCGCTATCTGGATTAAGAGTTTATATTTTTAGTTTTGGTGTTTTTGACTTTTTTTACACACTGCACAAATTTTTTTGTACACTATTATGCACAAATGTGTACTTTTACGTCACTTCCTTTGAACTAACAAGCACTTACATGTCCCTCAATAAGTATAACAAGCCAGATATCTCTGATTTAAGCATTGTTCTTTTCTAGTTTTCGTCCCTCAATAAGCAGAAGGATATTCAAGTTGTATATACTAATTCTGGTAAAATTTCGAAATAGCAAATTATCGTTCAGCTAAAAATTATCTGATATAAAATGGTTTCTTCTTGTTAAATACACACTCATACACATAGATCAAGGTTTCCTTTTCGTTTTCGCACTTTTGATAGCAATTAGCTAGCTAAACCACTGTGTTGCATTTTGACCAAAGCTATTCTGTTCGGAGCATACTAAGATGTATAAATACGGATGAAGTTGAGGCATGAAACGACATGCTCTAAACACAAGACGAAACGGAAGTAGAAAAGAAAATCACCGAAGTATGGAAGCAGCTGTCCGAATTCTATTACTCCAATAGTAACTATAGTTGGTTTCACCGGAATTCCTTGAACGACCACATACCCCTATTGGAACGGAATTAGAATACTAAGACCTGAACAGTTTATTCAACACTAACTAAAACTTTCATAACAGCTGAAAAAGAAGGAACTGGAGAGTATCGGAGTACCTTTCTGGTGTATTCCCTTAGCAGTAAGAACACGAGTTCGAACTCGGTCAGAAATATCAATGTTAAAGCTGGTGAAGCCGGTAGGGCTCGAAATAAAAAGAAACAATAATTAATTGAATCCCTCTTGATCCTAAAGACTATAAGCATCATATTCCCTGAAAAGGAATTGAACTGAACTGAAGTTTGGCCTATTGCACCACGTATGGACGTGGATCTAGGTTAACTCTTCTTTTGCCTTCTATGGTGGATCGAGCCCTTAGGTTATCACCCGGCACCAACAAATGCTATGAACAGCCTGGATATCTATGAATTATCTGGTAGGGGAATGTCATGCAATTGGAAACCAAGCTAATGTTGACTTTGCTCCAACCCTTGACACGACTTTTAACCTTATGAATGAATCACCGTTTCTCGGAATTCATATGTAACAAGAAACACTATTTCTGGCGAAGGAGTTAGAACTCGTATAGAAACGATGGATGGTAGGTAGTCGACTCATAGTCGAGTAAGGTTTAACAGACATCAATCGAACCAATATTATGATTTTTAGGGGCAAAATTCTGGACGAGTAGGAAAGAACTCGCTTCAAATTAGCCAGATTTTTGGTTACTTAAAACTTCCTTTCAAGTGCGCATGCAAATTTTTGCGACAGGCAACATTCAGGAATTATTGGAGAAAATCTTGAACATAAGCAATGTTCATCAGTGGAGATAGATAGCGGGTTATAGATTAAGATTCTTTTCCTGAGCCACTGGTCTGTCAGTAGAGCGAGGTCATCAATACCACAACTTTTTTGACGACTTTTACCCTACTATTCTTAATTCGGGAACTCCACTTGGCTAATTCTATGATTGACAAAGTTGATCCATGGAGTCCACGTTGAACTTGGTTTATCATTGAGCATTAGTTTTCTCGTAGTTGATCTATTTCGAAACAGCAAACCTGCAAGACTTATTTTTGACTCGGTTGATTCTTAGTTGAAGCACAACTTAGCCTTCAAGATGTTTTTTTTTCCATCAGGAGCCCATTTGATGAGGACTCGATCCAATCTAAAGACTAGATTAGATAGAAATCTAGATCATATTTGCATTGACTTCCCATGTAATATAAATACCAAGCAGTCATGACTTATGATATTGTTGTTAAAGTGAGTAAGGTCCCTACCATTCATAGTTGTATGTTGGTAGGTACCAATCAACTTTATTTCAATGAATGAACTTCGATTCTATTTACATGTTAAGTTTTACTCATTTAGGGTGACATATTTTTGTAATTGCTGTTATATCAATTGGGTAATCATTGGTATTCAATGAGTGAGACATCTGGGTCAGAAATTTTGAGGTTCCTACGTCAACTCACCGCACTGATGAACGTCTTAACGAGTTTTCCCCATCAGTTACCTACATATTTTATGAAACGGTTCGCAAACCTTATTCTATTCAATTATATCTGTACTACTAATTACACCCAATTTCACTGATTACAGTACCTAGGGGTAACACAAAGCGCCTTGCTTGAAATGGTGAAGAAATTCCGGAGTCCGGGTTTTCGACCTTTTATAGAGAGAAAATATGAAAATTACAAGGCCTCAAGGAGAGGGATTTCTGTTTTTCATAAGAGAAATTTCCGACAAAGAAGCACGATAGACCTATACGAAATAAACCTCTTGAAAATGCAATTCTTTCCATGAAAATACCAAATAAGTGGACAACGAAAGAAACACTGAGCCATAAAATTACTTACCTTCGAAATATCTAATTTTATACTTACAACATGACAGGAGGAAAGAGGAATTTCGCAAAAATGCTCTCCAAGTTGAGGAAATTTTTAAAAAATTTATTGTACCAATCTATTGTTCTAATTCATAATAATGTAGTGTAAACAGACTTAATATCATTAGTTCATATACATCTTAATCGATAGGTTCATAATTAAAATTAGACACTAAACCATTTTCATGACATTGTAATGAAGGAGTAGAAAATAATTTCTCAATCATTCAGTCAAATCTAATAAGAAACAAAATACGAATTAGAGCGAAACAAAAGCGAGCGGACACAGGAAAGCTCAAGCATCAATGTGTATATTACGAAAAAGCAAGTTTTGTTCACAAATTTTAACCATCCAAAAGGCACAAGAAAATAATCAGCCTTACCATCTATTGATACAATAGTTCGTACAAATGCAAAGAAAACAAAACCTATCAAAATCAAAGTGAAACAAACACAATTGTTATGGATTACTTTATTATTACTTGATGAACTAAATTCACTTTTTTATAATTTCAACGAACTGGGTGTATTTTAAATTTGTTTTCATTAATTTCAATCAGTAATAAATAGAATAATACGTAGTAACAAAAAAAGACAGCTAGGGATGTGACGTCATGGGGTGTTCACCAAAGGCCGGAGGAGTAGCCACCAGGGGGAACGCGGTTCCTGGAGGCTGGTGCCTGAGCTTGAGCTCCGCCGTTAGTGTTTTGAGAGCCGCCGTTAGTGATACGATTCCCGTTAGTCATCGGTGATGTGTTTCCGTTTGAAACAGGAGTATCGACTGCATCGTGAGCATCACCGTTAGTCACTGTAGCGAGAAAACGAGAACATAACAGATTAGACAAGCCATAGTAGGCAGTTGAGGTACATGCATGAAGATTTGTCCATAGTTTGATTCTACGTGTTGAATGAAGACATGAGGGACAACGACGAGACACTTTTGGCACTTGGGTAACGAACGTTTTGTCAAAAGAGGAGACAAGAGTGGCAGGAAGTGGCTTATCCAGTAATGCCAATGTTGAGATAATGGATCTAGGTCATCATAAAACCATGTGCGCTCATAAGATTCTTAGTGTTGAGATCCTACACTGGGGAAATTTCTGAAAGGCTGATTCATCGTATACATCAAAAGAACAGATAAATCACAGGATAAAAAACGTTTAATACAAAATCTCGGTAAGATTCCAGTTAGTGACAGTCAACCGGATAATACAAAAGTATTATGGAGAGGTTGATAGGGTTACCTCATAGATTCAGAAGAGGTGTGCCTTCTCTAAACTTACCAACTGCACTTTATTAATTCTTCGAATACAAATGCAACAAAACTCAAGTTTGACTAAATCGGCCTCTATATTGCAACTAAAGCAAAATTTTCCCTTTGAAGTGAAAACACGAGTTCGGACTCAGTCAGAGGTATCAATACTATTACAGTTGGCGCAGTCGGTAGGACTCGAAATAAAATGAAACAATAATTAATTTAATCCCTCTCGATCCTAAAGACTGTAAGTATCACATCTGAAGTAGCATCTTTCACCTCCTCACTCAATTGAGTCTAACAACATGTTCTAATTACGTGATTTTCGATATCAAATCCTGACATAAGATTTATCTGATGGAGGGAAAATCAGAACAGAGTAAGTTTTATTGATAGAAATTGAAATGAAGGCACAGCCAAAATCTCCAAATAGCTCTGTCCTGAGCACAATAGCCATCCCCCTCCTGCACATTCTGTTTATTTTCTTTTTCATCTCTATTGACTTCAAGTACACTGCAGACTCAATGCTCAGTCCGGCGATGAGTTCTACTCATCAAATCACAAATTCAACGATTGAAAAAGTCTGTTCGGCGTCGTGACTCAGAAAAGATTGACGCGGCTTCACCATTAAGACGTCGCAATACTAAATGAAAAACTAACGATGAACTTGTTGGTTTCAATCATCAGGTATATCACGCTAGCCTTACAGGAAAATTATCATTTCTTCAGTTTCTCTTAACGCGTAATGATCATTTTGGGGCCTTCAGTAATTGTCTTTTTTTCCGTCTCAGTAGCCCGTGGTCGCTTTAAAGAGCAGCCACTTATTTCAGTTGATTGCCAGTGAGACAGAGAATCTAATTGTCCAAAATCCAATAATTTATCTGAGAATACCGTTTAGGATACAGGTATGTAGCAGAATGTAGTTTTAGTTTTAGTTGAGCCTAAAGCCTTTGCTACAGAAATCATATCATCATTCATTCTCAACTGGAATGACGATTTGTACGTTTTTGGAACTGTTCTGCATAAATATTGCACTACGTTTCTAATGTTAAAAAGGACGAGAAAAGGCAACAAAAGCAAGGGCGCAACCTTGACATCCAATTCTCATTTTTTGTGTTAGACGTTCGTCGTCGGACGTCAATCGATTCAAAGTGGCGAAAGAGTGATTTATAATTCAACAACATTTGAAGGGCGAGCGTTTTGAAGGAGAAGCTCAATAAATAATCGATGGGTTCTACTTCGAAGCGGGCGTAAAGCAAGAAGTGCTGCAGTTCGCAAACAAATAATTGGACGCCCTCGGTTATAAATTGACGCAAAGCCCTTCAGAAGGTGAGGGAGTGGAAGGAAATCAATTTTTACAGGGCTAACTTTACACAAGTCACAACGACCATGATCCACTAAGTATGGCCTATTTTTGCCCCTTTCAACAAACAAGTCTTGGGTACATATAAGCAAAAAAATAATGATACCATAAAATGTCAAGCAATTGGGCACCGGACAATAAAAACATTATTTGAAGTTTTTCAGAACATTGCAGGTTTTGCTTTAGGCAACTTACAGTCTTAAATCTTTCAGTCAGATCAAGGAAACAAGTTTTATAATGGAAACTTTAAGTAATTGTTGTTTTTTAAATGCTGAAGAATGAAATTTACTCGATAGTCTATGAAATAAACTGTCATAAGACTAGATGACAAATAATATTAGAACTCAAGTTTAAAACCATGAACCTGTTCTTTTCAACTGGTTTGGTTCAGAGCCCAGAATTTTTATGAAGGTAATAATGTTTCTTGGATTTGGTGGATTGTGGTAATAGAGGATAGATATTCCGTAGCTTATTTGAAGTAGGTGCCTATTGACTAAGAACATGACTCCGAAAATATGACTGGTACACAGAAATATATGAATACGAAAAAGTATCAAAATATGGAAATGAATCTTGAAATCCAACAAAAATGATTTAATATATATAGTAAATTTAATAATCGAGGAATATTATACGAAGAATTGCGAAATGAATCAAAAGCAAAAAGGAAGATGAAAAAGAAAGATGCAAACAAAACACACAGGTAAATGAAAGTAAATGAATAAATTTAAAAAAATCATGCTATCAACAAAAGTACGAAAAAATGCAAACGAACAACAAAAACATAACACAAAAAAGCAACGAAACATTCGAAATATCAAATTAAAGCAATGAGAGCTACAAACCTGTTTTTATCATAGTTAACACTAACGATGAACGATTCAAATGCAACGCAAAAATACAACCAAAATTGCTGTATTACTTTGGTATTAGGTTTTGTACATGGTGGCACTTGGGTAGTCGCAAAATATAAATTTGTTGACTTTTCTTTCTATTATTTGATTAGACGATTATCAAGAATAATGATGATGGATTTTTTCAAAAATACATTCGTACATTGTGGATGGTTTAGTTGGAGGCTATTTACAACACGGGAAGTTCTTGGGTGTTGGGTATGGATGGAATGGTTGGTCAGATTCTTGGGTCGAGCTTAAATGAAGATGTGCTGTTATTAAGCTGACACATGAATTTCCTATTAAGTGGAATAGGAGACCTTTATAAATTTCTAACTAAGGGTTTTGAAATAAACACCCAGTTGAGGAGGAAAGTAAAACCCGATGTTGAAAACATCTAAAACGGGTGAGCATACACAGTCCAGCGCATTTCAATAATTCCGATTCTTCAACACAGAAGCGAGTGGGCAAAACAATTGAGGGGCTTGGACAGTGAAAATAGAAGAGTGAGAAATAGAGAGTAATCTCCCGACATTTTCACTATTGTAAGATAAATGGGCTATTTTCGGGAAATTGTATGAGCTGTAGTATGAATTTGTATGGCATTGATCAATATTACAATACTGATGAGAATTCGAATGATTTCGGTTGTAAAACATTTCTGTCAGTGATCCCGATGAATCTTTGGTAAGCAGATTCTCAGTTCAATCTTGTTTTGTATGATACATCGACTGCCCTAGATGGTGAAAATAAGAAGATAAATCTAACCAGCACTCTTGTCAGAAATTTTAAAGTTTGAGTACAAGAGTTTGATTCTAGGCTGCGGTTCCGCAATTGTATTTGCAGCATAAACATTAGGGCCAACTTTATTTAGAGAGGTAAATTATTTATTTAGAGAGGAGATTGGAAAATGTTCACAATTTCGTGATTATAGTCCAAGATATGACGGATTCGATTTGCAAAACTACTAAGAACCACCATGTACATTTTCATACACAAAAAATAATAGGAGGTATGGTGTGGTAATTGGATTACAATAAGGGAATACAAACGAGTAATTTAGAATACGAAATAGAATAGGGAAGTATACTTACCACTGGTAAAAACTACAGTAAATACTTCAGTAATTTATTAAGGAATGAGTAGGAAGAGAAGTTTCTTATAAATAGAAAACAGATAGAAAAGAGTTTAGGATACCACCAACTCGTGTTCATTTTAGGAAAAATCGAATTATAAAGGAAGGAAAAAAAAGATACGATAATTCACCCACATCTAATTTTAATTTCTTCCTCCTCAATGAAAAGTGACGGCGAACTCAGTTTGAAGGCATATCAGATAAATATGAGGGACGTTTGGAAGTGAGGCGAGATATTAATTTTTTTCTTAAGGTGGGTAGAACGCGAATTTCAAGGCGCGGCCCCGTCCAAGCCAAATTATGTGCCTGTGGGAACGGAAGGCTTAGCTTCTTGTTACAAAAACGAGATTAGTCGTAGATATTCGAATAAGTAAGTTCATCAATGAGTTATTGTAAACAGTAACCCAGTGAATCAATAATATTGTGCTAGAACCAGGCCCCAAATGGATATCGGCTCTCAAATAAGATGCCGATGGAAAACGGTATTTTCAGATTGATATAAAACCGAAGAACATTATTATCATTGTAAATAACATTGTAAATATTGTTCTAATACTACACCTCAAATAGATCAATTACCGTGATTCATCTGATATGTATATTTATAATTGTTATTGTTAAATTCTGACGACTGTTGAGTCGTACCTAATTTCATGTACCACGTCAATTAAGAATTATCTTACTGTATTCCTGTGAGCAAAACTAGAATATTCTTCGAATAATAAAGTTAACTTGGAAGAAAAAAAAAATTATTATCGCTCTCGGTAGGATTGGAGTCCTTCAAGGAACGATATTTTCGTTCTTGACGGGATTCTTCCTGGCCGGAACATATATATTGTTCCAATTTTTTTTCGTTCCTTCGACTTTTGGACCTCCTACACCATCCCTGACTCTGCCGCAAGCGGAGCGAGCGGTCATCCTTCTCTGGCTAGTGGATAAATACAACAGAATGCCTTTGGCAAAGGAATCAAACTTATTCGAATCGTTAAATTTTACGAAAATTTAACGCAGTGGACCAAGACGGAGCCTATGTGCGGAATTCCAGGATTTTCGACGGCTTCCTGAGCGAATAAGAGGACGAGAACGAAATCCTTTCGGAAGCGGAAAAAATTGGTCCACTCAAGATTCGTTCCGCTCAGTAAAGTTATTTTTCGGCTCGTTTGGATTGGAACGCTTCTCGACTTGAAATATCGATCCTATTAGGACCGGGAACGATTCGGAACAATAGGGAACGTTTTTTTAGGAACTTTTCTGGTTTCTTGGAATATTTCGACCCCTGGCTAGAACTAGCTTTCCAAGGGAAACCAATGCGTTCATAAAGTAAAAATTCAACTTGAAACGGCAGGTATATTGTGAAATAACAATATGGTACATTCTCACAACTTTATACCGATTAGTATTTGTTAAAGAACACACAGGAGACAAGAGGGTGACTGAATACGTAAAATAGTTCACCCCCATTCTTCGTAACAAAATTTGTTAAAAACCTTTTCATACAGTTTGTCATTTTACGTATCAAGGTGCGTAGTATTCAAATCTGGTCACTTGGGGTTTAGTTGTTGGAAACTCAAGCCATCCCGATCGCTTCACATGCACAAGTGCTGCGTTAAAAACTGGTCATTAACGTGGTTTCAAGGTTTTCATTGACATAAGCAAATGGGAGCCCCGGTAAACGACTGGAATAAGTTTCAGATAGGAAGAAGTCGACCAGCAGCAAATCGCAATTTCGGAGTCTAAAAATGACCATAAACTTCACAATGACTCGAATAATCACATATTATTGAGAAAAAATAATAAACCCACGAGTTTGACAGATTCGGCAACGTATTTTCTTCTGCACACGAACTGGTGGTAAGTTTCAACTCTCTTACCTTGCTGACCTGGTGGAAGTTGACATCTTTCCAGGGGCCCACAATTTGAGTACTGCCAGCTGGAGGATACGTCTTATTTTTCTATCTTACAGTATTCACAAACGCATGCCAAATTCACCCAAAACCCAACCCAGTCACCCTAGCATACCTATAGTGAATCTACCTTCATCTCATATCTCAAAATTTCCTGATTAGTAACTTCATTCAAGTATGTAGTGTCTTCCTTGAGAAGAGCGATTTAAAAAAATATATATTTTTTACATTTGTTGTAGCTAGAATAAAAAGTACGTACAAGGAGAATTGTCTATCAATAAAAAATAGTAGGAAATTAAATTAACAATGACAGAAAATTCAACGGCAAAACAGAAAACTCTTCACTCAATTGAATTTGTTCAATTTACTGCATGCATGGCGGTGAGGGAGACGCTAAATGTAATTTAAATGGGGCAAGAAATTTATTTTTATGGAGCACAATTACTTTCATTCATTAGCTTAACAATTTTAATTTATTTTCTATCCGGAGAACTAACGTATTGGGAAAGAGAATAGGTTTTGTATTGGAAACAATTCTTTTCAATACCTGATCAAAGATATATCTTTTTATGGGTGTTTTGAGAGAGATGAAGATTTACATTGACGGATTAGAAAAAAAACAAAAATTCCATTCTACCAGTGCACACCACTTAGGTGACTCAAAATGCGCCTCTCCCCAAAAGTGTTTAATACCTAAAGTTTAAAACTAATTACCAAACCATTTAAATTTACTTAGTGCCTAATTTAAACCGACACCACAGATAATTATACAAGAGAATATATTATATATTTAGCTAAAATGAATCATATTAATATAATAATATTCTGAAGCATGAAGAATAAGCGAATGGCTGCAATAGAGTTAGACGATATACTCCAGAAGAAGCAAAGCATTATCTATTCAAGTTTTTAGCTATTCTACGCAAATGGAGTTAGAAATAAGTAGAGCACCAAGTTATTCTGGATTTCGTACTGAAGAAGAAAAGATTTCAAGAATCGGAAAGGAAAAGTGAGTCAAGCCAAGGTCCTCGAGCGAGGAAACCAATACTATAAATATGTATAATGAATATGAGGTATATATATATGATTACACTTCGATATCGGCAAGTAATGGCAGGATGAGCTGAAAGCTTGGAAGCGAAAAGTTTTCAATTATTATTTTTTATGCCAAAACAAGGTTATAGAAATGCAATTGTCAAATTCAGTCTATAATATTTAAATTTATAGAGTCAACATATTTTCTTTATTAGCCAATGTGTTTCACGAAAGATCATTTAAGAGTGAAGCATAACACGAGTTGACTTGGAGTTGTTTACGTAAGAAAAACGCATAAGAATGAAATATGAAGCTTGAAAATCTCAGTTGACAATTTCAGATAGGTTCTATTGAAGAACCAGATTGTTTACTACCTGCCAATTTAAATTTTATATTGTTTAGTTTTAAGATCTTTTGAAGGGAATTTTACGCATTTGAGTTGAGCTATGTACTATTTATACGATTTCTATCGAAGGAGCACAGTCATTCGTTTACACTGATTTCATTTCACATTTAAAACTGATTCGTGGCAGGGTTTTAAAAGCCAGATAATTGATAACGGATATAGTAAAAGTAAAATCTCAACAACCTCTTGATTAATTAATTTATCATGGATTTTAAATTAAAAACAACATTAAAACATTAAAAAAACTAAGAAATATAAGTCGTGGTATGAACGTGTGCCGGGCAATGACGGATCATATAAGTGAAACATTTCTTTATTAATTGGAAGTTAAACTTGAAAGTTGACTCTTTTTTGAGTAATGTTTCAACAATCAGACCGCAAGAAGTGGGTGAGAACGGTTCAAGTCAAATGAGATAGATGACCGTTCTCATCTTATGACAAAACTAGATCGGGATTTTTAACTTGAAATCAATAGCTGATTTTCAAGGCGAAAACGAATTTGAAGTTTGAATTGTGAATTTCCAATCCACTAGAATGTCCCGGTGACGGATACTAAACCTGAATCAACCACGGAATGACAATCTGTTGAGAAAAAAGAGTAAATATACGGTCTGATTCAGCATAAACAAAAAGCAAATTGTATTTTAGTTTACCGGATGAAATAAGCTAAGAACAATTCAAGGAAGGATTTTTCCACGTCACCGCAATCGTCACAAATACTGGGAATGATGCGTTTAATTTTAGTATCAAGTGTGTTTGAGATATTTCATCACATTTTGTTCGAATGTTGATATTACGAATGATTCATTTAGGTTCCAGCTTTATTCGATGGAATAGAATTGATTCACGTTATAAAACCAAATTTACTATCCAAATTGGAAAACGCGATAGTTGTCAAAAATAAATATAATGACTGTGCTCTTTCAATCCACGCATCACAAGCGTGAATGTATGTAATTATGTACGAGTATGTACACGAATAGATTAGGAAGTTGAATTCAGATGGTCTCCACAGAACCCAGAAGTGTGTTTCCCACGACCATTAATGCCCAAGATTTAGAATATTTAAAATTTGTGTGGGGCAACAAATCGATTGAACCTAGCAATGATTTTGTTCTCTTTGATTTTATAACACTCGATGGAGTTCCCGAAAACGGGAAACGTAAGCTTGATTTATTTGTTATGAACAGTATTGTAGTAATTGCTTCATTTGATCAGTTGAGAGATATTTAAAATACTGTTGTCTAATAGGGAGTAAGTAAGATTGAAGGAGTATTCGATAGTCAAGCTCAAGAATACAATTTCAAGGACACAACGAAATCAGGGCGAAATTAGTACTTATCACAAAATTCCAAGCATCCATCTTTCTCTTCAAACTAATATAAATGTTCGTACTGAGCTCATTCGTGTAAGAATTTATGTTCTCTCCATCGTTAAAACCAATAACATGTAAACGTAACTTAAACCTGGTTACTTGATTTAAGCCCCTGTGCTGTTGTGGAATGTGTTCAACATCCATCACATCAAGCACATAAATTATTTATTTTCTGAAACAAACTGATATTTTAACAATTTACCAACTTTTTTCATCACTAGTTAGGCAACTTTTCCTCAACTTTCACTGACAGTAGAGTTGTGGTATAAATACCAACAGAGGATTCGTCCTTATAGAACTAAAGGCAGTCATTCACACCAATCCACCTTTGTAAGGAAGTTCAGAAAATAACGGAATGGGTGACCATATTTTGAACGGGCCATCACATAAAAAATTGAGCTCCACAACAGGTTGAACTGAGCTGGTAAAGATAATCCAATGTTCAGATTGAGAACAACCTGGGAGATAACTCGACTTGACCAGCCTAATGTGCAAAGGTAGCTCAATACTGATCTGGTTGTTCGTGTTGCAAGGCTCAATGCTCTACCGGGTTCAGAAAGCTCACATCAGTCAAGCTCCGAGCTTGTTCGAAGCAACTTCAGGGGGAGCACGAACGAAACCAATCACACAAAAACAACCTTCCGTGACGTTTTTGTTTAGAATCCTTCTCCCTTCGAACGCTAATTGTGATAATTGATACTGGAGAGGAAACTTGGGAACACCGTACTTCTCTAGAGAAGTGGAATTATGTGTTCTGCGGAACATAATTTGGGAATGACTTCTCTGCATCAACAATCCGATTTCAACATGTTGATATCCTGGAGAATCCACAATCGGCTGTAGAGCATCTGAATTCAACTTGAATGACTATAGTCTAGTTAGGTGACTAGGAGTTATTAGTGATGAGGTGACTAGTGGTGTATTGACCTGGTTTACTCGGAGAGAGCGAGCCCTTTAGTGGGGTTGATAGAGCCTCTGAAGTGGTGTTGCCTTCAGCGTCGAGCGGGATTATCCTGGAAACGCTCCTATTGGGCCTAGGTGTGGACTTGGGGGGTGAAGCGGGGCCGAAGAGCCTGGAATGTGAATTACCGGGGGATCGTGCCGGGGTCGACGGAGCTGGGTCGTCGTTGAGGAACACATTGCTCGCCAAGTGATTTTTCTGGACGCGGCGGGCAGCGCCGCTCTCGTCACCTGAGCCGAAGATGTCGGAGGAGCCGCCACCTGGTGGCTTCAACACCCTGAGAACACACAAAAACTCACATCACCTAATCGAAATCTACAAAATTGCAAAGCATATTTCAAAATGGGGCAAATTAGAATGCAGTCTGGAAGAATTGGCCAGCTGTATGATTGCTTCTGGACACGTACAATTCGATTTCAGAACGAAGAAGTCGACTTCCCACCACAAACTTTGTCTGAGTTTGAAACTTCAAACTGTTGATTTTTTTTTTTTTTTTTTTTTGAAAAGTTTGAATGGCGAATTCATACATCACTAAGTTCTCTGATCGGGAACATCAAAGCATCCAAGGACAGACCTGGAAAAGACACTGTCTTTGATATAACATATAAAAACAAACCTTTTACTAGGCAGTCTGATCTCCAGGTTGGTAGCTAATTGCATATTTAAACTTGAAGTTCCACAGTCAGGAGTACTAGATCGAAGCGACTCTAACTCATAACTGAGTTCTCAACAGTAGTCGAATGTACTAGCCAAGTGGTGAGGGAATATCAATGAATTTTAATGCTATGTGATTAGTTAGTAATCGGAAGCCAACCAACTGTTCGTAGTCGCCAATCAATGAATGAATAAATGATTCCAAGGAGAGGCAAATATGAGTCAGTCTGAATATCGACCAGTACAAAATAACCATTCAACGACACAATGCTATTAGAAGGAAGCATAACAAAATAGGAGGGCGGAACGTGTAGGTAGCGGAGAACAGATGGAGGGCGTAGATTTCGTAGATTTGTTTCAGATCTCAGAATGTGATTTAGCTGAATAGAAATGTATGATGTATGTAAAATCTATAAATGGCATACTTTGGGTAGGGGTTTCAAGAGACTTGCTGTACCTATCTATTTTTGAAATGATGATCACCTGAGACCAGATGTTAAGAGTGGCCATCTCTGCTTCCTGCGCCTGTGACGTAACGTGTGTCAGAGTCACACGGAGGCCTAGCGGGTCTTTCCCCGCTGTCTGTCTCACATAAATAGACCTTGGGCCGTCTTCCGACGAACCGCATTGGGACCTTTACTGCCCCTGAAATGCGAGTGACGACCCGTGAAGAAGAGAAACGATCTACCATTGACGGGAGGAGATCCAAAACGAGAATAGACAGAGCGTTCCATTGAGTTTTTACAATTTCCTAACGTTATAAATAGGGGTTTAACGCTACTATGCCACCCTATACGTTCCATAGGATTTGTGTTGTGAGGGATAAGGTGAATTTGGGAAACAATATCGTGGATGAAAGGTTTCGGGGACTTTTGTCTCAATCCTTTCTACTACTTGTCAACAGGCTATCTAAGAATCCTCAGGTAAGTGGAAAACAGGATAATGAAGTCTTACCTAAAGCTCTCAAAAACACATACGGAACACAATACCTATTTTGAATGGCTGCGACCCTTTTTTTATCAGTACCCACTTCTCCTTCAGTGCGTAACATATTAGTGACAAAAACTGCATTTGAAAAAGAGTGGAACAAATAACCATCCCGAAGCCGGCGTTCTTGAAAGTCACATGAATTTTGACATTATTGTCCAAATCCACGCTACCAATTTCCAACATACCTCACCTAAAACTGTATGTGAATACTAGGGGATTAAGAACCTGATTTCAGATATACCTGAAATACGTTAAGACCTTGCCGTTTCAGTTAATTTGAACATGCTTAGCTATTATCCTTTCAAGGGCAACACGAACACATTCATAAGAACATTATTCTGGAAAACAATGTAACTACCAGAGTGCACACCGAACGCATCCAGCGAGCAGAACCGCCAAGTTATGTAGAAGAAAATTTTTATGAAAAGGGAAAGAACACAAATTTTATTTGTAAAGGTCTTAGTAATACTGATTTGATACGCTGTAGTAGATAGCAATTTATCGAAATGAATCATAAAGATATATTATATCTTTATCATATATTTTATTATACAAAACTGATATATTAAAAAACCGCAGTCATTTTATAAGAGGTTGTAACACTATAAACACCTGAAAAAATGAGAGTTATATCAGTTCTTGGATGACGTTCCACCTTTAATTTTATTACGACTGAAAACCAAATGAATGTTTGTACATTCGTAGCTTTCAAAGGCGGAGTCTTATCATTTTTTTGTTGTTGAAGGATCCCGAGTTCAGAGAACGCGTTATCTCACTTCCTTTAGCCGTTAGTTTCGGTACAGTAGAATGCACCTCTGTCATTTTTCGTTATCAGTATTTCCAAAATAAAACTGAAAAAACGCATGAGTCCCAGAATCGACAGGCGCAAGAGACCGGCATTGTCAATCACGAAAAAATTAACGTAATGGAACAGTGTTTTCACATTAACTAACCAGAGGGGCCTGAAAACCAAATACAAAACGGCAACATCAATTTTTCAAGATAATTTTTTAACTTAGAAGTTGCAGTAAACGTTTAAAGATGGATTTCAGCAGAGGCTGCTTTAGTTTGAGGGAAACTAATGTAATCATTTCACGCGACTCTTGATGTTGTATGAACTCAGCATTTGGCGATGTTGGATTTGAAAAAGTGCACTGCCACGAGTCAATTTTCTCTCAAAGATAGATAACACCATAAACGTCCAACCCCAGACACCAGCCAATTGAAAATTGATTTATGTTCACCATGGAAAACACTCAAGTTGTTTGCACTAAAGGAAAATTGCATATTCCAGCGAGTACAGCTCAATCGTGGACAAGTCTAAAAGGTCAGCCGGTAACGAGTAGAAATACCTTTCCTCCCAGGGGAGCTCATCATCGCCACGGTTTACCCCGTATGGAAAACAAAAGGTAGACCTCGCGGGCGAGAGAGCGGCGGCTAATGAGAAAACGCGAGGATGAGACGGCTGCCTACACAATCATTTTTGAGGAAATCCAATTTCCGAGCTGACCGTACTTAAGGGAATTCACAGCGTTTGTGGGAGAGCACGAAGGAATGCTGAAGCACGATGAATAAGGCGTTGACCCTTACCGGTGAATAAAGACAAACATAAACATTTCGACGGAAACATTAGATTCAGAAGTATGGATTTGGTTCTTAGAGGAGCATCCCAGAGGAGTTGAATTGAAAGTATGTACCTACCTACTTGCTCTGACATAACGTTTGTAGTAAGTTACTTGGCAGAAGTATTAACGAGCTTCGCCCGTCTACGTCCATCTATAACACCTTAGCTCAGTACCAAAAACAAGTACCCTAAATGCCGACACTAATGTAAACCTATTAGCGAAGCGATAAAAGGGTAATTTGATGGCATTTCTCCATATAATGGAACAACGCTTTCACTAACGCTTAAACAAAATGCATTTTGGTTAATAAGGTATTATTATATCAACTTTTCTTTTGCATAATGCAACTCATTAGGTACGCACTTTCACATGAAGGAAACAAAAAATGTTTAAATCAACGTAACAAACTAGGAAACGGTTTGAAAAGCTTGAACCTCTCAGGCGTGGTTTTGGACTCGTTACAAATGGCAACAATTTAATCACATAGAACTACGTTCCACCGGTGGACTCAGAAAGTTGAACAGTTTTGAGCTCGTCTTTAATCGTGATGGGGAATCGTTAGAGGTGATAATTGCTACTCATCGCGTCTGCCATTAGTGAAGGATACAGCCCATTAGGTACTAATTAAGCCCCTCAATAAAATTGGAATCAAGTCATTAGAGTGGACCCGCAGCGATAGCAAGGTAATGTTACTAAACGAAGGAAACCAAGAAAATACAAGGAAATGTTTCAAAAACACGGTCATTCGCATCGAAAGGAGATTTGACCATTTCCAGAAAGATCCTTCATTCTACGAGTACCAGGATGTTTTTGACTCAACTGATTAGGGGATTTCACTTAGTAAATTTTCATGTTTTAGGGAGGGACTGAAAAGGATAATTCCAACTTAGGGAGGAGGCGCAGTTTGTGACGTAACGGAAAGGGAGCCCCTCCGGCTTTGACAGAGCGTGGACGCAAACAAAGAAACGGAACAAGGCCGATGGTAGGTAATACGATCACGAGGCTCTCAGAGTACGAGTAGGTGCAGGTGGTAGGTAGCTGCAGAGTTCCTATTTACGAAACCAATGAGAATAAAATAATTATTGCCTCATCGTCTGGATCACGTTAGTTGTCTTTCAACACGCTCAAAGTCGATCACATTTCCTAAGCTACTAAATTATCTGAACCAATGACACTGATATGTTCTGTTTACAGCGTTTGACATCGATACACACATATTACGAAATAGCATGCTATTATGTAACATTCTACGAGAAGATAAAATATCTGTAATATTAATGGCAAAGTATCCTGTGACAATACACCACATTCTGTATACTGTACTAACAGTAGACGTTACGATTTAAGGTGTTGTAGTATACGATGAGGGGAATAAAACATTACCGAAACGGAAACCTGGTTGGTTTGGTCCAAAACTTCAATTCACATCCAGGCTAAATCAAATGACTTACAACTTTTCATGTAATCATAATTTTGTAAATACAGGAGATCAAAACGAAACATGCGATGCGCCATCGAACTTCAACGAAATGAAGAGTGTCAGCCTGATTTGAAATTCTAGTTACTTATCTGCTTATAATTTACTAATTGATGTGAAACAATGACTGAAGGCGGATACCTAACTAACGGGTGACTCGGAGTTCTTGGGAGAAGAATGACATTGACCGAGAATTGCATGCAAACGACGATGAAGACAAAGGAAAGGGGATTGTCAAGACTCGAGAGGACGGAAATTAGGAGCCAGTTTATGAGGATTGAGTCGGCAAGAATTACGTGACGCAAAGCGCATTGTGGCGGCCGTTCAAACAAACGAGTTTATTTGCAAGGGTTTACAGCGAAATGAACGACTCGAGCAAGCGTGGTTACTAAATTAAAGAAAATTGGAGGAAGTGTGGTTTATATTTGGAGGTCGTTATATTTGTTGAAGCTTCAAGAGGGCGAGGTGTGGCATTGTCTGAGCAATTCTACTGTTACCATTGAAGTAGATGATTGAGTCTAGAGGTTTCAAGATTGCAATGCGCAGCAAGCAGAACTTGCAAGGGTCAGTGGGCAGGAACAAGTGGTTTGGGGGGTCTATAAAGACGAACGATTTCAGACGGTTATTGTCCAGAATGGGAGAGCACCAAAAGAATGGGTTGCAGAGGAAACTGGACGCAGAGAAGGGGACTGGCCGAGACATCTGTTGGTCCAGTCTGGAGTATACAACTCGGAATGAAAACATAGGCTGACCTCGATAAGAGACAAAGGCGTCAAAACAGCTTCAAATCAGTAATGCCACCGTGGATAGTCTTAAAATCCAGAACCGTGAGGGAACTGCGCACGAAGTCGTGGAGTTTAGCAGATCGCAGGCTATAAAATATCCTTGTAAAGACTTCCTTGGGTTACTCCAAAGAAAGTCAAGAGCCATTAAACAGGGTGTCACGAATAAGAGGTAAATCACAATAGAATCTCACCCCTCAATTACTTCAGCTGTGTTCAGTCATTTTTTTCTCAGTACTACCTACTTTATACGTGGCAAGTTGTACTACGACTATCTACCAAGTTTACGATTCTTACAGAAACTAACACAAATTTTGAATTTACTTGTGAGGAATGTACATCAATTTATTACGCAACTTTGTTCACATAACATCAACTCGTGAAAATGTTTAATGAGTAGAAAAATTCATAAATCAATACTGGGGGACGACGTTTTGAAGGTAGAATACCTACCCATCTGCTCTGAACTGCGAAATAACGTGGCAATAAAACGAAGAAGTATTGACAATTTCCACAGAAAGTCTCTTTAAAGAGTTTTCACCCACAAAGTTTCACAATAATTAGGTAGTGAAACGACGACGGCCATGCAATGAAAGTTGCCCAAGGCATCAAAGCGCAACGCATAAAATATGCAAGGAAATAAAAAAAGTTTGTGTTATTAAGGATTTATAATTAGATGAATTAACATAAACCATTCCACACATTAATTTCATTAACACAAATTCACATAAACTTGAATATACGATATGGTGTGAAATGTCAAATGTATTCAAGCATTCTTGGTATTACAACGAAATGAACCATTAAATGTATTTTACTTTTTTAAATTACAATCAGCCGAATTGTAAACACGTCATAGTCGACGATTCAAAAATCTTCTTACTTTGGGATGCTGACTTCTGGGTAAGCATACAACCCAGGATCAACATACCGGCATCTGCTGAATGAGTAGGTTAATACTCGCAGATTGTGGATTGGAGGGTATTGAATACATTATTTGATTAAAATCTTGGGAAGTGTGAACAGAAGTTGTATTATGAGTAGGGAGAAAAAAAAATGCAAACCCCTTTTACTGTTTTCGTGCGAGGACTTCCGGGAAAAACTGTGTCCCTTTCAGGGTTTATAACTATTAATTAAGACCAATATTTATTTCCTCGAAACCGTTCATATAGATAAAGAGAAAAAGAAGTCAGCAGATTTTCTCCCAATTTATACAATGATTAAAGCAGAAAATTTTGATGAAGTTGGAAATGCATTTTGGAAAGGGATAACCAACCTGCGAGGGTGCCAAGTTGTTAACTGATCTCGAATAATAATTCAATTGGTTTGAAAATTGAATTGGGTTTTGTTATTAGAATTTCAGAAATGATTAATGAACTGATTCACAGTGGAATTTTTACCTTTGGTGACCGGGTGTCCCATTGCACTCCGACCCAAATATGTCCCTAGCTGGTGTCGTTGGTGGCTTCATGTTCCTACTTTCGGGATAGAAAGATCTAGCTGCAAGTTCTTCTGTATGGCCTACACGCGACTCGCGGACTGAATGGAGTGGAAGGGGCCCAAGAAGAAAGGCTGCAGGCGAGCACAGAGGTCTCCTGGAGAGGGGATACGTCCAAGACAAGGGTGGGTGGCTGATTCCAAGGGCGACCCCCCTTGTTCGATATCGGGTGCTCGGAGAACCCCCTTCGTCCGGAGGAGCTGTGACTCAACCGCTCGAGTTCCTACGAATGAAGAATGACTCACTGGCCACCTTTACATAACTAGGGCCAACAGGCTGCCTGTTCTGGCATGTTCCTCGAAAACACAATACCGGTTCTGGGAAGAATAGGAGGTTCCCGTGGGAAGTGAATAACAAACCAACTCTACAGGATGAGATGAGAGCTGTAATAGGTATCTATACTACAACAAAATGCTTTGAATACATTTCCTACACAGTACCAGTGTTGAGTGAACTTTCCTCACCAAAAAACAAGGAAAATACTGGTACCTTGGTAATGAGGCAAAGAAATAAAGAAAAAAAAGTCTGCTAAGTGGGTGTGGCGCATGGCTTCCTCGTATCCATAACATGACTGTATAGATCATTGAAAATTATTATTGACTAAAGAATAAAATATATGCATCGTTCAATGATGGTTCAATATGGTTCGATCCAAGCTCGAGGCTAAAACTTTATTTTCTCTTTATTACTCACGAGGACCATCTTTACATCAGTCCGAACAATCCCTGAAAATTTCATCGAAATCAGTCATGAACTCCCGGAGTTATGCGTGTAACAAGGATTTCACGTTTGCGGATGCGCAGAGGCTACTATTGATCCGGGGGTCATGAAACTTATAGGGGATTATCTACACATCAAACCGAACTATCCCTGAAAATGTCATCGAATTCGGTCAAGAACTCCCGGAGTTATGCTTGCGGCAAGGATTTCACGTTTGCGGATGCGCAGAGGCTACTATTGATCCGGGGGTCATGAAACCTATAGGGGACCATCTACACCCAAACCCGCACGATCCCTGAAAATTTCATCAAAATCGGACTATAACTTCTTGTAGTTTTGCCCGTAACAAGGATTCGCTGACAGACAGACAGACACACAGACAGACAGAAACGGAACCAAAATTGTTCAGAAAGGTCTAAAACGCAAAAAGTGGAATTTTTGATTTTGGAGACAAAAAAATTTTCACATTCCGAAAGTGAAAACAATGCTTCCGCTACCTTGGTAGACTCGGAAGCAAAACCCCTACATATGATTACATGCTAAATGACCCAAAAATAACTGTTGCAATCAAAACACTGCACCAAATTGGAAGAAGTGCTTGAGTTAAAAAAAGAGAGTAAAAGTTGCTAAACACAGAACGAGGTTAAATATAGCTGAAATAACAGCATAGGAATTTGGAATGAATTAATTCGACTGATTTTTGGATATTCTCATATTCATCTGGGAGACGAAGTAGGACGTTCAGAAGCCGTAGAACAAAAACATTGTAGAGAAGTCGACCAATTTTGGTTAACCCCAATTGACCGAAAAGGAAGACAAATGAAGATCGTGATAGCACCTGTTTAATGAAAGTGACATATCAACGTATATAGATGTTATAGTGAGATGTTTACTTTAAAAGTGAGCTGAGATTTATACAGCACAGTTACCGCGTTCAAAATTTCTACAACTGAATTGAACTTTTAGTCGTGAACTTCAATAAGAGAAAATAAAATCTGCACAGATGGTATGGCACAAGTGTCAAATATGAAATTCAGTTGGACCATCAGGGGTTCCATGTGAGAGAATGTGCAATGAGTAGAATTAGATTGCCATCAAAGCCGCAATATCCACGCTTCTGCAGACAATTTCAGCGAAATAAACAGTACTTATTTTAGGTTTTACTTGCTCGCAGACTACCATCGATACCAACATGGGGAAATTCATAGGGGTATCGATTTATAGTAATCATCATCTAGGGCGCATTACATGATACATAAGGGTCGAACAGGATTCAGGAAATTATGTGAACGCGTACAATGTACGCCGTACATGCTACTCACTGTTTCCAATGAAGTGAAACTAGTGAAGAACCACTTCAGGATGAAACTAGCACAATACCTTATAATTTGAACGAAATCATGAGAAAATTGCTCTCCAGTAATACGTGCATAAACGATTTCCAGGGGACATAAGACTAACGCGTAAACGCCCCAAACTTAAAAATTGTACCAACATTTTGACTAGGAAAGACAAATTTAAAAAGTTCAATACGGAAGGAGGTGATCGATTGAATTCTTTTTCTCGAATCCGAAATTACAACGTTGAACTGCATTATGCGATAGGAAACAAAAACGAACGGTAAAACATGATACTTCTCACCGATTCATTTATCAAAAACATATCAACTTTTTGACCGTTCAAACTGAAATAAAGCAACATGAATGGATGTATTTCAACAACATTGGATGGCGTGAATGAAGGACTGCAACCGAAGGAAGAGAGAACGTGTGTAATATTAGATTGGTGATGTTTTCCAACTAGAAATTCCTGAGTAGGAGAATCTTGGTTGTATAGGTCTCTCGGCGCCTCCGCGGTCTCTCCAGCAGTTTCGCTTATTTATAAAATTTCTTGTTTGGGAAGAGGCAGAAGGAGTTCCGACCACCTCTTCCCTCAACAGGGATACAGGTTACTAAACAGCCTATTCCGCCCGCTCTCGCGTTGAAAACTTATTGGGTACTAAATTCAAACTAGCTGAGTATGTTCTACCAAAACTAGTCAATTTGAGTGCATTAGAATTTCTTCAATGATTGCAACCTAATTGAAATTCATCATGAGAACTTTCAGTCTTTCCAGATAAAATTTGCAAAGATCAGATTATCTCTTCATTTGTAAGGAAAGTAATATAAAATAGACCCTTATTATAGAAGCAAAATTAACACATAAGAAGTTCTAGTGAAGTATAGAATCTAAAGCTTCGCGTCTATTTGGCTGCATGTTTACGATAACTCGCACAATTGAAACAAATTTTGTTGGTCAAAGAATAAAGAATCCATTACACACATAACTCTTGACTGTGATTGAAAAATGTTGACTTCCTACGCTTAAAATTGTGAATCTGCTTCGTATTCACCTAAATCCAAGTAGTAATAGGTATTGTACTGTTATTCGCAGTTGAGGGCAAAAGTATACT
Source organism: Creontiades dilutus (assembly GCA_031894815.1). Lineage (NCBI taxonomy): Eukaryota > Metazoa > Arthropoda > Insecta > Hemiptera > Miridae > Creontiades > Creontiades dilutus. The sequence goes on along the minus strand of JAVIWC010002863.1, from coordinate 296,147 downwards.
AATTTGATCGTTTTCCCTTAACACAAAATTCATGATGTTCGAATTAGTAGCCCACTCACAAGGGAAAACTTGAAATCATTATTAACAGTGATCAATGTCCTTAAGATGTACATATGATAGAAGTTGATCAAATTCAATCTTTCTTGATCCATTCCAAGTCGAATTTATACGAGATTTTGACCCGAAAAAGTGTATTAAGTGATTTTCAAAACATAATTCTTAATTTATGTTTTTTTATGGAACATGAAAACAAGTGGATTGGAGGATATAAAATGGTAGTTGGTTTTCAGTGCAAGAAGAGCGACCCTGTGATTGGATAGTTTCCGTGGCATTAAAGAATGAATTATTGATGACAATATATTCTTAAAAGAATGTACATAGCAAACGGTTTCCGAATTATACTGTAGCCTGAACAAAACGGGAATAATTTCCTGTAATACATGAGATTAAACTCACTTGGTTGAAGGAGTCTTTGAAACGCGGCAAGACGGGTTCATGGTGTGATCTTTCGAGAAAATGGAGACGAACTGAAGGAAAAGAACACGTGTAGACCTCACACAACGAACAGCAGGAAATTACTGGCGAGTGAGACCTCATGCTCCGATAATAGTGCGACTCAACACCGACAAAAATTTTTATCAAGAATTAGTCATAGTAAACAATAACATGACGAACGGATTCAATACAGATTTGAAAGAAGTCTTGTATCCGTAACAAACATCGTGAGATTACGTAACATGTACTCGTACTGCTTGGAGATGTATAGTATACATTCATTAATAAAGAACACGTTAAAAACAGTGTCACAGAAGTAAGAACGCTTCCTTTTGGTTTATTGTATTCGATAATAAATCTTTATAATCGTACACAAAAAGTTTTCGTAGCCTCCCTTAAATTTTGTCACTTAACGTTTCAAAGTGCATTCATTCTAAATCTGCAGTGTCCGACCGCCACACATAAAAGGCATCATATCAAAAATCCGTTCTTTCTCACAAGGATTCTATTAGGTATCTAGTTTGTCCTAACGATCAACCTGTTGTTTCCAGGCAGGCAAGTAAAGTATCATCTAAGTAATTTTGAACGCAGAATCGAGTATGATAGGATGATAAGTTTCCGATCCTTAGGAATTTGAAAATAGAAGATAATAGACGGCCCTGAACGTAACCTTCAAATTCCATACAAAAAAACCTGATACGATACCTACCTATTTGGGCGATAATCTAATCCAAAAATGATAACCCCTTGTTTAATAAGTTGGCAGCGTTTTTCTGAATTATTTCGGAAATATCAAAACGATACTTTGGGAATCTTATCGTGTTTACTTCGATTACTTCGAAAATAATTTTTTCCACCTATGTTTTCACGATTTTTTGTTTGTTTACAAATCAATGTTGAATGCGAACAGTACCTAACAAAAATGTTAAAACAAGTGATCATTAACTAAAACCGATTTGGTGATCATAGTTACTCAAGACTCAAGTTGGTGACTCGAGATCATAGTTATTTTACTGATAGCAAGTACATTAATAAAATCATACGGTTGATGTATTTGGTGGACAAAAGTTGCTTGCCTGATAATCGTACATGAAAAGCGTTAGCAAACGGATCGGAATTATTCTGTGTTTAATTGATCAACATCTTAATGATGTCTTGATGACCAAGCGTCTCTGGATTATCCACTAATTTGAAAGACGAAGTTCAATAGGTTTCTCGTCCGGTGTATCATGTAGCAAAACGTCACTACATTCTCCAGTTTCTAGGAACAGGTTGTCAATCGGCGCAATTAACAATGCATTTTCCTCCGGCAACGGTTACTGCAAACCAGTCAATCAGGCTCATAAATCGTCCAACCCAACCTTCAACCTTCACCTCGATAAACGGTATAACGAGAGTACTCCAAGCAGTTATATCTAATGGAAATGGTAGAAAATTACTTGCCGCCGGTACAAAACCTATAATAGAAGAACGTTCGAACAGAGAACAGGGAGAAAAACGACGAAGAGCCCACGTTCAAAGGAATAACTCGCATCTCAACTAATGAAGAGGCCATCATGGTTTATTATTTCTGAATGCCTATGGAGATATAATGCGCACAGAGCCATCATCGATTTCTAGTGTAGTTACACCGGCATCCAGGTATTTAAAAATGCATTGCTTGCACCCAAGAAAATCAGAATGAATGGAAATAGAGAAAGCTGCTTTAATCGGCATACTGGTTCATGTTTTATAGCTTCCATTCACTTGAATGGAAGGAAAATGACGTAGTAGATGCAATTCGAAATTGAACTTGATGAACCGGTGGCAGCGAAAGCTTCAAAATATTATAAACAGATTTAACAAACCCAAATTCCCAATGGTATGTATTGTACGGTACCAAAAAAAATGTGTTTTCCTTACAGAAAGTAAATCGAATTACAAAAAGATGTATATGGAATTCAGAAATCTATTTCAACCGTTTACAAATGTTTTTACTCCTTTTACAAAACTATTTCAACCGCTAACAAATATATTTAAAAAAACTGCTTAATCCTTTTAAAAATTATTTGAAAACTTTAAATTTGTCGGTTTTTTTTTTGTTAAATTCCCCTTTGAAACTACACTGTGTTCTAGCACACCATACAAATTGAATTTCTAAAGATTTGAAATACATTCTCAACGGGTTGAAATAAATTTGTAAATGCCATTTAAATTGTTTCTTAGGCGCCAGACATTTATACAAATTACAGTACCAAGTAAGAAGTGGAAAGATGACCATTGCATTGCATTTGTGAAAACAATTTTTTCCGAGAACAAGAAATTATGAAATCTTACAACTTCCAGCACTACATAAAAATCATTCTTATTCAGGATTCGTTCATGAACCCTCACTCCCATACTCACTTTTCATGAGGCTTTTTGGGAGGGTGTGCGATGTGGTATAAAATTCTTTTTCGCGATTGTCCCCAGCTGAACGATTGATCAAACCCCTAGCAAAAATCACAGGTTCTGTTTCAGAACAGACATAATACCACATCATTTTTAGGATATCCTACAACCTCCATGACCGAGGAAGTCCCATGTTTTCGATTTAGATCACTTATGGCTCAGAAAGATTCGGCCATGAATGAGTCAAGAGATACAGGTATTGTTCGAAACATCCTTGAAATGCTATTCTATTTTTCTAATTCGTTCAGTGATCTGTTAACTGAATCGTTCTGGGGTGTTCACTGATGGGCGACACATCACTATTTAGAAGTGTTATTGGGCTAAAACATCGGAAGGATAATGAAGATTTGGGGTTTTCGTTTAAATCAAATGAAACGTTTTGTATGCGAATAAGAAGGAGTAGTGTTCAGAAAAACTAACAACAATAATGAAAGTATGAGAGTATCTTACAAGAAGTAGAAAGGGGAGTGTAGAAGCAGAAATGGCCTTACAGGAATGCGATGGGAGGAAGGTGCTAGGAATTCTCACACGACAGGGAAGGCGACAGCCACTGACGGCCAACACCGCGCCCTAAAAGCTGAAATACAACCCAACCAAATATAGCGCCTCATAGACCGGTAAATGGAAATTCGACGCCACAGGACGGAAATAACAAGGTATAGTTCACACACACATTTTGTTATGGGTTGCTATTCATCAGAACACACTAAATGAAGTAGAATTTGATGAATGTATAAAACATACCTGAATATATTTTATTGTATAATGAACATAAGTTATTTCTCAAGTGGATAAACGAAATATCTGATACCTGCTACTCCATCCAACGAGCTCGGTATTTACAGAAACACATTAATAACAATAAGTGCTATTTGAGGCGACCAGAGTGAAGACTCGCACCAATTGTTTTCTACCGTCTATTTGGCTTGTAAAAGATTGGAGGTCCCCAAGCGTTCTCAATGATTCAGCATCCGAGCAGCGTCTACTACACCGATATCTAGAAGGATCGAGGCAGACACGGAGTTGATAGACGGTGAAGACGTGCTCGTGTTGGTATTCAGTCACGTCTGGGAGCTGGGAAGTCTCCTGCGGTCACTTCTGCATGTAAATGACCACCTGTGGCAAAATAAAAACACCCAAGCTGGAAAGTAGAAACATCCAACAGACGAAGAAGTTGTGGAGTCAAATATGAACCCACGTCAGGCAAGGAAAGACAGGATTTTGATAGAAAACTCACATTCATCACACCTACGAATCAATACCTCCTTCATTCTTTTCACGATAACTGAACCTCTCTGATAAATGGAATTTTCGAAAATTATTAAGGCGACAGAGCGCCGTCTACCACGCGAATTATCGTAGATCCGTTCATTCGAAGCGGTGTTTGGGGATAACAGCCATTTGATATTCAAGGATGGCATTAATTTATTAAATTACGACCGAGCCCAATAGTATTCATATACAATCTCCATTGCATGTAATCACCTTTCCTCTTGTAAAAGTAAAAAATCCATAGCGGAGGCATTCCCTGACAGCCGAATAAATGCATTATCAAGGATTAGTTGTCTCTCTCATCCCCCCCCCCCCCATCCCACCGTTATGTCAAATTTGACGATATGAGCCCAGGAACGTCTTCTTGATTATCGAAAAATGTCACTGAGATTTTGCTACCAAAGGAGATTTGGAAGAATTTTTATTTGCTGCCGCAGGAAACTGAATGAGATACCAACATTCCAAAACTGTACGAAATCATTAAAGTGGTCCTAGGTCAGTAACAAAGCTAACAAACAGTTCTGGAGATTTTAATGGATAAGCACTACAAACGTCACGTGAGCGCATTCGTAATTTAAATGTTAAGGCAAAAATAACTACGAAACCAGTAGCTGTACGTGTCTGAGCTCAAACTGCGGGACTTTATTTGATTTACAAGCAACGACAACGGAGAATTTGAATTACACAGAAAGACCGTTGCTGTCCTGAATGGAAAAAGACTCAGTCAGTGAGACCAAATGAAATTATTACGTTGCAACAGTCAGGAGGTGAAATGACTAATGTTGTGTTTGGGTGGTGAAACGGTCGCCGAAAAGCCTTGATTTCAAAGGGGCGCTGGAAACGACGGAGGCATTGAATATGGATTCCCGGTTCACCTACGTAAGAAGAAATCTTTTTAAACGGGCTATTACTCGCCATAACAGCCGAGTTGTTAACCTTCTAAGAGCGGGGAGGTCTTCCTGACTCCTGAACAATCGGTGGGACTCCGCGACCTAGGGCGGGGTCTGTTTAAGGGCAGAACTGCTATTATTAGAGGCGTCTCATTAGATGAGGGAGATGGCTTAAGTGTTGGTGTCAACCGGAGGGAATCGCTGGAACGGAAGTCTGCGTCTACCAACGAAAAAAGTCGGAACGAATCATTGGCATCTGGAAAATAACTTGGAAAAAAAAGCAAAAGTTGTTTGATTTCTTTACTTGATTTAATTTTAGCTTGTTCGAAATGAATTGACAGGCGATCCTTATTCTTATTACAAGGGGTGCATGTTACTAAGCAGAGTGAAACCGGATATTTAAGGTTCGGCAATTTTTTAATATGTCGGATGGTTACCCATTCACAATATGTACGGAATATACAAAAGAACATTGAATGAAATAAATGTTCAAAGTGCAAGTCCTCAAAACACTGGGACATTTTCATACCGCTTTATGTGTGTAAGCCTCCAAGAAAATGTTCAGGAATAGAAATTGTCTTTGTGCAACTGAAAGAGGAATTCATGATGTCTGTTTGTCCATGATATCATTCGTGGATGTTGAGGAGTTCATGGGTCTAAATAAACATTGTATTGTCAACAACTCAGCACATTTGAGAATTGAGAAAGTAAGAGCATTAGGGGAAAGATGAAATTCGAAATCAACTCTGTTCCCGCTTAGATAGACCTACCGTACCTCATTTCAGAACGACGGATATTAGGATTTCACCGCACATTTTGAGTTTTAAAACGTCTGCCAAGTGGGTGTGGCACGTAGCTTCCTCGTATCCATAACGTGACTGTATAGATCATTGAAAATTATTATTGACTAAAGCTACATCAGTCCGAACAATCCCTGAAAATTTCATCGAAATCAGTCATGAACTCCCGGAGTTATGCGTGTAACAAGGATTTCACGTTTTGCGGATGCGCTGAGGCTACTATTGATCCGGGGGTCATGAAACTTATATCACTGAAAATTTCATCGAAATCGGACTATAACTTCGTGTAGTTTTGCCCGTAACAAGGATTTGCTGACAGACAGACACACAGAGAGACACGGAACCAAAATTGTTCAAAAAGGTCTGAAACGCAAAATGCGAGTGGAATTTTTGATTTTGGAGACAAAAAATTTTCACATTCCGAAAGTGAAAACAATGCCTCCGCTACCTTGGTAGACTCGGAAGCAAAAATAACGTAAGAAGTCGATAGGTTGAAACTTTCCGTTTAAAATCTGTCCTTCATGAATAATATTGTGATAAAATAATTTCCTGAAGATTTCCTTGAGATTCTTATCATTGAACTGTATTGAGTATAGTACCCACGTGTATAGACTTTGCATTGTTAGTATTTCCTATTGAACTCTCTAGCGAATCCAAGACCTCCAGCGACGAACGAGGCTATCACAATCGAAAGCTAATTCAGACTCCTAAAATATCAAGTATGATAAACTAGCCTTGACACAACCAATTGTTTCTCCATATAGGTCTACATGATGTCAACATCAAGTATGCATAACGCATTAAGGAAAGAGAAATAGCTCTCAAACAAAACTGAAACCGAAATAAGGAAGCTAATCGTGACAAAGCGTAGTAGCATTGTGCACAGTTTCCTTTTAGTTCAAGAATTTTTCTCTTATGAAAAGAAAATTTACCATACGTAATCACCCTATCAGATTCATGATTTAATGGGTAAACTTGCCAAACGCGAAAATGGTCGAAAACTCAATAATTTGCGCACGTATGAGGTTTTAGTAATCTAACGCGTATTTTTCATATAAAATTCTTCCCATTAAAGCTTAGAGTAAACTAACTTTATGTGGTCCATCAATTTATTGTATTGTCCAACTTCGCGAGAAAAGCATGGGCAGCGGACGAAAGAAATTTTGGCATTGATTCTTGGAATCAACATATCATGAAAGGTAAACAAGACATTTTTGGTGGATAGGAGAGAGACATTTTTGTTCCTTCATTAATTATAACGTTTCATGATTAAAAATTAACCAACCAAAACGTTTAATACCTATTGCCAATTAGAAAATTTCATATTTTCAAAGCTAACAAATTGTGGGCTATGTTACAGTTGAAGAAAGATGACTCATGACTATTTTCAAGTCCAGGAACCATATGTATTTCCATATGGAGAAATACATCTACCATCCGACTTGACCAAGGTATTATTTACATATCCGAATCCAAATCAATGCATTCAAGAAAAACTATTAAGAGTGCACGTATTGCCAGTTAAGATGTTTTGTATGCGACGGTTTACGACGCCCCTCTCAATTACGACCGTCCGCTTGTATTTCGATACTCATTGTAGTGCAGGAAGTGTCCGATTGCAGCGCGTTATCCCCTTCTTTCATCGCAGGGAAAGTTCAGATAAGACCGACGCGTGTGCTATCAAACGAGAAAGATGAATGCGGTACCCTCTCGGATTGTCCACCGCAACAAGGAACGTGGAAGATGAAATTAGACTGCTCCCGTTCGACTGACTCCGGTGAAAGCTATGCGGCGATATGAGGAGGCTATGCCTACCAGTGTTAATTAACCGCAGGTCATTATTAGCTGCAGCCATACGTAACTTTTCCTTTCTTATAATAGCGGTGTATTTCAATATATGACCGTTTTCACTTTTCTAATGATTCAGAACATTGGAATGCAGAACGGAACTGATGGGTAATCATAATTACTTGAGTTTTCAGGGACTTGCAAATAAAGTACTTTCAGCAACGGAGAACTCCCAACAGAGTCCATCGCATTAAACAAGAACCCCATATTAATAGAGGCGAAATGTGCACAAATACATATTTTGAATGATGCTACAACTTATTTCAGCCCACATTATTAACTTATACGCTACCTTCAAGGAACTAATCCATCCAATTTTCCAAACATAGCATTCAAATGGACCGAATCTCAGTGGTTTCGCTCATCCAACCAGAAACGAATTTATAACCACCAAAACTACAATTTTAAATGATTTTTGACTATTGGGTGCTTCATTAAATTTACGTACACTAATGGGTATTCGCTTAGAATGGTCAAAACGATAGCGGAACTTCTAGATAGTACCGTCTACGAGCTAAGATGTACTTAATGTACTTAAGATGTACTACGAGCTAAATATCGCATCAAAATCAAGTGATCCAATCGATCGATAGACAAGGAACCTAAATTGATCAACAAATTGTGAAACTCAAGATGCAATGAAAATGTTGAATTCCAAGGGCAATGAATTTCTCAACCTCCCGCATGATTATAAAGCTTCTCTAGGTAGTTTAAGAGAGACTTTTTAAAAAAAATCCTTTTAATAACATGATTGACTAACGTCCGATTCTTTTAGATGATAAAATAACTTATTACTTATTAACATTAGCCCATCCAGCTCATTCATGCTCACGCATTAAGAGGAGAAGATTCGTTTGATTGATCAAAGAGCTGGAATTTACGTGGTGCTTCCTTAATTTATCAATTGCCTCTAATATTCCGGGGGCTGAGATTCATTGAGTTCGCCAAGGCTGAAAGTAGAGGCTGCGTTATGCCTCATCTGGGCCGTCCATTGCATAACGCACGTGAAGGAAATTACGAAGTCAGACAGAACGAACCGACCCGTTGTGGAAGACGATTTGTACGGAAGAAATTGAGTTGGATCGCTCATTCGTGTTTTCGTAAGCATAGTTCAAATTCCACTTCACGATGAATAATGTGGACCTAATAAATTGAAAGCTAAAATTGGCGTTTGACAGTAAATAATGCTAAAATTCAAATAAAATACAGCAACATTGCTAAGTGGCGGAACCCTGAATATCTAGTACGAAGTTATCCGATATCAGGACAGCGATGAAAACGTACAAGGAAGAAAGTACATCATCCACGGTATACATTTTCAAGTAGATGTACTGGCATACTAAGGTATTCAGGAAGAGCTCTTAATTGAATTAGGAAACGCATATCTAGCCAAAAAATTGGGCTTTTAATTTGATACTTACTTTTTAACGATTAGTAATAAATAGTTGGAAACTACATCGATTCGCTTACCAACTGCTATCACAGATAGAAAGAGTTCGTCATCAATAAAGTGGAACTTACCTGGAAAAGAAATTCATAATTAGTGTTATACAAAATATGTAGAGCTATGAAATCAACAAGCAATGGAATATATGTAAAAAGAACGATCTTGAAAACGTTTCATTCACCTGCATGATAAGATTAAGAGGTACTATGTTAAAGTGATGCATTCCACAAGGAGATTCGAACTTATTGTGATATTAATAGTTTGGTGAAGCTATAATTCGCATAAGAAGGCTTCATGATCATGGAAAATTCACAAATCGGATGGAAACCAATATAGGATATACGATTCAAACTTGTTAATGTTTGATCAAGTTATTAAATGAGCAATGGTTGAGTTGTAAGAACACGTTTTGATAATGCCTACGTTCTTGATGCCTATTAGCAAGTGAGAGCGGTACCAAACCACAATCATTAGCTCCAATCAGTACACAAATTGAAAATTAAATGGATATCTGTATCTGTGCAAGAGAAATCCCTTCAATACGCAACCACCATTTGTGAGACGCCATGCCTAACATCGTTCGAGTACAGAGTACAGTGTTAGCGAAACAAGTTTAAGCACGAACACATTCTCCAGTCCAATATAAAAATGGACCGACCCTTCCAGAAGGAATAAAGGCATTGAACGCTGCCTCCTTGATGGAAAGGGTCAGACAGAAGGGTCACCCCCGGGGGCTTTTGTTTTTCACGTCTTTTTCTCCCCCTCCCTATCCCTTCATAATTTGTTCCTAAGACCTACCATAGAGAACACAAGAACGGGTTCGAACTTCAAAAGAAAAAAATACTAAAAAAAAGTCCATATCAATTATGAGCGGTTATAGCTCGGTTCCAGTCTCAAGAGACGAGAGCCTAACACGCCCCATACAATTAAAGTACATCGGGGCTCCGACATGCGCGGGCCCCAGCACGCAAACGCGCAAGTAGACCGGCAAAGGAGATGAAGAAGTTTTCTTCGAACACGAACAAAACGGAACATCGGTTTTGTGGAAACGAGAAAAACCTACACAAAGCGGACGCGATAATTCCAAAGCATTTCAATTTATGACTTACTCACCTGCAGTTCGCACGGCCATAAATCAGAAATATCGGGAGTTCGAATGAAATGTCCTAGGCTCACGCTATGCGTACACGCACCAAGCACCAATGAGTCTCACTGGGAGGACAGACTTCTCTCTCTGGAGTCAAGGTGTTGTGGGTGCCCCAACCTCACAGCCACTTAACTTTTTGGCTGGACTTGGTTGTTGCGATATTGATGTTCTATCAAGTCAGTCAGTGCCCATTCACGAAGAAACGTGATTTTTGGTTTTTTAATGTATATCTAATTCTAAATCTCATAAACGGTATTCCGTAAATATCAAAATATCAAATTCACATCTTCTTTCCCAGCAACTTCCTTTCCGTTTACTTTACTTCCTTTGCCATTAGAGCTGCATATTGCATCATGTTCAGGGGAACTCTTGTCAAGCTGCTGAGGTCTCTAAATGTAAATAAAAGAGCAGTTAGAATGTTGAGGAGGCTGGATTGGCTTCAGAATTGCAAGTGCCACTTTAGGAGCCTTGAGATTAGGCCCATACCAAGTTGTTATGTTTCTACTTCTGTCCCGTAAGTTACGGAGTGCACTAACTCGAGAACCACCAATGTTCACCAATACTCCACCAGATTTAATCGTAGTTTGCGCCCTCCTGCAGCTCGACCTACGATCGTTGATGAATAAACCGGTAAAGATTTTCAATTACCAACCGCAACAAATACAGACCTTTTCCAATTGAGATGCTATGTCAATAAAACGGCCCTCGATCAAGATTCAACTCAAACAAGTTTTTAGTTTTTTGATGTAATATGGAGTGATTATTTATTCTACTTAATTAATTGTTATTCAATTGATTCTAAATACCTTTTTTTTTTTTAATTCTAAATATTGGTATAACTTTATATTCCCTAGCAAGGATCTCTACAAAGAAGAATATATCTACCTGTCTACATATATACAGAATCAAGCATTTTAATTTTCTTTCAATTTAATAAATATTCTTAACAGAACAATCAGATGAGGCGGCGAGAAGCGGAATGTCTTATGAAAATCAGAAACGTCCACATAAAGCCTGGAATCTCAACCTGCAAAGCTGGCGTCTGAGTAGTGGAGAAGTGTTGGAGTTGGTGTTTACAAACAGGGGAGATTTGTCAATATTTCATCTTCCATTGCTCCACAAAATGTCCAGTCTCTTGTTTATCAAACGTCCGCTAAAACAATTACATTTGAAAACCCTGCGTAAAAAAATGTCGTTTTCAGCACTAAAATCATGGCTTTTGCCGAAAAACATTTAAAGCCGCTCCTGTTGCTGGCATTAACGTCAATACCAGATATGGCCTGATTTTTCATCCATTTTACTGAAATTCCCTGCATTTTACAGAATAGCAAACTGCCCTGAGCTTTTCAGGCCTGTGAACACCTTGAGATAATCAGAGTATCAATAGTGAACTGGACCTCATACCTCCAGTGATGAGGAGGCAGAGGAATCTTAAACTCGTAAATTGGCAATAGGCAAAGCCCAAAACATACAATAAACCACGAGCAAATAGAATAATATTAACAGTAATAACGACCATCAAGAAGGCTTCAACCGGTTTATACTGTACAGCCAATTGATCAATTTTGTTTTTATCTCGCCCCAGACCAGGTATTTGCTAGAGGTTTCAGGAGGATAACGACCCAGGGATAGCGTGATAGTTGAACCGCAGTAGTTTGCAGTCTGACCTCTGGCGCGCCTCTACGCGTCGCTATTTGTTATTCAAACTCTGCCGCTGACCTAGAATTGAGGGTAGAGAACCGGTGATAAGAAAGACCCCACTAGCTCCAGAAGTTGTTTGGGTCATTTTCAAACAATAAAGGAATCTAGCCTAAACAGAGGCTCTTCTCCCATTAGAGTAGTACGTTTTTGTCACCGATATGAGGAGGGTTTTTTTTAAAATAAACAAACCAATTTCAACAATAGTACCTATTAATAAACATTACCGATGTGAAATTGAAAACTCACCTTAGTTCAGACATCTAATGACGTATATAAACGACCATTTTTATGAATTCGTGGTAAACAATGTTGTAAAATGAGATAAGAACTAAACATTTTCACCCAATTTTCCTCTTTTAGAAAATGAGGCCCTGGTAATGAGGAAAAACTAGTGCTTCATATACTAATTTGAAAGGGACCCAAAACTAAAAAAAAACTATTGTAAAATTATCCTTTTACAAAATATTATGTAAAATACGTATTGTGATCATGCACAACACGTACTACCTGTTTTTCAAAAATCAAAACCAGAGGGGAAATTGTGGATATGGATACAAATGGAAATTCTAGCCTTTGCAGTAATACATTATTGAGAGAAGTTTATTTGATACCATAAAGAGAGAAAGTAAGCCTTTCAGCAAAATGTCGTCTAAGGCTTGATAATATTATCTAGAAGGAGACTTCTGGAATATATTTCATAGCTGTTCATCTGCCATTTAATTACTTCCCTAATACGAGTTTATTATTGACATATCTAAATTTTTAGCAACACTTCGTATGAAAAGATCATATACAAACCTCATAGGACTAAGCAACTAAATTGATCCAAAGACATTGATAGCATAATGAATGAAATTACACTAATTTTAGCTATTTGAACGAGGCACATTTCAATGTTTTCCAATGAGTTGGCGAAATATATATAATGGTCTTATGGAGGGGGGGGGGGGGGGATTCATACTGCTAGAAAAATACATATTTATCCGTAATTTGTGATTAAAGGCATCTTAGATGCTTCAGATAGAATTTTCGTTAAGACAGGTACAGTTTCACTTGCTCTCCAAGCACTGCATGGCAACCAGTCTCAGTACTGTAGTAGAATGACCCAATATCAGTACTCAGAACTCTAACAGTGGAGTAGTACCAAATATTCGGGCAAATTTCTTACGGAATGTAAGGCATTATTCTACCAATTATTACTCGGTTGGGTTTGCTGATCTGTTGGAAATGTATGTTTCGCTTGTTGTGATTAATAGTTGTGAGCCTTCATAAGATGTCACAGTATAATATCCCGCCACAAAAGTATTTTACTAAAAACGTGATCTCTCTAATGTTTACAATAATGAAATAGGCTTAATTTAGACGCTTTTTTAAACCAAATATACGCAGATTATCATTGCTGCAGACAAGTGGACCTCCAAAAGTTAATGAAGGTTCGATATTTTGAACATGAAAATTACATACCCGGACTTATACGCTAGAGAAGGACTATTAGCTAAGACGGTAGTCGTGCCTTCTAATCATGATAACATGCGAGTTAAATCTTCGTAACATGTCTACGGTTGGAACAATTCAAAAAGTCTTTCATTTTAAGCCATTTAGCAAATCTACTCGATTGGAAGTGGACAAGTTAACATGGGCGAAGGATTAATTACTGGACTCCCATTTCAAGTCTTCGGACAACAAACTGCCCGCCGCACAGGTCCAAGTGGTAGGGGGTAGTAGAGGTGGGATCAAAGGGAGCCAAACAAGGGGTTCAGAAAGAAGAAGAAGAGGAAGGAGAGAATAAAAGGAAACGGCAAGGTAATGAGGGGTGGAAGAGGAAGCGGAGGTGAGAAGTAAGATTAGCCCGGTGGCAGGTGGATGAACTTGCCTCTGAGAAAAGAATCTCGGAGGCTCAACCATGAGAACCGCCACGCAAACTTCACAGGCGGATGATGAAGAGCACAGAAAAGCTGGGTGGGTTCTCACCGCAGGACACGAACGCCTAGCAAACACAAATGACCTGTCCACTCTAATGCAAGCCTGCTGCAATAAAAACGTCTCACTTGACTCATACCGAAACGTGGAAACAATGAAAGAGGTAAACAACGGAATAACACGGTAATAGTGAGCGGGAAATTTCGATTTAAAAGAAAAACATTTTTTCAGAGGTAATATCAACTGGAATAATACTATTATCATTGTTAATACGTAGACATATTTACAGTTTGGAACCGTTAGACTCATATTGTACAGAAAATATTCAATAGATATTTACAAGATACGGTCAACCGTTTTAACCCTCCGGGAAACAGCGTGTCCCTAACATCTTCGACCGGGTAAAAACATTGTGATGAAGATAAAGCATTTTAAAAAAGCTCGTAAGTCCCCTGGGCTTTCGGATGCTTTGACCCATGGCTTAAATTCTAGACAAATGCTTTTGCCGTGTTTGATTATTTAAATAACAGTTATCAAGTTATTATAGTCCTCACTAAAATGTACGATGTAAAAATAGTGATTTGGCAAGCAGCAAATAAGATTGTTTAATATCCATGTACATTAGAGCGTTATTGGACTAATATCTTGTGAATAATTGTATAACTATAACATAAAACGTAAAATTACAGGATAATTCGGGAGCTTTCCAACGAACGGTGAACGATTTCTATGCGCTGAAAATTGCGAGAAAACGCTGTAAATTAATACAGATACATTAATAATAAATGCCCTCATAAGATTTCAGACGCCTCATAGAACCTACCAGCCAAATTTCAGCTTTCTGATTGATCCTAGGGATCATTCGATTCTTAGAACGCACGTCTATCTATCAATAACGACTATAAAAGCAATAGTGTTTTCTCGAAACTTTTTGATGTTCAGATTTTTGAAATTTCAGTCCTTTGATTACACCTCTTCTGATTGACTGAGATCGGTGCAGAGAATTCACTCCCAACTAGACCCCAAATGTGATTTTTGACCCAGGTTTCATTAACCTTCGATTAGTAGTTAAGGAAAAAAGCTCCGGATTTTCTATTTTACACATTTTGAAACGAAAAGCGGCAAATTGTGAAGGGGTTGAATTATTTTCTAAGTCGATTACAATAATTGAAAAAGAAATTCGTGACACTTTTCTTGTGGCATTTTTGGACATCTAAGGTATAACTCTTTAGCTATGTTTCTTGCCAAAAAAATCTTGTAAATCTTACTAGTATTAACGACATTCACACCCCGATTGCAGGGGAAAATTAAAAACTGAAATATCTTCAACATTAAAACAATTATGGACAAATCAATTTTAGTTTGAATGATGAATGTGCATTTAGAAAAAAAATGTTTAGTTAGTTTTGTATTATACTTTATGTTCTTTTATTAATTATTTATTTTAAATTCAGTTTAATTTTTCTTCAACTGTTCTTATGTATATAGAGACGTGAAGTAACCCTAGACGTCATTACGGCTCTGCATCATCACCACCATGAATGCAATTTACTTCAGTATTTTACATTGTCAGATGTTTTCAATGGCATCTCTCACGAGAAACCTCATTCTTCATTCAATCCACACGACTTCTTTTTGTCGCACTTCAAAAATCATGAAACCTCGTCGTAGAATGTAAGAGACGTAATTCACCAGAACAGCCCGATCAATGGCTAACAATGTAAAAGAGTCTGTCACCATTGCATTCTTGTGTTCTTCTTGGTCTAACGAATTGAGCTTTCGTCGCTTCGAGACTGTGGCCGGTTGGGGAAGTCGTGAATCACATTCTGTCTCGTGCATGCGGGCGGGCGCGTCGGCCGATGCGTTCCCATGACACTCAATCACATCTTCGTATATGTGCTCAGCCTTGTAAACACGACTTTAACGTTGTAGGATTGTTTGATAATCGATATTCCCTTCTTTTCTACGCGTCCTGTGAACCCAAACAGGGCGTTATATATATTATGTACTCCCTTATTCCATTTGTTTGTGTATAACAGTCAAGAGCACTCTATGGAAGATAATTGTAATCTATCTCTTGAGAAAAACATCGGGATACTGTCCTAAAGGAAGGCACTTTTAAAAATAACTGTAAACAATTTTTACTTATTAAAAAATCCAAGAGATACATCTAAGAGGCATACTAAGAAAATACATCAGTATGAAGTGCAGCAGTCTATTTGTAAAACTTAGAATTCAGTGGTATTGTTTTTGCGTACAAGAGCGTTATGGAAGAGAGAATTGAGGTCCCTTTTCAAGGATAGGGATCTTTGTCGAGATCAGAAGAAGAAGAATACAAATACAACTATGTTCATCCTCCCTTTTATTATTTGGTCAAAGAAGAGCATTCCGAAGCCCAGTAATTTAGCTTCGGAGATGAATTTTCCTACTAGTGAAGCACTTCTAAAAGAAAATAACCACTCAAGATTTACAAAATGTATTGGTGAAAATGTTTAACAAGTGATTAATGTATTTTTAAAAATTTCATTCTTTGTTTTCAACTGTACTCTCAAAACGACTCTTTTATGTAGTTGCTTGAGAGGAATTAATATTTCCTATTATGACACGAACGTTCAGAGGCTTTGGAGCTACTCAAATTTCGTTAAAAATGGAACAAATTTCCACAAAAAACTCCCAAAATAAAATGATGTGAAATCTTGTGCCGGCTGTTTTGATATAAGACGAAGTGGACCGTTTTCTGAACGATATTCTGCTCTATGTACAGATCACATTAGGTGTATTTATGCAATTTAAATGATATACCTTTTATAATGAAGAAACACAAATTGAAAAGAACTAAAACACATCAACAAAACGACTAAATAGCTATATTCAGCAATACAAACAATAGTTTTTGGATTTTTGAATTGAAGAACATAACCGACATGATTCGGGAATGGAGTTATATTTTCAAAAGGAACAAATTACAGCCTTAGTTGCCGGTTAAAAGTTTGTGAAGTTGCAGAACCTGGTTTCATAGTTCTGTGTCTCGAATCAGTACGAGGCACAAGGATGAAAGCACATACAGTTGTTCATTCGGTATGAACACACAGGAGAAGCGTATTTTGAAATGGTGATACTGTAACGCGACTGAGAACTTATCTCCACACGACCGGACGGGTCCTTGTTAATCTCTCTATCGTTTTGTTGTCGACGCACAATCATGAGCGTTGTTGTTCCTTAACGAGATAGCCCATTAAAAGGATGGTATCCTCGAGGCACCAAAGAGTGACTGCATTCTTTTCATCGAGTTATAATATACTGCCCTAATTACGAATGGGTTTTAAAACATAACTTAAATCATTATCCCTACGCCTAGCGTGTGATACCAGCGGAAGGAATTTGGTTGGAGCCTTTGATAATGTTCAACACAAAAAACTCAGGAGTAATCGACCTCGTTAAGGACACCAGTTGACAGTTTATAGTAGAATGATGAATCTGAAAATCATCAAAGATTTAGATAAAACATGGATTTATTTATTTCTTCTTAATAATGTGTGATTGTTTGTTCGTGTCATTGTGAGGTCACTTTTAGATTCAGAAATTAAGATTAAGTGCTGTGGTTGAGTTTCGCGGATCTTAAACCTATCCCATTCGACTTTTCATCCATAATTACTAGAAAACGACACTCTACTTAACTGTCATTTTGAATGAAGACACCATGAAACGTAAAGTAACAAAGTTTGAGGGAGGGTTATACAAATTTTTGCAGTACGATAACAAAGGTTTACCTATTATCGAAATAATAAATAAAAAAAGGAACATACATCTCACTGAAATAAGAACAGCGGATTCCATTATGATGCACTTAATACCAAGCGCGCTCATAAAGGTGAGGTAAGTTGTTATTCTGTATGATTTTTGACCGACAGTGACGTTACACTATAGAAAAGATAGATGATAGAAAACGAAGTAATCTTCATAGGTGTGCATACTTCGTGATACACCATAAATATTCCTCTTGTGATCGTAATGACACATAATTATTGTGTACCTCAACAATAACCCAAAACGTCGCCTAAAAGGTTAGAAAGAGAAGCAGCAACACACGCTTCAAGTCACTGCAGCATTGTTAGTATCATTGAAGACTAAACAGTGGAAATCATAACTGGTAAATAACGGTAGATTATTAAACTTGATATGCGTTTAATATCTCCTGTTTCATGAATAAAAAATTTCCGACCGGCTGCATGTTTGTGAATTTCATTCAGATTATTGAAAAATCGATGAAATTATAAAATGAAATAATACACGATGTTTTTATCAAGTATGTTGCAATAAATTATTTTCAATTTAAATCAAATAACTTCAATAATTATTATGCGTTCTGACGGCATTGTTGAATTGAACCGATGTGGAACAATCTTTGTCAGGCGAACATTTCTCTCTGCCTGCAGCTACAAGCATATGCTAACCCGCCGGGCCGGTCTGTTGTGCGGGTAAGGTCGCGCGAGCGCCGTGTATCGGTATAGAGGCTTTTATTCTCCCCGATACCTTTTCGATTTTTAGGTTGACAAGTGGATTTTGTAGACTACATTTTGAATACGATAAAGGATTCAACTGGTAAATGATGGTTTAGAGGGACTCCAAAGTTTTTTCATTATTCATTCACTAGTGTCAAGTGGAAATGACCGACAGTGTCCCATCGTGATAATCCCACAGCATAACCGCGAACACCTCATTCCAAGGCAGATTAAGTAAATTCTAATCAAAACAACTTTTTTCAAACATGCAGCCCACAATATTCAAATCTAATTCAGCCTTTAAATATTTCATTCCAACATTTTCCAAACCTAATTACATGGAAAATTCAGGAAAAATAGAATCTAAGGAACATTCTATGGCAATTATTGCCGAATAAACGAGACTATAATCATCAGCATTCATCCACCTACCCTAACAATGTTATTAGTTTATTTAAATGATGGAAAAAAATTATTGATGAATACAAAACGACACTTGATATGAGTTTTTGTTTCAACAAAATTCGTCAACGCCTTTAATTGTATGTTATTATTTTTATGTTACTATTTAAACGTAAAAAACGCTGCAAATTCTTTCACTGGGGTGTATTGTTCAATTGGCTTGCGTTCATGATTTGAATTTCTTCTAAGCTTTGGAGTGTGCGTGTTTCACAGGTGATAGAGCGTTTATTGAATTTCTACGCTACGAACCTGGGGAAGGGCTCATTCGATTCCTCATAGAAAGTTCTTCAAAAAGAGTCCAAATTCAGGCCGCTTCGACTTTTTTTGAAGTTTTTGGGGATTTTACAAAACCTCGACAACCCTTAAAGGGCACTTTAAATTAAGTGAGAGTGCTGGCTAACGAATTGGGGCGTTGTCGGACCAATATTGATTTTTCCTGAAAATTTCAGATATTTTGTTCCAGCCGTTTGGGAGAAATCGTGCGTACGGCGTACGACGTACGGCGGACGGACGGAATAATTTGTATTGCAGATTCGGATTCTACACCCTTTGAAACGTAAACCATGAAATTTTCAGGGGCGGTCAGAATTTCTTTTTTCAAGAGCGATTACAATGGTTTATTATTGAATAATAAACCAAAAATGATGCAGCTACAGACACTAATATGTATAAATAACGGAACAAAGTCAAGAGGTCACGAAAGAAATGTAGTTTCATAAAGGATTTCCTGGGCGGGATCATTTAGAGTGTAAATTTTATACCAACAAGGAAGAGTTGAGGAGTTGCCGTGCGAGAGGTGCTAGAATACTTGATGATTTGGACAGTGCTTTGAGAGCAAGTGTTCCGTGCATCGGTTTTGCTAGGCTATCGATTTTAGTTTGACCCAAACCATTAAGGGCATAGGTGTTTTTAGATCTTTATTCATGGACATGAACCATAACGGGGAAAAGCGACTGCATAAGGTTAAATCGATAAGCCATCAAGTGCCCTTTTCGATTAGGGAAGGGGGACATTCGTTTGAACATCAGAGTTCGTTCACTGCCCACATTACTAATGCGATGCGATTGTGTTTGTATGTTGCCCCGAAGAAGAAAACCCGACAACTGCTTTAATACTAATGTATCTAACCCAACAAGGGCGTTCATAATTTAAAAAAAAAAAAAACGGTTTTGGTAAGATCAGGAAAATTCAAAAGTTCGGTTTCCACACCCATCGAGGCTACAGACAGCACATTGAATAATTTGCAAATCAAATGGGAAAATCAAGGATTTCCACTAGATCGTATTTACTTCCTCAACAATAGGGTTGAAGGAAACTTATGTAACGGCATTTAAATATTTTCCTGAAACCCTATAATGAGAGCTTATATAATTGAAGGTGGTGGTGGCAACTGTGGACATAAACTATAAAGCAATTAGTTCAGAAATCAATGGGATTATTCTATACTTTGAAGAAAATGTGATTTGCCAGGAGAGGTAATGGTGTATAACAATGATAGGTTTTCTAAAAATTGCATTTTTCTGTCTTTCAATGTCAGATTTCAGCTGTGAGGGGAGATGGCATAAAAATAAAAGAAAAGAAGGGTTGTTTTAGATCAGGTTACGAATCTAGTAATCCCTAAATCGATGGAATGGATGGAAATGGATGGGTGCCTATTCTGGATTTTGAGGATGAAAAAAATCAACAAATATACCCAACAACATTTTCCTACCTAATATAATGTCCACTTCATACTGGAATTCGACATTGAACCAGAAATGTTGTGGAATCCGTCGATCTGTTATTGGAAAATACATTACTGCAAGATTAGTGCTCACCCATGTTGCCTTTGAATGTAGAATCGATAAAGCTCAATATAGAATGAACAGAGTCCAACGAAGAGCAGGGGATGGTAATGGGGGGTTAGGTTTTTCAAACTGTCCCAGCTAACAAAATTGAGATATTCGGATTAATAGTGTGAGAAATTACTCTTTACTTACAGCACAGAACGTGGTCTAGTCAAAACAATTTCGCAACACATGGCAAGCCTTACGATATAAAGACACATAATTGGAGCAAGCTGTCGAATGATTTCCACAAATAGCTTGGAAAAGGCATCTTCGAAATTCTAGGTTTTCAGGAACATACGCATTAAATTTTGGGACAATGAAAGCTCTAATTGAGTTAGAATAGTTGTTTGATTAGTTAAATGATAGTAACGATTAATTGTGTTTTGTGACTTTTAAACGTTGAGTGGGGATTTGAATTCATTGGGATGTCTACTGAAGACAAACGAGAGCAATTTGCAACGGGATGGAAAATCAACATTGATTACAGATGTAAATTATTCCTAACGATCTTAATATTAACACGAACTGGATATTCGCTCGTCCCATAAACAAGTGTTTTTGTTGTTAGTGGATTTCTCCTGTCAACTTATTTATTTCTCTAGAAACGAGCGGAAATTCTCAACGGCCGCCATTCCCAACTACCTCGAGACAAGCGGCAAGACGGATGCGTCGCTACCCGATCCAAAGCTAATTTCTCGGCACCGCAAACACGCCGTCCGATTCATCAAGCCCGCCGGATCTGATCAATTTGTTTCCCTTCCACCACCCATAAAAATCCGTATTGAATATTCATTGGAGGAACATTTTTTTGGAGTTATTTCCAACCTAATATGGTCATGAGTTCTGGGGGATAAGACATGTCTTCTTAGTTAGAAACTCGCTTGACGGGAATAACGTCACGAGGGGATGATTTCCTTTAATAAGATAACCATCGCTTGCGAATATCAATCCGTCGCAGGAAACAAGAACGAATTTCCGATTAAAAACTGCAGCAGCGTTTCTATCCTGTGATTTTACGCTGTTTCTCTTCTGTAACGGACGTCCTTGATTTGAATTACACGATTACCTCTTACGTACACTTTCAAATTTATTATAAAATATCGGATGTAGCCAATCAGAGCTGATTACTTGACCAAGCTGAAACATATGTCTTGGGGGAATCGGAAGTAAATACACTAGTTGGTTTGTGCGGTTGCCCAGGTTTATAGGCAATAAAATATGAAAGGGGATCACCCACCTTCATTATCACTCAATAGTCGCAGCAGAAGCTAGTAGGTAGAACAGGAAGAAAATTAGCCAAAGTCCTCTCACAGCTAATCGGCGATATCCCTCCCTCGTAATCATTACTCGATTCTCAAAGATAATTTTGCTGAGTTCGTGAAAATTCAGGCAAGTAGGTGGAATGGGCAATAAAATTAGCTTCTGATTGTAAAAGATACCAATTTTGTCATTATACAAAACCCCCATAAAGGCTCCGTTTCAGATTTCAGCAACATAGGTCACATAGGAGAGAGACGACACAACTGATTGAGGATGGGTAAACCAAATTTGACCAGCCTTGCTGGTGGTCTAGGTTTAGTTAGTGTGAAATGGGCTAGTGCTGGATTCAATATATTTTACAAGAGTGATGTCACTAATAAACCAAGAAAATATGTTGTACATCGTTGAAGAGTGCAGTGGGTGCCTCAATAGTAAAATTGGAACACATATCGTTCATATAAGATGAACGTAGCAAGCTGGAAGAACCATCCGAAAAAATATAACAAATTCCTTTCTCAAAAATCGTGATTTGTTACGAGTCAAACCGGTGAAATTTATAAAATGAGGTTCCCAAGAGAAATGTTACAGGCTGTTGAGGCAAGAGCTTGACACTAAGCCGATCCCAAATACCGACGAACGAAAAATCGTGTAACACGTTTCCCGTAGAAAACTTGAAAGAGATTTCCGGGGCTAATCACCGGGCAGGCTAAAATAAAGGTTCGCTGCAAGATCAGGGAGGAGTTTGAAAATGAGTGAAGGACTCGACGTGTGGATGTTGATGGATAAAAACGGGACTCCAGTACTCGGCAGAGGGCACGAGTAATAGCATAATGAAGCCGTTTTTGCACCGTCGTGAGTTGAGTATCGCCGGGGCAAGCTCGTTTCAAGGAGATAATTTCGACTTTTTTGTGGCCATTCCTTCTCAATTAGTTTTACGTTTGAGCGCTGGTCAAGAACAACGTAGCAACAAGTGAACAAATACTTTTCCAAGGAAAGCAGCATCTGCCAAAATATTTGTCGCTCACCTTCCTGTTATTTCATAAAATTGAATTATATTTTGACAATGATTGTAATCTATAACGAGCTTAGATCGTAGGGAGTGGAAATGGAGGCAGAGCGAAAGTGAGTTTGAAGGATGGGGCCTAGAAATCGATGAGACTGATAAAAGTTTCTGATGGTCAGTTCTCACTACGTG
Source organism: Creontiades dilutus (assembly GCA_031894815.1). NCBI lineage: Eukaryota > Metazoa > Arthropoda > Insecta > Hemiptera > Miridae > Creontiades > Creontiades dilutus. The sequence goes on along the minus strand of JAVIWC010002863.1, from coordinate 272,949 downwards.
TTGAGAGGATTAATTGATGATCAATCCTCTCTTTACATAGTAGCAGAGCGTGTTTTCGATCAACGGACCTGTTTGTTATGAGAACAAGCTGGCATATACTGCTTCCTACTGTCATGATATGAGAGCTAAAATCAGATCTTTCAAATTAAATATTTGAAAAACTTCAAAAATACCGTTTAAATCATCGAATTGTAAACAATAGTGCGTTAAGAATGTTAATTACTTAAGTATCGGTTTAGTAACAAGTAGCTCTGATAGTCCTGAATGTTTCCATCGGTCGTCCTACATCAAGCTAAAACCTAATGTTAACATCATGATGAAATTACTATCTCAGTGTGAATACATGTGCCATTTAATTCACAAAATCTTGCTTTTTGCAAAAACCCGATTCTTTGCAGTAAGATGATACAGGTAAGCAAGTTACAGACGCAATATCCACGTGAGTGAGAGGTACTTACGAAAAAGTTATGTCTTTAGCTCCTAAAACCACCAAAAGAGATTTTAGTAGTCTTTAACACCAATTACAATTCTTATGGTTCAAAATATCAAGGAAGACGAAGAATGGAATAAACCTGAAGTTAAGAATGAATTGAATTCAAATTTCTAGCACATTCAAAGCAGGTTGAGAAAGTTGTCGGAGGCTTGGATCTAAGACTATTCTTGTAATGCAGTAGTCACAAGCCGAACACTGAAGCAGAAATTTCGCACAGTTGAATTGTTTTCTTCACCAACTAAGTAAGTTCTCAATGGGCGATCACTAACCGTTATTTCGTTGGACTTGCAGGGAAGAACGGAATGGTTCGACCTGATTAAAAGACTCGTTAGAGCTTCAAGTCAGTTTTCGACGTGCTTCGCTGTGTATCGAGGGAACTGGGCCTATTAATAACGATTGCACGATGTTAAGCTCCTTTTCAACTTACCGTTAACGCTTTGGACTCCTTGAAAAAACACATTTTAGATTTTCTCCTCCGATTAGTTCACAACGAAAACTGATATTGCGGTCTGGTTGTTTTACGTAAAGTGACGGAGATATCACGCAAATACTAAGGGCCTTTATAATGGCACTTACGAAAGTGGTGAAGACCCTCGTCTAAACGAAAACCAGATGTACTGTCAACCACCTCGTGACTCTCCGAAGGAGACTGCAACTAATTATTTGGGATTCCCACTATTCTTCCCGTGGGAAGATTTCAAATAGACTTGACCCTGAAACTTTTAAGAGCATATTAGTTGAACTGCCATGTCATCTCCATTGTTGGAATTGTATTATTGAAAGACCTCTTATTAAGAACCGAAGAAAAATTCACCAGTAAACATGGATGGAAGAGGCGGAAACGCAATTTTTCCGTCTACTTTTTGTATTAGTTTATTCTTCAACTCAAAACAAATTATAATCAACTATAAAATCCCATTTCGGAATTTTAAATATTTTCACCAATTGTTAACGCATCTGAGCACCTCTTCTGGACACTGCCATGGTCAGAAACAGTAAACTTGGCATCTGTTGGCTTTACAATGCTGCTTTGCTTACATTTAGAAGGTCACGTCTCAAGATGACCGGAGCGTCACTTTCCGTGAGTTTTTGACGAAAGATTATTCCGTTGAAAGCGGGTTGGCAAATCAGGTTATGAAAAAAACCATAAACAGTTACATTTACTGTGCAAGTGTGTTACCATTTGATCGACGAGAGTTTTCAATATTCTGTACTTGAGAGAACTGTATGAGTAAATTGATGAGGAGTTCAAAATGAAAATGAATGCATCAAGTTGAAATTACATAAGTCCAGTGAACCCCGAACAATTCAGGAAGTATTATAGTTTTTCACTAAAAAAAAGAGAAGTTTGTTTGCGCATGCGCAGAGGTTACTATTGATCTGGGGGTCATGAAACTCATAGGGGACCATCTACACATCAAACCGAATAAACCCTGAAAATTTCATCGAAATTGGTCAAGAACTCTCGGAGTTATGCTTGTGGCAAGGATTTCACGTTTGCGCATGCGCAGAGGCTACTATTGATCCGGGGGTCATGAAACCTATAGGAGACCATCTACACCCCAACCCCCACAATCCCTGAAAATTTCATCGAAATCGGACTATAACTTCGTGTAGTTTTGCCCGTAACAAGGATTTGCAGACAGACAGACAGACACACACAGACAGACAGACACGGAACCAAAATTGTTCAGAAAGGTCTAAAACGCAAAATGCGAGTGGAATTTTTGATTTTGGAGACAAAAAAATTTTCACATTCCGAAAGTGAAAACAATGCTTCCGCTACCTTGGTAGACTCGGAAGCAACAACTCTTGAATACGAGAAAATCTTCAAAATCACTTGAAACATTAAAGAGCTCTAAGCTTACTGAAAGACGTTTACGTATTGTGCTACGTAGAGTCGATGATCCCAATAGAGCTAAATTCCAAATGGTTGGGATCCTGGAAAGTCAAAATCTGATATAAACTTAGGGAGTTTTAAGTTAGGGGAAAATGTATGATCACAGAACCATGTGAAAGTGGAAAAACGCGAAATGCAAGTCTAAGTTTTGAAGATCTGGAAATGAAAATTGGTTTGTTTTTTAAAGTGATAACTAGGATTTCACAAACTTGGTTGACGAAAGCAAAGCAATTACCTGTCCTGTTGAATAATTAGGACTCAAATCGTTCAGGTCGTATTAAAGAAGGAGAAAGTAAACCCCACCGTGGATGGAGGTCCACAACCCAAGTTAAAATGTACCTATGGTAACCTCATCGAACGATCCCACCAGTTTGGCGGCACGTGCCATCGATCTCTAGTTTGTAACAGGTGACGGGAGAGCCCGGGTATTTTAGAGGTATTCACTGGAATAGACGACTTGATTAAGTGAAAGAGATGAATCGCAAAAATGTTGATGATGATTATTGACAGGTTAGACGATGTTCCAGATGATTTATCTTTAAAACCATTCTTGGGGATTTCATTCAGCGCAAAATCACATACCTAACCAGTCGTTGTTCACGAATTAAGGAGTTTTTCAGAAAGCACAAACACAATCAGCCGTATACGTAACAAGCATTTATTTGGAGAAATATCTTTGAATGCTAGAAACGACAAGACCGATCATTACTCTAAATAATAACATTCATCCGATCTTCGCCCAAAGTAACATGGAAATTGGTCACGGTAGGAAATTGTGAGGATTCAAACGAGGAGATGTTCATTTTAATGGTTACGTCAAGTACAGCGTTTCTAATTCGTTTTGATTCGATTTAAGATATGTTATCAATTTTAAAATGTGAGGGGCGTAACATGAATTACCAACAATAACCCTGTCAGACCAATGAGGGTGGATGCCACTTTATAACGACAGGAGAAATATCAACGAAAGGCAGCCAGTTTGAAGTTATCCTTTTACTGATATTATATCAGCAAGCTCTTCTTTCTTGTTGGACAATTTTCTCTTTAAATCCATTCAATGTGTCACGTAAACAGAGAGTTTCAGTGGAAGACAGGCTCAAGCTCGAATATATCCGAACATTTTTATTTCCAAAGGGTTTGTGAGTGGCTGTGCAACTTGGAAAAACTCGAGTAATTCAAGAATGGGAAAAATGAAGGGCTTCCAGAACGACAAGATCATGAAATATAACTACTTGATTGATTGCATTAATTAATAGTTACATAATTGTAAATTAATCCATAGTGAAAACTGGATAAAGGAAAAAGATAGGAAGTGTAGAGGTGAAGCATGTGGGATCTTTCAGTTTGTGGATGAAAAATGATATGGTACCTACTCATAAAATAACATGACTGATTTGTTTTCTTTCTAACTGATTCTTACCACTTTTGGGAAAAGTATTCCTGTCTTGGAAGACCGGCTCTTTGGGATTCCAACCTACCAAATAGGTTTCCCTAGCTTTCAAGAGATTTCTCCCAAAACGCACGTATTCAAGGGTTTATTGGTTTATGGATGCTTTGCCCCAGTCATAACGTTGAGATCAAATGGGAATTGAGCATACACGATGAATATACAGCTTTCTCCAAGTTTTCACTGTCCTCCCGAAACTATACCAACTTCAATTTACGATCCCCTCCGCTCGATAAGGCCGTTCGACAGACAAGCCGCAAGGGCGACCCATGATTATTCCGAGTCATGCGATCCACTGGTTTACAAGATGAGCGGCTCAAAAAGCGGGATATCGAGTCAACATTGGCCGTAGAAGGGCATGATAGTCGAGGAGACCCTTGAACGACACCATTACTCGATCAGCACTCCGCGGACTGAATTTGAACGCAAATTAAGAAACGATGACGTCAACTGAGTGCAAAAGATGAACTAGCAGTATGCTACCTGGAGAAAGAAATGATTTGTGAGTTCTAGGAGAAGTTATCTCAGTCATCTGCTGGGTACCAAGTCGTACCGGTTGGAAACCGGGGACAAACTAGCGGTTCCGTGACTCGTCAAAATAATTGACATGTCGGTTAGCGAAGGAGAAGAGCCAACATAAAAAGAAAACCTGGAAGTCGAAGAAACGGTGTTGCCGCTAATCTACTCGTATTTTGGCAAGTTGCCGCGAGCTGGCAGTTGTTTGGACTGTCAGAACCAACGATTCGGTAATAAGATTTCTTAACGGCGTTTCCGGACAATCAAGTTGTTGTCGTCCTCAGCTCCATAAGCTTGGAGAGTCCATTAAGACTTTATACAGCGGTGAATGGGAGAACCGTATTGTTTCCCGCATTATTGACCCTCTCATTTTTATATTCCCAGCAACGGAAGAGTCTAAGAAAAGTTATGTAATCCGGCTATCGCACAAGAGGAGAATGAGTGGAAAACACCTTTTTCGTAGATCATGCATAGTTATTGTGAAACTTGGATTTGATCATAAACAGTGCGCTGTCAGCACGGTGAATCCCTCTTTTCATCCCACGCCTCTCCGAGATCGAGAATTCACAATGACACTGAATACGATGTGTTCTGAATAATCAGTGCGTAAGCCAAATAAATTAAGCCATAGGAGCCGCTAGTTAAACAAGTTGAGAAACACGAAGAACAAAAGAGAACATGATCTAAGAAGGAAGGGGGTCGGCAGTGCGCCACCTCAACAGTTTTATTTGATTCTGTCAGCTGAAAGATCTCGACGAGAGCTTCCAAAAAGGTGCAATATGAAGGATAAGTAAAATACTCGTACAAGGTGAACCCACTCAACACCACCCTCCCTAAACGTAACTCATTTGTTTTTCTATTGGTATTTTGTCCAATTCGAATTAAATCAGAAATGAGAACTGACGACAAACGAAGGTTGTCCATTGGTAGTACGAAGAACAGGAACGTATTAAGCCTCAAGATGGTCAAGTACTCACCACTTATGAATCAGACTAAGAATTAGACTAAGACAGCCTTTGTCATATTTTCTGGATCTATTTTTGCAGTTTTATGTGAAATCGTTGGAGTTTTTCCAGAATAGCATCCTTCCTATATGTACCACTTCTTATTGGGCTTGTTGACTATAATTGTAGAAGAGTATTAAACAACCTACATAGCAAGATTGAAATCAGTCATCATAGTTGTGTTACGAGCCCTAAGAATTCTCGAGCAAGAAGGGTCTTAGCCACCTGGCCCATTCACGGGGGGCTAGACCATTCTGCACTCTGCTGACTCAGGACGCCTCAAGGGAGACCTCAACGGAAAACCATGTAAACCCACCGGCGCCGCGTGCGAGACCGTACAAGTTGCTCCACTTACAAGTCTTCCCCAAGCCGCATCTCTCTCTCGAGCTGGCTTCCCGTTTGTTGAACCCAACGGTATTCACCTTGACTTATTACCTAACCGAAGGTGTAACGAAAGAAAAAAACCTTTTGACGCTTAGGGCCTTTATAATCCCAGAATTTTGCCAACAAGCGGTGAGGATCATCTGCTACTCGAATTCCAATCGATGGCAATTCCCTGGCATCGGATCACTCTTGTTATAGGATATTTTGTCGATTCGGAATTTAGCGCTTTCTTTAGAAACATCAGGTCTGGTTTCAGCCCACTTGGAACCCTAGCCGCACCAATTTTCTGCTAAAACCCCAAAATTTGTTTCCTTGTAGAACGAGTTGGATCCAGTTCACGGCAAATCAAGTTGCACTGAAGATGGTGAGAGGACACAGTTCATAATTAATAATTTGAAAGTATCCACCGTATTGGAACGTTCAAGAAAGGTCCAAAAGGGTAACTACGCTTGATGATACACCAGCGTCACGATCACTCAAATTTTCCATCGAACTTCATTCTCGAATGAACCTTCAAATTGTGTATATATCGAATTGTATATGATATATTTATTTATAATTATACGGGAAAGCTCAATTAACATTCAGTACGGTAATGTCCAAATACAAGAGATATATTGATAAGTCGGGGTGGGGGTGAAATACAATTAAATGAAAGATATGGGGGAAGACGAACTGATGGACTTCAGAGTTGATAAGGGGGTGGAAAAAAATCGAAATGAGGGTTCATGGCCAGAAATAAATAGATACAATGTACTGTAGTACAACACGTTGTAGTTGTGCATATTGGAAATTTCGATAGTTGGAAACAATTTCAAGAAGGTTTTGGGGACCTGTAAAGAGTTGAACGTTAATTCTTTCAAGGAATTCAACTGTAATTCGACCATGGCATCAATCACTGCAATAACTGTAACTAATGAGCATCTTAATCGGTCCGATTGTGAACCAGGAAAAAACTGGGCAAGGCTGAATGAGCCTTGAGTCGATTCAAACATCCAAACTTAAGAGTGGTAGTGCCGAGGTTGGAAATCTTTGTGCTTTGGATTATTGAAAAATGAAAATAGTCAGGTTGAGGTATTTCGTTGGGGTTTTAACGATCGAGTTGAATCAGTCCGTGACGGGGCACATTATAACGCGAAGCGATAGCCTCAATTTACATCAGGGTAATCGTGAACTGGTGATTACAATGCCACAATTCATTTAAAGAGACCGGAAGTTCATATATCGCTACGACTCAAAAATGATTAAACTTACACTTGATTTTCACAAAACGACTGGTTAAACAAAAACTCGGTGGTTTTTCTCCTCTACACTCTAATTTGAAGACGGTTTTAGTAGAAGTAGTTTTTCAATGATCGAACCAATAACATTACGCTCTAAATAAGATGAAACCAAAACTGAAAATTGGATATTTTGGGAGATGAAACATTTTGCAGATTTCTTGTTGTAGAAACTATGAATTCTACCACTCGAAGCAGGTGCATATGATCGAAATACTACTAGTGATCCGTTTGAAAAACATTTCTTACATCTGAGCAGACCAAATCTTGATACATCAAAGACATTTCCTAAAGTTATTGAGATAAACATTCAAGAAAACGTTATATGGAGACGTTGGGGGATTGATGTGGAACCTCGCACCGTACGTTGTGGGCCACAACTGGTGGCTCTAGATACAATCGGCTGGACAATATTTCAACTAATAAATTAATAATGTTGATAATAAGATGGAATTTCTCCGTTTCACGATTTTCTTAAAATATAATAACATTAATACTGCATATAAATATTTTGGGGATAACTTTTATTCCGGTGAGTGTGAATTTCACAATATTTACCCCTGATTTAGAAACCCAATATCCGAATCCAACGAACCTGTGTGTCCACTTAAGGTGGACCACTAAAATGCATATTTTTAATAGATTTCACCGTGTAACTATTATAAAACTCAAATTAACCTACAGTGAAAAATCGAATGATATAGTTATGAGTACTTACTCATCGGATGCAATTTGATGATAGAACGAAGACTTACCTGAAACAAAAAGAAAATTTAAATTAGACCATATATGTATAGCTGAATGTAGTGTCTAAGATACAGGTATTAATATTGAATCAAGTCATACCACAATAAGCCATACTTCAATAAGTCATACCATAATAAGCATGACCCTGATGAGAATAATGAACTGCAGGCAACATTCTGTATGAAATGAAAATGAACTGCATGCAATTATCTTGTACGTAGAATGATAATGTGTGTATACAAGCAATACAACATTAATCAGGCTCTTAATCCAGTTTTTGGGGAATATACCAGATACTTGAAAAGTTTGAATTTTTAAAATCTGAGTTTCACAAAATGAGTAGAGAGAATAAGTAACCGAACACTTGCAGACATCTTACATAAAATGGATTAAAACCACGATTCGTTACTACGAAGAATAGGCAAAGCACTGGAACTTCGGAGTTCAGGGTTGGTTTCAGCTACCTTTCCGGCTTTCTTCATCATTGTCCCACTGTATTCGTACCTTCGACCAATAATCTAGTGCTGTTAGCCAACAGTCAAGTGCCGAAAAATAATACATACTACAGAACCGGATCATCAGGGCAGTTACTACCCAGAGACAGCAGGGACTTTCCCACGTATTCAAGACAAATTAGGAGTTTAATAGTTGAAAGCTAATGAAAATAGTTCTACAACGTTGGGCAAATGTTCATTTTCAAAGCCTTATCTACGAGCTGAAAATTGAACGATGATCCCCATTTCGAAAATAGAAAGATGAACGAACCTTAGTCGTAGAAAAGAGCCGCGATCCAGATGCCGGGTTTCTAGGTCGAAAACGTAGTCACGGTTCCCTCCTATCATTATAACCGTTGCTTTCAGCTATTAGTATTCGAGCGTATTATTATTAGTATTATTCTTTTCCCAAGGGGCGTTTAAAACGCATAAACGCCTTTCACCGGGCCCACGCCGCTTAATTTTTAAAAAGGCGATTAATTATGCGTACTTTTTTTGAATGAGCCATTCACTCGAGCTGCATCTTAGCGTCTGACTGGACTATCGGCTTTCCTTTTGTGTGAGGCTAATTGGCCGCGTCGGCGTCGTGTGAACTACGACAATGCTTCATGTTCTTCTTCAACAGATTGTCTTCCGTTCTGAATGCAACTGACTGATCGAAATGCTTATAAATGAATCTGTAGACCAAGTGAGAAATTCTTACAATACACACTGGCAGTATTAGTAATTCAAAATAAGCAAGGAAATTCAACTTCTGGCTCGCAGAGTTTGCCGGAATGGAGTACGCCACAAATAAATTATAGTAAATTAGCACAACCATTTATACATCAAACAACGAGGAATCCTACTTTTGTTAATTTTGTCCAAGGTTTGTCCAAAATTTTAATAATATCTAGGCGAATAAGTTAGTTGATAGAGAACATCGGTAGAGGATTGGGACATGGGGCTGTAGTAGCAAATGGTTACCACCTTCAGCTAGTGATATTTGTTCATATGAACATCATCTAGATCTAGATAGAACAAATTTTGTTCATATCACCTTTGCCACTCTTCGAGTGCCAATCCTACCAGTTCGCTTTACAATAAATAAGAATGCTGAAAACCCTTTTCAACTAAGACAGATAAGATTAAGAAGAAAGTTTTAGGATCGAGTTGAAACATCCAAAGCTGTTTCTAAAAGAACGCGGCTTGCATACACATTCAATAACGAAAAAGATTTCTCGATAAAAGCCCGACAGTGGGTCATAAAGAATGCATCGGATGGAATACCAATCAATCGATAGAAAGGTGAGACCGCGTCTGGTGAAGCACGGCGGCGGAGGAAAAGAGGGCGCTGCGAGTTGGCTGCACACACTGAACTGTGAGCTGAGGCGTCGCTAGAATAAATTACGGATATTTCAGAAGGCGAATGGTTAGATTCGTGGACGGCCCGAGAGGACCAAATGAGTCGAGCGGCAGGAAGTGCTATCCCGTGCCCGGAAGCACGTACGTAGAACGGCGTCACATTTGGGAGACGTTTTTCTAAACCTACGACACGAATTACCACCATCTACGAGAATTAAATGCACAAGACAAGGCATGACTAATAGTGCAATTAAAAAAATCGATTAAAAATCTCGCTGGCTGGTGCATTCCTGAATTCAGCCAAGACGTTATTAGAAGCTAGAAACCATTGTCTTCAACAAGTCATGAGCAAGGGTCTTTTCGTGACTCAGAGAAAATCCCTGACCCTGTAGTAAAACTTTTATGGTACAGAATGATCAACAGATCAACACAGAAATTAGACGAACAAAAGACCAGCTGTCATTTTTATTGCCGAGCAATGAAGTCACTGGATGGTTACTTGTATCATTAACTGAATTAATTTGAATCATGTCATTACTGACGACGTGACACGTGGATCGCATCAGACCTCCCTCGGAGGGGCAGGACCTACCGAGATATTAGCCTTCCAAACAATTTCAGTTTATAAATGGTGCGAGTAAGCAGTAGTAAACGGGTTTTAGTAATAATTTTCTGACAGCCAAGGAATGTGATAACACTGAACATCAAGCAAATCGATGAACCATCATTACTGGGAAAGGGAGTGATGATGAGGGAATGATTGAAAATGTAGTTACCTATCAATATTTTTAAAATAACAACATAATAGTAACGTTCCACCATGAATTTAGAAATTGAATGCAATGCTCTGCAAAGCATTTTTGTCCCAAGAGTAGTCATAATTTTTCACGACGTTTTATGACATTATTGCACGTTTCCTGTCGTATGAGTTTGCGGACAGTATCAAACTTCTCCGTTTGAAATTGATTGATTGGGTGGATGGTTGTTGCAAGGTGGACTATAGTTCAACGACCCTGCGAAGGACACTGAAATGTCTTCTGTGCGGTCAAAAGCATTGCGGTGATGCACCACTTTTACCGCAGCATTGACATTGAACTTTTTACCGGCTAAACTTAAGAACGGAGCGAACGGGGTCAGCAACCCAACTTTTTTTTTCTTCTTCTCGAGAGAACAACTTATGGGGAGACAGGAGAGTGTCGTGGAGGTTGTTAAGTCGATAAAGGCCAACCAACCGGGAAGAAAGAAGATGGCTATCTGAAAACCAGGCGCCCTAGTTGCGATGGATATTAGCATCCATTGGTGGATAGAGGTAAGAGGCAGGTGAATTATCACGAACCATGTTTCACACTTTCCTATTTAAGATCCCTTTGTCTGAAACATTAGGGTAGTTGCGACCTACGTTATTTCAAAGCGTGTAATCCAGTAAGAAACTCGTTGAAATGATATATGTGAAATGACACGACCCAGCGCAGTAGGGATTATATTTTCCTTCAAACGGTATATCGTGACATCGAGTTAAACCCACTCAAAGTAACCTGTTATCAGAGCGAACCCCTCCTCAATTTGCTATGACAGTAAATAACGCAGTGAAGGATTGCGAATGCATGAATGAATCAACGGATGTAAATGGAATAACTACCATAAACGAAAATAATTGTCTGTAACGAGTCATTCTTCCATGCCTAAAGTAAAAGGAATTTCTACAAAACTATACACATCATACACTTATTACAGGCTAACTTTTGTTCCTTTTTAGAAACGATAAAAATTTTTAAGCAAAACCAACTAGAAATCCATCAAATCCCACCATTTATTTAGGAAGAATGTACGCGTATACAAATAAGCAGTACCGTATGGACGAAAAAAAGGCTCATTTACGCAGAATACTAAAACATCAAAATGTCTCCATGAGAAGCTAACGAGTTTGTGATGAAGTCGAGCATGAGCTTTCCCAAAACAATACTTTCGGACACTGGGACGAAGTGCAGTTAAAAGACCGTTACATGCCGGCAAGCCCCGATCGGGCGAGCTTTCTAATTTCGGGAGCCATCAGAAGACAATGACGGTACAGTTTGTACCACCGGGGTTTCGGAGAGGAATTTCCAGTATTTCCAAGTTGGTCGAAAACGGGAACTTGGAGGCGAATACAGCGTCAAATCACGAACAGTTAGTTGTTTTCAATACTTGGAACAAGGGACAAGCGAACAAACGATTTCTTTCTCCTGCCCGGCCATTATTTTAGAGAATTACTTAGATAAATGGAGACAGTTAATGGAAGCATGTCAACCACAAACTACAGTTCTAAGCCGTACAATAAACATGTCGCTATTGTTTACTTGATCATCAAATAAAAGATTTCTTTCAACTCTTTTATTGCACCGAGTAAACTCATTAACAATATCAATTTGACTTATTTTACTAATATAAGTTAAGGTACAAAACTTAGTCCCATGTCTCTTTAACTTTCACAATCACTTCCTACACAAGTTCATGTGGTTTTACGCGCTTAAGGCGACGAGTTATATCTTGTACATTCAGAAGCTTGACCGCATCCTCATTTACATGATATTTGAGTCTGTTAAGGTGAGCAGTTGCTCGTTTTTTAATAACATCATCCACGGTGTCAACTCGATGTCCAAGGTGGAGGGCATCGTTTCGGAAATACCACAGTGCATCCGTGATACATCGTAAAACCGTGTTCTGGAAACGTTGGATCATCTGTCTATTGGTTGGAGCTGTGCAGCCCCACAACTGCGCTCCATACTCCCAAACTGGCTTTAGTACTTGATTGTACAATAGCAGCTTGTTACCAATGGTCATGGTGAATCTCCGCCGATTAGCCAGTACATTCTTCCAAGTTTTAACACGAGTTCAGATTTCTTCTTTTTTTTTACGTGTTCTTTCCACCTGAGCTTAGCGTCAAGCGTCATGCCCAGGTATTTGGCTTCAATCGCGTAGGGAACTACCACGTTGTTGATAATGTAGTTGATTTTCGAATTGGTAAAGTCAACAAATAAAAGTGAAGGTACCAATGTCATCACTGAGCCCCAGAGTAAGCCATTACTGAGGCTGAGTATTTAATTCTGGTCAACAAAATACTTGCAGAAAGTATTTTACTGGACCCCGGATGCTTTTCCTTACAGCCTACGGCTAAAATTCAAGAAACATGAATATGCTTTAGCCTAGAACGTCCATTATCGATCAGCCATCGATCCAGGAACGCTAATTATCGATCGGTGACGTTGAACCTGCGTTGAGGAAGCATTTTGAAAATTCAGGCAGCAATTTTTTAATCAATAGGTGGATCGTACGACTCAAAATTAAGTCATGAAATGTCTTATTATCCTTGTCTTATTAAGGACTTTGAGTATGTATTATATCAGGTCACTAACGGTTTAATACCTATTATACCTGGCCCGGCTAAAGCATTTCCATACTAAACAAAAAACAACGGTCATAAACATGTCCATGAACGGGCAACAACATTTGCATGATCATCTGAACTATTACAGGAGAATGCTGCAAGTCTGAACTGTCCATGTACGTCAACAAGAGGAAAGTGGTTTAATGAAACAACGCTATTCGAATGTCTTCACCCGAAGGTCGGGAACTCGCCAGTAACCCATAATCTTAGCACTATGAGGGAAAGTTGGAGAAGTTTTTGAACTAACTGACCTTCGAAAGTGCCTCAAGTTTGTGATGATTTTCGCAAGTCAGCAGGCAGCTAGATAGCTAGGCTAGCTTTTCACTTCACGAGTAAACAGTGAGGACGAGAAAATATTAAAAATTCATTTCGACAAAGTGGTTGCTGTTTACGACGCGGGCAACTTTCAAGAAATACCTACAAAATCAAACTTAGAAGTCTCTCAAGCAAAGATCAACTATCTATCCCCGATTTCCAGTACAAAAAGTAATTTTTATGTATCATCCTACGCTATAACCTAATTAACGCAGGAAATTAATTAAATATATCAGTGTGTGTTAGAAAGTCAGATAATTTGAATATAAATAGGGTGAGAATTTAATGACGGGAATATTACACGGGGAATAGTAATGAATTCACATATTTCAGCAGCGACGGGTACAGGGTGGTCTACAACAGATTCCAATTCTCTGCCCTCCTTCCACAAGTTCCAATCATGATTTGTCCATTCCCTAACCCAGAAAACGTAGAACTATGTATGTTCTGTATACTATGAATGCATTCGACCCTTCGAGAAAGAAAATTAATTGATGCTGATTTCCTCACAAGGTTAATTCTGCCGCGTTCAAGAGAGTTGCTAAGTAGAGTGAAAATTGTCGGGAGCATGACTCCCAAATACTTGACTGGACACACATCAGGACCCAACTTACAACAATAACAACTACCAATGTTTGGCTGGGGTATACCAGACGAAAGTTGAAAAGCTTGGGCGGAGAAGATGGTGCTGGTCAGCATAATGCATAAAAATCCAACACTAAGCCATAGGAAATGCAGACTAGGACACAAGAGGAGGAATTATAGTGCAATCACTAATAAATTATCCGACAATTGTAAAAAAAGAAAAAAATTATGGAATTCTTCCCAACATGATGTAATGTAATATTGCAATGTATTCCAAATTCTTTGATACTGGTTTTACAGAGTACAAGCGATATCTGTAAAGGGGGTTCGGATTTAGCATGTTTTTATAAAAGCCTCAACTCTTCATAAAAGTTCGTTTTGAGGGTTATCAGGACGTTTGTAACATTCATTCTTCAAGTTATTAAGTTTTTCCAGATTTTCGCATGATTTATAAGTGTTTTTCTCAGCAGTTGAAAAAAAAATTGGACAATAAAATGTATTTTTTCAAAGCAAATTCTGTAGGCACAGTAATTTACTTAAATTAGAAAATAATTAATTAATTAAGAAGTAGATTGTTCTCTATAGAATTTTTCAAACTCGAAATGGCGTGATTTCCCTCTCTCAAGACTCAAAGCAATAGAATCCAGGAAACCAGGCCGACTGGAAAGTATCAACTGTTTGCGAGGATCAAATGGACCCGTTAGCAAAAGGTCTTGCCCGATTTCTGCTTGGCTCTTTTTACCTGAGCCTAGTGGGCCCGATAGGTTTTCCCTGTTTGTTTTGGGTATGGTGTTCAAAACTACAATCCAGAACGTCATTTCAAAAACAAGGTCTGTCAGTTCAAACCGTTGTCTGCAGCCGTGTCAGAAACGTCCTAAACATTTTTCAAGAAATGGACTCTATAGTGCCTACACTATAGACATGGGGAAAATTGTCTGTTTACTCTGCGGAAAGAGTTAAGTGTCTCTAATAAATTTTAGTTCATAATCGGCACTACCTACGCACAGATAGACGCTGTGCAGATTCATTCATTCACCTCCATCAGCACAAATACTATATTGTAACCGGTTCTAATAAGAGAAAGGCCCCCCCCCCCCCCAAAAGAAGCTCCCCTGGGAAACAAAACTTCGGTATAGGCGGAAAAAAGGCAGTTTTTCGAACTCTCTTAACACTTCACGCACGCTATTCGTTAGAGGGGGTTTTACAACCACTGACGTCAAAAAAGCAACTTTTCTCTGAATTATATTGAAAATGCACGTTTTTGCATTTTTAGTGCATATTCAAATGTTCGCGTTCATCATTCTGTTACGTACCCAAAAAAGCATTGCGTTTATGAGATGGTGATGTTAATCAGATTAATTACTATACCAAATTATACCGTTTTAATGGTTAAATCAAATATGTTATAGGGGCTACAGCTGAAGAAATAAATAAACTTACTTGGTGTACTACTGACCGAATGTTGTCGGAGGGTGAAAAGAAGACCTGTCTTGGTAACGGTACGGAAGGCAGCCAGCCGCCCCTATCTGGGTTAGTCGTACCAGCGTCGTTTCATTCCGAACCTCGCCCCAAACATCGCTCGTCCCTTTATCCGATCACGAGACGGAGTCCCCCTTATATTAGAAAGGAATCCTATAGTGCGGAATAAATATGTCGTAACCCTAGGAATCTAGTAGGTGAAATAAATTAGGTTTATTTTCGAAGATTCAGAAAAACGATAAAGAGTCTCTCCGAGGCATGAAGATACGAATGACGGGTTACATTCTCATCCGTTGAACGAGTTCAAGTGTGGCATGGAAACCAGAATACTAATTCAGGAAATTCGCTCGTATCAGTGAAATCAAATTTAAAAGCTAACGGTTAAAAAAAAACCTCTGAGGTTGCCAAGTACTGTACTTATAATGTAAGGATATTTTCAGTTGACATGTGCCATACATGTTTATTAAATATTATAAACCTAAGATATTAAACAGAAAGAAAGCCAAAACGCTACATTTAATCAAGCGTGAAGAGAATAATAAGTACATAAAAAGTTTAAAAGAAACTAGTAAGCCGTCAAACACTTTTATGGTAACTTGCAGGTTGTTGACAATAACTGCTACGTCTGCTATTCATTTTGTAATTATTTCGAAACTTAGCCTACATATCAGCATAAATGGAGCTCTTGAATCAATGAATCTAACATTAACGTCGGTTCTGCATGGGTTATAGATATAAAAGAAACAACTAATTGCAATATGCGGTGGAGTCTTCAGGTTAGTTAAAATAGGTTGCCCATTTAGACCCGATTCAATTGACTATAACTCGTTAAGTACAAACTAATGTACATACAAACACTTCTATATACGTTACACACTTATACAGAAGTAACATTTCGGATAGAGGGAAATTGCCAACACCATGGCGGAAAAAAAAATTTGCCCCCAACTGGATTTGAACATGAGTTAATCGCACCAGAGGCTATTATTGAACCACTGGGCTATCCCCGGGGGCTCGCTCGACCAAAACATGGAACACCAGTTCACCCGTCTCAGACCTTCACCGTTCTGCCAGCTAATCGTTCTTAAGTAACTCACTATACATCTGTATTCCTGTAATATATATTCGAATACACTCATGCAAAGAAGTACCTATATATACGAAACATAGGTGTGATCTTTCGAGCAATTAGGAAAGTCAACCGTTTTAAATGAACAGTCATTGAAACCATAGATTTGTTATTACTAAATAGTAACTGATGACACTCTGACAAATTGGCTTTTTAGACTTATCCATTACAATATACAGGGCTTGTAGATAGCCAATGCCGGAGTGACCAGGCTAACAAATGGCTACTAGCACTTACACCTGTCTTCCCCTGACATTTAAATTGGCTAATCCAATACTATATAATTTTGTTTTTCAATAAATCAAAAGTTTGTTGGTGATAAAACTGGATGACGCATACCAATATAAAACGTTTGAATTGAAACTCGTTAGTCATAAATAGAAATATCCCAAACGAATTGGACATTAACTACAAGCAGAACGGACATTATTGTTCCCCTATGGGTCAATAAAAATTTACGACAGATATTTGTGAAAATGAGTCATCCGGAATAAAACATCTAGTGCACTCATCTATATGATCAATCACTGATCAGAGCACTGATATTGATCTTTCTAAGAAATTGATCATTCCGTCATCATCAGTTCAAAAACACATAAGTTCCAGGTTCTGCTTTGTACTATTGGTGGTTGATGAGATCAGATCTGTAATCACGGATTTCCAACGCAGGTCCCCCAATAAATTTCATCATCGGATGGGCAGCGGTTGTACGACTGAAGCGCGATATCGTCGTCATCATTGAAGCGTGAACTGGACACTCCCTGCATCCGTTGGTCACACACACGGTCGTGTTGTACACAATAATACAACAAGCGTAACTCAGTTCGCTCTCAATCTTAATAATTCAATAGTTCACAGATTATCAAATAGAATTCGTTCAGGAAAATATACCACTAGTCTACTAGTATACAGACTACTTTACTGATTGTGTACGTATTCATCCTTCACACAAGTGAGCGAGTTCTGTTTGATCAGGGATCAAATCATTATGCGGCTAGTACGATGATAACATTAATAATCGAAATATTAATAAATTTCAATGTTACACTTTATGTTCTAATTCAATATTTTAACAGCACTATTTCTAAACACGTGCACAAATATTCAGGATTATTTATTAAGCTTCCTTACGTTCATCACATGTTTGTTTTTGTCCGATTGTTGTTTAATATAGTTGAGCCAATGGAATACCCAAGTTGGTCTCTACCGATGCCGGTTTATTTTCGAAGAAGAAGTCTTAAAAATTAAGGCCGAAAGATTTACGAAAATAAAGAACTGACAGGTGACGGGAAGGGTGTTTTTGAGGAGAACGCACAACTATTCGAGCAATAAGAAATTAAATAAAACCACAATAGTACTCAAAAATCGTTTAACTAACGGTTTAGGATATGAAATTCATAATTGAAAACCAAACGTTGACTCCTAGTGAATGTAGTCGTCTACTAAGAAACTAACGACTAGAAGAACTGCTACAGCATACGAAATAACTCAATTCCCAAGCATTATTTTCGATAAATTTAAATTTACAAATTGTAATCGATACCGACTGGGGTTAACTCACACAAAACCGGAAGTTTTTAGTATCTTGCTTAGGAGACGACATTTCCTTGAAAGAAAGTCGGAAACCTGTTGAGACACAACCTGTCTAGTGCTCGTGTAAAAATGTGGTAGGGCGTTGTTTCCAGCCGGGCCGGTATGATGAATTCTGCGAAGTCTGAACCATCCGAGGTCTATTTCACGGGAAGATGCTTATACTTGAAGCCTGAAATACATTTACTACGGATACAAATCAAAATAAATGACGATTCATTTTGCGACGACGCCCTCAATGGGGGTGATATATTTCTCAACAGAACTGTACGTTTTTCATAACGGAATGTGGAACATTTCTACACCGCTGAGCATAATTTATAGCTGCTGGTTGAGAGATGTCGGCAGAACAGAACTGTCCCTTCAGTTGTTGATACTTAGTTTTGTATTCCCTGGCCTTTAATACATATAACGTGGAATTGTTGCCCCCCTTAACATTACTCCTGAGGTACAAGCATTGCTTGGAATGGTTTGCCCACATGTAAGAGACTCCAACGATTAAGTTCAAGAAGGAAATGGTGCATTTGATTCGTGCGAGGAAGGATCACTGGGAAAAAATTAATCTTGACCACATCGCTTAGTGCAGAGGTCTCCAAACTACGGCCCGCGGAAACATTTGGTCCCCAGAGAAGGCTACCCGTACTCATGTCAAATTCGTCAAGGACTGGTTAAAAACCCTGTTTTTAAGGGTCTGACTCTCAAAATTCCTGAAAATTCAATTTTTAATCATTTTTATTGAACAACGAAAAAGTAATTATGGAATTTAAAAAATACAACAACTCAATTTTGAATTTGTCAAACTCGTATAGGAGTGCTTAAAAACACTGTTTTCAAGTGCCTAATTTTCAAAATTTTCCCGGGGGCCCCTGGGACCCCCCTGTTGGCCCTCCTCACCATCTCCACATTCTGATACGGCCCCTGGGGCAAATAGTTTGGGGACCCCTGGCTTAGTGTATGGCCACACCAAATATGAAGTTTAGTGGACTATTTTATAATCCGGTAATACTACTACTTTAAATATGTCAACAAGGCTGAATTATATTCTTTCAAAGATTAGATATTATCTAATCTTTGAAAGGCAGGCTACGATATTATAATACTTTTGCAATATGGAAATAACTTTACATTATCTAAAAATGGTCCATCAATATGGAGTGAAACACCAAGGAGGAAGGTTAAATAGGGCATAATAGTTATAATCGATGGGTTATTGATTATCGATTCAATCTCAATAAACAGCGCAAACAAACGGCAATAATAGGAATGTCGTAAAAAATCTTGTGCCGGATATTTATTGATGGAGTTAGTGATCAAAATGTACTAAAATAATGTGAAAGCGAACTAACAGCAGTAAACACCATATTTCCAATGTAAACAACATCAATGTTGAAGAAAAAGCATACAAGACAGAAATAGCAAAATAATGTTCCCACTCAGTGCTTTAGCTTTTGAAAATGACTTCCTACTGGGGTGTTACTACAGGAAAAAACAAATTGGAAATAATGTTTCAGAGCTACTACCATGGTAAATTTTTTCTAAAGTCGATTCCGCTTCCGTTATCAAACTCGACCATCTTCTGTGTTCCAGATCTTCACTTTTATTTATACTCTCTCCTTTTATTGCTCTTTTTTGCAACTCAAACGTCTCATCTCGTTATCTAAAGAAATCATTTTCTACTATCCTGAGCCTAACCACAAATCCGTTTGCCTACCACTCACCATACATCTCTCGAAAGGAATCCTCTTTGGGCGAGGGGAGAAAGATCAGGGGGCAATACAATTTTATCTGCACGAATCAACATTTTCTTTTATTCCATCGATCCGCATAGTACCAGGGACGAAAGTTCTGAGGTCACAGAGACCTATTGTCTCTTTTCCCTCAACAACTGTGTTCTCGTCCAAAAAAGGCAGTACGTCTTGTTAAAAAAGAGGAAACCAAACAAAATGATCTAGAATCAAAGGAAAATAGGAGAAATATGCATTCGACAACAGCAACCTTTAGCCGAAATAGCGATTCATAAGCGGTTGCAGTTGCATTTATGATTTCATTTCCAAAATGAAATTGGTTTCTAACGGAACCACTCAACAGGAAGTTAGCCCTCGTTTGAAAACTAGGTCAAACCGCTAAATGCAAAAAGGTGTGCCATTACTAGCAATAACTCCGAGTAGGATTTTACGGGAGGTCTTTATGGTCCACGGTAAAATCGATTTCCACGCTCTTTCGGTTCTCTAGTAGTAGGTAATTAACTATATTGATGAGCTGATAGGTTACTAATTTTGACGACTCTCTCGGCGTCATCTATCTTTTTGTTGTGGAATGAACATTTCAAATAACTTACGCAACCATGAGCGCCCATATACAATCACAAATACAAGTATACTAATCAATCCCATGACTTGTTATCATCGAAGATTCAAAACTAAATCACATTACAACTCCACAGGTTTTTTTCCAATGCGGTTACATTGTCAGCTTAATTGATTTTGTAAATGGTGCTGTCATATAACACAGTACTGAAGACATAGTGTTGATGAAACTCAAGTTAACAGAGTTCAAATCAGTGATTCCTCCCATCTCCTCCCACGAGAATGAGGTGTGTAAGCTGTTTTGTGAACGAATTGCCCTGTTGCAAGATAGAGAGGAATTAAAACTATTGAAGTAATAATTTCGCAGTGCCTGTTTTATCCGTCAAGGGGCAACCGTGGCAACCTTGTTCACGGATTTCTAAAACCCCTGGGCCACCCTAAAAGTCCATAGGCTATCATAGCGAACTTTCAAAGTTCATTGAACTGTTTCTTGTCCCGACTGTTGGGATGCCTGTCATTTTAATTGACAGTCGAGTCAATTAAAAACAACAATTGAATAAGACAAATAAAAATAAGATACTATTTATCTGAAGATAATGGTTAGGACAAGTAAGCAAATCGGCCATTCGGGTGCCAAAAACTCCAGGTGGCAATCCCATGCACTACTATCTGAAGTTCATGTTCAAGCGCCAAATACTTAAACGTTGATTATTCTCACACCCCCTCCTGTTTCTTGTAGTGGATTAAAACTAGTTTCATGCTTCTGAGAAAGATTCCAACAGTCATTTCCTACTAGTATTTTAAACGGAATTATTATAAGTTTACTAGGGTAGAGATTTTTTGGAATTAATCCTATGATTCACAATTCACTAGTAAGTGTCCACTATGACTTCAGAAAAGATTTTCCAGTCATTATCCCACTTTATCTCAATTGTGAAAACTACGTCTATCATGGAACATATCCCAACATTATACTGATGGCGTTTCCTTTATTGTACATTCCAAGAATAGTCTTTGCAGCTTCAAACAATAGAACCCCACAAGGGGCAATCATTTCTTCGAATTCCTCTTATCAAGGACCTTATGTCGCTGGACTGTATCAAGATCGACTCGGGAGGCGTTTTCTGCAGCAGTTCCACGCCACTTTATGATGATGCTCAGTCGATAAGAAACCACGAAAAGAAAACACGGGGTTAAGGAACCCTCGCATCCCCCATGCATTAACCCTCAGGGTCGGGCGATGGAACAAATTACCCGGTCATTAGTGCGTTACGGTGCGCGATCATCAAACTACTCCCTCCTGCCTTCTTTTCAATTAAACCAAGAATGGGAGCGCACGCTTTGCGTTCTGGGTTGAATGGACAATCTCGAGTCCTAATCCTGAACGTTACCCTTATTGCGACCGTTAACGAAAATTCAACACGGGTGAAATTCAACTATCATTAGTTCAACTAGGAAAAGTATAGGCACAGCTTTGATAGTACGTACTGATCAGATCCCAGAAATGGTCAGATTTCAGTGATTCTAAATTGTCAGAGAATGATAACTGAGAACGAATGAGACATTCAATATAGTACATTTCATAAACATACAGGGTTTCGTAATTTGTTTCATTTCATTCATACAGCCATCTTGATTAATTTGTCTACAAACGGAAGTATTTACCACAGTAAAAATTAATCAACCTCCCTAGCTCAACTGAGAACTGCCTTCACTGAGTTCTGGGTTAAAGAAAGTACGTGACATTCTGGAAGCAATTAGTAGTAACTTCACTAATGCTTAGGCCGCTTGGAAGTAAGTCTGCATTCCCATTAGGAGTTTTTTTCTAGAGTCAGAATGAGGTTAGCAACACGGACAAGTACTTGCTCCGTCAGGGTACCATATAAATGCGCCTTCTGGCTACTGGAACGGAACAATGCCTGTTTGATAAATAACTAGTTATATCAAAACTCCGGCATTAGAAATCATTTCGCACATATTTCTTATTTTTGACTGCTGAGTCGTCAAAATGAGAAGAGGATACAAAAAAGTTACAGCCCACTTTCTTCAACATGTTCACCTTCGAAATGAGATGTTTCAAGTCAGCAGAGCTCGGAATTAAACTACTTGAAAATGACAACCCACTTGTCAATCAATAAAAGTCAATAGAAAAGATTTTTGGTGCACACCACAAGTTGGTTCCAACTGACCACAAGTGGAGTCCATGGGTGAAGAAAAGGATTGTTTACATCAATTTTAAGGTCTCTTATGAACCGTACGGCGAAATATCCCTGATGCACAATAACAACAGTACACACTGTCACAACATATAACACAATTCCACCAGTAGTCTATTCAGTGGTCTTTGAGAGCAAATAAATATTGATCAGCATTCAAGCTTTTTCAAATTTTAAAATTACTAAGTACAAGCAGTACACTCAAATAACATGTGACTATTTAATGTTGTATAAGTGAACCGAGAAAGAAAGTATTAACATTTAAAGGAATAGGTGTCTATTAAGCATTTCGTTGGGTAATTGAGACTTAACATTACTTGATATTAAGATTTTTGTTTGATCAACCAAGGCTAACGGCTAGAAGGTATAATAAGTTGTATGCACGCACCAAAACCCGTACGTTCTTTAGGTAACTGTGGCAGCTTACGCGCTCCAATAATCGTGACATAGAAAGCTGCGTACAGGATGAAGGATGCGTTGATTAAACAAGCCAGTAGGGGAGGTTGTATGGAGATGAGTCATTAGGGCAGAAAGTAAGACCGTGAGCTAACACACACTGACCTACAATGGCATCTCTCCAGCGACTCAATCATGTTTTTGAAATATTGGTTGGTACGCCTCAAAAAGAGGGTAGACAGGGGTTCAAATGACCTGAGAATAGAAGAAAGCAAGAAAAGAGCACCAGAAACAAAAAAATATCAACTATATGAAGAACTTTAAACAAATAAAACCAAATTATTCAATAACTTAATCCCCATTTTATTCTATTAAGTAAATAGTCTTAATGATTAAGGCTATTAACTTAATAGAATAAAGTAGGAATTGTCCAATTCTTTGGGAACAGCAAATGTCTACTTCTCGATGTACCACAAACCAATCTTCCACTATTTAGTATGGTTTTCGACATACCTATTACATTTCTAGTACGGGAATTACCAATAATAACACCAATTCACGCAAATAGTAGTTATAGCATGATGAAACAATTTATGAAGCACGTATGTGTAAAACATCTACACAAACCAAGCCAAGCCGTAAAAACTACTCACTTTGATACGCAAGAGGTACTAAATTTGTCGGTATTGGAATGTTTACATCTTTCTTCCAAATCACCAAAGTAGGTACCACCTCAAAGGCGAATAATTAAGATCCAACTCAAACCTTGATATTAAGTGGTATCAATAATGAAAACAATGAAGTCAGCCTTGCTGAAACTCTGAAAGAACATCAGTGGCACGACAAATATTCTCATGCTTTGGATAACTCCTTAAAAGAACGATGATTCCATACGTAAATGAAACTTTTTCGAACGAGTAAGCTAGGAAGAGGAGGAGCATTCCCTCGATTCGTCGAAGTATACAAATTGCAAGTGAAGATGAGCGAAGGTGTATCGATGGAGAAAAGAAAAACGTGATTGATTTGATAAATCTTCATTTCCCCGCGAATTCCACGATTTCGAAAAAAAAGAAAACCTGCAGACTTCGTGTGCGACCTTCCTTGCCCCTGGATCATCATCGCAGGCCCAGAAGCGCGGCGAAACGCCCAGGCATGCGGCTGACAATGAAAACAGTTAGGCCAGGGATCACAGAGCGTCCCGTCACGCCTTCAACGCGACACAAAAGACCCTTCTTGCGACATAGGCCAAGACTTGAGAAGAGGATTCGTCTCCCCGAGGCCCAAAGGGAAGGAAATTGCGAGCCTAATGTACTTCTCAACGGTCTGGAACGAGGGGGTCCTCCCTATGAATATCTAATCTAGACCAGATTTGAAGGTTGAAAGATTCTCCGACCACAATGGAAACCCTTGTTTAAGCCTTAGGTGTGTCCTTTTGTCTTTGTAACTACTATATCCTCCAGTTCTTTGAATCTGACAAAGAGCCTCTCATTACGGTAGCTTGTCTCGTATATAAACTTCGCAGTTTACGTCGAACTCTATCAGGACGGCGATGTGGAGAACCTACTGCGTTCTAGGGTCCAGTGCTCTAATTTCACAGCATTATCGGTTCAGAGTTACATGAGAATGAATGATGAAAACGCCTGTAAGGAGCTCAATCCACTCAACGATTTGGAGGTGCACAATTTAGGACCACCTCAACCATTTTCTATCTAATGTATCAAAATCGTAGCATCATTATATTAACAGAAAATGGATTACGCTGTTTGGCAAAACAAAAGCGGACTTATAGGTAAACATGGTTGTTTATAAACCCCAAGAATTATAACGTAGAGTTATATCAATCACAAGCTTCAACTGATTTGGTTCTGAGGATCAAGAATTATTTCTTCTTGAAAGAAAAGAATCAGAGTGTAAACACCTTAGAAAAAACTTGGATGACTTAATGCGTCATATTTAGGAAGGAATTGACAATGTGCACGAGTGATTTATAATCAACGCGTTCTAAATAATCTAGATTTACGTTAACTTTAGGCGAAGAAATACATTCAGCACAAACAGTACACAACGAACTATGCACAAGACATCTACGTTCCCAGTATGAAATTGAACTGCACCAACTAACGCTGGCCGGCAGAACCAAGCTATCTATCAGTAATGATACACACCAAGTATCAATAATCATTTTCAAAGCAGGGCTTTCTCCATTTTTTCTTATTGCTCCTCAGATATGAGGTTGTAACGTTCTCAGGGATTGTGCTCGGATGATCTCATCATCCACAAGTACCGTGGCGTCCTTTTTCGGATATAGAACGACTACACTTTCTAGGTTCATGAAATGAGGAACTCGAATGAAAGGAAATTTAGCGGAACTGAAGACGTGAGATGTGGGGGAGTTTCTCCAAATTGCTCTCATCGCACCACAGCCGACCTTTACCGTCGGCGTCGCAACGTTCGACCTTTACGGAAGCGTACGATTTCATTTTCCTTTGGTTTTCCTACTGGGATAGCAGATTGTTTTTTCTTCACAATTTGTATCCTATTTTGAGAATCCTCATCCGTCTTGAGAGATTGCTTTTGTCCAATAGCCTCTGTAATTCGCTTAGTGACTTCATTTCTTTTCGATTGTTAGATCATTTTTTGCTTCAGACGTACACCAAAGTCGGACAGGTCCATAGTTATTTTTTACTCTCTACAGAGAGAGTTCATTTTTTCTCTTTTACTATAGTCAACCTCTGCTTTCCAGTCCGTAATTGGAAACCATAAGATAACTTTTGGAGAGAAAACATCATTGTAAAAGTCCCTTTGGCTGTCAAAGAATCGTTACTAGGTAGAACGACAACATTACGATCGATCCATCGATGTTACCCAAGAGAATTTTTGAACAAGTTAAGATAAATGGGCCCAAATTTGGATCTTCCATATCCACTGTGGACACTCAAATTGAAATTTCCAAAGCCATTGAACGTTAATAACGGTATTGGGGGTTCTAAACAGCCTCTAGATGTCCCTACAAATCTCTAGATTTTTGGGTTCCTAGTAGATACCGAGTGAGCTCAATTACAAAATCCGTAAGCGAATTTAGCAGTTTATATCAGACCCTGATCACATATTTGGAATACTTGAGTATTTATCAGTACGATGCAATTAAAACAGGAAGAAATAATTATGAAGAGAACGAATATTTTTCCTCCAAGAGCCTTTATGTATTTCTTCCCTGTTCGTAGGCCAGAAACTGGACTTAGGTTACAGTAATGTGTAACAGAACTAAGAATTCAGTGTCTAATTCATACATAGAATAACGAATCCTACGTAATTTCTTCTTAGGTACATAATATCTGTATTTGGACAGATTTTTGTAGTAAATATTGGATATCAAGTGTCTACAATATTGAAGAGCTGGTGGAACTTTTACTGACTCCACACGCGGAATATAGGGAAGTTCAATTAAAATCATCTCAACTCCAACTTACAGGCCCATGAGTTTGTTCCAGGAGTTTGTCAGATGCGAACAGCACCTACATATTCTTCAGACAAACTCGGATCAAATAAAAATTGACATCAAGACGAGGAATAACGCCGAGACCATCAACACGCATACAACACCGAGCACACGCTACTTCGTACGTGACAGTTGGACTTTCAATTAAGGCTGGCATCATCAAACGTGATGTTTACTCAGAAAATGCGTGCAGAGAGTAATATCAAGTCCAAGCAAGAAACACCCAAACCAATAAATAATGAAAAAACGCATTCCAGTAAAATTATTATACACGAATTACACCGATAATACGTAAAAAGGAGAAATGCGAGAAATTAGATGCACTCATAATTTTGAAACTTTTAAAATAATAATAGCAGAACGAAACGAAGATGTAACACATAAAGTAGCAATAAAGCGTTCAACGTTAATGTGGCCTCTTATGATGATAATCCGTTAATGAATTGGAAAAATACTGAATAACTGAAAAATATGGAACATGGTAAAAGCAGTAGTAGTACTTTCTGTAATCAATCCATTTGATTAAAGGGATTGTTGGTAAGAAGTATAAAATATCTGTTACTAAAGTAACTCAATGACCACGACGTGATTGTTGTCGATCGGCAGCAAACCCTGAATGCAATCCAAAGTAAGTGCTCCATTTTTCTCGAACATTCGTGACGAAAAGTTTCACTGGAGTGCGTGTCATCGCGTGGATTTTTCCTGACGGATGCGGTGAGAGATTTATGTTCGTTAACGGACTCGGAAGATGAGGGTGGTGAACTATTGACTCAGGGAGGAGAGATTATCGATTATGGAGACCCCGGCAGCCTATGCACTCTCGACTACAACGGCTTGAGGACGAGAGGGCGCTGAGGTTCATGACCCTCTGAGAGTTAAAAATAGGCGGAACTTCTTCAAAAAACCATCCAAACCTCCTGAGCTCTGAGTGGCTTCAGGGCGAGCTGTTATCGCAGCCAGTTTAATAGGTCTGGCAACTGCCCGTAGATGAAGGGAAGTACTTTCGAAGGGCCTAAAAAAGCGTCGCGGAGGTGATGTAGTGCCCCCGCGCAGGATATGGAACTTGAGTTCAATGAATTATGATGCGACAGACACAAATAGCTCGAATGCATCAGGCGCGAGACTTCACACTAATTTAACATACAAATAATACTATTGGCATCTTCCAGCAGCCATTTAATTTATTCATAGTATGGAACAAGCCCAATTGAATGACAACACAGAAATAGCAATAAATCAGATCATATTTTCTAGGTGTTATAGAGCAACCAACGACAACCGAAGAGAAAAAGAGGATCCAGTCATGTAGCATATGTGTGAGAGAATTTTCCTAATATAAAATACTATTACGAGTATATTAATGTTGAAATATATTGAAATTTGATCGTTTTGGTGACAAAACAATGTTGAAATACAGAAAATGGACTTTTTCTGAGTAATGTTCCAGGAAAAAAAGTTCATTTGCGGACTTCTCACGATTTTTCCAAGCGTTTCCAACGATTTTTAGTTTATTTTATTCAAATTCAAGTACATTTTTCAGTACAATTTTAAATACATACATGATTAAATAAAATAGCACTTATGAGATCAACTTTTGCTGAGCAGGATTCAACTAAAAATTACAATTCAATCGATTCCTAGCGGGTTTCTCTTCAATTTTAGTGACTTACAAATTGTTTGAAATTTCACCCATTTATTTAATCTGATTAAAAAGTGCGCTAGTGTGCATATAAAAAGGCGTTAAAATCCAGGAATTATTTCAGAATGTCTCAAAACAGATTTCGATGAAGGAAATTTATGAACTTTTTCAGAGCCATTGCAATAACTTCATTTTCTAAGAAAATTTGCTGAAAAAAGAAGATGATGTTCAATGAATACATGGTCGGCCCATTTAATTACAATCTGTTGGACTTTCCAATACTTTCCCATTTGAATACTCAAGATTTTTTCTTAAGACAAATCGCGGAAATACCTGTTTTCATCAATGTTTTGGGGGAACCTCTGGGTCTCATAGATCGATTATGGGTATTGAATGAGAATTGCGTTGTGAAGAACAGTACAAAAAGGTCGACAAAAAAGTGAATTATTTAATTGAAATCAAATTACACGAACGACCGTTTACGCCAACCCATTGTTTCTCGAAAGCGGATGCGTTGGAGTCATGCAAGAGATTTAGAACAAGCCAACAATTGAGGATGGCAACGTCAACCAACGGAGGGCCCACAGCATTCCAGACCCACGCTACCGATTTCAGCGTTCCTTCAACCCCAAAATTGATACCAAATAAAGCAGATTTTAAACTGATTTTCCAAGAAAACTGATACCTACATATGAAGTATGTAAGTCCGAAAACTCGATATTTTGAATTTTCAGCAGAATTGACACTTTTTGTGATACGAAAATTGAAGGAATTTGTTAATGAGCATTTTCCATAAGCGTAAAAATGTCACATTTGAGATTTACGGCGAAAATTCAGGTGTTCACCATTTGAAATAGTGCCCGACACGGTTAAGGAAAGCCAGAGTCATAGTTGGTCGACTTACGAGTGTATAATACATGTTGATGTATATAAACAAAGGTAAATGGAATTAGAATAACATTAAAAATTATTAGAATAATGTTGCATGAATCCGCAGGATGTTTTCTTTTTGTCAACGTTATCGCGTTACCACATGTTTATAATTATTGATTAAGTGAATGATTGGTAATGAATTATAAATGTAAAGGGAGTTTCAAAAAGAACGTCGGATTTTAAAAGGCTCTAAAATTAATTTACGTTCATAAAAAATCATACCATTTGATTCAGGAGATCTTGAGGATTAAACGTGAAAAACAACATCGGGCATATGCCTTCCCCTACTATGCCTGTCCATGAAATTCACCATAATCTGGCATGCTTTTGTGAGTTTTTATTTTTTGACATGATTGGCAACTGTGACACCACGCCTTGACATCTCCGGACATTCCACCAAAAGTGCTGGATCACAAACTTTTGCATGGATTCTGGCAAGGACACGTTCCATTTCATGCTTGAGTTCCGCTTATTTGTGTGTTTGTTTTCATATACTTGTGACTTCGTTTAACCCCCAAAAAAGTCACATGGAGTCACGTCACATGATCGGGGCGGGTAGTCTTGGTCTCCTCGCAACGAGATGAGTCGGTCTGGAAACCTCTCCCGAAGGAGTGCAATTGTTTCTGAAATTCAATGTGTCTTTGGCCAAATCTAAGCATATGTGTGTGATTGGGTTATGGTGAATTTCTGTACTGTAAAATTACAGCCGTTTGAAGACTGGTGTTCTTTTTGAAACACCCTTTATATTCAGCGAAACGCGACCAAATACGAAAATGAAGTTTGTAGAAGGGAAAAGCTGTCTCAAGACAGGGGGCAAACCTGTGGGATGAGATCTTTAATGAACAACGGAGGTTTTTCCAACTAAAAACGTTCTAAATATTGTGATATTCACGAAGTCTAAAAGGACGAGGGAAATGCAACATCTTGACATGGAACTGAGCCAAGGAATGAGATGGGCAGTGTTTACCATAAATCACTGTAACATTGTAAAACCTCATTTTCAAGGGGCCTTTGAACAAAGGACTTTCAACACGGAATGTTTTCAATACTCCGATCCAACCCTCATAACACAGCTTGCATTCGACAGATGTCGCCATTTGCGCGGTATGGCATCGAAACATTTCATCAACCAAACAACGCTCTTCCCGCCTTGTAGGGTGGTGAAGTAAACAGCTCGACCACTGTAATTTAGGTCTTCTCCCCTCCTCCCCGTCTAAACGTTGAAGCCTAATAACTCAAGACGTCAACAACAAGATGGAAACGAAAAACAAACTTTGAAGGAAAAAACTAATCAGAAGATTTCACACAAACAATACTCCCACACCTCACAATTTAACAATATCCTATTTACTTTAAAAATAACGAACAAATATTGAAGGGATTGTTACATAACGACGAAAATACCAAGAAAATGTCAAAATAGTTAGGTTATGAACCTTTTCTCTCAAGATGAGCAGATTCCCTCAAAAAGAGAACAATATTAGGAGAGATGGTTTTCTCTAATCTCAGCTCAAGAATCAACGTTTCATAGAACATGTGGCTCAACGGAAGGGAATTATTCAAGACCATCAAAGATGTGATACAACTCATTAGAATATTTGGGACTTAGCTGTCGTTGGTTTCAAATATGGAACTACTGAACGCTGCAGTGGGTAGATATTGGTAATAGGAAAAAACTATTAGTTAAAATCCCAGTCTTTTGGGCAGTTAAGGGAGAAAGATAATGTTAAATATAAATTGTAGAGAAAATGTACTTTTTCTGAGTAATATTCCGGTTCAGAAAATAAATTTGTGAATTTTTACCATTTTTAAAAATGAGATCATAGTACACTTTTGTACATAAAATTTTAAATTTCGTAGTTATTTGATCAACTACTGACGACGAAAAAAATCAAATTTATTGCTTTTTAGTCATTTTTAAAGCACCTTTTTAAGAATTTTGAAGAATTGTCTCAATACTATCGAGATTGATGTACGTGTACATACATACATGAAATATAAGGTTAAAATCCAGAGATCTATTCTAGAAACCTCAAAACGGATTTCGATTAAGAAAAGTAAAAAAAAAAGAATACTAATCTAAAAATTTCTTGAGCCATTGTGATGGCTTGATTTTCAAAGAAAATTTGTTGAAACATAGAGTAAGGTAAACACTTTGCAACACTTTAACGTTCATGATTTTTTGAGAAGGACCCGATTGTGTCGTGGATCTTGTAATCTCCGATTCGCTAGTGGTGTAGATCATTCAGTTACTAGAATGTTGACACGACGAATGTTAACTCAACATCCCAAATTGAAATGGCGTTGGTCCATATGAGTAGTTCTAGAACCCACTTTTAAATCTGATCACCTTGATTTCTTCTGATGTATGATAAACATGAAATCCTTGTCACATAAAACAAGGGCTTTGATCGATCGACTTTCACCAAATGATCATGATATTTTCATTGGTTAAATGGATCCGTCAGAAGCTGGTTCTCCACGACAATAATCGTTGCATCGGTAACGTGCCTAAAAAATCTAAAATTCTAACACACACACACACACACACACATACACACACACATGTTGATGACATTTTCAAAGAGAATGCAGTTCAGCGGGTTGCCTGCAGACAAATGAATAGCTCGAAGAAATTCGTTGCCTTCCCCCAAGTGCAGAAATTACGTTAGTCCTAAAAGCTTTACTTACTTCTAGCTTCTACAAAATGATTTTCAAAACAACATTCTTCTAAATCCTCCCTACACGTTTCAATTAACAATGCGAGTATGTTATGGTTACGAGGGGGTACTTAGCTACAAACCCCAATGCAAGCTTTTATTTCTTATGTTCCGATTGTCTTCATCTTACATGTCTTTTAACGTGAGCTGGGACTAACAACACTAAATGATTAGGATACTACTGCTACTGAATAGGAAGTAATTTAGATAGTGAGTTCCAACTGATGATTGTGGTAATTTGCATTTGGACCACTCATGTCTTACCCAGATTCCAAGAAACGAAATCGCACTCTCGATAAGTGACTGACTCAACGATTAACTAACGTGACTATCAATCTGATTCCCATCCATCTGAAAGTAGAATGTTTTAATGATACAGACAACTTTTTCACAAGATGAACGTCTGCGGTTGGTCATGAATTATTTTGACGATTCATCAGCGGTCATCAGCGATAAGTACAAACTATTGCTTCGTATGATTGAGAATACCACGAGAAATACATTCGATTCGAATGAGAAATGGACGAGTAAAAATGTGCAGTGTGAAACAAAAACAGAGCTGTAAAAATGACACCAATGACACCTATATGATAATACATACATAAACATTCACACGCACCACAGAAACAAAAGTAACGACCTGATATTTTATTACTTGGCTCCTACTGGAATTCACAACTGTTCAGTTAAATTGCCTTCGAACAGCGGGATCAAAATTTATATTGTTCCTCTGGCACCGTTTCCTATAATTTATTTCAGTATATATATATGAAATATACCATTAAATGGGCCACTATCTGCGATAAAATGGTGCAGTATAGAGATTTAAAGTTATGTGTACGCATCTTATTAATCACTATTTCTGAAACTACTTTAGGCCAAGAGGATAAGTACCTAACACCGTAACTACTTATTAAATATGCGTCAGTAGGTAAATGTAAAAACGTATTATTGATGGGTCTTATAGACTACACGGTGTCATGATAAATAGCTACTGTAAGTATGCACGTACTTTCTGTGCTACGCATAGTACAAAATTAATGAGTTGTGTTGTGTAATATTGGTTTAGGAGCTTCGAACCACATACGACCGAATTCGTCCCCAGGCTCGAAGGAACCAAATGTGGTTTTATAAATCATAAAGATTATTAAAGGTCATTGACGCCTCAGGTCCTGAGAAAGAAAATCAAATTGATGTAATAAGGAGGAAAGGACTTGAGTTGAAATTGGGAAAGAAACTTTCATACAGCAACAATATTTGGACGTTGGCTTCCAGAGAGCTCAGAGCAACGGAAATCCGTCACAGGACGGAAGACTCGGAGACCGAAAGGAGAGCTGGGCGGTGGAGGGGGAACGACGAAGAGCTAAAAATTGTCGGGACATTTAAAGTTTAAAAGGACCAGGACACCAACCAGTTTAAAAGGATCAAGAACGCGTCACAACTCCGAGGGCCCTGAAGTGTAACGGCCGATCGGGAAAGCTTGACGAATCCACAGCCTTGCGACATGACAGACTTTTACACTTCGGACTTACGTCAAAAAAGTTTGTCGATTTTTTTTTCGCCACTCACATTTTTTCGTGAATAAAGTCAAGTTCCAGGGAGAGAAAACGCAGGAGAAATTCGGATTAAACGTAATACTGAAAGGGTCAACAAACAATGAAGACCAGTAGCGATGGTAACCAATAAATACAGAGAATGACTGAAATAAATGAATTCGTCATTCTAAAGAACAATCCATTATTACGAATTTCTAGAAAAATTCATTAACCACCACTTTTTTAAAAATTATCCCCCATAAAAAAATGAATGAGAAGAAAGAAACCCGAGATGGAAAATTACCAATTGCTATATCTTCAAGCAATTTTCCCATCATTTTTAAAAGAAAACTCACAAGTCAGAACTATTTGAAACACTTGTTCATATAAAATTAACATACTTAACTTTGACAGCATGTCTTTGAAGTCGTAATGTGAACTTGCATTGAAACTACAGTTGACGGAAGATGAGAGAATAGCCTAAAAACTTCCTACAGGAACGAACAAGCTCGAGAAATCAATACCAATCAACAAAATGAAAATCGCCAGCGCTCCGTTCAAAGAAAATGAAGGATTATCTACCTTCATAATCGAAACGAAAAGACATTTCTCGATTCGACCAAACCCTTAAACTCATTTGAAAAGTTGCAAATAAGGATCAAGTCTCAACTCAAGCTCTAACGCTGCAACGAAAATTAAGAAAGAAAAATCACTTGCAAGCTAACACGTAAATTACTGGTCGTTATGCAGACAAACTTCAATGATGGATTTGATAAACATTCAATCACACCAATCTAGCTCCAATCCATTCACGAAAAAGAAGAATGATAAGAATCATAGTTAAACTGGCAATTTTTAGTTAGGCATCATAAAATTCTTTCAACGATTTAATGGCAGCTTATTTAAAAAGTCGTATACGAAACAACCTTACCATTATAGCATTTTTATCCGAAATCTCTCAGTGTTGAGCAGTATATTGAAATAAAAGTTGTATGAGTGCTGCAACTTCTCATGAAGCTGATACATTTATTTCCTGCGATGGTGGTCAATAATGGAACGTCGTAAATAATTTATTATCCCAAACACAGAGAAGAGCAAGAATTGATTCCATTGGGACACGTCAGTCTACAGCTAACGATTTCGACTCGGTCTAACAAATCGTCACTAATCAGATCACCAAAGCCTAAATTGGGAATGATGAGCTTAGTGTAAGTGTGAAACTATGAGGAGTAGGTACGCATGGGGATATCATGCGATGTTCAATAAGGCACAATATAATCCATGAAAGATTTTAAAATTCTTGTTGGGATGTTTAGTACAGTGCGAATGCCGGTGTTTTGTGAGGTGTTCAATGTTTACTTCTACTAACACTATTAAATGTTCAAGTGGTATGTATGGTAAGGAAGTACACTTTGTGCAATTTACAATTAAGTTCAAGTATGAACCAAAGCACATACCTCTTCTTGCCATAACCGACATTGTCCAATTCGATGTGTCTGTACGCCGCGTAGGTTGCCATTTTCACTGTTTGGTTCGTTTGCGGAAAATACGAAGAAAAATCCC
Source organism: Creontiades dilutus (assembly GCA_031894815.1). Lineage (NCBI taxonomy): Eukaryota > Metazoa > Arthropoda > Insecta > Hemiptera > Miridae > Creontiades > Creontiades dilutus. The sequence goes on along the minus strand of JAVIWC010002863.1, from coordinate 238,011 downwards.
GGGATTTATTAAACGATAAAAAATAAAAATAAAGGAAAAGCTTGTGGAAAAGCTTGAGAAAAGCCCCTGTCACGAGGGTGGAAACTCACAGCGCACCGAGAACCGACGTAATGTCGGGCTGGGAGAGGTGTTTGTGGTTCTTATAGGTCGACCGTCTCCCACCCCCGCAGGTCCCCGGCGTCCTCCCCACTCGCGGCCGCGGCCGTTCGCCGTCGCTTCTGCCGCCCGTCCACGCGGGGGACTCTCCGGACTTTTCCACGGCTTTCCGTTGCGTTTCTTCGCGAGCTTTTCTTGATTTTGAGGGCGGTCATGTTCTGAGACAGAGTACTTCAAACAGCAGGAACTTTGAGTAAAACTTGAGGCCATAGAACTGCATTTTCTAGAAACGCCCAATGATGTTTAGACTTACATTACATTGAAACCGACTTTTTCGCCGGTCGATGACAGCTGAACTTTAGTCATCAAGATTATACTGTCGAGGATCCAAGACAGAGGCCTTCAAATTCCAGTTTCTACGAGCGACATAATATTGAAAAACACCGGCGAAGAACAGTATGAACACGTGACCATTAACAACTCTTGTGAAGAACATACGAGCTAAAACAAGACTAATCTAGGGGTTTCTGGCAAAACACGATTAGTCAAAACAATCGAGTTTTGAGCTTGTGATGGCATCTTGTGGCGACTGAGGATACCTCTGATCTTGAATATGCACTTTCAACAAAAACATGAATTGTCGGCCAGTGAGGACCTCTGGAGTTTCTTCAACAAGAGTGTCATCAGTGTTTCGGGAAGAACACGACTAGTCAAAATAATGATGAAATGGAACTTCTTTGACTTCCCGTTGTCTGTTCTTCTTTTCATGATTCTTATCATGCGTTATCAATCCAGTTTCTGTGTTTTCCATTACCCCAAGCTGTCTTGGTTTTTGATGAGGTTCTGGTCATTACGTTTTGAAAAAAAAATGGGTAAAAACAGGGCAAGTGAGTGCCTCAAAACGCAAATCGAGGTAAAAAAGGCAAAATTGGCTCGGGATGCACGTAAATAATACAGGAAGGACGATTCCATTGCGTACCACTGGGGATGATTGCCGGTAAGTAATTCACTTCCTTTACTTCACTACCCACCTATTCATATTTTTGCAACAATGGTGGAATTTAGTACCTAACGTAGATAATTCTCTATACTTACTAGGTACCTACCTCGCATTTTCCATAAAATGATAATTTTGTAGGTGTTCAAGGCTGCAGTGCTTTTTTAAGTTGACGAAGAAGCTTGTCGCTACTACGGACGTCAGTATGCATTTGCTGACATGCATTAATTGAGTCATTGCGCACAAGTTGACTAAAATAATGAAAATCATTACTTTTGTTCAATTAGCAGCATTCCATGAAAGGCGCAATATTTGACTAGTCCTTTCCTAGATGGAATTTTTCAAAAGCATAACAGTCAAATCATTTTTCGCCAATACCATCAAAAAGCGAGCAAAAAAATCTATCAAACAAAGCAAATCAAGCTCATTCGAACTCATCTGCCATTCATCCTGACTGCAAACGTCAAGTACAGAATGAAATTCAAAGTCCCAGTATGTAAACCAGCATGTAAACACGGCCAAAAGTTTTTTTATTTCCAGAAAACCCAGCTTTTTTTTACTAATTGTGCTTTTGCTAGAAACCCCTAAATTGCAGGTTACGTTAGATCTACCCGCTTTTTTGGTTTATTATTCAATAATCTCTTTAAAAAAATTCTAACCCCCCCCCCCCCTCAAAATTTTATGGTTTACGTTTCAAAGGGTGTAGAATCCGAATCTGCAATAAAAAATTGTCCGTCCGTCCGCCGTACGCACGATTTCTCCCAAACGGCTGAAGCAAAAAAGCTGACATTTTCAGGAAAAATCCATGTTGGTCCGGCGACGCTCCAATTCTTGAGCCAGCTCTCTCACTTAATAATTAAATTATTTAAAGTGCCCTTTAAGGGTTGTCAAAGTTTTGTAAAATCCCTAAAAACCTCAAAAAAAGTCAAGGCGGCCTAAATTTGTACTCTTTTTGAAGAACACTCCACGAGGAATCGAATGAGCCCCTCCCCAGGTCCGTAGGTCAAACCATTCCCGATCTATGGCCCGATTTATGGTGCGAACCTACGCGTTATTTTGGTTTATTATTGTTTTTGTGTTGATATCAGTAACCTAGTGACGTAGTGATGTAGTAATGTGGATAATGTAGTGAACTCCTAAAAGGCTTTGTGGCCGATACACGGGTTGAAGCATTCTGATGATTTTCAGGAAAAATCAGGAGAACGCTGCAAATTCTTTCACTGGGGTTTATTATTCAATTGGCTTGCGTTCATGATTTGAATTTCTACAAAGCTTTGGAGTGTGCGTGTTTCACAGGTGATAGAGCGATTATTGAATTTCAGGAGATATGCATAGGGCACGTAAATCTGTTCTCAACCAAAATACCTATTTGGTTTGTTCAGTTGACCATATTTGCGTGCCTCCTGAAATTCAATAATCACTCTATCACCTGTGAAACACGCACACTCCAAAGCTCAGTACAAATTCAAATCATGAACGCAAGCCAATTGAATAATAAACCCCAGTGAAAGAATTTGCAGCGCTTTCCGAACGTAGAAACTGTTTACTGGTGTCCTCTTTGTTTCTTCACGAAAGCAATTGATATTTTCTATTGAATTCACTTTGTTTTTATTGAACTCAATCAGGACTGTGGTCTAGTTTTGAAACATATTTTATATTTTTCAAATTCAATCGTGGAAGGGCGTGAATGAAGGGTAATAGTAATAAATCAAGGTGCCTTCACCATTTTCATGCTTTTTTTATTCGGCCCTAATTTTAGTGTAACAAACCTCTCCTGTTCAATAATCCTCAGAAATTTTGAGGTTGATGTCTATTTACTACTGATGAGGTAACAGAAGATCCTTTTGAATACTGCTCACCTACTAGAATCGTCGTTCGATTTGCTCTATTAAAAATTTGGTCTAGTTTTAAAAATATTCATAAGTTTTTACAATAATGTTTATATGTGCGATCATACATATAAAAACCGGACTTACGGATTTCCCTATTACGGCTGCATTACTAACCAATCAATATGTTCCCTTTTCTACCAGATCGGCAGATCGCAACAACCATGTTCATAAATACAGTTTACGTCCAATTTGTAATCTTTATTATTTTCTCTCACTCCTGAAACTAGATTTTTAACATAATCAGATCAAACTAATACTTATGATTGCAAACCTGAATGTAGCACCAAGATAGAATACGGTAAGGAAATCACCATCACTTACCTGAAACAAAAATTAGGATTCAATCATTTTCCGCGAAAGAGAAATCCTGAGATTAAAACTGTATACATAACAAAATTTAAACATCGTAAAAACAACAGTATTGAATGAGAGGGTCGGAATCTTGAAAACGAACGGGGATTCATTAATCGTGTTTAATAATTGCAGAAAATTCATGCTTCGGTATTTGATAACGATAGCAAGAAAAAACGTTTGCTAGTTAAATGAGGGAGATGTGGCTACTACATCGTACATCGCTACATGTGGCTACTACAGTAGATCGTCACTTTCGAAACATTATTTCTAATTATTCATTTTGTTCTGACTTCACTTCTGTCTGCCCTTCTAGCTAATAAATATTCGTTCATTTCAAACTGTCATTCAAGTTGTAATCATTCCTTTTCAACCGGTTCACAGTGTAGTACCATAGAGCTACACACATTGATGAAAATTGATTTGAACATCGGGCAAATTTTGGTTGAGCAACCACTCCCCCTTCAACCTTTTGTCAGAATTTTTGTCCTTTTATTCAACGTCAAAGACTTTCCAACGTTTGTAACCTTCAACACTAACTGGCGTGTTACAAGGGAAAATGGAGTGTGAAAACACGTCACAGTTTCACATCAAAGTCACAAATTATTGTTTAGAGGGCAACGAGTGTCTAATAAGAATCGATCCGTAATTAGGTTTAGTTTCTGCACGGATAAGACTCATAGAGCCACAGAACCAACATTCCGGGGCAGAAATGTTTTTATGTCACTATTATTTCTCTATCTTAAAAGACCAGGGCACAAAATTGTTGTAATGGAGGCGGATAAAAGAAGCTTCCAATTCTAGGCGGTCAGTCAACACAGATAATGTGAGGTTTCCTCGAATGAAAGCCAATAAAAATAACAATGCAGTAAAAACATAAATAATGGATATTATTATTTCGTGGGTAGAATAAAGCCATTTTCAAGATAAGCAATTATCTGGATGAAAAGATGCATTAAAACTTGTGTGTGATTTAAATATAAGAAACCCGGTTACTGGGGAGTTCATTAATTAACTTTCGCGTCAGCTTCTATATATGTTGACAGGTTAGGATGGAATAATGTATTTATAGTATATGAAAATAATGTAAAAGTTAGTTTTGTAGCGCCCTTTGTTCCAGGATCAACCATAACAAAATTCTCTGATTCCTAGCTCAACGAACTATTACCATTGTAGTACGTAAGTTCCCTTTATATGGCTTAAGCTGACTATAAGATACTTAAATCGACAGCTTGTCACGTGAGAAAACGAAATTATCCCTTCCAAAGTTATTTCGACTTCAGATACATAAGATGGATATATCGTAAAGTTGGACTACCAGCGAAAAGAATTAATGAAGACATCTTAATCTCAGGTTTTGATCGATGTAGGTACAGTAGCGTGGTATTGAAGAAATGAAGTATTTATACGTCAACCTTAATAGATGTACTAAGCAATTAAATTTCATGATGTTGAAGGCTGGTAGACGTAGAAGCGGTGGTGTCAGACTCAACTAATCTTGCTCAAAATTACGAAACCACTCCAATTTCTTCAAGCTCTGAAGAAATTACCTTTTCAAAAACGATCAAAACATAGAACTTTTAAGGGGTTTCACTTTACGGGAGTTCGTAAGACATCGAATGAAGAAGGAAGGTCATCCAGATCAAACGAGGTCAATACACGTGAATGAAACAGTTAATGACCGAGTCAATGATGATGACCGTAAGAGCGTAAACACCATTATATGGGTGACTAAAAGGAAAATTAACTTCCTCGAGCTATCAAGGAAAGGAGTGGTCTCCAAATGAAAAGACATGCTAACTTCTCAATCTATCCCCCACCACGAAACCACGACCCCAATTAAGCAAACAACTACACATAAATACTCAAATACACAATGTGTCTAGCGATTGTTTGATTGAATTCGTTAATTATTATTCTGCACAACGTAAAGGTCTTGAGGCTAAGCACAGAAATAACAATTACATTAAACAGTAAAGGATTTACAAATAAAGTGAAAAGGCATTTAAAATTGAAAAATATCAGGCCAAAAGATTAAGACTAGTCAAAATGAGGTCCAAATCTCCAGACTTGATAAATGAAAGAACAGAAAATAATGCCCAGTCATAAATTGTAAGTGATTTATCACGATATATTACGATATATCGTAACAACAAACGTCCAGAAAAGATTTAATGCTGAAATTAATATCGGAAACGTCCCCCTTTTTCATTACAAAACTTAACCCGACAATACAGCGAATGATTTACCACGAAAGCATGAGGGATTTCTAAAGTTTAAGAAGCTGATCTCACTTCCGTAATGTACGACATTTCTAAACAATAACTAAGCGGATAAGTAGTTCGATTTACATACATACATACGTACATTTTGCTAGTTTAAACGTTGTACCAATAGATAAGCTAACCGGTCTCTGATTTTAAGTTATTTCAGTTAATCGTAATTTTGTGTAATATGTCCGTCAGGCTTCAGTCCAAAGATGAATCCAATAGAATTCTGAGCACGACGAAGGGTATGTAATTCGGCCAATGTCATATCGCGGTATGATAGCGTATCATAGTCAAACTTGGGAAGAATTAAAAACTGTACCAATCTAGTTTTAATGTACACTGGGAAACCCTGAGATGTGACTCTCAGCTGGTGCAAACCACGATATACTCCGCGACAAAGTATCGAGACTTGAGTGTTTCAGCCCAAGTTCGAATCTATGTAAAATACCAGGCTCTCGACTATATCTACCGCAATTCACCCAGTATACCTACGCTATACACTCTATATCCAGCTTTATATTTTCAAAAAGCACAATAGTTCTGTTAAATTGTACTGGATGTGTGTACTTGTATCAACTATAATGAAGAGCATTTAGAAGAATTTACGGATAAGGTACGGGATGAACACAAACCATAAAAGCGAGAAAGGTCTTCAAACTTTTCAGTAAGGTCGATATTATCAAATGCACGAGAGAAATCAATTTGAACCAATAACGTTAACGAACACAATCGCTATTTTCCTCTATATCGTTATAACGTAAACTGTTCCAGTCTCTTTGCCAAGTCCGACATTATACGTGAGTTTCCCTGCACGTGAAAGTTGCAGTAAGAACAAATAATTCCAACCCCAAATGAAGTTCTTTGTCAGCAAATCAGTTACATGACAAGAAAAGTTGAATCCCGAAGGAATCAGCAGGAGCTTATCTCATCGGGACGCACGTTATCTATCATAATGCGTATCAGGATAGGCGGCAGCAGAAAAACGGCGTTTTCCTTAGCAACCACACCTTGTGAAGGCCTTGTTTGTCCAGCCCGCACCAAAACCGTTCGAACTCGAGGGGAACGGCCGAGTGACAATGACCCAGAGATAAATGTTCACAGAAACGAGATGGTTACAAAAACATTCTTTAAATAAAGCGAACAGTAATATTCCAGAAATCAAATACGTGATGTGTGGCCCCTATATGTATAAGCAGCCCCTACTCTTCAAAAAGCTTCAAAGAAGAGAGCTTAAGTTTCCAATTTGTGAAATGAGCATTGATGGGCAGTTGTTCATATTACACACCAGCGACTAAACCTTCGAACTCATTCTCTAATATTAACGGACGTCCGTCGATATTATGATCTTTATTGATGTTCAGTGTTTGAAATGCAAGTCTCCTCCACTCACAGCTACAATTAATTTTTCTAAATAGTTGAGGCACACGGGCTTCATCATGGCGAAATTTAGGAGCAATGTTGAACTAAGCATTACTTATTTTTCCAGGCTCATCTTGTACAGCAAATTAAGTTATATCTCATCTTTTTGTTTTCACCTAGTGCAACTTAGAAAAAATAGGGAAACAAATAATTACAAATTAAAAAAAAAAAATCTTAAATTATTCTTGAGTTCAGATAATTTCTAGTTGAACCATTGGAATATCGAATATTGATGTAACATTTCATAGTTTGAAATGGGTTGTGTTATCCAAGATATCTAGTATTATTTCAACATAACCATAAAAAAATGAGTCTTTGAGGAAACAAGATTTGGGAAGATGTCACAACGTATGAAGTAGCATATAAATTTTACATACTTCTCATTGATATCGATATATCAGGGAAATACTGACGGCATAGCCACGTATTTACTGATTGATTAATCCCATTTGATTTGCAACAATAGATGTACTGTAGAAAGAGCTAATGCAGTTCCTCATGTGAAGTCTTGAGGGATTAACCCGTCGTCTCACCGATGTCAATAATGCCTCAGTCGGTGAGCAAATAGCAAGAACTCGAGAATAAGCTACCAAATACCAAACCCTTGGACACAAAGGTAAACAAAAAAGTCTTAGCAACCTCAGATTGACGCGAAAATTATGTACAATAGAACTTCAATCCCCAAAACGCGCTTGAAGAGATTTAATGAATTCTGCCATTCAATTTGTATATAAGTAAGATCCGCTAGATTAGTTCTAGACAATTCATTTTGGTTTTAGAGTACCAAGAGCAATTCAATGGTTTTATAACTGGAATATTCAAATCTAGCTTTTTGATTATTCGCATCAGTCAGTTGTACTTTTCGAGTGTATTGCACTAATAAACGTGAATTTGCCAACAAGTTAGTGAAGGGAATCGGGCAATAAGGGTTGTGGCAACGTACCAAACAGGCTGCAACACAGTCAATTAAGCAATCAAATAAACTTGGGAGATTAGCGAGTGAAATACGCTCAGTTAACTGTGAAATGCTTCAAACCGTGGAGACTGAACTGCTCTGCTCTTAACGGTGTTGAGGCGTTACGTAGCAAGGCAGACGATCAACGGAATATTAAGATGCGCATGATGGAAGATGGTCGGTGGTGCGATTCTACGAACGGAGTTCAACGAAGGCCGAGGTAACGAAATGAAAGTTGAATGGCACCAGAGAATTGAGCTTACTTGTGGATCTAACGTAAACTTACTATTTATAAATTGAAATACATTCTGTCTTGAGGATTTTTACATCAATAGATTACGATGTAAGTATCTGTGGAATATAACGATTTCTACAAGAATTCAGGGTTAATTAAACATTTTGGAAAAAGGAGTGGGATGATTAGCTTAATATCGAGACGTTAAAAGAGAAAAGATGACCGCTTCAGTCGACGATGTAGCATGCGATTTTTGTAGAAATCACTAGATTCAAAAAAAGTAACTAGAGATTGCCAAAGATGGACACAATCTAGGAAATGCATCGAAGTGAGGTACTTGTGGCAACGATCTGGAGAGATGTTAATGCTTACGAATACCTCTTACTGCTCTCCATCTTGCAACACGTAACAGAAAGTTTAAAATTGTGTTTCTCTGACAAAAACAACGTGAACCAATTAATAAAAATATTAGGAGGTGTGGTATCCATCAATCAGGTGTGCATTTCTTGACCCCTGTGGGAATTATTTAGGCGAATCAGATTAAGAAGACGGATATATTGCTTCATTACTTTCAGTAATATTTTGTAATCGACGGAGAAAAAAATTAACTTCTCAAAATTTGTTGTATTTCGTTTAAGATGCGTAGAATCCGAAAATAGAATTTCACAAAAACATCCGTTCATCCACCGTCCAGAGTGTTTCTCAGCAACCACAGGAGTAAGAGTTAACGAAACTCGAGTCATAAATCACAAATAAGAGTACTTTTAACTGAGTTCTCTGAATCTCTCTAAGCCTGTCCTTAGGGGGAGAAATATTAAAGATCAGAGTACCGAAAGTCATCAAAAATGTTAACGTGACGTATCAAAATATAACTCTCATTTTTAAAAAAAGTGACAATTGAACTGCTGATATATTTACCGTGACTTACGTCTGTGACGAAATACAGCTTATTGCACCATTATATTTAGGTATATATTTAGACCACCAGGTATTTTGATAGGTTTGGGATTGAGTCAGGCACTAAGGGACTATTAAAGTAGGGCTTTTATGGAGTTATATTTATGAAGAAGTCATCCTAAAGTCTTTCGGACATAAATAGCTTTTCCAAGTCAGATTCAGAAATTCCCGAACCAATTTCAGAATTTTCCATTTCAATTTCAGACTTTTCCATTTCAATTTTAGAATGTGATCAATATCCGGGTGGGAGCGGTTTCTGAAATTGAAATGGAAAATTTTGAAATGAAAAATTTCTGAAATTGGTTTCTGGAAATTGATCTGAATCTGACTTGGAAAAGCTATAATTCCAAGGTATGGAGTCACACTGAGCTGAAGAAGTACCCTTGTAGTGTAATTCATTCCTAAGCGATCAACATACTGTAAGCGCCGGGCTTAGAAAACTTCGCCTTCTAATAAACAAAGATCAGTGACTTACGCTATCAAATACAAGAAAAAAATAAACGTTTCGTTATTAATTTTCAGCATTTAAAAAAATTCATTTCAACAATTATTTAAGATACGATTTTATTGCAACCCATTAAGCTCTGCGTCTAATCAAGTAAAGAAAGCAGAACGGTACAATTTCGTCTGGTTTCTGTTCCTGTCGTTTTTACGTGAAATATTGAAGTGAAATGAAGGATTAATAGTGTGAAGGCAGTCTGAGGTGAATATTCTTGCAGTACGAAGATTTCAACGCAGACAGTGATAACGATTTCGCAAAATATACGATTGCCAGGTGTTACGAGGTGTTTTCAAAGAACCATGACAGTCCATACATCACAAATAGAAGAAAATTCCCTATAGATCAGTTGTTTATAGATAAAGGCGTTTGAAGTACCCAAGTAGCATTTGAAAGTCAATTACATTCTAACAAAAACTTATGGCAGCCGAAGAAACTAGAGATAAAATAACAAAATTGACAATAGAGAACGATGAGCTGTCTGAACTTGAACCTCAAGAAAAAGTTCATTAAGGGAACGGTATGGATCAAAGTCACGATAAGTAACGACGTCCGAAAAGGTCAAGTGTTGCCAGCGAGCATTCATATACTTTATAGTTCATTGCCTTCCTTTTGTTCCCGTTCGGAAACTTTCTCGGGTCTTTAATGGTAAAATTGACCCGAATGAATGCCTTAATGAACCCCAGGAAAATTAGGTATATGAAAATGATGCCTTCTTGATGGAGATTCGTGCCGGAATTATGTATAAAATACATATGAATGAATTTATTAACTACCAGCGGAACTTATACCTTCATCTGAATATAGATTTGGCTGAAGAAACATCAATGCAAGTTACTTGATTACACTTGGTCATTCCGGATGATTCTATTAATCATTAATATAAACTGAACAACCACTGAAATTAGGGGGTTCTGCAACGGAATAGAAAAGGAATCTCGTTTTGCTTGGATGAAAAAGTCCGAGTCCGTAAAAAACCTTTACTAAAACTTAGTGTATCCATGGAACAGTTATTTCTTACTGTGCTCAAATTTGAAAGGTATTTTATTGATGATCACAGTGAATTCTTACGACTTTCAATGTAATGAGTTTAGCGATAGTCACTATGCAGGAAATACTCCAAATAGCAGGCCATTTTTTTATGGTACTATCAAGGACTGTTCAAATTGTTGTTTTATGGTTTTCCTCAAGTATTATCGTCGTGTTACCATTAGCAGCCTGTATACATAGCAAGTAGAATTATTAAATTTGGCCGACGTTGGGAGGCTTTTAAATGTAGCCGGTTCCTGATTTCAATGTGATCAGTTATTGCTACTGCCTTCGCTCGAACGTAAACCTACATACCTAAACTGATGTATGGATTGTGATGACATTTCACTCTCTTTTCGTTTCAGGCCTCGACTTGGCATACGAACATGGGCTATCTGCCCATGAAGTATTCTTAATGCACACGAATATTATTGTCCACCCTTTAGAAATCTTCCTCACTGCAAATCGCTCCAACTTCTTCGCAACATCTAACCACAAAGGACCATGTACCTGATCCAACGCGTCGGCATTCAGAAACTGTTGGACGAGCACATTGTAGCAATCAGCGGTCCTGTGCTAAAATCACCTAAAAAGTCCTAAGCCTAAAAGTCCTAAAATCACCTTCTGTTTTCAGTGAAGGTGAAAACGCCCAGTTGGCCAGGTACACACCAAAAACGGAATGAAAGCATATGATATTTGTCTCGTGTCAGTCATTACTGAGTTTTTAGCTGGAGAAGTGTTCAAGTTGAAACTTTAGCAATGAAAGTGATTAAGCTGGCAAGTAGGTATTTATTAATAATTTTAGTTGACAAATTGAACAATTTCTTTTCTTGTTTTGAAGTGAGACAGGAATAAGAAAATTAGAGCGAATAGCAGAATATTCCTTGTGACATATACGTGTTTCGTACATAATGAATCAACTTGATTATTGAATGATAGGGTATTCAAAGACCCATTGAAGAAAACCCAATCAAGCTTTTTGCCCGAAATTTCAACCCAGCGACAGGCATAACTTTTGTAATATTTAGGGTCATAATTTTGTACAAAGCTGTGTATCGTAACGCCTGATCATCCAAAACTGGGGAGGGGGGTCAAAGTCAGGATTCTCGAAGTTTTGATAACGAGTTCGTGAAAGATACCGGTTTTCGTGGTTGTTGAAGATGATTAGATTAGAACTTTTCTCAAAGCACTCAGAATATGCCTGAACGAGAAACGTTATTCTATGTTATTTCAACATAGTAAAAATGTTGGTTGAATTATTCAAAAAATGAACGGAAGTTGAAGAAACGTGGGAGTGATATTTATGAGTTGTTCCAGACGCATTCATTTTTGCTGAAACAAAAGTTTTGCTACAAAAACATTTTATTGCAAAAATATAATAAAAATGATGATAGTAATAATAAAATAACAAAAATCAAAATCAATGAATTTAAAACAATACATCGGCTACCATTTTATCGTTTATTAATTTTTTACCATCCGCATTTCTGTCTTAGGATAGTGATAGGCGAATTAAAAGTAAAAGAGCAAAGAGCGCCTTTGTTTTAGTAAGTGATATTTTTGACTCAGAAGGCAAAACTTGATGAATGAAATAAATAATAAATTTCCCAACCTTCTTTGCATTTGCCGCATTACTTACAACTATTTGAGTGATAACCATACGATTTGACTTCGAAATCTACTGATTTAGGCTCAAGTCCCGCTAGCTTCGGAAATGGCCACGCTGTGCGACTCGGACAAAGGCAATAAAAATGTCTCAGAATGAGAAGACAGATGTTCCCTGGGGTGAAGGGGCCGTTTCATGTCGTATTGTGGAAAACAACCTCTGAAATAAGAGCTCAGCCTTGTCTCCAGATTCATCTTGAGTACTGGAGTCTTCAGGAGATGACAGATAATGGAAGTGGAAGGCACCACGGTACAGACCACAATAATGTCTTTCGTGAGACGTTACAGTAAGTCTGTTGATCCGGAGGAAGTGCAACGACCTGAGAACTCTCGTACTTTTTCTTGTCCTTGGTACAATTGGAACAGATAATCCACCACAAGTCTCAGAGCCGAAATAAATAAAATAGTTTTATATGTTACAAAATGTACATAACAAGAAAGTCTAAGTACCAACACAACCGAGTTAGAAAGATAATCCACCTTTTCAAGTGAAGGGCAGTCCGATGAGTTGGCAACATTCTCTGGTAACTTGAAAACTGGATTCTTAGTACACGAAAACCCCAGCGACAGTTTTGATATAAAATGTATAATGTTGGGAACATTTCATATTCACTTGATTTCTTTTTCAATCAGTTTTTTAAATCTTGTCTCTCAACAATAAACTGCGTTACCGACAACTACAACTGTACTGGTGATCTAATCCAGGGGTCTCCAAACTACAGCCCGCGGAAGGATGTGGTTCGGCCCGCCGACCGCGGACGCCAATGGAAAAAATTAGGTTACCGACAGAACAGAAAGAAAAGTCAGCCATGTGATTAAAAAATGGCACATGTCAAATCTAAATATCGAGCGATGCTTTCAGAAGAACAATTGAAAAATTGACTTGTGATAGAAACAACAAAATTTGATCCTATGTGGGCAGCCATTGTAAGCAAAAACCAATTGCACACCACATTAAATTGGTTTTCCAAAAATCCTTTTTTGAATGTAATATATTTAAATAAATAAATACAAAAAACATTTCTCTTGAATGCTTTGTTTTATATTCCTGAAAATGACATTGTTATTATTCCTTATTGAACAATGAAAAACTAAAAAAATATATTTAATCACTAAAAACTAAGTTTTGTTTCCTATACTAGTCCTAATTTTGATTTTTGACAAATCCGTGAAGGAGAGAATAAAAACCCTGTTTTCAAGTGTCTTGACTTTCAAAATTTTCCATTCCTTACCATTCAATTGTTAATATTTTTTATTGAACAATGAAAAAGTCATAACGGAATTTAAAAAAAAATACAATCACTTGATACTAATTTTTTGTACCTACCCAAATTAAGTCCAATTCGAATTCGTCAAACTCGTCTAGGAGTGCTTAAAAAACACTGTCAAGTGTCTAATTTTAAAAATTTTCCCAGACCTCACTGTTGGCCCGCCCCACATCTCCACATTATGATACAGCCCTTGGGGCAAATAGTTTGGAGACCCCTGATCTGATCGACAGCATTGTAACTCTAAACACTGTGGAACTAGACAAGGTTTTCATAAAATATCTAACTTCAGTTTTTTTTTTTTTTTTTTTTTTTTTTTCAAGGGAAAGGGTTTTCTCATTTTCTTTGATTAATATTCAAACCCTGTTCATCAATTTCACGTTCAAAATATCAACTTGTCCCATCATAATAGTATCGAGAGGATTGTGCAAGACATCATGGTAACTGAGTAGAATTTTCCTTGGAACAGATGAAAGCCAATGAATGATAAATGGACAAAAATTGTTGAACTCAATTACTAACGTTTCAATCTTGTTCGTACAAGTCTACTGAACGAATATTGCAAAATTAAATGTTGTTATTCAATATTATGAACTTGAATGTAGGAGAACGACTGCATTTTCGCCTTCTCCATTGTAATTATCACCTCAATAACACAGTCCAGTTAAGCAAAAATTTCCACTAATAAATTCAATATCTATAAGGAGGGGATAAGTTAGATTCCCTCATTTGGCTGTTCTGCTGCACAACTGGAAGTTTTTAAAGGCTAAGATGAATTTATTGCAGAGTCGCAACCAATATGTGATAAAATATGGCAATGTACAGTTTCTATACTGTAAAAGCAAGAAAACATGTCCAATTAGAAATTAAAACATTTTTAAACTTGCAATCAACTCTATTGGGAGATTATAATCAGACAATCTCCTAAATGCGAAAAGCTATCAAGTAACTGATGTCGTTATGGGTGACGTTTTCCCCTCGGTGAAAGGCCCCTCATAAGGCGTTGCCCACAAAAGGGTGCAATTCGATGGATTCAGCAAAAGGTTTGGACAACAAGCTGTTCTCTCCTTTTGAACGAACAATAAATTATACCTTCACCTCTCCACAATTAGACAATGAGCCGACTCATCGAAATAATTGTCGTAGAACGCCGGCCTTACCAAAATATTAACCACTGAATTTCCTCACTTTATTCTCTAGAACTCTAATAGTTGGCCACTAACCGAATGCGGCTACTAGAAATTGCTGTTTTTTTTTCTAATAAAATTTAATTGGATTATAAATCGAACTATTCGACTGAAACAACTCCGTCAATTTATTAACGTCGAACTTAAGTTCAAGCTTCTAACAAGACTCAAAACACACAAAATGTATTATCATGAAAGTGATTCTATTTCATCGATAAAAGTGGGCCGATTCCTTATCATGAGAAATCCACAAATGTGCTAAAGTAAGATCTATTCAGTCAAATGAACTATTTAGTACCAATATCTGATTCAAGAGTAATCGTACGTTCGGCTCATTTATTAGAACATTTGGTTTTAGAGTGAATCGGCGTCGCTCATTACTAATTCCCGAGCAAGATATCTGATTTTTAATGTAAAATCAAGATGGGAAGGTAAAATAAACCGCAATTAATTAATTTATAAGAAAAAAGTGAGGGACCCTTAACTCTTAAGAGGATCCAACAAAATCTGCATTATCGATTTATCGAATACAAGTTGAAAATACAGAAAAACTTGTATACTAATAGTTTCACTGTTTCGCATAATATGAACACCCAAGTGTATTTTTACTGATTCGAAGAAACGCACGCAGCATCACACGCACCATTGCTCAGCTAGCAGTCATTGACTGGTCACAACTCCCATCGGTTCTATTATTGAACTCGTATTGAGCTCGAAACGTATAGCTCAGGAATCGGAATGGTATTTTACAGCCGGTTCCGCAGTCATTGTGACAGCTCGCACACTACAGTTCTGGACCATTGGGGCGTGGGATCGTGAGGGAGTCGGATCGGCCCTTCTCACGCAGAAGCTATACAAGAACTAACGTAGTGCAACTCTCGAAAAGGGAGTGGCAACCGGGGCGTTGGGCCAACCAACAATACCGTTACATATTCATACTTCCTCGCCTGAAGGCGGGTCTTCGTGATTTGTACCAGTGCCCCAATGGATCTTCTGATAAACTGATTGACATAGAACTGTCGGACTCACTAACTATCCTATATTTTTCTAATAACAAGGGCGAAGTAGATAAATAACTTTTTCCAAGTGAAAATCCTGAGATTTTCCCTGAGCCACAAAACTGAGAATCTGTAAGACTCTTCTGGTGCAAACTCAATTCATTTAGGCAGACGTGTTAGATAAGAACTAATTTAGAACGCTGCAAATTATTGGAAAAAGGTTCGTTAATTCTGTATTGGATAACCATCCATCACCGGACTACGAGAGCTGGTCTGTAAAACCAGTGACAATGTTTCCTCGACACACTCGGAAACACATACGAAGAAATGTATGTGAAATCTGATGAGGTAAAACCAATACCGGGCAGCCGGCAGCCCAGCGGTCTAGGTCAGACCTCCTCAACCTGACTGTCAACCTGCCCCATGTTTCACACGATGAGCGAATGGACTGTACAGCCAGAGGTAATGCTTCCTAGGCACAGTTGGAAACCCACAAATAGGATGAACCAACTGATATTTAACGAGATAAAATAACAATTCAGGCAAAAAGAATGCTCTTGCTTGTTCTCTTTTGCCAAATAGAAGCTTGGGAAGAAGCACTGTGAATAGTATTATCATCTAGTATGGACCATGATCATAAGACTGTCACTACTTCTCTCCAGCCACTCAGTCTGGCTCAGTTCTCGAGGTGAAAACTTTCCCACCCAATTTTTTCAAATGGTAGACAAACAGTTGACCCTAGTGGTCTCATTAGATTCGTGGAACCTAGGTTCCAGGACCTGACAGTAACAGGAAAGGACACATTCGCCTTTTCCTAGACTGGTCTGACCTTTTTATATTTTCCACCTTCACCATTGATCCACAAAGTCTTAAGATACATAATAAACGATCAAGTAAAGATTGTGGTAATGTCTCTGAACCCACCTACTTGAGGTTGGCCGATGACCTTCGTTTTCTCCCTTTCATGACTCAAATTGACTCTCAAGCGAAGTCTCTGGTTTTACTGGTGGCCACCTCATCAGGGAAGCACTCATGAGAAAAGGCTAGCAGCTAATGCCATGTTAGCATCACTACCAATCGCAACACAGGCCCAAGATCAAGAATTGGTGGTTGTTTTGTGGGAAAACAGATTGGGAGCTACGCATTTTTGATAGCACAAGTCAATCATATACCACCAGGAATTCATTATATCAAGCCTTGTCTCTCGTCTCCTCGACCTTACTACCATCGCATCCCTCAATCAACAGATTCTTGAAGGAATCTGCAGCCCCCCTCGCAGCCAAAATGAAAAAGATACCTGATAATAACAATATTATAAGTACTTATAATATGATCATACTGTTTTCCAACTTTTCCCCCATGAATCCTCATTGAAGAGCAGAGGAGTTTCAAATCCATGCGCCAAACAGAGCAACCCGAAGGTGCCATTTGATTCAGGGAACTAATTACTGTCTTAATCAAACGAAGAACTGCACTCTTGCATGGAAAGTTTTTTAGATTTCTTGAACCGTAAACTAATTTTGAGGGCGTTAAACTTTTTTTCTTGATGGAATATTCAAAATAATAAACCTAAAGAGACTCCAATAGTAGTAAATGGTCATAAGAACTAAAAGCCATTTATGAGTAATTGAACGATTTTCATATCGATGGCAATAAATTTCATAACATTTTCTGTACGGTGAGAATCCGTCGAGATTCTTGTGAGGAATTAGATTCATGTTGGGGTCTAGGATATGAAAGTCTACCACGGATGAGGAGAGTGGCTCAGGTAGAGAAAGACGCCCACGCGCTTGGGTGGATCAACTGGAATAACCCAGAATATGGACGAATGAAGCTCGTAAGTAAATCAAGCATAAAACTAACGGCACCGATCCCTCTCGTAGATAATTCATATTGTGCTCAGCATACGACCCGAAGAAGGGGGCAACACGACACCTACACCCTTCATCCACGCCACATCTTCATCCAGACATCAGCGCACCGTAGAACACAAGAGTTGAGGAGCGAGAGAAACCTTTTTTTACGACCGCCCCTCCAACTGCGGCTCGTAACTTTTAACGCGGCCGCTCACAAAGTGAGCTCGATGATCACACCAAGATGAAAAATGGATTATTGTCGTCTCCGGGTTTCACGGATGCCCTCAATGTCCCCTTCATTAGTAACAGCTAAGAAAACGCGTCCTGCGAGGTGGAGTGAATCTTCCTTGTAACCTTTTTTTTTTTCTCCTTTATTTTCATCCCCGTACCTTTTTCCTGCCTTTTAGGACCGAAGGGAGTCCCTCAAAGGACCACAACTTTCTCCGCCCTTGTCCTAATTCCGTCCGGGAGAACGGATGGGAACTCACGGTCTACGTTCTTTTTTTCTATTATCCGGCCCTCTTTGTTTTTATTTTATACCTTTTTTACGTTGACATACCTTTCCGTCTTCGTCATGGCTCTTTCAACAAGCGTCCGACAACAATGTGACCCCTGTCCATCTTGAAGCTCGCACTCACTTTCAAACTTGGGCAACAGTCTGAAGCGGGCGAAAGACAATATAATGTGTATTACAGAATCAAACCTAAAGATTCTAAAAGAATGTACTTAGCCAGCAAGGGCACCAATTTATCTTTCAAGTCCAACGTCAAGTAGGTTAATTTAATCAAAACAATTGAAAGAAAGTACAGAGCAGACAATTTTGGAAATAACTCCATGGCTCATGAACACCGGATATCATGCACGAGAAATTGTAGCAGGCAAATTAAGGAAAATTGGGAGTTCAAAACCGAAGAAGAATGCTACTAAATTATATTGTCTATTGACCTTGTAAAATTGTCATATGAACTTGATACGTTAAAAAAATGCACCACCAGACAGCTGAGTTTTCAAAGAGATATATTCAATATGAGGATGCGCTAATCAACTCCGGCATCCGGCCATAGTTGTAGTTGTAGCATTAGGATTTGTGCAGAATCTTCAAACCATCTTGATATTATTAGCAGTATTTCTTATGGTTTGACAGAAATGAAGGTCATTATTTGCTCATGGACAATGAACACAACTCAGCACAACTCACGATATTACCATCACTATCTATATAATCTATACTTGGGAGATATGAAAGTATACCGAATGAATAATTATTGAACAAGTTTGACCGCAATGACGACCAGGTAGGACCATACGGAAGGCCAGCTGTCGGAAACTAAAAGAGAACGAGATGATGGGAGATGGGGGCCTCGATTCCAATACAGCGATACAAAAGAGCAGCATCCAATGGCAGACCGTTAGATGTAATTCTATTTTCTACGTGCCTCCGCGGTCTGACCATTAGCATCGTGCGATCCGGCAGCCAGAGGTGTCTGGAAAGGTTCAACTTGTATGAATTTACAGTTGCACTAAAACCGCACCATTCATCTCCAACACTCCTACCCACTGTATTCCGTTTCTGAGTCCCAAGTAACTTTAAAATTTGAAATCCACAAATCCAAGTAAAATGGTACGGACATGAAATTCCAGTGACTTCGCATAAAAACGGTGGCCAATTTCAAAGAATCAACAATTATACAAGACCAGATCTCAATCATGTTATATCATCACACATGCAACGAAACTCGGATTCCGAATGTCATATTAAACAACGTAAATTCGTCGCTAGTTTGATTCGGTGACGATATTAACAACACTACATCAGAATCTGACAGAAAGGGTCTTATAGAAAGCAGACAGAAGGGACTCAACTTCAAAATCTTAACCTGAATCATAATGACTACCAAGGAAATGCGTGAAAGCAGAAAAGAACATACTCACGAAATTCTGTATCACTCTCTGGTAAAAAATGCATGAACTGAGTTCACTTACCTGAAAGCAGCAAAAGACCGGAACAATTAAAGAATGAATTTATAGTATTACAAATTATAGTTCAGCGACCAGTTTGAACAATAGTCCATCATCTAGTACTTCGAGATGAACATAACAGATGATAACCATTGTGAATTATTCAAGTTATTCTACTCTTTCATAGTTATTTCAAACACTTTTAAATAACAAAAAATTATGATTACGCATCATATTTAGGTTTTATTGTGTTGAAATGTAAGCAATTTCGAAGCAAACAAATAGTTAACTACAAATTGTATGGTTCGCAGTTGAAAATAACTTTTTACAAATAATATGGTGCTTTATGAACACAATTTTGTACTTCTACAATGTTGATTGATTTTTTAAGCAAATTCAAGTACTAACTACGTTTTTCAGCATAATTGGAGCATTCATTTTCATTGGTCTAGTTCATAGCCAAAAAACGTTTCAACTGTACCCGAATAAGACGGGTTTTTCGAATTTCAAGTTATTTTTTGCACATTTCTGAGTTTTGTCGATTTGAATCTGCTTTAATTGTGCTGTCCCACGAATCCATCCTTTTTATGGAATACTTTCTTTCCCAAGGGAAGCTGTCTGGAATGATACGCACATGCATCCCACACATTTTCACGTAGACAATTTTGATAAATTTTGACCCTAAAATTTTGTGAAACTGCAAGAAATAACATAATTTTTTCACGGAAACTCGTTGAAATGTAGTTACTTGTAGAGCAATAGGTGATTTTCATTAAGAAATTCAATGAGGTATCACTTATGATGCATAATCTTTCAAGTCTAGGAGTGTTATCTTTTCCTATCACAATCAGCAAATAACTGCTTAGTAACCAACTCAGTATAGAATAGTTCGATCAGTAAAAGTGTAAAGTAATTCGATCTAATGTAAGGTAATTCGTGTAATTTCCGCCCCGGAATAAGCTGTTTTACGAGAGCTCATTTCGTGATAACATTTAAAGCTCCGATCGTGAGTCCGCTCTTCAAGTTAGGGATAAATTATGAAGACGACATTACGTATTACGGATCCTCGACGGAAACCCTGTTTGATTTGATCGTCAGGAAAGAGGAACACAAATCATTATGAGTTCTATAAGAACAAGATAAGAGTTGCCTTTCCCTCTCTACCGGGTTAGATCACCGCTTCAGCGAAGATGAAACGTTTCAA
This sequence comes from Creontiades dilutus, assembly GCA_031894815.1. Classification (NCBI taxonomy): domain Eukaryota; kingdom Metazoa; phylum Arthropoda; class Insecta; order Hemiptera; family Miridae; genus Creontiades; species Creontiades dilutus. Next base: position 217,174 of record JAVIWC010002863.1, on the reverse strand, counting down.
ACCTAACAACCGTTGGTGGTGAGCCAAAATTCGGGTGTCCAGCGCCTCCAGTCGGAACGAAGCCCTTATGTTATGATGAAATCATTCGGATTTTGAAATAGTTTGGACAGATGCCGGAAGCCTTAGGAAACTCGTCTCTAAAATAGAGAGGTAAGTCAAGTCGGGAGGGCCCTTTATTAATAGTTCGCGCCCGACGAAGGGTTCACAAGTTGATATGGGAGGTCGTTCAACTTGGAGCGGAATTGATAATGCAGAATTGTGAGGCGAGGACAACAACATTCAATACTTAATGAAACACTATCACATACCATATTTTCAAATATTCAAGAAATATGATAAAGCGAAATTCAATCATAGATAAATCAAAACAGAAATGTTCACCCAAAATACTTTTTTTTCTGTTTTCGACAGCTATAGGTGTATGTTATATCATCAATGCTGACCAACCACTTAGAGTGAAAGTAATTCAAAATAAAAACTGAATAAATGAATAAAATTCCAGTTTTTTCATCGGTTACTCACTCAAATGTAATTCTTGTAATCCAAATTTTCAATCGCGACCTACCATTTAAAATAGTTAGTTACCATAAAAACATATTCTGAACTGTAGAAAGACATTTTCCGAGGGCATTCAGGTTCCGAAAGTGTGAGACCCTATGATGATTAGGAGTAAATTTTGCAAGGATGTCTGAACTACTGGCTAAATTAACATAAGGAACAGCAAACTTGATTGTTTGCTTTTTTCCTTTTTTAAGCTAGGCAATCACACAAACAAATCATACGCTGACTATAAATGTTGTGATTTGGAGATCTGAAAACTCATGAATAATACTATCCAATGATATAATTAGAAAAATATAAAACACTAACTACATGTTCTTTTCTAATGAGGGGATGACGTTAAAGCAGGTATTATCAATCAAGGAATTGGAAGTGAAATAATAACGCTTCATTTCTACTACAAATCGAGAAAATCCGTATCGGTTCAAAACAATATATCAATGGAACATCATAGAAAATTCTTCTTATATAACCTGCTCAACCTGAGGACCTATACATATTTCCCAAATCTCATGAACTCCATGTACCTGCGCAATAAAATCGTCGAATAAAACAACATATTAAAGACGTTCCATATTCCTCAGGCTCACCAATCCCACTTCAGAGCACATTTTCAGCCCTGGACAAACCGGTGAACCAGAAGAATGGTTTCTGCTTGTGGGCTTCAAATATTTATTCATCAATATACACACTTTGCATTCACAGTAGTTATAAACAGATATGAAGGGGACCCATTCTTCTATCAACCTGTTGCTGTGTCCCAAAAGCAGCTGTATCCTTAACAGTCCAACCTTGTTATAAGATTTTATGAATGGCTATTAGCCTCTTTCAACTACACTTCTCAGCTGCATAACACTCGAATATGGCTCCTGTTTGACATTTGAACAAATATACACACTCATTAGGAATAACTTGTTATACACGAGTATTAAATTACGGCAATGGTGGATACTAAAAGTCTATCAGAAAACTGCAAATCATGACGTTGGTAAATCGTTATTACTTGGAGTAGTTCCTACTCGTTGAATGGATTCTGATGCTACTGAAGAGTTTTGAGATGAGCTCTATTTCAATCTGTATCGTTCAGGCGCATTGAGTGACAGCTTTCTCCCTAGGAACGCAATGAGTGACATACATTACTGATATAAATACACACCATGACCACTCCTGGAAGTTTTGCAAAGCACTCTCCATTATTTCATTATACTTACCACAGTAGATTTTCTTAAGCTCTAAATTGGGACTCCTTATTGGTATCGGCACCGATTGGGTACACGACAAAATATCATTATTATTCAGCCAGAAGGAGATTGATGGGGCGGATCGTGGTCTGCGGTTCTCCACCTGGTTCTGTTACTCCGAACTCGCTCTGAACGCTCCAGTTGTCGGAAGGGAGCGGGCGGTTCTGATTCTGCAGAACCCAGAGGTGACCTCGCGCACGTTCGACTACCGATTCTTTTCCTACCCTTTCTAACCCCGACCTGACATTTCCCCTGGCATCCATCACCTGTCTTTCTGGTACTTCGGAGCTAACTCCGGAGAAAGGTAACTCCCCCTGTTCCATCTGCCTTCACTAGCGTATAGTTTTCTCTCCTACGCCCCTGGGGTCCGATGCCATTCTAATTGGATACCCCGCTCCCTCTCATCATCCAACTCGGCCGTTAGCGAAATGATCTAATTTTAGCCGGTGGTTGCCCTTTCGGAGCTCCAGACTCCTGAACCCACCGAGGCGTGCAGTACTGATTTACAATCCCCTTATTCTCCAGGAGAGAATGTACGTTAATGGCACCATGGCAAACAAAATTAATATAAATTACCTCGGCAGGGGTTACATACATTCAAACAAATATTAATATCCGCCAAGACTAGATGAAGAATGGACGCCGGGACAGAATGAAGTACTATCATAACAACATAGTTAGAAAAATTGAATTCCTAGGATGGAGAGTAGGGTGGGAGCGGAGAAAATGAAGAACTCCTGATTGAATGGCGGGAGCCGCTACCAACAGGGGTTGGTCCAAGTTTTATTGGTTGGAATGTTCAGATTAACTAGTACCTATTTGGCTCATATCTCCATTCAAAGGCAATAGTCCTCAACAGACAAGGAAGACTTATTCCATAAACAGTAGATTGTGACAACTGTCGGTCAGAAGAAAAAGATAGGAATGTCAGTCAGATGTACAGCTAACCGTCTCCACTGAACCATGGATTTGTTTCTAGAAAGCTAATCATCAATAAACAACTTTTTTTCTAGAGATTGTTGCGATGACAAACAACGGCGTAGAACATGAAGCCCGATTCACTTATGTTTGACGTCGAAAGGAGTAACGCAAAACAGCCGAGGGTTTCGATATAATTATATTGATGTGATACGATTATTTATGCGAAGTGTCCATTTCTGAATCTCTAGATTCCAAGGGTAAACAGTATCAGGAGAAGGAACCCACCCTAAAAACATGTATACATCCTTGCACACCCCCTCAAACAGGTTGCATTCCCTTCCTCGAATTAGACCAACTATCTGCCATACAATAATTATATCAGCATTTGTCAACTTTCATCACGATATTCACCTTCAACGAGTTTCAATATTACTTCTGAAAACAAAACGTATCTTCCCTAAACAGAATCAAGAAATTCCTTTATTAGATGTTGATAGGTTCGAATGAAATGATACTTGTAGAACCACCTGATAGAATAATGGTAGAAATTACTGATTTAGAAATCTATCGTATAATACCTATAGTGCTGTTTTTTTTAATCGATTTATTTTGGTTAAAGATATTACCTCTCCTCTAAAATCAAACTGCAACTATCGGTTATATTGTGAGCTCTGAGCTGCCCTTTAGGATTTATTTTTATCTAACCACGGTAGACGGTCTTGGATGTCGCTAACATCCTTCTTTGGGATACACCACCCCACCCGTAACTTGTTCATTCTTATGCACCAAGAAAAGAGCATACTATCAGCGAATCGGAAGCTAAAATGTTATCGTCATGTCACCGACCACCTACGCCTCCCTTTCCCTATTCCCAACATTCGGTAAGCAACCCAAGGGCTGATGATCAAAGAAACTCTTGACGATGATAATACCATAGAAAGATTGACCTCTGAAGTTGAAAATTAAAACCTAGCAAATGAAAACTCAAAAATGATTTTGATCAACTACAGGAAAATCTCAATTCAGTATTTTCATTTCTTTCATGGTTAAGTACAATGCTATCTCCGTTTAAACAAGGCACAGAAAACTACTTTCCACGACTAAATGTCATCACTAAGAAGAGAACAATACCAACTGTTGAGCTTTTAAGCGATTCAATGACTGAGAGTGCTACATAGATATAACTTCGACACAAAAGTAATCAGTTTGTTTGTGCCCAAGGCGTTGCGGAGATTTGGCGGTGACTTCCTCCTTCGGACGTGACTCGAGTCAGACATCGTTCGATTAACTGTCCGTTGAACTGCTTTCACATTACGAAACTGATGTTATTGAGGTTCCCGTAGCGGGTTAAAGTTAATTTTAGAAATTGACTTCCATGAGCTCAATCAGATACCTGTGTATCAATCTCAAATCCGATCGAACCTTGGATCCGACACACGCAAAAGGAAGACTACTTAAGATTGAAACGTATTTGTGGAATATGCACACCAAGGTGAGCAGGGAAGAGATTAGACCTCCCCTTACTAGAATAGACAAAACCTATAACAACCCAAATTTAAAACCCGAATGTATCAAATCTTTCCGAACTTCAAACAATGCAACGCCGAGGAAGGTATTGAGCGAACAACGGAGTTTTCGGTTGGGTATCAACCCCAGGCCACCTTCTTCGCGTCCTTTTTATTGATGAGTTTGTATAGTCTTTCGCCAACCACAGAGTGGATTCAACTGAGTGTGAAAAAAAAATTTGGGTGAAAGAGCAGGTGGATTAAAGCAGAGTGCCACCAACAGTACTGATCTTCCTCAATCCATTCCCAAGAAACGATTTTCCAACTTTTCATTTTTTGGAAAACCACGTTTTTTCCATAAACACCCACGTTGTTCCACTTCAAATACTTTTTTCAACTTTTGACACGTTGTTCTTTTCAAATTCAGCGTTGAATTTCCTATAGAATGGTGTTGATTAATAATTGAGAAAAAACTATCTATAAAGTGTGAGGTGATGGAATGGTACAGTTGCCCCTTCCGAGGAGGTGGATGCATTATTATGCTCCGCCACGCTCAGAGGATAACCCAGACGCTTGCAGGCATCCGATTTATCTCCCAAGGCGACAGATCCTAAAATCGGGAAGGGGCCAACTAACCATATCCATCACAAAAGGAGGAGGAGTTATAGTTCAAACATTGCTTAAATTGTGGACGAAAAAAAATTTGGACCAACGCTAATTCTTAATAATTTTTTGGGTAGAACGCAACCGGGCAACCATGCGCAACCAAGATCAACATTGTTTTTTCAAAAAACCCCCATTTTTTATTGCAAAGGAAAATTTCATGAACATTTGGATAATCAACACACACACACACACACGATGCGCCAAAATAATCAAGTGTGGCACATGACTAAGAAACGCTGAATAAAATTTTGATATCGTTTTCTTGATTTGATTTCATTTTACTGCATTTACAGCCAAAAAAGTCACTTTATTAGGAGGAAATCATTGATTTTCTGTGGAATCTTTTCCGAGTATTGTTCCCTTCACGAATTATTTCTCCTTTGTGCAGCTAGACATTGCTGTTTACATAGTGCGAAACTACCGTATCCAGTTGGAGCATGATCCAATTCACGGAGCATAATCAATGTGTTGATAATTTGCGACGAGAACGACCAAAATGATGAATGAATTTTCCGTAGAATTCGAATCTGCAATAAAAAATGGGGGTTTCCGTTCGAAAAAACAAAGTTGATCTTGGTTGGGTATGGTTGCGCGGTTGCGTGCTGCGCAATTTCGTCATTTTCGAACGCAAAAATTATGAAGAATATCGTTGGTCCGATTTTTTTTCGTCCACAATTAGAGAAAATAAGCGGGGGGAGCGTAGTTAATGGGACACCCTGTAGTTCAAACATTGAAAAATTGAAGAAGTATTTAAGAAATAGTTAATAAATGAATTTATGAAAATACTTGTACGTTAACATTTCAAAAAAAAGTGCGAATTTTAGGAAAAATTGAAAACTAAATAAGATTTTCAGTGGTACGGTCAAATTTACGATTCGCCTATCTCTCCATGGAGATATTCAAGTTTGAATGCGAAAAAACCGTAAATAATCAAATACAGGAATTCATAAATTCAAGGAAATTGAGCCAAAATTAAATTCAAGTTTTGAGTCTGAGGTCGATTCGAAAATGTGGTCAAACGTCGTTTTAAAGTGGAATAACATGGATTTGTACGGAAAAATACGAGGTTTTCAGAAAATAATCCTTTTAAAAATCAGGCTAATTAAACGAATACTTGAAAAACAACAAAATATACAAAAATAAGATTAGAGGAGTTTGCTTTATAAGAATTCGGACAAAATTTAAGTTGTGAGAATTTACCCACATGCAGATAAAAAAGATTACAGTAGGATTGGTTAAAAAATGTTACATTAGATATCAAACGTAGGCGTGGAGAAGTAGATAATAAACATAACACATAAACGAGACTAAGCCATTATTTCGAGTTCAACCAGTATTGTCCAGCCTCTGGTTGGTTGGTATTATCAGTGGAAGTGAACTGAGTTACTCTATTCACACGTTTCACATCATCACTGCCTGCAGGGTGTCTACTAACAATGGTTGGTTCCAGAACAATTACACGTAATACGTTGCCAGCCTGTGATGACAGAGAGCACTTTCTTCCGCTCGGCCGCAGTGAATTTCATTGTGTCCGCCCAACATTGTCTAATGACCGCATCGAATGGAAAGCTACACCACCGTCATTTCGAAATTCATTCATTTTCAATGATTTAAAGCCTATCGAGTCACCGAATGAAAACCAACTAAAATGGGAATCATGTGTTACTCTAAATCAGCAGTAGTGTGTGCATATGTAATAATATTAAACTCATGGCCCTTCAGTTCCTCATTGCTCAATATTTATAGTAATCGCAGACTCAAACAAATTAAGTCATAACAGAGGAACCGTGCAGGTGTTCCATTGATTGATGATCTCCAAAACCATACACTGCATGTCCAACAGTATTTGGTCGCAGGGTCAGCTACAGTAATAATAGTATCACCAAGACAGATGCATCACTTCAAAGCAAAGGTCTTTACAACATATTACACTGGCCTTCATATGACTTGAAGAAACACGAATGAAAATATCTAGATCGTAACTCGTTAAATTTTGTACCAAGCTGCTGTGGGTTGCTTGCAGTATTTGGCACTTGACGGAGCCTAAAGCGACGAACTAAGAACCAGATGAAAATCCTTCAAAATTTCATGAAATAACACTAACAAGGACTTAAGAAACTCATCATAAACCTTGTTGACTGGGTAGTTGGAAAAAGCAAAGGTTAGTTCCTCACCTAAACTCCACTTATATATTTCCCGATAAGTAGACATCGTTCTTTTGATCTACTACGAACACAGAAACGAATACTGTAACGCAATGTCAGCCGTAAGAGTTTGAACTATAGCAAAGCCGATTTTCACGTTGGGTCAATCCATACTGAAGATCTTGTCGGTTTAATAACCGTAGTCCAGGCAAAAGCAGAAATGTACAAGTGATGTCGATGGGAAATTAATGAAAGATTTTCACAGACTAATAATCGTACTGTAACGAGTAAAACGAACCATTTCAAGATCAAAGAGACATGTCTGATACATCAAAAGCCTTTCTTATCTAGTTGGAAAACAGCTCTAAATAACACGAGAATTCCCTTGGGAGGATCCAACCCAGTTCCTTTTTTCCCTTTTTCCCTCGGCATGAGACGAATGTGTCCCTAGTTATCTTGATGGGTCTCCAGTCGGGGGATTGATGCGCTAAAAGTGGGCCAGTAATCTGAGTCTACTCCACTTTGTACTATCTCACTACGAGTCTTACACTTCACTTATCGTTCCTTTCATCGCGTTAAGGAATCGTCGCCCGTACATCATACCGGAGAGAGAAACGTCGGAAAGCCGGTGGATTCCTCATGTCGGACGTAAGAACGGTTCTTGGAAAGCTATGTGATCCTTTCACATGTCCCATAAAATCAATATACGAATGTTACGACCCAAATTTTTGGACTACTAAAATCTCATGTCCTCAAAATCATTCACGAAGGTAACTTATCCCAAGTTGTCTCAAGAATCGTAATTTGGTCACTACTACTAACTCACGCATCACACGTGGTGTTTAAGCTATTACTCTACGTTTACCAATTCTGGAAACCAATACAATGGAATAGTTCATGATAAAATTTCCATTCATCTGAACCATAATGATATGACCCACGTTCAAGATGTATTTACCAAGGAATTTAGAAACAATTTACTGGGCATAAAATAAATACAAATATTTAAAAAAGAAAGCCAATAATAGTTCGTTCTTGATTAATACAGACAAACTAGCAGGAAACAACGTAAACTTTGTATTTACGGCTCTATATTTATATTGGGCTTTAGAATGAGGGCACCCTAATAGCAAATATTTAAATTTACACCGTAGGAGATATAAGAACTTATTCTAAGAGCCTGTCAGATGATCAGAATGGTTATGTACCTTCATTAAACCCAGCAGTCCCAAAGATGTTACATTTCAAATTGCAGAGAATTTATCAGATATAAATTAACTCTAGAGTTTACTCGACGTATGTTTACTGTATGTATTCAACAAATTTAAACAGCTTTGACTCACAAAGACAGACACACTTCTCTCTTTTATATAGAAGCATAAAGGGGTAGCGATCCCACCTTGACCCCCGCTTGTCCAATTTCATTATGGGAATTCCTATAGGAATGGCTTCTATGGATGCACCGAATTTATACAACCAACGCATCTTATGGCAGCTTCTATGTAGTTTTACTTGCTTAACAATCGTACACTGCAAAATGAGAAGAAGGGGAGCCCACCCAACCAGGGATAACCGAATTTTCGTCTATTCAAATTCCCAAATCGGAAAAGATGGGCAGTTCAAATCATACACCCCTTACAGCACACCAGCCCAGATTCAAGTTGTCAGCCCTTAATAAAATGAATCGCAGGTATTCTTTATGTATGTGCAAGGATTGGAATGCAAATTATTTCTAAATTATGTTTTATACACTTTATCGTTGAACATTTTACACCTGCGACAATACCAAGGAAGGATGCCTTCGTTCATCTGAAAAGCCTCCATTTGCATTTGTCGACTAATTTGGACACCGGCACTTTGCATTGAAAGGAATTCGCTCGATATATCTAACCATCACTCAGCACTTGAAATCGGTTTCCCACGACATTTGATTCCCATTTAAGCCCAAGGGGTTCCTTAATCCACGACTTCCTCCTATCAGATCCATCTTTATCGCATCAATTTTACCCGAAGGGGAGGAGTCATAGAATATTAGAGACAAGTCTTGACAATGAAAGGCGGGGTTCACCTACGCCTGAAGCCCGTGAACAAACCTGAGTAATGGAACAATCAAGTTACCACCTTTCCTGATATTACGCATTCCATATTGTTAAGAATGTCGTGATAAACCCCCCAGTTGAAAGCAATGCATGAATTACGGGGACATTCAGATTACCTCCTCCATTGACGGAATTGAATTGCTTCAAAAGGAGAGACGTCCTAAACACATTTACTACAAGCTGCACTAGTAAAAACGTTTGAATCTAGAAATGAAATCGGTAAAAATATTCCTTAAATACTAATAAACAATGATTAGGACATTCACAATTACATTATCCATGAATTGTCAAATTCAGATAAATATCGTGAGATCAATTTGGATTTCATTCTTCGGGAAATTGAGAGTGATTTCGAGATTTCAGTCTCACTGTTGCCCGATAAGTGATTTCGCATGATTCTGTTCATAAGTTTAGAAAATTCCAGCGGACTTTTGATATTGAAAGTCCGCCCAAATCGAAAAAGAACCAACATAATCAGATGGAGGGTTGAAAAAGGTTTTCAATGTTTCGATTTAAAGGGTGCGTGTACATTATTGGAAATAACAATGAATCAAAATTTGAAGCACATGACGGACGTAGCAATTGACGACTCAATATTTTCTCTCATTGGCCTTTCAGAAGTGATGGATAGGTATTTGTCTAGAAACACACAAAAATATATATACATACTTATTCATTTATTTTCATTTCAAGTAACTGGAAGTTGTCTTTTATTGAGCCGTAACGGTTTCGACTTGATTAATCGACATTTCATTCATCAATATCATCTCATCTCAACCAGATGATCACTTAATCATATTATCTCGATCACTCGACATCTCTCAGTCCAGTCTTTTTTTTTTTTTAACAATCAATCTGTTCATAGAAATGTTCATACTCATCTAAAACAATATTTTAGATCGAATTCAATAATGAAATTCTAGGTGAAAACCGCAACGTTAATAACTCAGGCGAAAACGCTAGATAGCTGCAGAGTTGTTTTCAAGGGAAGAGAAACCAGCTCGATTATCCTAGGTCGTTAGGGAATTTATTCAAATCAAAATCTCCGATCCTCATCTAAACCACCCCAGAATCGGCAACGGTTTTCAACGCAGAGCGCACGAAATCTTTTCAATCTTGGATGTGGAATGTTCCTCCGAAGAATTTCCAACGGTGATTGAGCGATGCGTTTATCTCGAAACCCGAACCCACCCCAACAAGGTTGGAGATGTTTACGATGCTTTCGACCTCTTTCGGGACTCATTTTTAGCCTTCATCAATATTTAATGGGTAATTTACGTCCAACGGATTCTACTTAGGGAGCATCCAGTTCAACTCACCTGTGGGAGGGTCGTAAAATTTTCTCATTGTCGACCAGACCGAACGGGTACTTGCAAAGACATTGTGTAAACTCATTCACATTTTAAGCAAGTCCGAGGAGGAGTAGGGGCTAAATAAATATTTCGGGACAATGTCTTGATTATATGTCCTGCACACAGTTCGGGTAGACACGGTTCTTTTGCTTCTATATTAATAATATAGCACATACATAACAAATATGATTACATGGTTCAAGAATATGGTATATCAAATGATACAACGGCAAGGAGAGGCGTTAATGCAGATTTGTACCGTTAGAATCTTATATCATATTCAAACAACAAGATCGAAACAATGCACAATTGAATAACAAAGGGTTTTTAAGGGGAATTTCCATTATAAAGTTGTTATAATGCAAATTATCATGGAAAATAAATTTGATGAGTCTCGTATCAGTAGGCATATTTTTTAAATAGGTTTTATCTCTTCTCTATACAATCAAATAGCTGGAAACTTAGGTTACGCAAGGACTGTCAATATTTTTGGCCGAAGTTGATCCAGTAGGAGTAATACTGTATAGTTTGACAACTTTCCAAGGCATAATTTTGATAGGTACAGGCTATTCCACAATTAATTTTGGCGGAAGAGTTAGCATTGTAGTTGAACGAAAGCGCATTCCTAGAGCACAAGGTAATTCTGCCGGTGACACAACAGAACGTCGTCCAATGGATCACGAGCTAGTGCTCAGTCCATTCATTCCTTCCGATCCCGAACCAATCACCTCACCCCGGAATCTCATTCCCGAGGGTCGACCTGTGTTTCCGACCATCTCAACCCGAATCTAAAAATAGCGACGGCGACCTTTGAGGGGATTATTTCTTCTATCAGATCGAAAGTGGCAAGTGGCTCGCGGCAAGACCGGTTCGCGCAGTAGGTGATAGTAGAATGTGCTACCCCCGCTCAGGGATCCTCGAAAGAACGCGTTCGACAGGGAAGACGTGAACGGCATCTTGAAAGAAAAGTGATCCTCAAAGTCTACTAATAATGTTGATCAACATTACGCCAATTAATACCGACCTGCGGCAATCCTTCATCACTTTGTGTATAGGGAGAGATGTAGATACACTTGATTTTATGCTACAGTAATGGATTCCTACAGAGCAACGAATGAACACGTAACACCACACCTAAACATCGGAGATTATGAATCTTTTTGTTGTGTTGTCTTGCCTATTCCATTTTCGATTCCTTCGTGCCGAAGTAATAAAAACTATTGGTGGTGCAAAATGCCGGAAAACTGTCTTCCAAAATCAAAATTTCCGCTAGCCTTCTACGTTTGAGAGTTCGCTGATCAATTTTGGTTCATATTCTTGTCACACCCCAAACTATACTACGATTTCGAATAAATATCAAAGGGTTGTGTGATCAGCACTTCTGAGGAAAATATTGGTCAATGATTATTATCTTTGCGTAGTCTGCACAATATTTAACTTAGTGTTTCGTACCACCTCCTCGTCTTCTAGATGCCTTGGAAGGAGCACCATTTTTATTTCTGTTTCTTCAGGGAGAAACATTATCCTCAAGGTCCCTCAGCTGTTATGACTCCATAGCTTGTAATAGTTTTCAAGATAACCGACAGTCGCTACATTTCATATTTCAGAATCGTAGGTCGAATAAGAAAAACATTAGCCGCAACAGTCCCCCATCTGACCAGTGCGCCTCCATACCTAGTAGACGTTTCGAAGGAGTTCTATTTCGGCTCTCCGCACTCTAGGTCGATTTGGAAATATTTCCCGTAACCGTGGCGTTTTCATACCTTCATGTTTGAATGGATTTCTATATCATAATGGGTGGTGGTTAAATATAGTGATGAATTGATGATAATACGGCCAAATCGAAGGAGGCTCAAATAATAAAACTTATCCACCTACCATGACAATTAATCCGTTTTGACTAGTTCATTGCTTTTAAACCGATTCTACATGGCCAAGTTACAATATGAGTTAGGGAGCAAGCTATACTGCGCACCCAACTTCTGTTTTGGGCTACTGTTTTTCTTCCTTTATTTCCAGCAGACTTTCAGGTCATGTTGAGGGAACGAAATCTGTGACTAGGGTCCTACGACAGAGCGAACAACACAGAGGCCTTCTGGCGCCTCTTCCATTGTCCCCAGGTCCACCCACATCTCGTCGCGACACCTCTTCTAACTTGAGTTAATCGGGATGATAAAGGGGATTTCTTTTTCTCGGTTGAACTTTTTCGAGTTAGAGAGTCGTGGGAGTTGTACAGGAGGATTTGAATTAAGTGAGAAATTGTTCAGACCGTTGAGTGAAAAATAATTAATCACTTCGGTATAACGTTCTACGGGAACACAAACGAACAAGTAGAATAGAATTCCAATGAAAATAATCCATCGATGGATGAATAGTCGAAGGAAGCAGCGCCTTATAGTTTGGTTATGTATTTGACATTGAGAATCAATCCTATAAATCGCTTTTCACCGAATTCAGGATCCTAAATCATAAAAAGTAATTTATTTGTCTCATGTGTATAGATTCAAGTATAAGGTGAAAGAAAGTGGTATTCCAAAAAAATCAAAGAAACTTTGCTCATTCAGACAGAATCGGAAGAACGGGATTTCATTCCAACATATTCTAGAAATGTTATGTTTCAGCTCATCAGGTTTACAAGCTGTATGTGTGCTACATTCCTGTAATTGAGGAGAGTAATTTTTACTGATCCCTCCAATGACTCTCCCTCGTTTCATGATGCACCTTTATTCTAATGATGAATTTTCAGAAGAAAATAATCCTTGGAGTATAAATAAGGGAATAAGGAACTGATATCAAATGCCTCCATTTTCTCGTAGTTTTTTTGTCGTTAAGCATGCTTGATATTCCTCATAAATCCCCTTTGATTTCATATCAAGAAACATTTTAATTTCAATTTGATTACTTACGAAATCGAAGTTTTGGTTTATTTTCAATAATAAACCATTGTAATCGCTCTTGAAATAAAAATTCTAACCCCCCCTGAAAATTTCATGGTTTACGTTTCAAAGGGTGTAGAATCCGAATCTGCAATTAAAATTTTTCCGTCCGTCCGCCGTACGAATGTTGGTCCGACGACGCCCCAATTCTTGAGCCAGCTCTCTCACTTAATTTGAAGTGCCCTTTAAGGGTTGTCAAAGTTTTGTAAAATCCCTTAAAACCTCAAAAATAGTCGAAGCGGCCTCAATTTGGACTTTTTTTGAAGAACTTTCCATGAGGAATCAAATTAGCCCTTCTCCAGGTTCGTAGCTCAAACCATTCCCGATATATGGCCCGATTAATGGTGCTAACATTTGCGTTTTTTTGGTTTATTATTGTTTTTGTTTTGATTGCAGTAACCTAGTGATGTAGTGAATGTGGATACTGGAGTGAATTCCTAAAAGGCTTTGTAGCCAATGCACGGGTTGAAGCATTCTGATATGCATGCAAATTCTTGCACTGGGGTTTATTATTCAATTTCATTCATTTGGTTTGCATTCATGATTTGAATTTCTACTAAGCTTTGGAGTGTGCGTGTTTCACAGGTGATAGAGCGATTATTGAATTTCAGGAGATATGCATAGAGATCGTAAATCGGTTCTCAACCAAAATACCTATTTGGACTGATCAGTTGATCATATATGTGTGCCTCCTGAAATTCAATAATGGCTCTATCATTTGTGAAACACGCACACTCCAAAGCTTAGTAGAAATTCAAATCATGAACGCAAGCCAATTGAAAAATAAACCCCAGTGAAAGAAATTGCAGCGTTTTATCATGGAAATATTAAGTTACGAAATGACACAAAATAAACTCCTTGGCACCATAGCAACTGCTTTTCCATAAGTAAAAGTGGGTCTTACGATCATCGTTTTTGGCGCTAATAACCATACGGACTTTCTCGAAAACGCTTTGTTGTGTTAACAGTTCTAAAAACTTTGAAATTGGGAGATGCAGGGACGCTTGCCACCCTACCAATGTTCACAACTCCAAGTACTGTTGTCAACTGAAGTCAAGTTGTGATTATACAACTTGTAGTCTTTAGTTTGTTTCAACTCTGTTTACACGAATCGTTACGGTATGTTGGTATTCAAAAGCGCTGTTATTCTCATTTCAATTCAATCATATTAAATTTTATTAGAATTAGTTAAAGTCCTTCAATATTCCTACTGATGAAACTCGGGCTTTCCTACCTAGTTGATTAAATTTATTTATTAAATTAAGAGGGGAGCTTAATGATAATAATACGACGTCGTGCGTGCGCTCCTTTACTGCGATGGAACACATTACGATGATTTGACTGTAGGGCATAAACCCAATGAATTTTGTTTATATCTGAAGCCATTCAACTCGAATTAAGGAGCCCTGAAAATGTTTCCAAGTGATGAGCAGCTGGGAAGGCTATACCCTAGTTAGGACGTTAGGAAATTGATGTGAAACGCAAATGGAAATGAAGAACGAAATTTATCCGGATCGATAGAGAGCTAAGTAGCCATATGCTAATACGATCATCCTCTTCTCCCTCTAAAAATAGACCAGGGGAACTTGAAGGGTAGAAGGAACAAGGAATAAACATTAAGTTGAAACACGCATCAAGAACTTAGAAAGGGGGGATGAACTTCCCCACGCGTGGAGCCCATCCATGTGAAGATGCATCACGCTCTCACACACCACACTGGCCATATGCCGTTACCTTGTTACTATCTTATCGATGCGATGTTCTATTGAAAACCGTATATCATCGCTAAAGCGGATAACGATCTTTTGACAATATCATTTTATTTGGAAACCCCGAGCAAACATTGAGGAAGCAATGTGATAACCGCGACAACTAAAGTCAACCAAACAGTAATAGGAAATATAATAAACTGGTAGGTAATAAACCAGCGTACATGAAATGCATCCTCGTGATAGAATATAATGATTGGAATTCTGGTTGTAATGTGAAGAGGAATTGCCCAAATACAATGGACAATAGATTTAGAGCTCAATTTTTTCAGAAGCAAGTTAAGTAACTTTATATAGTTACTTCTTATAGTTAGTTTGGTTAGTAACTATTTATATAAATAGAACTAAGACAATAAAGTATAATGCTCCAGTACTATGAAGCAACTGTAAGCCATAATAGAACTAAATAATGAGAAAGAAAATTGGATGAATAAAGATAAAATATGATATTAATGGGCATTAACACCGTCACCATATTCCTGGGAATGAATGTTGAATCCTAGAGCCCAAATATATTTCCGTTCATTTGTAGGTTCTTCAGAATTGAGCAAACAATGACAGGCCAGTTCGTTCACAAATTAATGTCTAGGTGCAACCAATGTTCAAAATTACAAGAAGTCCCTTCGTCAGTTTCACAGCCATGATGATGATTCAGGAACGGAGATAGCATAAAAAATTGTATGGATTCAATTGACTAAGTTTCGCTCTATTCATTTAGCATGTTTCGATTGCTCTGGTCAATGCTTTTCAAGGATTAGATTTTATGTATTCACCATCAATGCACACAAAGCTCAACACCATATTAATGTAAGAATTATCAATACAGTACAAAGTGGAAAATGAAATAAGAAGTATTATATCCCCTTCGTTAAACAATACAAAACAGTACAACGTCTACAGGTGATATGAAAACGAAAGTTGCCCATGAGATTTTAAATTTTGGAATAGGATGAGGATAAAGGGTTCAACTCAATATTCAAAATGGTGGTGGTTAAAAAAGTTTAAACTGTTCTTCTTTTTTAAAAAAAGGGGGGTTATGCGTAAATAACATTTGGTTATACAGAAATGAAGTAACCAAAGTTTTACTAACGAAAAATGAAGAAAGAACACATGATGGATGTATTGTAGCACAAAACTCAACCACTCTCCACATTACCCAATATTCTACCAAGACCGCTGGAAATTGGGTGTAAATACTTTACTCAGGGTACTGCGCGAGCTTAAGGTTCAAGTAGTACGGCCGTAAGGGCTTTGTAGGTGAGAACGGAAACAAAAGAGGTTTATCGAACGCTATCCAAGACGAGGAACCATGAAATTAACATTAACTAGGAGAGAGGGTTAGTGAACTGTCTCCAACTGGCATACCCTGATCAGCTAATGGAAACATTTAGTCATGCAGAGAGCGTGTTGACTCAGGAGGTTGTGTGCAGCAGTATTTACAGCAAATTGGTTCCAAAACTTTGTCTGTCAAGGTTTCACTAGACTTGGCCTAGTTTCTCTGAGATGAACAAGGCCATTTGGATAAGGAGTGCGATATTCCGTAAATGACGGGGGAGGGTAGAATATGGGATAGAGCGACGGAAACTAATGAAAAAGTGACACTTCCACCATTTACGGAACAGAATGAGTTCAAATAAGGCGAAGCCCACGCAGCGTCCCAAAAGACGAAGCGGAATAGAGCTATCTCTCTATGCGAGTACCTAGGCAATGCCTCATCCATCACAGGCTTTCAAACATGACACCGGTACCGGTGATACTATCGCTGGATTTAATTAAAAAACATTGGGTCATCTTCTCGTATCCAACGCCCGCTGTTGGACAAAATGGATCGGAAGAGGCACGGAATCACTTGCAGAAAAGATCCTATCAGGTTGTAGCCTTCTTCGATCAATCTCTGAAGAAAGTTCTGGCACCTCATCAACAAGTGGCGACCGAGTTATTGACTTAGAGATGGAGGAGGGAAACGCGAGAGAATAAATCGTTCCCATTTACAACTTGACGGGCAGAATCAGGAGGAAAGAGTGATGAGGGTTTATTGATTGAATTTAGTCGGGAACCGCACGCGTTCAAGTCGAAAGTACGACCATCTGCGCAAGAATAGCGCGACTTTCAATCAAGAATTTAAATAACATCCGAAGCGAAGGGGAGAGATAATTAACGAGTGGAGAGTGAGCAAAAACCCCATTGGATCCTGAAGCTAATGCATTAGGAGCATTATGGAAGGAGGTTGCTGGAAATGAATATATATAAATCATGAGATTTAGGACCGGCAGTGGCATAACTTTCCCCTAACGTATTTATTGATAATGAGTAGACTCTAGTGGGTAACGAAAATGTTGGAAAACAATAGAAAAATGGAATACACGAAAACGACAACCAGTCGGAAACAATGAATCGTGCTCTTTTCGACTATCGATACTAAAAAGTTCCAGACCCAATTCCGAAAAAAAAAAAAAATTATTATAAAAATAAAAATAAACCGTGGAAGTGATTGATTGCCAAGTTATTGATCACGACTGTGGGGATGAATTCGAAAATTCGTGTTTCATCATCCTTCAATCCTTATACACTATCCTTCAGGCATAAGAGTGATATTTGATTAATAATATTGAAACCTGGTGAAGTACTCGTACATAAACTAACTCAGACGTACTTCAATGTGTTCTTTGAGGTCTTTTCAATATTGGTAGTTCCTCCAGGGAAGGTCCACTTAGATTACAATAAGCAAAATTCATATATCTCATCAATTTGTGTAATTTCACAAGGATGGAGTAAGTTCCCAAGATCCCTGATATAAACCCGAAACAACTTCGTTTGCTATTCATATTTTAGGGTAGCTAATATTACTACAGGTCATGTCAAGAAAAATCGAAACATTGTTTATGGTTTTAAAAAGAAGGTCTAAACAAAAAACAAAACTACCCTAAATTCACTCCCTGCTGAGTACGAAAGATTCGTCAAGACGAAAAAGCAAAAATTTTAAAAAATCACCCAAGATTAGGTCATACTTGATACTTACATACTTAGGAACTAGGAAAACTGCAATTTCGTTATACCCTAAGAAACTCGTAACGTACATTATTTTATAATTCCGATCTAATAATGTATCGTATATATCCTGCAAAACTGAGCTAAAAATGAGTTTCAGGATTAATTGGTCATGCTAATGAAAGCAGGGATATCAAGATAGGCAACTCTAATCATAGGCCAGGACGGACAGACTTTTGGCAGATTTTTCGAGAACCTGGGATAATGTGACCCATCCACGCTGATTATTATGCATAGTGAAGCCTCCATTACAATGATTGTTTTTTCCTTCTGACCAAAATTATGGCGCTCACTTTTCCCTTCAAAGGTGCCTCATTTCGAAGCTTAACCCACAATTTTCGATTACCCTTCGGCACCCAGAAAAACGCCCGCTTCCTGCCGAAGCCCCGGTCCACGGAGATAGTTCCATTATACTCGTAGAAAGTCTGTACGATAGTTTCCTAGGCCGTCACGGGATCATTATCATACGCTTCGCGTGGAAATGAGAGGTCCCATAGAGTTGTAATGGCATACGGAAGCCGGAACTACACGTAGGTAGGTGGTAGTGGTCGTCCAGTCTTCGGATATCATAATAGTCGCGGTGATTCAGGCACTCCTCTACAACTTCTATTGTGCACCGAATTCCCTTTCACCGCGTGTGATTACGCCTTGCTACACAGCTCCGATAGGATTTTATTGTGGACGACCCAATAAGTTACTCCCTCATTTCGACGAAATGGGGTTGTTTTGGGTATCAAGAATAACTAAAAGTAGAAACTCTATTCCCTAATCATGACGAGTAGAAAGCATGAAACTGATAAAATGAATCCTCTTATCAATAGAATAATTTGCGTTCATTAGAAACTTCCCATGGTACACAAAGCTTACTGCACGACAGCTTCTTCATGTGTACCCGTGAATAAATAATTAAAATAGGGGATTAAGCACTGCTAACTACTGAACTACTGAATCCATTTTAAGTTTGGGTATATCAAGAAGATACCACTAAACCTGAACACTATGAAATTCATTATGGTCGATTGAAAGAAATCACAATACGATGAATCATATTTAGAGGAACCAATTTAGGCATCCAGTTCCATTTTCACACTCAAGCATAGTATGGATTGTACTAGGGTGTACGAAATGAAAGAGTGAGTACGTTCCAATCACATGATTCATTA
Source organism: Creontiades dilutus (assembly GCA_031894815.1). Classification (NCBI taxonomy): domain Eukaryota; kingdom Metazoa; phylum Arthropoda; class Insecta; order Hemiptera; family Miridae; genus Creontiades; species Creontiades dilutus. The sequence continues at coordinate 197,769 of JAVIWC010002863.1, read as the reverse complement.
TTTCAATAGATCGAATAAAATTTGCTCGATATATGCTTGGCCAAATTCAAGGAAATGTTTCAAGTCAAAAATAAGTAAGTAAATTCAATATTATCGAATGAATATTTGGAAATAAAACATACCTCAAGCAGTACGTTACTCTGGGTTGCTGGTCACCTCATAGCAATTCAATAAATGAGAATTCAGCAAAATCATTCATTCAATCAAAAAGTGATGAATAACAAACTTTCATATTGGTTTAAAATAAAACATACCTCAATTTAAAGTTACTCTTTAAGGGTTGTCGAAGTGTAAAATCCTCAAAATTCAATAAATGAGAAGAACTTTCCACGAGGAATCGATCATTCATTCATAGGTCAAACCATTCCCGATCTATGGCCCGATTTATGGTGCCAACATTCGAGTTATTTTGGTTTATTATTGTTTTGTTTTGATATCAGTAACCTAGTGACGTAGTGATGTAGTAATGTGGATACTGGAGTGAACTCCTAAAAGGCTTTGTAGCCGATCCACGGGTTGAAACATTCTAATAAATTTCAGGAGGCACAAAATATGATCAATCCAAATAGGTATTTTGGTTGAGAACACACACAATTTACGTGCTCTATAAAAATTCAATAATCGGTGAAACATGCACACTCTAAAGTTAGTAGAAATTCAAATCATGAACGCAAGCCAATTGGATAATAAACCCCAGTGAAAGAATTTGCAGCGTTTTTTCGATGTATAATCAGGAGAAGAAAAGTAATTGCGCGGACTTTTCCTCGTCATTGTTTAGCTGACTCATTCCTTGATAAACAGGGAACATTTCAATGTCCCATGAAACTTCACTTGGCGAAATAAGCAGTTTGAAGGAAGAACCTCAATCAAATCTAGGTACACAGTGTCAAGTACGGATGATGTGCGGAGAGGAATGAAACTAGGACTTGAAGATAAAAGGAGGAAAAATCGAAAATTTCACTCCAACAGACATTTGGTTCTACATCCGCGCCTGAGACTGAGAGATATTTCGTAATCCATTTTTGAGAGAAAGGTTTCCGTAGGGTTGGGAATCGGATGGCACAACCGTCCACGTCTGCAGCTTTCCGCCCGCCCTACAAGTTTTGTCACCCGACTTATCCTGGTCGCAATGTGGAAGTGTAGTTTCGGGGTCTCATAATCCTTTTTGCGATCGCGTTACCTTTCCACGACAAAGTTGCATAACTTTTGTTCCTGGTAACTTGAGATGCGGACGATCCGACATCGGCAAGCCCTGGCACTGCACCCTCGGCTTTCAGTCGGTAGGCGTCTGCTTTTTGGTTCAGTCTGCAAGAGTGTCATTCTCCTGGAAGCTTATTACCTTAAACGCTTAGGTCAAACAGGATCGAGGGACTTAGTTTCCGAATGGGATAAACGATGTAACATTAGCTGGATGAGTAGCTCAGAACGTTATGAAATATGCTACAAAACCACAGGAAACTCTAACAACAATGTACACCGTTGGCGAATTTTATATGGCTATGGCTCCAAATTATCAAAATACAAATAAAAACACACTTTCCTCAGGCACCCTCCAGGAATGTACCCACCAACTTCCCGAACCAATAGAAGGAATATTTTGTGTTTTTTTTTTTTTTCATAAAACACAAATCTTTTCGACTTTTAGTTATGTAGAAGCAGGCGGAGCAACGAATCCTGCCGTTTTTTTTTTTTTTTTCAGTGCAGAAGAGAGTTGTGCACGTACGAATATATGATATTGGCTATCGTAAGCTAATTCTGCTGGCAGGTTAAGCTACTTGGAAGTGGTTTCAGCGATATTCATGAGCTGGTAGTCTAGTAAGGTAATTCGTCTTGAAAAAAACTCGGCATCCAGTACACGCGCATTATAAAACTCCTAATCCTTCACTTTCAAACGTCATAGGCACGACATTTTGAATGATAATACTCGTAGTTTTCTCCAAGTCAAATATAATCGGACACCTCTCAAAGAAATTAAGGTTAATGGAAGTACACGAAAGGGCCTTTCTCTTACAGAACAACAGCCGCAAAATGGATCCCTGGGACGGCCAGAGATGCCGGACAACTAGTTTATCTTGAAAAGGGAAAGATGTAATCAGAGTGTCCTTTTCCTCGAGTTAAATTCATTAACAGTTCGCGAAGTAGTCAGCCCTGTTGAGGAGAAAGGTTCACTACTTTCCAACGTCACGATTCTTCCTTTTTAAAAACACTTTTTTTTCCGTTGGCAATGGGTGCGCTGTTATTGGGTGAAATGGAGCAGTGAACCGTGTAAATACCAGCGACCCGCCTCTGGAAATGAAACGGTTCGAACGACGAGATTCATTTATCTCCAAGGTGATCGTAATTTTATTAGATTTAATATAATCAACGATGTCAGACGAGTTATCAGTGCTGAAAGTTTAAAATCTGCTCGGTGTCTGTATCGAAAAGGTGTTTCTATAATCATAATGATCGTTAAAACTTGAACTAAAAACAAATTTTTTAGGTCGCATTCACAATTATCATAATTATACAGGGAAATATGAATAAGGTGACACGTGTCATATGTGTTCTTGGAGAACGTGACTCTGAACTTGCCGAAGGTGAGGCGTTATTGGCCTAGTGGTTGTCCACCTGGGTACAACAAACCCCTGGGAACCAAGAGTAACAAATTGAAGACAGTCCTTTCATCATGATGCTGCAGCACTACTTATCGTTTTCCCGCATAATTTCATCGTTTAGGGATTTTAGATTGAGCATGAAATGAATAATTGAAATCGATGGGTTCAATTCAAATTTAGGTCGAATAAAAAAGATACCAAATGAGTTTGTCGCGTGTTTCTTGTTGTTGTCTCATACATTTTTGTAACAGAGGACTTTCCAACATATTATTATTCTTTATTTTCGGGTCTCATTGAATATAGTTCCATGTAAAACGGTCACGGATTCGCGAAATATCGGCGACTGAAAAGAGCGTGGGAGGTGCTTCTGTCATGAATTTACATAAGAATTTGAAGTTGATAAACAGTTATCTAACCACTGAAACTATGAACATATTCCTTCACATCAGACGGTTATCCTAGAGTCATACTATGAATTGATGTGAAGATTTTTGGTCTATGAATTGATGTGAAGAGGACAAATGATCGAAAATGAATAACAATTAAGAGTGTTGGTTACTCTGCCACAGGATAATATGGATGATTATGTTTCCCTCAGTTTCCCCAGCAGCCCACTTACGACATTCGTCAAGGAGTAAATCGTATTAGTCATCAGACTGAAAAGACAAAGAACGGAACTCAGAAAAAAAGTGAACTACTCAAATTAAATGAGAAGAGTCATCATGACACATACTTTTCCCTGCCCCACATACTGCCCTACAGGCAACATGCAAGGCAGGAACTGTACCAACCTAATTCTGCATTCTTCTCAGAAACATACTTTTGGTCTGATGTAGATATAACAATTGTGAAATGTGTTACTTGAACAAGCAGTATATTAGATTTCATTAATGGAGTAGCTCTCTCAACTTCAGAGTATACAATTACATTAAAACTGTCAATTGTTAGTTGGTACAGCTACCGAGAAGGAAATGATACCAAAAGTTGCCGTCAAAGATGAGCAACGAAGGGGATACAAGTACGCAGTGACGATTCCAATGCGGTACGTCGACCGCCCTACGTGAGCTGCTGGCGTATCACGATCAGCCCAGCGAAGCGGTCAGAAAATCAAATTGGAAAGTCCGGGCGCAAGGTTTCGAAAGGCGAATACGAAATATTTTCGAGGTAGGAAATGAAATGGCGGATAATTCTACCAACGCCTCCTCGGAAACGGGACGCCTCTTGTATTACTGATTTCATGTTCGGTCTTCGAACTGTCTTCGTACCGTTGCGCCGTTTCTGGCCCGACAGCTAACGACTGGGACATTTCCGAGTTGTAAATTGCACGTTCATGCATCACCAAGACGTTACTTAACGCATTCAGTGCGGTAACGGGTTTGAACACATCCACTTCTACGCACTGAGACCAATTGGCATCAGACAACTGGACTTACCAACCAACTTCACAGAGAACACCATTGAATTCAGTAACCCTGTTGTACCGTGGGAGCTCAAATTAGCAGGTAACTTTCTGCATCCACACAACCAATGTCAGTAGTGCTGACAGGTTCCCCAGAATGAGATGTCACCTAATCAAGTTCGGAAGTTTAAAACGACAAAATAGGTAAATTCTTCAGAGGAAAGAGCAATTCTCTATAACATCCATGAGAATCAACTAACAGCATCCGGTGATTTACTTGAGCCATTTTTTTTTCTGAAGTATCAGACACAAGATAACAGCAGTAAGCTGGCATATGATGGAATCGAAAATCTAATGAGCTATGATAATAAAACTGTAGTGAGAAAATCTTGACAACAGACGAGAAGCTGATAGTATTTTCAATAATCTAATCAATAATAAAAGAGTTCAATGATACTGTATTTTAGTATTAGTTATCTAAGATCCATCAATTATAGCGATCACTGTTTTTAAATCGATTTCATTTTTAATAGTCAACATTTATTTGCGATTAATCTTTTATGGTAACTTCTTTGCGACGTGACCGAGTAATTCATTAAGAGAACTGTTATATAAAGAACATTCACTACACTGCAAGAAATTACTTGTTCTAAACGCGAAAAAGAAGGGTCAAAGACAAATGATTCTCACAACAAGAGATCGAAACAGAATTTCACATCCCGAAGACAACTGACTGTCCTAGATCTACATCTCACGTTCAATCATCAAAGGGAAGAAATCCCGCATCTTTGTCGGCGATTCCTATCTTTGGGTTCTGTAGGGATCAGCGGTTCACCATGAGAAATTTAATACGCAGCAGAGCCTATCTACAACAACAATAGGATTCATCTCATCAAGGAAGCTACTAAAAAAACGCTGCAAATTCTTTCACTGGGGATGATTTGAAGTTCTACTAAGATTTGGAGTGTGCGTGTTTCACAGGTGATAGAGCGATTATTGAATTTCAGGAGATGAGCATAGAGCACTTAAATCGGTTCTCAACCAAAATACCTATTTGGATTGATCAGTTGATCATATTTGTGTGCCTCCTGAAATGCAATAATCGCTCTGTCACCTGTGAAACACGCACACTCCAAAGCTTAGTATAAATTCAATAATAAATGAATGAATCATTGAATAATAAACCCCAGTGAAAGAATTTGCAGCGTTTTTTTCAAGAGCGATTACAATGGAAAAATATTCTATTTGATAATTTTAAATTTCGTAAGACGGAGGATGCATATCAGAACGCTTCAACCCGTGTAACGGCTATAAACCCTTTTAAAAGTTCACTCCAGAATCCACATTCACTACATCACTAGGTTACTGAGATTAAAAAAAAACAATAATGTTGTTTTTGTTTTGATCGCAGTAATTTCTAGTGAAATTTAGGCCGAATTGAGAGGTTTTTAGAAAAATGAGAACCCTTAAAGGATGCAAATGTTGGCACCATAAATCGGGACCAACATGGATTTTTCCTGATTGCAGATTTGTTTCTTGGATTTGGAAACGTAAACGATGAAATTTTCAGGGAGGTTAGAATTTTTTTTTAAGAGCAATTACAATGGTTTATTATTGAATAATAAACCAAAAGGGCGACTGAGGGTGTATTGAGGTCTCCTAATCAATTAGTTAAAACCTATGCTGGGGCAAAGATTTGATTTTCAGTTCAACACTCTTTTCTATCATCCAGCTGAAGGCCCTTTGGGCGATTATCTATCCTGTTTCATGTCTATCATGCATCAGTGGAATTGATAAGGATTCAAAATCGGCTACATTGCCTCCCCGCATTTGATTTGATCAACAGTTACAACTCAACCATCGAAATAAAATTGGAAAGGGATCTCGATACCAACTGCACCCCCTTCCAAGAGTCCGAAAGAAAATGGAAACCTCATATCATAAGAAAGAAAACTACATCACATTTCAGAATGCAGGTTCGGGCACGCCTAATGGCAACTACTGACCGCCGGCAATGAATTTATGTACCGGTTAATTGTAGTCAAACCAAAATTGATTAAGTACTGCAATAATCCTTACTAATATCGATATATCAATAGTATTGAGGCAGTATCAATAAATAGTAATCGATATAATTAACTAGTGCCTACAAGAAAACCTTCTAGAAGCTAATCCGCACAATCCAAAATCAGGCAAAATCTTAGTGACAATTAATTGGAGGATTTTCGCAACAGACTGCCAAACAAGCGTGTAAAGAAGGAAATTGATCGGCACGCTGTGAAATTTTGATTTAGGAGGGCGAAAATGTTTGCGGCCGACATAAAACGCAACGCAATTACATTAATTGTGTATTCAACATATTTAAGGGCAGAAAGCGTATCACTGGCATAATAACCTTAAAATGTAGTAAAATATAGATTTGATAAGTGGGAGATCGTATGAAGGAGTGACAATGCTGTAACGAATGTGCTTGACTTTATTATGTTGCTAGTTTAAGACAAAGAGTATTGTTTGTCAAAGCGGACGTCTTTAAATGAAAAAACGATCCAGAAATGTACCGGAACTGCGTTATCCTTTGCCCTACTTACTTACCCCAGACCTCACTAACCCGGAGTTACTTACAGCGCCGTTAACCTCATCCTGGACCGAGAGGAGGAAAAAATATTGCTCTTCCTGTGAAATCAATGGTCACGACTCAAACCGTTTTGTTGGCGTAAAAACAAGGGCCTTCCTTCAGAACAGACTGTGTTCCTCAGTGCCCTTAACGCAGCCCAGAAATAGACTTCTAATTTAGAACTCGGGTTCTGGGGTTCCTGAACAGTTCAGTAATCAGGGTCTCACACTTCTGAAGCCCTTAGTCTTGTCGCGCTTCTGTGAACCGAAGAATCGTTTTTAGAGGCTCGTAGAAAACCTATTAAATGAGAGAGCGGGACCGTGCAACCACACGGGCCTCTGAATAGTCTGTTAGAACCCGTTTTTACGTCGAGTTGAAAAGGAGCCTCCAGTCTGGATTTTCCCAACTGCTTTCGACGCTTTCAGAATAGAAAATGCACGCAAAATAGCATAGCAGGAATGCAGTGTATTGTCGTGAAAGATCAAACCTCCACGTTATTGTTGCTGTAATCTGGGTCTTGGGTTCAAGAATTGAGAACAGAACAAAAAGAGAAAAACGAGAGTCTATGTCACATTTTTTAGCACAATCATGGAGTGTATTGATAACAATTGGCAACAATATAGGTACAAAATTCAAGATTCGCCATGTATGTATGTTTCTTTGACAGACCTACCCTCAAGAAACTACCATCTTCAAATTAATTTCAAAGCGGTACATATTGGTTGAACGATTCGCTTCCCGTCAGTCGCTATCGTTGATTAGACAATAAAGCAATCATTTGAGGTGTCATATGCAGGTGTCACGAGAGGATAGTTACTTCTGCATTAGATAGCTCTTTTGCGTAAATCTTTAATAAACTGTTATTAGACGAATATACGTATCACACGTAATCTAAGAGTGGCGTCTCAAGCCTGCGTACTTCGTAATTACATTTCAGCAAGGTAGATCGATTAGGAATGGACCTGACTTCAAGGATCCTCAGCTGATCAATGTGTCTCTCTATATGATTGTCCGTAAATATATGAGTTAAGAAGAACTAAATTTCAAAAGGAAATCTTGAAAACGAAATTCCATTGCAATTATATCAGCCGATTCGATCGTCCGAATTATTATGGGATTCTTACTACGTTTAATCGATTTCGTATTCAAATTTCCGTTCACGTTCTGTTTTTGTGAAAGTAAGTAAAGTAAATAACCATTATAGGTTGATGCTTTTCGTCGTGAAGTCATCAGCTGCCCTCAGAATCAGAATCATCAGGTCTGATGATTTAGTTGAAAGCCACTGATTGTCTTTCTCTCTTGTGGGGAGAGGGGTTCGTGAAAACTACTAGAACGGGAGACCCTTACCTTACCATTCACCCACCAAGTACCAAGACCCTCGAATTTCCATAACTCCGGTAATCGTATGAGAAACCGTCCATCGAAACGCCTAACCCTTACGGCTTCTTGAGAAGTAGTTCTACACTGCAGGGAGAACGAACGGAAGAACTTAAAGCAGTCTGAGTCATTTGAAAGTTTTCGATATTCTATTTTTTAATATTTCAGCAATGATTGATAGAAAATGGTGCAGAGAATTCGGTTCAAACTAGACCCCAAATGCGATTTTTCACACAAGTTTGCCCCAAGAGTTTGAGAAAAAAGCTACAGATGGACTTTTTTAATTCGATTTTCGGATTTTACATATCTTGAAACAAAATAACAAATTTTGAGGGACTATTTTTCCATGATCAGAGTGCGTTATTGAAAACAATAAATCAAAAAGCGACAGTTATTGTACACATTACTGTACTACTTAAGGGGACCTTCCCGAAGTAATGATAAAAAGCAGTCCCGCGACAGTCCTAAAACACCGGTGTTTTTTTAGTCGGGCCCGGTGTTTTTTTAGTTGCGATGCCACGATGGAGACCCCGACACAAAGGGTGAGGGGGACACATCTTTGATGGATACCATACATACATACTTACTACATACTTGAATTGTTAACCGTTATGGTTTGATTCTCTTCAAACCACTTAAGTAGCAGTTAGTAGAAGAAAATGCCGATAAACACTAGTTTAAGGTTTACTTACGAAATGTATGATTGATGAGTGTGATGATTGTCTCACTTACCTGGAACAAATGGAAAGAAGTATGTTAAATCATTATAAATATACAATAATTACACAATTAAATACAGATTGATAGATACAAGAACGTACAATAACGTACAATGGGAATTGTAATCATAATAGTTATGCATATCGTGCGATCATGTAAATGTTAATTCATTTAGGTCCAAATTTCACACTCAGCATAGCGGGTTTTTCCTCAGTTTTTGGTTTCTTATTTGCACTTGAAACATAAATAATATTATAATAATTTAAAAACATACAAAGAGGCACAAACATCATTACTCCATGTGGGAGATCCCAATTTTAGGATTCGGGCCCGAAATTTACGTGACGATAGGATCTCGAATTTTACTTGAATTTAAAAGGATTTGAAAAATATCTTTGTAAACCACAGGGACAAGAGCAGCCTATGAAGAAGATGGCAGATTTTCCATTCGTTTAATTCGCTAAAAGATTAAGTTTTCCGGAGTCTCCACCCTCCTCCCTTATGGATTTTCTTGCAAAATTTCACGGTTCTAGTGCAAGAAGTACAGGCAGTGCGATGATGTGAGTAGTATTTGACGAGTACCACGTATGTCTTTTAACTTACATATTACCTGAATACATCATATTCCAAGTGGCATAATTGAAGGAATCGTCAGCATTGAGAGGACATTGCTGGAAACTTCTGATTATTGTGAGTGTTTTCTTTTTATTTTGGCAGCTGCAAACAAGGATAAGGTTGAAAAGGAAGACGAATCGAAAGTTGGGGACGCAGAATGTGGCATGGAAAGTTGTTATAGCAACAGGCCTACTCACTAATGTTACCTTAAGGTTTGGGTTCCCAAGGGAGAAACAGCGGAATCAAGGTATAATCTTGGAATTTCATGTTTTCAAGAAGTCTTATCGCTATTGGATGGCCATAAAACACGAGCAACTTCCCTTCACCCACAGAGCTCAGGCGCTGTGGAACACTTCAATAGACCGCTGTAGTTGGGATTCGACGGGAATGGGATGAGAAGAAACTAGAATATGATGTCCTCATGGCCTACAGCTCAACTGAACTTGCAGCTACAGGAGTGGTCGTGAACTGGTCGTTCCTGTGCATCTACTGGTTGGTGTGGTACTAGGACGTAATAAGTAATCTAGGCATGAATGCTGCGGAAATAATTAAAAAATGCTCATAATCTGACTCGTCAACAATAACTGCTTTATTGTTAACATGGCAAAGGTGACGGGACAAAGGTATAATGTGTACAACGAGATTCCAAGATTTCAGGAAGATGATTCATTTTGGTATTTCAAGACAAGACGTCGAAAAAAAGTCCGCAGCTGCAATCACCATCGACTATATGTCTGTCAGACGTTGGGGACTATATGCAAGATCGAAGATGAGTGGTACAATCTGACCACCTTGCGTCGTTCAAAACTCTAATGAAAAAGAGAGTGCATTTATTGGAGATCCCTTGTTCCAAATAGTTACTGGCCGAGTGCTTTTAGTATTAACATCTGTTAATAAGTTTCCAATAAAGTGTTCGAAGTATGTGCTTCGCTATCTACTAGGTCTTGGGTCTTCAGACACCTAAGATTTACACACTCTTACATTAGAGTTACAATTTAGAAAAGGCATCAGGATTGGTTGGGATAGGGCTATGGAATACAATCGGTTTGATTAACAAGATTTCATTATAAGCAATTGTGTTTCAAGGCCTTCTGCCAAATTTCTATTCTTATTTCAAATAGACTCTCCCACCCTGGGAAACCAATATTTCACCGTTGTTTCTACTGACATTAAGTTCATAATTCACTATCCATTTACACACCAAAAAAATATATATCGTATATTTAAGACATTGGGTAAAAAATCCGATAACTCATTATTTGAGTTTGTTTTCTAACAAAACCAAACAATAAATTCAACAAAAGCGAAAGCAGGAATCAACAATTGCGTGATATTCACGTATTTGCCTCCAAGGACGCAGGGGTTCTCATAGATGATGATTTGATTCGTTTTTAATTTACTCATTCGAAGGTTGAGAAGAAGAGAACAGTCGACCTAAAGACGGGAAACCATTTCAACAACAGCCAACACGAAAACTTCGACAAGACATTACCCTGCGTGCGGTGATTACTCCGCTGCGCTAGCTACGAAGCGTCGTGCTCAGAGTCGTGTTGGGATCGGAATGAAAATGCCTTTGATTGAGTTTGATGGTCACAAAACACTCCCGAATCGTTATTAGAGTGATTTCTGGGGAAATGGCGAACGTCATGAAATCGCAATAGAACGATGGAATGTCTCTTCGTATCAAATCGATTTTATGGCTTCTCTGAAGAAATATAAGCGTAAATTTTCCCGTCACTGCGTTGAATAACGTACAATTTATTTCTACCAGGAATCAGATCTGCGGTGACCCATCTTATGAAACACGTTTACAACTTCCACGCTATCGAAATCAGGTCTAAATAAACATCTGTAATCTACTATGGGTCACGTTCACTGAACAGTAAACACGATTAAGGCAGAAGAGAAAGGAAAAATTACGTAGATTTGAAAATTTGTAGTAAATCACTATCGAGACGGTAAGGGTGTAAATGGGCAATCTAACTTTGCCAACCTCCGTTATTTTTTATTACAGGAGGCCTCGTTGCTTTCGATGGTTCTGTAGTGAGTTGATGAGTTAATATTGAAACTGAAGTTGAGTTAATTCTTTTTTGCTTTGGTTTTTCAAAACCTATGGTTTTACGAGTCCTAGGACTCATTAATACTCACCTAATCAAATAAGTAACCTTTGTTATTCTAAACGAGGTTTAGCTTGTACAATGACACCTCATGCATCCAAGGTTCATCTGACTAGGATAATTTCAATGGAGATTAGCTGATCTCCGGTAAGTAGTTTTCTGGTGAAAGTGGACCTAAAACGATATATGTATATTTTTTTAAATCGCCAATATGGCTGTGAATGAACAAAGCTACTTTCGGACGCAAAGCTATTTAGTTTTCTCGCTCAAACTTCATCTCAGCTAAAAAGGATTTTGGATTATTTTAACTTTTAATGTTTTCTAGTACCTGAAATCCATTTCCCCTCGTACTTAAAATTGAAAACATGTAACCAATAGTACAATACGTCACATCATTGGCTTAATACAATTATACTTCCTCTACCTAACTACATTTACATTAGACATAATAAATTATCAAGTACGGAAGAAGATATGGAATGTGCTTTCTTCTTTCTATCCTTAATAATACATTTCGTAGATGGACTTCAGAAAATATTTTATTCCCTACATATTTCATTATACGCACAGATAAATGCTGACACTTGAGTGGCATCGCTGGGCCACGTGATATGGAACAAAATTAGCGCTTTGATCACTTCTAAACCCTAATTGTCAGCAAAGAATAAAAAACAGACTTATATTAATTAATTCTTAATTGCGCTTCATTGCCCATTTTTAATGGCGCCAGGGTTCTTTTTCGTATTACCGGAACACTAAATTCTAATTATGAAGTTGTTACGAAGAAGTATCTATTTGTTCAGGGACAAATGAATCACGTAAAGGGTATCTACTCCGGAAACGATAAACCCGATCGTAATGATTTGCAGCTCCTCTCAACGAGGATTATTCTTGTTGTTTAAGAAGGCTTCTGAATTTCAACTGTCTTGATTAAATTCGCATTTTAGCTACGAGCAATGCGTCCACAATATTGATTGGATTACGGTAATTCTATCAAGAAATGTGCCGGGGGGTTATGGAACCGTAACATTTAGGCTGTACAAGCTCAAAAAGAGATGTTTAGATAATGAACTACCACTATAATCCCTTATGCATATTTAAATTCTGCCAAATGCGTCATGAAATGAACATACTCTAACAATTGATGTTGAACTTTGAATTTCAAACCTCATACTAGTTTTAATAAGCTGTTACTTATTTTTAGGACCATACTACCAGCCAATTATATCGTAGCTTCGATTCCGGATTCGCTTTTCGTGAACTTTCGCACGACTGACGCTCTAAATGAAGAAAAATTGCAGGTTGCTTTCTTGTGTTCAAAATGGGAAATTCAAGGTTCACTGAATACCTACTTTCTAATGTTCCAACTTTCGGGATCTAGATAAGAACAGACCCTCGAATTTCCTCAACGTCTCACACCGAGTAACGTACCTTTTCTTTCCAAGAAGTAACTCAACGATTATTGAGAAGGTAAAAATATAATTTTGGCAGTGTTGAAAAACGTTCCCGAAACACCTACCGCTTTGAGAAATAATATCCGCACTTGAGGTAGGATGTGCGAGATAAAGCCAGAAGTGAAATCTGCGTACAGTTTTGGGAGGTGGGCGCTTTCTTTGAAGGGTGGTTATGCCGAGCCTTGGAGCGGTTATGGCGAAATGAGTCTGGCCGGTAGGACCAAAACTGTAATGAGAAAAAGGTAGTTTGCGGTCTGTGAAGGGATGGGCGGAGTTGATGGAATGCTGCCGCTCAAAAAGTATGTAGAGCGTGGGGGCGACAAAAAAAATCACTTCAATTACTCCCTAAGGTTATGATAAGGAGGTTGGAACAACCTGTTGGCCACGGTATTTTGGCAGAACGATCCTTCGCGGATAAGGTTAAATAGACTACATTTTATGAACCTGAGACGAATTAAACAAATGCAGTACAAAATAGTATGCAATGTAGGTGCAGTGCAGCAAGTCTGACGCATCATCCTCAATGAGCATTACTCGGATAGGCCAGGGGAGGATTTGCTGCAGATATGGAAGATGAAGTATTGATACTTAGGAGATGGGTAGTGAAAATTGCAGTTATAAAGTTGAATAGACAGGAAGGATCAACATCTTCACGATACGTAACAAAATGAACAATCAGTTCGCTTCGCCCAGCAGAATTTTTGTAACCATGAGAGGATAACAATTTTTCAGTTGTGAAGATGGGATACATAGGTAGGGTTTTCATTTATTCATATTTTGTACTATCCTCTATGCTTTCCTGTTGACAGCCTTCAAACTATTTTATGTCACCCAGCTTGGAACATGCTCGATAGCTTTACACTGATCAACCAATTTCTAGATATAACTACGCATTTATGTAGCTCTTAATAAAAATGTAATAATCTAATATACGTAATTCTCGTGCTATAGTTCTACTCGGGGACAGCTTGACCGATTTTCATGAAATTCAATTTTTGTATTCGCTAGGTATGTGAATAAGTTGTTAATTTATTTCTCACGCGACTTATTGAAAAGGATGGTGGTCTATCACAAATATCTTGGTTTCAATTTTCACGACAATTTGTTATTCTTTCAATTTCCAACCCCCTTTGATAACTGAACAAATAGGTCAAGACGTTTCGGGCTAGTACGGTAACGAACACTGTAACACTGTAGGTTTGTACTTATCCATTATTCATACCCCTAAGTGATAACGGTGGTCCACCTCAATTTTCGTAACCTTTCCCCCTATTGTTGCCCCTGAGTCTACCGTTAGGTAAGGTAAGCTTTTTCTTCAGCTTTGGGCAATGACAATTTTTTCTCTCCAAAATCATAATTCAATTTGATGAAAGATGCACTTTGCATTTTAGATTTTTTGAACCATTTTCTATTTATGTATGCCTGTCGCCATGTGTGAGTGTGCCGGTGAATACTAGTCAGCAACATACCGGATTCATTGCAACAATAAGTCTACACAGCTTAGACGCAGCCGGGGCTCGTTGAGTCTCGGGAAAAGCTGAGCCTCAGTACTAGGCTGAAGTCTTGTGAGAAAAAAAAAAGAGTCTTGTATTGTTTTTGCTTTATACCAGCAAGTGTACGAGGGGAAAAAATAGTAACAATACTACAGCTAGACTTGACTGTTATAATGATGAGCTTTTGTGTGATCTTACCAGGCAGACAAACCCTAGTAGTAGTAATAATGAAAATATACTATTTTGGGTAATATTGTGTGGACTCAAAAAAACAGAAATTGCTTTCGTTCAATAGCTCGTCTATTAGACATAAAGGATGCAGTCAAAATCTAGTGTAAATACAAGAACGGAGACAGCGCAGCAGAGTTGATGGACATTGACGACGAAATGATCTCGGGAATCCCATTCAATTGTCCAACCAAGAACAGGGTGCAGTAGCGTTTTTCTACGCCTTTGACCTTGCTTCTGTACGGGCTTTATTTCGATGATCCCCAGCCCTTGATACGTCTTTTCCAATCTCCAAACCGAACATTTCATATCGATGTGAACGCTCCGTCTCCCGCGTTAATTGTCGGTTCTTGGGCGGGTCGACATTGTGTTTGTTTGTCGTCGTTGTGCAACCTGGGCGGTGCACTTACTTCCTTCTGCCGCTTAATCGCTTGCTCGGAATGACTAAATGAGCGAATACCAATTGAGAGAGAGATTAGTTTTCGAATAAGCATTTTGTGAACGTTTCCGTTCAAGTCGTAATAAGATTATACTATTTCCTGACTGTAGTATTTCCTGCCAAGAGCTACTGAAACAACTAAATGTAATTAAGCGTTCCGTAAGACTCAGTACAACGTTCCGTAAGGGCGTTCAAACGACTCGGTTCAACATTCAAGATACTACACATCACGTTCTATGAAGCAGTTCAGTTGAGATCATCAACAAATACGAAATGTTTGAATGATGAAATGTTAGGTTTAGTCTGAGGAAGTTTTTCACTCGAAGAGTAAACTCGGATTATAATTTGAAAATAATTATTGGCAATACCATCGAAAAATCCTGCTAATTCTTTCACTGGGTAAAAACGTTAAATTATTCAATGATTCATGATTTGAATTTCTACTGTTTCACAGGTGATAGAGCGATTATTGAATTTCAGGAGATATGCATAGAGCACCTAAATCAGTTCTCAACCAAAATACCTATTTGGATTGACCAGTTGATCATATTTGTGTGCCTCCTGAAATTCAATAATCGCTCTATCACCTGTGAAACACGCACACTCCAAAGCTTAGTAGAAATTCAAATCATGAATCATTGAATAATAAACCCCAGTGAAAGAATTTGCAGCGTTTTTTCAAGAGCAATTACAATGGAAAAATTTTCTCATTTTGATCGCAGTCCTAGTGACGTAGTGAATGTGGATGCAAATGTTGGCACCATACATCGGGCCGTACATCGGGAATGGTTTGAGCTACTAATTCGATTCCTCATGGAAAGTTCTTCAAACAGTCCAAATTTAGGTCTTTTTTTGAGGTTTTTAGGGATTTTACAAACTTTGACAACCCTTAAAGGGCACTTTAAATTGAGTGAGAGTGGTGGCTAAAGAATGGGGCGTTGTCGGACCAATATTGATTTGTCCGGAAATTTCAGATTTTTTGCTCCAGCCGTTTGGGAGAAATCGTGCGTACGGCGGACGGACGGAAAAATTTTTTGCAGATTCCTACACCCTTTGAAACGTAAACCATGAAATTTTCAGGGGGGGCTAAAATTTTTTTTTTTTTTTTTTTTTTTTTTTTTTTTTACAGCGATTACAATGGTTTATTATTGAATAATAAACCAACAAAATGGAATATCTTCGGTTTAGAATAGATCTTTGCAAAGACAATAGAACTTTGCAAGGGACAATGTTGGTAGATCCAACATGCATGATGAGGCAAGTAATTGAATTAATTAACGTATTTAATGGCAACTATAGTGAGTGTGCATCAATTTCATTGCAGTTTACCAATGATGCCAACCATTTTTTACTGTCATCCTACAAAAACCACAATTATTAAATAACGATTTGTAATACAATACTTTATGATTTTCCACCATATTTATTATTTATGTTTGATTAGGAAGCGGGAATTTAAATATAGATACTAGCAGATGGACGATTCTGAGGGTTCAAAAAGTGACTGTGAAGTGTACACTATACACTCATTCAACGGACAATGTCCATTACAGCACTTCTGTAAAGCGCTTGTACTAAGTGTTTTGCTTGTACTAAGAGATGAAGAGCTTACGGATTTTCACTGGACGAACGGGTATACAACTAATGGTGAATATTGGAACAGAAGAGATGAAGAAAAGTTCTAAAAATGGATCGATTTAATTTCAAAACATTCTAACAAAGAAGGTAACCTACCAATGATTCATTGTAGGTTTTTGAAAGGTGCACTATTGTCCCCACAAACAATGCAGGAATCATTAAGGATTGCACCCTCTTTAATCCAGGTCCTTTAGTACTAGAGTAAAGTCAAGAACTATTAGACCTACTCACCCGAAGAATCCATAAGTTACGATAGTGATCAGGACCCTCATTCAGAAAGCTACAAAGTACAGTTCGATTGTGAATAATTTAACAATTGCCATTATAATAGCACCGAAGTAAGTTCCGAAAGTTTTATCGGTCTGGTCGTTGGTCACTTGACTCAGTCACCAGTAGTAACTTCGATTTTTGTAGAGAGGTGATGCACAAGTATTCGGAAATTCGGTATGACGTTCCATTATGTGAAGAAAACTTCAACAGAATTTGCAAATTGAGTGCATCAGCCCGAAGGTGCATGAAAACAATTCAAGTATCCGTGTTCCAACCGAAAATATCTAGCATGCACTACATTCTTTCTTTTTTTGGAGGTGATGCCATTTGCATCTTAGCAGTTAACATTGCAGTTACACCACAAGAGATTAAGCACTTTGTGCGCAGCTAAGCTAAAGTCTTAAGGTCGATTCAGCCGGAACAAAACTGCAGGGGAGAAAGAAATAGCGACTCGAGGAGATGCGGGTTGTGGTTTCCTTGTAGTGCAATTTAGTACGGTAAGAAAGTCAAGGACTTCGAGGAAAAGAGCTTGAAAAGATGGAATGGGGATGGCTAGGAGTTGTAACAAAAAGTTGTGTGCATCAGTGCGTCCAACCAATGAGACGGATCTGCAGAAGTGGAATCAACGTTCCGTGCCGGTGAATTCGAAATCAGCTTAGAATCGGTAGCTGACAACTTCAAAACGAAAGCCATTTCCATAACTGGGTTCTTGTGATGGTTAATATGCGAAGTATTGAATAATCAAACAGATAAGCCGAGGAGCGCCCGGATTGTAGATAGCTTACAGTTGAGGGTACACTACGAGGAAGTCTGAGACGTAATTTATCTTTTCTTTCCCTGTCCCGATTCTGATAAACGAAATCAAACAAGTTACAATTCACCTTCCGACAAGTTGATAAGCTACAAGGCATATTTTTACCAGTACTAAAACACTTGCCTACTGCTTCTAATCAAGCCTTTCGCAAAATTATCACATTTCTACAAAATGTAACCTGATTGGATACGATCGGAGAGCATTGATTGATCACCCTTGTTTCAGTTGAAGACTGACTCCAGAATTCTTTTTCTCAAACAGTAGTGGGGTGTGAATCTGAGAAATTCAGCTTGTACATATGTCATATATACCACATAGGTAGATAGCGTTGTTCCAGCAACTGTTTAACCTCAAAGAAAAGAACTTTCTCAACTAACTAGATTTTTAAAATAGCGGCGCGGTCCAAGGATATCGTCAGAAGTTGAGCTGAATACCATGCAGAAAAAAAAAAACACTCAAGAAAAGTAAAACGAAAACGCAGGAAGGCTGTGCTAATTGTATCTAGGGCTTAGAGGAAGAAAACCTGTAATGACCAAATGATAGTTAAAACGTTAGTTATTAGGTTTGAAAAGAAGGTTAATAGACGGTGAAGTAAGGATGAAAAAATTCCAGTGAGCAGGTAGGTAGGTAGGACCGAGATCCAGTCCGACGAGGTGGTCTGAACAGGAGCGATAAGGTTGCCGTTTTTCTTGATCCAGAAGGAATGCATTTAAGATGTGAAGTTTTCTTATTGTATCTTATAGGCACAGCTACCCAATCAATTAGTTCTTACGTATGTGCTCAATTTAATTTTTCCTCATTTTTTGGAAAATACAAAGGTAGCTGCTGCATACTTTCGTATTGAATAAGCAGTCCACTATATGAAGAATTCAAAGACGAAGTAGTTGAGCTCACATCAACAGTAGGGGAGTGTGGCAGCACCGTAAATAGTGCATTATAGGCAGCTATCAGGAAATGTCTTCCACGAATGCTCGAGCCAGAGGTTTTAGCAATCACCACGCTGGAAGCACGAGTACACAACTATTAACAAGGAAAGAAGGTTATGGATTTCCGTGTTTAAACGATTATCCAAAGGAGGGAGAGTTAATTTCCTCTCCAACCACATCAATGCAAGGTATTACACGGAACGAAAGATGGTTCAGGAATCCTGGGTCTATTTCT
Organism: Creontiades dilutus; assembly: GCA_031894815.1. Taxonomy (NCBI): domain Eukaryota; kingdom Metazoa; phylum Arthropoda; class Insecta; order Hemiptera; family Miridae; genus Creontiades; species Creontiades dilutus. Next base: position 178,833 of record JAVIWC010002863.1, on the reverse strand, counting down.
GAAACAACCTACTTACGATGACCGAACCAGTGCACTCTGGGGAACATTTCCAGAACGCTAAAACCTCCGATAACGAGAGAACAAAAGGCATCTTTGGAAAGACAGGACTACCGAGAAACCACATTTGGACCGCTATAATTTCCTTTCTTACCATCAAACACCGATGAGAGCAAAGTGATTTATAAAGTGGTTTCACATTGGGTATGTGTCTGTAGATCGAGTCGCATCGGGGACTCAGCCTCGTTTCACCTGCTATACAAGTTGGGAACAAAATGTTGGGCAACAAAATGTTTCCATTAAGCAAAGTTCCTCAGCCCATACTGTCTAGGACTGATCAACGGGCAACATTCGGAAATCGTCTTCAACGTCAAACAAATTTCAATTAATACACCTCAGTAGTTTAGGAGTACTTTTGCACCAAGTCACATTTCAATCCATCATTACAGATAATTGGAGTGGAAATTTGTGTACCAGATTTCTTAGGCTCATTTCAAAATCAAATCGTTGCATTTTAATACTATTCAAAATCGACCAAACAATACTTCCAGGAAGTTACTCTCAAGGGAAACGACTTCAAGGGCGATGCGTACTGTAGTTGTATGCGACAAAGAGGCAGAACTAACAGGTGGGTGCAATGCAAAAACATACTTCATTTTTGAATCCTTGATATGTGAATCTTTAATACGACATCACAGAAAAAAAGGGGGAAGGAACCTACAAAAACCGGTTTTTTTAAATCGCGGCAAATGATGGGAACTCCAAAATCCGTATCAGACAGTGCCTTATACAATTGAGCCAATTTGGCAGGGAAATTTTTGATGACTGACACACTGACCAGTTTAACCATTTATGCATACAAACACGTTGAGTAGGTACCCAAGTTAACTGACGGGATGTCGAATGAAATACCACTAGAGGGAAAGCGACTGTTCTGATGGCATCCTCCTCCAATCGCTATCGTCTTTTCATCGTTTTATCCCACATATCCGTTTCGGGGGCGGTTTTTTTGTTCAAGAGCCCAGCGCGTCACTCACCAGCCGCCAGATGTAGATTTGAAACGGGGACCCACGTTAAAAACGCGGTTTCTCCGTCGGTTTTAACGTCTTTTTTCGAACGGCACATGACTTATCAACTTCGTTTGTAAAAAAATAAACCTTCCGAAAGTGAAAGATGTACTCGGCGACGGAAATAATATTAACATATCATTACCCGGTACCTCTCGTACCTAGTGAAAGGCCAGTCCTAGCTAGGACATGGTGGTAATGAACCTCCATCCACGCATCTCTCACCACTTGTCAAGCTGAAAGCCCCTTGTTTGTATTCCTTTATCAACCGTCCTATTGTATTTCTAGTTGTTGAATTCCCGATTAAAATGTCTTCATTCATTTTTTCCTTTTCTCTTAACGCCCACTCAAGTACAAAGTCTTTTCCCGACTTTCTCCATTTCGTTTCTCGTCATTTTGATAGCATAGTCCGATATTCGAGGGAGAAATTTTCTTCATATTTATTTTTTCCTTTCTAAAGAAAGTGAGCCAATACCAGAGAGAAATATCGGTAGCTTATTCAACTCGCAGTTTTTATTGACTCAATAAAAGCGCTTATCTTTGTCGTTTTAGTGCTTACTAACTTTCTCCGACTATGAATTCCGAAGAATTCTTATCAAGGCTGAGTTACATCATAGAACCAATGCTTCTAAAGGATCATCTCAAATCCCCTAATGTGGAGGGATATATCAAGGTTCATAATTGGAAACAAGGAACCAAAAGCATTTCCAGAACTCTTTGATTTTGCAATAAAACTATAATAAAATAAAAGCTATTAACCTTCCTCACAATAGTCTACAGTTCAATTGTACTGGACATCAAAAATGGGATTCCTAAAGATTCTTCTAATTTATTGCCTCCAGCTTAAGAATTCTGAAAAGATATCAATTTCTATTATAGGGTAAGTACAGTTTAATAATTTATTATTATTACCTATTATTTTATTTATTTGTCTGGTACATGTCCCCACAGACATCAAGGATTTCGAAAATTTGAGCCGAAATTTGCGGTCTGTCGCACTAATGCTAATTTTATAGCGGTGATATGGTCGAATTGAAGTCCATGAGGAATGATTAAGAGGATTTCCCCACCTCCCGGCCGAAATTTTCGCAAGATCGGAAGGAAAGAGGTGAAATTATGGGTTACGAACATTTGCAGAGTTGTGTATTGATTTGTGAACGATGCGAATTATGATGATGAGAGGAGGGGGGGGGGTATAACATGTAATTACAAACAAACATGTGTAGTATTACAAACAATAGGATGAAAACTGTAAGAATTAAGCTTGAAACGCTCGCGCATACGCAGCACCTCCCTACTAATGATACTATCGTGTTGAAATAATTTCACTCAATGTAGAAAATGTTCAATCATCATATCAATTATTGATATGAGATTTTTGAACCAGTTATTCCCAATTACCCTTCTAACTTAAGCGATACAGCACCATTTTATAAGAAAATTGCTGAGTGGATTTTACATTCTCGCAAGCGCAGACTGATTGTCCACAATACGCTTTGTCAACTATTTTGTTTAAAAGTTTCAAAATGGCAAGTTGAAACAGTTTCGTTTTTGATTTTTGCTTTTACTATTTTTGAGCCTTACCAAGAACCGAACCTCCATTATTCAAATCATTAGCTACAACAACGATAATTGATCTATTATACACTCATAACAATTAGTGTTCAATATTCAGAACCTTAAAGACATTCTTGAGCCCTGATGATGGATTGAAATAAACCGAAATCTTGTAATGAGGAATCAATTTTTTTTTTCAAACCTGACTACCTGACATAAAAGTGTCATGATATTCAATTTTACATGCAGTGATGAACTTGTTTTTAGTTGGTGAAGCACAAATACATAATGCATTAATATCTATAACAATTGTAAATAGTCAACTTTTTGAGGAATTTATCATTATTAGCGAGGGATATAGGAGGAAAATTCCGTTGGCTACAAAAATATTCGACATCAGTGTTGGAGGTAAATAGTATTGTACTAATTTCCTTCAGCTGGTCATCCATTAGAGCCCTTATATCTCAACGGGATTTTTTTTTCTTATGAAAGGAATGCAGAGAGCCTTTGATAATATATGATTCATCGATCTCAAGATCATTAATATTGTAAGGAAAAGGGGACGAATTAGGTCAGTCGGTCGGTGGGACAGTAGACGGTAAACTTGTTGTCATCAACAACACGCAACTTGCGTGAAAATGTTAGGAACATCGATTCATTGACATACGAGTAAAAACCGCTATGATCAATTAATGGAATACTCTGAAATAATAATATAAATTGTTGACAAGATGAAGGTCTTCAACGGTACTTCAGAGACGACAATATGAAATACTCGATGACCACCAAGTTGCAATCAACAACACGCAACTTGCGTGAAAATGTAAGGAACATCAACTCGTTGATATAAAAATCCGCTATAATCAATTATTGAAATACTCAGGAATAATATTATAAATTATTCACAAGACGAAGGTCTTGAACGGTACAGTAGAGACGACACTATGAAATTCTCGATGACCACCAAATTGCGAACAACATCATGCAACTTGCCAGAAAAAATAAGGAACATCGATTCATTTATATGAAAACCGCTATGATTAATTCGTAGGATACTCAGCAATAATAATGAAAATTAGTGACCAGACCAAGCTCATGACACTAGAGAGTTCTCGATGATTTCCAGAGAATACGTGGGATGTAATTGCAGCAACAACTCAATTCGATAAAACCATGAAACTGTCCGATAAGAACCCGGTGGAACGCACTCAAATGTGACGCTATAGTTATAGAACTAACGGAAACTAGTAACTATCTACCAACAGAGGCAGATAGATAGTTTATGTACATAATGTCCTTTAAACGTTACATTCTTCAGTTGAATAATAACCGATGGTCGATCTCGATAGTGCAACACTGTGGCCCATCCCGGAGTTGGTTGAATTCCTCTTTCATGGAATGCTATTCTTAGTTGAATACGTAATTAAATTACGTAATTTATATTGTTATTAATATCATAAAATTATTAATTTTTGTTTATAAAGTACCCATAAAGTTTCTTTTTTGTTTAGATGTAATGGCTGTGGCTGTTGTGACAACTGGAGGTGTGATTTCAAACATTAATTTACTTTGATGATACAGAATCTTAGAAATAGATAAGGATCATGAGAAATTATTAGGAAAGCAAGTCTAGAGCGATTCCAAAGTCAGCTTCGAGAGGCTCCTTTTTTGCCTTAGCTGATCCGAGGTCTAATTCTCTTATACAACCGATACAACAGTTCCATTATTAATTCAGCGGATCTGCGGGCTGTACTTCAGATTCAACTTCGATTAACTTCAAATTCAGGGTAATCCAACGAGTACACCTTCAGTTTCACCTGATTTTGAGCTCATTTTCTGGCTGATACCTAATGTTGATTGAGATAGCTAAAAAGTTCTTATCCCAGATTCCCAGACAGCTCTTATAACGGCCAGCATTAAACAAAAATTATCATAATAAATCAGTTCAGATGTCACCATTTAGCTGATAATTGTAAAATCGGTTTCAAGTGATGAGTGCCGTCGTGTAACTAAGCACTGAGCACCAATGTTTCGTAAGTACTGACCAAATTTACCAAACTCATTACAATTCATTTACCGTTGGGATATACGCAGAGCACGAATTAATGGGTCAACAAACTCCCATATCACCTACTAGGCTGCTAATCTATTTTATTAATTTAATATGAAAAACCTACATCGTAACTAACAACAGACTGTGACTGAGAGAATGTACACTTCTCTAAAAAATTAAGAACAGTTGTAAAGAAGTGCCAAAAGCAGCATCAGAAATCAAGGCTGTGAGTGAATTTTTATTCCAATGAATCCAACCTAAAAAATTGGGACAATTCACACTTACTCAAGACGTTACTTCATTGACTTAGTGACTATGATTTCTACCAACTCTACTTTTTTATTAAATCGGATCAATTTTTCAAGTAATTGGGAGCGTTAATTCGAAGCAATGACATATTGTGAACGGGTGAGATGGTTCTATGGACGAAAGAGTTTTTTCTTTCAGTAAAGAGGGATAACCATCCCACATAGAAACCCTGATTTAAAAATACCAGTCGTTCGAGGCACGATAGGTAGTAAATAAAAGGGATCTCTGTACAACTTCAGAACTTTCCTGGCGCACCGGATAGCCGACAATCCGATCCCATAATAAACAGATGAAATGAAGAGAATGGTTCAATGTTTAACACGTGGAACAGCCGATGAGGGTACAGAACCTGACTCAGAAAGAGAGTACAAGAAACAAAATCAACAATGATAATGTAGATCAGAAACATACGCCTATAGGAGCCTTTGTACGTACGGATATAAATATCTCTGCTACCAGTGATTTACATAATCGAGCCAACAGGGATTTGTGTATGGCAGGTAACAGCGTTTAAGACATGGAGCACATCATCGGACATTGCAGGTGATATGCAGAAGAACTACATCAGAATATTCCTGGCTCACCAGATAGCCGACAATCCTATCCCATAATAAACAGATGAAATGAAGAGAATGGTTCTATGTTCGCACGTGGACCGGCCGCTGAGGGTGCAGAAGCTGATTCAAAAAGAGAGTACAAGAAACCAAATCAACAATGATAATGCAGATCAAAAAGTAAATAAGTCTAGAGGATACTTCGTACGAACGGATATAAATATCTCTGCCATCAGTAATTTACAAAATCAAGCCAACATGCATTTGTGTATAGGAGGTGAAAGCATTTAAGACAGGAAGCACATCATCGGAAATTTCAGCTGGTCTGCGGAAGAGTGATAATCAATACTCGGCGAGACCCTCGCTGGACATGACACACAGATAGAACTTCTAAGAATGAATAGATAAAATGGCTACTTACAAGTAATTAAATACCATGAGTAACTAATTTGATTTAGCATTTCTGATTTGGTCCAATTCACCAAAGCGTATGTACATGGCATTAACACATTATTGTAATACAGGATGTTGGAAAGAAAGTAAATACCAGCTGCAAACAGTAGTCCTCCAACATACGAGCACAGAGAAACACAAGAGAAACTACAAAAGTGATCCAAAAGAAGACGAAAGTTTCGTGATTTCACACCGGATATTTTCCACCTAGGTATGAAACCTCATGATGACCGGATGACTGTGAGAAGATACAAGCCGGCCACATTATGAAACCTCATCTGTTTTCTTTCCGGGCGGTGCGTGAGTCAGAATAATGCGGAGGCCACTTGTGGCTCCGGAGACAACGATCATAACGACACATTAACTAGGATTCTAGTCATTCCGGAGCCCAGGGTGTGACGCACTTGTTACTAAGAAGGGGAAGAGAGGGAAGAAAAAAAAGTTTCTGCCACGCTTCACCTCTCATTGTCTGACTCAGTTGGCTTCAGAAACGAGGGCCGAGGAAGCGATTTTGGAAGATGTGGTTCCAGGAAGGTGACCTCCAGGAGGCAGCGTTTTCCTTTGTTTCGTCAAAGTGTGAAACCCTTACAAGAAGAAAGAAGGAGATTTTCAACAAAATTCGTAGAAAATGAAACTTTTGCATGCCTAAAAAGTTCTAGAATAAAACTTTTCTAACAAAAAATTCACAAATATCCCCTTTGATGCACTCTGCAACTATTTTTGGATACATTTATAAACTTTTCAGTCAAATACAATGGACGACAATATATTTTTATACCTAGGCGTCTAGCAGATTATTCCAAAAGAGAAAAAAATCATGTATAGCAATTGTTTTACGTAGGTGTTTCAAGATTGTGCGCTTGCCAAGGGAAAATTTGGTTACCTAGTTAACCTCTGAGGTCACAGTGACAAACACATGCTCTTCTAAAACCACTTCTTTAATTACACTTCTGCAAGTGTGTTTATGTATGAGTGTGTGCTAGCGCCCCTGCCTCGAGGATTGACTTAAAAATTTCGTTCATTAGCTGCAAAATCAAGTACTTTAAGAGAAAGGATGAGTTCGTCGGAGAACACTTTTTTTCACACATTAAATTGTTAATGCTTGAATGTATCGAACACTACTCTCTTCATCCTCTTCCCGACACCAAATCATCCGAGGTGTATTGCTAAAGAGAGGTCTGTTTGACAATCGGGATTCAAACGAAAAATTAGGTATCACTATTAGCCCCTCCATTCGCATCTTTCATAATTAAATTTGAAATTTCTGAAAAAATGTATGAAAACTAGACTAAAATTAATTTGGTGCAACGTTTCAAATTTCTAAAAAGCATTTCTGGTAAGAAGTAACCTCAGGAGTCCAACAATAGAAATGTTACAACGTGAGAAACATTTTGTTTTTAAATTAAGTGTTGAAAAGTAAACGTTTTCTCCGTTGCACTTGAATGTGTGCCAGTGGAAAGTAATGGTTTCTTTAATGCAGGTTTGTTACAAATAGTAAATTATTACAAGCACAGTCTTAATGAAAGCGTGAAGAAAATGCCTGAATGACCAGAGTTTGAATAGATTCTCAATGACCCCTTCCTCCCCCTCCAGGCACGAAATTCAAAATTGTTGACGTTTGTTGTGAAATTAGACTAAACTTTGTGTCGAACAAAAAATTGGGAAACTCAATAAAGTCGGATAAAAATAGTAAAGCTGTAATGATTTATGACCGTTCACAATACAAATTTTCCAGAATACAAATTGAAAGTTTAAAAATACGTTTAAATACTAAACCCAAATCTTAATTGAACAATAAGAGAATGACAATCGGTCGAAATTTTCGCATGAGAGCGATTGAAAGGATTGGCTATTAGCCTCCCCCCTCCCCCTATCCTGTCTGAAAAGCAAAATTTCCGAGTTTAGTTGCCACCATCAGACTAAAATTGGGTTCGAACAAATTAAGAAACATTCATCATAAACCTGAAAATTTGTGAAAAAATACGATTTTCTGGCATTAGCCCCTCCTACTCTTATCTTCCGTCGTGGAATTCGAATTCTGACGATTGATGCACAACTAGAGTAAAATTGGATCGAACAGAAAAGAAGACTCACGAAAATCGCTCAAGAACTTCAGACAGGGCAGCGTCAATTACTCCTATCACCCATCGTTTTTCAATCGTTTGAAGCTGTTTAGCATACATTTATGTTTTCTTATTTGTCTTCATTCTCATGTTTGGGTAGTATTTGTTGTATACTTTACACGTGAGTTGCACTACGGAACACAAACTTCCCAGTACATCTTCGGATGGATCGATAACACCATATCCGGACATTGGGAGGTGGAAGTTACAAAGAAGGTGGAAGCTGCCTTTAGTCTTTTGTTTCGTCAAACTGTGAAAATGCGGAGAATGAAATATAGGTAAAAAGATGTTTCCTTGTTGAAGTTTAAGGCCGAGACTGCACGACCATGACGGATTTGCCGTAGCCGGCCAGTCGTCTATGTCTTATGTTCTTTTTGTTATAGAGGATCCTTCGATGTGATAGGATAGGGACACCTATTCAAAGAAGAAAAAAGTCTGCCATGTCAGGTTAGGAACGTAGCTACACCATACCTTCAACAACAATGAAATGTGAAACGACATTGAAATAATTGCATTAATAAATACTTTGCCAACGAGCCATTCTTGAAATAGATTAACTCTTCTACGATTCAAGATAAATTCGACTCACTTTTCTTCATTACAATGTCGGGTACTCTTTCCATCTCGAAAGAAAAAAACTGTTTTTTTGTAGAGACAGTACGATTAGAGAAGTTATGAAAGAATTCGAACATTCCAAAATCAGTAAAATCAGTTGAGCCTTTTGGATGTAATCTGTTCCGAATAAACCTAACGAAAGAATACAAAGATATTGTTACAAATGTGTACACTTAAATTATGATAAAATTGATCATAACTGACATTTAATGTAACATTGTGGCTATTTCGTGTTATTCAGGGGAAGAAACGAAGCGACTGAATTTCACAATAAGCAAGTGACTTTCGGTTTCTATGAACTTAGCCGGTAGTTGTTTCCGTACGTGAAATTTTAGTTTTCTTGCGTCTCCCCTCAGTCAATCGTTTTTTTTTTTTTTTTTTTTTTCGAAAATAAAAGCTCAGTGTTTTTCAGTGAGAACGGTGTTTGTTCTAAAGAAGTCACCTTCCCATTAATCCGTATATTTACGACATACCCGCGTAGTTAACGCTAACGCCTCCTCCTACATCTCTCAAACGTGGACTTCAGTTTCTCAAAATGCTGCCAATGCAAAGCGCAGAAAGTATGACAGGGCAGCCGAGGATATGAGAGGCTCTTTTACGCCCTTAGTGATATCCTGCGAGGGCTCCCTCCACACAGAATAAGACTGCTTCTCAAAAAGAATAGCTATCGTCCTGTCCGAAAAATTGTCGGAACCTCTGTCACAAGTGACCCAGTGGGTGAGGGTGAAGACCCAGATGGCTGTAAATATATGTAATACTCAAGGAGGAAAGTCCGCTGCCTTGGGCTAGAAGATTGAGCCTTGATGTCACTCAAATAGCCTCCACCCTCAAGAGTCCAATAACCCATTTAGGGCAGCAGCTCTTTAAAAAACAATAAATACAATGTTTACTGACAAAAAATAAAATAAAATGAAATAAATTTAAAAGGAATGAATTACGACAGGACCATCAGAATGTTGCTTGTAGTTTCATTTACGAAGCGCTAGGTTTCCGAAAGGAAACCAATCACTTGCATTTGCGTGCATTCATATCAAGCAAAAAACTAGATCGAATGGTAGATACATCGGCGGTTCAAACACGAATCGCCAAAAATGAAAAAGGAACCAGAAACTCAATTCCCCCGCAGGTATATGGCGTGCAGGAAAGCGGGTGCTGAGAAGGAGGAGACAGCTAGAGGCAGCCGATCCGCTGGAGGTCAGATCGTGTATGTGTCATTATTATGCCTGGTAGACCCACTACATCAAGCTCGGCACTGGATGGGAACACGGCTCCCTTACATGTTTTCTTGTAAACAACCAAGCGGCAACACTTTTTTTTCCGAAGGTGGAAGAGAAAGCAAAAGGAACGTGACTTCTTAGTTTTACAAAGATCGTACCAGATCACAGAGACCTTTCTAAAGCTGGAACGACGGCGAGGGATCAACTCAATCCCTTCGATGAAGAATAATGACCGACTTATATTTTGATTGCGCTACGTAAGATCCGCCAATTAATGGCAATCGGCCGGTCATGGTCCACTCCAGCTCCACTATAGAAGTTGAGCCGGTATCGGGAAGTCGAACACAAGAAAAACGCCCAACAAGATTTCAATGCTCTACCAAATTTTTCAAATGATTACGTAAACAGATTTTCTAAAATATTCATCCAGACATTCACAATAGTTACAGTAATTTTATAAAATGTTTGTAACTATCAACATCCCAAGTATAAATGAGCGACTCGAGTCAAATCAACTTGAAGGTGGTTGATTCCGGTTGATAACTATCAAAATCAACCATGTATCCAACTGTCTAAATTCATGCTTATAATTCCAACATTAAGTCACTACTATTGTTTGTTGGTCTATTCTTAACTACCTGAGGTGGAATTAGGAAGTGAAGAGGAACCTATGCCAGTATATTCTATGATTCTGTGGAAATTCAACCAACGCTGATGATAATTACAGAGAATCATCAAATAATAATGTATAGAACCCAAATTGCAAGTGCTTGAAATAATTCATGGAAATTCAAAATATCATGTTCAAGTCTTGAAATTAAAATACTACGTAGGTTCGCGGAGTACTGAGTCTGGCAGGAGGGGTAGTTTTCCATATCTACCATGTATCTATCTATGATTAGTTCAATATCTATCCGATTATAAACATACAAAAGTGCTTTTGAAAACATTCACCAGAACTCAACCAAATTCCAAAAGTTAAACTGCACCCATTTATAATTGCTAATAGCTCCGAATATGAATAACCAGCCTCTGATTAAGAGTGCAGACCTAGCAACAAACAACCCACAACCTACCATTTGATGAGGTACATATATTGAGAGCTTTTCGAAGAGTAGAGAACGATTTACTTAGGATGATAACTAAAAGAGTGACAGATAAATAACAACTGAATGGTTTACATTACACTTTTCGAGCGAATCAAATGTGAACGAATTTTTTGGTTGATGAACCACAAAGACTTATGGAAATCAAATAGCCAACATAGTAAAATAGCATTGTTCGATCTTTTGATTTTGTGGTTTGAGAGTTTCGGCGATCTAAAGAGGTACCTACTTGAAGAGAATGCAGACAAAAGTGTGTCCTTGGACTATATCATTTACCTGATCATGCCTTTTATCTATCATCAGTTGAGAGGAAAGGTTTTGTAAAATTATATAGCGAATTGTAAACCGCATGATAGGTGAAAGTGAGGACTTCAGATTTAGTGTTACTTTATCGGAAGGTTTTACATATAAAGAGCCTTGAAGGAAGAAGGATGACATTGAACGACCCAACCTCATGGTCACCCGATTTAAGTTTGGTCCGTCTAGGAAACGTTGAGTAGAAGACCAAACCAACGAACCAAGGACCTAGGAACCAAATTTGGAGTAGAAGTCTCCATTTCTCTCCTCAAACAGAATCAACCAGAAAATTGGAATTACAAGAGCCAAATATCGTTTTGGATCATTTCAGAAAATTACATTTTGAAACAACTTTGAAATGAGTGAAACATCCCGAATCACACTGGTAACCCCTCCAATTAATTCCAGCGTTCTCCAGAAAGCATTGATACATGCTCCACCTCTTATTGCCACTTGGTCACCTATAAATTGCAAATAGCGGAAAGGATTAAGCAAATTCGCTCTCCACATTCCCGCATAAGAGGCTGAGAACAAGATGATCCCGTTACCGGTAATGGACCCGGCATTTTCCTCCTCCACCTTCGCCTTCCTTGACCGGACAAGTGGACATCCCTATTAGCTTATCAACCGGGTTATCCAAGATTTATCGCCCATCCACAGAGCTCGTTTTTCCCAGCACGTCTAGGCGGTTCACTTTCTCGCGAAGCGCATGTTTTTCGTCGTGGCGGTTGCACCGTTGCAGCTTATTGGCCCCGACATCCTCTCAGGGGGTCCGCACGCCGCCGCTCTCCTTGTCCCCACAGACTCCGCTATAATCTCATTCTGTCATTCCGACAGGGAACTCTTACTTCAACAAGTCATTTCACCTCGTAACTTTTTTTTGACAGGTACCGTCGGTCTGATGGCATTTTTCAAAGATGATATTTTTAGTTTTCAATAAAAAACGCTGCAAATTCTTTCACTGGGGTTTATTACTCAATTGGCTTGCGTTAATGATTTGAATTTCTACTAAGCTTTGGAGTGTGCATGTTTCAGAAGTTATAGAGCGATTATTGAATTTCAGGAGGCACACAAATATGATCAACTGATCGATCCAAATAGGTATTTCGGTTGAGAACAGATTTACGTGCTCTACGCATATCTCCTGAAATTCAATAATCGCTCAATCACTAACCTAGTGATGATGTGAATGTGGATGCAAATGTTGGCACCAAAAGTCGGGCCATACATCGGGAATGGTTTGAGCTACGGACCTGGGGAAGGGCTCATTCGATTCCTCGTGGAAAGTTCTTCAAAAAGTATCTAAATTTAGGGCGCCTTGACATTGTTTGAGGTTTTTAGGGATTTTACAAAACTTTGACAGCCATTAAAGGGCACTTTAAATTAAGTGAGAGAGCTGGCTCAAGAATTGGGGCCTCGCCGGACTAACATGGATTTTTCCTGAAAATTTCAGCTTTTTTGCTTCGGCCGTTTGGGAGAACATTTTGTATTGCAGATTCGGATTCTACAAACTTTGAAACGTAAACCATGAGATTTTCAGGGGGGGTTAGAACTTTTTTTCAAGAGCGATTACAATGGTTTATTATTGAATAATAAACCAAAATATGAACGGCACGGACCATTGTAATCGGCAAAAGTATTCGAATACAAAAGAAATCAAATACAATTGTATTCGAATGCAATAATATAATAATACTCTCTTAGCAAGTTTTTGAACTAACTAGTTCAACTCTCTAGCAACAGATTAGTTGACTGTAACCTCAATTCTTACCAAATTTAAAATTTTCAAATAGAATTTTTTTCCATTGTAATCGCACATGACTGAATAGAACACATGGGGCTGTGTTGTGGTCAATACGATACAATACAACACAACACGATACAATACAATATATGTATGTATTGTAATCGATTGTAGTCGCTGTACTAGAGTTTTCCGTAGTATAAGCTACGAATCTTTGGGGATACATTTCTTTGTGTGTATAATAAATGTATAATACAATAATTGTATTATACAAGTATTATATTCGAATACTTTTGGGTATTGAAAAAGTATTCGAAAAAGTAATTGCATCGCGCGAATACAAAAACAAGTGGGTCTGGCACATAGCTTCCTCGTATCCATAACATGACTGTATAGATCATTGAAAATTATTATTGACTAAAGAACTTCGTTCAATTAGGCGAAGTAAATATTGAATTAGGGTAAATTTATTGTTATGAAGGAGCATAACTTGAGGAAATAGAGAAGGCATGTTCAACTATTGAACAAACTAAAAAATATACCTAATAAGTCCGAACAATCCCTGAAAATTTCATCGAAATTAGTTAAGAACTCCCGGAGTTATGCGCGTAACAATGATTTCACGTTTGCGCATGCGCAGACGCTACTATTGATCCGAGAGTCATGAAACTCATAGGGGACCATCTACACATCAAACCGAACAAACCCTGAAAATTTCATCGAAATTGATCAAGAACTCCCGAGAGTTATGCGCGTAACAATGATTTCACGTTTGCGCATGCGCAGAAGCTACTATTGATCCGAGGGTTATGAAACTCATAGGGGACTATCTACACATCAAACCGAACAAACCCTGAAAATTTCATCGAAATTGATCAAGAACTCCCAGAGTTATGCGCGTAACAAGGATTTCACGTTTGCGCATGCGCAGAAGCTACTATTGATCCGGGGGTCATGAAACCTATAGGGGACCATCTACACCCCCACCCGCACAATCCCTGAAAATTTCATCAAAATCGGACTATAACTTCGTGTAGTTTTGCCCGTAACAAGGATTTGCTGACAGACAGACAGACACACAGACAGACAGACACGGAACCAAAATTGTTCAGAAAGGTCTAAAATGCGAGTGGAATTTTTGGTTTTGGAGACAAAGAAATTTTCACATTATGAAAGTGAAAACAATTCTTCCACTACCTTAGTAGACACGGAAGCAATAATTGATTACTCTTTATTCGATTACTTTTACGAATACTTTTGTAATCGCAAATGTGATCGTAAAAGTATTCGTTAATCAGGGAGGCCCATCTCTGGTGCCCCCCCCCCTCAAGCTTCATACCCCCCCCCCCCCCCCCCTGGGAAACCCCGCCAATAACCATATAATAGCTAATGATAAATAACTAACCCTATAATAATAAATAATAATCCCACCATCAAAGGAAACAGTTGATTGAGTGATCTGCTTCACGAAACAGTACACAGCAGAACGGAAAGAGAGAAGAAAAACAGCAGGGAAAAGAGAAGGTGGATGGTCGTAGCTAGGTGATGGTATAGCTACGTATAGCCAGCGTTCCCCGCGGAGGTCGGGGTGGTAGCGCTGTCCCGGAATTTATACATGCATAATACATATTTAAGAACGTGTATGCATACTGCATACGTGCATGCATATTGTGGGAGTACTCTAGTTAGAATATATACCTATAATCAGGGAACTATTTTCGATATGCTGCCTGTTTCGAAGTGTATGAGTGTATGTTCAACCACGGATAGTCGTTAAACTCATAGGTAGTTCGTGCCACAATCACACTAGTGAATTTATAAGTGCATATTTGCATATTAAGGGAATACTCTAGTTAGAATATATACGTATAATCAGGGAACTATATTCAATATATTGGCTGTTTCGAAGTGTTATTTGTGTTTGTTCAACTACGGATGATCGTTAAACGTATAGGTAGTCTGACTACAATCACACTAGCGAATTTATACGCGCATAATAAAACTTTAAGAACAAAGATGCTTCAAAAGAAAATAGGATTACTATCGGAGTAAAGAAAAACCTTTGGTTTTTTTCTACGAATTTGGTCTGAGGAAAGTCTGAAACGGATTTGTATCATGTTATTTATTGCTCTTGGGCTTAGCTGGTACCTCTACTAGACCAATTATAATCTATTACCTATCCTTCTATTGATCAATCATTGCATGGGACTTCCTAAACATGCGGCACCTATCTAATCTCGGCGTGTATGATTTTTGATTAGAGATTTCGTAGGAAAATACTTGGTACTTACCAATTCATGAAGATTCGCGTTCAGAATAGATGGCAGATGAAGATGGAAGGCTTTTTTCGCGAACGCGGCACGGAGTAGACTGCCGGAGACGCGCGCCCGAACACAGACAGGAGAGAACTGGTCGAGGCCGGCCGCTCTCCTATACGAGCCGGCCGGCGGAGGGATACTAGGGTGTGGCCGCGGCGCCCGAAAACTTCGTGTTTTCGAAGCGCAAGTTTTTAGGAGCCCAAAAACATCGAAAACACTTACTTTTTGGCGCAACTTCACTAAAAACACTTTGAAATAAACTTGAAAACAGACTACCACGTCGTACTCATCAAAAATATAGGAACTACTTTCGTAGTAGCAATAATTCCCTCGAAAAATGGACTAGAAATAACGTTTTTCGTAAATGTGCTGGCCCGTTTGAACGATCACTGGGTAACAATGATACTGATCATATTCCCGAAGACATTAAGTGGTTTACATAGCGTGTACGGTAAGAATGTGATCCTAATTAAATTGATTTGATAGTGTTAAACCGTTCAATCTCGACTTCCCTCCACATTGAAGCAAAACCGGACCACTAGAACCTGAGAGAATGATGGTAGAGTTGGGTGGTAATTAATTACTTTCGGTAATTAATTACTTTAGGTTTATTAATCAATAATAAACCATTGTAATCGCTCTTGTCGTACGCAGTACACACGATTTCTCCCAAACGGCTGGAGCAAAAAAGCTGAAATTTTCAGGAAAAATCCATGTTGGTCCGGCGACGCCCCAATTCTTGAACAAGCCCTCTCACTTAATTTTAAGTGCCCTTTAAGGGTTGTCGAAGTTTTGTAAAATCCCTAAAAACCTCAAGAAAAGTCGAAGCTGCCTAAATTTGGACTCTTTTTGGAGAACTTTCCATGAGGAATCGAATGAGCCCCTCCCCAGGTCCGTAGCTCAAACCATCCTCGATCTATGGCCCGATTTATGGTGCCAACATTCGCGTTATTTTGGTTAATTATTGTTTTTGTTTTGATAGCAGTAACCTAGTGATGTAGTGATGTGGATAGTGGAGTGAACTCCTAAGAGGCTTTGTAGCCGATACATGGGTTGAAGCATTCTGAAATGCATGAGACGCTGCAACTTCTTTCTCTGGTTTATCATTCAATTGGCTTGCGATCATGATTTGAATTTCTACTAAGCTTTGGAGTGTGCGTGTTTCACAAGTGAGAGAGCGATTATGGAATTTCAGGAGGCACACAAATATGATCAACTGATCAATCTTAATAGGTATTTTGGTTGAGTACCGATTTACGTGCTCTATGCACATCTCCTGAAATTCAATAATCGCTCTATCACTTGTGAAACACGCACACTCCAAAGCTTAGTAGAAATTCAAATCATGAGCCTATTGAATAATAAACCCCAAGGAAAGAATTTGCAGCGTTTTAATTGCCAATTACGCTACTTGGTAGTTACAATTCATTTACCAATTACTTTATTTGGAGGACCAGCAACTACTTTTTTCAATTAGTGATAGTAATTAGTGTAACTGATTCTACAGTAATTAATGAAATTTGGGGTAAAAATTAGTTTTTTGGAGGTACCAATTACCAATTATTGTAATCGGAGTAATTTAATTACTTTTGACTAATTGAATTACGAAAAATTCCAAATTTCGTACAGAGACTCAATTTGGGTTTTAGTTGTGCCCCGAAGTGCGGCAGCCTGTCAAACCATGGTTGCATCCCCTGGGTGGACATATGGGTAAAAAACGCTGCAAATTCTTTCACTCGGGAATGGTTTGACCTACGGATGTGGGGAAGGGCTCATTCGATTCCTAATGGTATGTTCTTCAAATAGGAAAATATTTAGGCCGATTCGACTAGTTTTGAGGTTTTCAGGGATTTTACAAAACTTTTACAGCCCTTAAAGGGCACTTTAAATTGAGTGAGGGAGCCGGCTCAAGATTTGGGGCGTCGTCGGACCAAGATGGATTTTTCCTGAAAATTTCAGATTTTTTGCTCCAGCCGTTTCGGAGATATCGTGCGTACGGCGTACGACGGACGGACGGAAAAATTGTCATTGCAGATTCGGATTCAACACCCTTTGAAACGTAAACCATGAAATTTTCAGGGGGGCTTAGAATTTTTTTTTTTCCAGAGCGATTACAATGGTTTATTATTGAATAATAAACCAAAAGAATGAAATGAACCGATCGGGGATTTATCGGTTCAGCAGCTATTGAAAGGATTTTCTATGACCCCCTCGACTCTCCCTCCTGTTAGTAAAAGCTAAGATTCCGAGGTTCGTTGGACAACTAGGCTAAAATTGGGATCGAGCAAAAACTAAATAAATAAGTAATGTAATTAAGAATCGAAGTCATACACAGTAGTCACACACACTTATTTTTTCTACGGTTTAGGTCTTGCAATGATCTGAGACGGGTTTGGATGCAGTTTTTAATTTTTTTGTATCATGTTTGGGTTGTCCCACACCATCCTGGGTCAATTCTAATAGCTTCCTTCCCTGTACTGACGAAGCCATGCTATGCTACTACAGAGGGACGTTTTAAAAATCCATCAGATATAAACGGAGACAATATGTACTCATAAGAACTATATCAAGGTGAATCTCACATTGGGGATCTAGTCAGTCTTCGAAAAACACTGGGAGGAAATGAAAGATGATCGTGAGTAAGTGATTGGGGCGGGGCATAAGCTGCCTACATTGAGATCGCGTCCTCCTTAGTTCAAGGACTTCCCGGATGAAGGCACAAGGGCGAAGTTCCTCTACTCGAGTTGAAGAATGCAGCGCTTAAAATACGCAGCAACTTTTTGCCCGGAGGTGAAATGCGTACTTCAATTGTAAGTCATATTTTTACAATTAGATCTGATCCATACATCCTCTACGAGTCTCATACTGCAAAACACCTAATCGTGAATAGTATGATCGTACGAGCGTATTTTCAAAGTTCTTACAACATCGAGTAATATTTGAGCAATGAATACAAATAAACAAGCAACATATTATTAATACAGAAATTTTCCATGATAAATTGTGAAGCAAAAAAAGTTTTTTAAATATTCTTCTCCCAAAAGTACAATTATTTGTTTCTTTTTGGGCCCAACCCTGACCAAATCCACGTATTATAAATATTAATCAGCATCACCATCAATTTTCTGAATTAATTACAATCGTACACTATCAAGAAATGGATTTTCAACTTAGTTAGTGATCAAGACATTCAATACCTTTTAGAATGTACGATTTCAACAGAAATTCCGAAATTTAATCGGGATATCCCCCAACTCCCTCTTTCAAAAATTTATAAATTTCAATACCTAGCTCTCAAAGGTGGCAAACAGTAAGTCATAAAGTGCTAAATCTGTCGTTACTGCAAAATCCGAATTGAATTTTAGAGTGTTGTACAGAAGAATGAAACATTTGCCCCAAAAGTTTAGAAAACGTTGAATTAAAGAAAAAATAACTGGAAATCTGTTTTGAAATACTGAAAAAGGATACCTGAAAGTAGGTATTTTGCAATAACATAATTATGAATTCGGTGCATATCCATTCCAGACAATATTGTTTGCAAGACTAATTATCTGAATGTAGAGGAAATCTATCTTTGAACTTTGTTTTTTGGATTTGTACGATTTTACGAAAATGATTTACTTTGAACTCACACGAGAGATAATGTTCTGGAAATAGGTTGACTCAGGCTCTTTCTTCTTCAAGTCTCTAGCAGTTGGCGGATTTTAATAAAGAGTACGATAAAAAATACACTAACCAAGTCATATTTCACAGTATTGGGAACTGGTGCAGGAAAGCTGGAAAAGGATGGAGCCACACGGTTTTTCTAGTGAATGCGTAACACATTATAGTAAGGCATAATTTCCATACTCGCCTCCTTATAGCCTAGGTTCACATAGTGAACATTTTACTACAATAAAAAATGGGGATTCTGTTTGAAAAGAGGCCTAACGATTAATTTCGTGGTGAGAAAATTATTCAACGATTGAATTCTATTATACAGGCTCTGGGCTCCTTGACGGACCCACAGACGAGCTTTCAAGTGGGCCGTGGGGCGCCAGGGTCTTCAATCATGCACCTCTTCAGCGCGGGGCCACATGGTCCAAGCGTGGGACTCATTGCCACTGAACTTGAAGAATGATTTATAATCGTAAGGCTTGACAAGAAATTGATAACATGAAACCCATGAAGGCAAGAAAAGTGTGGGAAATGAAGAAATATAACAAAGTCAACATGAGAATTACCTCATTCACTACACATGAACATCATGTGGCTTCGCTATCCAGCTATTTACTATAAATCATTAAAATCTGTTCATTTCATGAAATCAAAACTATGTTTCTAATGGAAAACAGAAGAATATTATTAGAACCCTGAAGGATATGCATTAGACGAATAGCCGAAGAAGAACTGGGAAATTCATGAATTCGATTATTGTTACAGACGGTTGGAGGAAATGCATTTTCTCATAATCTAACGTACGTGAGAATAACCTTTTCAACGAGTCCTCAGTACAGCACTTCATCCGCAATAACATATTAGTGGTGTAGAGACTTTTGGTCTAGCATCTTAGTACTTGGAGCTACTTGCACGAATAACTATCACTAAGTCTGAACAGATACCTACCTATCAAATGATTTTGCAGGGCACGCCTTTCACTTCGGAAAATAATCACTACCGCGCCTTCCGCAATCCATTAAAAAAAAATCCCTGAACTGATCTAGATTCCCTAGTTTACTTCTATTCTGACGAAAATAATAACGAAGGTAAAAAAGATCATGATTAAAATTGGAAATGTGCAGGAACCCAGGATGATATAACAAGTTGAGGAACTACGTCTGGAATCGCTGTACCATCAGGGAGCCACCAAGCGGAAAATAAGTTTTTTAAAACCCTCACAGTAGAAATTCAACTCAACAAAGATTTCAACACATGAATTTTATAACTTAGGAAGTTAGCTAGGCAACTCGTGTTTCAAGATCGAAACAGGAAATTAGATGTAAAGGTTACGACAATCGACGTGATCCTTCCAGGTTTGTTTATGCGTTATAACAGGACCGTGATTACTGATCTTAACGAGTTAGCAGGGATTACGTACCCAACAAAATGCTCACGATGAAGAAAAAGAAGTAGTGTGGGGCCCCGAAGATTGACCGTTCTACTAACGCGAGAAGTTTTCATTTTTTCTTTGGTCAACAAAAGAACTTCCATTCAACAATAAAATCAGCGACTAAAATACATATTTTATCTGTTTATTTGGATTCAAATTTTAACGATACTGCACACAACATTCATGTAGTGTTTTTAAACAAGGAATCATTTAAATCAAAAACAGGCCAATAATTCAAATTTGATAGAGTCCTCTGGAAAAATAATCTCACAAAATAACATGCAATCCAAAAAAGGAGAGCACAATCGAAAATTGCGTTTCTTGGTTTTATGAGGCAATCATGGGGCAAAAAAAGTATTGAACGAAGATTACGTTTGAAAATTCTTATGCATACGGACTTTTAATGTTTATTTATCGTATGCTGAAACAAAAGGAAAAAACGTTTGTATTGATATCACAAGATGATTCCGCCCGTCCGCAATGACTTTATTATAATCTCGCCTACATCCCGAAAGCCGTGAATCATCAATCATGTTTTTCCATAATCAAACCAATCCAAAACGTTAGTGAATCATACATGAGGGACCTCGCCGAACCTGGTAAGATCACGCTTATCACACAAAAACGGAATTCATAATGAAATTTGAGGCTCAAATAAGTTCCACAACTAGACTAATTTAATAATTGAAAGAAAAAGGGATAACGAAAATTGGCTGTAACATAGTGAAGATCTAATGATTGATCATCCACCACCCACCCCTTCCATTCACTCCCTTCCTTAAGTAATTTTAAAGTTCCAAAGTAAGTTTAGAAGCCCGAATTAAACTGCAAAATGTACATTATTCTAAATCTTGTTAAATGGTTTTGCAAATTAAAAACTAGAACCTTAGCAAACGTACATGCTTGACAGTAAGGTACGACCCGCCCCATGCGACAATGCCCGGTAAGCCGACGATCGATTCATAACTGAACAAGAAAGTAGCAAGAAAACTTGTAGTATGAACAATGGATTTTTTGCTATCCCCCTTACCCATCTCGAGAGAAAATTCAAAACTTCAGAGATTAGTTGCACACCCAGACTAAAATGAGATCGAACGGAAAACAAAATGAAATAAATCAATAGAATCAGATGAAAAAGTTATTTCTAAATGAAATTGGAAGGTCTGAAATACGTTCAATACCAAACCAACAAAAATCCTAATACCAAACAAAAACCTTAATTGAAAACGCTGCAAATTCTTTCGCTGGGGTTTATTATTCAATTGGCTTGCGTTCATGATTTGAATTTCTACTAAGCTTTGGAGTGTGCATGTTTCAGAAGTTATAGAGCGATTATTGAATTTCAGGAGGCACACAAATATGATCAACTGATCAATCCAAATAGGTATTTCGGTTGAGAACAGATTTACGTGCTCTACGCATATCTCCTGAAATTCAATAATCGCTCAATCACTAACCTAGTGATGATGTGAATGTGGATGCAAATGTTGGCACCAAAAGTCGGGCCATACATCGGGAATGGTTTGAGCTACGGACCTGGGGAGGGGCTCATTCGATTCCTCATGGAAAGTCCAAATCTGGGCCGCCTTGACTTTTTTTTGAGGTTTTTAGGGATTTTACAAAACCTTGACAACCCTTAAAGGGCACTTTAAATCAAGTGAGAGAGCTGGCTCAAGAATTGGGGCGTCGCCGGACCAACATGAATTTTTCCTGAAAATTTCAGATCTTTTGCTCCAGCCGTTTGGGAGAAATCGTGCGTACGGCGGACGGATGGAAAAATTTGTATTGCAGAGTCGGATCCTACACCCTTTGAAACGTAAACCACGAAATTTTCAGGGGGGGTTAGAATTTTTTTTCAAGAGCAATTACAACGGTTTATTTTGAATAATAAACAAAAATCGATTTCGATCGAGAGAAGCAGCGATTGACAGAACTAGTAATTATCACCTCCATTCCCCCTCCTGTCAGCAGAAGCAAAATTTCCGGGGTTCTAGCACAACTAGACTAAAGTTGGGATCGATTCAAATAAGAATGAGGAAACTGGTTGAGAAATATAGAATGGAGACTAATAAACAAATCGACCGCTACCAAACCTCCCTAACGCCGGTGGAGGCACATTTATTTACTATGGTATCTGGGAGCGAACCCCAAAAATTCCTAGTCAGCAGGGAGGTTAGGCGTTGCAATGAATCGTTTCTCATGCGAATAGCGAAGAGCACGCAACATCGAGTGGTGAGTACTTGGATGATGACCGCTTGCGTTAGCGTCTCCCGTGCAAGAAGTTATCATGCTACCATACGGCGAACTCCCTCTAACCCCCAAGGGCCCTAGGGGGACCAGGAAAATGAGTAGCGAAATCATCCGACCGAATTCTGATCCTCCTTCAGGAGGACGGCTGTAGACGTGGGACAAAAAGCCCCAGACGTAAATGGTTGTCCACATAAGTTACTTTTTATCCACAGGGCCATGGAGATTGCTTAAAATCATATCAACATCGCCTGTCAAACGATGCTACCAGAAATTCAAATGTTGCTGCATCTTCAAATGAAACTTCATTGAAACTAAATCAAGCTCTTGTCCTTCCAGTAATACAATGTGCATCTGTTGTTTGGAGTCACTACTACTGTTGCCAAATTGATAAGATTGAATGGGTACACCGCATGTTTCTGAGATATGTGGCCTATAAGCTTCATATTCTCCCGGACTCAGTGAATTATGATGCAGTTCGCTAGTGGGTATGGGACGCAGGGCCCTGGTGATCGTAGGCGCCTCTAGGATTTGTCTTTCCTGTGGAACTAATGCATGGAGAGGCCGACTCCCCCTCGCTCCCGAGCAAGGTGAATCTTGCTGTTCCCTGACCATGCTCCCGTACACAAATCGTCTTCACCGCTCTTTATTCATCAAAACATTATTTGTACAACCGCCCGCAGTGCAGATTACCCAGAGAAGCTAATCTCCTAATCAATCCATCTTCAGCTATAGATTCTTTTCATTTTTTCGATTCTTTTAATTCTATTTGCTCTTGCCTTCTTAGTAGTTTGTAAAAGTCGCATCTAATCACAATATGTTCCTCCCGAGCCTGTTATTAGTTTCAATTGCATTTTTTCTCTATTATCACCTGTGTTAAAGTTCACTTTATTATTTTGTACTTAGTATTCATATACTTAGTTCTTCTCGATGTATTGCCCATATTATTGAATAGATAAATAAATGAAGTTCATGACTGAAGAACACGATATCGTTAAGAGCTAACTACAATTCCCTTGTTAAGCATTGCATTCTCCAGGTGTGAATATTTTGAGAACGATCCTGAATGACGATGGATGGATGAAAAAACGTTGCGGTTATGTCAATGAGATTAATTGTTAAACCGAGTGGCGACCAACTAAGGCGTGTCATTGAACGCCCAGCCAACTGTAAGAGCAGAGAATTATAACAACGTTGAAATCAAATCTAGAAAGCTTATAAATCGTCCATCGCCCAATAAACGGTTCATCGTCGAACTGGGACCTCAGGCGCGTGCCCTCTTATAACACAGTTGAGGTACCTCGCGGGGCTTCACGGTCCGTAATCGCTTTCACCTTTCACCCTCAGCGGCGGTTTGACTCCACCGAAGGATTCTGATTTATTTAAATTATACGTCCCGTAAATACTGCCTCCAGGCCCTAATATCGTCGCCCCCCCCCCCCCCCCCCAACTCTGCACCCAGAGATACCTACCGTACCCCTACTCCTCAGGCCCAGTGGGAAATGCGTGGGTAAAATGGAACCTTTAATCGAAACTTCGAGAAAACGTTCTACGCTCCGTTGCCCTTTTAGTGATCACGACTGCCCTTAGAGCCAAGAGAAACCCTTCCTATTTCGATAAACTATATTCACTTCCCTTTGGACATGAAAGACATACGTGTATATATTTCTAACTACATAACATTCTACGAACCAAGGCAATTCTACGCTGTTCCACAGAATATTTACTCACAACAGAAAATACTCACAAATTTTGATGGACATTAAGGTACTCTGAAGGTACTGCGACATACAATCACCCAAAACTTACCTGAAACAAAAACAAGTACGTAAGATTGTTATTCTTAACAAATACGAGTTCAATGTAACATAATAATGTGAAAGGAGATTCTAATAGCCACTAGGATTCACAGTGGAGGCAGTAAAAAGTGGCAGAGCCCGGCCTCAGAGCGGATCGTTCGCTGAATGCGGATGCTGGGGATTATACCTTACTGGCGCAAAGTCAGTAGAGGAATACAAAACTGAAGTGCAACTTATTATTTTACAGTTATACGAGAATCCGAGTGGAATGCATCTTACAATAACTCTGGAAGAAGATGTAGCGGTTTGCTATCATAACTCGCGCGTCCCTTCATCTTCATGGATGTCGCTACACAATGTAAATGTTGGAATCGAAAAATATTTCTACCAGTACGGGATGTGCCCCCGATCGAACTTGTATGGGAAGCAACAAGCTCACATTGCAGATCAACAAGACGTCAATCATTGAAGTATGTTAGAAAGCAAATACAAGTGTGCCGAGCGTCAACTCACAGCGACCAAGGGTCTTCGACAATCATGCAGTTGAAATGTCACTGGCTGTATTTGAACAGGTACATTCCCATTCAGCAGGTACGAGGTGATACAAACCTACCATGCACTTTTACAAGAAAAACGAAGTGTTCATTGATAACGCACGATCACCCATGGGTGACCTCTGATTTTCCAACTAGAATAACCTAATCTGTCAATGGAATGAAGGAAACTTTAATCGCCAAGCTTCTCACCTTCCAAAAGTGATCACAAACTTCTATAGGATTAGTTGGCTCATAAAAAAGATGCCAATTCATATTTTATTATCAAGTAACTTGTGCAAGAAAGATTGAAAATTGCGCTAAGATAAGTGGTTGATGAAAAGTTGAAAGACGAATAACCATTTCTATAACCTGGTTCTGAAAACCTAATTGAAACAGAAAGTGTTCATTGTTAGCAGCTTTCACCGTCCTATCTGTAACAGTTCTAATTTATCAGTTATAAGATTGTTTATAGAAGACACTGCGGATACCAAACCATTTCACTGACTTTTCCTCCTTAATGAAACAGGATAATAATGGAGGGAGCATAATAAAATAAAAGGCGTGCTTTTATAATTGTTACCTTTTGAAGGGTTTCGTTAGTCAGCGATAATGGACAGAGTTGGGTTTTTTGAGACGGTGAGCGTCCAGACGATAAGGCGTAAAAAAGGTTTAAGCGAGTATAATTGGGTTTGGGGGGAACGGAAGTAAGGAGTATCGCTCTGATAAATGTTGTAATGTAAAGCACGACCTGGGGCCCCCGATGCTCGGTTTCACGCTTCCTCTTTCACACATCGGCGAGTTTTCACAGAGGCAAAGGATACGTTACTGTACGAACTCGCGTATAGAACCTGGAATTAGATCAGATAATTGCGCCGATAATCTCCAAATTGACCAAACGTGAGTGGCTGAATTAAAATAATCGAAAACCAGTAGGATTTCTAACTTCATCAAGTTCAAACTTTAGGAGGCAATCCTTTCACTTTATTTTTCAGGAACTGGTCGATTGGAGGCATCATACCAACTTCTCTATACGGGGTTACTCGGTTCACATTGTAACGCCCACATTTCGAATCATTGACTGTAGATTCGGATTAACCACTCTCGACTCAAAATTATATTTCTCCTCCAACACGGGTGGGGTGGGATGATGTAGGAATCACAACATTTCTCAACAATTTGGACTCATTTCCTTTGATTGTATACTGCACGGTTTATCCCATTTTGGGAAGCTACATTAGGTCAATGACGGCAAAGAATGTGCTTAAATTATAGTAAGAATTGATGTGACACAGAACTTTGCAGTGAAAGTCCTCACTGGCGTCGAAAGGACCCATATTGTAACTATTGTAGAGATGTATTGAAAACACTGTGTGATGTTGTATCAGAAACTGTAGCAAGCTGACTTTCTCAAGTATCCTAGTTAAACTAACCCATGAAATACCCTTAAAGAAATCTTCTTTTGAATTGGCACATTATTTTGAGTGGTTGAGGATTATTGGCTTCTTGATGGATTACATTTATAGGTCATTATATTCTAAAGGTTTCGCCTCTTAGTAGAAGCATCATCGGGAATGACACTGAAGCGTGGGAAGGGTAATTTATTTATGTATTTAATAATACGGGCAAGCCCAATACACGTTATGACCTATACATAGGTTGATAATAGAGAAAAAAAATGCAATTTAAGCTATTACCAGGATTGGAGGGAGATTTTGTGACAAGATGCAACTTTTACCAAGTGGTAAGAAGGCAAGAGCGAATAGAAAAATGGAATAGATATAAAATAAGTTATTAGTTCCCTATTTTTAAACTGTAGAGTAATAGTTTTCAGGAAGAAAAAAGTTCCAATAAACTCTGTAATAAACAAATGGGAAGTAATAACTCATTTTATATATCATTTGTGACCATATCCCTCCATCATCCATTATGTCCCAACAAACGCTACACTCAAAGTCATCTCTGATTATGCCAGCAACTATGAGGCGATACTGGTAGAGTACGATGACTAACAAATATATTGTGTGAAAAAGCCAAAAATAGATTCCCCATCCTGAGAGAAAAACTTCACACACTTCACTCAGTTTCAAGCGTTCTGAATTAATTTACTTCTGAGATTGTCATACAAATACATTAACATTAGTCAGTTTTGAGCTCTTAATGACGCCCTATACACACAGACTACATCCACAGCAGCCACAGAAACTGCACCCTTGTTCCACCACTCATCACCATCAAAATTATTGTTCCAAAACTAAACCAAGGACTAGAAAAGGGTTTTTTTTCACATGGGAAATCCCTACAGGAACACTCATCTCTCAAATGCCTATAAAGCAGATCAAACTTGCATAGACAAGAGAAAGTGATTTAATTGGTTTCAGATAACTAAAGCATATATGCTTATACATAAATTCTTTCAAATATACGAGAACGAATATAAGGATGAATCATAACAAAGCTTAATTTTCCTTCACTTAAGTTTAGATATTTGTAGTGAAGGTTTGACTCAGAATCAAACGTAAGCACTGACGCCAAATCTTACAAACTGGAAGCAGATATGAAGTAATTGTATAACACAAGTGTATTTCGGGACGAGACAGAACAGTCAACTTGGAGTTACTTACTAATTGTAACAGGTTCAGGTTACAACTTTTACAGATCCTCCCTCTTCAGATAAAAACTGAAAAGAAATTGATGAAGTACCACACCCACCGACAGATGACGTTACAGACCAATATGTCTTTGATCTATCTTCGTCTTTAATTCATGGCATTCTATCATAAATAATCCATTTCCAAGTGGACAATTTGTCTCAATTTCTCATCATTTCTTCAACGTAGTATAGAGGGATGTCTCAATCGATGAGCGAGCAAAGCAAAACCAATTACAAGATCGAACCAACTAGAAGCATTTTTTGTTCTCCAGCGAATGATTCGGATTCCTGAGAGACCTTCACTCCGGTTTCTGGAGGGACAGGCCCTCCGACAACCCGTAAACGATTCTGGAAGCCGTCGACAACATTGGAGAAAGTGGAATGAACTTCAGGACTCTGACCAGGGTCGTCTCATCAAAACGGATTTTCTAGGTTTGTGAAGCAGGTTCAGGGCCGTTCCAATTTCATAGGGAGCAACGAACACATCTTTCTGGGTTCCCCTCTCTTCTGAGCGGGTTAAAAATAACCGGTTTTCATAAATAACAGGATAATTACGAGCTGGGAAAAATAAAAAGGAGGAGGAAGAGGATAGTACGAGAAAGCAGGATGACAGAAAGGTGATGATGCACCTTAAATCACTGTATACGACAGTTAAGTATCAAGGACTTTTCGTCATGGCAACTGTTTATTCGTGCTTATTTGTCGAAACGCTGACATTTTCAACACTTGGGTTTATTGTATTCAGAATAATGCGTGATTGTCAGGTGGGTAACTTTTAG
The DNA here is from genome assembly GCA_031894815.1 of Creontiades dilutus. NCBI lineage: Eukaryota > Metazoa > Arthropoda > Insecta > Hemiptera > Miridae > Creontiades > Creontiades dilutus. The sequence goes on along the minus strand of JAVIWC010002863.1, from coordinate 150,323 downwards.
GTTCAGAACTTTTCATTATTTGCTGAGGATGAATATATGCTAGTCTTGGTAACCTCGATTTCAAAAGGAACTCTTGAAAACAAATCCCATTGCAATCATACCAGCTGATTCTATCCGTATAGGATACTGGCGATTTTTACTATTTCCCAACCAAGTTCGCATACGCACTTGTCTTGACGGTCTTTTATTCTGTCAAAGTTCTAGTCGTTAGGGAGTGTGAACGGATGAACATAGAGCGGTGGGGGTTGGAGTTATTCGGTTCTTAAAAGGGACGTCTATCAATAACTCACATAAAAACATTGGAGTTATCTCGAAAGTTTTCGGTATTCTGATATTTTAATATATCAGCCCACTTCCAGTAAACTATAGATTAATAGAACAAAGAGACCAGAATCTATTATTGGAATAAGTGTTTGAATAGCAGTATTGGTCTTCGACAGAAAAATTATTAGTGAGATTTCAAGTATCTGAATCAGAAAATTACATGAGAGGGAATTACTTATTGCAATTTTATCACAACTTAACGCGACGGAGAGGTACCCGACCGGATACCCTACAATTTATTTATTTAATAATATTTTTTATTCGATGTGGGCAACTGCATCAATTAGTACGAATGGTTTTTCAGAGGATCAGCTACCGGATCAGTTATGCATTACGAGACTGATGAGTGCTAACAATAGTAACTACTTGGAATGATGAAGCGAATGGTTTGGAACATGATGTTATACCAAACTCAATCTTGAATCCCTCAACAATACATACTCTACTTCTACGTGACATTTTTATACCCCTTTGAAGCTGGCAAAGGGGATGTACATGTAGAATATCAATGAAATTCGAGACTGTTGGTAAAACACGAAAAAGTACGGGGTGGACGAGTCTTCCTGGACAACATGCTAATATTCGCGACCGTAACGGCTGTCGTGGGCATCCGAAGCTGAAACCCCAGGGTTTATGGCATAGTGAAATAAAGATAAAAACGAATTCGCATTATTTGCGCAGTGAACCGCATGACCTGGGGCCTAACGGTCAACCTAGATGCAGTGAATGGTCTGGGAGAGATGTGCTCATTGTAAGCTTTATCGCATATCACCGGTATAGTTAAGGACCGCGAAACCGGCTGTAATTTATATTTATTCCGCTGTTTTTATTGTCCTCATTTCATGGAAGTGACCGGTAAGGTAACAGTGGAGGATAATTGAACAAAATTCCAATCTAGTACCATGAACTCAGCAATTCACCATATTTATAAGACTAGCTGTGTCAGAGTACCATTATTTCAGTGAATTTAATCATTTGTGTCAGCAGTGCCAGGAAAGGAATACCCAAATCTCTACCTCATCAAGAGTGGTTGCTCTGAAAGCAATTTATGTTGAATACGAACAAAATTAAGTCTCAACATAAATATATAACATGCCTCTTCTCCTAAAAGTAGACCTGGTCAGAAATGAATCTTGTCAGTACCGAAAAAATGCGTTCTGAATGATCATAAAATTATGTCCAGTGCTATTACAGCAGCATACGAGCTGCATACCCCTGCTGCTCTCAAGGATTCGGTTTTGCAACCGATCTTACGTCCCCTATTAACTAGTTTAAATATTTGACGATTTGGTGAAAAGGGCCTTAAAGGCAGAAATTGTTTTGGTGTTGTTAATTCGTCGCCTAAAATAATTTTATTATTCTCAATAATAATGATTATTCTCAACAGTACTTTGTAAATATTCAATTACGTAAATTGAACCTCCGAAAATGAATTACTTAACCTCATAGAAGTTTATCCGGACAGCATTGACTTTCCGATTTAAAATGTTACAGAAACGGTTGTGGATATAACAGCAGACCTGATCAGTAACTTGCTAGTCTTTTTGGGAATAATCGTTCAGCGATTTTGATGAATATTTTGAATTTTGAATTAGATATCGAACAGTCAAACGTTCATTCTTTCGTAGGTATAGAGATGTACCAAAGAATCTAGAAACACAGGTAGGTTTTGACATCAAGAGGATACATCGATATCTAGCAATCAAAATAAGTTAATAGTTTGTGGTTCCGTTAGTTTTCAATTAGCGGGGACTGAAAATAAACTGCAACTACCCATAGGAGAGCTTTTCATTAAAACGGTGTGTAACTAGGAAAACGAAAGAAATTAATGATACATAATAAAAAAATCGCACTAAAACATAAAGGTGAATGTCCCAATGAAGAATAAGTAAAGAATCTTCCTACTTTTGTAAGAAGATACTTAATGTTGATTGTTTCCAAGTTTCAAATGCAATTTTATAGGCCCCGATAAATAGAGAACATGTGAATTAATTTTTCTTCTTCCCTGATGACAGTTAATAGGACATACTGTACTGCACATCGAGCATCTCTCTCATTAAAAGACCAAAATTAGTGTTGACAGATTCACAACGTTTTTTCGGGAAGTTAAAGGCACGATTGAAGACCTAAAAATTACATCGACGTTTCAATTGAAAGAACAAAATTAAATTGAATAACAAACAATGATGAATACACGAAAAATCTGAATTTTTATTTTTCCATCAAATTAGTTGCAATTGTGTGGGACGAATGTCGGAAAACCCAGCTAAACTGGCAATTAAACGAAACAGGTATCTTTTTTCTTGCAGAACTTGAATTAAAGAATGGTTGAATGTAAGTAATAAAACCTTACAGCCCCCAGCCACTATACCTCGTTATTTGAGGTGTTATGAGTTCCGAACGAAGTTAGTATCGTAGCCATTTCGATTTTCCCTAAATCAAGTTGTTTACCCAGTTAAACGTCGATAGAAAAGGGAGTTACCTGAAAGAAGCACTAACAGAAGCATACTCATTCCATCAGATATATGAATACACGAATATTGAAGAAATCAGTTTGAACGTTAGGTAATACGTTTTGATCTAACAGACATGAATAAACTCCTATGCAGTTCTTGTATGGAATCGTTCCCAACACATGAACCCAAAAGAAATTTTTGGAGCTAGTGGGTTCGGCGGAGAGGTTTGCGCTACATTTCCTTCAAGAGTGGTCAACGATGGGAGGATTGTAGTTACCAAGCAGCCCTTAAGGAAACAGAGTTTTGTCTCCTTGAATAGCTGTCGCCAAGTAGCGGGTGCAGTGTTCATCCACGTCCTGACTTCTAGATGCCTTGGCTGCTCATTCTGAAGTTACTGGACATTTATGATCCATCGTACGTCACGAGACCAACTCCAACTTTATATATCCGCCCCTCCCACTAACTACCTTCGAAACAGCACTAAGAATAGGACGTAGGAGGTTTACAACCGTTTGTGTGATCTGAACTTATTGTTAGTGACTCACTATGTGTTTCGAAAAGCAATTAGTGCCCTCGTTTATGGTTGGTTTTTTTGTTTACTAATAACTGTCCCATAGTTCTTCTTTAGCATAGAACATAGTTTAACCTTGGGCCAACTACTCAAGGCCATTTTAGTGGAAAGTAACGTACACTTTTACTTTCCCAACAGAGTTCATTTTAGTTGAAAGTAATGACCACTTTTATTTTCTCAAGGGTCTATTTTATTGGAAGTACTGTAGCTTTTAGTAGTTAGTTGTTTCAACTACCACCATAAACTGATGTAGGCTTATGCATCTGACGATCGTATTGCATAACAAAATTCAGGTTTTCTTCATAATGAAATTACGGTATCCAGGTTTCACTTTCCTCAATTTTCTATTGTGTAAGGGGGAAGAGAGGATGACGCTAAAGCATGTTCCATGTTTTGTTGGATTTCATCCAAAGGCTCTAACTAAAAGCATCTGGGGGTTCAGGAGCCTTGCAATGCTGTTACACAGCAATTATTAACATATATCTTTTGTTGCCCATGTACATTTGACTTGAAGTCTTGAAATGTGGATTTATCATTATGATACTAACTTTTAGTGTAAGTAAATCAAATGTAATAGGGTATTTGCTACGTTTGATCTAATTAACAGAATGAATAAACAGCAAATGAAAATTAAAAAGAAGTAGTTTTCCTCTGTGATTTCAGTGACATACCAGGGAACGTTCTCCGTCGCTTATGTAGTCCACAATCAAATGATCAAATGTAAATTTAGAAGCTGATTCGTATTATCTGCAAGAACAGCATCATTGCCGGAGAGATTTAGAACTTCAGTGATCCAATGATTTCCTTCCGACTGACTAGGACTATTGTCCAGAAAGGTCTGAAGTAGAGAATTTCTACTTTCAGCGGATTTCTTTTTTTATATACTTGGACTTACCGCCTCCCAGTAGCAGATGATACAGAAGGAAAAACTTGAGAACAGTGGGGTTCAAGGAAGGAACTTCGGAAAAGAATACTACGTGGTTAGATGTTCAAATACGTGATGTATCAAAAAGTCAAGTTCAAATATCACCAGTTTGAGGGACCAATGAAGAGAAAACGAATATTTAGAAACGGTTTTGTGATCTGAACCCCGAAAATGAATCAATGTTGAAATTAAATCCTATGGAATTCAGAAAGTGGAATCACCTAACTGCAAGAGAAAACAGTAGCATTCGTGATTCAACCTAAATCATGACTGGGAAATGCAGAAGTACCTACTTCACGATAAGTTTGGTACCGAAATGACCCGTTCCCCGTTTATTGGAGATAAATCACGTGAGGAACAGGACGGAACAGTTACCCCAACAAGGCGGCACAGACTCCCACGTCGTCACGTGATCAGGTACATTCTCCTCTCTATTTTAGAAGTCGTTCATTTGTCTCACGGGAAGCCGCTTTGTTGAGTCAACAATCACGCCGTTTGTTACTTCTATTTCGAAGGGTCTTTTTTTTCGGTGAGGATTTATTGAGGGCGTGTGGCAGGTTCCAGAGATAAGACGTTCGTAATCTGTAGGAGCCCTCGGTATACTTTCGGACCCCTTCTTTATGATGGCTGAACAAAAGATGGGACGGGACATCGTTGGAGAGACAATGGGATTTCAACACCCGTGAGTGTACCCGAAACTCCAGCCACCAAGAGCAATGGAAATTACTAGCCATACCTGTCGGTATCACCATCATCAACTGATTGAACGTGATTACCATAAGTATCAACTATCAAACAATGCTCAGTAGAAGCGTTTGTCCAATTGAACCAGCAGTATGCATGCACCTTGGAGCAAATAGTTATCAAACGCATAAACGAAGAGAATAGCACGTGGAAATACAAAATAAAAACAATAAACCAAAAAGTAAAGTAGTATATATTAGAATAGAAAGAACTGGAGATATTTTTCAATTTCTTTTCTTTCCTTTTTTTCAAAGAGCAGGAAACATCCCAAAGTATATTTATTTGTGATCAACGAGCTCCACTAATAACTCAATTATTAACTACATCCATCACGAACCCTACCAATGTATCAATTTCTTCTTATAAAGTCAAGTTAATTACCCATCTGAGTAGTCGCAGGCGCTCCGCCGTAATACTGGTGTTTCTAGAATTAGAGGGTAAATACCCTAAGTCTTCTTGTAGCACCCTCTCTACCTTTTCATAATGGGGTTACCAATATACGGTTGAGTTTCGTGAGGGTGATGGAATGGTATAGTTGCCCCTTCCAAGCAGGTGGATGCATTTTTATGCTCCGCCACGCTCATCTCCCAAGACGACAGATTCCAAAATCGGAAAGGGGACAACTAACCATATCCATCACACTTCCTGGGCTCCGTGAGAAGCCGGGGGGAGGGGAGAAGAGGGGGAAGGAATGGAATATTAATTCACATTTAGGGGGGGGGGGGGGGGGTCACAATGAGTTGGGCAGAGGACAATTTTAAAATTGATCATATTAATTGGTATACAGCCACAAGGGGGGAATTACGAGTGAATAGGGCACCAGGATAAGCAGGACAATCAAAATAAGAGGGCCAATAGACGTAAACACGCTCTGCTACCATGTGAGGGTGATGGTATAGTTGCCCCTTCCGAGCAGGTGGATGCATTATTATGCTCCGCCACGCTCAAAGGATGATCCAGACGCTTACAGGCGTCCGATTCATCTCCCAAGGCGACAGATTCTAAAATCGGGAAGGGGCCAACTAACCATATCCATCACAGTTTGTTGTGAGTTCAAATCGAGATCGGAGGCGTGTGCTAGTTTATAGTGGAGTCCCTGATTAACTTGCTATCCTGAATTTCAAGAACTGTTACTAATTTCATTCATTAAGTAAAGTTTCTTTAAGTGACATTGGTTAACTCTCGATACCCTCAATTCAACCATTTATTTGATATTTACGCCCGCTCAATGTATTTTGACCCAGAGGAAGGTGAGATTCCTGACGATGGTCAGTCAGGTTTTCCAGGCTCTGGCCACATATTATTTATTTTTATATTTTATATATTTTCTTTTGTTAATTATTTTGGCCAATTGATTTGACTCTCTATTTTTTATGAACTGTACGAACCGATTTCCCATGTTTCGCATCACCCTCTCAAAAGTGTTGACCGGTAAGTTGATCACATCCCCAAGTATGTTGGTCTTCAGGTCACGATCGGGTGATCGTGGCCGCCACTCCAAATAGCCTCCGAGACATATGAGACGTCCTGGGGAGTGCTCCCGCAACAAAGCCATAGACGTCTTTGCAGTGTGAGTCCTAGCTTTGCCCGGTTGGAGCTGCGAATATAGAATACTACAAGGCATATTACATCCATGATCGGAATCATACGTCGTTCATGTCCATTTCATCAACTCGGAGGGCAAAAAACTCCTCCTGTTGACGTAAGCATGTTGACGTAACGGTCTAAGTTTACCGTTACCGCCGACGTTAGTATATGCTGTAACAGGAAGGGACAGCATAAGTTGCAAATTTGAAATGAATGGAGTATTCCATTCCCGAGTATTCAACAACTCCACTGACTCTTGAAGACCTGAATACCAACATACATAAGGAAGTGGGCAACATTCCAGACATATTAGAGAGGATGATGCGAAATCGCAAAACGGTTGATCTAGTTCATTATTGAATCAAAATTATTTTCAAACCCATCTGTATAGAGCGAAACAAAAATCTCCAGTAATTTTTGTTTTTCCAATTAAGTAGAGAAACAAGGAATTTATGTAGCCCGTGCCGTATATTAAAATTTATTTCATAGTTACATAATTTCACAAATGAGTAGAAATAGTATTATATTAACTCAGAAAACCTAGTACAACTAGTATTTTTGGCTCAAGTTGCCTAGCATCCTTTTATCTATAAAACATAATAAAAAAAATTCTATTAGACAGCAGGAAACTAATATTGAATTAGCTAGGTATCAGTGGGTATCATTTTCTGTGCATCTCAGCTGTTGCTGATCGGGTCACTTGCGCCCAGGGATGGGAAAATGAGCGTATAGAAAAATATGAATTTTCCAAACCCAAAAACAAGGCATTAGACTCAGTTAGAGTGAATTGTTTCAGACGACCGCGAAGCGAAATAGCGTGAGGATAATTCTAGGTTGATACTTTTCGCTGTCATCAAATATTAAGAAGGAACACAAACCGCGAGAAGCACTGGGGCAGTGAGTCAAGGGTGAGGGGGTTAACAATTTATAGGAAAAAGTCTAGATAGGATTATTACATCGACGAAAACGAGGGCGTGAAACGATTGAAGAAAATCCCGCCGAGCCAATCGATCGATCGTCGTGACACTTATTACGATTTCATTCTGTACTGCTGCAAGTAGTGACTACTCAAGATTTAAACGATGCAGAGTGTTCCGATCTCAAAAGGTTAAATAGAAAAAAGCTCGGGACTCCAGAAATGCTCGGAAAACTGAATCGAATGAAAAAGATAACGCGAGATATAAAACGGTAGTTTGAACTTATATAAACAAGAAGATATAGTAAACTAGTATAAGATTAACTGAAAACGCTGCGATTTCTTTCACTGGGGTTTTTATTATTTAATTGGCTTGCGTTCATGATTTGAATTTATACTAAGCTTTGGAGTGTGCATGTTTCACAGGTGATAGAGGGAATATTGAATTTCAGGAAATATGCATAGAGCACGTAAATCTATTCTCAACCAAAATACGTATTTTGGTAGCCAATTGAATAATAAACCCCAGTGAAAGAATTTGCAGCGTTTTTATTTATTTTCTCAATCTCAACATTCAATTAAACTTTCTTCTCATAAATCTTGTTCAATGTAAAGCGTCACATTTGTAAAGGTCAAATTATTATTATTCCTATAAAAGTGGCTGAGTAAGTTTTACTAAGCTTCTGAGCAAAGAGTAATGAATTTAAATCGTATATGGTACCTAATCGAAAGACCATTTTCCACTATCGATTGTCATATCCCTCCGTCAACATCACTAACACCTCATTGGATAGCTGAAACCGAAGTATTTCTGTTTAAAAAAAATTGAAATTTACAGGTTGAATTTCATTATGAAATCTATTAGTACCACCTTATCGCAGAGCATAAATTTATAACCGGTAGCATCACATATCACAAACATGCCAATAATATTACCTATTCCGCCAATTTTTCGTAGTTACATCAGTCTCGACGATAATTTTTTGGGCATCGCCCTCACTTCATCGTCCATCCGCTATTAGCTGGTCACCGACATTTCGCAGTACCTGCTTTCCCATCCGTGTACACGGTTGTTATACCCAAAACTGTCAAGTTCGGCCTTGTTCCCGTTCGTTGAACTCGTTTCACGGCCGTTTACATCCAGTTTGAGCCAAACCAGTGGAATGTTTTGTTAAATGAGCTAGCTGGAAAATTTGACAGGTTGGTTGAGTCGAAATGGTCTGATAGCTACCAGGTTTTTCTGTCACCTTTTGTAATGAATCGTGTTAATTGAGTAACGTAACATAGGTAACACGAGCCAATAAAAATATACAGTGGTTTTTCATATAACTACCATTAAGAGAAGGATGAACTTTTGAAGAACATCCAACAATCGTACTCAACCATTTTTGTGTGATTCTAGAAAATCGTTTTTCAGAATCTACAGTAGTTCAAAGCGAACGAATGTTTCTGAGTTAAATAAAAAATGAACAACACCCAACTTACGCGAACCTTTTTACAAATCTCATTTTGAAAATCTTAGTCAAGAATTATATGAATCAAAGGTAAATTGAATGAGGAACATGACGTTTTCTTTGCCACGCCAACCAACAAGATTGGTTCACAAATTCACCAATTTTAGGTTAAGAAATAACATTTCCCTATTAGTCAGTAAACAATTGTGAATGGTGGAATACACTTTTTTATTTTCTAGACCATACGAAACTGCCCATTCAAGTTGGATTTGAGTAATATCAAGATGGCTGTTGAATATGCGGAATCTTTCACTTCACTATTGTGTGCAACGAAAAATAGTTGTTCCGATACTCCCAAATAGTACAAAAACTAAAAAAATGTAACATCACTGGTCTTACCAATTTTCTGAAAGTATGCTTTACATAGCCCATGGCTGCTTCCTTTTCAAGAAAGTACCGAAAAATACTCCTGAGCTTAATAATTAATTACTTCTGTGCTCTACAATTATTGTAGATGGGTATAATTGGTATGGAGCACAGAAATGAGTTCTCAGGTCAGTCTGGGGCACTGTTTCTGTAAACTATCCCCTGTCAAAAAAGAAGAGTGTGAGATTTAACTCAAACAAATTTCACAATTACAGATCAGAAATATATAACTTGCTCATTTGCCAACTGACGAAAATCGTTCACCACTTTTTAAAATACCTATCACATCAGATGCTGACAACTTCCTCTTCCGTGCAATCGTGAGTCCCCGTGATGTTTATACAAGATCAGTTATCCTCATCGTTCCTCCACCGAATCTTTGGTGCTCATAATTAACATGGAACATGTTTTTAGCCGGGCCTATCTAGTAGAAAAGCGTTATACAGAAAGAAACCGTTATACAGAAAGTGTCACGAAATTTTTCTGATAGTTTTCACGTACAACCGAGCTGTTTCTAGGGAAATGAAAGTTGTTCAGTTTTCGACGGACGAAAATCGTTCTCCATTCGTTGGAAAGCTCTTGATTTATCACGCAGGCCTTGCGTACTTGTTGTTGGTATTTATGTCGTCATTTGATTGTATGTATGTTATTATATAGATGTAGTAAACAATACCGCTTGTTTGCTTATTGTCACTTGGTTGTCATGTTGGTTAGAGTAGACGCTCACCGGAATAGAAAAATACCTACATCATATAAGTTACCATCATTGTTTTTTACGGACAACATAAAGAGAAAGAGGAACAAGTTGAAGCTAAAAACATGTTCCATGTATTGTGATGTTAGCCACTAAGGCTCAAAGCAGGTACGAGGCGCGGAGCGCCGAGTTTTTACAAGCACACTGTGAGCCAAGCAGAAAGTTCTCAACTGAGGGTATTCGAAAACACGAAATTCGATGAAGCAGTAAATAAATGTGTCGTTCCCGTAAAAAATGCCTTGGCAGCACCAGTAAAGCATATTGAAAACACGTTAATCAAACTTATTGACTGACTTGGAACTTTCTTCTCGTGAAGTACCAAGAACGTGGAAAAATCAGTGTTAATATTGGTGACCATGATTCATTCTTGAACATCCCAAAACCCTCATAATAAATCAACTTCGACATTTCATCCAAAATTGCTCGAGAAAGCAGCAGTTTTTTTTTCAGTTCCGCCGATCGTCGATACGTCCGTAATTCGTACTTTCTTTCGACCCGGCTTCCCCGCTTCCGATTAAGATATCCGTTTCGAAGCCTCTTTGTCGTGACTACAGGATCCAAGGAGGGTCCCAATTGAGTTTCTAATCTCTCATCTACGTGTGAACTTTACGGAGGAAGGCGCTCCGGTGAGGCTTCTGTTCCCTTTCTTTAGACCTCCGATCTGCCCTACGATCTTCCCCATTGAAGTGTGTCGGTAATCTGAACACAAATAATGGGGGGCTTGTCATTGTTGTAGAGAAATCGTGACATCACATGTCGCAATCAAATTATGCAATCCGTTATTGAACGCCGGCCGTTATTTGGATTTGTAGTCGAAGGGGATCGGATCGCTCTTGGTTTATGGGGTTTATGTAAACAGAATAATTCGAATTACTTACTAGACAAGGACGATTCCTGTTCACATCATAATATCGAAGAACCAACTCCAAGAATGACAGTTACAGCGTCAAGTCGTAACCTTCATTTATGCAATCAAACACTTGAGCGATTGGAGAATTTTGAGCGAATTTCCATTACTTGCCATCATAGATCTACATTAGTTGGATAATTTCCTAACTTCGCTTCCATTCATGCATTAACTAGTCATTTCCTTGAATTAGAAAATACCAGCGAGCAAACAACTCCAACTGGACTTCTCTTGATCGATAGGTAACTAATTCTACAGTATACGGAATGAAATCAAATTTTCTTCAAATAACTTCAACTCATACTCATGGTTTACATGAATGCGAAAATTTTTGAATTTCATTTCTTTTCCTCAACTATCAGTGATCAGTATCCTCAATCTAACGTCAGTGGAGATGAACACGGCAAATTATAGATGGTACTTCAAATAATTGCAGTTCCTTGCAAGATACAAAAGTTATCTTGGATCTGACTGTGGGTTTTCCCGAACTTAATGAAACAAGGCTTTTCTGGTTAACGATCCAATTGGGGCTGCGTGTGCCTTTCTCAGCATTCAAAATTGAGCCGCTTCTATGAATGTTAGTTAAGGGCCATGAGAGTTGAAGACATATATTCTATTCAAACGATACGGCTCTCCAAGCGCTGGACGATACCACTTCATTTTGACATTTTCATGTATTTGCTATCGCACATAGACAAAAAACGCTGCAAATTCTTTCACTGGGGTTTATTATTCAATTGGCTGCGTTCATGATTCGAATTTCTACTAAGCTTTGGAGTGTGCGTGTTTCACAGGTGATAGACCGATTATTGAATTTCAGGAGATATGCATAGAGCACGTAAATCTGTTCTCAACCAAAATACCTATTTGGATTGTTCAGTTGATCATATTTGTGTGCTTCCTGAAATTCAATAATCTCTCTATCAACTGTGAAACACGCACACTCCAAAGCTTAGTAGAAATTCAAATCGTGAACGCAAGCCAATTGAATAATAAACCCCAGTAAAATAATTTGCAGCGTTATTTTCTTTGATGGTTATCAGAATGCTTCAACCCGTGTATCGGCTACAAAGCCTTTTAGGAGTTCATTCCAGTATCCACATTACTACATCACTAGGTTACTGATATTAAAACAAAAACAATAATAACGCAAATGTTGGCACCATAAATCGGGCCATACACCGGGAATGGTTTGACCTACGGACCTGGGGAGGGGCTCATTCGATTCCTCGTGAAAAGTTCTTCAAAAGAGTCCAAATTTAGGCCGCCTTGACTTTTTTTGAGATTTTTAGGGATTTTACAAAACTTCGACAACCCTTAAAGGGAACTTTAAATTAAGTGAGAGAGCTGGCTCAAGAATTGGGGCGTCGTCGGACCAGCATGGATTTTTCCTGAAAATTTCAGCTTTTTAGCTTCAGCCGTTTGGGAGAAATCGTGCGTACGGACGGGAAATTTTGTATTGCGGATTCGGATTCTACACCCTTTGAAACGTGAACCATGAAATTTTCAGGGGGGGGGGGGGGGGGGTAGAATTTTTTTCAAGAGCGATTACAATGGTTTATTATTGAATAATAAACCAAAATTGTCACGAAATTGTTCACGAAAGTTGTCTACGAAAATTGTTTCACTAGAGCGTTACGGTCGCCCTAGATACTCAAACAAAAACATGAACAAATAATATTAATGTTCACTTGTTGTGCATTTTTACAATAAATATCTTTCTTGGTTAAAATTTGAGCTTCCATTATCATTAGTCCTTGTATCTGTGTCCAAGTTTTGCGAGTCGGTGGGACATCGTGCTTTGTAAGCATACTTCCTTCATGAGTGTTGCGGACTGGTACGCAAGCGTTTCATTTCTTACATCTAAGAATGTCATAGCTAAAGTATCACTTCAATCATTTATCATCAATTAAACCAAATTTTTAATCTAAATTTCGCAAAATTTGGTGCATTCTATGTCATTTATGTTAGTTCCTCCCTGCAAGATTGAAATTATGTAGGATAATCTATCTGATGACTTGACAACAAGTGGTCCTCGGTGATGGGATATCTTCCACAGCTCAGTTATGCCTCAGAAGCGGTACAAGGAGTGTGGAGTACACAGAATCACAGTAGTAGTTTTATTCACCTTTATTCTCCTGTCAACTATAGGTAGTTCATCTTCAGGTAAGTCCTTACTGATGTTAACTATACATTTTGGAAGACCTAAGTGACCTGTCCACCATCCAACACATTTTCGTAGCAGTTTTTGCAGTAAGTTTTAAAGAAATGATTCATTCTCCTGGTCCATCAAGAACGGATAATAGTGATAGTCGTATGCTGCTGGAGTGAGTGAGTTTTTCAGTGCCACTACTGCATTTAAAATTCGCTTTATTCTTGATTATTATTACGGCTCAGATGAGTAATTAGTAATTAATTAAAATACCACGAAACTATTTCAAATATCGACAAGCTATACTTGAAACAATGATATTTTTTTCACTCAAAACCTATGGAAATGTGTTTCAAGTACGAGTTCTTCAAAAGTTCATCACACCTCCGGATTTTATGGAGTCTCAAGAACGTATACTGAGTTCCGAGAGCAAACAGCGGTAACTAAAAGCGTTGACGAACGGAAAAAGCGTGATCGTAGCAGATACTGTCTTCAGTAAAGTACTAATTGGATGTATGTAAATTGTCTACGTTTGGCATTTTACCGTCCGTTACGTTCGGGACAACTATCGGAAATCGTTCTGATTCACTCACGTCACGTGAAACCCATTCGGTCACGACCGCTCGTTTGTTTTCAGTTCTCATTGGGACAAATCGACCGATTGCGCATGCGCATGCAGCCGGAACATCAGACCAGGTAGCCCACTACGTATTCAACTTTAATTGATCAAAGTTCAGTTCGAACAATTAGTCGGAGTCGTGAGGCCGTAGAAAGCGTGTGGCGGGCGGTGGAGGTCGTGATGCATTCAGCTGCATCCGTACGGGGAGAGAAGTGCATCCCTCTGCGCTGGAACCTCGTTACAAGGAATAAGGGCGAAAAAATGAGACTTTTCAAGGGAAATCTTGAGCTCGGAGAAACGAAGAGCATCCAAAAGAAAGTATCGCTTTTATAAGCCAAGCCAAAAAATTACCTGTCAAATAGGTGCGTTACGTAGCTTTCTATATCACGTGTAAAATCCCTGTGTAATGTAACGAGTAATGTAAGTTTATATGTAACTACAACAAAAACATTCAAATATGAGGCTTATTTCATAAGAACGAGCCAGGAGCTTAAAATGTGCAACTGCTGAGGATGAAAGACGTGTACATGCGAATGGATCGCACAATATATCAATTTAAGAACGTTGATACTTTGATTTTGACCTGATTCATTAAGTATGGGAACATGGGCAACATGAATAGGAAAGGCTTGCTCTTTCACACTTCTGTTTCTGGCGATTTAACTCGAAAACAATTCGACTTATACTTAAACCTTTTTCAGCAACAGAAAGCTACGTATTTCCCGACTCAAATCAGGGATTTCTTTCTAAAATAAAACAATGTAACAATGTATCAACAATGTTAACTTGGGTTACATGAACAAAACATTTAATGTTGTCGTTTGGAAGGTATCGAAATGTTGGTCATTAACCAATTATATCGCGTGCGCTGCGAGAACTATTGAAGATTTATAAAATGGTGTCCAGTATGATAGTAGAAATGTCAGCGACAGTATATGCGTAAGTAGCTCTTGTTTAAATTAACGAGCTTCAATACGGGCGGAATTGAATACTCGTTATATTGGTATCATAATATTAATCCTTATCCATTCCAATGTTTATATAATTATCGTATGTCTGAGAATATTCCACTTGAATTTATTTGACTACAGAATCATTTCAGCTTCATATTCTCATATAAGGAAATATTCTTAACATCGGAAAGAAAATTTGAGCGTAAATAGAGAATCAGTTTTTCAAAAAATTCCACAAAATAGTAAGATAAACTTCTTGTTGTGAGTTAAAAACAATGCATTATTTGTTTTTGTGAATTTTCCCAAAGTTCTGTTTAATTAGTGTAATTGTTACTAAAAACTGAAATTAAAGTTTTTCAACTAGAATCCTACAGAAATTCATATTTTCTGTCAATTTTCACAAAATCGATATTTTTTCACTTTCCCTAAATCACTGTGAATTCTCCTACAATTTAATTGATTTTTGTAGTTGTGAATTTCATGAAAAGTGTCGCTTACATTAGTAGATTTTTTCGAAAATTACCATTTTCTAATAGGAATTTTTTACTACAATTCAAACATTTTAAATTTCAATGTGGTTTTTTATTTCCAATAACCAGCCTTTGTGATCGTATTGTAGAAATAAAAAGTAAATTTCATGAAAATGTACAAAAAAATGTGAATTTCGGGGAAATTACACTTCAGAACAGGTTATTCAGGTTACAAAACTTGAAAATTGGAAAAAGTAAGTAGGTAAACTAAACTAAGCAAACTTAGAAATCCAAATTCTGAATAATTGGTTAGGATTACTGGTTTCCATTATAAAAGCCCTCAAAAGTAATCACCCCTCAAATTCGACTCCGAATTTAATGTTTTAAATAGGAACAGATGTTACATATTCTTGTACTGTTGAGATAGAAAAAGGAAAATTGCGAAATTCCAGAACAGCAAAATAGACCTAAAAGTAGATAACAACAATAAACAATGAACTAAAACAATGGACGGGGAATGTACCTAAAAAGAGCATATTCGAGGTAAGAAAAGAGAGATTATGAAAATAAAAGTTTCATATTTTGACTGTCATCTGCCCTATCATGCAACATTTTGATGTCGAAAAAAAGGAAGCCACTCCAATTTTGAAACTTGAGCTGGGGTAGAAATAAATGAGACATAAAAACGATCCCTGGGGATGTTCTAATGGAAACTGCAGGCTCGAGTAAATTGAGCGTGGGTGTTAAAGGTTTAATTGTTATGATGAACTTGGATGAACTCGCTGCGGCCGAATTGAAGGAAGGAGGTGGGCGTACGCGGAAGGCAAGAAGCGTTATACCGACTTCATGATCCCTTCGCTCCAACTCATCAAAAAGCAGCGGCTAATTCCTGAATTACTGGTCCACCACGAAATTTCATCAGCCGAATCTGATCATTTCCTGTATAGATGTAGCATTAGATGAGATTGAAAATCAAATATGTAGTTCATCGATCTTCCTGAATCAAAGGATACAAATAAATTCCACGCTCAAAATCAAAGCACCAACTCATCTTCTTAAGTTTGTGAAATCCACATGCCTCTCACCCAGTTTCCGATGGTAATATATGAGAAATTGACAAGGCCAACGCGGGGTCTGACTCATCCAGCAGCCTCTTGAAAATTTAGAATTTGAAAATATTTGATTACGAAAAAATAATTGAATATAGAATACAATAAAACATCCACAGAACATATCACACATTAGCAGGAACATGTATTTTCTGATTTTTACTTTTTTCCCGAAATCGTTCAAACAGAACCATGGATTAATGAACCTGAAAACAAATTTTCAAATAGAAAACAGGTTTTTCTCATCCTCCGTCCCAGCAACTGCATTTTTTTCAGATAAGGTTTATACAGGGTGTCCCAGGAGTTATGCACAATCCGACTCCTACGTGTTCTACAACTCATTTCCGACAAAAATGTCTCCTAGCAATTTTTTGCCAGAGGCCTCGTTTTCGAGCTATTCGCGATTTAAAATTTTTTCGTGTTTTCGATCTTAATTCATTAAAACTGTCATAACTCCCTCAATTTTGAAGATAGCTAAAATTTGATGACACCGTTGGGAAGAGCGTTGAATTTTCTATCTATTTGATGTCAGAAAACGTTTTTTAAATTGCATTGAAG
Source organism: Creontiades dilutus (assembly GCA_031894815.1). Taxonomy (NCBI): domain Eukaryota; kingdom Metazoa; phylum Arthropoda; class Insecta; order Hemiptera; family Miridae; genus Creontiades; species Creontiades dilutus. The sequence goes on along the minus strand of JAVIWC010002863.1, from coordinate 133,398 downwards.
ATGTGAGTTAGCTGCGTGAAATGGCAGTTTTGTCAAAATCTTAAAATCGCCTGTTTTTCATCTCGCCTAGAAACCCCATGAATGCTTGACGCAGAACTGTGCAGGCCTGGTAAAACGTGCGCCAAAACGTCAGCTTTCCAACGGTGTAGTCGTTTTGGTTTTTAAAATATTTTTAGTTAAGGAAATGGTGTTTAACTTCAGAAAAACGTGTGTTTTCTGTTGAAATTGAGGTTTTTCCAAAAGTCTCGAAGATGAATGCAACGCATCGCAGTCGGAAATGTGTTGTAGGACACGTATGAGTCGGATTGTGCATAAGTCCTGGGACACCCTGTATCACTAAAAAATACCTAATGTTTGAAAATAGGGAAAGCTACGGAGGAGGCATTGTCTTGGTCAGGGGCGAGGATATGCAATGACCCGCACGACCCCCCCGGTCTTGAGGGAGGGGTTGCTTTGTGCGCCGTGTATTATCAAACCCAATCTGATTTGGCGTAGCATTGGGTGTTGCAATGTTGATAATTTGTTGTTTCTGACCAAATTCAGTTTTAGTAAAACGTTTATTGACCGAACATGTTATCCAGCTGTTGGACAATGGTAAGATATTGGGGTTTAAATCGAGATCATACAAAGAGTTAGAGTTTAAACAAGATTGTTAAGATTTAAATTAAAAAATGAATATTTAAAAATGAAAAAAGAAAATGAATTTAATGAATGAAAACGTTCGTTTGTGATCAGCGTCTACGGCATTTCCAAGCTGTCCAGCCAAAGTCAGGATAATCGAAAATCCGAGAGACAGCTATTGTTTGTGTTCATTTACGATTGATTGCGATGATTTGCTTGCAGTTGAGTAGCTATACCACAAGCGAGTATGTTGACATGATTTGTGTGTACGGTTTTGCCAATGGTACTGCTTCTGAAGCAGCAAGGGAGTCACGCTCCTCCTGTGTACAACTCACACTCCAGCGATCACGTCGGATAGTATGAGGAAAAAATATTGGTAGATAATATTGTTTATGTCACTGATCCTTCTCTATCTAGTAAACTCTCTGCTTTTTATCTACTAATTGTTTTTTGTCGAGAAAAGATACGTATATCCCGCCACAAACCTTTTTTCGTCGAGACTTTTGGAAAAACCTCAATTTTAACAGAAAACACACGTTTTTCTGCAGTTAAACACCATTTCCTTAACTAAAAATATTTTTAAAAACCAAAACGACTACTCCGTTGGAAAGCTGGCATTTTTACCAGGCCTGCACAGTTCTGCGTCAAGCATTCATGGGGTTTCTAGGCGAGATGAAAAACAGGCGATTTTAAGATTTTGACAAAACTGCCATTTGGCGCAGCAATCGCACATCTTAATGCAATTTTAAAAAGGTTTTTTGACATCAAATAGATAGAAAATTTAACGCTCTTTCCAACGGTGTCATCAAAATTGTGGGAGTCATGACAGTTTTAATGACATAAGATCGAAAACACGAAAAAAATCTTAAATCGCGAATAGCTCGGAAACGACGACTCTGACAAAAAATTGCTAGGAGGCATTTCTGTTCGGAAATGAGTTGAAGAACACGTAGGAGTTGGATTGTGCATAACTCCTGGGACACCCTGTATAAGTAGGCTAATAATTAATCTTCAGTTTCGCAATCAGGAGTGACTGAAATATGTGAAATGATATTGGAAAACTTACTTTTTTACAGTTTTTTCTTAGAAGATGGAAATTATCAATGGCTACCGTTAAAGAATCACCAATTCCTGGGAAATCTAGCATCTATCAAATTTAAAGCATTGCAATAACTCGAAATCAGTGGAAACTCTTCGAATCAATCTAATTTGATTTCGTGGGTGCAAATTAGTTTATTCAGGGTGTGACCCTCAATAAGAAAATCTCTGTCTACCCACCACCCATACGGTTAATGTTTCTCCCATGACTGAAGAAATACTAAAAGGAAAGTAGTTGAGGAATTGAAACGATCTACCAACTCCCTATCACAGCATAAACAAATTGACAAGCACCGAACACGCCAGACCTAGACCACGATTTTACTAGTGTTAGGACACTATGTTTAGGAGGATAGGACAAGATTTTAAAGTTAGAATTGAGTCTCATCAAAAATAAGTATTGAGTCTCACAATCAAAATTGGTATTAAAATAGCCATTCTACAAGAGTAATTTTCAAAAAGTTGAGATCGCAAAACCAATTTTCCAATTACTCACACCTATGTACATTACACTGCGTTATTGGGACCATCCCAAGGATGCGTACGATTCTTCGATGAAGAGTGAAAGGGCAACAGCAGATAAGGCCAAAGGATAGAAAGTGATAATAAAGAACGCCTTTCTAGATGATCACACCTCGCGCATCTCAGAAAGGATTGTTATGCATATCGTTCGTCTCGACGGTTGGAGATTGTAGATCGTTAGAACCTACGATTTCTAGATCGAATATAACATTTTCTCTTTCGAAGGGGAGGCATCATCGTTCGGAGCAACTGTTTTTAGGTATATGAAAAGTCGGGGTCAGCCGTTCGAAACCCAAAACAAGAAAGTTCGTGAGCCGGTCGCCCAACGATCAAGACCACTAACGTGGAATTACTGGAGGCAATTTTTTGGATTAAGAGGAAGGAGAACGCTGAGTGATAGTGTAAATGATTTACATGTTTGATTCTAGGACTGCCTTAGTCTCTAAAATGGAATCTTGAGACAATTTAACTGAAAAGACTATTTTTTACTGCCTGAACATTTTGTTGTACTAAGAATTGAAAGTTGTAGTTTGACATAGTCAAACTGTGTAGGCTACATAATATAAACTAAGGTCCGCTCTTAAACACATACATTCTCAGTTTGTAGTTTAATACTAAATGGTACAGTATAGTGTGTCTAATTCAACAGGGATACTTAACTCGGTCCTACCAGAAACATGAGAGAAAAAAGTGGAGTTGAAAGGTACCTACTCATGGCAGGCATGCACCGTATTGCGTAAAGAGGTACTGTTGACCCAAATGCGATGGAATCACATTAACTATCACCTTCGAAAGCCTGACTTTCATATCCCTAGAAAATCGTTCTCAAATTGATGGACTATTGAGAGGATTGTAATGATGGAGGATTTCTCATTTGCTCGATCACAGAATTTTGTAAATACTGAAAATCCAATATTTTAAACATATTTATACTGTTCAATGGGTTGTTACTATCGAATTTATGGGTAGATGTGAGGTTTTAAGAAACGGTCTGCCGATTTTGAAATTCAAATTCCCGAAACGAAGTACTATCCGGAATCGAAAACCAACAAATCCTGGTGGATTTAAACAATTTGTTTTTCTATAGATAACTTTTTTTTTTAAATAAATTTGCAATCATTTTTGTGAGAAGCTTACAATTTTCATATTTCTCACATAACTAAAATAAATTTTAATGTAAAATTGTAAGCAAAAACATCATCACAATGTAAAGCCTTGCCAAAATGCTAAACAATCTTAAAGACAAGAGTCTTGTGTAGAGGGAGGAGCGTCCAGAGCTACATTTTACCAAACTAGTATAATAATAAAATACAAAGAAAAAACATCTCATCTATTAGGCATTTGAACAAATTTTTATATTTAAGAGTCTCATCTAAATCAACATTCGTTCTCTAACTTAGTAATAGACAGCATTTTTTGTTATACTCAACTATTATAGCTATTTATTTACATTAACATTCATTATTATTTCACAAACATTTTTTTAATCTTTTCGTTTAAATTGCTCTAAATTAAGTTGGCACATTTTATTATCAAAATTGTGTTTGTTGAACGTTTTAATACCCGAGTAGTCGTAGCATTTTAATCCTTTCTCGGTACGTCTTCTTGGCAGTTTTATTAGTATTGTATTCTTAGATCTAGTGTTATTTACCATTCTGCTGAATTTTCCTTGAAGTAAGTATTTGAATATAATTGTAAGGGTAGTTTTATCTAGAGGTTCTTTAAAAGTTAATATTTTTGTTTCGTTGAAAAGTTGTTCAGTGGGATATCTGTATGGTTTTCTAAACAATATTTTTATCAGAAGTTTTTGAGAAATTATTATTTTTTCAATTTTATTCATATATGCATTGCCCCAGGCTACAATTCCATAGTTTAACTGGGACTGTGCTAATGCATTATATATCATAATTTTATTTTTCTTGTCCAGAACATACATCACAATCACACGCATGACTGTTGATAATGAACTAAAATTGGAGAAGAGGTACCAACGTGAAAAAAAAAAAAAAAAAAAAATTGATAAATAGACGAACATGATTATCATTCCATACTTGGAATTGAGATTTAAACAGTTTAAATCTGAACTTGGAGTTGACAGGTACTGTCAACTCAAAATAGTTCTACGATAAACGAATGATGAAATAAATATGAATCGACCACACTAGTAACTGCATCTGAAAATGGTACTTTTTCATTCGTTTCAAGAACAACTCAATAAAACGAACCATATTTCCCTAGCCGAGGGGAGACAAAGTAGAATAAACAGAATGGTAACGCTGGGCCCGAGCCAGCAAGTACCGGGAAAGAGCCATGTTTATCTTCACAAAACCAATCAACTCTGACGGTCACGCTCTGCACACTTGAACCCAGTTTTCTTCATGCCTAATTTGGCAAGAGGACGGAGTTGCAGTAACCATCGAACGAATCACTGATCGGTCGGCCATCATCAGACGTAAAAGGTTGTAGACCCACGGAAAATGGTTGACAAAAAACAATTTTACTTCTTGCTCCACGGAAACCGTCAGCGATACAACAGCGATGTTGACTTTGAATAACCTAAAATGGGTCTGCGGTAACAATCCCATTTTTCAGGTTCAGAATCTGTAACGATTTTGAGACAGAAGGTAAATTAAGTAAGTAGCCTTGTAACAAGTTTTATTCACTTCGTCTAAATTAGAACAAACAATATGCCTATTCAACGAAGCGAAACAATTAGGAAGGTAAGAAAAAGAAACAATGAAATATTTATGGGGATTTTCTCTTACATTCGAATAGTTCTAATTTATTTCAGTTCCGTCTGGACTTCCTGCTCTTAATTTATTGACAATAAAATTCCCAAATCTTCAAATATCTATTCAATATCCTCAAATAACTATTCAAAGGAACCACCAGAGCACCCAATTTGAAAAATGGAAAACATTAATATTCCACATTTATTGAGCTTACAGCTACATTTCATATCCCTACAAGTAATGTATAACTACCTATTCTCACCGGTGAACACCATACATGCTCAGAGCTAGACCCCCTTGAAATAGTAGGTATTTTATGGAATAATTTGAGAGAAAAGCGATCAAAGATTCAATTCAAAGTGTTTATTATTATCCTTCGACGAAAAGATATTTAGAAAGCATAGAAAGTTCAAGTAAAAAAAGGCAGCAAATTCTTTCACTGGGGTTTATTACTCAATGATTCATGATTTGAGTTTCTACTAAGCTGTGGAGTGTGCGTGTTTCACAGGTGATAGAGCGATTATTGAACTTCAGGAGATATGCATAGAGCACTTAAATCTGTTCTCAACCAAAATACCTATTTGGATTGTGATCAGTTGATCATATTTGTGTGCCTCCTGAAATTCAATAATCGCTCTATCACCTATGAAACACGCACACTCCAAAGCTTAGTAGACATTCAAATCATGAATCATTGAATACTAAACCCCAGTGAAAGAATTTGCAGCGTTTTTTTTTTTCAAGAGCGAATACAATGGAAAAATATTCTATTTGAAAATTTTAAATTTCGTAAGACGGAGCATGCATATCAGAATGCTTCAACCCGTGTACCGGCTATAAACCCTTTTAGGAGTTCACTCCAGTATCCACATTCACTACATCACTAAGTTACCGCGATCAAAACAAAAAAAAAAAACCTGTTGTTTTTGTTTTGATCCAGTAACCTAGTGATGTAGTGAATGTGGATGCAAATGTTGACACCATAAATCGGGCCATACATCGGGAATGGTTTGAGCTACAGACCAGGGGGAGGGGCTCATTCGATTCCTCAAGGAATGTTCTTCAAAAAAGTCTAAATTTAGGCCGCCTTGACTTTTTTTGAGGTTTTTAGGGATTTTACAAAACTTTTTCAACCCTTAAAGGGCACTTTAAATTAAGTGAGAGAGCTGGCTAAAGAATTGGGGCGTTGTCGGACCAACATGGATTTTTCCTGAAAATTTCAGGAGCATTTTTAATTTTTTTCAAGAGCGATTCCAATGGTTTATTATTGAATAATAAACCAAAACGAACGAATCATTATTCGAAATAATAAACCAAAACATAAAAGCGCTACCAGTCATAAGATAAGAATTTTGTAATTGGTGGCTGAGAAAAATCTCTTGAAGTGCTAAATGAGATTTGGATTGTCAAAAGGTATAATGTAAAATTAATACTTCTAAATTAGTAACTTTCCTTTTGAATAGAAGGTCCCTTTTGGTCGGTTCTGATAAAAACAATTTTTCACAAAAAAACATAACACAGGTATTTTAAATTATAAACGGCTCGACTTTTAGAATCTGAATAAAAGTATAGAGGGAAGGTTAGAAATTGTTCTACTCTCGGCTGTGATATGCAGATCAACGGGGGCCTCTTGGTGGTCCTGATTACTGCAAGAGCTAGCAGCTTCATTCGAGAAACCTGGAACGCCATCTGTTGGAGCCCGAGTGAACTAAATGCTAAGTTAATACAATCGCTTCTCCCGATGAACAGACTGGATATTCTGTCTCTAGCATTGCTTCACGTAAAACTCGTGCATCTCGAAAGACGGACTTGAAAGCGTTCCAGCGGCGTTTATGATGGATCTACGAGTACGACCGTTCCCAGGGCCACCAGACGAACACAAAAAAAGAGATTTAGAGGCACTAAATCAAAAAGGCCGAACTCCCTCGAAGGGCCGTCAGCTACCCGATAGTCCGACAGGCGTGTTCCCCTCAAAACATCGGAAGGGTCATGGGACTCCATTCGATCAAATATCCCGGAGAGAGGCAGCCAAGATGGGTGGCCCGTATGATGGACCCTTCCTCTCGAAATTCAGTCAACACGGAACTAACTTCAAAATCGCTAGAAACCCTCCACAATCTTTTGGTTTCTCCCTGTTGCAAAACATTCTTTACATCATTTTCTGACATCTCCCGATGTATCCCTATCAAGTTTCTTCCCAAGAATAAGTCTTCCGATGAAGAATGTGTCAATTTTTATTAAGCTTTTGAAGAATAAAAACAAAGGCACACCAATTCAACGCATTTTAATAGTCTTTTCATCGACCGTTATTTAAAATGTAAAGCGTAAGTGGAACTCAATATTTTTGACTCGCTTATCCTGTTCACTAGGTACTAGGGATGCGGAACGATTTACCGATTCATTAAAAAATCGTGTTTACTGGCGAAAAAATCGAAATTTAGAATCTCTTGTTGTCGATGTTTATGTGAATCGATTCTTTAATAACGATTTTTTTTTTAATCAGAAAAAAAAGTGTTCATTCAAAAAAAGTTTTTTCATCCAGAAAAAAAACTTTCAAAAAACTTATTTTTAAATCGATTTTGTGACGATTTTTCGGTAAATCGATCTTTAGGATTAAATTTTGAAGCGATTCAAAAAATCGATTTCTTTATATATCGATTTCCCATCCTTACTAGATACTAGTTAACCATCAGCTGTGCAGGTTTACAAATAATGATGTCTTCTAAATAAACAAGAAGAATTTATAAGATCACAATAGGACATCACAATACACGAGTTATGAAGTACACCAAGAAATTGAACGGCATCCCACATAATATTAGAGTGCTCAGCACTCACCTCTTGCAGGCAGGAACCGCAACGAGGTCTTTTCAAAACGAACAACTAATCAAGGGCCTCGAACCCCTTACTAAGAGACTGAATCTCCTTAATTGAATGCAAAACTCCCAGGAAGGCACAATAAGCCAACAGGCTTCCGTGCCGGGGGCCCGAAGCCCGCACCTAGAGAGTTTTAGTCCAAATCTACGTCTACACCAAGAAATTCCGTTGAGAAACTTTTATAATACTACATTTTTATCAAAGATTCTAATGGCTCAGAGATTTATCTTACTTACAATAAGCCTTTGAAGCCGTACAGCGAAAACTTATTGTAACCCCTCTCCTTCCTCCTCATACGTTGTCCTTTTACATTTCATGTAGCGCATCCACCTTCCGACCCACAGGCCACAAAAGGCCTTAGAATTGATGTAAGAAAACACGTACCTTCGAACATGGACTTCACTTGTGGTCTAGTTAGTCTCAACTTATAGCCGGTCCGATCTCATCATACGCATAGAAGCTATAGCCCAAAAACTAGTCGGTAACGTTAAAAAAAAAAACGCTGCAAATTATTTCACTGGGGTTTATTATTCAATCGGCTTGCGTTCATGATTTGAATTTCTCCTAAGCTTTGGAGTGTGCGTGTTTCACAGGTGACAGCACGTAAATCTGTTCTCAACCAAAATACCTATTTGGATTGATCAGTTGATCATATTTGTGTGCCTCCTGAAATTCAATAATCGCTCTATCACCTGCGAAACATGCACACTCCAAAGCTTAGTATAAATTCAAATCATGAACACAAGCCAATTGAATAATAAACCCCAGTGAAAGAATTTGCAGCGTTTTTTATGGTTATCAGAATGCTTCAACACGTGTATCGGCTACAAAGCCTTTTAGGAGTTCACTCCAGTATCCACATCACTACGTCACTAGGTTACTGATATCAACACGAAAACAATAATAAACCAAAATAACGCAAATGTTGGCACCATAAATCGGACCATAGATCGGGAATGGTTTGACCTACGGACCTGTGGAGGGGCTCATTCGATTCCTCGTGTTGTGTTCTTCAAAAAGAGTACAACTTTAGGCCGCCTTGACTTTTTTTTTTTTTAGGTTTTTAGAGATTTTACAAAACTTTGACAACACTTAAAGGGCACTTTAAATTAAGCGAGAGAGCTGGCTCAAGAATTGGGGCGTCGTCGGACCAACATGGATTTTTCTGAAAATTTCAGATCTTTGCACCAGCCGTTTGGGAGAAATCGTGCGTACTTCGAACGACGTACGGCGGACGGACGGAAAATTTTATATTGCAGATTCGGATTCTACACCCTTTGAAACGTAAACCATGGAATTTTCAGGGGGGGGGGGGGTTAGAACATTTTTTTTTTTTTTTTTCAAGAACGATCACAATCGTTTATTATTGAACAATAACCAAAATGGTCAATTTTCTGTGTCTCTATATACATATGCGAATGAGGTGTCATTTCCTACTAATTTCTTAAGCGAAATCTACTGGGGAAAGGTTTCAGATTCGTAAAAATTCGCCCTTAACAAATCGCACCCGTCGTGGAATAAAGGAACAACTCCAAAAATGTCATTTCTGAGTTAGCACTGTTATAAAATAGCAGGAAAGGTCTATTTTGTCCGTCTAACATTTAAAAAAATATTATAACTGCAACTTATTCCACGAGAGAGCAGTAGTGGCTCGATTCCACGTACCATAAATATACGGCCATTTGCAAAGGAGTAAAACTTTGAACGAGATTCAATGAAAATCAGCTTTTTTAGGTTGTTCCTTTATTCCACGACGGGTGCCAAATAATCGCAATTTGTAAACCTAAAAGTGAACTCACAAACTTCACAATGACCATAGCAATCATCCATTATTCAAAAAAATGATAAATCCATGAGTTAGAAGTAATGACAATGGGCTATAAACTTGCCCATAATGGAGTTCGTAAGAATATTACAGTACTGCCAAAGTGAATCATATCATGCTGATCAATCTGTATCAACATTCAACATAAATCGCACTTTGTTGATTGTCAACTTAGAGCAGCCACGAGAAAAACAAAACCTTTGAATGACTGGATTACTCACCGAGTCTACAGTAAATGAACCTATAAAGTAACAATGAAATGTCACTACGATCAACCGTTGAGATAAATGTGAGTTCGCTTGAGGTACATACTCCAAGTCAAGTTACAGTCGTGCACTCGTACCCCCTTTGCATCTTAGATCACACAGCTAACAAGACATTGAGCTTATCTCTATAGCGAACTCGTAGTTTTCGATCCCTTCAAACGAGACTTGGCAACCTAAGAAAAGGGAAGAGGAGCCGTGAAAGGATGGGAACGGCGGAAAAACGGGCCCAGAAGCTCGGATTTGAGAGGGTCTCAACAACGAACGGCTTGTAGGAGCACCTTGAAAATCCTGCGAAACCCCGGCGAGGACGTGTTTCTGGTTCGTCAGGGGTTTTTCGTGGGATACAAGAAGAACGCTTCGAAGAGGGAGATGCGGCACGTACGTGGAACTTGGGCACGTACCCGGTCGTAAGACGCGTTCGTCTTGGCCTTCTTCCCGGTGACTTCGCCTAGATCCCTGGGAATGTTATAGGACGTGGCGCGTTTTTTTCCCCTCCTCATTCCCATTTAAAACCGATAACCTCCTAGAAGCAAGCGGGAACGCAACCGTTCAGGGACAGAACTCTACCAGTTCATTACAAGATCCGGGCTAATCTAACAGGCTCACCTCTCTTACTCCAGCGCCAATCAACAATCCTTCTACCACTTCTACCATGAACTACCAACCAGTTTCGAAACTGACCAAATCGGTTATTTGTTCATACTTGACTTAACAATTCATTACAGTTGTCCAATCTACGTCATAGAGAGAAATGAACGAGCCTCTCTTTAGGCACTGAACAACTAGTCATAACTCACTGTAATTCATGGAACATGTTGCATTTGCAAGGAGTTTTGGAATAGAACTGCTCATTACTAAGGAGAAAATTATTATAATTTTAAAATATATTGATTTTAAGAGAATTCGACATCAATATCAGAAAATTTTGAAGATTATTGAGTGATATTAGGCACCTTTCGAAAGAAATGTAATGAAATTAAGTTGACCAGCTATCAATGGTTCTTTGTTCAATAGGCAACAATTGTTATAATGAATTCGATATTTTAAAATGGCATACCATTATAAGTGTAATAGTGTTCAAAAGCGGATTATTTCTATATTCACCTCCTGATACGTATCACGTTCTTTTCCTGCACTCCCTCAAGGGCCAGAGATCGACCATGAGCTAATCGATTCTTTAAAATGGAATCCATCAATAACAGACGAAAAGCCTATGCTCATTCTGAAATCGGGTTTTGTTTATTTTATTTCTTAAAATGTGAACATTCCGATTCTATTCATTAGGGTTAAACATCAATTATACTCCAACCACTGACAACTCACATTTTGAGGAGAGTTGAATTTTTAGATCGATACCGAAGGTCCATTATTTAAATTCGTAGAATATTACGGCATCCATATTGGGATGATCCCAACCTAGTTCTTGTCATAAATTTCAGTGCAAGAGCTAAAACAAAAGCAAATTAATAAAAGTTTAATAAGAACTAAAAAAACCTTGAAATATATTTTAAAATCATCGTTTTATTGTAATGTTTTTCTACAAAACAACCAGGTGCCTATCAACCAATGGTAAGTACAGACTGTCGTTTGTGTACTGTTAATGATGGCAAGCAATTCTAAATTTCTATGTAATTTTGAAAAATTCATGATAAAACCACTTACAATATGGAATGAAACTTTCTAGATAGGAATCCGACCTTCTAAAGGTGGGTAATATCATATTGACATTGGTTTATTATAAACCAGTATTTAATTAAGTACCTTATTTACACCATTTATTGAAAATTTTCTGTAGAAAATACGGGCTCTGAAACTCATTTTTCAAACTACCAGAATCTAGTGAATTTATTTGTTGACTTATAGGGAATCAACTAGTCATAAACTATATTTTTGATATATAAAACGATAAAAAAAACCATCTAAATATACATTTTTATAGGACGTTCTGCGGAATTCCCATATAAATAGAGGGGAAAGCACTAATCTGGAAAGAAACGTACGCAAGGACATCACCAAGGAGACGATGAAGTTATTTTCGTTCAAATCTAAATACCTAACTGAGCACCAGCACCTTTTGGTTTATTATTCAATAATAAACCATTGTAATCGCTCTTGAAAAAAAAATTCTAACCCCCCTGAAAATTTCATGGTTTACGTTTCAAAGGGTGTAGAATCCGAATCTGCAATAACAATTCTTCCGTCCGTCCGCCGTGCCGTACGTACGATTTCTCCCAAACGGCTGAAGTAAAAAAGCTGAAATTTTCAGGAAAAATCCATGTTGGTCCGACGACGCCCCAATTCTTGAGCCAGCTCTCTCACTTAATTTAAAGTGCCCATTAATGGTTGTCAAAGTTTTGTAAAATCCCTAAAAACCTCAAAAAAAGTCAAGGCGGCCTAAATTTGGACTCTTTTTGAAGAACTTTCCACGAGGAATCGAATGAGCCCTTCCCCAGGTCCGTAGGTCAAACCATTCCCGATGTATGGCCCGATTTATGGCGCAGACATTTGCGTTATTTTGGTTTATTATTGTTTTTGTTTTGATATCAGTAACCTAGTGATGTAGTGATGTAGTAATGTGGACACTGGAGTGAACTCCTAAAAGGCTTTGTAGCCGATACACGTGTTGAAGCATTCTGATATGCATGAAACGCTGCAAATTCTTTCACTGGGGTTTTGGTTTATTCTTGTTTTTGTTTTGATAGCAGTAACCTAGTGATGTAGTGACGTGGATACTGGAGTGAACTCATAAAAGGCTTTGTAGCCGATTCACGTGTTGAAGCATTCTGATATGCATCAAACGCTGCAAATTCTTTCACTGGGGTTCTGGTTTATTATTGTTTTTGTTTTGATATGAGTAACCTAGTGACGTAGTGATGCAGTAATGTGGATACTGGAGAGAACTCCTATAAAAGGCTTAGTAGCCGATACACGGGTTGAAGCATTCTTATATGCATGAAACGCTGAAAATTCTTTCACTGGGGTTTATTATTCAATTGGCTTGCGTTCATGATTTGAATTTCTACTGAACTTTATAGTGTGCGTGTTTCACAAGTGATAGATCGATTATTGAATTTCAGGAGGCACACAAATATGGTCAACTGATCAATCCCAATAGGTATTTTGGTTGAGAACAGATTCACGTGCTCTATGCATATCTCCTGAAATTCAATAATCGCTGTATCACCTGTGAAACACCCACACTCCAATGCTTAGTAGAAATTCAAATCATGAACGCAAGCCAATTGAATAACAAACCCCAGTGAAAGAATTTGCAGCGTTTTTTAAAAGCATTCAAAGGATTTTAAAGAGAAAAGCCTAAGATAAAGATTTCTAAATAGGCTGAAAAGGCTGCAGCCTAGAGCGGCAAATTTTAAGGGGCGGCACTTTGGCCATTTACTAAAAAATTTAAAATACACATTTTAGATCATTTTAAACACAGAAAATTCATTCGAAATTATTTGTACGTATTATTTTACGGAACATATATATTTAATGTCAATAAATAAACCAGTAATGAACTATTTTTCATGTTTTTTTTTTTTTTAGTTTTACACCTGAGCTCAATTTAATTTGAATAAATGTATCTATCATTTATTGTATAAAACGAATAAATAACATATGAGTACAGTAACTGTGAGTCAAAAATTGTGGGGGGGGGGGGGGGAGATGCAATTGGATTTAGCCTACAGGCAGAATACTCCTAAATCCGGCCCTGGATGTAATACCCTATACCCGATTATCGTAGTACCACAGTTGGGGTCAAGATCACCTTATGTCGGATATTGCGAATGTTAGTTGTGCAACTATGTAGGTACCTAAATCAGCCTCCCTGACTTACTACCCACAGGTACAAGTCCTTACAGCCCACGACCGAGCTTCCCTAATATAGTCAGGCGACTGGCAAGGTCAACAGCGTTGTAGAACAATCCCACTAAAATAAAAGGAAGCGATTCGTCGTCTGTTAAATGTTATCAATAGTTAAAATACGTACTACTATTATACGAACACGTTTTATATTAATTATAAAATAAACATGATAAGTTCAGGAAACCAGATTTTATCGCAGGGGTAACGGAGTGTCATTGAGTAATTGATATACATCCGAATATGTTTCAATAAGACGAGCTGGATGGAGCGCCATCGAGTGAGAGATGGTCACAGCCTGGAACCGAAACCCCCAGCGCGCTCTGACGATAACCACTGAAAGCTGATAGTTCCCAGTACTACCGCTAGATGTCAGGGACGGTTCAAACATGGACGGAATAAACCTGTGTGTCCCATTCGGCGTTTTTTTCAATTTTACCAAGAACACAGATGCTAATGGTTACATTTAAAATAAACACTTACTTCAGATTCCACCAAATAAACAGCAGTCAAGTCTTCACTTACCTGAAACAAAATAAAAGAACAGCGTCATTATCATAATTTTTCCAAAATAAAGAAACAGAAGTCAGAAAATGAGTTTTAACAACTTAAGCGACATAAATATTTCGTCGGGTCGCTTCGTTGGAACTAGTTGGTATTACCAAGAACGAGCATGTCTCAAAATGTTAATGAAGTTTTCAAAAAGAAGAACTAATTACGAAGAAGTTCCATGCGTTCCTACTGTCAATTTATTTATACTTTCGCAACGCCCCGAAGGACAACAGATCCATCACGTACACGATCGGGAGCAAACTGAAAATTCATCATGAGCCACATTTTTTCCAAATCGGAGTATTTTTCAATTCACGTTTAGTTATATTATGAAAGGCCTTTGTGTTCTAAGAGCCAGGGGCTCCATTTTTTAATTACCTTACCGAAGACCAGTAATTTGCGGGAGTTGCTACACTTCTTGCGCAAATAATAAAGATGTTAGGAATAATTTTGTAATCTCATTCGAGAGAATAAGTTACCAACTAAGTTAAATTTTCCTCGAACTATTGGCTAAATTCATTCTTGGGGTCCATTCAAACGCTAATGACTTCCTCAGTTTTCATTCAATTGGATTTAACTGTAATTTGCAATTTACAGGGGGTAGTTTCGACTGCGATAAAAATGGCCTAAATGAGTTACTTCCCAAACGGTGAAACCAACAGCTTCATCTTACCCACGCGATAAATTCAATTTTAGCGACTGATTTTGGATTCTATTAGTTCTGAACCATCTCCAGGAAATTGTCTCTCTGAAGGGTGATTCCTATTTTAGGGTGATTGATAAATAATTTTCTGTTCAACGTTTTCCAAAAATTATTTTTGTAGATTTTATGTGGTAACTAGGCCTACTCATGGCTGTCATAAAGTTTGGCTACTCTTCATTGTACATGCCGGTAATTGATCGAAATGTACCTCAAATCTCATTGTCATGGTCTGTCCGTGAGTCAGAATTTGAACTTAATCCGAAATTTTATCCGCTCAAAGTACGTTTTACCGGAAATATTTTCACTAGTATTTTTTTAGAATTAGTTACTGGATGTTAATGCGCTTACAAGTGGGACTAACTTTTAGATAGTCTGTACGAATCAAGTGCTCAAAGTTTGTCCCAAACCTTCTGTCTCATTGTCATGGGTTTGAAGGAAATCATCGTAGCTCTCTCAAATGAGGGCATTTTTTGGCAATTCAAAGTTTTTTCAGCGTTAGTAACCCTGCCCTTTGAGGAAACACCACGCTTGCGCCATGTCTATACAGTTGGGGCTCAAAAATGAAGGTAGCCGTTTGTAAAACAGGTGTGTAAGTTTCATACTTCTCATTGTTATGGGTTTCAAAATCTCTCTCAATCAATCTTATTGATTCGTTTAGCATTCATTTTGGGATAGAGATGTAAAAACTCTATTTAATGAAAGTTTCAATTTCTATAAGTGTTCATTAGACTCCTAATTGCAGAAGGTTAATGTTGATTTCTCATTGTCGTGGCGATTTTAAACTTCATTGTTGTGGCTACACAAAAGCTGTTTGAAACAATTTTTTTTTTCAAGTTTGGTATTTGATACTAAATAAATACTAATATTAAAATGTGATACTTGTTCCAGCACACAGTCAGGAAAAACTGAAATCAGATATCTGTCTCATTAAACCTTCCCTACACATCGTTTACGTAATTCTATCGTTATTTGGTTTACAAAGCTCATTGTCATGGATACATACCATTCTCGTAACCTATAAAATTTTAAAACCTCAATTTTGAGGAAACAAGCGAAAATCATGCGTGCTTGTACATCACTATACCATTAGAGTAACATTTAGATTGTATAATAAAAAAATCATAAATTTAGGAGAACAAAATTTTTTAGTCAGAATCAAAACCTCGATTGTCCCGTTAAATGAGAATCACCCTTAAACCATAAACGCACTCTGGTTAGCACACGTTCGGGACAAACAGTACAATTTAAACCACACGGAAAATGTTTCTGGGAGCGACGTTTGGCAAGAGTAAAAAACGTACGCTTAAAACTCGAACAATGAACTTCGAAGATGGTCTTACTTAAGATCGTCCTAAGGACGATGAGAAAGTTAAGGAAATCGCTCAGGAAGTGTGAAGTTATCCCCTCTTTTGCAAAAATTTGAGTAGGTTCATCAGCCATATCAGATGGTTCATTTAAATATTAAAAAGTAAAAGATGCATGGTGAGTGGTCCATCATTAAGGTTCTACTGCCCTTCGTGGATATTATTCTTTCAAAATAACTAAAATAGCTCTCGGGAGAACAAAAACGTCATCCACATAGATGAGTGTTAGATCGGAAACATACTTTTTTCATTTTGATTCGTAAGTCACAATAAGTATGAGTTTTGTGGTGTGGAAAGGCGGTAACTAAAAAGCATAAATATTTATAGTGATAACACACAGCATAGACCGCAATAGCGTCAACCTTCACTAACTACTGTACATTGATCTGATGGAATGATGTATCATTGCCTACCCTATACAGGTACATATAATAAAGTATTGAATAAACTTATGTAAAACCTGAAAAGCACTCGTGTTTTGTTTGTTCAAATGATACTCCCCTTTTTATATCGACTAAGTAACTCGCAACGAAGTTGTGGAAACCCATTTCAATAAAAATGCCGATAGATCGTTTTCTTTATTTCCACGAAAATAATGAGTAACGAAAATCGATTTCGACGGGTAGGTCATCATCACTAACAAACATGAACTTAAGGTACACCATAGAAAGCACATCTTTTATAGGTCCAGTTGAAAGGAGATTGAATCCTATTGGCTTAGGGAAGTGAAAGGTGACGAGGAGGACCAACCAATGCCACTTAAGGGTTACAAAGTGAAACACAAACAGTAACATTATGGAGAGGGGGAGCCAAACTTATTGCAAGAATGAATCCATCGATGGTGAAATATTTTGAGGAATAACCTCATCTAAAAATTGTCCTGACCTACCACTCTTAACAATTTCGAATTTTTAGCCCATCCAACATACCTCCCTTTGGACACAAATGAGGAAATTCTACCCCTTTCTATTCAAGATTCGGATTCTACGCTCAATTTCATGAGAATGTGAGCCCACGTTTACTTTCTACGGCCGTGCGTAACCCGTTCAGGTACCGCGCACAGTTGCCAAGTCATGAAAATTGCGGAAAATGTAAACGATAGCAAACCCGAAGTATATACCCATCAATTTTCGTTTGTTTTCAAAGCCGATTCACGTTTACGTTTCTTCATTTGACTAAATTTGAACTCTATCACCCCCGAAACAGCGTTGAAAAACAATGAAAACTGATTTGTCACACTTTGAGTACGCTAATTTATGTTTGCACAACTATGACGACTTGCCAACTGAAATGGTTGCTCGCGGTCGAAAAACGTCAAATAAGGGGTCACATTTTGAAGAAATTAAGAGTAGAATCAGGAATACAAAGCTACAAATATGGTTACATTTATGAAGAATCTCATTAACCGTGTTTGCATTTGTAATTGAAAGAAGTTCATACTATTACATTTCAAAAATGGTTTTGTATGCACCATAACGGCCAAAAATGCCTGTAAGTTCAGAATACCGGGTCAAGTTGCGAAAAACGCTGGGTGATAGAGAAAACCCGATGTCTTTTTCGGTTACAGCACCCTTCAAAACTACATTACCATCAAAAAAGTTTTGCAGGTCTAGTCTGATTGACCGACCAGGATTGTGAGACAGATCACCCATCGAATTATTAATTAAACTAAATACCGAACTTGGAAACAATCATCTCTCCGTTCCTAGATAATATCTATTCTAGGTTCATTGTTCATCTCAAGTTATGAATCCCACTTTCCTTCTAATGCCATGTAATTTACCTTATCATCATAAAACTTCATTTTCGCTTATAAAGTACCAATACGGCTTGTCTCTCGCTAGTTTATTAATTTATCTTTTAAACAGTTTATCTTCTGCGTTGAGCATATTCATTAGTACAATTAGTTTGAGCATATTCATAATGTACCTACAATTTATGGACAGATTCAAAACATTAAATGATATACCGGTGGGATGGCGTGGCATCAACGTCATTTTTTCTAACTAGAAAATATTTTTAATCGGTATTTCTTTGCGATGTGACGATGTATATACTGAAAATTTTACTTGTGTAGCGCCCGATGATTAGGCAACTTATGATCTTCAGGTCTTTTGATAGAAATTTGATGAGGTACGACATAGGCACATTTTCTAAGCTCTAAACACCAATTTTGAATTTAGCAAGTCTATTTCATTTGAGAATCAAATGTAACTCCTAAATAAACTATCCACTTCTTTGATTTTCGAACAGTCACAGGGTAATTCATTGCAGCTGTGTAAGATCAAAGCGTCGCACGACGGTGATAGTGGTGCTGCTTTTCTTGATATATTCATGAACATTGATTTCGTAGCACTGCTACTTCTATTCTAAGCTTTTTATAACAATAAATTTCCAATTTCTACACAATTGAGGAAGCTTCCATAACAAAAAAACCGTCAAAAACACGGTAATGATGGGATGTTTGAAGGCTAATTGTTAAGTAAATATTGAAGCTATACACGACGAGGAATAAAATCATCAAATGGCAACATAAACAGGACTCAAGAACCGCCTCAGATATGCAAACGCTACGGAATGCGGAAACATAAATTTAAATAAAAAATGCTTCCCGAATAACAACAAACGTCTATAGCTTTTCCAAGTCAAATTCGGGAATTTCCATTTCAATTTCAGAATTTTCCATTTCAATTTCAGAATGTGATCAATATCCGGGTGGGAGCGTAAAAAAGGGGGATAAAGAGCAGGAAATAAGTAGGTAGCACACGAAATGTATTAATAAAATTAAAAAATTATCACGAGAGGTGAGAAGGAACTGGTTTATCGAAATTGATAAAATATGCTTCATGTTTGTTGTCCGAATTCAGAATTTCTACTCGCATCTTGCGTTTCATAGCCTACTAAAAACCAATTTGGTTCGCTGTCCGTCTATCTGTCAGTCCGCATTTCCTTGTTACAGCCATAACTTCCACAATTTTGAATGAATTTAGCTCATATTTTCAGGGACTATGTGGATAAGGTCTGTTGAGGTCCCATAGGAATTTCATCTCAATATAATCAGCGGCACGCTCCGCGCATGCGCTAACGTGAAATTGATGAAACAGGTATAACTTTTTGGCTGTTTCAAGAATTTCATGTTAGCGCGTTTCAAGTTTTCAATTTCGATGAACCAGTTCCTTCTCACCTCTCGTGATAATTTTTCTTATTTTGTTAATAAATTTTGTGTGCTACCTACTTATTTCCTTCTCTTTATCCCACTTTTTTACGCTCCCACCCGGATATTGATCACATTCTGAAATTGAAATGGAAAAGTCTGAAATTGAAATGGAAATTCCGAAATTGGATTGGAAATTTCCGAATCTGACTTGGAAAAGCTAAACCTCTCACAGAGGTCATAAGACAGGCTGACTCCAAAACAATATACAGGAACATCATTCCATTTGTAAGATTTCACAAGTGAAAATAATATATATGAAACATGAAACCTTTTATAAACGAGTGATAAAAATCAAAATTGCTATTACCAGTTTTAAAAGTTCGCTGCCCCCGAATCCGCGTGGATTCTTTCAGTTCATTCACCTCTTTCAGAAGTGAGAAGCAGCGGATGGTAGTGCCGGTCTTGATATTCGCATCAGAAAATTTGCCGACGTAGTTTTCAAAGAATCTCAAGTCAATCAAGACTCATCGATTTTGCCATTATACACCCGAAAATGACTTGCTTTCGTGTCAAGGGCTATTATTTGCTCTCAATAACTCCCTTTATCACCTTGAGAGGGGAACGGCACTTGTCATATTTTATAGAGCATCAAACGACAGAAGGGGTATTATTCTCGAGCCTTGAACTTGGGGCTTGCAACACCTATTAATGGACGGAGATGTTTTGAAATATTCTTACTACGAAAAACTGTAAAAAGTACAGCTGAATCGTAATAACTAAGGAACTAAGTCTGATTATTATATTATTATAATCAGTAGCTTCATCTTACGTCTCTCTGAAAAAAGGTTTCTCTACTAGAGGAACGCTTGTTACGTGATTAAAAACGCTGCAAATTCTTTCACTGGGGTTTATTATTCAATTGGCTTGCGTTCATGATTTGAATTTATACTAAGCTTTGGAGTGTGCGTGTTTCACAGGTGATAGAGCGATTATTGAATTTCAGGAGATATGCATACAGCACGTAAATCTGTTCTCGACCAAAATACCTATTTGGACCAGTTGATCATATTTGTGTGCCTCCTGAAATTCAATAATCGCTCTATCACCTGTGAAACACGCACACTCCAAAACTTATTATCAATTCAAATCATCAACGCAAGCCAATTGAATAATAAACATCGGTAAAAGAATTTGCAGCGTTTCATGCTTATCAGAATGATTTAACCCGTGTATCGGCTACAAAGCCTTTTAAGAGTTCACTCCAGTATCCACATTCACCACATCACTAGGTTACTGCGATGAAAACATGAACAATAATAAACCAAAAAAACGCAAATGTTGGCACCATAAATCGGGCCATAGATCGGGAATGGTTCGACCTACGGACCTGCTCATTCGATTCCTCAAGGAAAGTTCTTCAAAAAGAGTACAAATTAAGGCCGCCTTGACTTTTTTTGAGGTTTTTAGGGATTTAACAAAACTTCGACAACCCTTAAAGGGCACTTTTAGAGAGAGCTGGCTCAATAATTGGGGCGTCGCCGGACCAACATGGATTTTTCCTGTAAATTTCAGCTTTTTTGCTTCAGCCGTTTGGGAGAAATCGTGCGTACGGCCGGAAAATTTTTTATTGCAGATTCGGATTCTACACCCTTTGAAACGTAAACCATGACATTTTCAGGGGGGTTAGAATTTTTTTTTTTCAAGAGCGATTACAATGGTTTGGCTTATTATTGAATAATAAATCAAAAATAATATAAATCCGTTTCAGACCATTCTAAGAACGAATCGGTGAAAAAAGATAGGTGTCTGTCTGACTGTGATGAGTAGATGTGTGTGTGAACAATTTAGACGACGCTGGCAGGCCTGCAACTCTGCCGATTTTCCTGATTATTTTCTTTTTTGTTCGATCAAAATGGTACTCTAGTTGTGCAACTAACCTCGGGAAATTCGAGGTATTGGGGTATCCGAAGGGGTAATGCTGAAAAAACTGTTTTCTTTTTGTCGACGCTACTTGTGCAAACCAGGGCTTTGAACCCAGTTAAAACTCCGTATTTTTAGCTCATTGTTAGGTTTCCAATACTAATTGGCATGAGAACTGTTACCGGACATTTCTCCTTTTTCCCCCCATTACCAGGTCAACTATCTATCAATCCTTTTACCACTTATACCAACCCCTTATCCTATACTCGCATATGACAATACAACTTGGAAATTCCTGGCATCCAGTCAAAGCCACTCCTTCCTCACTCATTAATTAGGAAAACAAAAGTGTGTGTTTTCGAAAATAAAGTACGTTAGTATGTACCGTGGGTTTAATGACCCACGAGAAATATTTCAAGAAATAATAGGAAGTGCCTACTACTCAACTGTAACTACTAATCCTGCACCATAAAAATAGAAAATTGTAAATGACACAACACTATATCCGATTTTAAAACCCGAGGACCAATGATCCCAACACAGAAATTTTCAGTGGGCCTCAAGCCCATTTCCTAATATTGCATTACCTGTAATACAAAGCTGATTTCGGATTTAGATGAAATTTTAAATAAAAACAGCAGAAATCAAACGTGATTTTCATTGTGTATCCATCTCTTGAGCCAACTCATGAAACATTAATGCAGGATTTAAAGATCATAGTCGATTCCAGACGTTTTGTACAAGTTACTAATAGAACGCTGTTGAAAGAAACCTAAAACAGCCCCTTTGGAAGTCCAAGGGGTGGGGTAGGGACTTGCTTCACGGGGAACGCATTCCATTTGGTTACGGTGGCTTTTTCAAGCTTTCCCAATTTCACTCTCCGCCGGGTGGCGAGGGACTGCATAGCGTGACGCAAGCTCTTGGCCAACTGCCCAAATATTGAGCTAGGACGAAACTGCATCGCAATACCGCATTAAAGTAGACAGTCAATTGAAAACACAAAACATGGTGGAAAGCTTCACAAAAATTTGCATCATTGTCGGATCATTAAAACCATTTTTGCAAGCTCAAAAATTAACTCCACTGATCTGTTATGCCTTACGATACATAAAATGGCCCAAAGGTTTGTTGGAGGATGGTCTCAAAGCAATTAGTCATATTAATTCCATTCTGATTGCATCTTGTTTTCAGTTTGATTTGGAAAATTCTCAATTTGACTAGTAGGGGATATGGTTCCAATAGTATTCTCAAGAAGTATGGTTCCAGTTTTACGTACTCAGCTACGTACACAGGCATCAAGACCAACCTATAGGTCTCCTGTAATCTGTTGGCGCTGTTCAGAACCTGGGCATTTAGCAAGGAATTGTCCACATCCTCAGCCAATGAGAATGGGTGTTCATCCAAAGCAGTACAACCACATTCCAGCCTCTCAACTGCAATCTACTGTTTTACCCAAAACATCGGGAAATGGAAGAGACGTGTCGTCCACGCTGACACTTTAGTACCCTTCAGTAAGGGAGCAGAAGAAGGAGGGGAGTGATGTTATGAAGCTACCACTTGTTGTTATTCAATTCCATACTTAAATATTGTAACCATGTTTCTCTGTTTCTAATAAAAAGTGCAGTTCTACGTTTGATACCAACCAGAACAGTAATACTTTTTTTAAAGTAGATTATTTATCATTACTATTACACTGGTGGCAGCGGTTCAACCGTACACTGTGGGCAATGTTATCGAAATCAATTGAGGACAACCAGAACGATTGGGACCTCCAGCTCCCTATCGTTCTCTTGGCTTACAGAGCCACTGAACACGCTACCACAGGTTTTTCGCCAGCGGAGCTCAATCTGAGAAGACCATTGACGTTGCCTATACATCTGTTGGTTGGAAGGACACCCAATGAAAAGGTACCTGTCACACAGTACGCATCGGAATTGAGGGACAGGCTGGAAAAGATACATGGTATTGCTCGTCAGAATTTGGCAAAACGGGCTTTGGAGAGCAAGTGTCGGTACGACGTACGAGCGGAAAAGCCTAGGTACTCAGAAGCAGGGTGCTTTACAATAATTGATGAAATATTTCTACCTCCTTATCAGCCCCACAATTACGTGGGAAATTACCAGGCAATTTCGTCTATTTTTCTATTGCTCTTCACAAACTGTAGTAGTAAACTGATTTGAAGACAGGATTCTATGGATATTCCGTAGGAGCCCTCAAGGGGTTAGTTTGTAGATGTGCTTAAATACCCAAATCTGTTGTATGGATAGAGAGCTGTGTAGTTTCTCTAATACAATAGGCCTAGAACGACCACTACTGGACTATGAACATACTTAACTTCTTCAGACTTATAAACAATTGTGACGGTAACAAAAATCAAGGGTATCAGCTTATTATCCCAAAGTGAGCAACCCGAAAGTTCAAATCACACAGCTGCTAACTAAATCCGGAACAACAAACAAAAAATACCAGTGGAAACAAAATTTACTTCATAAATACACAATGAAGAATATTTTAATGATAACTTAAATTAAAAACCACATTTTGAATTATTCAAAACGTAAGAACTCTACCCAGCGAGATGGAAAAACGCGAGGTAACCTTGAAGCATAATGTTAATCAATAATATGACGAATGGAATCCCCAAGGTAATTCATGAAGGTAATAAGAAAAGAGAATGTCTCTATTTTCTTTATAGTATAAAAGAAAATAAAACGATGTTTTCCTGTTGACATATAGAAATAGTTGGGCAGTGCGTCAACCGAATCGTTCTAGGAGGGATTTCAAACTCATATCACGTTGTTATCTACGAAAGGAAGTGGCTCCAGGAAGTGATAATATATCCAATGAATTAATCATGCAACTCTCATGCAATGACACTAACACTAAGTACCCTACATCGGTGGAAAGTAGTATGAACTAGCGTCTAGCGTGTGTATTTTCACAGATAAGAATAGATCAACAGTCAGTAGAATGGTTCAAAAGACTCAACTAGGGGTTTCAACCAGTTTTGATCATATCAATTTTCAGTTGGAGGCAAATGCTTTTCAGGGCTCAAAATTGAAATTAGAATTCAAAGTGTAATCATTAGAAAATGTTTTGCGTTTCTGCACAACTCTCAAAATCAATAGTCTCTCCTTTCGTTTTCCCCCCTCAGTTAAACAACTTACCAAAAGGACTTCTTTAGCCTAACTTTGCACATCAGTCGTTCATTTAGGCTTTGCCAATAATCAACCTTTGTAATCAAATCTCAAAGAAAACAAAAATTGTAACAAACCCACAAAACTTGCTGAAAGCTTCTTTTGAATTACTTCATACCATAAATTGAAAGTAAAACTAAGTTAAAATGACTTCAAAAACTTTCGGTTGAACGGACCAAACATCCAGTAAAACTGCAACCCTGCTGAATCCAGGACCAGATAACATTAAATTATTGATTGATCCAAAGGATGGAAGAAAAAGATACGTTGATTACGGAGAATCTGACGGATAAATGTAACCAAAGTTATTGACACCCAAACCGAAAAGAATAACCTAAATGGCTGATTACGAGTATCTTCAGCAAGACGGTGTGACGTCACCCCCAAAATACACAATGAACTGGATAAAAATAACAAGCATGTAATGACCAGCAACTGAATAGACATCTATCTTTCATTTCCCGGGGCACGCATGTTCTCTACCATCTAATTACATTCCGAACGGACCGGTGCTCTTGAAAAACCGGCTGTGCTCATTAGCGCTCCCTTCGCCTGTTGGCACCCAGCGAGCCTTTCAAATCGGAGAAGCTGTCACATCCTCGGCGTGGGATTCTGTCCCACCAAGAAATAGGAAATACTCAATATAATCCCCACATATTAAAGTTAGGAAGAAAACTTGAATTATTTCACGAAATTTTATTGTTTTCGACCTCCTTCATACCCCATCTCAACTTTTCTTGACGGCTAAATCATCAAAACGAGACAATGGAAAAATTGAGATTTTAAACACTTAATTTTACACCCATTTTTCTCAGCATCCTCACCCATGAATGAGATTTTTTTAGGTCAGATCAGCTCAAACTGGTCAAGGACCCATCTCAATCGATTCGGCGTCGAAAATTAGTTGAAAAAGACACTACGTTTACCTAGGACAATAAAAACATCGAAAAACCAAGCAGCAATTTTTGGGCCATAGCATCTTTGCGCGTGAAGCGATCAGACTAGCTAGAAGTTAGGACCAACTACACCCCAAATGGAGTCCATGTGCGAAAGAACGGATTTTTTAAAATCAATTCTAAGGCCTTTTATGATCCGAACGGCCGACGGACATTGCCGATTTCGAATCTATTGTGCTGACATGTTCAGCTGAACCTGTCTGTATGGCTGTAAGGCTGGACCTGAACATGTCAGCTGAATTACAAGTCGAAAAATGTTCACTAAATATATACAGCTCAACACGTGCTGCTGCTACAGAGGCTTTCAAGGAGGCCTCGGAAGTCGACGAAAAGGTAGGAAGCTTTTTTTGCAGTCATTCAAGTTTGAGCCAATTTCTTTTTATCTTATACCGCTACCGAAATATTTTCAATTAATGTAAACCCGCCTCCGTAACCGTAAATTTAGTTCTTTTAAATCAACAGCGATTTCTGTTCAAAGGCATAACCGATTCGTTCAAGGAAGTCCTACACATGAGGAAATACAAGTAATCGAGCCCGTACTGCTTTAGTATTTTCAACGATGAAGCTTTAGAACCGACTAAGATTAACAAACACGTTCAGACCAACCCGAAGAAAGAATTCTTCTGTTAAGAGTTAAACAGCTTTAAATACATAAATGATAACAAGCAATAATAATAATAATAATAAGCCGTATTGAGTAACTCCTCCTTATTAAAGTCAACTTTAACAATTAACAATGCATTCAAGCCTGTTGGCTCTGCTGCTCAGAAACTGTATCGTTCAGCTAGCCAAATTTAATCGAATGAATTGAAATCTACCTGTAGGACGTTTTTTCATCTGTAATAATAAAATATGTGCAACTTGCCCACAAGTCCAACAATAATAAGTTTCCGGAACTACGCAATTCGTTAGAACCATCTCTTTAAAAGAGAAATAGGAAATCGATCTGGTCATATTGACAAACTGCCAAATTATTCGACATAGGAATGAAATGGTTCGGAAGTCTACAAAATGCGAAAGCACAGAAAATTTGAAACTTAAATCTATATGGAGGATGTTTTCCAACTGTACCAACAAACGGTGCAAATTCTTTCACTGGGGTTTATTATTCAATTTTATTCATTTGGCTTGCTTCATGATTTGAATTTCTACTAAGCTTTGGAGTGTGCGTGTTTCACAGGTGATAGAGCCATTATTGAATTTCAGGAGATATGCATACAGCACTTAAATCGGTTCTCAACCAAAATACCTATTTGGATTGATCAGTTGATCACATTTGTGTGCCTCCTGAAATTCGATAATCGCTCTATCACCTGTGAAACGCGCACTCCAAAGCTTAGTAGAAATTCAAATCATGAATCATTGAATAATAAACCCCAGTGAAAGAATTTGCAGCGTTTTTTTTTATTTTTTTTATTTTATTTATTTTTTTTTTTTTTTTTCAAGAGCGATTACAATGGAAAAATATTCTATTTGAAAATGAGCCTTCCCCAGGTCCGTAGCTCAAACCATACCCGATGTATGGCCCGATTTATGGTGCCAACATTTGCATCCACATTCACTACGTCACTAGGTTACTGCGATCAAAACAATAAAAAAAAAACTCTCGTGTTTGTTTTGATCGCAGTAACCTAGTGACGTAGTGAATGTGGATGCAAATGTTGGCACCATAAATCGGGCCATACATCGGGAATGTTTTGAGCTACGGATCTGGGGAGGGGCTCATTCGATTCTTCATGTAAGTTCTTCAAAAAAAGTAAAAATTTAGGCCGCCTTGACTTTTTTTGAGATTTTTAGGGATTTTATAAAACTTTGACAACCCTTAAAGGTCACTTTAAATTAAGTGAGAGTGCTGGCTAAAGAATTGGGGCGTTGTTTGGGAGAAATCGTGCGTGCGGCGTACGGCCGGAAAATTTTTTATTGCTGTTTTGGATTCTGCACCCTTTGAAACGTAAACCATGAAATTTTCAGGGGGGGTTAAAATTTTTTTTTCAACAGCGATTACAATGGTTCATTAAACCATGTAAATAATAAACCAAAACGCTGTTGTTTTGGTTTTGATCGCAGTAAGCTAGTGATGTAGTGAATGTGGGTGCAAATGTTGGCACCATAAATCTGGCCATTTATCGGGAATGGTTTGAGCTGCGGATCTGGGTAGGGGCTCATTCGATTCCTCATGGAAAGTTCTTCAAAAAAAGTCCAAATTTGGGCCGCCTTGACTTTTTTTGAGGATTTTACAAAACTTTGACAACCCTTAAAGGGCACTTTAAATTAAGTGAGAGAGCTGGCTAAAGAATTGGGGCATTGTCGGACCTACATGGATTTTTCCTGAAATGTTCAGATTTTTTGCTCCAACCGTTTGGGAGAAATCGTGCGTACGGCGTACGACGTACGGACGGAAAATTTTTTATTGCA
Organism: Creontiades dilutus; assembly: GCA_031894815.1. Taxonomy (NCBI): domain Eukaryota; kingdom Metazoa; phylum Arthropoda; class Insecta; order Hemiptera; family Miridae; genus Creontiades; species Creontiades dilutus. The sequence continues at coordinate 105,329 of JAVIWC010002863.1, read as the reverse complement.
GATTCGGATACTACACCCTTTAAAACGTAAACCATGAAATTTTCAGGGGGGGTTAGAATTTTCTTTTTCAAGAGCGATGACAATGGTTTATTATTAAATAATAAACCAAAAAAGAAATTAGTTTCCAAAACTATGCTATGCGTTCAGGCCGTTTCTCTTCAAACAACTCTTCCTCCTTCAGAAAATGTATCGTTCTGCTCACAGTGGCAAGTGTGTGGCACGTGAGGATATACATACGAATGAAATGGTTCAGAACGGTCCAAAATGCTCAAGCACCAAAAAGTTAAATCGAAGCAATAAGAATCTATATGGAAGACAATTTTCAACGTTCCAGCGAGCCAGGGAAATGTATCTATTTGCTCACAAGTACAAAACTAACTAACTTTCCAAAGTACTAAAGTTCTACGCCATACGTTCAAGCCATTTGTTTTCGAACAAGAAATACTCTCCCTCTTTCAGAAAATATATCGTTCTGCCTGTCCCCTTACGAAAACGAATGTCCACGCTTGTCTGAGGGTCCACATGCCGCGACGCATACTCAACCCATCAATACTGACATGTTTACTTTTGCCCCAACCCCACGGAACAGACCCTAAGCGACATTTGGTAACCCCGACACCCTTCCTCACTATGAAACCCTCATCGATTTCTCATTTCGGTGTAACTGGTTTCGTTAGCCTTCCAGATACTTCTAGTGCGTCTTTTGTTGGTTTATCGACCGTTTCTAAAGCACTTACGCGACGGCGGAACGCGATGAGTTTTGTGTGACTCATGTTGAATGGTAGCAGTAAATCAGGGTTTGCGATGTCGGCGAAATGCCATTATCCCGTCTTCCCCACGCTTCACTGGTTCTAGTCTGAATTCGGCAAAACAATGAGTGGACCTTCTCAGGCATCACCATTTTGCAAAAGAGCTTGCAATGGGAACAGAGTGGCTCAACATTAACTCTCAGGTTTTATGCCAGTGTCATACATTTCATCGCGATTAGATGAACTACAATCCCTGCGTAAAATACATTGACTTTTGGTTAATCATTGTCAAAAAACACCACTCCAGAATCTAACCGTACAATATCATTGACTTGAACGAAAAATCATGAAAACAGCGTGTAAAATTTCACTAAATACTGCCATATTTGAAATTTACTATAGACAAATTTTGGACGGCAAAAATTGACCCCTCGGATGTGTGTTTTTGGACTTCATTTTCCCTAGCAACCCGACTTTTCAACGGCAGATGTGCATTTTCATGTTTCTACTTTCTCATATTATCTTGGTTAAAAATTCTAGTCATCTACCAATGAGTTCTTTTTGGATCCTCCACCGATGTGTGTTTTTGAACTTGATCCGCCCTAGCAACCCAGCGAATTTTCAACGGCAGACGTGTATTTCTATGTTACAACTTTCTCCTAATATTTTGGTTACAAATTTCAGCCATCTAACAATGAGTTCATTTTGGAAACCCCCCAGATGTGTGTTTTGACTTCATCTGCCCTCATTTCAACTGCACACATGCATTTTCATGTCACAACTTTCTCCTAGTATCTTGGTTAAAAATTCTAGTCATCTACCAATGAGGTCATTTTGGATTCCCCCCCTCGATGTGTGTTTTGAACTTCATCTGCCCTAGCAACCCAGCGGCTTTTCAACGGCAGACTGCATTTTTGCATTACACGTACACACAAGTATCATTGGCTAAAATTTCATTAATTTACCAATGAGTTGATGAGTTGATTTTAGATCCAAAAATACGTGTTTTTTGGCAGCGTCTGCATCGAAGACCCAGCGATACTAAAGTGGCAGACTTGGATTTATGCGTAAACCGAACTGAAGTATGATTTACCAAAATTTCACTCATCTACAAATCAGTCGTTTCTAGACCCTCAAATTCATGTTTTTGGTTTATTATTCAATAATAAACCACTGTAATCGCTCTTGAAAAAAAAAATTCTAAACCCCCTGAAAATTTCATGGTTTACTTTTCAAAGGGTGTAGAATCCGAATCTGCAATAAACAAATTTTCCGTCCGTCCGCCGTATGCACGATTTCTCCCAAACGGTCGGAGAAAAAAGCTGAAATTTTCAGGAAAATCCATGTTGGTCCGACAACGCCCCAATTCTTTAGCCAGCTCTCACACTTAATTTAAAGTGCCCTTTAAGGGTTGTCAAAGTTTTGTAAAATCCCTAAAAACCTCAAAAAAAAAGTCAAGGCGGCCTAAATTTGTACTCTTTTTGAAGAACTTTCCACGAGGAATCGAATGAGCCCCTCCCCAGGTCCGTAGGTCAAACCATTCCCGATCTATGGCCCGATTTATGGTGCCAACATTTGCGTTATTTTGGTTTATTATTGTTTTTGTTTTGATATCAGTAACCTAGTGATGTAGTGAATGTGGATACTGGAGTGAACTCCTAAAAGGCTTTGTAGCCGATACACGGGTTGAAGCATTCTGATAACATGAAACGCTGCAAATTCTTTCACTGGGGTTTATTATTCAATTGGCTTGCGTTCATGATTTGAATTTATACTAAGCTTTGGAGTGTGCGTGTTTCACAAGTGATAGAGTGATTATTGAATTTCAGGAGGCACACAAATATGATCAACTGATCAATCCAAATAGGTCTTTTGGTTGAGAACAGATTTACGTGCTCCATGCATATCTCCTGAAATTCAATAATCGCTCTATCACATGTAAAACACGCACACTCCGAAGCTTAGTAGAAATTCAAATCATGAACGCAAGCCAATTGAATAATAAAAACCAGTGAAAGAATTTGCAGCGTTTTTACTACGTCTGCACGTCAACCCAGCCATAGTGAAGTGGCAGACGAACATGGTTGAGTTGCTCATGGATGTATCATAGGCCGAAATGGTATTCATCTACCTGTCAGTCGGATTTTCATAGTTTTGAGGTCTGTTTCACTGACCGCCATCTTTTAATCCAACGGCTTTAGAACGGCAGACGTGCGATTTATAATAACCACAATGAGTTCTATAAAATTCAATAATTGATACTTTTCTATCGATCAGTTGCCTTTTTCCAGCCGGGCGCCCAGACTAGAAGACCAGTTGGGTCACGGTGACGGTCGACTAACACAAAACTTGATTGTGTTGTTTTCCTTATAAGGTATCAAAACTCGACGATCGAATGACGCATTCTGGTTGGTTCGACATTTACTAAAGCAGGGAGGCATAACGCATGTATAGCCATTTCCATTTGAATTAAACCTTGTTCCAAAGAATTAAATCTTTCCCAATACAATTAAACTTATTTCCAGAATTATTTAAAAATTTTCCTTAAGAATTAAACCTCTAGCGGGAAAATAAGGAAGCAAGTAGGACATTCGCAATTTCAATCGAACCTTTCGCGAATTCGATTGAACTTTCCGCAAGTTGAATTAAAATGTACGCAAATTGAGATAAAAATTCCTCAAATTTAATGAAACCGTATAAAAATCTGTTGTTTTATTCAACACTAAATGTACAATTTCAACAATACGTAAATTATTATTATTTATTGATTCCTATTTTTTTTTTTTTTTTTTATATATATATATATATTTTTTTTTTAATTGGCACAGTTGTTGGCTTTCATGGAAGTTTTAAACTGATATAAAGAATAACGATTTTCAGGGAAAAGAAATTGATGAGTAATGCATGAATTACAGTGACGATTTTAAGTCCATTTGTGTATGATCACACTTGAAAACTATATAAGCAACTACAGATATTTTAAAAAACTAGATCGTATTCTTAACCATGACAAGCAAAACAGGGCAATTTTAACAGGTATGAGGACTTGAAAAACAATTTTTTACTCATTTGTTTGCCTTTGATTCAATTTGCAAATTAAGTTTGAGATTATCTTTTGACCTTTGATTCAATTCTGACAGATACGCTGCGAATGCCGTATTCGAAAAACAGTTTATATTGGAAAAGTTCAAGTATTAAGAAAAAAAATGAAGTAGTATTGGGAAAAGGTTTAATTGTTTGTAAAAAACGTTGAATTCGACTAGAAAATGCTATATAATATATAGCATTTTCTAGTCGAATAAAATTTTAACAAAATTATACACCTCTTTCATCATTTTATTATTATTTTTATTTATTTACTTATGTTTATTTTTTTTTTATTATTATTATTTTTTTTTTTGCACAGTTGTTTTATGGAAGTTTTAAATTGATATAAAGAATCACGAGGGAAAAGACAGTTGAGTAGGAAAGCATGTTTGAGATCCTTGACGAGAAACATGTAGACTAAAAAACAATATTTGTTTGCCTTCGATCATAATATGATCGAATATTATGTGGATACTTACATATTATGTGGATGCATCTTTTGCCTACTTAAGGGACAGATACGCTAAAGATGGACTATTTGGTAGTAAAGAAAGAAAATTAGGAATATTATTATGATTTCGATTCCACGGTATTTACACACTTTTATTTAACGGTGAATGTAATTGAAACCCAAATCAAGTTAGCAGCTTCAATCACAATTTGGAATTAATTCGCTGAAACTTCAAATCAACGTTTTTTAACGAAATTGTCATTTAAAAGTAACTTCAGTTTTGGTTTATTAATTGTAATTGACCAAGAGTTTGAAAAAAATGAACGCGAAATTCCCTTTCCTGAACCCACCACGAAGTGTCACCCGAAAACCAGATAGGTTTTCGCACCAAAAAACTAATTATCTCTCCCCTTTGATCTCGTTCATTTCATAATACCATCCCTTTGTTTTCAATTGATCTACCCATTGAGACCGCGTAGACAACTGTCCCAAGAGCGTAGGCGATCAGACCGGTCAAAGAGTTGGCGGGCGGCACCGCTGATTCCACAAGGTGGTCTCCAATCAGGTCAATATCCTTGCATGACTTCAAGTCAAGTTACTCTTCGCGAACACGAGCTCATTCATCGCAGTGCTTATTGAGGGAAACTCGAGCCTCGCTAAAACTCTCAACTCTTTTCGTGAAATGAGCCCTTCGTGACTCGCGAATATCGGCTTCGAATTCCAACATCAACGCCGAACTTGACTCCAATCTGTTGCACTAAGCTCCACTCAGACATAGAGTGAGAAGTGTTTGATTTTTATTTGTTGATCTCTTACTTCTAACAATTAAATCTTAAAAAATCATCGATTAATGAATGAACCGACAATTAGCGAATTTCAAGAATCAATTAAGTTATTTCATTAGCTCTAAACGAATTTTCTAAATTTTCAACGGGGTAATCAGCATTGCACCACTCTAGAACATTGATTGCATGTCATCATTTTGTACTTACACATAAATTCCAAAAAATATAACAGATTTATTTGTATACTTCAGTTCTTTACTAAGTATTTCTCATGGACGAAAATGATTAATAATTTATTGATTTATGATTTTTAAACACGTCATGTTCCCAAATCAGCAAAAAAAGAGGTTCCTACTCAAATTTCAACTTCATGGGTTGAATACAAATGAAATTCGGGTGGGTTAATGAAGGAACTAATCCCAAAACTCAAACTAAGATTATTCACAAAGGATTAGAGTAATTTTAAATTAAATGAGTAAGAAATTGCTTTATATTTCAACTATTTTGGCAGTCAAGTCACAGGTATACCTTGTTCCAAATTTTTTTAAATTGTAATAATTTTGAAAATTTTTAAACACAAATGAAATTCAGGTGTGTTAATGAAGGAACTAATCCCAAAACTCAAACTACGATTATTTGCATAGGATTAGAGTAATTTTGAATGAAATGAATTAAGAAATTACTTTATATTTTGACGGTTTTGGCAGTCAAGTCAAAGGTAAACCTTGTTCCACATTTTTAAAAATTGTAATAATTTAAAAAAAAAAAAAAAAAAAAAAAAGGGGGGGGGGGATGAGTTTTTTGGTATTGTAAATGCCCCACTAGTCTGGTCAAAATGCACTACCAATTTCCATCTTCTCATTTCATTCGACACCTTCAAGGCTTTTGAACGCTTTTAACAAGCTGTACTGTGTGTAATCACCATATCTAAGCTAAAACTCACATAACATTATAATACTCAACTGTATCGTACAGCTCATCTTTCAAGGCTCCTTGAGTGTGCAGTAGATGAAGAGCTAATTACGAAATAAGCAGACTGGAGAAGCTCACGATGGTTAATGTTTCTAAGGCTAACGGACACCCACTCTAGTCGGGGATTAGACTTACAGTGCGTGGCGCGTTTATCGTTTCACTATATGAGGTTAGTAACCTAAACTCAAGATTCCTTTAAAGGATGTGAGGGAGTTTCGCTATGGGATTCCCACTCAACAACCTCGTCGACGTCTGCAGTTTGCGGAATGCAGTCGAACCCAGGTGATAATAAAATGAGCAAAATTATTATAATATTTCGGTGAAAAAGGAAAGACTGGCAAATAATTACGGCGCCAACAATAAACATGTGTATTATTGTAGCCTGTACTTAAATTCTATTGAATTCAATGAAGTACTTCAAATTAATCAAAGAGCTATCAAGGTTAAACAGGTGCCAACGACCAAATTCATACATTCGGAAAAAAGGTTTCCTATGTCATCGAAAAAATTCTGACCTCTTGAATAATCAAATTCAATACATTAAAATTTGCAAAGATTAGTTAGAGGATAAATTAGAAGGACTAAGCACTACGTTTGTGAAACACGAACTTCTAATGATAATTAAAATACCATTAAGTATGAACTATTTTTAAGTACTCAGTGTGACAACCAGATTGCAACTCAGTATTCTAATGATTAACGGTCTTAATATAACGGTTTGATATAATAATAAATTATGATTATATAAGGTTCGTAGAAATACTTAGAGTCTTCGACTGTATCTTCAGAATGTAATTTGAAACCCATACAAGGCAGAATCAGTACAAAGCAGTTACCACAGTTGCAACGTTCAACTCGATAGTCACTTAACTATTCCTTCGCACTATATTAAAATTAAAAGATAGAGCGAGAATTGTAGTTTGGACAACTGTCTGAAGCCAAAACTTGTCACGATTACAAGATCTAAAATAGTGGTAAATGAGTTCATTTTGAGTAAATTGGGTTAACCATGAACTGTAGTTGAGTTGGAGTTGAATTTGGGAACTTGAATATTTTCACAACTCGAGATGTTCTTTCTTAAAATGGCGGACCACAAACAAGGTCTCTGCGGATAACCTGAAATTGTTCATTTTCATTTAATTGACCAGTATTTAATAGGTAGCTTAATTGTTATTTACTATTCATTATCAGGGAACGCAATAAGATATTTTTAAAATCTTAAACAGTAACACTTTAATGAGATACAATACGATGGGGGTATGGTCAACGCAAGTCGTAGGTGACACATGGTTCGCTACAGTAATAAGAAAGTACATTACTTTCGTAGTGGTTGTTCCGAAGAAAAGTTAATATGAAAGACTTGGGAGACTTAAACTACATATTGAGGATTGAAATCAAGAAAGCATACAATTCCTTACGGCTGAATCACGTTAAATATATCAAGGAGATTTTGTCTGAATTCAACATGTTAGACTTCAAACCCGTTTCAACCCTTATTCAAATCAATCTTGACATACGTAAGCAACATTGTCCAACTAATGATGAAGAGAGGGAAGCTAAGGAAAATAAGCCATATCGTCGACTAGTTAGAAAATTTATCACTGCCGGCCACGAGACCTGACCTCGCCCTGACTTTTCCAAGTTGGGACAGTTTTTTTTTTTAATCGGGATAAAGTGCAATGGACCACTGCCAATAAGTATCAAGATACCGAAAAGAGGAGATGATTTATGAACCCGTAATCGATGGAGGCGATTATGACTTGGTGGGATTTTCCAATTCTGATTGGTCTGGATCTACGGATGGTTGGAGATCAACTTCTGCATTCATTATCCAATTAGGAGGGTCACCGATCACTTGGAGGTCAACAAAATAAAGAACCGTGGCTCCGTCAACCATGGAAACAGAGTTTATGGCAATAGCTGCTTGCTCTAAAGATGTGGTGAGGTTGATATATATTCTGGAAGAAATTGATTACTCTATGAAGAAATTACTTTCTATTCCAAGTAATAATCAAGCAGCGATGCGTTTCACGAGAGGTAAAATGTAAGTCCCGTTCAAAACGTACTGCTAAAAAATTCTTCTCTAAGGGATCTAGCGAAGAATAAAATATTGAGTATTGATTACATGCCACCCCTCAACAAAAAAGCAGACCTAATGACGAAGCCTTTAACTAGGAACAGGATCGTGGATACCATTGGGCAGAACAGAATCTGCGAAACGGGAGGGAATTTGTTGGTCGTCCCAAAAGATTCTGTAAACGAGTGATATTTACATGATTATTTTTGTAGTTTTATTGAAAAGTTCTAAATCAATGTGACCCCGTGTTTATAAAAATGAAAATAAATTAGACCTCCTTTTGATTTTAAGAGCTTATAGGCAAAAATTGCCTGGCTGAAAAAGTGGGGTGGAAAAAATAATGAGAAGTTTCAGCGAGATGTCACGAAGTTTGGGGTGCACATCTGCTCCAGAATTCTACCAGTTTTCTTACTTCTCGTAGAGCACGAGTGGTTACCACAGGTTAAATACCACTGAGTTAAAGGGAAAGTATCGAAGTAGCAGTTGCATCATTAACTACTTAATTACCTACTGGCAATACGATAAAGCACAACAAATTATTATGAAATGGGTATGCACACTATCTAATCATAACACGACACACCAGCTTTGATAACAACCGTATTTTTCATCTCAAGGGAAGAAAACCTGTGTTGGTACGGTAATTTTGCCACAGCCGACCTTTCATGCTTATCTTTTCGAATCGTTATCCCAGATAAACATAATGATCCAAGGCGTGCTAGCGGCTATAAATGATTAAAAAATAAAACTACCGACATCCGGTGTTATTGTCAAGGGAATTGTGGCGGGACAGACATGTGCAGGGGGGTGCACCCGCTGACTCACGCGCTTTTTCCAGTGAACTGTCGAACGTGCGGCCTTCGCAGGACAGTATGACCAAGAGCTTTGTAACCGCCATTCCCATTACTAATGGATGGCCAGACCAAGACTGGGAAGTGGATTCATCTTTTATACAGGGTGATTTCCCGTACGTTTCGCTGGACATGCATAGTTACAAGGACAAGCGTACCAATCGTGTACCTGAAAAGCGTGAACGGTGAACCATAGATGAAACAATTTTGTTCTCTAAAACCAAGAGAATATTGGTGGAGAGACCATTACACGGACGTAATCAACTTTGAAAATCATTCACCAACAGCTTCTTCTGATTCAGCAAAGAAAATAAATAGAAAGCTACTGCCCACCCAACTATCCAGACTTCTTTTGTCATGAATGTGGAGGAGTTCAAACCAACATTTATCGTGGATCGGTAATCAATTTTGTGGAAATAGAATTTATGTGGTACGTCCTTCTTATAGTTGAGTGATGACACCATATTTTCCAGACCAGAAACAAACCAAACTAGTGATGGATATCCTAAACGAATAGTAGCAACGAATAGAAAATGAATTAGCTTCAATACTATTCAACTTATCGCACTTTCTATTTGTGACACAACAATCTAAATGAACCTTCTTTCACTGGGGTTTATTATTCAAAATTTATACTGAGTGTGCGTGTTTCACAGGTGATAGAGCATTTTTGAATTTCGGGAGGCACACAAATACGATCAACTGATCAATACAAATAGGTATTTTGGTTGAGAACAGATTTACGATTGAAAAATAATCGCTCTAAAACGCCAATTTCATAAATCAAACTGACTTGATTTGGAAAATGATGTGCTTCAACCCGTGTATCGATGAATGCCTCTTAGTTTACTACATCACTAGGTTACTGAAACACGTAATAAACCAAAATAACGCGAATGTTGGCACCATAAATCGGGCCATAGATCGGGAATGGTTTGACCTAAATTGGGGAGAACTCATTCGATTCCTCGTGGAGTGTTCTTCAAAAATAGTACAAATAGGCCGCCTTGACATTTTTTGAGGTTTTTAGGGATTTTACAAAACTTTGACAACCCTTAAAGGGCACCTTAAATCAAGTGAGAGAGCTGGCTGAAGAATTGGGGCGTTGTCGGACCAATATTGATTTTTCCTGAAAATTTCAGATAATATGCTCCAGCCGTTTGGGAGAAATCGTGCGTACGGCGTAAGGCGGACGGACGGAAAATTTTTTATTGCAGATTCGGATTCTACACCCTCGTAAACCATGAAATCAGGGGGGCTTAGAATTTTTTTAAAGAGCGATTACAGTGGTTTATTATTGAATAAAAAACCAAAAGGTCATCACAGCATTCAAGGATGATTGAAAAGAAAACCCTATTTCATACAAGTGACTGATTTGGCACATGATGTAGACGTTGATGAGGTTCCTAAGGATGAAACGTTTGCCATGTTAAAAGAACAAACTCGAGACTCAGTGCCTCAATCAATCAATCGATGATAAATAATTTAGTGTAATTGATGGCTTTGTTCGGGAAGTAAATGCCAATCTCTTGTTGGGTAGTATGGAATATGCAAAAAGAAGAAAATTTCAGTTACACTGGTTAGGTAGTTAACTTGGTTTATCGGTACCGGTATTCTTCATTTACGGGTAGTTAGGTTCAAGCCGAAACGTGTTGTGTTGAGGATCCATGATGAAATAACGATCTCATACGGAATCTAAGTAGCCCTAGTAATAGTAAACGTCGAGCCGACTATAAAACTCGAACGGTGCCGACACTCATGTATAATCTAAATTAAGAAATCTCACCCAGTAGGAATCTGCAAACATCTCCTAATAGACTGGGAGAGAGCATTGTCCTACGGGAATAACCAAGTTAGCCATCATTTACAAAAAGCCATCAAACGAATCACTGAATTTGTAATAATGTAATTCTCAGTGTCACTGTCAATCAACCAAAAGGATGTGAAATTGAAGCGTTGAATTGTTCAAATCTCAATAGTTTTGTCATTTGATTTCGATAATAATCGAATAGGACCACTGAAAATTTTAGTACAGATAGGTAACTAATTTTAATTTGAAGGATATCTTCAGCATACGCTGTGGACAACATCCTAATGAACCGATTTGATTAATTTCTTTCGTATTTTGTTCATTATCAAACCACCTTTCACTGGAACCAACAATTTAACTGCGAAACATTCAACCAAACGTGCATTCAACACCCTAGTAACAGTTCTTTCGAACAAAGATGACTAATTTTCCAAATTTTTGCAGTATTCAAAGATGTTTACATGTTATCCATATGGTATAAACCAAATTTTCTGAAAGAGAGTGTAGATTGTAATGGAGCGAAAATGGAGGAACAAAACTGTCATCCACATTTTGGGTAGTGACTCCCTTTCAAGGGTCACCATAAATTGAAGATTGTTTATTGTACCTTTTAGTTAAATCTTTTTAACATTGATTTGAACCTTTTATACTGTAAAATAAACTTTTTTTCGTTGATTTTAACTTGTTTTACTTTCATTTAAACTTTTTTTACGTTCATTTAAACCCAAGTAAGAAAGTAAATTTTTTGAACGAAACGGAAACAAGAAAACTTCATTTTACACACAAGAAACAATACGTGAAACCCTGATTTATAAATATACAATATACACACAAACTGGCACAGAAAAAACGCAATCAATATGCTCCAGCAGAAACATAGAGGCTGGACATTGTATGCAGTGGGTAACGACAAGTTCCTGTCTGTCATATCATTTTTACAATCACGTGGAGTAACCCAAGTAAATCTTGCTGCACTGGGGCTTCTAATCAACAAGATCCACCAGTAGGAGCGCTAGGGAGTTAGTGCCCTAAATAAAATGGTCGTTAATATGATTTCCACCTTGTCAGAAATTCCATAGCCCCTTTCCACCATACAATTCTTTCCTTGCACCATCAATCACATTCTCCAGAATGAAAATTATATTATTAATACATCAATAATTATAATGAAGGAACACGTTAAAACCCTGTAGGTGGCTCATGAACCACACTGTTATTGAGAGATCAATGACAACAAAATCAGATGTGAAGAAGTTCTTTGGGGACCATACGCTTCCGCTATATTCTTCCTAATGCATATCAGGGAATAAAAGGATATATTCAGTCCCTGACAGTCACGATACCTAAGCCGAACGAACCAAAATAGAAAACTTGAGTGGAAATGTCGATGTTGGAAAAAGTGAAAACAATGCTTCCGCTTTCTTGGTCGGTTAGAAGCAAGATTTTCATAGTGTTCCACGATTTTTCAAAGAGCTTGAGAATCAAGGATGGGAGGTTAGTGTGATGTATCAGACATTAATTTGTGTCTGTATAATTCAACTTTAATTACTACTCAATTTATTAGCACAACAGAATTTATTGAAGTAAAATAAAGTGGATACGAAAGTAAGAGTTAGCATTTCAGTGGGATCCCATGAAGTATAGAAATGTTTCTGTTCGCACACGCAAAAAACTCACACGACTCATTATTTTGAGGAAAACCATGAAACAGCGCCTCTCATCAGGAAGGCGTTTCAAGTACAAGGAACCCGTTCCCGAATGATTTAATAAGGACATTCCCCCGGACCTGGAGGAAGAACCTACCGAGAGTTTGTGAGATGAGAGCATCGGAAACGCGCCTCCTACTCGCTCAAGGAGGGAAAGCAACCTCTAGGAACCCGGGACTGGGAAGATGGGAAGCGCGGAAACACCCCAGTGAACTCGGCGAGAAGGTAATCTGGCGGCTACAACCGGTGTAAACTGGTTTGATCCAAGACTCCCTCTACACTTAAAGGTTGGAATCCCAGGTGTAGGTCCTAGGACGACGAAACAGCTGTTTGCCCAGATAAGGGAAGGAAATGTATAGAAAATGGGAATCCAAGGTAGGGAACATCTGACGGACTCGCGGAAACGACTATCATTTCAGGCAGACTCACGTCCGTCAAGACTGCAAGTTAAAACGAACTACCGCGTTCAAGATTACAGCACTGATAATAATGATTCATTCATTAGACTAAAATACAAAATTGTTTAACTGCTGTTTGTTGTTGTTCTTGTTTGATGGAAACATGGTGTTTTAGATTTGTTTGATGAGACCAGAGATTTGCGATCACTGATGGATTGGAGGACTCGTAAATCACAAGCTGTCCAATATTCTGCTGTCTTGAATCAGACCAAGCATTGCAACTTCTATACCAAGTTAGCTACGCTGGGCGTAAAACTGGAATCAATATAGTGGAATTTCAATTTCTACATACATACCTAGCAGATAATAAGTAGAGTATCCAACAAATTGTGAGGGTTCTGGAGTTTATACGGTTTTCAAACAGAACAAAAATGACTGTTTTTAGGTCACTTCACCAATTTCTACAACCGAATGACGAATGGTAGAAATGTACGAGCACTTACGTAGGGTACGAGCTAGGCTTTTCGATCTATCCTATATGAGTTGTACGTTTTCGATCTATTCTAACCCTACAGGTGGTCAAAATCAATCACAAAAATTATGTTCCCAGCATGTATGCTGCGTCACGATGATTCTTATTTATCCAAGTTGATATTGTAGACAAATAGGTGAAGTAGGCAATGGTAAAAGGATATTTGATAAATACAAAAGGGAGAAGCAACAGCTGCCTTCTCCAACATGGTCGTATATTCGACACTCTAAATGTTTTTCGTGAGCCTTGGCAACTTATAATTCTTAATGAAGAAATACGTAGCTAGTCTAAATCATATTCAACATATTTCAACACCGGATCATTTTAAATTAGGAGACAAAATTGATGAAACGATGCTCAAAACTGGAGACAAAGGGGCGTTAGATAATCCTTTGTTGTATCGATTAACCTGTAGTTTGTTTACAACGAAAATGACTTACTTGCTGGAGTTGCGGGAAAGGTTCATTCCTTGGAAAGTTCCAGTAGAAGTCATGTTGACGATTTAGTTGATGTTTCGAGACGAAAAACACGAATAACAGGGATTTAAGTCCGGTAGGAAAAGTTAGATAAATTTAACGGGGAACAGGGAGCTCAAGATGACCCTATCACGGAATCAGGCAGCCAAGAATGAAATGGGGATCCCGAACCCGCGTATTTTGTTCTCATCTACCTCACTCCCATTGGCCACCAGTTTCGCGGCTAATTTCAACGTTTCCGATTGGATGACGGTACTGGGTCGATAGTTTTCAAGTTTACCGAAGTTTATCTACACATACGTGATTAAAATATGAGAATATATTTAGATCTCTACGCAAAATATTTTTTTCACAGTATTTTCAATGTAATTTAAGTTTTCATTCAAAGTGGCTTTACTAGAAAAAAGATAGCTTCAGCGATCAAGTCACCACTAGTATTTTCATCCGCCATCTTGCTCGTTTCTCCTTATCACTAATCTGTTTTTGTAATCACTAATCGCGAATTTTTACGTGGGTGTTCTTCTGGTGATTTCTCAATTTTATAGGCAGCCGATGATAGCAGCTGTGTTTTTACAACGAAGAAAATCTTCGGGAATGCGATTTTGACGAAGTTCATTATCCGGGATCGAAATACGAAGAATCCTTGCAGCTCAACTCCGAAAATAAGGTCAGTGTCCTCCATATGAATTCGCCCAATCTTTTTTTCTGTTGGTTTCCCGAATGTTCTCCCATCACTTCTAGGTCACGTGTTTATCTGCTGTCAGATTTCTAGGAGTATTTTTTCTCTTCAAGGTTGCCTGAAGAAGTCTAGCTTGCCTACCGGTTAGTAATTTCTAGATAGTTTTTAATATGTATCCATTTGTGTTTTAGCCGAAGTACCTACTTACTTAGCTTCCTTCAAGTGTCTGTAGATAGCTCGTGCAACTCCTCAAGTCAAAATGCTGTTCAAACTTCCTGTGACGGCCTTGGCTAGACGATCGTTCTCCGTTTCGAGAACTTCCGCTGCCAAGAATATGACGGTTCGAGATGCCCTGAATTCGGCCATGGACGAAGAAATGGAACGCGATGAAAAGGTGAGAGTGGATTCTACGCTGAAAGTGAGGTGTAGTTAATTGATCCAATACTGATAACAAATCAATTTGATCAAATCCCGTGTTGCGGTAACTAAGTTTTTTGTTCACTTGTACCCATGCTGACCATGTATGCGTATGAAGTGATTTACCACGGATTCATGGTGGTTTCGTAGAAGGGGACTTAATTTAATTATCTCTAAGGAAGTCGATTGGGAATTCGAAAGAGTTTGCTTCATCACCTTGGGACCTTTGATGGGCTTAGAAGGGAATTGATATCCACCCATGACCGTTCATCGTAGTGTGGCAAAGGTTTTAAACTAGGTGTGGCCGACATCAACGTGTGGCGAATCTCTATTAGTTATAAATGAAACTGGCTGAGCAGAATGACGTAGTTGGGGTAGCTCTATAACTGCAATCGTACCCATACTTTCATTATATCATGTTAACGATGTCTAAATGTCACGCCTCATTCAAGTCCCAGTCAATTTCATTACAGATTCTGTACTTGAAGGCAGAAATTTGTGGCATGAAACATGTTTCAGTCTCAAATTTCTGCTATTTACATTCTTTCTCATTTTCACCCCCAGTCGTTAGTAACATTGTGGGTCAAATAGCTACAAAATTATCCCAGAGGTGATAACAACAAATTTTAAATTATTTTATGAAATTGAGAGGTCAGTATGGAAAATGTAGCTACCGACAATAATAGGTTCGTTTTTGTTGTCCTTTTCTCTTGACTCTCGGGACACGAAATACTTACTCGTGAGTATTTTGTCTGTCATCCAATATGAATGTGCTAAGTCAACAAATTATAATTGAAGCCTTAAGGGCACCAAACAAATGAAAATTGAAATCTGAAAGTCAACTTGATTTAAAGCATTAAGAGAATGACTAAAATACAATTAAACAAAGACAGATAGACAAAATAGTAATATGATCTGTCACCATTTTGGAAAGACGTAACAGATTAATGTATTTGTTTATAATCGTTTTTAACATTATCTGAACTGTGTATCTCAGGTGATTCTCCTTGGGGAAGAAGTTGCTCAGTACGATGGAGCCTACAAAGTCTCTCGAGGCCTCTGGAAGAAATATGGGGACAAACGGATAATCGATACTCCCATCACAGAAATGGGATTCACTGGCATTGCTGTTGGCGCTGCCATGGCCGGCCTTAAACCTATTTGCGAATTCATGACGTACAACTTTTCCATGCAAGCCATCGACCAAATCATCAACTCGGCCGCTAAAACCTTTTATATGTCCGCTGGTGCTATAAATGTCCCTGTAGTATTTAGGTAGGTGGACATTTTTTCAATATTCTTCTACAATTTTACAACGTTCCCAATTTAATGTGCTGACCTTCCAATATTACCTAATATCTTGATGACCTGTTGAAGGTTGACAATCAGTATGGAGTTTAAGTTTGAATTTGATTTAAATAATGGCATAATTCCTTAAATGATTAGAATTACTATTTCCACTTACTGACTACCTGCCTCCATGATGTATGGCGAGTTTGTTGGAGTCCTAATTAAAATGAAATTCATCTTTACAGAAGAGTCCTGTACGACCTCTCAAGCTCTAGGAAGAATATTGATCTTAATTATCAACTTATCCGTTGAAATTAGAGTAGGGGAGGACGGTGTCGCCCCATTCAGAGGGTCGGGTGGTGTTTTGTTTCTAAGAAAGATTCGGATGCCAACGTGCTCACCAACTGAATATTTGAATACTGTAATTCCTTCATTCACAAGATGCCAATGTTCCAGTCACTTGTTCCCTCAAAACTAGGAGTGAGTACATTTTGATCAATTTGTTCTCGTTTTCGCGTCTCCTGTTGTGGAGGGATTTGGTTGATTAGGGATGAATGATTTGAAGCAGCGATTTTCAAGGATTTGTTGAATCGGAATAATGGAAAGCCCAGATGATTATCAAAAATGTAGCTGTTAGGTTGAACCTGGTTATTTACCAGGAGGTCGGGGAGGAAGGGGAGTTTTGTATCAAAAAGAAAGCGGAAAATATATGTTGGTTTTTCACTATGTGCCTAATTGAAGTTTAGGAACGCAAATTAAGAAACGTTTAGTCAAATATATATTGCTTTGTGCTTCAAGAGACTGATTTCTCAAACTTTAGTAAGCTGTTATTAAACAATTTCTTCTCGTTTACGTTTTCATTTCTTCTTAACAAGATAAAATGAAGGAATACTTCAATTCTTCCTGCTGTGGGTAACTCAAACCTCTGTCTGAATGACCCCAGGAGTGGGGTAACGTTGGTCAAATTACTTTTTACAGCAAAAATTGTTATTATAAAATTTGAGAACATTTGCCATCCTATGTTGAAATTGATCATTGGAGTTGGATAGTGTAAGAAGCAATCTGTGAGCTATAATTTATGGCCATTAGGGATTAGCATTCCTAAGTTAGGTGACCGAGGCAGCCCTACGATCCCCTAAGCCTTGCGCAAAGATTTGTAGCAAACAAATTGTTGATAGTGGTGTCATATAAATATTTTCAATACAGCCTTTAAGGGACTCCCTAGAACAAATTTCAGAAATCGGACTAATTTTAAATATTACTCCTACTACACATTACTGCTACCCTCATATCTGGAACAGTTTTACTAAATCTGAAAACCTGCATTCACTATGGCTACTCCTAATACTTCTAGTAGACCAGATGACAGAAAATCTAAATGTTCCCTTGATGCATTATTTTTCAAATAACTGAGTTAATTGACTCTTCTGTTAACATACTGTTTGCCGGTATAAGACTCAGTTTATCCAGCCAACCTCCCAGTAACTAATTCGAGAATCAATGTCCGACGATTAGCAGCTCTCACAAATTTTGATCGTTTATCAATCCCCAAGTAAAGGCAGATCGGCTAATGAGAGTGTTGTGGAGGCAAAAGTATGGACTTTTTACTTACTCAAATTGTCGCATCCCTAATCATAGATGTGCCTCTTTGTTTAAATGTGTTATATTATTTTTCCCACAACAAATGTCCTACGTAGCCAAAACCATAGGTGTTAAGATACTAAGCAAGTTGTTACATATTTAATATCAATATCAGGGAAAAGTCGTTGGCCGAGCCACAAGGTGGACAAGGTTGCTTTATCGCTTTTTGTTGTAAAGCATTTGTTTCCATATAATTTTAATTGTTTATCAGGTGACTCCATTCATGGAAGATGGAGATGATCATTCAAAAACTAATTCCCTCTTTTGCGTTTGCTATTGAATAATCTAGCTTCTCTGGTAGTTTTAATACTAAGCACCTAATTGATTTTCTTATTCATAATAGGGGACCAAATGGAGCCGCAGCAGGTGTTGGAGCACAGCATTCTCAATGTTTCGGCGCCTGGTATTCGCATTGCCCTGGTCTCAAAGTCGTGTCTCCCTTCAGCTCTGAAGACGCCCGGGGTCTTTTGAAAGCCGCCATTAGAGACCCGGATCCCGTAGTTGTCCTCGAAAACGAGATATTGTACGGCCAACAATTCCCTGTGTCAGATGAAGCTCTCTCAAAAGATTTCGTCGTGCCCATCGGTAAAGCCAAAATCGAGCGTCCAGGGAAAGACATAACATTGGTGTCCCACTCGAAAACCGTTGAACTGTGTCTTGAAGCCGCGAACACTCTTGCGGGTCAAGGCATTGACTGTGAAGTCATCAATCTCCGATCTCTTCGACCCCTTGATGAAGAAACGATAACGAAGTCCGTCATGAAAACTAACCATCTGATCACAGTCGAACAAGGTTAGTCTGGTTTTGAAAGTTTCTTTCACATTCAATGTATCATTGAGTACCTGAAGCTGGTTGACACTTACTAAAATTATAGTAATGTTGGATTAAAATTGTGTTAGTAACAACAAGACAACGTATAACTATACGTAAAGTCACTCATCTAAATTACATATAGAGTCAGTTACATAGTAGCTCTTACTCGTCAATAAGATGTTGCAGGATAGCCCTTGATAAGGTGAATTACTCCTCTCAGACCCCCCCTAACAAGATTCTTCCTCTCAATTTTGCTGTGCAATCCTTCACGTCTGACTGAGTGCCAACTAGAAAACTATAAAGCTGTTGTTTGGAAAAGAGATTGGCAAATCACAACATAACAGCACTCTTTTGTTGTTTAACATGCTACTAGAAGAACACTAATAGCAGAATACCCTTTGAATTGTTGATACAATTTGGAACATTTATTCAACGTCCATAAAAGAAATTGAGTTTTGAATTATGAGAGGTACTATTTTCCACCTATTATTGTGGGAGCATTTCTACTAGAGTGCAGCTTTAAAATTGCAAACTTTAAAATTGTTAATGTGCTCTGTAGTAAACTTGCTATATTCATACTGATTTCCTTCTACATTAACGACACCTGGAAATGGTTCATTAATGTAACTGCTGGTAATGCAGCTCAAAGAAATAGTTACACCCAAGAGGAGAGACGATTTGTTATTTAAGCATAAATCTATGCTGGTACGAATTTGAGAAGTCTCATGAGATTTTGAGGCTTCACAGAGTTTCTAAGGATTAAACTTATTAATACATGGATCCTTTTAAAGCTAAATTTACAGGTTAGGTCTCTGCACTTAATATTGGTAACTATTAACTTGATAGCTTCGTATACAATGCTGTTATCGCCATGTTGATTAATGGCCCTAGATAGGAAGTAAAAAATACTTGTAGTAACACTATGGGTCTCCCAGGTAAGCATGAGGTAGAAATCTACTATGTTTCTGTTAAATTCCAGAGTTTATGCTATATATCTATCACGGTGATTATCTAGTAGAATGCGTTGGCTTGATTGAAAAAGAAGGTGACGGTGGTCTTGTTGTAACGACTACATCATCACATAATACAGCTTAGCTGATTGTGATAAAATTGTCAGGGATTGATGATCCCTAACTTTCCTTTTAAAATTTCAAGGGTTCTTTGTACTAAGTGTTGGATTCTCAAAAACTATATCGTTGTAGTATATTTATTTTTCGAGTGTGGGGATTGTTAGAAGGGGCTCGACAATTCATAATCTACATTTTGATAGTTTAATTCAACTGTATAATTACCAGCACCATTATTAATGCTTTAAAATTGATTTTTGAGTACGTAATAGTGCTCCCATGAATTCTCAAATCAAAATGGCATTTAGGTATATTTTTTCTTTTCGCCATCTGGATATAAAGGAATAGGCATGTAGATAGTGTTGTCAAGGAATGTTAAACAAAGTAAACTCAACATCAATACAGCTTACAATGGGCTAAGTCATTTGATCCAGGTAGACCAGTGAACTGTGCAGAACATTGACAGTACAAGGCACAAATGATAAGCTGTTGTACATTGATTCGAGTGTTTATTTGGCTTACTATTGACTATTAGTGCGTCGGTCATGTCGACGTCTAGAAAATTCAAGATTTGCCATGTCGACTGCTGGCAAAAATCCAAAAATTGAAGAAACCCATTTTCCCCTCCCCAATACAGTTTTACTGATAACTACTACTCCTTCTAATAGATATACACCTAGTACACTGTAAGCATCTTTACAACTTGAAAAACAAATACCCAGTGTGGGTTTCATACACTAAAAGTCGATATTTCTCTAGAGGTGTAGACTATGGGTACGTGTACCTTCGGCCTCACTAAAGCCTACAATGTTGTAAGTCTTTTGATTAAGGTAGACCATTGAGCTGCGCAGAAGAATGGAAATACAAGGCACAAATTATATGCTGTTGTACATTGATTGAGTTTATTTGTGCCATATTTGAATATTTTGATGGCACACCTACCAGGTTTGAGTGAAATCAGTGGGAAGCTATAAGAAAAGATTTATTCCTCGAATAGTCATTTTCAAGCCCTGAGATGCTGTCTTGATTTCTTCCAGGCTGGCCACAAAGCGGTATTGGATCCGAGATCTGCGCCAGGATCATGGAAAGCGAAGCATTCTTCCACCTCGACGCTCCCGTCATCCGAATCACCGGTGCCGACCTCCCAATGCCATACAACCGTCATCTCGAGGCTCTAGCCCTTCCCCAACAAAAACATGTCATAGAAATGGTAAAAAAAGTGATCGGAGCGTAAAAAGTCCAACTTCTTCCGCAATCTAGAACTTTAAAAAGAAGAAAAACTCCACAATAAAACTCTAGGACAGCAAAGCGTGTACATATTTTTAAACAAATTGATTTTACTACGACATAATCAAATACGAAGCAATTATATATTTTGTTTTAAAAAGCGTTTTTCTCTTAGCACAAATCCCACGGAAAACTGTCCGGCCAAAATACACAAAACGTTTTGTATAAATTATCTAAGTGTTGACACTCGCCGTATCGTACTACTGGACTACTTTGTACCTAATGACTTTTGAAAAATTAGTTACCAACTCCCTGGAGGGAGAAAGTAGCAACTCTTGTTTTGATTCAATCATTTCAATATTACGTAGAAGTGGTGTATATACTCGTATTTCAAAGGAATGCATTTGTTAAAAATAAATTGCAAATCAGTTGTTTTTCGATTCTATATTTTTTGTTCACTTTTCCTAGTTCATCATTAGTGGTAGACAGTCACACGATTCGATACAACCAGGCCACAATTTTTCTCTCAGGTGTACAGAATTGTCCTGGCTCAGTGAAAGAGCATGGTTCCAAGCTTCACTCAACTTATAATATAAAATATTTTGTCAAACATGACGCTACTGTCTTTTGTAAAGAAAGTAATTTAAGTTTCAACAATGTTTAATGATATTTTTAAACAAAAATCTGGTGCTAGACTTGACAAAACCCCCCGACCAACTTCCATGGATAGTGTTAGTGTTTTTGTGTCCATTATTATTAAAATATTGTTCGAAAATCATAAACATGGCCTCTGAGTAGTTTCTACAACAAAGAAAATTTCTACTAACATCATTTAAGAATCGTAATAAGGCTTTTAAATAATATTATTTGTTCATTCAAGGGAAAGTGTCAGCAAGTATTTCAGTTATTGTTGTACATTTTTGGTTTGAGCATTTCTTTACTTACAAGCTGGTTAGCCAGTGAGGAAATATGGTTTTAGCATTCATAAAGGTCGATAAAATAAATATTGTTGCGATTTTTAAACTTTTACGCACTCGATAATTTTTTAAGAAGACATAGTGGGCGTCCATTGCCCGTTGCCAAGTTATTTTCAGATTTCGGCATATCTATTTTTGTCTATTCTCCGACAGGTGAATGGAAAAAAGTTCTAATTTCAGATCGGCGTTGAAAATCATTACAATATTTTCTATGCATAATGTGTGTGTGTATATGGAGCAATAATCGAAAACACTCCATTACGAAAAATACAACGCTTTAAACATTCAAAAGATAAAAATTAAGGAGCCATCGGAATTAGTGGCATGTGTAAGAAAAACCTCTGCTACTTCTTTCAAAAATCTCTCCTCATTTACATAGGTATACGATTAAACTCTTGACTGCGGAAAATTGGATTAAAGGGATTGAACTGTTCATACACAATCTGGAATCCTAACGGTAATCTCAAATTGACAGCAATTTTCAACACGATTTATTACTCAGCGATCAAGAATTTACACTTAATCTAAGTATTCTCCTAACAAATACTAAATTCGTCAAGGAACAACAAACTGCATAACTATTAATTACTACAGTTTTAGTCATATGATTTTCATTGTAGTTTACATGGTCGCATTTTCTTGTACTGGTTGATTTTTATTTATGAAATACTAGCACGTGGGACCCATCTCCAAAGTGATCTCATAACGAGGTACCTAACTGTGCAATGAAGGAACGTTAATTTTAGTACGGCTCACAAATACTTAACAATCTACTTGGGACACTGAAAATTAAATCTCATTCTATTACAAACAATACTGTATTTTTACAACAGCAACCAATGAATAATCGAGTACCACAATTTTGAGCAGTTTCAATGTGAAGGTAAGTTACAAATACGAGTATTATACAAACTCTTGTAGTTGAACAAGAAAACAGTTGAGTTTGAACTAATAGTTGAACAAAAAACAACAATACAAAATTCACATTATCGCAATCGTCAATATAAATGAATTGGTAATCATCTAACAAGGTAGGGCCAATTTTAAAGAGATTGTTCAAAAGACTGTATTGGGGGAAACCTTAGTAGAAATTAATGTTGTTTCAATTCATTTGTAGGTAACTTCTTCTTTTTGTGGTATAGAAACAAAAATTGCAAGAAAAAAGGGAGGGAAAAGAAACAATTTTTACTAGGTACGTCCTGGAAAAAAATATAAATCCGCGCCATTCTTTTGAATTTACTAAGGTGAAGTAACCTAAATTATTTATCAAATACATTTATGCGAGCAGGTAGACAGTACTTAACTCGAATTCTCGTATTTCAGAATATGTTGGAGCTGGAACAAATATAATCACATTATTTTAGATTACTCTTCGTTCCTAAATTAACATTTTGAATTAGGTTCCATGTTCATAATGCACTTATAAATATATTTTATAGATTTCTTGAGCTTTCCAGCTATGAATATCGGCAAATTATAAATTTCAGCAAAATCTCTCAATGTATCTCCTGACTGTATCGTTTCCCAAAAATGAATTTATAATATCGTATTTTTAAACAACTTAGTGCATTCAAATCCTCAGAGTTAATGGGTATACAGAAAAGAGATAGGTTTACCTATTGGTACCCCCTTAAAGAACAACTCATGTATAAGAAGTAAAAATGTATGTCATTTTTTTGGAAAGCTGTATAAATAAGACGCCTGCTAAGTTCAATGCATCCTAAGAGTTATTTATTTACTTTATATAGGTACCTGTATTTTTGCAAGCTGGATTTCCCTCCCCCCCATTCGTTTCTTGGTTCGTATTTGAGATTTAGGAAAGGAAAATGGTTGTCGATGTCCACGCCAAATAATAAGTAAGTGGAGGGAAGGAGGAAGAACAAATCAATGCTGGGAGAGAGGAAGAACTCACTTGTTCAATTTGCTCATGAACGAATCGCGAGATTTTCGAATAGTTTTAGTTGAATTCCTTGAACTTGTGCCCGATGACCAACTCCTTGAAGCAGAATCTCCTCGACTGCAACCATGAAGAAGTATCATTAGGAACAGTTAAACCAACAGGAAAGTTAAATAATGACCTTAAACAGTTAATCAAGTATATACATTCTCCCTCTCCGATTCGACCTATTCGTAACGGATTAATCGCTTCTCCTATTTCCACATTTATCCTACCTATATTAATATAAAAATGCGTGAAGAAAATATTGAAAGATTTTGGTGGATGGATAAATCAGGTACCTTGATCGACCACTGTATTGTGGTTGCAATGGCTGAGAAGAAAGAATGAATGGCTGTGAATTGACTGGCGGAATCGATGATCTTGGGGTTGAAGAACTCTCACTGAAAATAATGATAGTTACCTAGTCATTGAAAATTATGAAAGTAGGTACCTGACAGGTATTGTTGTTCTATCTCGTAAGCAGTTTTAGATGAAAAACGAGATTTGTGGAAAGAGATTAAATATGAAGGTATATGAGGATCTTGATTGCCAATTTGACAAGTAGCAGCTTGGATTGGGAGGTTGGAAATTACGACTATTTAGAAATGAATGAATCAACTAGGTGGATATATGACAGTGACCAGCAAGAAAAATGTAATGAAGTGATGAATTCGGATGAGTTTCTAAGATAATTGTACAGTAAATGTACAGGAAGAGCTAAGAATCAAAACCTAACAAATCCACTTCTGAGAGATTTCGGGTATTGTGTTTTTTTATTTTTTTGTTAATCCCCTTCCAATGGCCCTGTAATAGTTTTCAAAATTCCAACATATTCCTATAAAAAATTAGCCAAAGTTCATGGTTTCATATCAATTTTCTACATGGCTGTAATTCAGCTGGTACTATTGTGCGAGAATGCAATGTTTGATCAGCTTCATCACTGATTTTTCGCTAATAATTGCTTGTGTTAATTTTTCCAAAACAATAATCACCCAGAAAAAAACAGTTTTTTGGTCCTCCTGAAAAAATTTTGGATATGACATGTCATTAAACTGTGTTTTATACCTACCTATTTATTCAGTCTTGAATAACTAAGGGAAATCAATTTCTCTACCTTTGTCTGAATCCTGTGTTGTTGAAAGGCATTTTCCCTGCAGATGTCACACTTCTCTTACTTACAAGAGATTCAGGCGTTGAAAACACGCTTCTACCTTGGCTCTGCCGTTCAGAACTAGAATATAATAGTAATAAAACACATCATATAAATTACAACAATACAGTGATTGGCACTGGTTATCTATTTATCTAGGTACCTACTCGGGGAAAACGAAAATTTCACGTATTTGGACATTCAAATGAAACAAGTTTTAAAAGACTAGATAGATAAATGGGTTGTATTCAGAATAAATTTGTCTAAAAAAAAAAAAATAATAATAAATACGTAGGTACTTAATTGAGTAAAATTATAGTGATGATAAATTAAAAATACTAATGATAATCTTTTGTTGGGTGTGCTTTTTTTTGGACTCGTACTTTTGAACCAACGTACGAGTCCATTTAGGTAGTATAAGGAACGACCACCCCTTCCTTTTTCAACCAAAGTATTTCAATACTAAGGGTAAGTTTTAAGCATGGGTTAATTTCACAAAAGTGATGACTAGGTACCCATGTACAGGTGTTTCACAAGTTTATGACGTTATGTTATAATCCCTATTCATTTAGGGCAGAATTACCACCTGAAAAAACGAATTTAAATAATAAAATTCTCTAATATTGATTGTACCTAGAATACTAACATGATAGCATGCTCAACCAAACGGAATATGCCAACAAGGAGTATTTATGTTAGCGTTAATTTGTATTCATTTGGGGCAGAATTTTTTTATTAGGAAAAAATGAATCTCCAATATTGATTATATTTAAATTAACGGAATATGCCAACAAGGAGTATTTATTACTCCAGCCTGGTAATTTGTTTCTTATGGATGGAAAATTAATGAAAAGCCAGCTATGAAAGAAATTTTCCAGTGTAATTATCTGTTAAAATCGTTGGTTGAATAAAACTACAGTAATGGGGCACAGTAAAAGCCCTTTTCAGTTCGTACCTTATTAGGGTGATGAATAAATTTTCAAAAAAATTGTTTGATTATCATTCCTAATTTCCAAGCAATACAATAGCAGCCATTAGAATAAATTTGACTTTATCAAATACATCTTATTGATAGCATGGAGTATTTCTCAATCCATTACTTTCGGAAACCAAACGCAGAGGGCGCTTTAACACGTTCAGTGCGGATGACGCTACCCACGTGTACGTCATGGGGGTCTTGTTCAACAAGTTCCTCTGATTTTGTCACGCCGGGAAGAAAGAAACTCTTTTCCATTTGGAGTCGTTGTTAGTTCATTCGGAAGCCCAGAGATCGCGTCGGAAGCGTTTTTGCCGAATATTATTTGTGATATATTATCAGTGAACCAAACTTTGACTCAAGTCTCACTTCCCTTCATGTGCTCTTTTGTTATTGCGTCAGTTCCAGCTTCCACTTCGACGAGTTTGCAAGGTTTGTAGATCATGAGGAAAAGGTGCAAGGTTTCTTATGGTAAGAAAATCAGAAAAGAGGTGTCATTTGGGTGCCCTTTTTGTGAGGGTTTCCCTGTACTCTGCTGGCACCTTGTTTCAGAATCCACCATCATTATAAGTAAAGAAAGAAAAACGTCTGCCAAGTGGGTGTAGCACATAGCTTCCTCGAATCCATAACATCATTGAAAATTATTATTGACTAAAGAACTTCGTTCAACCAAGCTCGAGGCTAAAACTTTATTTTCTCTTCATTACTCACGAGGACCATCTTTACATCAGTCCGAACAATCCCTGAAAATGTCATCGAAATCAGTCATGAACTCCCGGAGTTATGCGTGTAACAAGGATTTCACGTTTGCGGATTCGCAGAGGCTACTATTGATCCGGGGGTCATGAAACGTATAGGGGATCATCTACACATCAAACCGAACAATCCCCGAAAATTTCATCGAAATTGGTCAAGAACTCCCGGAGTTATGCGCGTAACAAGGATTTCACGTTTGCGCATGCGCAGAGGCTATTATTGATCCGGGGGTCATGAAACCTATAGGGGACCATCTACTCCCCAACCCGCACAATCCCTGAAAATTTCATCAAAATCGGACTATAACTTCGTGTAGTTTTGCCCGTAACAAGGATTTGCTGACAGACAGACAGACACGGAACCAAAATTGTTCAAAAAGGTCTAAAACGCAAAATGCGAGTGGAATTTTCAATTTTGGAGACAAAAAAATTTTCACATTCCGAAAGTGAAAACAATGCTTCCGCTACCTTGGTAGACTCGGAAGCAAAATGGGGTTTTACGTATGTATTTTTATAAATTTAAATTGTTGGGATTTTTTATTTCTTTAATTTCCGTTTAGGTACTTATTGGCTTTCTGGGTTGTTGTTGGTACTTAAGTAAACCAATGTGTTCCTTG
Organism: Creontiades dilutus; assembly: GCA_031894815.1. Lineage (NCBI taxonomy): Eukaryota > Metazoa > Arthropoda > Insecta > Hemiptera > Miridae > Creontiades > Creontiades dilutus. The sequence goes on along the minus strand of JAVIWC010002863.1, from coordinate 77,887 downwards.
ATAAAGTGAATTTTCTGTCACTTACCCTTCGTGTTCAAATTCATTTTTCAATAAAGTTGATAAACGTTTTTAGGGCAGTTTATAGTATTTTCAATCAATTCCTCGACCGTTCATTGTCCTCAAGTGGTGGGGGAAAAGTAAGAACATATTGTACTATTGTTCAATAAGAAAAATTGGATAACCTCTTTTGGCCTTTTCACCCAACTGATTTAGCTGAGAATTGTGTTCCCCGATCCAGATACCTAAAACGATCGATTGGATAGATTCATTGTTTATAATAAAAAAATATAAGTTCACAAAAGAAGAATAAAATAATACAAAAGGAAAAGAAAGAAAGAAATGTGGTGCTCCATTATATTAGAGAAAGTTGAATATGTATGCATACAGCTGTTATCATGTATGGGTTAAGTTGCTATAATGTTGTTCCATTATGATGTGCAATTGGGCAAAGCCCACTATAAACAATTTATTATGAAAAGTGCATTCAGAGGTCGTTCGTGAGAAATAACCTGCCCACAGTCACGAGCTTAGCTCATCGTGGGAGGTCCAATTTATTGTACTTACTATGAAATTATAGATTAATATTTTAATATCATGCACTTGTAAAAAATTGCATTGTTATTTTGAAAAAAAAATTTGAAAAAAATTGTTGCCAATTAAAGTAAAGCGAAAACAATAGATTTCTAATCAATAGAATTTGCGACCTACGTTCCTACCCACCCACAGAAAATGATCATTATCATAGGATCCTAGGTATTTACTTGTAAAGGAATAGATTCCTACCAAAGTAAATTTAATGAAAAAACAAGCATATTGTAAAGTAGAGCAGCTTAGCATTAAAGCCGCAGCACTTTAGGGGGAATAGGACCCAGAAAGGAGCAATTGTGCATTTATTATTTAGCGAGAAAGATATACCAGGAAAAAGGCACATTAGGGAGAACTGCATTGTTCGATACTCTGATTTGGGGCATATCATAATGCACGTCTCTACAAACAAAACGACGAGACACTAGTTCTAACAAGTATCCTGATCTATTTGTCCAACTGATCAATATATTACTAGAAGGATTGATTTAGGATACTTATTTGTTTTTGTTGTTGTGAGATTTGTTTGTGTGTGATTTGTTTTCTGTGTGTTGGGTGTCCCACTACCAGACTAGACAGAACAAATGTTTGCCTTTGGCCCCTAATGTGTTTACCGTTCACCCTATCGTGTTCAAATTCACGGAACGGCCAAATTCCTCGAACGGGCCACGCCCAAGATGAAATCTACTAAAGAAATGTTGTTAGACACATAAAGAACATTCTTCATCCAAACAATTTTATCCTTTGTATCAAAATATACTTGAGTGAAATGATCATTGACTTACCGATTCCAGTAGTCTGCGTATTAGGTACTCGCTGCTTCCGCACCCGATTTTCCACTAATCACGATTACTTTCAAGAAGCGCAATTTTGAACGCGAAATCACATTACACGACTAGAAATCGCCGAGAACAGGAATCTCAAAACGAAAACGAACCGAAAAGGTAAACGATTAGGACTTAGAAGTCTTTAGTCGAACGAGAAATTCGGAATGGCCGCGTCCATTCAAGAAGCGTAATTTTAAACGCGAAATCACATTACACGACTAGAAATCACCGAAAACAGAAATCTCAAAAAGTAAACGAACCGAAAAGGTAAACGATTAGGACTTTGAGGTCTTTGGTCGAACGAGGGATTCGGAACGGCCGCGCCCGAAAGACGACCTTACACGTAGGCAGAGCTCGGGGAACTGATCCGGTGAAAGGAATCGCCGTTCCAGGTGGGTCGTTTAGCATCCACCCACTTCGCATGGAACAACTCCCAACTCCCAACATCAGACGGATTCTATTCGATCGTCCCTTCCAACGTAATAATAATTTTCGATTCCCCTCCTCTGATTACCGCTTGTTACTAACGGACCAATAGGAAGTGGTATAAAAATCAAATCAACTTGATCTATTCGTATAACGGACTTGATAAAAGGAACGAGTTCTTCCGGATCCAATTCGACCCGGCTCCGAAATAATCAAATAAGTACCACTGGCTGATGCAAACTCGTTCCTTGGCCAATGAGATTCGGTCCCCCAATCCATAGAATCCCTAGATGATAAAATTTATGTTTAATTTACTGTCCATGAACTGGAACGAGTCCGAGGATCTGAATCGTTCGACGGAATGAACGAATCCGGATTCGGTTCGCCAAAACAAACGACTTTTCCCGTCACTAGTTCATATATCGATAGTTTGTCGTTCGATTCGATTATTCTGATCGATTTCAATCAGCAGTAGTTGGTGATTCACCATTGATGTTTTGTCTTGAATTAAGATTAGTTTGTCTTATCAAGATAAGAGATTAAAAATCGTTCATTTCATTTCAATTTTACTTTCCCATTATTCCTCCTGTTACTTAATCAGGAAAATAGACCCGCATAACGAGCGTACTTTGTGGATTGCATCCCCCTATTGGAAGGTTATTTGTACTTCTGTAATTGTGAAATACATTTTGCTTCCGAGTCTACTAAGGTAGCGGAAGCATTGTTTTCACTTACGGAATGTGAAAATTTTTTTGTCTCCAAAATCAAAAATTCCACTCGTATTTTGCGTTTTAGACCTTTCTGAACAATTTTGGTTCCGTGTCTGCCTGTGTGTCTGTCTGTCTGTCAGCAAAGTCTTGTTACGGGCAAAACTACACGAAGTTATAGTCCGATTTTGATGAAATTTTCAGGGATTGTGCGGGTTAAGGTGTAGACGGTCCCGTATAAGTTTCATGACCCCCGGATCAATAGTAGCCTCTGCGCATGCGCAAACGTGAAATCCTTGTTACGCGCAATACTCCGGGACTTCTTGACCAATTTCGATGAAATTTTCAGGGATTGTTCGGTTTGATGTGTAGATGGTCTCCTAAGAGTTTCATGACCCCCGGATCAATAGTAGCCTCTGCGCATGCTCAAACGTGAAATCCTTGTTACGGGCAAAACTACACGAAGTTATAGTCCGATTTCGATGAAATTTTCAGGGATTGTCCGGTTTGATGTGTAGATGGTCCTCTATGAGTTTCATGACCCCCGGAACAATAGTAGCTTCCGCGCATGCGCAAACGTGAAATCCTTGTTATGGGCAAAACTACACGAAGTTGTAGTCCGATTTCGATGAAATTTTCAGGGATTGTCCAGTTTGATGCGTAGATGGTCCCTATAAGTTTCATGACCCCCGGATCAATAGTAGCCTCTGCGCATGCGCAAACGTGAAATCCTTGTTACGCGCATAACTCCGGGAGTTCTTGACCAATTTCGATGAAATTTTCAGGGATTGTTCGGTTTGATGTGTAGATGGTCCCCTATGAGTTTCAGATAGTGGCAGACGTTTTTCCAGATAGCATCTGTTTCAAGACGATCTTCTACATCTTCTGTTTTCGTGGGAGGGGGGGGGGGGGGGGGGCTCTCTGCCTTCGTGCTGTATCGTATTTGTTAGGTACCTAGTTTGATTGGTCATTATCGAAAATGATTTATTAGTGGGTAAGGTGTTTTTTTAATCAATACATGACAATGCTTAACAACTATTAAGCTATTGGGAACTTGAAGGTTGATTTCTATCTGTCATTAGCTCTTGAATTTCGGATCAGACGGTGCGGCTCCTCTACCACAGTATTGTTTAAACCACCTACAAGTCAATGCACAATCAATTTAAGTTTGTCTGTTGTCTACCGCAGTGGAGGATCTCTCAGAAACACTGGGGTAACTCATTGATCACCAGGGGTCAAGAGATCACAAAGGAGCAAGAGAAATGCTTTTCTTGTTAGTCAGTTGAGGCTTCTAGCTATAAGGAAATGGCTCGAATGAGAAGAATAAAAAGAACTGTTTTGCGGATTGAGTATACCTCAAAAGCAGAATTCATTCCTACCAAGAGGATGACGCAAACGCTGAGTCAAGGCCGAATTTGCTTGGAAAATAACAAATTTTACGAATTTGACAATTTTACTCGAAATTAGAAGCCATTTGGAGTCTATAACAAAAAAAAAATCAGCCTGGTGGGAGGGTCATACTCTCGATGACCGCACTGAACGTGTTAAATGAATTGACCCCTCGTCGGGTCACAAATCCAGAATGAATAGCTGGGTTGGCAGCGTGGTAGCTGTCATCGAAACACTTGAAATATCTCTTTACATCCTAGGTGGAGTAAAATTCACTCCGTATAAGCATTCTACGGTTAAATTACTTTTGTAATAATTATTGGCGAAGCTTACAAAACTTTTGGAGTCAAAATTTTATCAATTTTGTTTGGGGGTGGATACCGTTGATCCAACATTTTCCGTTTCTCCTTCAACCTCCAGTTACGTTCTGTTAGGTTACGTGGAGTAACTTGAAACGCCTTCGACAGTGCAGCTGTTTTTTTGTTAAGCAAGTAGGTAGTATAAATAATCTTATGGATAGACTTAATAGACATAAGTGATTGTTAACACCACATCAACCCGATTCGTACTGTAGAACTCATAAATTTGAATCATTTTTACTTTCTCATCGATAAGAAAGTAGAAGTAGGAATAGTTTGGGCTGAATTAGATTTTTACATAAAATCATCAACTATAATATACGATATACGAACGTAATTTCTATCTTTGGACTCACCAGGTGCCTACCTTCAGTACGATCAGAAATTTCTTTGAGGGAACAATCTAATTTGTTAGGTACTGAAAACTATCTCAAACTATCAATAGCTATCAAAACTGCTCTGAGGTAATGCAAGAAGTCGTGAAAATTTGTGTCCCCCAAAATCAGAACTTTTTGATTTTTACGTCTGAGAACTTGCTGAGAAATTTTGGGATGGAATTTTGTGACTGAGCCAATTCCATGACAGGATCAAACCCATTTTCAAACTACATCAATACAATGCATAACCATGTATGATACTTTACATGTACAATGCATAATCGTGTTTCGGTTCGATCATGATGAAATTTTGAGGGATTGTAGCGTATGTTAGCCCCTTGACCACTCCCTTTACACTTTCTTCTTTAATTAATTCAAACATTTTATTTCAACATTTACTTGAATTTTATGTTTAATTTTTAATTATAACTTTTTTCCAATCAAACTTATTGAAATCTATGGCGCCTATTTCGGTTCGGTTTGTAAATCTAGACTAAAGAACTTACCCGCTAGCAGAAGATGGAGATGGTGTAAGAAACGTGCTCCCACGTTGGATAAATGTTCTTCCTGACGGTTCGTTGAAACCGGAGAGACCAAAAGGCGATTTGTTCCTCGCTTGAGCCATTTGGAGATTGGATGCATTCCTTCAACAAAATTCGTTTTCAGTCGACCAAGTGCTTAACGTTTATCCGTATAACACCCTAATAAATTAATTCTTAATAGTGAAAGCTGAGTTTAGTGAGTTTAGAGACATAGAGGTGGAAAAGTAGTTGTTGAGAGATATACAAACTAACGAATCGGTTTATCACAGTTACAAAAGAGGTAATTGAGCTTATTTTAAGACATTTGTCAATGCAAATTAAACAAGGATGAGCAGTAAGGGTGAATATGTGATTTGGAGTGGGCAACAAGTAGATTACCCCTATGAATATCAAATGATTCGGTTTTATATTTGCCGTCTGGTGATAATAATTGTATCGCACGCAAATTCCAAGACAAACAAAATGAATAGTATTGAGGGGAAATTAGCGATCCTTCTGAACTTTACCGAAACTACATTCTTCAACCGCTCTAAAACAATGTCTGCTGAAAATACCCAAGCTACAGTTGTCAACCTATTTTTGGAAGTCTACTTTTGTTCAACTGAGAATTCTTCATTCATAGCGAATTTTCATAGAAAATGAAGTTATCATAATGACTCTGAAAATATTAAAATAAAAATATACCTTATGTGTAACACATATGCCAACTAGGTGGTATTATTTGACCAGATAAACCTGATGCTGACTATGCAAAGGAAACTGTTATAAGTGGCCTGCGAGCCACCAGACCTTCAATCTTCTTACACTTGACACATCCCCGTCTTGTTCTCTCGTTTACTTGTGAAAATCCAAATGAAGCTTATTTAAAAACAATTTTGAGAAACATTCTCATGTTTCTTATGTATACATGTGTGCCTGTATCATTCTAGACTAACTCTCGACAGGATTGGAATAAAAACTTCGTTCTTGCTCTGAAAAATCGAGCATTCTAAACGAGAGGATGAGTTCGTTGGACAACGCTTTTTGAGCACTTAAATTGGTCAAATTTTGAAATTGGACCAATAAAATCACACAAAAATGACAACAAACGGCTAACAGTCTTTAAATTTATATTTCGTTAGCAGGATATTACTCAAAATTAACTTTATCAACAAGAAATAAGTCATTTAGAAGTTGAAGCTCAAATGTATGCTGTAATTTGTACCTACATTTCATTAAAATGTGCAAAAAAACCTGGTTTGGTTGTTGCAATAGAAATAAGGGTTTAAATATGGAAACGAACTTCTCTGAATTCCTTTTCGTCCTAGTCTACGGCTAGAAATACTTTTCTTACTTTTTTAGTACCCTATTCTCCTCCTCCAGCGTTTGGTAATGTTTTTTCAACTCTGTGAGCTCCGTCTTGACTTTGTTCAGCTCTCTATGGTTCTCTGCGTACGAGGCCTCCTAATTATACGATTAGATCATTTCAATTAGACGTTTAATTATCAACTAGAAATAATAATGTCACCCTTCATTCATTGATCAGAAACATAAGATCACATTTTTTTATTCAGTTACAGATATTTTGAAAATTTTATATTTATTGGTACGTTTACACACGTTTGGTTGAAATATAATAACCTAATTGCTACCAGAATTTAGATTTCTGTACAGTTACTTACCAATTTCTTTGCGTATTCCTCCATATAAATCTTGCAATGCTTGTTCTGAATAACTAACACTTTAAGCAAATGCTTTATTTCTTTTACCATGTCAGCAAAATACTGTTTCGATTCTTCAGGAAGCTAAAAAAGTTGTGTGTATATAATAGATGTCTTCTCAATAGATTCGTACTCTATTATATTTCTTTGTTATTTCGGTTTTTATTTGTAATGACCTCTTCAATGCAATCATACAAAACTCAAACTTTCAGAGTACTAATTATTAGTACTCACTATTACTAATTATTTAGAGTACATTATAATTATTTGAAAGTTTGAATATGGTCAATAGTTTCTTATTTCTAATTAATTGTAAATTAATTATAATTAGAAATAAGAAACTATTGACCATATTCTCGGAATTTCATAATGAAAACTGACAATCAATATTTAAAAAATAGTTATTAATTAATATAACTAAAGAAGTGTCCAATAAATAATTTTAAAATGTCCACTAAGTTTTATGTGGCATGTAGCATGAATTTGCAGATCGTTCAAATGTTGTAAATGTACTTAACATATTTAGGAAGAAGCTTTTCACAACGATTCATGGTACAGAAATGCCACTGAACTTGTTCACGCGGACATCAACCCCTTCAAATTGGTAGGTCGACATGCATTGCGGGTATGGTCTCCCGAGAGTGAAAACAAAGCTTCCGCTACCTGCACGGTGGACTCGGAAGCAAAATACGAATTCGTAGTTCATGTTTCTATTTACAACTTACCTCGCTGGTTAGAGGTATCACCTTGCAACTTGCCTTGCAGACCCTACATTGAGGGACATCTGTGGGCCAAACAAACACTCGTGCATCAGTTTTAAACTTCAATAATTGTTTTCTAGTATTACTAAAACTGCATTTTTACTTATAAGGGTACGCCGCTTAACTCACACAATCGGCGAATTTTGACCAAACGCATTACAAACTAAGCATGTTGAATAATTGGAACTTTTGTTGCAAAGAGCAACGTTCTTTGTATTTATTAGATTGTTTAATTAGATCCGATGTTTATATCAAGAGTTGATGTAAAATTTACGAAACGTCCCCATTTTCAGCACCGGATTCATCAAGGCTGAGTTTTTTCTTTCATTAATTAATGATATAAATAAAAAAATATGTTTTAACGAAATGCATCCACATATATAATTGGTAGTCATGTTACTTTGACATATAGGGATTTGAACGAAAAAAATATGGTCAAATATAGTACCTATTTTGTAAATCTCGAAATATATTCGCCAAGAGAGGAAAACACATCAACATCTCTTGATCAGTTGCCAGGATTTTGTAAAGGCTTTGTTTTTATTTGGGAATGACGATGGCCCTTATTTTTAATAAAAAATACTCCATTTAAGATAGGTAGTTAAAGTGATGTATTCTATCAATCGGGGAGCCATGTGATCTATTTAGTCAATTTCATTTCTTAATTCGTAAAATTCAAGAATTTTATTGACTATATATTATAAACTGAACATTTCTAATAACTAAGTAAAATATTTGCATTTGTTTAGCCAGGGGGCTGGTAACAGATGTAGCCCCGGGCCCTCCACAAACATAATTTCTGCGCTGAGCCAACAACACCATGTACTTACTCGTATGATTGACGCACTCATTACAAAACGAATGTCCGCAGTTCGTTAAGAAGAATCTTGAGCTTTTAGGTCCAGGTTGAGAAAAACAAAAGTTGCAATGAAAAAAATCCAGAGCATTCATTTTTGTAGATGTAATAGCACAGTTGGATAAGGAAACTTTCTTACTCGAAGTGGTCGCTTTATTCAAACTGATATAATGGAGGGGATTTGTCAAAGAAAAAGGTTACGGCTTAATTATACATAGCGAAGATATTCACCCTTGTTACTTGTCTTCTCATGGGGAAAGAGTCCGCAGTTACTTCTTTATGGTGAGCACTGGAAATGAGGATCTATACTTCTGATGTTGGTAAGTACATTGTACTTGTATGACGGAGTGTAAATATTAGTGATGTAATAAGCAAGATGTTAAGATGTTCTACGCAAACGATATAGGTATGTTGGATTACTGTAGCAATCGAGATTTTCCAATAAATCGATGTTTTTTTCGGTAGGCAGCTGAGGAAATCTTTAAGATCCTAAGGTGGAAATCGGGTCTCTTGAGATACCCAGAAGAGACCGTGTTTAGACTGAGTAGGGGCGTTCTTACATAATTAGAACAACCAATTAACCCAACTCTGAATGAAAATTTATTCAAATGAAAGTTCAATTTTGTCGACGAAATCGTGGACATATATAAATATAAAAATTAAAAGATACTTTGTGCGAAATGAAATGAGTTATTCCTAATTAAAAGGAGCTCCTTGGAAGGTGAACAATAAGTTCAAATTAATCAAATAAATTTATACGAAGCCGTAGTAAATAATGAACGGAAAACAAATAGAATGCTTGATAATTAATACCTTTTGCCTCAAATTGATGACAATTAAATTATTGTTAAGAAGAAATGGAAAGTCTGACCGTTAAGGTTCGACCCCACAATGTTCAATGCAGGAACTCACTACCCAACGATACCACGTGGCGTCGAGGTAAATCTGCAAACGGGAAGCTCCCGATTTTCGGCGTGGTAAGCCAAGGGATAATTTGACTTAGATTCGCGATTGAGCATTTGCCGGTATTCAAGGAGCACGATAAAAAACGATCACGACTGTCGACACTGCCCGAGCATTTCCGACGATCAGTTGCTCGTGAGCATCTCCTGCGATCAGGTGTCACCCGTGTTATTATCGAGATTCTCCGAACATCGGTCCGGGTTGTTAACACTGAGCGTGCGACGAACGAGCATCCTTTTGATGATTCGTCGGAAAACCGACATTGGGTGGATCAGCCTCGAGCACGAGCAAACCTCCGCGCGAACATTGCTCGGCTCGAACCGGCTATTTACTCTGCCTGAGCCTGGAATGAATGCTCGTTCGAAGCTCCTGCTCGCGGCAAATGCAGTATAAACGCGGCTTCAAATTCGTCAATTGGTAACGTGATCAACGGTTCGATAGAATTGATTCGGATAAGAATAGTTGTGTGGTTCATGGCTCAAAACATGAGATGGCGTTTAAGGAATACACAAATTTGAAAGCTCGTTTTTATTAACCCGTTTAATATCAAAGTTCAGGTAGTACAACCTAATAATAACTAGAACATATTCCATGTCTGGTACAAAAATGTCAAACACAAAATTGAAGAGTCAGTTGATTTTACTCGAATACTTATACAAATCAAGGTGATTCCTGTTTCTATACAGCTGTACAATCTTGATTTAATACAATAATTACGTCAATTTTTGACGGAAATGGACGGCTCAAAAAGTTTTCACCTAATTCTATACCGAAGTTTTGCATATCACCTACTTGCGTCTGTCAAGCATATTGGTAACTTAATTTTAATCACTAATTGAGCAAAATCCAACATTTCTTCTTGTTACGTTAAAACCGATGATGTCCTACCTCTCTCCACAATTGCGATGAAGAAAATTACTCGTTTTATTGTCCGTAATTATGAAATTATGGAATAAATTAGGGCTTTTTAAGACACGTATAATAGGCGCAAGTTAATTTATAAGACATGCGGAAGGATCGGACTAATCTCGTGAGTTCACAGGAGATTCTAAAAACTTGAATAGGTACCTAGGTAATAGTCACAAAAACCTTTGGTTGTGTAAGGAAAGAAGATTTCAACCAAACAAAAATGGGACAATAAAGCTTTGTAATTTCAAGTCCACTTGTGTAATTAAACCCTGAGAAATATCTGGGGTCCATATACTACATAATTCTCTTTTAAATGTTTATCATACAGGTTCGATCAATGTTGTTGTTTATATCAACCTATAATGTTTTTTTGTGCCATAAGATTTTGTGAACAAATATTTCGAACCGGAGTATTAAAAAGAAATTTAATCTATCTGGGAAGAACCGTGGAAATGAGATTGGATCAAACCTACTTGCTAATTGTCCGAGTAATCTCCATTGTGGTTTAACTTTGAATTTGATTCTTTAATAAAATCATTGAGTCAACCACTTCGCTCGTAAACTAATGACAAAAACAAGCTGAAACTCTTGTTTTTTCGTAATAGTTGAAGGAAAGGTCAGAAATTATTGAGGACCAGTTATTTATAACGTGGGGAGAACAATTATCTAATCAGACATCTTAATTTTATGAGGTTTATGTGGTCCATTGGAACTTGAGCCAATTTAAACAATAACATCAATATCACAACCCCTAGAACACGTAGGGGATCATGCGGTAGGGCACTAGTTCGCAATATTTACGCCAAAACAAGCCATATTTTCCACTACATTTTTCCTCGTCCCGGAAAACCCTGTGGACTAGAAGACAAGTCAAAAAGAGAAAATATAAAAAGGGTGGTAGGCCAAGTCCTGTCCCCGGCAAGCTCCAGCAGAGTGTCAGGGCCAGCTCGAAATCGTAGTTGAGATGCCGGGCGATCCCCCAAAACCCAGAAGTCAGAAGAAGCGATTTCTTCTTCTCACCTGTGTGGTCAGTGTAGAACACTGTCAGGTATTGGGCTGGTTTGCCCCATATGAGGCACTTGCCGTTGCTGGACCTGGAATTTGAAGTAATTAAGTTAATGACTTGGTTGTTAAAATACACCTCAACATTGCATTCCAAAATATTTAACAAATTCGTCATCTACCAAGAAAATAGAGCAACAATATATCCATTAACAATTATTGTTACTTGTTTATGAACCCTCAAACACTTCGTTTTTAGGAGGTCGCTCTGAAGCAAGGCTTAGTCAGGAGAGAGACGCCTATTGGAATTGATCGAGGAGGACTTGGGACAATCTGAACTTGAGAAAAAAACGCTGCAAATTCTTTCACTGGGATTTATTATTCAATCTTGCATGATTTGAATTTCAAAATATTGATCATATTTGTGTGCAAAATTCAATAATCATCTATCACCTGTGAAACACGAAAAAGAATAGTAGAAACAATATATCCATTAACAATAATAATTATTGTATCGGCTACAAAGCCATTTAGTTTATGAACCATAAACAATCAAAAAACGCAAATTTGGCGTTTTTGGTTTGAGGAGGGGAAGGGCTCATTCGGTTCCTCATGGAAGTTCTTGAAGCAAGGCTTAGTCAGGTTTTTAGAGAGACGCCTATTAGAAATTGGGGCGTTGTCGGACCAATATTGATTTTTCCTGATCGATATTTTGCTCCAGCCACTTGGGACAATCTAAACTTGAGAAAAAATTACTGAATACAGTTCCGACCATTCAGAGACTGAATCGGAGAAATAAACGATGAGCGTATATGTTGAAAATATTTGTTTACGCTCACAGCCTGCAACTCTTGACCGATTTTTGTGATTCTTTTCATTGCCCCAACAACTTCTTTTACTCTAGTTGAGCAACGAAATTTCAGGAATTTCAAATTTTATGACGGAAGAGAGGAATGTCGGACAATCGCGTTTTTTTCGACAAATATGGTTTGACGTCAATCAGGTTATGAATTTCAACCGATTTTCGTGTATCTCATTTAGTTCTGCCACGATTTTAGCTCGCTCATGCAACCAACCTCGGAAATTTTGGTTTTGCGGAAAGGATGGGGAATGGAGAGGATAATAGCCAAAACTTCCAATTGCTGCTCAAGCGAGAAAGTATTTTTTGTTGAATTAAAATTTTAGTCTAGTATTCAATTTCAGGGCTTTCAATTTTTATCAAGAGGAGGGGTGAACGTAGGGACAATAGTGATAAATCGTTTCATCTTCACCATTTTTCATACGGTTTTAATGATTTTCTAAATTTTTTTGTTCAACCCTCATTTCAGCATTTATGGGCAAAAAACTTCTGAGATTTTGAATCTTCGTTAGAAAGGGGGGTGGAGGAGGTGAAAGACATTCCATTTCACGATCCAATCAGCTTACACGGCAGATTTTCTAGTTCCCTTTCGGGTTCGACTATGAATTTTGGTCTAGTTTCAGAAATTTTAAATTAAAACATGGATCATGGTGAATGGAGGGGGAAATAGTGATAAATCGTTATATCTTCAGAACGTTTGAGCCAATTTGCGTTATTATTTTTTCGTTCAATTAATAACTTGGTCTAGTTGTGGAACTCACTCTCATACTAAATTTCATTATAAAAGGAAGTGAATAGGGATTAGTTTTTTTTAAATGGACAAACGATTAATAAACTTATCGTTTATAAGTGGAATCATGTAAAAACCAACACGTGGTAATGCATTCAATGCCAATTAAACTGTTTGGTTCCAATGTTTGTTACCAAAGCGAATTGGGATCGTCATTATTAATTCCCGTGCCAGATATATTGAATTCGAAGCAGCGATTACAGAGAGATTCCTTGCGTGCGCATCCGTGCAAGCGTGAATATGTATGTTGGATGACATACAACATTTGGCACAGGATTTGAAATTTTCAAAATCAAAGTCAATATTTCTACTTACGTACTGATTTTCGTGATTCCCAATAAATTTAGTGTTTTGGGAAACATTTAGCCACCGCAATACTACTCATAGTATTGATACACCTATTTTATTTCGTTTAATTGAAATACAGTTCATCCTATAGATTTGAACACAAGCTTTACTTTCCAACGATGAATCGCTTAATTCATTCTTTAATTCATCAACTAATAACAAACTAATTTAGGCATTTCTAAATGTAAACTAATTTGGAGGGTTAATGCTGATCAAACAAAGTGACATTGGCTAATAAGCACCTAATTTTAATTGGTTATGCGTATAAATCGATAGGTACCGCTTAATCGATTTTATTTCTTACATGTCAAAAAATAACTATAATAAAATGTTCACTGTTGTTACGAATTGAGGTAAGGGATCTCTTTCACAAATCGGAGTTCATTGCTCAAGAACCTCAACAAATCGGTGTAACGAAGGCTTGTTATTCATCTCTTCGAGTGGAGACAACAAGTAGTTCGAATTAATCAAACACAGGTGTTCAAATTAGATTACTTTTTTTTTATTGATTGATTTTAAACAGGTGTAGACAACGGTCAACTAAGGTTGGTCTCGTAACCAACGGAATCTATTGAATAAGAATTTATTTAACACCTAGATCAGAAACTAGTTTTGAATAATCTCCAACTCGATTTAGGTTTCAAGTCCCCATATTCATGTGCAATTGCTGTGAAATTGCCGTGTGATTGTAAATCTGATGTGACTATAATAAGTAGATTATTTAACATAAAATAACTTATCAGAGTAAGTTACAATCCGAGTTAAAAACACGAGCGAAAATCGCCACCAAATTTCTATATTGCAGAAAGGCAAAAGAAATGTTATGTTCTCTACGTGACAATAACCTCGCAATTCTTATTTCGGTAATGTGTAGAATTGTGTCTATTTTTGAAAAGTCAAGAATGGGTGAAAAGGTTCCGAATCTCGTAGAAAAGACCACCGAGACCATTAAATTGGTTTACTGCAGAGTAAAAACAACGAAGAAGACCAAATAATTTTGTTTGAAGTAGTTCTCAGTCAATCCCAACCATTTTATAATTCACATCAGTTAGGTTCTCTTCAGTAGGGTTATCTAAATACCTGCTTGGTATGATGCTCTGGCGGGGTTTGATTTTCAACGTTATGGACAACAAATTAGCAATAGCAGCCACTTAGATGATAATCATATTTGGTGAGAAGTATAAAGTCTCGTATCAGATGTTTTTTGAGTTTTTTCAACTCCTGAATATTGCTGTATTTCTAGTGTTCTCACGGCTCACCTGAACTTCTGTTTCTGGGCGTCAACTGTGTAATTGAGAAATATCGAAGCAATTCCCACTGCTAAGATCAAGGTCGCTTCGAAATCTCCCACAATAGGCGGATGGTGAACCAGATAGTAGGAGGTGAATGTGTAGAAGCAAGGCACCCAGACCAGACAACCCCAGCAGATGTAGTAGCCTGCTCTGTCCAGAATGATGTCGATTGTGTGGAAATAGCCTCCTTCCCAATAAAAGAACTTCGCCAGGTATACGGTCTGAAAATATCAGAACCAGAAGAAAACATAAAGCATCCAATGGGTTCAGGTATGCATCAGAAGATGGACAGCAAACCGATGCGACCGATTCACATGTGTGTAATGAACTTCGTAAATTTATAAGGTCCAGTGTGGACCAGAAATTGCCGTAGGCCCTCGGTTCGTGAGTTAAGCAGGAAGGTATTTGCAAGGACTACCTCCACAAGGATTTGCATACATTATCTTATACCAACTCACCTAACTTATGATGTACTGGACATGGTCAGACGTTTTCAAGCGTCTGGGTCATCCTCTGAGCGTGACGGAGCATTATATGCGCATCCAGCTCATTGGAAGGGGCAACTATACCATTCCATCACCTCACAAGCTGAATATCTTGGTCACTGGTTTAGGGAAAGATGACTAGATTAGCTGTACCTTATAGGCGCTGGAATAGCTTTCCCAACTTTCCTTTTCGAGTAGGTAGTTTGAGAATAGGTTTGCATATTCTATGATATAAACTAAGGACGAAGAACAAAAGAGGAAAAAGTTTTAAATTTTAGTTTTTTTTAGGTACCTATAAAATTGGATTTAAAAAATTGAGAAGGTAATGGTAAACTCCTAACCACCCTAAAATACCCTGTAATGTTTTTTTGGTATTGTCCAAATTACATATGTTGCCATACATTATTTATAGGATTAACTTCCAACATTAACAAGTTTCAAAAAGATCACATTGTTCTTCCAATAGAGTTAAATCATACGGGTGGGAGAAAAATTCAACATATGAGGTTTTTAAATTACTTTGTATCCTTATAATAACCCGAAGTGCGGTCCCTTTCTGGGTATCTTACGAGAATTTTCACCTTAGATCTTAAAGATGCTTCCTCACCTGCCTTCACAACGGAAAAAAACACTAATAATAAGAACAGAATTGGAAAAATTACATGTTTAAATTAGGCTATACATTAAAACAATCAATGCTCTAGTCGAGATGCCATTAAACCAGGGCACCAAGGGAGGTGAACGGTTGATTTGTTTATAAAAGGATCCTTTTTCGGAGTTTTTGTACAAATTTCTCCTATTATTTCGGTAAAATAACTTGATATAGAAAATTAAATGTTAAATGTAAATTTCACCAATTGCTCATGTATTACTCCGATCAAAGGATTGTGGGCTTTTCGGATTCCACTTTTCAATAATTTGAGAGCAATTAGTGCATCAGAAAATATTACCACGTCCGATATTCCAGTACCTGCAAGTAAAGAAGTTAAATACTTCAAAGCTAATAAAATAGCTGTGAAATTTGAGCATTCTGGAGCTAATTTAAGCCCTGTAATGTTAATTCTGTGTTTCAGTTACCAATTATCTACCTGCAAGGCGAAAGTAGTGAAGGATGCCATGGAGAAACCGTTTCTCTCGACGGAAGTGAGGAAGAAGGCCCATACGAGGATCTGCCAGGCCATAAGACCGATTCGGCAGTTAGTCAACTGCTTGACGTCGACTCCTAGCAGTCGCGGATGGAAGTTGACACCGCGGTAGAAGAGGAAGATGGACGGCAGTCCCTGGTCCGGCTCTGGGTCGTCGCTGGGGCTGAGAAAAAGGAAGAGGCACAGGAGCATCGCTATGATGTCAAGACTCCCCAGCAGCTGAAGGTAAGAAAAACCATGTGAAAATTATGAATAATTCTCATTTTCAGCTAGTGAATCGTATGTATATTGTACGTAACTTCGTCATCACAAAAACAGTAAATAGTATGTAGAGGTTTATACATTTGAAATCAGTACACAGAACCATTTCAGGAAAATTGGTTTGATATTCTTGTAAAATATGGAGCGAATACTGTATACCACAAAAATATATTTGATGGTATGATATGTGGGGGGGGGGGTTATACACCAATAATGAAGAAAGAAGTATACATAAAGAATATTGTTGAGGTCGGCTTCCAACCAGGCAGGAACTAACCGATCTTGAGCAGTATTTAATTGAACACATACAAGAAATGAGTCATCAAAAATCCTTTAACCAAATATATAGTTTGTGAAGAATCATCATTTTGGGGTTCAATACCTACAACCAAAATTTAAGGGAAATTGGGCATAATTTACGAAATTTGTGCTTGACACACTTGCGCGTAAGGGGAACTACTTAATCCAAGAAGTACCTGTTATGTACAGGGTGTCCCAGGAGTTATGCACAATCCGACTCCTTCGTGTTCTACAACTCATTTCCGAACAGAAATGCCTCCTAGCAATTTTTTGCCAGAGGCCTCGTTTCCGAGCTAATCGCGATTTAAGATGTTTTTCGTGTCTTCGATCTTATGTCATTAAAACTGGTATAACTCCATCAATTTTGGAGATAGCTCAAATTTAATGACACCGTTGGGAAGAGCGTTAAATTTTCTATCTATTTGGTGTCAGAAAACTTTTTTTAAATTGCATTGAAGATGTACGATTGCTGCGCGAAATGGCAGTTTTGTCAAAATCTTAAAATCGCCTGTTTTTCATTTCGCCTAGAAACCCCATGAACGCTTGACGCAGAACTGTGCCGGCCAGGTAAACCGTGCGCCAAAATGTCAGCTTTCCAACGGTGTAGTCGTGGTGGTTTTTAAAAATAATTTTATTTAATGAAATGGTGTTTAACTGCAGAGAAACATGTTTTCTGTTAAAATTGAGGTTTTTCCAAAAGTCTCGAAGATCAATGCAACTCATCGCAGTCGGAAATGAGTTGTATAACACTTAGGAGTCGGATTGTGCATAACGCCTGGGACACCCTGTATACCTAAAAAAGACCTCATGTTTGAAAATTGGGAAAGCTACGGAGGAGGCATTGTCTTGGTCAGGGGGGTGGGTATGCAATGACCCGCACGACCTCCCGGTCTTGAGGGAGGGGTTGCTTTGTGCGCCGTGCATTATCACCCCCAATCTGATTTGGCCATACCATTGGATGTCGCAATGTTGATAATTTTTTTTTTTTTTTTTACCAAATTAAGTTTTAGTAAAATGTTTATTGACTCCAGTTGTTGGACCATGGTAAGATATTGGGGAAATCGAGTTCATACAAAGAGTAAGAGTTTAAACAAGATTGTTAAGATATAAACCAAAAAAAGTATTTAAAAATTAAAAATGAAAATGAATTTAATGAATGAAAACGTTCGTTTGTGATCAGCGTCTACGGCATTTCCAAGCTACCCAGCCAAAGTCAGGATAATCGAAGATCCGAGAGACAGCTATTGTTTGTGTTCATTTACGATTGATTGCGATCATTTGCTTTCAGTTGAGTAGCTATACCACAATAAAGTATGTTGACACGATTTTTGTGGTCGGTTTTGCCAATGGTAATGCTTCTGAAGCAGAAAGGGAGTCACACTCCTCCTGTGTACAACTCACACCCTAGCGAACACGTCGGATAGTATGAGGAAAAAATATTGGTAGATAATATTGTTTATGTCACTGATCCTTCTTTGTCTAGTAAACTATCTGTTTTTTTTACCTACTAATTGTTTTTTGTCACTTAGGTTTTGGTTATTACTGCCAGCTATGTTCAATAGCTACAGCGCACCATGATAAATGGGAATATTCAATAGGGAAAACCTCGTTGAAGGAAATACAGCGAGGAAAGAGACGAAAGGGAAGAGTTGGTAATGATACGGAAGAATGGTTTGATGAGGGTCCATAGTGTCAGCAAAAAGATTAATGCAACTCATCGCAATCAATCGTAAATTAACACAAACAGTAGCCGTCTCTCGGCTCTTCGATTATCCTGCCTTTGGCCGGACAGCATAGAAATGCCGTAGACGCTGTTCGCAAACGAACGGGTTTATGCATCCGACAAAACTAACTTAAATCGTCACTTGAGAGGTCTGGCGTTGTCACCATTCGATTCAGCGAGAAAAGTTACGTATATCCCGCCACCAACCTTTTTTCGTCAAGACTTTTGGAAAAACCTCAATTTTAACAGAGACCACACGTTTTTCTGCAGTTAAACACCATTTCCTTAACTAAAAATATTTTAAAAACCAAAACGAGTACACCGTTGGAAAGCTGACATTTGGCGCACGTTTTACCAGGCCTAAACAGTTCTGCGTCAAGCATTCATGGGGTTTCTAGGCGAAATGAAAAACAGGCGATTTCAAGATTATGACAAAACTGCCGTTTCGCGCAGCAATCGCACATCTTCAATGCAATTTTAAAAAGTTTTCTGACATCAAATAGATAGAACATTTAACGCTCTTTCCAACGGTGTCATCAAATTAGAGCTATCTCCAAAATTGATGGAGTTATACCAGTTTTAATGACATAAGATCGAAAACACGAAAAAAATCTTAAATCCCGAATAGCTCGGAAACGAGGCCTCTGGGAAAAAATTGCTAAGAGGCATTTCTGTTCGGAAATGAGTTGTAGAACACGAAGGAGTCGGATTATGCATAACTCCTGGGACACCCTGTATATCATGCCAATGTCCACTGCAACAGGATATGAGATAAAGAATGATAAATTTAATGGGTTCAAGACACGTTAGCAATCTCAAGGCTAACCCGCACAATCCCAGGAAAAGCCTGTCACGGAAAACAACAAAAACGGACAATTTCTTGAGTTTAGGATCAAAAGGAATAATTCCTTGATCTTTATTATTATTATTCTTTATCTTTCTTTGCTTATTGCTTACTGCTCTTTGATTTTTGCATTAAAGATGCTTATTTAAAAATCAATGATAGGTATTGATGTACAGTCATTGTCAGCCTCATAGTCATTTTTAGTTTATTCATAATTCGTGCGAGGGAATGGAATAATGTTCGGGAATGGAGATTTAGATTTCTTCTCCTTTACTCTGTTGATTTCTCTATTTTTCAAGTACAGGTAATGGAATCCATCGTCTAGCCCTAATTCCTCGATGTTTCCCTGACTTCCCATCAGGCAGAAATACAGCTCAAATGAGAGCGATTTGCAATCGAATGTGCGTAGATTGAAGATCGTTATTGCCGGTCTACATTGGTTAATAGAACCCTAATAGACGTCATTGGTTTTCCTACACATACAATCTGGTTCACATTGGCAACGGGTTTTTAGTATTGTAAAGGGGCATTACTTATTGGCGAATACATCGTAAAACTACGTGAGGAAATGCTCCATTTTGATATTTATTATTATTCAATAATAAACCATTGTAATCGCTCTTGAAAAAAATTCTAACCCCCCCTGAAAATTTCATGAATCCGAATCTGCAACAAAAAATTTTCCGTCCGTCCGCCGTACGCCGTACGCACGATTTCTCCCAAACGGCTGAAGCAAAAAATCTGAAATTTTCAGGAAAAATCCATGTTGGTCCGACGACGCCCCAATTCTTGAGCCAGCTCTCTCACTTAATTAAAGTGCCCTTTTAGGGTTGTCAATGTTTTGTAAAATCCCTAAAAACCTGAACTTCAATAATCGCTCTATCACCTGTGAAACACGCACACTCCAAAGCTTAGCAGAAATTCAAATCATGAACGCAAGCCAATTGAATAATAAACCCCAATGAATTTTATTTATTTATTGTTTCATATTTATTGATTGTGTAACCTGTTGGACAGCGACTAAAAAAAAAAAAAAACATGAATTGATATTCATGATGATATCTTGATGACATACCTGTGGCATTAAATCGTAAAGCCTTGAATACAATCTTAGTGGTGTCAGAAGGTCGAGGGAAATTGTGACGAACAGCGTCACAAAATAATATTTCAGCCCATTGTCCTGGAAAACAAAAATGATAATTATTATAGCCAAAACTTGTGAGTTAATAACAATTTCCTCGCAAGAAAATCCACTATCTGCACTTTAGTTATAATCATTAATAAATTATTACTTATCATCACTAAGGTATCATAATTATTTTCTAATAAGATGTGATCATTTAATTGAACTTATCCTGTCAAAAATTTAAAAAAACGAAAAGCAGTGAAATTCATGTTTTGTTCAAAAGCGTGTTTGTATAACGGTCCTGTATGAGTGTATGAGTTCACTGTATTTTTTGCATTTTTAAGCAAAAAACAAACAAGCGACAGATTACTATAGTGAATTTACGTTCGCTTGTCAGCTACAGGTTCTCACGTTACATCTGGCAAACTTCACTCACGTATTTCGCAACTAATTTGCGACAATAAGTGCCTACTAGAGTTTTTTTTTTCTCAAACTAAAATCCGAATTTTTTCACTGTAAGGATATTTGTGTTTTTGACCCTTGATTACTAAAAAGGCCTTAACTTTTACGATAAGTAAAACAGGGGCCCCCCTTAGCTTCATGTCGCAACCTGGTACCTACCCCCTCCCCAGAACAAAAATGTGAAAAATCTAAAACTAAAAGAAGATTTATATAGGTATTGAAAAAATTCAAACCCAGTCGGCAATAGACAAAACGGACAATATTCGAGCACTGTCGTTGTCATTTTTACATTTCAGATGGAAGAACAAACCATTTTTAAATTAATTACTAGGTTCATCATTATTTACGTTCTATCTAGTGATGTAATATATTTTTGTATGTTGTCACGTTAAACACTATTTCAATCAACTTTAAAGCCATTGTTACGCATGGAGTTCCTGACCAAACAGTTCCTACCCCCCTATAGGTTTCATGATGGTAGCCTCTGCGCATGCGCAAACGAGAAATCTTTGTTAAATTTTCCATGACCCCGGATCAATAGTTCTGCGCACTGTGATTAGGTATACGCCCCATGAATTTCAATGAAGCAGTCTGAGTCATAGCCCCCCTCCCCCCCCCCCCTCTGTGGGCACCTCTGAGTAAAACCAAATCTGAGCACATCATTGTAATAGAGTGTTCATTTTGCCAACTCTGGAAAATTCCCTGTTTTTCAAAACCCCATTAGTCCCCATACCTCTGGTGATGATTAATGGACGTACGCCTAAAAAATGAGCAAACGTCTCACCTTTTCAATGGTTTAATCAGGTTTTATTTTTACAGTGAACGTTTTCGACAAAAATTAAGTTAGAATGCAAAGGCATTTGAGGGGGGGATCCAAGGAGCATTCACATACTTGTTTATGCTGAATCGAATGGTATCATACCCAGACCTCACCAACAACAAATTGAATGAATTCTCAGTTGCATTTTCTCAATTTCAGGGCTTAGGAAATGTCAAGTCCATGGTATTCACTCTTTAAACCTAACTAGGAATGACTGCCTTCACAATATGAATAATAATATTTTTCTTCAAGTAGTACCCTTCAAACAATTATTGTTAGAGGCTTATAAGATGGGAGTTTCAATTCCCTTTCGGAAGGTGCACCACGATTTGGTTTTAGTGACCATATGTGGAAAATACGAAAAAAGAATCTGAGATAAACAAAAATCGAATTTTTAGTTTAAAAAAGAAAAAATCCAAGGCACTTTTTGTTGTAAATTAGATGCAGAATACGTGAGTAAAGATTGCCGGGTATAACGTGTGACACCCAGTTTACTATACCAAAAGTTCTGTGAGATTGTGAATATCGGCGTTCCATTCGAAGCTTTACTGATTTTGATGGTTAAAACCCTGGTTTCCTCTCTAGTATAGTTATTAGGTTAACCAGAAACCCTGATTCAAATAGTTACAGACAATATATGAACCTAATCACACAAATCAATAATTGATTTGATTATTATAATTATTATAAATATTATTTTGATGATTACCTATCATAATTATTGATGATTTATACTTATTATAATGAACAAATCGTGTGATTTCTTCGTAGAATGCCGTGAAGATTTTGAGATGGAATACAAAAATTAGGATTCCTTCTACAAAAATGTAAAAAAAATAATAATAATTAAATAGATTTTAGTTGCTAAGATGTGATTTCAGTCAGGCAAGACTTACCGAATAAATTGGAACGTAACCTGTTGGAGACGGCGGGCCTTTCGTCGTAGGGCTTGGGATCTTGAGCCAAATGAAAGCCCACAGTCCGAAGATGGTCACGATTGTCCATGATTCGAAATTTCCCATAAACCCAGAAGCTAGCGTGGTGGCTGTCAAGGGCTCGCCGCGACCCCATAAGGCTAAAATTTGAACCAGACCCGTGAATCCGACTATGAACACCGGCGGCACCAATTTATAACGAATAAAATCGTACATTTTCGGTGTTCGAGAGATTGAATATGAATGTTCCACTTCCTTAACGTTTTCAGCGTAAGTACTGTGATTATGTACTTTTTGAAGGAGATAATGATTGTTGTGTTTGGTGGTATCTAGGTGCGCGGTAATCCGCTACGGCACGGAGTCACGATCACGGCCGAATGGGTACTGCCATAATCGCGGTCGCTCGTTACGTATAGACACGGACGTCGAGAGATAAAATTGGAGATACCTCCAGAAAGCTGGAGTTGAGCTCCTCCATAGGAAGTGTTTCTTTTGTTCGAGAACTTATCGTTTCACACACGAACTGTTGGGAATCCAGAGAGTGGAGCAGCAGATGTTCCCTTCGCTGGAATCTCTCCAGTCCCCACCCTCTGGTTTCTTTCGATCAGCTGGGGGTCCAGCGGGTTGCTGGGTAACGCCCTCTCAATGCTCCCAGGCAACCTGACTTCCACGATTTAATACAACCACTCTACTAAATTTAAAGAGATATGACAGCAAGGAATTTCGTTACTGATGAACCAAAGGTCCATTATAATTTACAAGCTGGTCGCTATTTAGAAAACATTGATTCAATATTAAACCGTTGTAAATGATTAAGGAAAACGCTGCAAATTCTTTCACTGGGGTTTATTATTCAATTGGCTTGCGTTCATGATTTGAATTTCTACTAAGCTTTGGAGTGTGCGTGTTTCACAGGTGATAGAGCGATTATTGAATTTCATAGAGCACGTAAATCTGTTCTCAACCAAAATGATCCAACCTATATGATCAGTTGATCATATTTGTGTGCCTGGCCCATACATCGGGAATGGTTTGACCTACGGACCTGGGGAGGGGCTCATTCGATTCCTCGAGGAAAGTTCTTCAAAAAGAGTACAAATTTAGGGCGCCTTGACTTTTTTTGAGGTTTTTAGGGATTTTCCAAAACTTTGACAACCCTTAAAGGGCACTTTAAATTGAGTGGGAGAGCTGGCTCAAGAATTGGGGTGTCGTCGGACCAACATGGATTTTTCCTGAAAATTTTAGCTTTTTTGCTTCAGCCGTTTGGGAGAAATCGTGCGTACGGCGGACAGACGGAAAAAATTGTATAGCAGATTCGGATTCTACACCCTTTGAAACGTAAACCATGAAATTTTCAGGGGGGTTAGAATTTTTTTTTTCAAGAGCGATTACAATGGTTTATTATTGAATAATAACCAAAAGAGACCCCATACAGGTCCTATTTCGTCTTGAATCCTCATCATCTCTTTCGATTCGTCTCTAAGAAGAATATATTGAAATCAAATGATCTTTTTTTGCAATATTGCTACTTAGCAAAATATGAATCTTGAAAACTTTCACATTAGGAATAAGTTTTGATTTTATTTTTTTAATAAATGAATTTTATCTTAAAGAATCCAATAAGGCTACCTAAATTTCGGTACGTTCATCTGTTCGCTCTCTCTAATTGAGGCTCGATAGGCTATTTATGAGTTTCCATTAGTTCTGATTAAACAATTTAAATACAAAAATATTATCATCTTTTCTTGCTTAGTCTCAAGAGCAAAAATATTACCGACAAAAAGTAAGGCCGTACCTATAGTATGGTAACTATTTACTGGAAAAATGTATATAAGTATGAAGGAGGGATTCATGAAATATTATATTTTCGATAATATTTTAATTTGATTACAAAATTTAGTGGGTTTAACATAGTAAAATGTGTACGTTGTTTTACTCTTCAGGTATTTATTCAAAATCACCGTTAAACAATCCAATAATTTACAATGTACACAAACTTATGATACAAAAACGAAATCCAACATTTGACGAAACCAGATTTTATGAGCACTGTCCACGAATATTTTGTAGAGCTCAACTTTGAAAATCCAGAAAATTAGATGGTTTTCAAGAATCGATCATTAGAGGATATTATCATTCCGACTGAAATTTCAACAATGACATAAATATATAGATACTTGTAACAATGTTGACATATTGTGGTGAAGATGTCAGGAAAAATATAAGCCACATCCCTCTCAAAATAAAAAAATAAAACCGGGAAGGGTTGAAGAAGAGGGTAAAGGTAAGAGAGGCTAAGATAAAGGGTACGGAAAAGTGGTTAACTTAAATATAAAATCAGTTCCTAAACACATTTTTTGAGTTTTTTACGCTAATACAATTTGACGGAAACAACATTCTACAGCTATGTATACAAGCAAGAGCAAGTCAACTTGTAGATTAGACTCTAAATTAAAATTTTGTGAAGGAGGACAGGCAAAAGTTTGACATAATGTGGGCAAAGACCGATAATTGACAGATCATTCACAATGAGGCTGGTAAAATTAGTTGGGATTCGTCCTAGAAATTAAGCAAAAATTAACATCAAGATGATTTGACCATTTGGGTTCGTTTCTAGTAATTTAATCAACCTATTACATTTTAAGATATGTTGAGTCTTTCCGTAAGGCACTTATACGATTATCTAATTGCATATCACCTACTCCAATGGAAGTTGTGTAATTAAGGCGGTCAAGGGATACAAAAAAAGCCACCGGTTTGATCAAGGTAGGTGATGTTTTGGGGGTCGTAGCAAGAGAGGGATGACGAAACTTCTCGTTTGGCGAGGTGAGAAGCAGTCTTTTCAGATTCAGAAATGAAATCAGTTTTCTGTAAACAATCCAATTTTTGGATAGTAAGTATCGATAGTTACCGAGTGAAATTTTTTAAAACTGCCATGACTAGTAAATAATAATGCAAAAAATGGGGTTCTCGGTGGTACTAGTTTTTTTTTAAATTGTAAAGTATGTATTTTTTAAACTGCCATGACTAGTAAATGATTATGCAAAAAAATTAGGCACTCAGTGATACTGGTTTAAGAGTATTGGATGTTGATGGATCGTTTAAACCATAGTTGTTTGATAAGGGTGTAAAATGTTGAATATTTTCGATAATTCCGCGGTAGGTATCATATCCGTTGCTTTTTAGTACCATGATTCAAGACTTCATTGAACCTTCCAACAAATCGTCGTTGATTGAATCTTTTCAAGGATAGTTAGTTCGATGTTTAGCGAGAGAGATCGAAATCGAATGGTGGGAGGCCGCGAGCTCCGAGACCAGTCACCCGGAATGTGCTGCCTCTTTCCGTATATTTCGCGGCGTCTTCCGGTGTCACGAACTCGTTGGCCGACGTAACGTAGAGCTCGTCGAGGTTGGGGCCACCAAAGGCGACGGACGTCGTCTGATGTGCCGTCGGGATGCTGACGGTGCGGAGGAGCTCACCCGTCGACGGCTTTACTTGGATCACCTGCGAAATCCAGAGGAACAATCAGACGATTAATCAACGATCCTTGGACAATAGATATTCTTCTGTCTCGTTTTGGTTGGCAAGGCGCCTTTTCTTACCAGGTTCTACCCATGTATACATCATATGTATACCCACGTAAACCATTTGCAACCTAACCCGAACATTCCCTGGAAGTATCATCAAGATTGGATGCAAACTGCAGGAATCGTTACAAGGATTTGGACACACACAGAAAGACCCGAAACGAAAGTTATTCAGAATGGTATAATACACAAAATGCAAGTGGGAAGTTTGCTTTTGAAAAAAAAAAAAAAAAAAAAAAAAACAGGTTCATTATTTTTGTATTAACAGCCCTTTCACGTAAATCACAGATCCATCTAAATTAGACGAAGTCTATCTACATCTTATCTAAATTCGGCACCTCGCGACTCCAAATCTTGTAATTGCACTCAAGATGAAATGCAATGGGCTACCGCCAGCCAAGAGGCGGTGAGGTTTTTCAAATGGTAATTAGCGAACGGCTAATACCAAAGCAACCCGAGTGGTGTCATTCGATTACAAACTAATTTCTACTTTAATCAAATAAGAAAACTACTACCTTCTTACATCAAAAGTGTTTGAGATTCAATTCGATTTCAGGTGACAAACGTCGATTTCAAGGTATAAACCCAGGATTTTCCGCATTCAAACGTAATTTTCTTCTATGCTTATAACAAACATTTTTTTTTTTTTTTTAATACCGTTGGAAAGCTCAGATTCTGAGGAAGTTTTTCCTGGGAAGTGGGAGTTGCAAAACCTCTTCATTATAAGCAAGAAAAAACGTAAAAAATAGCTTTTTCGTAGTATAAAAAAATTTTATTTCCAAGCTCATTTGTCAGGCCATGTTGACATTTTATAATTTTGCTCTATGTCACGTTGAAAATTTATAATTTTGCTATTAGTAGATAGAAAATGTAACGCTCTTTCCAATGGTGTCCTCAAAATGTATTTAAAAGAGTAGTTTGAAGGAATTACGCCTACTTTAGTGACCCAAGATTGGGAGGGGGGGGCATGAAAAAAATGTTAAAAGTGAAATAACTCGAAGACAAAGCCTCTAAGAAATACATTCTAAGAGGCATTTTTGTTGAACATGAACTCTAACATCGAGTCTTGACGTGTTTTGAACTTGTTGCGAAACACCCTGCGTAATGACAATTCTTCAACCAGGCAAAGCACGGGTGTTGGCTACGTAGGAATGATGGTTTTTGTATGTTCTTCTTCATTTGAACTGTATTCTGTCTGTACATAAGTCATTTACACACTCATACTCTATATTCACAATAAAAAAGCGACAGGGCATACTCCTCATGGTAAATTTTTTGCCAACTTTAGCAGTACTAGATCTTTGCCTTTACTTCACACGAATCTACACTTTGTATCTGAACTTATTTCAGGTTATTGGTGAACATTCCATAATGAGAAATGAGGAATAATAAATAAATATTAGTCATATTTGAATAATACCTGTCCACCACCGAAGCAAGCCACCCAGAGATTTCCATCCGTATCGATGGTCATTCCGTCAGGAACACCTTCCACGTTGTTTTTCTTGTAATCAAAAGCTGGTTTCACGTAGCCTACCAAGATAAGAAATCAAAAAATATAATATATTATATAAATACGTCTTGGCCACGTCTTGAAATATCAATCCGATAAAAGTCAAAATCTTGCAATTTATCATAAATGTGATAAACATGTTCGACCCCTTCAAGACACAAGAAAACATTTTGAGGGTGGAAACAAGCAAAAATTCCTGAGTTTCCAGTGAAAACGTTTTAGACTAAACTTTCGAAAATTCAGTATTAACTCTTTAAAAGACATAAGAAATAAATAAATAATGACAATAATTGTAATAATTCAACAGAAATAAATAAGTAATTTTGGATGCATTTTTTTTCTTCAAATTTGAGCATGTTCGGTGTACAGTTCTAATGTTATAATTTCTGGAATACCCTCAACTTCTTACAAAAACTATTTTTCTTCCATCTATGATGATCAATTAGGTGTACAATTTCCAGCTGCTTTGATAATAGTATGAATAATAAAATAATAGTTGAGTTGTTTGTTCCTTCTATTCTACTTTATCATGTTCTATACTATTTTAAAGCACAGCGTATGATTAAAAGCTTTGCTGTTTCTGGCTTGAAATCATTTTCTTGAAGTGGCAGCAACATCTTTGATTAATTTTGGTGGAAACCCGTAAAGTTTCTTCACCACCAATCAATTTTTATAATTCGTGAGAAATAATTGAGAGCATCGCAATATCACATTATATATTGCTTCCGAGTCTACCAAGGTAGCGGAAGCATTGTTTTCACTTTCGGAATGTGAAAATTTTGTTGTCTCCAAAATCAAAAATTCCACTCGCATTTTGCGTTTTAGACCTTTCTGAACAATTTCGGTTCCGTGTCTGTCTGTCAGCAAATCCTTGTTGCGAGCAAAACTACGCGAAGTTATAGTCCGATTTTGATGAAATTTTCAGGGATTGTGCGGGTTGGGGTGTAGATGGTCCCCTATAGGTTTCATGAGCCCCGGATTAATAGTAGCCTCTGCGCATGCGCAAACGTGAAATCCTTGTTACGCGCATAACTCTGGGAGTTCTGGACCAATTTCGATGGAATTTTCTTGTTCGGTTTGATGTGTACCCCTATGAGTTTCATGATCAATTAGTCTCTGCGCATGCGCAAACGTGAAATCGTAGTTACGCGCATAACTCCGGGAGTTCATGACTGATTTCGATGAAATTTTCAGGGATCGTTCGGACTAATGTTTTAGAAATGTCATAATAATTATTTATCACTTCAGTCATCTATCCATTCAGCGTCAATGTCAATTTTTATTATTAGGTATATTTTATAGTTTGTTCAATAGTTGAACATGCCTACCTTTATTTTCTCAAGTTATGCTCCTGCATAACAATAAATTTACCCTAATTTTTCTATGGTTTTCAATAGGTTCTGTGTTTGTTAGTGATTGTGGTGTAGGTTAGCTAAATTCAGTTACCAACTGTAACTGATGATCTGTACTCACTAATTTCACCGCCAAGAATGTTGAAGTCGTACTCGTCAACGGTTTTCTTTGGGGAGTCGATGTACCAGTACTTCTCGTTGTCGACTGACGTCGCGATGCCGTTTGAGATGGTCACGTTCTTCAGCTGTTTTTTCAACCCTTCTTTTTTCGAGTAGCTGTAGAAAGATCCAACTCCTTCTTCTATGTGCTTACCGTCAGTCATAGTTCCTAATGCAGTAAAAAGTTTCGTAATATTACTTACTTATCTTTAACAGGACCTGATAATTACACAAATACAGTAATATGCTATTATGCCCCTCCCCCTCCAATTCCTCTCAACCTGCTAGTTCTGTTAGAGCCCCACAGTTCGGAGGTGAAAAGAGTTGAGCAAAGGAAACTATGAAAGTAGTAATAGCTCGTCCATTATCCCAGGTTGAGATTATGTTAATAATTGCAACTATTAATCCTAAAACATATGGAACTAGGCTTCAAACTTTTTTCAAAATACAATTTCCAAAATCTGATGGAAATGATTGGAAGACTATAATTTCTACAAACCTAAAGATGATCACATTCTCATTTTAAAAAACCTTGGAGACGTTTGCGAGAAAACATATATAAAATAGAAAAGTCCTTGCTTCACATCTCCATCCATGGTCTTTTCTGGAAAGTAAACCCCGAAATTAGAATTCAAATTCTCCTGCTGCAACCATCTTCCATCAGGGACTGCGTGACGTCATATTATTCATTTCATTTCTTCAAATTGCTACTCAAATTGGGTGTAGAAGTTTAATCCCATAAATAATTAAAACCCGCATTGTTTGGTTTTCCAAGTCATTTGTTGAACGTTTTTTACCATTTGATTTTACTGGATAATAAAATGAAACTACCCAGAGTATAGAAATTTAGCTCAATCTCCAAGCAAAGGATTGTTCGTTAGTCTGACGCTGTGACTGTTCGCAATAAATTAGGTAACCTACGAACTTTTCGTAACAGAATATAACTCACGACTAGACTTTCCCAGAAACAAACGTCTTATAAGTGCATATCAAAAGAAACTTATTTTTATTTGAACAAACAAACAATTAGTATTCACGTAGTTAGGTCATAGTGGATATGTAAAACTCCATATGCTCTAAGAAATTTCATACAGCAATGTATTATGTCGCTCTTCACACTTCTCTTGGTTGTCAACTTTTGGGAAGTAAACCGCTTCGAAACTTCGTGAAACGCCCGATCAGTTCAAGAATTCTGAATAATTTCTTACGCTATTGATGCAATCGTATTTATAATCACAGATTGTAAAAAGACAGACGCTTAACTTTACCTAACCACAGGCGTCCAGAAGCATCGCATTTGGCGTCGTTGATTCGATTAGTAGAAGGGTCAGGCAGCTTGTCGAGGACTTCTTTAGAAACGATTTGGTTCTTAGTCGTGTCCCAGTGAACCAGCACAATATTGAGTTTCTCTCCGATCACGAAATGATCTCTCTGCCCTTTCACCGGAATGATAAACCCAACAGGATCGGTACCTAAAATTGGAAATGAACCACGAAAAATGATTAACCTAATATTATTTATGTATATTCCAAGTTATTCCATTTATAGACATGTATAGGTTTCTTGGTAGTTTCCGAAACAGAGTAAACTGTTTTTTTGTAAACCATCTAATTCTGTTTGGATACTTTCGTGGGGCTAGTGATATGTCATCTTTCATCCACATTCAAAAAGATCCACCAAACATTTCTGAAAAGCCGTGGAAACATTTTTGTAGCGTCAGAAGGTTGAGGAATTCGGATTTTATGTGGGTATGGATTACATATAGGGCGTCATATGGGGGTGCTACAGTTTAAAATAGGAACTGGGAATCTCGATAGTTGAAGACAAACCCAATGCAAGCCGGAATAAAAAACTACTACGATATCTGTCGACGGCTTTTAGCCAAGTTCGGCTTATCCAAGTCAATGCTAGAGATACATGACGACGCAGTACTACCTACGAAGGTACCACATGCGTGGGAGACAAACAGACACGTAATAAGTGACAAAGACATGTAATAACGTATAGACCAGATAAACCACTGAAAACGAATTAAAAATGTCCCAACCGAAATTCGTGGGTACCTATACCAAGAAATTTATCTGAAAGATTCTACTATAAAACTGCAAATTATGTTCCAAGGGTTTATGACTCCGAACTTGTCTGCCAAGCTGTCAAAACGAGAAAATGAAAAGAAAAAAATTGGGATTTTAAAAATTGAATTCTACACCCATTTTCACCCTTAAAATTATATTCATAAAATCAGATCGGACTGTCAAAAACCCATCTGAACCGGTTTGAAGTCCAAAATTATTTGAAAATTACACCCTACCTTAATTGCCTAGGTCAATAAAAACATAGCATCTACGCGCATGAAGAGATCGGGCTGGTTAGAAGTTACGATTAATTTCTAGCCAACCAAGTTAGGACGCTCTAGACCCCAAGTGGAGTCTATGTGCGATAGAAGGGATTTTTAACATCAATTCTAAGGCCTCTTATGGCCCTTACGGTGGATGGCGGATGGACATTGGAGATTTTGAATCG
The DNA here is from genome assembly GCA_031894815.1 of Creontiades dilutus. NCBI lineage: Eukaryota > Metazoa > Arthropoda > Insecta > Hemiptera > Miridae > Creontiades > Creontiades dilutus. The sequence goes on along the minus strand of JAVIWC010002863.1, from coordinate 45,959 downwards.
CAGACCTTGAAACGTAAAGTGACAGTTTGAGGGGAAGCTATGAAAAATGTTTGCCACACGATTAAAAAGGCTTGTTGTTGAAAATATTTATCCAAAAAGATGTTTTGGGTTATATTTAATCGGAGTGCATACAACATGAAAGAACCATAGAGCTTCAAACCAATTCGCAAAGCGTATTGTTTTTTTTTTTTTAATAACTCCCCCTGACACCCGCCACCACAACTTTTCTTGAATGTCAACTCGTCAAAACGAGAAATTAAATGGGAATCGTGGGATTTCAATTGAAATCTACAATCGTTTTCACCATTACACCATTAAAATGAGATTGTTTAAGTCAGATGAGCTTGGATTGGCATGGGGCCCATCTCATTCGATTCGGCGTAAAAAATTACATGGCAATGACATTCCACTTATCTATGTCAGTAAAAATCTCGAAATACCGCCTTTCCGACCAGTTTTTGACCTACAGCATCAATGGGTGTGATCCGATCCAACTACACACCATATGGAGTCCAGTCTTGTGCGAAAGAACGGATTTTTTACATCAATTCTAAGGCCTTCTATTCAATATGGCGTAAGGCGGATGGACATTTCAGATTAGGAATCTACACGCCATGAGATATAAAATGACGAAATTTCACGGGTGATTACACACATTTTTTTGGCTATACGATTACAAAGGCTTATTATTGAAAATAATAGAACAAGAATGAGATAAATTTGTTAAAATATGCTCTCATGTTTTTCTATTCATTTACCTGTTGTTACGGATACGGTCTCTTTAGTGGCTGGCGTGTACTTGTGGAGCCTGGGGCCCCTGATGTCCACGAAGAACAAGCTCTGGCTCTTGACATCCCAATGAGGCCCTTCCCCAAGATGAATTCCGTTAAAGTCCAATCGCTCGATTTTCGCCATCTGAAATTCAGAAATGGAATATGATTGCCGTCTGATTAAAGCTGATCGAATGTATAACAATATGAACTTAGTTGGCAAGAATGTTATTGTTGACCATGCAAGTTTTTTTATGGTATGATCAACCTGTAGAAAAGTGTTATCTACTAAAAATAATTAAGATAATAAATCGATGTGTCCGATTTCACACTTTGTCTGATAACGGCAGAACTGCTGACGCTCCGCTACCAGCTGTGTTATCATCTTACACTAACACGAAAGCACATCGTGCGGAAGAATGAGGGCACCTTAATAGAAAATGCCGTTTAAATTGTTTTCATAGGAGGCAAAAAAGAGAGAAATTATGCTCAGAGCCTAATCAGCTGATCTTGGGGGATATACACCTTTTTTGTCAAGACAGCTGTCCCAAAGATACTCCATCTCATATTGTAGAAATTAGTGTTAGACATCACTCAATTGATGAGGGTGGCTTTGTATACATAATAAATAGGTACATGTATTTAATGAATTGGAACATATTTGACTAATGGGGTTTTTCGGTCTTTTGGTTTATTATTCAATAATAAACCATTGTAATCGCTCTGGAAAAAAAATTCTAACCCCCTGAAAATTTCATGGTTCACGTTTCAAAGGGTGTAGAATCCGAATCTGCAATAACAATTTTTCCGTCCGTCCGCCGTACGCCGTACGCACGATTTCTCCGAAACGGCTGAAGCAAAAAAAGCTGAAATTTTCAGTAAAAATCCATGTTGGTCCGACGACGCCCCAATTCTTGAGACAGCTCTCTCACTTATTTTAAAGAGCCCTTTAAGGGTTGTCAAAATTTTGTAAAATCCCTAAAAACCTCAAAAAAGTCAAGGCGGCCTAGGTTTGGACTCTTTTTGAAGAACTTTCCACGAGGAATCGAAAGAGCGCCTCCCCAGGTCCGTAGGTCAAACCACTCCCGATTTATGGTGCCAACATTCGCGTTTATTATTGTTTTTGTGTTACTATCAGTAACCTAGTAACGTAGTGATGTAGTAATGTGGATAATGGAGTGAACTCCTAAAAGGCTTTGTAGCCGATACGCGGGTTGAAGCATTCTGATAACCATGAAAAACGCTGCAAATTCTTCCACTGGGATTTATTTTTCATTTGGGTTGCTTTCATGATTTGAATTTCTACTAAGCTTTGGAGTGTGCGTGTGTCACAGGTGATAGAGCGATTATTGAATTTCAGGAGATATGCATAGAGCACGTAAATCGGTTCTCAACCAAAATACCTATTTGGATTGTTCAGTTGATCATGTTCGTGTGCCTCCTGAAATTCAATAATCACTCTATCACCTGTGAAACACGCACACTCCAATGCTTAGTAGAAATTCAAATCATGAACGCAAGCCAATTGAATAATAAACCACAGTGGAAGAATTTGCAGCGTTTTTATATAATGTAAAAAAAGATGTATTATGCCGATTTGTTTACGGGGGGACTGAAACTCCAAGCTTCTGCATCCCTGCAAATACGCCAAATGGTACCTATACCTATACGAAGTACAGATACGTTCCCTCCGAGTGCCGGTCGCTGTTGAGTTCATATGGATGCATAACTGCAGGGTTTTTCATTGATGTTGTACAAATTTAATCGTTTGTTCTGTAAAAAGATGAGATTTTCAAGAAAATTAAACCTCGTCGGCTAGCTTTCCTCGTTAATTACACTGTTCGTTAACATTATATCACCGACAATATTTTGTGGTTTCATCTTATTGTATAATACCAAAAATATTAATAGTACCTATTAGTACCTATTAGTAAGTACTAAATTAATTGACTGTCAACAAATATCCAAGCAAAAGCAATGATTAAGATGACAGATTCGTTTCTTCAGTACTCGTCTAAGTTTTCCTTAAGTATGAACTTCTCGCCGGTGCAACATCTTTGGGAACCGAGGTGACTACGAAGGAGAAGGTTCAGAGGAGTTTGCTTTAACCTTTCAATGATCCAGAACTTGGTGATCATCTCTCAAAAACCTTCATCGAAATCGGTCAAGCCGTTTGGGCGTCAATCAACCTAACTCAGACAGCCATACTTCTGTCTTTAATATAGGAGGATTATTATTTTTATTATACTGTAACGAAAAATTTTTTTTCCTTCATCGCTTGTGCTATTGCGTTATCAGAACGTTTTGGAACTGACTGTTCGTGGTTAAAGGAATTACTAGGCTTCGCCCTTCGTAGTAAGAAGATAGTTTCTATCAAGCATAATAATTGATGAGTACAAGACTTTGTACAATGAGTGGTCTGTGTTCTTCAAGAAACGTAAATAATAATTGAACGGGAAATCAAATGATAGGAAAAGTGAATCATGAATCAAAAGAAAACTGCCAAGCAATAACGTCGGACCCAAATGGTAACTACATGCTATGAAGTCAAGTTATCTACTACAGTGAATTTCGCAGCGCAGTGAGAATTCAGATTTCGAATGAAATGGGATTTTCAAGCAGATATAAATCCCGATGATCTGAAAAATGCAAAGCTTATAAAGTAGATTCAATCATTATTCAAATTATTAAAATAATGAAGATTACCATATTAATTTTACGTATTTCTTGCGAGTTAAAAAAGAAACGATTTTGTTACAGCCATAGAAATGTGTTTATTCTATAATTATAGAAGTGTATTGTATAATACCATTGATTAGGTAATCTCATTGGTTTCGTAATCGTTTGTGAAGATGAATGTAAATAAACAAGCTGAGGGTGAAATATCGCATACAAGAGTGACACTATCAGATTGGATACTGTTTAAAGTGATCACGTGAGTGATAGTAGCATTCTTGATAATGCTTGAGTAAATAATAGAGGATTTCAGGTGAAATGATATGATGGAATGACAAGAAAATTCCGTTGGAGATGAAATAATACAAATTTGAGATTTGTAGGTTAAGAGCAAATATCTAACTCTTAAGAGATGTCACGGTGAAGTGTAGTAGGTGTTGGAACAAGAACGTGACACTTTTTAACGAATTTTGGAGGAAAATAAAGCTGTAGTGACTTCAAAATTGTAGTTTAGTGCATTCTAAAACGATTTCTGGATTGGAAAACTTCACAAATACGACTGTATAATCATGGAGTATTGAAAAAACAACCAAAAATTGGTATTACCTACGTTCATGTTCTCACATTCCATTCAAATGTGATAAGTACTTCAAAAATGGTTGACATTCTAAAATAGTTGGTAGGTGTTTTGGAAGTAAATTTAGAAAGTTCTGACCGTTAATAGTTTTTTGCTCGAAAAATATATAGGAACTTACCTAAAAGTTTACTTGAATAAGAAGTGAAACTTGCGGCGAAATAGTTTTTTGAGAGCCACAAGATGGGTTGTTTTCTCTGTAATTATACATTGACTTTCCAATTTTCATAATTTCTCTTCCGTGACCGTAAATATTGTAGATAGTTATACAAATTAGAACGATAATGATAATAATACATTACGCACCTGTAATAATTTACAAAGCCGAGAATTTCACCATCGTGTTGAAAGTTAGTAGAAAACATAAACCTAACGTCAGAAGAGTCAGGAGGCATGATCATATAAACAAATTTCCCACTTTTTTCGTATTTTCTTTACGTTAAGTTGTTCTAAAACTCACCATTTTTCTTTTGTTTTTGAATTTTTCAATGTAGGTAAATTTAAACAAATTGCAAGTATGTTTTTAGGTACATTTTTTAAATTTCTTAGTCGATAAGCTGTATTTGTTCAACAGTTTTAGAGAAATTATAGATTTGAAAATTATTACAGTTTTGATCTTATTTAAATTTTTTAAGTCATTGCAATAGCCTTATTGTTAGGACGTCCTTCTAAAGCAAGGCATCTTCAGTAGAGGGATACCTATTGGGATCTATCCAGGGGGATATGGGACAACCCAATCATGAGAAAAAACTCAATACTAATCCGTTTCAGTCCACTGTAAGACCGAATCCGTAAAAAAAAAAGCAATAGGTGTGGGCATGTCTGCGTTTGTTAAAAATTTTCTCTACTGCTCAATTTTTAACTGATTTTCATGATCGTTTTTCGTTGGATTCCACTTTTACTCGAGTTGTGCGAGTGAAGAGAGAAATGGGAGGAAATTTTGGAGGAAATGCCGAAAAAGGAGTTTTTTCGTGACATGTTTTGTCGACGCTATTCATACTTCAACTGGTTTTCGTTATTCTTATTTCTTTAGATCCCAATTTTAATCCAGTCGTACAACAAACCTTGGAAATTTTGCTTTTGCCGAATCCTCCCAACCGCTACTCAATATAGAATTCTCGACCGTTTCTCGTCATTATTTTCTTTTTCAATCAAGATTTTGGTTTAGTGTTTAAAAATATTTCAGCACGTTCAATTTTCATTATGCCAGGGGGAATAGATGGGGTAGTAGTGAAATTCATTATTTCTTCAATATTTTCATCTCATTTTATTGGTTTAAAACTTTTTTCTTTTGTTCGATCCTAATTCTAGTCTAGGTGTGCAACAGACCTCGGAAATTTTGAATTTTCTGCGAGGAGAGGGGTTGCAGGGGGCAATGTGTTCAAGCTCTGGTCCTACAGATTGTACGGCCGATTTTGTTGATTCTTTATTGTTCGATTGAGAATTTTGATCTTGTTTTGAAACATAATTCAGATCTTTCTAATTCAATTATAGATTATGTAGTATGGAGGGGGTAATAGTGATAAATCTTTGTCTCCACTATTTCACTGAGGGTAATGACCGATCCATTCAAGTACTCCGCATACCCACTGGAATTCCCAGCGGATTTTCGTGCTTTTTTTTGCTCTATTCAGAATTTGGTTTATTTGGTATACTATTTATTTTATATTATTGTGCTGCGCAGCTAGAGAGAAAATAGCAGAGGTGGATATTCAACATTATGTAATGCCGTGACTTACCTCTTATCAGAGCTTTAGGAGAGTCGGTGAATGGTAGGAATGTTGCAAGTGGATATAGTGACGGTCCGATTGCTAGCAGTTTAGTTTTTGTATCGATTATCCGCGTGATAATGTTCTTTAGTTCGGAATTACAGTTGATAACTTATCTCAATGACGAGTGAAGGCCGCTCTCTTCTGATAACAAGGGCAAGAAACTCGTTAAGACTTACACTGAACTCACATTAGCTGGTTGTGTTTGAATCCGATCTTCCTGGCCCCCACCTCGCTATCTGACCACCACTCTTGCTCTTGGCCATGGCCATGTGCCTCGCGCGACTCTTTTCTCCCTCCGATACACTTCATTCTGGCTGTCAGCCCTCTTCAAAACAAAGATCTTTGAATCTATCCGTTTTCCAGACTCCCATTACCATATTACTTTCCCATACCGTTGGTCTAAGGAGAATTAGCTTATCAGTGTGCTGTTTTAAAGGGATTCCCCCAACACTAGTTCTTGCGTTAAGAGAGAAACCTAGGTAGGACCAACTGATACGAATCTGTAAAATGCATACACGTTTCTCAGCCAACAAGTAATGAAGAGAACTCCACCTTTCTAGAGCGCCAATAGAAGCTCAGTTTTGGAATTGGGCTTATTTGCCCAAAAGAGAAATGAGTAGTATAAGATTTGATTGATAATTGAAATATTAAAAAAAGTAAGAAACGAAAGTCTGGAACAATGAATTAGATAGGTGTGTGAATTAAATAAGTAGAATAATAAGTGAATTATAACAATTATTGAAAATGAAATTTTGTTTGGATAGCGCCTTGATCAGTCGCGATCAAACTTTTTGTTTAATAAAATAAAACACTTTCCTGGTAGGCAGGATAGAAAAAAGTTGAACAAAACGATTTAAACTGTTCTATATAATTTTTTTGTGCTTTACATCGTTATCCATGACCGGCGATGTTACAATGAACACGTTCGCCGCTGAATGCCAACCTCCCAACCCACCACTCAGCGTTTATTTTTAAAAAACGACTGTTTTCTTCTTTTGCGTCACCATATTATTTTGCATTGTTGAGGATGAAAAATATATTCTTGCCTCCTCACGTTGTATATTTGTTAGTCATTGTATTCCAATAGGTTCGCCTCGTAGTTGTAGCCATCCACAGTATTACTTACTCCTGACTGCTAACTGTACTGTAAGTCATTCCTGATGGTGCCAACTACCATGAGAAGAAACTTGTAAAATACAATGACTAAGAAATATACAGTAGGAAGAATCCAATAATGTATTCATCATTCTCAGATACAAAACTTTATTTTCTTTCTTCCTTCTGCCGGCCGGGCCAAATTGACGTTAGCTCATAGCTTGCCCTAGACTGACTGATACCTACCAAGATACCCACTAAGATATTGACGGTTATGATTCATAGAAAAAAATTCTATCAAGTGTAAGGCACATATCAGCTTCCATTTTAGCTTTTAGCAGGAATGTACAAATTTTAATGCATAAATCACCGAACAGACGCTGCAATTATGCAGATTTGGAGATTGTGATGGTTTGTGAAGTGTTTGATAAGGTTTAGCACGAGCGTAGAGCTGATTCATCTACATTGCGAACCGTTATGAAAAGAAGCGTTAGGATTATACCTTTCATGTTTGCACATATTAAGAACCTACCACACGAATAATTTCTCATAACGCTCACGCAATTGGACAATTAAGCACGATGAAAAGATTTAATAGGCACGATGAATTTCAAGAACGTTTGAAGTAATGGCTCACGACTGGTGGTTGAAGGATGGTAGTTGGTCATGAATTCTGAATTTTGTCAGAGACTGAACACCAAATTACAGAAATTTTGAAGAAATATGCACTTGGGTTAGCTCCTGGAAGGTCTTCTTCAAGTTACATTGACGTCGGATGATCAATAGAGTGATAGGATATAGGTGTCCATATAAATTATACCAAACATCTATTTTAAACGATACAATTCAATCATACGATAACAGATCAAAATATAGTTTGTAGAACTAAACTTGAATTAGTTTTTTTTCTCGAAATTATGTCAATTTCACGAATAGAGATATTTGTTCTGGTTTCCTGCTGCAAGCCCTACGCATTCATCCTAACTGCAAGCAAATTGCATCGTACTACACCGAATGACAAAAAGTGTAGGAGGAGTTGCGGTCCACACTATTTCACAATTATCGTAGTCCTGATTCGTGGTTGCTCTCTCTTACACCTCATGGAATGATCACTATTGTCAAGATAACATCAAAATTACCCAATGATATTTGCATGGTCATGATTATGTACGTTGCGTCCTACTAAAAATACCTATAAGTACGCAAATTTAATTATAACGGTGAACTCCTGGAAATTTGCGTTGGCCTGCCAGTTGAAAATGCATTCAGTAGAGGAACATTTCTTAAATCGAATTTTGGAGTCATTTTGGAGGACCGTTGAACAACGTTGAACCCGGTTTGGAGGATTTCGATTTTGCAAACACATCAAACTTAAAATTTGTAGTGTACCTACCTCAGAAACATGAACAGATATTTATACGAGAAGTCTGAATTAATGTTTCCTACTAAGTTCTTATAACAACATCAGTCTAAGCTGACGTCAACCGCATTTTCTTCATCCACTGAGACTACCGGTACCTTAGGCGATTCTGCTGGCATGTCTTCATTAGCTCCAGTTGACTTAAAAACCGCCTTTTCCTCAAACATGGGACGAGTTGTAAAGAATCGTTTTGCAAAATCACGGCATTAAGTACTTTTCTATAAACGCTCATCAGGATGGGGGGAAATGAAAATAAGTATTTTAAAGCAGCACATACCTGCGCTGTACAGACGAACGAAGAGAGGATCGCGAAGGGCAGGAGAAATCCGCTACGGTGCATCTTCGCAAAGCGGAATCCGCGAGTGCCGGGAACGTCGAGGTCCGGAGGCGGCAAGTGGCAGGAGAGGGATCAACCTGCAGTGGGGGTTCCGTCTCAAGGGCTTCCGATCTGAAGTTTCATGCCTAGAAATTGAACCGCGATTTCCTAGAGGTACTTGAGGCAGGCAAAGACCATCGGAAGTCCTTGAAGTCTTTCGAGGAAAGGTGAAGAAGATTAACTAGTCTAAAAATTCTAAGAACTATACGGATGTGAGACTGCTGGAAATGCCATTACACTGGGGATAGGTACTAAATCATAACTGGCTATTTACAGTCGAAAACCCTTATTCCACCTAACTAAGAACGATTATATGTTAGATACAACAAAAGGAAAGATTTGAAATACCATCAATCAACTGTTTTTGGTCATAAGCACCTAACATCACTAGGTTAATGCAATCAAAACCAAAACAATAATAAACAATAATAAACCAGAATAACGCAAATGTTGGCACCATAAATCGGGCCATACATCGGGAATGGGGAGAGGCTCATTCGATTCCTCATGGAAAGTTCTTCAAGAAAAGTCCATTAATTTAGGCCGCCTTGACTTGTTTTGAGGTTTTTAGGGATTTTTCAAAACTTTGACAACCCTTAAAGGGCACTTTAAATTAAGTGAGAGAGCTGGCTCAAGAATTGGGGCGTCACCGGACCAACATGGATTTTTACTGAAAATTTCAGATCTTTTGCTCCAGCCGTTTGGGAGAGATCGTGCGTGCGTACGGCGGACGGACGGAAAAATGTGTATTGCAGATTTGGATTCTACACCCTTTGAAACGTAAACCATGAAATTTTCAGGGGGGTTGGCATTTTTTTTTCAAGAGCGATTACAATGGTTTATTATTGAATAATAAACCAATATTTAATATAAGGGGAGGTAATGTTTCCAGAAAGTATTTTATGTTCTTCCAAATACACAAAGCTGGAATCAAAATGACATGGAAAAGAATGCCTAGCTCCCAATGTGTGACTTTGCATTTTAATAAAACTTCTCTCGTTAAATTGTACAGTCAATCACTTGGATACATTCAACTGGCTTCTAGAGGAAAATACACTATCGTTCTTGGGCTGGAAAACGTTAGGTGGTGAGAGAATCATGCAGTTATATAAATGAAATTCAATAATTTCGTCTAGGTATTATTTTTTTGGCCACTTCTGCCAAATATATTGTATTTATTGTTACAATAAATGAGAATGTTACATTGCACAACCAATTATAGGAAAACAAGTATAAAAAATATTAAAAAAACTCACAGGGCGGGGATTTCGAGCCCCGAACATGGAAGCCTAGAGGTTGGAATGCTCTTCGTAGACCATTGACACTGATAAACTGACAGACACGTATTTCTTCGATTAGGAAAAATATAGTTTTAGTTTTGATTCAGTACCATGTTTTAAGTGAGTTCCAGAAAAAATGCCGAATACACGATCATCATCAATCATTTCGGAGAGTTAGAAAACTCATAATATGAGGGGTCCTTTTTGCCTCGATATGGAATAAAGATATAAACTTTACATAAACTGAAACGACACAATGCATTGGTAGTTACTATATAGCGTAAATAACTACGTTGTAACCATTATGGATACCTCAAGCAATTTAATTATAACATTAATCATAATGGAGCTTTTAACATCAGAATGCGTAGTTGGTATTGAAGCGATTAAGTTCGAACTTGATAAGTCAATGCACCCGGATGTTCCGAAGATTTCCGTCTACGCTCGACTTCTCATCCTACCAGCTGGACCGATGAAGGATGCGAGTGTTGGCATATTTTTAATTTCCATTATTAGGACACCTATCAACAAGTGTATTGTAGTGCCAAGCTACTACTAGTAGAATCTAACAGAATTGACAACGTCATATTTGTTCTAGCTGAGTATGAGCACCCGAAAATCGCTTTGTGATTCACTCTGGTGTTGATCTCGCATTACCCCGAGTAAATTGATTACCTTACTGCGACTTACTAAACGTAACTCTTCTTTTTTCTTTCAATTTTATCTTAGAACTTACAAGTTTTTTTCCAATATAAGGACCTTATTGCGAAAGTTTCATTTTCCATATTCAACAGTTTATTTTCCGTTTTAAAGAGGAATTCAATTTATTAATTACATGTACAGAGCAGTTATACAATATCGGGCTCTTGCCAGGGTATAATACACGAATATCGTAATTTTGGCTACTCTATGGACAACTACAATGGAGACCAAAAAACCGGCGCACTTCAAGATTTGTGTTGTTCTGTTTGGTAGAGAAATAAAGTTGGAAGAAATTTGAACATTAACATTAAATGTATATTCTGCGAAAAGAAAACAACCTCTGAACTGCCCGTCGAACCGTTGTTTCAGGCAGCCCAAGGGCCCTGGCCGCATAACGTTGGCTTCGACCGTCCTCTATCAATGCAACAAGTCTTGCCATTTGAACGGCAGGTAAGCTTTTTTTAAACTTAATTCAAAAGGAAAAAGATCGAGAAAAATGTTTTTAAAGACACAATGACCAAAACGGCTTGTGTTGACCGCACTGAAGGCAGACTGTTGAAAAGTCATCTTTCGTCCTTTAGGCTTCTATCGTGAATAGTTATATTAGTTATAGTTATGTATTCTAGCTGAATAATTAAAGAAAAACAGGGATGGACCATGGCACATAATCTCTGTTAATCTTGTTATTGACCTAACTATTGACTCAAACCCAACTGTTATCGATTTAAACTTTACTCTGGAAACAATTCAACTGCGCCGTTTTTTTGGTCTCCAGTGTATATTCTGAATCAGTGAAAACCTAAACAAATCTTTGAGAATCGATGTCTGAACAACTTTGAACAGAGGGACGGATCTCGAAAAATCCGATAAACATTATTCTAGAGTTTCAAAATGTTGATTAAGCAAAGAGGGAAATACATAATGAAAAAAAGTGTGTCCCACTGATACGCAAGTGCATAGCTTAATCAAAAGGAATGGAAACAACATTTGTCGAGAAGCTAAAAAAGCTCCCGAGAACAATCTGATGAAACACGTTAGTATGACAAAAATTAGGCCCAATGTCTACGCTCAAAAATAGAAAGGACGTCCAGAAAGGTATAAAGTGCATTAGGAATATTAGTTCCCTTATATTTTCATAAAATGCATACAAATTAAAATCAAATGCATTGAATTTGTATTGTTTGAAATTTTAGATCAACTTATGAATAGGTGAAGATTTTTTCTTTTTATTTAAAAAAAAAAAAAAAAAAAAAAAAACTGCAAATTCTCTCACTGGGGTTTATTATTTAATTGGCTTGCGTTCGTGATTTGAATTTCTACTAAGCTTTGAAGTGTGTGTGTTTCACAGGTGATCGAGCGATTATTGAATTTCAGGAGATATGCATAGAGCACGTAAATCTGTTCTCAACCAAAATACCTATTTGGATTGATCAGTTGATCATATTCGTGTGCCTCCTGAAATTCAATAATCGCTATATCACCAGTGAAACACGCACACTCCAAAGCTTAGTAGAAATTCAAATCATGAACGCAAGCCAATTGAATAATTAACCCCAGTGAAAGATTTTATGGTTATCAGAATACTTCAACCCGTGTATCGGCTATAAACCCTTTTAGGAGTTCACTAGGTTCCTGCTATCAAAACAAAAACAATAATAAACAAAAATAACGCCAATGTTGGCACCATAAATCGAGCCATACATCGGGAATGGTTTGAGCTACGGACCTGGGGAGGGGCTAATTCGATTCCTCGTGGAAAGTTCTTCAAAAGAGTCCAAATTTAGGCCGCCTTGACTTTTTTTGAGGTTTTTAGGGATTCTACAAAACTTTGACAACCCTTACAGGGCATCTTTTGCTCCAGCCGTTTGGGAGAAATCTTGCGTAAGGCGTACGGACGGAAAAATTTTTATTGCAGATTCGGATTCTACTCCCTTTGAAACGTAAACCATGAAATTTTCATGGGGGGTTAGACTCTTTTTTTCAAGAGCGATTACAATAGTTTATTATTGAATAATAAACCAAAACAAACAAAGTAGCTGTTTTTTAGTTTACGAAATTTTTCGCTGTGAAATATTACAGGAAAGTAGCGCTACTCAGGGGTTGCAGGACTGAGCTCGTTTTTCCATATACCAGGTTTTTTTCCGGAACTCATAACACTTATTCAAGATTTCTTCCGCATCTCAATCGCTAAAATTGATCTTAAGAAACACGTTTCCTTAGGACCTGAATAAATGCTTTTAATAATGTGAAAAAATTGTGTTTACGTCCACATATCTCCAGATAAATAGCTCATGTCGTAGGGGACCCGAAAATGTGACTACGGTAGGTTTGAAGCTCCTTCAACCGACCAACTACAACATACGAGACCATCACGTTAGAGCGACCTTCCTTTACAAGCGTTTCCGTTGTGTATTTGAACTCTCATAGAAGCCACAATATTTACCTCCGAACGTGACGATTTTGAAAATTCGGATTTTGAACCGGTTTTTCTTGATTTGTTCCACTGAGCGTCTGACTGATTTTTTACCCCACATACGGTTTAAATCTTACCGTAAGCAGGTTGGTTCGAAAATTATTTTCAAATATCCCTTTCCTTTCCTTCTGGTAGGTGCATGTAATAATTGTAAGAACTACGCATGGGTACATGCAATATTGGAATTGACAAACCAGTTCCCTTAAAAATCACGAGCGGAATCGGAAACATAAGGACGTTCTACGAACGAAAATAGTTCCAACAACTTATCTTACTGTTGAACGATCTCTTAGACAAAATCATCTCCTCTCAGAGCTCTACGTTTAAGACAATGAATTCAAACTTCTATCTAGGAGAAACCTGGTTTCCTTCCCAATCTTCTTGACATCTCTCACCTTCCCGTTGTTCTAAAGTTTTACGCAGAGAGAAGATGACATCCTTGAAGAGGCCTCCGTCCCAATTGCTGATCTTTTGCGGTTCATTGTTCGCCTTGCCCTTGAACTTTCCGCAAACAATCGGGGCTATTATTATGGACCATTCCTTGGCAGGTAACTAGATAATGGTGACATGATAATGATTTTACTCATTAGAAAATACAGATTGAACGTACGACGTACAAACCAAACAGAAATAAGGAAAGAATAGCCAAATAATTTCTTGTTGGTAGATGTATCTGGTAGCAATGAGCCCAAACATTTTAAAAAGTGTTGCTAAACCTCCAAAAAGGACTTCACCACTCTCAGAAATAAAACACGGAAGAAGTACAAAATGTTCGCAAATGGAGGGAAAATGAATTCCAATTTCAGAAAATGATCCATTTTAGAAAAAAGGTTATCCGTTCTTCAACCCTCCTTCTTTTTATCGTTTCGTGAGTTTAGTTCAAACAATATTGTGTCAATAACAGTTTTTGTCGTTGGCGTAAAACTTAAAGTGTGCGAATAAATAAATTAAAGAATTGGTATTTCTGTAGTCAACAGCGCAAGGACTAATCAACGTTTACAGCAGGTAAAACAAATACTGTCCGAAATAGCCATCACTGAAATCCGTTTCATGGGATTTAGAAACTATGAATGGACGCAGATTTAGCGAATTTTCGCATAGAAAGAAGTTATTGTAGCGAACGGCTCCAACATTTTTAAAATAAAAGAGAAAATTATGCTAGCAGTATATTGCGTTCGCGCATGAGTAGGGTGATGTATTGATGTTTTAGCAATGAAACACATAGGGCACCATTAATAGACAGTAATACACTCACCCGCACAATCCCTGACAATTTCATCAGAATTGAACGGAAACTTTGGTATTTAGGCTTGTTAAAATGATCAGCGGAACGACATACACAGACAGACAGAAACGAAATACTGAAAGTTGTTCGGAATGGTCTGAAACGCAGAATGCGGGTGTTGAAGTTAATTACAGTCCTAAACAATTTAGTATAACTAAATATGCTAAGAAAAAAAAACAATACTCGATCATTTGACCAAGTTCCACGACCGGAATTTTTGTTTGGCTGTTTGTTGTTATGTAGCTAGCAGAAAACCCTTGCTATGCACGTAACGTCAAATTCCATCAGGGTTTCTCCAATTGTCTCGATTTTCCTCCGCTGACAAACTTATGTTGGCAACCGTAACAACAAAAGTTAGGACAAAACCAATCGGTTGCGAAGGGTTGATGAAAGATGGATATTTGTTATGTTATGACCTAGAGTATGTTGTGCCCCGGACCTCGCCGATAGTTTTACAACCTGCCAGTATAGCTGTCTATTGGGAACATAGCATGTACGTCATACATGGATAAAAACCAACTTTGAGTTTTATATTTGTATAAGAATATATTATAATAAAATACTATTATATCGATTTTTACAAATAAACCATTTATTGCAAACCATTCTGTTGTTCGGATACGACCAAGAGACTGAGTCAAAATGTCAAAATAGTATATTTTCTTGAAGCTAAAGAGAAACACGCAGTTAAAATTGTTTCTCGTAATTTATTTTGCTTCCGAGTCTACCAAGGTAGCGGAAGCATTGTTTTCACTTTCGGAATGTGACGATTTTTTTTGTCTCCAAAATCAAAATTCCACTTGCATTTTGCGTTTTAGACCTTTCTGAACAATTTTGGTTCCGTGTCTGTCTGTGTGTGTGTGTCTGTATGTCAGAAAATCCTTGTTACCGGGCAAAACTACACGAAGTTATAGTCCGATTTTGATGAAATTTTCAGGGATTGCAACGTTGGGGTGTGTAGATGGTCCCGTATAGGTTTCATGACCCACGGATCAATAGCAGCCTCTGCGCATGCGCAAACGTGAAATCCTTGTTACGCGCATAACTCCGGGAGTTTTGACCAATTTCGATGAATTTTTCAGGGATTGTTCGGTTTGATGTGTAGATGGTGTCCTATGAGTTTTTTGCCCCCCGGATCAATAGTAGCCTCTACGCATCCGCAAACGTGAAATCCTTGTTACACGCATAACTCCGGGAGTTCATGACTGATTTCGATGAAATTTTCAGGGATTGTTCGGACCGACGTAAAGATGGTCCTCGTGAGTAATAAAGAGAAAATAGAGTTTTAGCCTCGAGCTTGGATCGAACCATATTGAACCATCATTATTTATCACTTCAGTCATCTATCCATTCAGCGTCAATGTCAATTTTTATTATTAGGTGTATTTTATAGTTTGTTCAATAGTTGAACATGCCTACCTTTATTTTCTCATGTTATGCTCCTGCACAACAATAAATTTACCTTAATTCAATATTTACTTCGCCTAATTGAACGAAGTTCTTTAGTCAATAATAATTGTCAATGATCTATACAGTCATGTTATGGATACGAGGAAGCTATGTGCCACACCCACTTGGCAGACGTTTTTTTTCCATGTAAGCACACTGAAACCTTTTCAATCGCAAATAATGAAATATAAGTCTAATCCAACTCTCTGCCAGCCAGTAGGGCACTTTGAAAATGTTTACTCAAACCTGGTAAGATTTTGATAACTGGTATGGGAGGAAAGCTTAGGACTAAGACGGTGTACAACTTTTTTTAAATTTTTTGATGGAATCTTTATTATTTATTGCTATTGCACCGGGTCACGGGTGCATAGTGCCGGAGTGAAAGTCTTCCACCGGGTCCGGTTGGCAGCTATTCCTTTTACCTGCTTCCAGGTTAACGATTGGTCCACACATTTCGCCTCAGCCAGGATGCTCGTGCGCCATGTTCCTCTCGGTCTTCCACGGCGGCGGGCTCCTTGGGGATTCCAATTCAGCGCTTGTCTCGGGATTTCATGCTCATTTTTTCGCAAAGTGTGCCCTATCCATCTCCACTTCCTTCCCCTGATGCTCTCTGATATGGGCTTTTGGGAACATCTTTGGTGCAGCTCTACGTTGGTTATCCAGTAATCTGGCCACCATACTCGCAAGATTGATCTCAGGCATCTATTCATAAAAGCTTGGAGCTTATTGTTAATTTCAGCGGACACCAACCAGGTCTCACACCCATACAGGACAGACTTTATGTTGGACTCAAGGATCCGTAGTTTCGTCATGGAATCTTTGGTTGGTGCAAATCTTGAGGGCGCTTGAAGCTTTTTTTTCTAGGTCGAATATCAAAGTTCATAAATAGTAATAACTCAAAAAGTAACTACCTAGTAGTTCGAATGTATCAGGAAAGGCAACTAGACACCTTGACTCCAACATAGAAGCTTGACGATAAAATGCTTCGTAGAGGAAAATAAAATACTGTCAATGATTATCGTGAAGTTCATCGTTATTTGGTGTGGATGTACAAGCGCATTGATCCGCTTCAATTAAGTGATTCAACATATAACAAAACATAAACCAGCTTTCGTTTGGGTTCATTTTTCACAAATCATAACTTTTTCCGGTTAGAATTGTGAGAACTTGAGTTGAAGACATTTACATTCGTGTTGCACTAGCCACGATATATTGGTATGGTATCGTAGGTGTACTTGGCCAATAAACAAAATCACTTGTAATCGTTCGAATGTAGTTTATTAAAAACAATAATTTCCATCACTTTTCAAAGGAAGAACATCAGTCAATATGAAAATCTCAATAGGAGTCAAAAATCGTAGTTAACTAAAAAATAAATAAATTAGGTAAAAAAGTAAATTAAAATCATAATTGGCAATATACACTGTAGGCACCTTTTTCTCCAATAACATGTAGACCGACCCACAAAAATATATTTATTGCAATTATGGTAATATCAGATTAAGGTAGGTAGTGAATAGATCCGTAATGAAGAAATGCCTACGAACCAAGAATGAATTAAGACACGAAATAATAAAACCACAAGAAGAATACAGCAGAAAAAGTTGAAACAGTGTTTGAACCTAAAAACGTCGATAGGCATATTTTATTCAATTCAACAATGTTGAGAATTAAATTAAGGTTTCGAGAAGATTTTGAGCAAGTGTATTTCGAAAATTATACTTCGCGCAGAATGTAAAATCGAGTAATATAAGTAATTAGTGACAGTTTTATTAATTATCAATTAGTCCACGAAAATGCCAATACCATGTTTCATAAGTTATCACATCAAAAAACTCAACAAGCATCATATCGATTGAAAACTAGATTTGCCAATGATATTTCTCTTCTAAATTGCTCTTCTACACTGAATGGCTGTCAATTCAAAACTCCGTATGAAGCGATTAACACCTAGACGATCCACCATAGGTTCCATTGTCAATGAACCAATGGGATGTGTGCGCATGCGGAAACGAGAATAGGAACGCACATCATCAATGAATGTGATCAATCAATAGACAAGAGAGAAATTATCTGTAGAATATGTGCAAAAGTGGCAACGTTGGCGAGGGATGGCCTAAGATGTGGTGCGGACCAGCTGTCTAGGCGTACTGAAGATATATGGAGTGATCTTTAGACCAACGAAGGACCGAACCGAACCTTTGTACCGAATCCCAGTTTTTTTTCTCATAATTTCTATATTTTAGTGGCATTTGCCGTTTTTCAATAGCATTCTGGTCCGTAGTGCAGCGCGAGGCAATCCGAGGTGTGGTTCCAATAACTTCAATCATATTTATAGTTTGTATAAAAACAGTATAGAATTCAGCAGTAGGAGACAAATGGTCTAACGTTGTGATGGATATGGTTAGTTGGTCCTTGGAATCCGAGCCTTGGGAGATGAATCAGACGCCTACAAGCGATGATCATTATCCGAGCGTCGCGGGCATTACCGCATTCAGCTCAATGGAAGGGACAGCTAAACCTTTCCATCACCGCACAACGTACGTCAGCATTAATCACTTTAAAACTAATGCTTTTGTACTCCGATTTTTTTTTCACCCTCGCCTCAATTTCCTTGGTTCAGATACCCTGTACGTTGGCATTAACGGTGATAAAAACTGCCACTTATTGGCAAAGTTCAAAACCTCCTTTATGATTCAGCTCGTAAGAAAACCCAAATCTCGACAGTTTGGAATTCAACATGATGCTCTTTGAACATTCATAACACTCTTTCTATCCGCTACCAGTTTACAGCAATGCAGAAAAAACCGTGAAATCTAACATAAGAAATAGTAAGGTAGTAGACCCCAAGCAAGGCTCATGATTTTGCACTACATTTCTACGGGGAATCACTTTGTGACATCCATTTTCAGAGTTGACCACAATAAATTGCAGACGACTTAGCATCAATTCCACGTCCAAAATAACATCGAAAACGACACCCCACATGTCTATATGGGCAAAAACCCAGAAAACTATTAGTACATTCATTTTTCACCCATGAGGTGTGTAGTGATCGGGCTGGCGGGATATTTGGACAACGAGGAACCAAACCGTTAAGCCAAATTTTAGGTTTTGCTACACTTCTGGGGCATTTTAAAAGAAATTTTAGTTTAGGAAAAGAAAGAATGAGAATCTCCTTATTCGGACTACTTATTCATAAACCCTTTGTTAGAAATAAAAAACACTAATGATGAAAAAGATAATCAATGATGATATGCTAACACCTATTCCATAGAAAATCATTCCTACGAATTCAATTGCGTTGAATTAATCCTCATGCGCACACATAATATTCGTAGTCAAGGGCAAAATCCCACTTACTATTAGAGACGTTTTCAGGAATTCATCACGATCTAATTGCCCTAACTTGCTCAAAATCAAATGATAGAGTGAAAATGATTTCAACATCATTTCATTGCTACTGGATCAGTAATTGGTACAGATTTATCAGAGGCAAAAAAAAGCCAACACTCCTGACCTTCCTTATTTTTTTTTACTAACTAAATGTTAACTAGACAGATGTATAACATCGAATTTTTAATAGGTGTTGAGATTTAAAAACTCGAGTTTCTCAAAAAATTGAAAATGTATTAAATTGAAGAAAAACATGATAAGAACCAGATTGAAAACAGATAAAAACCGTCAAAACTACCCTTTAAGAAAAATGAGCTGTTCGTTTCTAGTTAAAAGAACATAACGGCACTAATTTAAATGTTTATAGGGCATTTTTGTATCTAAAAGAAGGAAAGTGGCCTCTAACTTTAAGGTTATCTGCAAATCAAAGAAAATCGATGTGTGACGCAGCACGACAGACTTACGTAGCTGATTATTTTAATCTCTTGAATATTAACTATCTGTTAGACGAATCTGGTGAAATCCGACTAGAGGTTCCATAATCAATTTCTACCATAAGAAATATAAAATATTATTATTTTGGTCAAAAGTGGCTTTTTTTCGGTCGAAACATTTACTATATAAGTATTTGAGTCGATTTTGGAAACTACATACAACAGTTGTATATATATTGAAAACATTTTTTACTTCAATTCGAGGTCCGTCCCAATGGACTACAACATAAGTCCAATGATTGCATTAGCCCAACTCTTTCTTTTAAGAAAAAATCGTATTAATAAAATCTAGTATTCTTGGAGGAACTTATTTGAACCTAGTGCCAAAAGACTTCAAATTTCGTTACTAGTAAATACAATTAAGATGACAGTTATCGACTGAAATTAACACAGTGTAGGTAGTACTGGATACGTTCCTACTGCAAGGTTTATCTTACTTTAATGACAAAGACTTTCATTTCTGCTTATCTATCTTACACTTACACACAATATTTGACGTTCACAATAGCAGGTGGACATGGTGAGCGAGGGATGAGATCGTCATCTCCATTACGTTCATATAACAATCCTCCGATGCTTAGAAACAGGTTGACTTGGACCCTAGAACCCCAAAGTAAGAAATTGGTGAGGTATTAAGGCATATGTAACAAACTATTCATATAGGTAGGTTGGGACAGAATATAGCCACTACAGTGTTTTGTGGTGCACCACGACAACTCATCTGTGGATGAGCCCTCAGTCCATATCACCTGTCCTACTGGTAACTGCACAAGTACAAGGTGGTCCAGTCCCCTTCTTCTTTCGTTTTCCCCCCTGCTATCAATGCCACCACCAGTGTTGCTTTTCAATGAGTTTCAAATTGTTGATGTAAATCGCAATTCTGCCTTATGTGGAAGGGATGCTCCCCACTCTCAACCACTCCGTGGTCCTCCTTTCTGTTTTTACTTGAACAAGTCTATTCTAATCCGATATTGTTTCATGTACTCTCTCTCTCTGATCATTCTTTTCAAGATAATATCATACTTATCGTATGCTTGATTCTTTCATCATAAAACGTACAGGTTATGGGCCCAGCACGCTTCCACTGCTCTACTCTACAACCTCAGGGTCAAAGTCATTCCAAGGTTAAATCTAGAAAAATAACGGTATCCATGTTCTAACTGATTTTAGAGTTGCTGCATCTAAATCCGGGCTCATGATCTTTCGAATTTGTTTAAAGATCACACCAGCGTAATGGTTAATACCATTTTATTGATTTGGATTTTTGTATGAAGCTAACTTTACCTGCTGCCTCAATAAAAACTGACGGTGACACTATCCCAAATGGGAATGTGTGAAACATGTGTGAAACCCAAGATAACATGGATATGTATCGACATTGATTGTATGATCTTAAAACGACCTTGACCCTGAGGTCATAGGGTCAAACTGACCCCGGATTTGGATTCAGCGACCCAAAAAACATTATGTACACATGGTCTGGTCAGTGGCTTCTAACCTTTTTTTGTGTGTGTGCCTGTGTAATGGATGGGATCTATTATAGAAGGTGATATGCAAATCTCTAACTAACAGCATGCAACTAGAAAAGGACGGCAAAAGCGATCCTAATGTAACAGCCAAACGCTGACTTCAACCCACAGCAGATAAAGGGAAACTCTAAACTATTCCTGTAATTGTTAAACTTAGATGGCTCAAAAGTTTGCTGGGGAAACACACAACAGAATCTCTTTAATATCTGATATAAAAAAAGATTTAATTCCTTTGGCAAATATCTGGCACTAATTCATGAGGGCTACAACGAAAATAGTTTAGCTAAAAAACGATGCTGAAATTTCTGTTCGATTTCCTCAAGAATAAAAATTGTGACATTCTCACTCTGTACCCTTGAAATAAGTAATAGTTTCAAAATTAAAATGTACTACATAACGGTGCAAACCTTTTCGTCCGATGAGGATGAGAGCCTCTTGTTGGTCACCACTTTGGGGATGGGCGTCGAACGTTCTGAAGAATCCGAAAAATCGATCTTGATCCGTTTATGTTTGCTTTGAGGTGTCTTCTCGTCGCTCGAATCGGAGTTAGTTGGCGCCGCGTCATTATTTGATTTGACACTATCACATTTTCCATCTTTCGGAGATGAAGAGATTTTAATGACCTTCTTTTCTCGAGGTACTGAGGAATCAACAGGTGGTTTCAGCCTGTCTCTTTGAGCTGGCCGGTTGATGACAGGACTCGATAAACTGTTATTGGAGGGTTTACTAAAAGAAAACAAAAATGAGTAAATTAATCCAATTATAACGAATTAATTACATTTCGGTATTGATTATTTCAACACTAGCACCGCTTTGTTTCCACACAACGAGCTAGTGGCATGTTTGATTATGACAGTGTATCAACCAGGTATGTACTTTAGCTTAACATTTTATTTATACATCACTGAAATAAAGTCATTATTTACTTATCATCTCTACATTGAACGTGAATGAACGAGTACACTTCACTTTTCTTGACTAGTATTCTTACAATTTAATTTAGGAAGGAAGATATCACAGAATGGAGAGCAATTAAGATTTATTATGTGTTAATAACTGTAGTTTTAGATCGAAGTTACAATCTCATTTCTGATATTCCATACTTGGACCTCATATTTTCCATGAAAACCACTGGTGTAGGGACCTACCCCATTGACTCAACTATTGGTTTTGGAACAAAACGATTGATCGAACCAATAGCGAACAAATATTTCTCAGAGGTCTTCAACGATTGATTTGGTTGTAGTAACTGAGGAGCGGACAGCGATTTCAGACCATTTCGATTTACTATCAAAAATGACTAAGAAATACCACTCTAGGAAGGCACCCGCATGGTCGATATAGATGCGCTGCCAATTTCTATGTGGCTCAGCCCAAGGGTGAAAGGTTGTTGTTTTTGAAACACTCTGGACATGATCGAACATAATGTTTAATGTCTCGAACAATTAATTCCCAATACACGTGCTTTCTGGGGAGTGGTTTCATTTTTTGTCGCGCCCATGATCTTAGAGAACCATTTGCCGTAGATTCGAAGGTATGACTACTCGTAGACTCGGAATAGTAGGTCACGATGAACTCTGTGATACCTCCATTTCTAAGGTGATTGCCGATCTACAAAAGTTCTTTGTCTTCCATTGTTTGGCCGCGAATTGATCAATAAAAAAGTTCCATAGAATTTCAATTCTTATGAATTTTGAAGTAAGTCCTTACAAATGTTGTATACCAATGTGGTCGTCGGTTCACAACCAAAGAAACAGCTAGGTTCGAGTAAGTAATAAGATTTTATTAATAAGGTTCTCAATCTAGCTAAATTTCAAGTGATCCACTCCTGCCTCAAGATACGCTTCTCTCATTGCAGTTTTGACTGTCTGAGATAAAATTACACGAACTTATTCTTAAGTTCTTAAAATCTACAAGTTATGTACTTCAAACCTACAGTGGGACGTACCGAATGTTTTGTCTTCGGACACCAAAATCATATTTGGTCCCGACATTTCCGATAATGTGTATCATTAGTGAATTTACCTCTTAATGGAATTTTGTGTGCTTCCTGTAGAATCTCCAAGGGATATTCTCCTTCTGTTTTGCTTTTTGGCAAGGAGTCGCTCACGCCATGTCGATCCATAAGTTCTCTGAGGAAGCGGAAGAGCTAGGCGCTTGTAAATACTTATCAGTTCACTCATTTCAGTTCTTTGTAAATCGCATTTCAAGTTGTACTGAAAATGAAATTGCAAAAAGTTATTGAAAATTCATAAATTTGGTGAAAATAGATCAATCGAAATTAACGCTATATTTGGAGGTTTATTCCAGAGCAGTTTTAACGTTTTCATCACGTTTGTAATCTGTCCAATCGGCAAACACAACTAGGTAGGCAATAACTTTTCCTAACGCAAATCGTAAATTCATCCGGAGGTTTCTCAAAATCGGTACAATTCCCAATCTGCCTGAAATACGTTTGAGATGCTTATTTTCTAGAAGTACTCTGTACAATTCCTTGACTACAAGTTTGCTGCACATTTTAGAGTAAAGTTGTGATATCAGATGCCTATTGTATGTTTCAGTTCACGTGAAAGCAGCATTGCTTTCAGTTAAAATACTCATTCTCACCATTCAACTCAACTCGAAAGTTGACTTGGCTGATTAGAAGAAGAATCCAGATAGTCCCAGGGTAAGAAAATTTTAGTTTCTATCTTATGATGTTACTTCAACAGATATTATTGTCCTCAGAAATGGACCAATAATGAAAGCCGAAAACCCCAATCCCAAAGCCAAAAAAACCTAAGCCTAAGCTTGAAAACCTCAATCCACTATATGCTTAAAGATCTAAATGTACTAGAACCAACCTCAAAACGGTCTCCTGCCAAGAAATCCTCTCGTTTAGCCCACCCCGGACAAAAAATCCCCGAGTGAAAAATGACAGAAATTGCTTAAAGTTCTAAACTTGTACTTCTACAGAAATGAACCAACCTAACAAACGGTCTCCTGTATAATTAGCGTCGCTCGGCTCAAGGAGGCCGAACGGAGTAAACACAGGCCAAGCAGTTCGTAGCTAAGATCGAACGAGAAGTTCTGTGTTCATGACAGTCATATTAATCGCAAGTAAATACGGGTGCACTATTCAAAAGCCCAATTTATTCATCCAAGAGTTCAAGTCATCTACTTTTTCTTAAATAATATTAAAATACCGGTTCTGAAGTTAGGTGAAAGGCATGTGTAGGCACCTACTCAACCAGTTTAGCAGCACCCTATTGCAGTTCACATCTACAGATACTTCCCTATAGCTGTTCTACAGCCGTTTAAAAAGAATCACAGGTGATACTGACAGAAAATAAACAATGCCATGTATAAAAACAACTCACTCTCTGCAAGACTTCTACAATTTCGTCACCTGTCATTAGCTCAGGTTGTAAAAGCCGATACGTTGGAATACCTTCATCTTCCATATCGACTTAAGCTCAACGATGGTAGAATCGCGTCCGGTAATCTAGATAAATGTAGGTGAGACGAAGAAAATTAAAATAATCAAACGCTGAAAGCGTGCTAAGTAACACTGAAAATAAAGTAACAAGTTACCCGCGAAGACCAAGAAACTGAAGAGCACCAACACACATTTGGAAATCTTCTTATTCTTCTTCTTTTTATTTTTAATCTGATACGATCGCAGCTGTGAAAGATACAAACGGTGTAGAGGCCTAATTCAACACGTTCTATCAAATGGGCATTGTAATTTTCAATTATGACAGAACGTTTATATGAAGATTATCTGAAAATTTAATCACATCTCATTTTCCAGCAGGGTTGCCAATATTAATTCTCATGCTGAGTACAAGTGTAGAATACCGTAGAACGTATGGTATTCGTTCTACCTATAAAAAATAAGTTTAAACGGGATAAATTTTCAGTTCATTTACTATTCATGCTAATTCTCTTAGGATTTTATCATTTATGCTAATAGTTTTACGATCCCCGTAAGCTCTGCTCATCAGCCCCTTAGAGAGGGGGGAGGGCCAGTACATGGACCTTTGTGAGGTGGCCTGGATTTTTTTAAAAGCTCTCACGTTCAATTTTAATTTGGTTTGGAAGTATTTATACAGAACTATTCAATATACATATTCAACGCTGTAGAACTCAGTCATTCTCAATATTCCACAATGTTTACAGTAGTTCTTAGATGCTTTTCTTTTTAGGGGCCCCAGAATTTGGCCTCTGGGCCTGGATTTTCTCTCCACTGCTCATTTTATTCTTTATCCTTCCTAGAAAGGCTCAATGATAATGTAAATAATCTAACCTTCCTAATAATTTAGATATTGTCAACAAGAGGGCTACAGCCTGCAGGCTTCACGAGCCAACCCCTGCTTACTTTGACTGAGTGCTTATTATGGAATGAAATTTTGCGTCATTGCCTGGGAATCGGTAAGGAAATGGTATCGCCACGTGGGAGCAGTGTGTAATGAGCGAGATGAAGGTTGCTCTGGGAACAGCTGTCCCAGGAGAGGAAGTGAGAGGCTTGTTATGGAAATTCGCAGTGTGATGGGAAGGAGGAAGGGATGATTCTGTAAAATAATGTTGAGAGATGGGTAAGATTAGAATTGCTATGGGAACTGCTGCAGCAGGTGAGTTGGAGGAAGGCGGTTGCTGTGGAAAATAGCAGTGTGGGGTGTGAGGGAATGGGTGGCACAGGCGCGTTGCTCAGAAAATAGCCGTTTGATGAGGAAGGGATGGTGGCTATGTATGATGAGCAAGAATATGGTCATTATGGAAATCTCTGTTTCAGATAGGACGACGGTTGTCAGATTGGAGGGGATCGAAGATAGTAGTAAGAGCAGAGAGCGATCAAAAAGAGCATTGCTTTGCTACAGAGATGGCAGTGCTTGATTTCATGTTTGAGAGTGTGTCTCTATGAAATGTTTGAGCTGTGGTTGTGAAAACTGAGGTGTGAGATGTGAAACAGAATTGTCTTTATGGAAATGTATGAGCCAGATGTTAATGTTGGAAGGGGGTTAGTGTGTAGTTGTGGAAAATAGAGGTGAGAAATGAGAGAGAGTAGGAGGAACGATGGAACTAGCAGAGCAAGAAGGAATGGTTGGGAGAGGGGTTATGGGAATAACAGAACCATATTTGATGGGTGGCATTGAAAATCAACAAAAAATACCATGTGTTTAGGCACATTTTTGCAATTTAAACTCACATTCTTTATAGAATTGGAATAAGTAAAAATTTTCCATTGCACACGAACGGTGTAATTCCAATTTATTAGGGTTTTGGTAATTGGTATGGGCGATAGTTTTTATCTTCATCATTCTCATTCTCGCTGTGCAAGTTTATTGAACAGAATTATCAAACTTCTTAGTAGGTTTTAAACTGTCGGTTTCTCGTGGGTCAAGAAAAGTTGAGATAGGAGTTTCGTAAATAATGAACCCTTGTTAAATAACTTGCAGAATTTTTGTATTCAAGTTATGGGATCAATACCCTTTTAACTGCTGACCTCAGCAGTGCACATAATAAAAGGAACGCGGCCAGGCTTCGCAACTCAGTTCCGTAGTTGTTATCTGTGACGGTGCGTGGCAGGGCACCCTCTCGTGTTCTTGTTCTCATATCGAAATACTATCTAGTGAATATTCAAGAAATTCAAATAAAATGTTTTTAAAAAAAGTTCAGTCGAACACAACTTATCATTTTCGAATGCAGGCTGGCCCATCAAACGAAGGCTCCTCCTTTCTAAACCGGAATTCCGGAATTCTAATGGATTTCAAATAATGTTTGAATATATTATGAGCACACCAATGATGTTATTTCAAGAGGGAACCCACATTGTTTATAGCAGATCCGGATTCTAATCTCAGTTAAGTACATACAACTTTGACCCCTAATCGATTTTTGATCGCACGCAACACGCCCAGCAAACGCTCAATGCCCACGTGCGACCCCACAGAAATGTTTAATGGTGGACCAAAAAACTCTTTGCTTTTAATCTGCATGATTTTCTTTGAAAATGCACTAAAATGTAGACGTACAAAGTACTTAAGTATTTTCAACCATTTATTTCTATAGGAAAACGTAAACTGTATATTCACAGTGTACGAGCAGGTACCTAAGTTCATGCTACTATTTTGACTAAGTGTTCCAAACCAAACGCAGCCTTTTCTTTAACATGAAGACAATAATCACACTTTTGAATGTTTAATAGTGTTTATTTATGGGCGATTCGAAGGAAATGGTAATAAAGTGGCTAGTTACGAATCGCCCAGCCAATGCCTGGTATGGGACGTGGACAGCACTTCCTATACGTTAAAAAAATACGAATAGTCTAATGAACGAATTATATGTAATGAAACTTGTTCCACATTGATGACAGAAGTTGGTTATAGTTCCTAATCAGTAGGTAGGTATAAAAATACTATGTAACATTTATTAAGTTGACATAGGTAAGTGTTGAAAGGTATGAGTACAACTATAGATGGTGCCAAAGAAAATTAATGCAACTCAAACTAGACGAAATATTTTTTTAAAATTTCTTGTTATTACCAACAATATTCTGAAGGAAGGATACCGAAATACAGTAAAATTTAGTCGTAATTAAGCTCAAAACAATTTAAAAAAAGAAGACATCTCAACCTGGTTTTATACCCTTCAATTTCTCACAATCCATAATCTGGTTTGACATCGTAGGTAATACATGAATATTGAATTATTTCAACACCATCAAAAATCAATAAAATCATACAAATAATCTGAATCAGTATCAAATTTACACAGACTTTAGCGTAAGGGCTTACATACATCACATTTCCTATAAAAAATGAAACAATATGGATTTTGTACAGCTTGCTTTTCTAACACCTTATTTGAGTGATCAATAAATAGATACAATATAGTCACAGGGGGTTAGCATTATATATTTCTCATTTCCAGAGATGGAAATGTCTGAAAGTTACTTTGGTAAGCAACCTACTCCTTTACCCCATCAGATTTGCAATCCTTTAACAACTTCTTTGGTTTTAGATTTCACTTGGGTGTAAGTAGATCCAATCGAGTCTCCAAACCTTCTCCAAAAAGACTTCTCGGTAGTCTGAGGAGATTTGTAACTCCAAGAGGGAGCCTGATTGGCCGATCCTACATTTTTGCGTGTATGTTGCGTGCGGGCAATATCACCTTCGAGTGCGGACAGAAAAGAATCGATGTCTGCCTGTCGGCCGGGGGACCTCTCGACTCCATTCACTCGGGTTCTACTAAATTCCTGTTCTTCCCTCTTGACTCTGACGCTTTCTCCGTTTTTTTCGATTGCGTTCCTTTCCTCAGATGTCAGTCCAGCGAGGATTTTAGGGTGCATGGGCACTGCAGCAGATGTAGTGCTCTCACTGTCATCGGGTTTAGAGACTACTTCTGTCACCATGACCTTATTCTCAGGATGCTGCTGTTCTGTAATATTAGAACATATCCTCATTAGTTTCTAAATCATATTGAATACAGGATGAATGATGAAAATGCAGAACCATGAAAACTTGAAAAAAAAGACGGATTAGCGTCTTATAACGTTTTTATACACAATGCTACGAAATAGTAAGTTCTAGGGGCTTAAAGGAATTATCAATTGTGAATACCAACATTTTAAAAAAATTGTCAAGTTGGGTTTTTGGTGTAGGCAATATGAACGTATAGATTTGTTATACGTTCGGATAAACTCATCTCGGAAGGTACAGCATATGCGTGATTCTCAAAAGAAGCGCAAATGTTATGTTATGTAAGGATCAGGTGTTGCATTTCTTCTTTAAATAAAATCTAAATACCAATGTGCCCAATAATCACGGTCAATCAGGCATGTTTCTATTCATAAACAAATTTGGTTTATTATTCAATAATAAACCATTGTAATCGCTCTTGAAAAAAAAATTCTAACCCCCTCTGAAAATTTCATGGTTTACGTTCCAAAGGGTGTAGAATCCGAATCTGCAATAAAAACGCTGCAAATTCTTTCACTGGGGTTTATCATTCAATTGGCTTGCGTTCATAATTTGAATTTCTAGCTTTGGAGTGTGCGCGTTTCACAAGATAGAGCGATTATTGAATTTCAGGAGATATGCATCAAGCACGTAAATCTGTTCTCAATCCAAAATACCTATTTGGATTGATCAGTTGATCATATTTGATGTGCCTCCTGAAATTCAATAATCGCTCTATCCTGTGAAACGCGCACACTCCAAAGCTTAGTAGAAATTCAAATTATGAACGCAAGCCAATTGAATGATAAACCCCAGTGAAAGAATTTGCAGCGTTTTTTTATTGAACCTCAATCCCCCCACAATAAAAACATCCATAATTTATCAAGTCCTTTAGCGCTCGTATTGCGTTAAAACTTCCCCAAACCCAAATTTAAACGATGTAGCCAAAGGTAGACTGATGTAGAGGAGGCACACAAATATGATCAACTGATCAATCCAACGTGCTCTATGCATATCTCCTGAAATTCAATAATCGCTCTATCACCTGTGAAACACGCACACTCCGAAGCTTAGTACAGATTCAAATCATGAACGCAAGCCAATTGAATAATAAACCCGAGCGAAAGAATACTTATTTACCCCAATAATAATATTGAATAATAATCCCCAGTAATAATATTTACCTATATATTATCAGCGTTTCATACATATCAGTGCTTCAACCCGTGTATCGGCTATAAACTACAAGTATCCACATCGGCTATCACTCCAGTAACCACATTCACTACAACTCGACGCTATCGGCATCCCTAGGTTACAAACAAACAATAATAAACCAAAAAACGCAAATGTTGACACCATAAATCGGTCCATACATCGGGAATGGTTTGACCTACGGACCTGGGGAGGGACTCATTCGATTCCTAGAGGTATGTTCTTCAAATAGGTATAAATTTAGGCCGCTTCGACTTGTTTTGAGGTTTTTAGGGATTTTACAAAACTTTCACAGCCCTTGAAGGGCACTTTAAATTGAGTGAGAGAGCTGGCTCAAGAATTGGGGCGTCGTCGGGCCAAGACGGATTTTTCCTGAAAATTTCAGATCCTTTGCTCCAGCCGTTTCGAAGATATCGTGCGTACGGCGGACGGACGGAAAAACTTTTATTGCAGATTTGGATTCTAAACCCTTTGAAACGTAAACCATGAAATTTAATAAACCATTGTAATCGCTCTTTCTAACCCCCCTGAAAATTTCATTCGATCTGCAATAAAACATTTTCCGTCCGTCCGCCGTAACGATATCTCAAACGGCTGGAGCAAAAAATTTTTTTTCCATCTTGGTCCGACGACGCCCCAATTCTTGATCAAAAGTGCCCTTTAAAAAAAGTTTTGTAAAATCGCAAAAACCTCAAAACTAGTCGAATCGGCCTAAATATTTTCCTATTTGAAGAACATACCTACCATGATTAATCGAATGAGCCCCTCCCCAGGTCCGTAGGTCAAACCATTCCCGATGTGTGGCCCGATTTATGGTGCCAACATTTGCGTTTTTTCGTTTATTATTGTTTGTTTGTAACCTAGTGCTGTTCGGCCGATAGCGTCGAGTTGTAGTGAATGTGGATACTGGAGTGATAGCTGATGTGAATACTTGTAGTGTAGTTAGTAGCCGATACACGGGTTCAAGCATTCTGATAATTATAGGTAAATATTATTCAATATTATTACTGGGGTTTATTATTCAATATTTTTACTGGGGTAAATAAGTATTCTTTCACAGGGGTTTATTATTCAATTGGCTTGCGTTCATGATTTGAATCTTACTAAGCTTGTGAGTGTGCGTGTTTTACAGGTGATAGAGCGATTATTGCATTTCAGGAGATATGCATAGACGACGTAAATCGGTTCTCATCCAAAACACCTATTTGGATTGATCAGTTGATGATATTTGTGTGCCCCCTCCACATCTGTCTACCTTTGGCTACATCGTTTAAATTTGGATTTGGGGAAGTTTTAACGCAATACGAGTGCCAAAGGACTTGATAAATTATAGATGTTTTTATTGTGGGGGGGGGGGGGTATTGAGGTTCAATAAAAAAACGCTGCAAATTCTTTCACTGGGGTTTATTATTCAATCGGCTTGCGTTCATGATTTGAATTTCTACTAAGCTTTGGAGTGCGTGTTTCACAGGATAGGGCGATTACATGAACCCAAATATGATCAACTGATCAATCCAAATAGGTATTTTGGTCGAGAACAGATTCACGTGCTCCATGTATATCTCCTGAAATTCAATAATCGCCCTATCCTGTGAAACACGCACACTCCAAAGCTTAGTAGAAATTCAAATCATGAACGCGAGCCGATTGAATAATAAACCCCAGTGAAAGAATTTGCAGCGTTTAAACTGCATTCGAGGAATCCCAGGGTTAAAAGAAACATTTCGCGGTATGAATTGGGAAAATGATTAAATCCGCAAAATAGATAGGTTAAAAAAATAGATACTACTTTTCGGGAAAAATGATCGAAAATCATTTCTAATATTCAGACTAGTAAAGTTTAAATAAATCAGAATGGTAAAATTAAAAGGAGTCGCGCTCACAATGTGTTCTCAGAATCTATATCTGATATAAAGTAAAAATGTATTTATTTTTCAGCAAAATTGATCTATTATTCATTTTGTTGAAGCTCTCTTGAAAATCATTGAAATCATCATTGAAAATAAACCGCAAAGGAATCACCTAAAAGGCAATGTCATTGTTGAACGATATAATCTCATTAATGTATGTTTATCATTGTTTTCATTATTGAATGTTTATTTTCGTTTATAATCTGTATTTCCTGTAACTGGGCTTGACCCGTTTCATATAAATAAATAAATAAATAAAAGCAGGTTAACCTACAAAGTGTGAACAAATGTTAACGCGTTTACGCGATTGCGACGAAAATCAAACCACGCGGCGTGAGCGTTTGCCGCACGGTGCCGCGCTGTTACGTATGACACATCCATAGAATCGCATTGTTTGACGGCGCCCACAGCTTGGCGGCGCCCACAGCTTGGCGGCGCCCACAGCTTGGCGGCGCCCACAGCTTGGCGGCGCCCACAGCTTGGCGGCGCCAGCTCGCTCGCGTTCGTTTTCCACGTAAGCCAAGACACGGCGTGTGGTTTCCCCGACGCCTGCGCCTGCGGCACGCGATTCCTACATGTACCTAAACGGGCGCGAGCCGCGCCGTCCTGTGGAAGAGTTTTCTCTCAAGAGGCGCGGCGAGGCAAGCGGGCAGCGCCGCTGGCCCAGCGCCCGAGAACCTCGGTTCCAGCTTCAGTTTCGATCACGTCGTGCGACAGTACATGTTCAGTTATTTTCAATGCATTTCTACAATATGGGCATTAACTTTCATGCGTTCGCGCCCACACGACTCACGCTCGCGCAGCTGGCTATTGACCGCCCTTGCTTTTTTCAATGGTTGTCTTGCTGGTTTCTCTACTTTCGATTGCAGTAAATACAAAAGAACTAGAACGCAATTCAAAAAACATATTTTTCATCAAAAAATTCTTTACTATCCAATATAACATAGCCGTTAATTGTCGTTAATAGCTAAAAATAAACTCTTGCTTCCGAAAAAACGCAATTGGCTTCAAAAGGCCACTTGGAAAATGATTACTTTTGTTCAATTTTTCCCTTTGTTGAAAAACTAGATTATTTATTTCAATTGAATTAGAAGATACGGTATAAAATCGCTTATACTTAGGTATTTAAACTCATCTATTAACGTTACATGAACAGGAAACTCACACAAGCGATGTATCAAAAAGGCCACTTGGACGATAATTCTTTCAAATTTTTTTGTCGTAAAACTGTCATTTTTTTAAGTCTAAATAGATGGAAACTAGAAACGCTGCAAATTCTTTCACTGGGGTTTATTATTCAATTGGCTTGCGTTCATAATTTGAATTTCTACTAAGCTTTGGAGTGTGCGCGTTTCACAGGATAGAGCGATTATTGAATTTCAGGAGATATGCATGGAGCACGTAAATCTGTTCTCAACCAAAATACCTATTTGGATTATTGATCAGTTGATCATATTTGTGTGCCTCCTGAAATTCAATAATCGCTCTATCCTGTGAAACGCGCACACTCCAAAGCTTAGTAGAAATTCAAATCATGAACGCAAGCCAATTGAATAATAAACCCCAGTGAAAGAATTTGCAGCGTTTTTTTTTTTTTTTTTTTTCATTGACTGGTACAGAGCGATTACAATGGTTTATTATTGAATAATAAACCAAAAATTTCCGTCCGTCCCAAACGGGTGGACCAAAAGATCTGAAATTTTCAGGAAACATCCATGTTGGTCCGGCGACGCCCCAATTCTTGAGCCAGCTCTCTCACTTAATTTAAAGTGCAATTTAAGGGTTGTCAAAGTTTTGCAGAATCCCTAAAAACCTCAAAAAAAGTCAAGGTGTCCTAAATTTGTACTCTTTTTGAAGAACACTCCACGAGGAATCGAATGAACCCCTCCCCAGGTCCGTAGGTCAAACCATTCCCGATCTATGGCCCGATTTATGGTGCCAACATTGGCGTTATTTTGGTGTATTATTGTTTTTGTGTTGATATCAGTAACCTAGTGACGTACTGATGTAGTGATGTAGTAATGGATACTGTAGTGAGCTCCTAAAAGGCTTTGTAGCCGATACACGGGTTGAAGCATTCTGATAACCATAAAAAACGCTGCAAATTCTTTCACTGGGGTTTATTATTCAATTGGCTTGCGTTCATGATTTGAATTTATACTAATCCTTGGAGTGTGCATGTTTCACAGGTGATAGAGCGATTATTGAATTTCAGGAGGCACACAAATATGATCAACTGATCAATCCAAATAGGTATTTTGGTTGAGAACAGATTTACGTGCTCTATGCATATCTCCTGAAATTCAATAATCGCTCTATCACCTGTGAAACACGCACACTCCAAAGCTTAGTCTAAATTCAAATCATGAACGCAAGCCAATTGAATAATAAACCCCAGTGAAAGAATTTGCAGCGTTTTTTATTTGACGTTTAAAGCCCAATTGATCATGACCACCACCGTTGATGATCTCACATACACCATATCTTAGAATGTTGGACGTGTAGGTATTTTTCGTTGAAAAACCTTTTAAAACTTTAAATCTTACTTCAACCTGTACAGAAATGAAATCACCTGTCTTTTGACGTGAATGTAATGCCTAGACACTCATTTGAAAGTTTGTAATAGAAAAGTCATCATTACCGTCTGCCAAAGTTTTTGCCACGGTAACTAGACTCCGTAGTTTAGTTTCCTTAATTAGACTAACTGTAGTTTAGTTTCCGTGGTTTTTGCCCTCGTAAGGGAAGCAAATAAGGGAATTTCGCTTTTGGAAGTGTCTGGCAGCACTGCCAAAGAGTGAGGAAGGCTTCAGTTTCATAAAAATTGGACTAAAACTGTAGGAATCTGCGGACACAATGTCCGATAGACAAGATGAGAAAGTTGTTCTGAAAGGTCTGAAACGCAAGATGTAAGCTGCAATTTTGATGTTAGAGAAATATCTTACCTTCAGCTACCTGTAGGTAGACTTGGAGGCAAAAGCGCTTTATTAATTATTTTGTTCCTATGTTTGAAATCTTAGATAATTGGAAATATACAGCACATCAAGAGGTAAATTATTCTTAAATCCGTCCTCTTTCACTGGTAAAAACGGCAACGAAAATGATTGGTTCTGGTGTGGAGTTCTACACTTGCAATAGTTTTTAACACGTTCGGTGCGGGTTTTTCGGTCGAGTTGTACGGCTGTACGGAGAGGCCAATGCATGGTAGAGGTGTGTAAACCCATTTCACATGAGGGAATTGACTCCCTGCAGGTCACTCAGTTCAAAGACAAGGTCAGTGGGAGAAGTTCACTCCGTGATTGAATGCGACCTGCGGTTTACTCCGCTATTCACTTTGTGAATGAATGGGACCTCTATTACCTTCGTGTACAGTCAGGGTTCGGTAGATGATAGACGTCTACTGTACTCCTTAGGTGAGTACTTCTGAGTAAAACAATGATAGGTACCGAAACGAGGTCATTTTCCGAGTCCTCATGAATAAATTTTATTTGAATGGTAGAATCTGCTGTAAAGGAACGGCGATCTGCCAGGGTTGTTAGGTGGGGAGAGTGAACGGTTATCTTGAGCCAAGACTCCTCAGCAAGAGACGTTTGCGACCTGAAGGTCTCGAATTTCGCTTGCCACGAAAAGTTCGCAACTGTCTGAGTAGTTGGAATGTCGGCCACGAGGAGCCATTCTGTCACAAACGTCTTGTGATGAACTGCAGGTCTTCCTTCGACAGGTCATTTGGGACAAGTTCACTTGAAAGAGAAGGTCTTTGAGACAAGGTCACTCACTCACTACCCACCTCTAATACATGGGCCAATACTGGAATGAAATTATGGTCCAGTTTCCTTTTTGAGTGCGGCTCACGCGCTCGGCGCGTGAGAGATTCCCACTGTTCAGCTAAACATATCTGCGTGAATGTTGCCTAAAAAAGGGACTTTTAATAACTAATAGTTATATGCAATGAATAAGTCTGGAGAAAAATTGAGATTTGAAATTGAAACGATTGAATTTGCCATTTACCTTAACTCACGCGCTCAGCGTGTAAGCCCGCAGCGAACGTGTTAATCATTAAACATCTCCCCTCGGAAATAAAATTGAAGACTCGTAATTATTGAGCGTGAACAAAAACTTTTAACGAACTTTGTAGAAAATGATTTTAACCGTCGTTAGTCGGTCCGATGAATGCGTCATTCGGTTGTTAATACGTACCTAGAGACGATGATTATATGATTCCTCACCATCGTTATTCTGAATCGAACATTCGAGTCGGTATTGAACAATTTTAGGTGGATACTTCCAAACTCCTCAGATATTCAGATGAAAGATGCGACGTTTGGGTCGTTAAAATTCTTATTACCTGTCCGCTTAGGCACTCAGGCAACTACATTAAAGCAAAATCTATCGTCACAATATAAGGTTATGACGAATGTATTTGTGTAACCTTCTTCCTACTTACATTTTCCGACGGCTAAACTACATTTTGACCAATCAATATTCCTCTGCAACATTGGATGAAGGTGTAGTTATGGAAATCATAACCGTTCCTCAATTTGAATTTTGAATTTGCATTCTATCGTTAACCATTTTCTTGGTTTTATAAGTTAACTAACAATGTATGTGTCGCAGTTTAAGAAACAAACGTCCCATAGGTATGGTATCATCATCTTTTCAATATGGACACATGATCTGATCTCTTTGAACGGCATTAAAGAATGACCTGGTGAGCTAGTACAACTGATAACAGAACAAATCAATCAATTGTTGAACATTTTCAGCTAACAACATCTTGCAACATCTCTCTTCCTCACTATCAAAAATAGCGAAGCTTTCTAAAGTCAAGAACTGATAATTTCATTTACTCTTTGCTTGGCAGTTACTTTTGGTTCCATGCCTGGTGTCTGTTTGAATTGAATTATATCAATGAGGCACTGTGAGCCTCATCATAGAGTTGTAGTGGAGAAGGATCATTGTCACCCGTATTCCGTCCCCCCTGCGTTGAGAACATTCCGTTGACGTGACGGAAGACAACCTCCCAAGGAGTGATCAGGGCGCACCCCACTTTTCTCTGAAGCTTTGTCATCTCAAACGTAACTTTCATCTACCGAACTGAAGGATGGAACAACCCAGTTAGTTATAGTTTTTCTTTTAATTAACGAAGGACATTTTAACCATCGGGACTGCGTTAGAAGGTTCCTAATTCGGGAATGGGTTTCCAGAATGAAGGATTGCAGAAAACTAGCATTGTATGCCTGGATGTTGTGCTACATCGCAAGTAGTCAACTTTGATGAACCGATTGTGTCAATTGAAATTGTATAGGTGGTTGCTTCGAGAAAGTAAAATCTCATACCAATCCTTTTCTTAATTACATTAGATTGACTAGATGCTACTGCCAATATTTAAACATTACATACAGCTAGGGTACCTTACTAACCATTCAAGACTGCTTCTGCAACGAACACTGGAAGGTTGAACTGGGCCAATGCTGATCCATGTAGCACCGCCAAAATCAAGAATACAGACGCGTAATGTGCTCCCATATTCAACGACAAGTGATGTCTACCTGAAATAAGATATTGAATTATTATATCGGAAGGAACCTTGATATCGTTAAATATTATTTTTGTGAGAGTAGCAGTTGGTAGGTAAACAATACTTTTGATGATAATAAATATACGAGTTAACAGTATCATTATAGAAGAGCACGCAGTACAGGAATAATGAAAAACACAGGGGCCATTTAGTAAAATTTGAGCCTAGACGGATTAGTCGCATAGCAGTGTGAGGGGCCTGATTTGAGTCATTAACATGAAATTCATCACAATCAAATTCAAACAAAAACGTTAAAGTTATGAGTAACACTGTTTTTTGAAAATGACAACCCATAACTGAAGTGGGGATCATTCGGTCTAGTAAAGGTCCGTTGTGGGTTTCTGGACAAGGGAAACGTTCAACTGGGGGAGTTTTTAGAACTAATCGCTTTGTTGAATGAGACTGCATCAGCAATACGGGACTGCAGTACATGTACCTACTACAGATCTGGTTAGCAATTATATCTCTCTGCATAATCTCTCGGCCCTGAATTTCACAATAAGGAAGAGATTAGATTAGGGGAATGGATTTGTTATCGTTTCCAAGGGACGAGGTGATATGCCTGCAACACCCTGAAGGTACCCCTGAAGCTAAAAGGCTTCAGGTTGTTGCCGAGACATAGTAGTTTTGAAAACAGGAAGGGGAACAACCTATGTCAGTTACACAACTTGGGATTTCAAAAAGCAATGAGTAGGGAGAAGGGAACAGAAATGGAACGAGGCTCACAACAGACAGGGCAGGAGTAAATATGTCATTTTTAAGGGGTAATATTTAAAAGGTATAGCCGAATTTGTCTATTGAGGCATTGCGAGTAAAAGGGACGTCGGAGGAGACACTTCAGAGGGTAACCAAGCCCTGCTACCTTCTAACAAGGGTATGAGATATGTCTGCAGCACCCCAAAGATCTTCAGGAATCGTAGTTTCAAGAAACGGGAAGAGGGATCTATCCATATCCATCACAATTCATAAGATGGTTAATCTATGCTGAAGGAAGTTAACTTGGAATGAACCCCACCTTAACTTGAAAGATCATGTCACCGATCAGACCTCGTGGTAGTGACAGGGTTAGAGGCACGTATTATTGGTCTTTTACAATGCTAGTACTGATGTTATAGTATCTAGTTAGAAATTACTGGTAGATGTCAACGCTGTCAAAATTAGGAACTAAATTTGAAGCACTACACCAAACAGCCGTGTATCTAGTAGAATCTATGTGACTTTTTTACAATATTTTAGAGCTCACAAAGGGGGAAGTCATCTTAATCCAATTTCCGGATTCAACGTTTTTGAAACGCAAATCCATACTATCACG
Organism: Creontiades dilutus; assembly: GCA_031894815.1. NCBI lineage: Eukaryota > Metazoa > Arthropoda > Insecta > Hemiptera > Miridae > Creontiades > Creontiades dilutus. Next base: position 7,157 of record JAVIWC010002863.1, on the reverse strand, counting down.
TCGTAAATTGTAGATTGGGAGTGTAAATAACGTAAAAATTAGTTTTGGGAACTAAGCATCGTCAGGTAAATGTCCTAAGGAGTCTACATACTAAATTACAGTTTTGGAGTGTAAACGGCGTGGAAATTATCTTTGGAAGCATCTCAGCTGATCCGGGGCCAAAGCAACAGTTTAAGGGATCTACAGACTGAATTGCAGCTTCCTAGTGTGAATGACGAATAAATACTTCAGGCACATTGAAAATTACCATTTCATGACGGCTGTCGCTAAATTTTCGAGCACGCGACCCAGCGGTCAAACAAGATACATTTTACAATTTAGTGTGGAGTAGCTTAATTTTGAGTAAAATAATCATTACCAAAAACGGTGAACCAATTCCCTCTTTTACTTAGAAATGTCGCTCTTTAATTATGCTCAACTTATTTTCATTAAATTACCTACAACGCCATAAAAAATTATCAAAACATTATCATAGCAAACTCAAACTGTGTTCGAATTCAGCACTCCAAATACGACTGCAATAATTTACATTATGAAAGGTATGCTTAAACAAACAGTGACTCAGTGAGTAATAATAGTCAGTGATAAACATGCGGGGAAACGTCTCACTTGAAGATTTAAATGTTCATCAAGGGAGGTCACCACTCACCAACCTCTGGCTGTCATCTATTTTGGACTCAGTTTGAGACTCTATTTATAATTTTAGCGTTTATTTTAAATACAGGTATGTATGCACGTCGTTCAACAACTGTTTCGAAACTTGTTTTGAAACTATAGTGAATAAACGTAGATCATTATTTACGATTTCCGGTCCATTATTCGGAACGGAAACACAATATGGGTATGTGAAACTATCATCAATCAACGAATATTTACGATCCAAAACAATAATGCCATGATCTAAGGCATTGTAAATTTAATGCTTTAGTAGAAGCACAGAATTTGCAGAATGATATTATCTTGAATTCATAATATTTATGTAATATATTTGTTGTCATATTTTTCTAAAACGGAGGTACATAGTAATAGGCTCAGTGGGCAGCGGAATTAATGGAGACCAATCTAACGGTTTCCTGAAGTCGGTTTTCATATAATTTCGTGGGAAAAATACCTCGTTGTCAGAGCAGTTGACATCATGGAATATTTTTAAGAAGGCGTAGGAAGTGAGGCGTACTAACCTAATAGAGACAATTGAAGAACTGTGAGCACTTCGAGTATTCATGAGCAAGCTTTGAACGAAAACGGAGTAAGACAGAACGTTGTTTGTTTGTGCCCCTTTCACTTTGTAAGCCTTGAGGGGCATTGGATGGTCCTCTCCGTCCCTTTCACTTTCCTGAGCCAATAGGATTTAATCTCCTTTTACCTTGGCCTGTATAAGATGTGCTTTCTGTGTTGTACCTTCAGTTCATGTGTGTTGCTGATGATGACCTAACCGTTACAATCGATTTAACTGTGTAACCCATTATTTTCGTGTAAATATAGGCTACGTCCTACCTTAATCCGTTTTTATTGAAATCGGTTTCCACAATTTCGTCGCGAGTGACTTATCCGTATCAAGCTTTGAATTCACATTTTATTCAATACAAAGTTACGAAACGGTACAAGCATCACATAAAGTTGTAAATGGACTTTTTCTGAATAAGATTCCGGTGCAAAAATAAATTGTTTTTTATTTGAACAATTTTTTTAGTGTTCGTATCGATTCTAGCTTATTATAATGACATTTAAGTACATGTTTCAGCACAGTTTTATGCACATAACGGTATGAAGACATAAATGTTTAAAATCCATTTTCCAAGCTTGATCAATTTTATTAGTATTGTTCTGTTGTAAAACGCTGCAAATTCTTTCACTGGGGTTTATTATTCGATTGGCTTGCGTTCATGATTTGAATTTCTACTAAGCTTTGGAGTGTGCGTGTTTCACAGGTGATGGAGCGATTATTGAATTTCAGGAGATATGCATAGAGCACGCAAATCTGTTCTCAACCAAAATACCTATTTGGATTGTTCAGTTGATCATATTTGTGTGCCTCCTGAAATTCAATAATCACTTTATCACCTGTGAAACCCGCACACTCCAAAGCTTAGTAGAAATTCAAATCATGAACGCAAGCCAATGGTTATCAGAATACTTCAACCCGTGTATCGGCTATAAACCCTTTTAAGAGTTCACTCCAGTATCCACGTTCGCTACATCACTAGGTCTACTGTAATCAAAACAAAAACAATGATAAACCAAAATAACGCAAATGTTGGCACCATAAATCGGGCCATACATCGGGAATGGTTTGTCCTACGGACCTGCGGAGGGGCTCATTCGATTCCTCGTGGAGTGTTCTTCAAAAAGAGTCTAAATTTAGTCCGCCTTGACTTTTTTTGAGGTTTTTAGGGATTTAACAAAACTTGGACAACCCTTAAAGGGCACTTTAAGTTAAGTGAGAGAGCTGGCTCAAGAATTGGGGCGTCGTCGGAACAACATGGATTTTTCCTGAAAATTTCTGCTTTTTTGCTTCAGCCGTTTGGGAGAAATTGTGCGTACGGCGGACGGACGGAAAATTTTTTATTGCAGATTCGGATTCTACACCCTTTGAAACGTAGACCATGAAATTTTCAGGGGGAGTTAGAATTTTTTTTTTTTTCAAGAGCGATTACAATGGTTTATTATTGAATAATAAACCAAAATAAATGAATTTGTCGATTTTTAGCCGTTTTACAGTTTTTAGTGATTTTGTTTGGACATTTTTTGAAATTTATTTACATATTCATATAAAACATCCTTAAAACGCTGGAACCGTTTCAAAATATCTTTGAATGGATTTTCAGGAGAACATTTTTGGAGTCATTGCAATTTGAAGAAAATTCGCTAGACCTAATGTTAAATAGAGAATTTAAGAAGGTAGGTTAGGCGTAGGGTTGTATAGGCAGTGTACTAGATTCTATGAAGCGAAAATGGTTGTAACGTGGAAAACCGTGTTAATCACTCCAAAATAATTTTCACGAATACTGATCCGTACTAAATAATTACGTACCAACCGATGAGTGTGTTATTAATCCTAGGGTTACGTTCCGATAGTGGTAACTCCTTCATTTCTCGTAGTTGAGGGAAAAAGGTGCACTTCGTCAGCTCATCGGTGAGTTTATCATAATGATGATGGCTTAAAGCTTGACATTTACTCAACAGCGAGGCTCTTTATATTGTCGAGTTAAACTCAATTTTGATATTTTTCCGTCATCTTTTAGAACATATAATGTTAATACTTTTACTACTATTAATATACTGTTATTAATTTTATTCTTTTAGAGCATATATATCTATTTAGAATCTCTTGATGGATTCGGTTTTGAGAACTGAGAAATGAATTTTTATTTGTTCCTATATCGAACTCGTTTTTTTTTTTAAATTAATCAGTGGTTGACTTCAATGCTCTACATGTTTCAACCCGAATACGGTATCTCATCCTTCTTGATAACTATAAATAGGTACCTACTTATAGGCAAACTGATAGACTGCACTCGACGCCCCTCGATCTGAGAAGGATAATGAGCGGTACTACTCTAAAATTGAGGCCCACTATGAATTATGTTGTTTTACATTGTTAATCATGATTAATTATTGCTTTTTATGATAGTAGGAGTATCTTAAATTTAACCAAAACCGTCTGCCAAGTTGAAAATAGCACATAGCTTCCTCGTACCGGTCACATGAACTTTTATAGATCATTAAATCATTAACGTTATTGTAAATAAATTCAAAATATGTCGAATACTTGAAGTCGTGTTAGCGAAAATGCCATTGGACGTGTTCCTGTAGATGTCAACGCCCTCAATTGGGTGATTCACCACGTAAGCAATTGGTATTATGGTTCTGCCTCGCTAATTTTGTAGTGGAGACAATAAAGACGTAATTGAAATGGGATGATTAAATCGGCTTTCTCCAAATATCCTCCAAATTTGATCAAGATTAAACTACTAGTTCCTGAGAGAATACGCTTGGTGGATTTATGTTTGCACATCCGCAGAGTGAGTTATTGATTTCTGAGCGGTGAAGTTCATAGGGATAACCCTGACATTTCCTGCGCATTTTATCAAAATCCGATGGTAACGGATAAAGCTTGACTAAAGTATCTGCAAACAACCGATAGACGCTAAGACAAGAAACGGAAGTTGTTCAGTATAGTACAAAACGCAAAATACGAGTGGAAATTTTGATTTCGGAGCGAAAACTCTGCAAATTATTACCCAGATGTTTATTATTCTGAATCATAGAGCCCTTCTATGTTGATCACTGATCTATGTACATTAGATCTATGGCGTTATTTAAACTCGACCACCTCATGCCTCCATATTTTATAGTTGCTTTAGAATTGAAAATATTTTGGCTGATGCTGGCCACGCGTACTAGCTCAGACCTCCCGTTGAATGAGCTCTGTAGAATAGATCTGCAGCCTGACCGCCTCCCTTTCCGATTTTTGAAGTGTTGAGCGAAGGGATGATTTTTGATTTGGAGCACATTTTGGTCTGCTCTCACGCGATAGAGAGTATTGGTGAGCGACCGGATGACCGCACAGCGCCGGGAGTGGTCTCATTCGACCCGTGGAACGAATTTCTATCTAAATCGAACCAAAACACCGAAAGTTTTTGAAATTTTGCCTTTTTGATAGATTAATCCTTACATGTGATCCCTTAGGGTCAAGATGCCGAGATCAGTAGCTCACCCAAAATCAATGTTGCATTTTTGAGCTAAATTTCTCAAACTTTAGTTCAGTAGTTTTGAAGAAGAGCATACGGCGGAGATTTTTAAAATTACATTTTTGAGATTTCCATAAACCAATAACTTCTGAGGGGTTGTAGAAATTTGTATGTTCTCGGTCGTTTACTTAGATTTATTGTAGAAAATAATAAACCTATATTCGATCATCTGCCGACAGTGAAAACAAAGTGTCCATTACGCATAAGTAGACTTGGAAGTAAAATTGGTAAAAATTGGGGGATTACCATACACTTCTCTAAATTGAATGAGGAAAATAGTTTTGAAGTTTATGAATCCTTTGCTCATAGCTCAGTATCTTCAACGTTCATTTCTGTTCTCCTGAATAATCTTTTGTTAATCAAGTGGCGAACATGTACCCCAGGTCGATGGGAAACTTGATCCGGTGGTTTGTTTGGGTCCTTTGTTCTTTGTGTTGACATTTCTGTGTTTTAGAATAGGAACCTCGTACGTACGCCTCAATTTGTATGTAAATACTTGCAGGTGTTTATTTCGGTCACGTATATCCTCTCGAGAAGACTCATTCCATCAGGTTGTCCAGTAGAGATGGAGGTGAAGGGAGAATTCGCACAAGGCCATCCTCCTAGACACGGACCCCAACAGGTGTAACACTGCCAAATCAAGTGCGAAGTGTATCTCGTACATATTCACGGCACGACCCAAACACAATTTGTAGGTATTACAAGATACCAAAACACAATACCACCGACTGCATCGCTAAAAAAGAGATGAAGGCCCTGGGTTTCCTAAAAAGGAGTACTCGTGAATACACAAATGTGCCAGTTCTAGTGCTTCTGTATAAGACACTAGTCTTCCGGTACTTGAATATAATTCAGTTTTATGGTCTCCTCACCATGAGGTTTATCGGGCACAGTTGGAACGGGGAGCTTTGTTCGCTGTATTGCGTTCAAGCCAGGCATCACGGCGGCTGAGTTACCTCTCAGAGCATCCACAACATCTCCATAAGCTCCTAAATGTTAAAATTGACTGCCCCCTCTTATTGGAGCGTTTAGTTTTCAAAGTGCCACGTCAGTCGTCCCGTTCCACTACACGAGCTACCTACAGAATGCCCCCTTCACGAGAATCCCAAGGCTTGCAAATGCTGTCCTCAATAACTCACCCACTCTTGACTTTTTCAACTCCTCATTGAACTCCACCAAAGAATGCACAACCAGCTTCCTCACATCTCAACACTATTATAGACATTGATGATAATAATGCAAATAATAATTCATAATAATTGAACTCCGTTTTCTTGTCGCTGACAACTAAATATTGAATACTGTAAATTGGGCTTACCCGTATCATAAATAAATAAATACCGGAAATTACAAGATAAGGAGGTGCCGAATTTGGGCAATGTACCACAGGGTGAGAGTAATATATCTCTATAGATGTATAGGGCTATACAATACAGAAATAACAAACCTCTGTGTAATTATTTGCAGCGTTTTTAGCTTGATTACAAAATTTCCTGCACCCCCATAATGTGGAACTAAAGATAGGATAAGATTGCACAAATTTATTTTTTATAAGTTCGTCAAAAAATGAATACAGTGGAATATCCAGCATTCAAGACCAAAACGAAACTGAGTTTTGTCATTGATTGTTGAAGGGCTGAACGTTTTTCTACACCCACTATCCACTTTGTCATGTTTTCTGTAAGCGTTAACGGTACCTAAGTCGTGGCAATCCCACTAATACAATAAATATTGCTAAAATTATAGAACGAGTATTTACCGATTGCGTATATAACCGACCGTAACTGATTGTGAACAACGGAAGATTTCTCCCGAGATCGAACCTATGACCTCTCACACAGACGGCGGAGATGTTACCGATGGGCCACTCAAACACATGAATTTTTTGTTAAAATCTTTATTAAACTTTTTGTAATAGAATTACTTTTTAGTTGTGCTTATTAGTGCTATAAATTATGTACTACGTAGGTACTATGACACATAATGAGGGTAATTGACCTGCGACAGCCCCTTGCAACATTCAATGAGTAAAATTGTAGTAACAATAAGAAATAATAATAATGAACGGTCCAGTTGTTTTTGTCCATAGGTCCTTTTCCCTTTTCCTTCTGTTAGCTTGTTGTCGCTCTCACGATTGTAAAAGCACTTCAACGCTGATGATGAATGGTAGTTGATGGAACTTTGATGCTTTGTAATGCACTGCCTATCAATGGTTTCATCAAGGGGAAGATGGATCGGAGTTTTTCCCCAAGTCCTCAAATGTGGTGATTATACGTTAGTCTTGGCTATAGATGAACTTCCAAGTAACGAGTTCCAGCAAACGAATTCCTCAGGAAACGAACGGTACGATACTTGGAAGTTGTACAAATTTTGTTCAAAAGTTGGTCTTGAGGGTGTACGCATTGG